>CM064329.1:55197050-57597050 GCA_032595735.1 Pelochelys cantorii | reverse complement strand
TGTGTTGATTTTTGCCACACAGTTGTCCTCATGTAGGGGGTGGGTGACCATCCAAGCAGAGGATGAATAGCCACAGCACAGGACGGGGACCCCCTGGTAGCAGCACTGATACAGTGCCCAAACAGGCTCAAGGCAGATCACAGCAGCTCCCAATGACACAAGCTCCACCACAACAGGAATAACAGCAGATGGGATGGGGGCAGTACAATTCTGCTTTTCTTCCACTCATGCTGGGACGAGTGAACTACTGAAAACAAACATGCTAAAAAGCAGGTTCCCCCTTCCCCAGCTCTGTAAACCAAATGAGAAGGGTCCTAAAGAACAAGCTGCCCCTCTCCTCCTGTGCACCAAGCACAAGCTCCCACAGCCCGTGCTCAGAGACCTACTAGGAGAGTGGAGCTCCCTGGTGCCTTGTTTCTCAGAGCTGTCTAGGCACCCAGGGCTGAAATGCACTCGCTGGAAGGCTCTTACCTCCCTGGCTGCTTCAGGGCACACGATGGCCCCACTGAATCTTCATGTTTTGCTGCTTGTGCTCCACATCTGAGTTTCATCCCTGAACTACTCAGCTTCTGGCCTGGAAAGTCCTGCTGCTCCCACCCTAGCACACAGCCAGGTATGGGCCAGCTGGCTACCTCCTTGGTACATCACCCACACTCAGGATTAGGGCTTCCCACAAAGCAGAAGGGTTAGCCTCATCGTTCTGGAATGTGTTGGGCAGACTGTGGCTGGAATTGGGGCCACAAAGGGAGGTGGCTCCGACTCCCCTTCTTTATTTTTATGTCTATTGCAAAGGTGGCAAATGAAGCAGCTAAGAGTCAGGGAAGACACTGGGTGAGTACACAGCTCAAAGCAGCTCAGGGTAGACAGGAGGGGCCATGCACAGAGAACTGAGGGCTCCAGCACAGACAGGGACTCTGTTGTGGCAAGGGCACAAAAGCCCACGAGCAAAGGGGGGAAGTATGCAGGGCTCAGTAGGGAGCAAAATGGTGGTGGTGCGGGGAGGAGTAGCAAGCCGAGCCAAGGGACACAGGCTGCATCTTGGGAAGCATGCTGATAGGGGCTGGGGCGGACTTTGCTTGGCCAAAGCCCTGGGAATAGATTGTAAGAACTAAGCCTGCTCTGGCCATGGGTCCAGAGGGCTCAACAGGGCTTCTTCTATCCCTTACATCTAGAGCTGTAGCTCACACACCCTGGGGTGCTTATATCAGATGCAGGCGCTGGCTCTCTCGGTAGGGGAGTATCTGGTCTATGGCGCACTCCAAACTAAGTGACTGCCCCAGCTGTACATTTAGAGGGCACAGGGCAAGTGTTTGCAATGGGGGTGCTAGTGCAGGAAGAACCCAGTACTATAGTTAGATACAAGCTCCCTCCCCAGCCTGGCAGCCTCCCTGCTGCATAAACAGCACATTTTTTTACCCACACTCGAAGCCTGCTGGTGTTCAGCAAATTAGAAACACATGTGAAGGAAGGGGAGCAGGAGATGAGCTTGGGGAGGGGAATCAGGAAAGTGAGGAGAGTGCCAGGAGGAGGAAGCCTGGAAGATCTGGGCACATCGCTGACATTTTGTTGCAGCATCAGGTTCCAACTTCGACCAGGGGACAGCTTGCCTGCCTCCCTCCACTGGACAGGACAGGGGCTCCTTCCAGCTGTGGGAGTCCCTTGCGCAGCTGCACCGAGCCTCGGGGCAAAGGGAGGCAGGAGGAGGGGGAGGTGTTAGGTCTGGCTACATGAACTCAGTAGCACTTAACCTCTCAGGCCTGCAAGCATCCCCACCTCTTCTGCCGTCTGGGAACGAGCTAGCACCAAGTGCAGGAGCAGAGCTGCTTTCTGTGACTCCCTGGGGCTGTGCCAGGAGTGGTGTGGGCAGGCTCCTGGGGACGAGTGAGGGCAGTGCTAGTGGTGATGAGTCCAGTGGAAAGGCAGCACATTGGAGCCACGACGGGCGGGCAGGTGGAGGCTGAACGCGAGCACCTAAGGGCTAGAGGCTGTTGAGGGGGCACCAGCCATTACTCCTGCCTACAAGGGCGGCACAGAGGCTCCATCTCTCCCCAGCCATGGAGATGGCTCCTATAGGATGCACAGCTGGGAGAGCTGCAGCAGCAGAGTCCATCCAGTGCAGGGGATATGGAATGTGGTGGGAGTCGGGGGAAGGCAGCGAGCCAGGCTCTGAGTCCCAAATGTCCACCATACAAATGAATACAGCCTCAACCAGGCCTGGGTCAGAGCTGCTGCCACCTTTTTCCCCTCCTCCTGGGACCAAGCAGAGATCCAGGGAGGGGTGGGCTGGACCCATAGCTCGGTGGTCACCCTCCTGTCCTGCCCACACTGGCAGGACTGCGGGGTAAGGCACACGGAGCACTACACAGCCGTCTCCTGATCTTCCCGCTGGATCATCTGGTAGTGCTGTCGATTTTCGAGGTAGGCAGCCAGGTCAGGGTCATTGGCCTTCTCGGCTCTGTGCTTGGGTGTGTCTCCCTGTGCAGAGGAAGAAGAAGAAAAGCAGAGGTGAAACTCTGAACAGATCCCTAGGATATCCCTCCCCACAGCCTACAACAAGTGTGTGTCAGTGGGGCTTCTCTGCACCCAAGATTCAGTGTACGTGAGTCTGTTACAGCTCCAATGACAGAGCACTGAACCTACAGCTCAAGCTGTAGCAGCTTGTGCTTTCAGCTCTGCTTATCCTCAGCTCAGTCCAAGATAGCAGCCACCATGCTTTCAGCCCCTTCTCCCTGCCCTGCCATGTAATGTGCTGTGACCTGACCCTGGGCATAAGAGCTGCTCTCTCCACTCTTGGTGGGTTATCTTATTGTGTGGGGAGAGTTCTTACAGCCTCTGCTGGGCATGAGTATTACGCTGCTCTTCTTCTACCACACACCCGTCCCCTTCGCTGGCCTAGCAGCTCTGTGCCTGGGGTAGCCCCCTGCCCTGGCCTTCCCCTTTCATGGGAGTGTATCTTGTAGCCTAGTGTGCTGTTTTTCTAATTGCGGGGCATGCACCCTGGTGGGGAGCCCCATTAAGATCCTGGGAGGATGCGAGGACCTGGCTGCTTAAGAATTTTGTCTTGTTTCCTCTAAATCTTGTTGACAAAATAAGAATTCCTCCCACCAGCTGAATCTCCTGTTCCAGCTGCTGTTGCCAGGGTGAAAGGTTGGAGGGGCCCCTTACAGACCTCTCCCGAGACTGATGAACAGAGGCCCCCTGGGGGATGTAATTGCTCCCTGCCCCCATGGGCTCTTGTACATGTGTGCCAGGGCTCACACTAGAGTCGGGTGCCTGCGGCCTGGGATGATTCTGGTAGGTCCAGAGGCGGGAGCACAAGGAGAAAGGTGCAGCCACCTGTGTGTCCTGTTGGGGACTTCTGGCCTAGAAGAAATGCTACTTTCCCCCAGAGCCACAGGCTGCGAGAGGGCAAAATCCAGGGTCAAACTGCCGCTGTCCATATTTGGTTCCCCACAGGGCACGTGGCAGAGATGTGCAGTGCAATGTCTGCTGGTAACAGATTTGCCAGAAAGGGAGGGGAAGCATGACTGGAAGAGGTGGGTGCCTGCTGGCAAGGATACTTAGATGTTTGCTAAGAGACTAGGAGAGGTGCTAGCTAGATAAGCCCCAGTCAAGCCATTTCCATCTCCTGTGGGTTGGAACAGAGACTGTCCTGTGCATCTCCCTCCTCATGCATGGCACACAAAGATGACCAAAACTGGGGTCTCTGATCATTTCTAACCTGCTGCTTTCCCAGCTCTGTGGAGGCAGGCTGGAGCAAGGGGGAGAGAGCTGGGAGGAGGAACGAGGTGTATGCCTGGGGAGAGCTTTGAAACACCATCCCTCCCCTTTGGTCCCCCCCCAGTAACTGCTCCAGCTCCTCAAGGAGGCTCACATTTCACCAGCTTATTGCAGCCATCTGGACTGTGTCCACTAATGAACTCCCGCACTCCATAAAAAGCAAATCTGTTAACAGCTTTCAGCTCCATCTCCCCTCTCCTTCCCTTCCCCCTCCCGCTCGTTAACTGCCCCAGCTCCTCCGGCTGAACAAACCCTCTGCTGAGCAGGGCCAAGGAAACCTTGGCACTCTGCCGCTTCCATTGAAAACCCCCTCTCCAAGGAGAGTACAACTTACCCACACTGGCCCGCAGAGCTCAGCAGGGTGATGGCAGCCAGAACAAGGGGGAAGGGAACAAGCTTCTGGGACTACCCACATTTATATTTCATTTTGGCAAACAATGCTCAGACACGCAAGGGTCTCACAAACATGGATGCAGCTGCAGGCACAAGCCCACACACACAGAGGCACAAAGGCAGATAGATACAAGGCACACACACAGCCACTTGCAGTTTCTCTGTGTGTGAGACAGACAGACAGACAGACAGACAGACACACTTTTGTAGGCCCTGGATCTCAAAGATCTCCCCCCCCCCCCGCAGGGCTGGAGCCAGCGTGTTGTGCTTCACTGCCCAGTGCTCCTCCAGGGGTCTCCTCTCAGTACGCAGAAGCTAAACACTCATTGACCGAAAGGAAATACTAGGTTTCCCTTCTGACTGCATAAGCCCCGATGCCACGCTGCCTCCCGGAGTCTGCAGACACAGCCTGAAACAAGAGCTGCAAGGGGCCCTCCGCACGGCCCAACTGATTCATGTAACATGATGCAGACCATTCTACCCTGGTTTGCTCTGCCAAACCAGGCAGTGTGCGGGATCAAACTGGACTGTACACACATTACCAAACTGTATTCCAGCTCTGTAAGGATCAGGGTTCACATATAGCTTCCAGAACGTGGTTTGTTCTTGTCCTTACTACAGGCAAGTTCTAAGCGGTCAGTGCTGTTGAGGATGCAGGACTTCCTAAACCAGTCACAAGCCCAGACATGCATTTATACAAGCAGATACACCCCAGCAGGCCCACTCTCCTATCGCTAGGCAGGCAGTCCTGGAACAAATTCTCTTCAGCATGACTCAGAGGGGCCACTTGTCCCCGAGAACTCAAGGTAACAAACATCCAGGCCCTTCTCACTTCAACAAAGAGGATTCCATGCCCAGAAACCTTGCGGTGGGACCTTAGCAAAACTGCCCTGGCAAAGTCTTCCGAGTCCTCAGCCTACCTTGGTCCCTTTCTCCTTTATTTCAATGCACTCAACGTGCAGCCAACAAAGCCATTCCTGATCCAGGCACATCCCGAGGCCTGAGCCATTCGCTGGAAGTCAGGAAAGCAGGGCAACTGCTGGTGAGTATTTGTAAAACATCTCCCTGGCTGCTGGCAAAAGGCTTGATCTTGGCCTAAAGCATTTAAAAGCTTGTATAGCCTCATTAGACTTGGCTCCCCAGGTGAGCTTCTGTGCTGTGTCCCAGCCCCTGGGAACCTCTGGCACCAAGACATGACTGCACCTCTTGGCTAGCCACCAACTCCCCGAGCTGGCCCGGCACCGAGATGCTATTATGTTCCCTGTGCTCCATCTCAACTCACAGCTTGACACAGAGACACGTCTGCTTCCCTGCCACCATATGCCAGTCCCTGGGAACCTCTTGTATCAAAACATAACCTCGCCCTCTTTGATGCAAGTCCTCTGGCAGAGACATGACTGCATCCCAGGCCTCACGCGCCGCTGGCACCAGGACACAACTGAATTTATTCTGCATGTAAGTAGCGCTGCCTGAGCCACTCGCTAACACTCTGTGGGGCTGTTCCAAAGCATCTCTCAGAGCTCCCCATCCGCACACTTAGGAGAGCTGACAGCAGTGCCGAGCAGGGAACGCTCTGGTGAGACTGTCCTTGCAATGACCTCAGATGGTGGGAAGGGGGAAAAAGCATTCCAGCCAGTTGCCACTCATTCAGAAAAGCCACAGGGACAGCAGACAAGAGCTAGGAGGGTTCTGCTCCGTGAGGGGGAAGGGCTAGGTGAGACAGACCCAGGGACCCGCATTTCACTCAGACTGTTCCAGGGACCCCCTTCATGCAGGGAATATGTGGCACATTTGACTGGGCTCCAAGCTAGTGCTCTCATGTTCCCTTCACTGCTCCTCAGTCTTCTCCATCTCTGCGCCAGCCACTCACCCATGCCCCATGTACACCCTTGTTCCTAGCACTCCCACCTCCCATTCACAGCCCCTCTGACCTTACCTGCAGATCTGTTTTCATGAGTGAAGCCCCAGCCTCCACAATGTAGTGGCAGATGGTGCGCTGGCGCAGTGCAGCTGCCTGGTGCAAACTGGTCTCACCACTGGGCAGAAGAGAAAAGAGTGAGATTCCCAGGCAAAGTGAGAAGTGACACACACAGAGTGTGCCAGCCCAGCACGGGAGGCAAATTCAGTCTGGCCACAGTGTTTCACCAGCAAACCCTACTCCTGCCCCAGAGAGCACCAGGGTGGGAGCAGAATTTGGTCCCTGGGATTGTGCGGTCTAAGCTTGGTACAGAAGTGGTGGCTGGAGGCTGCAGTGAAGGCAGTTGGTTACAGAACACAGAAGATCTGGGCAATGAATACTACAAACCAGCAAGCAACTTACTTCTCTTCTTCTGTTGCATCCAGGATCTCCGCAGGGGCTGGGGAGAGAGAGATAATGTAGGGCCATGAGACCAGCTTGCTTGACAGAATTTCTTGCGCACTCCCTCAGCAATGCAAAGGCCAGTCTCTTCTCACACACCTCAGGTCTCCTGCACAACACTGTGGAGACCTCGTCTGGTATGTGAGCAAGCCCCACTCGGCTAGGGAGATAGCTGCCTGGGAACAGTGGTAGGAGCTGGCCATTAGGATTTGGGAGTTGCTGCTGCCTCTGGACCCAAATACAGATAAATGCAAAAGAAAAACCAACCCTCATTCTGGTAAGACCACCAAAACCCAACCTGTGAACTGCCCCCTGTGAGCTGGCAAAAGCAGGTAACTAGCGAATGTGCTTCCCAGAGAGAGGGGTATCAACAGAGATGCTGCGGTGCACAGACAGAAAATCCAGGCAGCCAAACTCAAAATGCACCAACACACACAGGCCACACTGCAGCCTCAGTTACTTCTCCGAAGCCAAAGGCATCATACAGGCCTGAGGCTGAACCTGGCCTTGTTTGCCCGCAATAACACATACAACAGGAAGAAGAGGATGCGGGACACTTCCCAAGCCTAGCAGGGAGAATAGAGGTCGCCACAAACCCAACAAGGCAGAGAGGGGCATCTGCACACTAGCAGCATCCCTTTCGAGCAGAGACTCATAGGGAGGCTGAGCGAATTTGGCCTCCATCCCTCTGTGTCAGCTTAAGGGGCCAGGATGCCCCCCTCCCAAAGCTGTTCCACCAGCCAGATCTAGGTCCCACTTACCATTCTTGAGGATGTATTTAACAATCTCCTTGCTCCCTGATTTAACGGCATGGTGCAGCACGGTCTGACCCGAGGGGTCTCGCATCATCAGGTCCCCTCCCGCCTGGTGCAGTTCTTGGAACTACAGGAGCATAAGTCAGCTCTGGGTTAGCTTTTGCTGCTCAGGCCTCTGAGCACCCGGGCAACAGCAGTGCCTGTGGGAAGGCCCTTCCCATCAGACCCTGCAGGGCTGGCCTTTGCCAGCTGAATCTACAGCAAGATGACCAAATATTTCCAACCGTGTAGGGGACTGAACTACTTGCCGAGCTCCACCAGCAAGGCTACGGCCGCCTTCATCTAACACAGCATGTGCCAGGCCTCCTCCCTCAACAGGATTTCTTGTGAGCCTGTCTGGACCCCATCCGGCACTGCTCGGGGGGAGCTCACACTGCTAAGGACTCACCAGGCACTGCTGTGAGGAAGGAGTCACAGCTGGGGCCGGCAGGGCAAAGTCAGAGCCTGGCTAGGAGGCACCATTAGGGTGTTGGAGAAGGGAGGCTCACATCACACTGGGGTTCTAGCTAGCTGCTGTGGGGAAAGGCATGGCACACCCCCAGCTCAGAAGCTGGGCTCATGGCCTATGGCAGCTCTTACCTTCTGGAAATCATTACTCTTGGCAGCAGCTATCAAAGCATTATCTGCAAAGAGGAGACGCTGGTCAGGATGATAGAAGCCAAGCAGGAGCTGGGGAGAGAGTGCAGGAGAGATTCTCTCTCTCTCCCTGCACATACACTGAGGGCTGAGCTGCCATGTATCCTGCAATAAGGCAGGTGAGGAGCAGCTGCTTTTTCCCAGGCTTCCATTTCAGTCTCTCCTGGGCGTGGCCAGGGCCATTTCAATGGCAGAGTGACGGTGCCCGCCCCAGGCCAGGACACATCATGCACTTCTGGAGCTGCGCTGGGACACTGCTCACAGCCTGTTAGTGCCTGTGCAACGGGAAAACAACAAGGAGTCCCGGGCACTTTAAAGGCTAAGCAGTTCATTAGGACTCGCCGTGTACTGCTGTGAGAAAGGAGTCAAAGCTGGGGCTGGCAGGGCCAGGACAGAGCTTAGATGCTACCGGACTCCTTAGTTGTTTTGGCTGAAACAGACTAACATGGCCACCCCTCTGGAACTTGTGCAATGGGAGCAGGAGGCAAGTTACTCCAGCACCAGTCTGTGCCGACACCTTGCTCCAAGCATGGGAGCAGGGCCAAAATCTCCCCTCTCTCTCCTGAACATCAGGGCGCTGCCTTGTGGCATCCCTGGGCCTGGAATTCCCACAAGTCCAATGCCTTGTGCAGGGCTTGGGAAGAGAGCAGTTTGGAGGAGTCTGGAGATCAGCAGCCACTGGCTGGGTTGGTTTTGCCTGTAACATCACAGGGGCGGCCCGTCCATATAGGCGAACTAGGCGGTCGCCTAGGGCGCCAAGTTAAATGGGGCGCCAAATGGTGGCACAATATCATTGAGGGGTTTGGAGGTGGGGGCGCCGATTGCATGGTTCGCCTAGGGCGCCAGTTGCTGGCAGCTAGTCTAGGGCCGCCCCTGGTAACATGGCATGCATCAGAGGGTCCGTGTGTGTGTGTCTGTGTGTGGGTGTGTGTGTGGGGGTCAGCTTTATAACAAGGGTAGCCCTAGGGCTGGGGGAGAGGTAAGGAGAAAATGGGGTAGCGGATGGGATGGGATGGGAGGGGAGAAACACCTGTGGGAGTGGAGGACTTAGAGCACATTCTGGGGGCAAGGCTAGGCCCCAGCTCGGACACGGTCCAGAAGGAATGTTTGCAAGGTCCTGGGAAAAGGAACTCCTGAGGTGCAGGGGGAGAGCAGGGTAAAGGGCAAACGTGGAGGTCCCCAGGGAGCCGGCCAGCTGGGATGCCTCTCACCAGTGACTCACTCACACATCCAGGACCCAGCTCTGTTCAAGCTCCAGGAAACTCTTTCCATTTGCTCAGCTGAGGGAGGCCCCTGACCTTGTACTCCCGCTCCCAGAGCCCCAACTGGTGCCTGGCAGAGATAAACTCCACCCCCAACAACACAGCTCCAGGCCTGGGCTCTGCAGGTGGGAGATTAACCTCACCACCCTGTCATTTCCTGCTCTCTGCAACTGGGAGCGCCACACTTCACAAGCAGGCTGGGAAAAGGCTCCCTGCCCTGCTCTGCTCTGCTGTGCAAGCAAATGTCTATTGGGCCTCTCCAACCAGTCACTCCTGCTGCTCCACTCGGGGCACCTCCCCTATATACAGCAGGGAAGGAGAACCCCCCTGAATGGCTGTGCACGGTGCAGTCACAGCAGCCCCAGGTGAGACCTGCTCCCTCACCACCCCATAGCTGTGTAGTGCTCACAGCAGTGTCATGGGATGCCAGCAGGGGCTGGTTTCTCCAGAATTCCATCACCCCAGTTTTCTTAGATCAAGATAATTTTTGGTTTGTGGGGAGCACAGAATCAGGGCAGAGACTCAGGAGCATCCACTAGCGAGACAGGGGCATGAGACATGCCAGAGGCCTGCTGTGCAGACTGAAAAACTCACCTTCGGGGCAGAGGCAGCCCTTTGCTTCTGAGCTGAAGATAAGAGAAGGAGAGATTGAGAACTAATGCTGCCAAAGGCCACGATAAGCAGGTCTTCTACAGCAAATTCCCTCCCCTCCCCACAGGCATAGTGCCTGACAGCAATCTTTGCTGGGACAGTCCTGGACTGGACTAGTTGGGAACTTCTTGTGATGAAGTGGGAATTTTCTTTAATATTTTATGAAGCCTCTTTGTGCCTCAGTTTCCCCTATGTGCTGCTCTGGTAAATACGGGGTAGAAAAGGACTGTTTGCTCAGATGTAGATATGGGTGCCGCCTAAATGTCTGGGGCTCGGTCCCTACATCACTGGAGCCTCTGAAAAGGCAATGGTAAATTCAATTGAGACCTAGCAATTAGGGATGTGAAGGTTTAACCAGTAAGCCTCACCCTTATGGTTAAGGTTAACCAGTGGACCTGGAGCAGCTCTAGCAAGCTAGCCACACTCAACCGGCCAAAGAGCCACGTGTAGCTAGTGGCTAGTGTGTAGGACAACACAGGGTTAAACAATATGTTTAACTGGTTAGCCAATTAAACAGGATTTTACATCCCTACCAATAAACAACAACCAAGAGATGTAGACTTCCCTGCCTCATGAGGAGTGGAGGTGGAGCAGCATTTTCCCAGGTGTGATACAAAGGATGGGGAGATTGAGGTGGAGGGGTAAGTGTTGGCTGCTGGAGGCAGCCAGGGAGGCTCTCGCCTGGAGTCTGACCAAGGACAGAGACACACAGCTCTTGAACAAGGAGGTTCACTACAGCATGGCTAGGCTCTGGGCTAACAAGAATGGACTTTAACTTTTGGTCCTCTATGCTCACCTAAGGGCTTGCTACGCTTTGTTCCAGATGACTTATAACCCCCCCCCCCCCCCTTTGACAGTGTTGCATGAGTGTTGCTGCACATGTCTGGCAAGGTGCATTAATCCCCAAGACATGCACAAGTCTCCTGTTGCAGCTGGATTTGCTAAATGGCGCTCACGGTGCGAAGCAGGAGTGCCACAGACCCAAAGGTCCGGTCTACGGAGGTGTGCAGCTGTGTGGCCTACCCTGGGGGAAGTGAGACACCCTTTGGGGGGCTGGCACACTGAAGGGGATCCTCCCAGATACTGTTCCAAGGCTGGGATCCTAGCACTGACCCAGCCCCCCTCTCTCAGAGCTCTGCCTGACTGGAAAGAGGCCTGCAGGGACAGCACTGGAGAAGAGAACAACAGAATCATAAGGCTGGGTGGGAGCTCCAGAGGCATCTAGTCCAGCCCACTGTGCTGAGGCAGGGCCAAACAAACCTACACCATCCCAGATAAGTGTTTGCCCAACCTGTTCTTAAAAACCTCCAGTGATGAGGATTACACCACCTCTGTTAAAGTGACAAGGAGTCCTGTGGCACTTTATAGACTAAGTGACAAAGTGGGTCTTTGCCCACAAAAGCTTACGCTCCAATACATCTGTTAGTCTATAAGGTGCCACAGGACTCCTTGTTGCTTTTGCAGATCCAGACTAACACGGCTACTCCTCTGATACTTGACAACCTCTGTTGGAAGCTTAGTCCACAGCCCAACTACCCCGAGAGCTAGAAAGTTTTTCCTACTATCTAACCTAAATTTCTCTTGATGCAGATTGAGCCCTTTACTTCTACCTTCACTGGACACGAAGAACAACCGATCGCCATCCTTCGTATAACAGCCCTGAACATATTTGTAACACTTAACAGGTCCCCTCTCAGTCTTTTTTTCTGAAGATGGAACATGCCCAGTTTTTTTAACCTTTCCTCACAAGTCAGATTTCCTAAAACCTTTTATCATTGTTGCTACTCTCCTCTGGACTCTCTCCAATTCGCCCACATCTCTCCTAACGCGAGGTACCCGGAACTGGACCTAGCACTCCAGCTGAGGCCTCAGCAGCGCTGAATACAGCATGACAAGTACCTCCCATGTTTACACAGGACACTCCGATTAATACACCCCAGAAAGACATTAGCCATTTTCACAACTGCATCACACTATTATTCATATTCCATATGTAACCCACTAGAACCCCCAGATGCTCTTCAGTAGTACGGCCACTTGGCTAGTTATTCCCCATTTTGTAGCAGTACATCTCATTTTTTTTCTCCCTAATGAAGTACTTTGCATTTGCTTTTATTGAATGTCACCTTACTGATTGCAGACCAATTCTCTAACTGATCAAGATTGTTTTGAATTCTCATCATGCCTTCCAAGGTGCTTCCGGACTCTGCCAGTTTGGTGCCATATGCCCATTTTATAAGTATCCTTTTCACTTTGTTATCCAATCACTAATAAAGATATTGAATAGTGCCAGGCCCAGAAATGGCCTCAGTGGGCCCCACTAGATATACCCTCCCCGTTTGACAGTGAAACATTGAGAACTACTATTTTGTACAGTTTTTCCAATCAGTTGTGTAGCCACTTTATAGTAATCTCATCTAGTCCACATTCCTCTAGTTTGCTTATGACAACGTCACACAGGACTGTATCAAAAGCCTTACTAAAAATCAAGATACATCATGTCAATTGCTTCCCCTATCCACTAGATGAGTAACCCTGTTAAAGAAGGAAATTAGGTTCACTTGGCATGACTGTTCTTGACAAACCCATGCTAGCTATTGCTGATAATGCTATTATCTTCCAAATGCTTACCAATTGAAAGGCTGAGGGAATTAGCCATGCCTCACCAACGACACTCATGCCTTTTCTTGACTTGGCTTCTTTCTCCTCCCTGGCCCATCCTCCACCACCAATTTCTTCCCTTTCCAGCTCTGTCAGTGACACTTATGCCTGTCCCAGCTCTGTGTCTCTCACGCTCTCCAAGGAGCCATCTTCCTTTGCCATATGCATTAGCGCTGGCCAACAAGTTCTGGAGTCTGAGTCAAGCCTGGGCTTATGCAGCTAAGCTAGAGCCATGGGTGCAAACCTGCAATGCAGCCCCACTGTCGCACAGTCACCCCTTGCGAGGGCAGGATATGCGTGGGGGAGGAAAGGGAAGATTGCCAGTCTCCATAGAGACCAGCCCAGCTGTCTTTTGCAGCAACCTGCAGAGACAGTTCTTGCTCATGTGTCACACAGAGCTGCTGTTTCACTTTGGAGCTCAGGTTTCAGAGCTGCTAAGCTAGGGTCAGGCCTCTCAGGCTGGTCCTTCTTCCACTCCTCCCTCAGACCCTTCTCTCCACTCCACCAGGCCATTCTCACCTGCAGACTAGAGTGGTCAGACTCACCTGAGGGCTGGTGAGGAGGGTGGAGAGGATGAGGAAGAAGGAAAAGAAAAATGGTGTCCTGTGGGCATGGAGGACAAGTCAGCGAGGTCAGGCATGGCAGGTGAGGTGCCCACGGTCTGGGTGATCACCAGCTCCGGGTCCAGCACAAAGAGCTCGTCTTGGGAGATCTCCGTCACGTAGTTGAGGTGCTCCTGGAAGGCAGAGATCAGCCCGTTGGAGAGGGGATCCACCCACCCCAGGCTAGTCACCTTGGGGAAACACTCCTCTTGCGGCCAGACCAACACTCTTTGGGGTGATGGACCATGGCAGCTCAAAGGGGCTGGTGTGGGAGTGGGGTTGGGCCATGGGATAGCACCTAGGAGAGCTGCTCACGGTGACTATCAGGGTCTCCAGTCTCCTGCAGATCATAGGCTGTTTCTAGTTGACTTTTAAGCTGTCTCGCTTTTCCTGGCCAACTCTTCCACAGCCTCGCACATCTCATACCAGGGCATCTCCAAGGACTCCACTGGAACATCCCTTCTCCAAACCCCTGCCCCCATCTCTCGTTAGGACCCTATGCAATCCCTTTCCACCCTTAGCTGTTACCCCAGGATGATGTTTGCAGACTGTCAGCAAACGGCGAGTGCCCCTGAGCCAGATGTGCCCTGCGTGGGTGTGCAAGAACCGCACAGGAAGGGACAATCTCCCTGCATCTTGACGTGAGGCTTCTTGGCTTGGGAGACTCACAGCCGATTCCAGGCGAGGTCTCTCCAGAGCCTTGGACAGAGAGACTGGTCCTTATTCTCTCTCTGTGTCTCACCCATTCCAGCTCCCTGTGCTCACCTCCATTGAAGATCATGGTTTCGGGTTATTTTTCCCAGATGCAGGATCTACATTTCCCCAGGCTGAGTCTCACTAAGACTGTGAGACACTGATCCTACGCCTGGGCTACGCCCCAGCCCCTTTACATCATTCCAGCAGCATAACGGGCCTGGTGCCCATCAGATCTCCCTACTGGGAATAACCCAGTAGAAGATGGATTTTCCAGGGAGTGGGGCCAGCAGCATGTCCCTCTGCTGTCCCCAGGCCATCTGTGTGAGGGAGGAGGTGAGTCTGGAGATGCTTTAAGCTCTAGCTATTGTGGGATGCCATGTAGTCCCCCCTCAGGGACAGCTGTATCTAGGGTGCAAGTTAGAGCTGTCTCTGGGACTCCTCTGCTTATAATGGGGGCTGATTTAGCTTCCAATAGCCTTAGAGTCAAAGTGGTACAGAGGTAGCTAAAGTCAACCTAGGGACCGAGGTTGAAGAGGCACCTGAAGCATCTAATACCAGCTGACCCCAGGAGTGCCTGACTGCACAGGAAAGAGCATCTCTATTTCCTGGGGCTTACAACCTTCCCGGGAAACTGTATCCCCTTGTCCATAATATGATCACAGGACATGGGCAGCATGGGACAAAGCAGACTAAACAGCGGGCCTGGTGCACATATGTGCCTGTGTGTCTGAACGTACGAGTGCTGCTGGCCAAGCAGAGCAGCACAACAGTGCCTTGGTCCCCACCATCCCTGTGAATGAGGCTGCACTCACCTGTGCCCGGTCTATCCTGTAAAACCGATCAGCTGTAGTTGCTACGACAAAGAGAGAAAGAACGTGATTCGGGCCCTCAGAATCTGGCAAGCGACAAGGAAGCAAAGGGACTGCCTATAATCACTGCATCCCACCTCTGGGCAACATGACATGGTTCAGTCACCTTACCACCCCTGAATGAGCACAGACACGTAACCGCAGGAACAGAGTTAACTCCAGACCAGGAACAGCCCATCAACGTCCGCAACGTGCCCTAAAGACACGTTCATTCTCTTCACAGACTACAGACCGCAGCACACAACGTTCCAGTTTGTCTGAGCAGCCAGTCCTCGCTCTAGGCTCTGATCACCTTTAGGAGTAGGCAGAGGCAGCAAGGCAGAGGCAAGCAACACTTGGCTGCCTTCAGCTGTCTGGGGACTGTATAGCAGAGCCTTCCCTGAGCAGGCTGCGGAGATGACAGCCCACCACTGTCAGGACTTGGACTGGGGAGAGATTATTCCTTTTGCTTAAGCACACTCCTGGCCACTTTTATTGTGGCACAATAGCTGCAGGGACATGGAACAGCCAAGATGGAGAGCTCAGGCCTTTCTGTTCTCCACTCTCAGGGACTTGGTGCCCTACACGTTTTTCATTATTGACTATGGCTCATCATAATCTGGATCCAGGCCTTCTGTATTATCCCTGGCCTTGATATGGCACACTTCCCCAGAGGTGGGTGGGATGGACATTGATCCCTGTCCCCTTGGATGACAGCAGTTTAAAACAAGCACTCAAAATCCACTCTCCCAGTGGGAGCTAAGAACTGTACCCAAGTGAGTCCACAGTTTGTCCCTCTGTCCTGGGTGCTTGTAGCTCTCTCTGCTGAGCATCTGCTCCAGGGACAGGAAAGTCCCCCCCCCAACCACTGATATAGTGGGGCACGAGGAGCAGAGTGGTCGGGGGTGTGTGTGTTTGGGAAGCAGTTTGCAACTCTGGGATGCAGCCGGTAACTATGAAAATCACCATCAAAATCCCATGAGGTGAAGGAAGCCCAGTAAGGGAGGGGAGTGGGGGCTCCTAAGTCTTGTTGCAATGTGGTGGGGGGGGGGGCAGGGACAGGCCAAGGTTAGTGGGCTCCAGTGCTTGACGGGCATTTTCTCCATCGGCTCTGTGCCCCCCCCACTGGGCTGAGGACTGCTGCCCAGGCTGGGGTTGCTATGGCTGGGCCCTAAAAGGACTGGGGAATTCTCTCTAGGAACAGAACAGAACATGGGGGAGGGGTGTCCGTGACACAAGCCAGAGCAGATTAGAGGAGTGAAAGGGCCCGTTTATCCTGTCCCTGCAAGAGATTTACAGCCACAGAGCTGCTAACGAAGGTCTGTAATTCAGCCACTTTAATGAGCCTGCGCTGCCCTTGAATGCAGCTCCAGCCTCTTTCCTGACACATTTTCCTCAGTGTCGAACCTGCTGCTGGGAAACCAGCGAAAGGAGGAAATAATCCACAGCAGCAATATCTGGGAGCAGGGACCATGTGAGTGGTGTCTGTCCCACTCCCACAGGGTGGGACCCCACATTCTTAAGGTGGGGTGGGGAGGGAGGTGCATCCTCCACTAGTCTAATGGATAAGACATCAGCCTCTGGAGCTCGCGGTTGCGGGTTCACTTGGCTCGGGTCGCCACCACTAGCCAAACTCCAAGGGCTACACCAGCCCCCTTGCTGGGGACTGCTCCCGACACGCCCTTCGCCCAGATGACGTGGCAGTGAGGGGGCGACGGTGTGCTCTGAAATCTGAGATTTGGTGGGGACCCTGGAAGGAGGCAGAGCAAGAGGAAAACGAACACAAGAAAAACAGGGAGAGGAGCAGAAATTCCAGAAACTGCGTAGGAAAGAGCAACCTATCCTCACAGCGTCTTGGGCAAGGCTCTGGTGTTTTTGTTCCCCTGGTCCTTCCAGTGTCTCCCCTGGTGGAGTGAAATGCTGGTCTCCCAGTGATCCCCACCTTATCTATCTGCAGTCAGACTCCTCAGGTGGGGAGGCTGGTGCCCAGTGAGCGCCTGGTGCACCCCTGCCGGCTCTGAGGATCAGTGCAGGGAGACAAGCCTGCCTTGCTTGGTGCCCCTGCATGAGCTTCTCCCTGTGTGTTTGGGAACTCGCTCCAGCACCATTACCAGGCACAAAAGCCCCTATTGTCCCAGGCTGTGGGGGATTCCCAGGGAATGGTTCAAACGGAAAACAGAGACACCAAAAATATGCTAGTAACAGCAAAAACGCAGCCTGGAGCTTCAGGAACAAAGAGTCGACCTCGGGCGGGGGTGGAAAGGGGAGAAGGGGCTGAGAAAGGAGCTGGAACAAAGCCGTGTTTGTAAACAAGTCCCCACTGCTTTGCCCTAGCACTCAGGGGCTCCTGGAAACGTAGCCGGCCGGGTCACAGGCTTAGCACATCAGGCCCTCTTCTCTTCCTGCTCCACAAGGCACCAATGTACCCGCCTGTAATTGAATTAGCTGCACAAAGGCATCTCTCACTGCAGCCGCTGTGCTGCTTAGAGTGCCCCTTGCTGGAGAGGGCTGCCACTGCAGCAGGTCCCTCATGACTAAAGTGTCTATACTATTCACTGCAGTGCCTCCTGCTGGGGGGAGAACCTGGGACCAGCTCCTGGTTTTCACTTTCCCTCTGCCCCTCTGGGCCCACCCACAGTGACATGTCATTTTTCAGTAGCTGGGCTCCTAGTTCGGTTCTTCCCCACCCCACAGGCTCCAAACTCTTAATTCAGGGCTAGCAGTACTCATGAAAGAGCACAGTGCTTTCTGCAGGGAACTCCCCTTGGAAGGCTGGGAATGGGGCGCCACTGGTCGTCCTTTCCCCCAGGCAGAGGGAGAACAGAGCATCTTTCTGACCCGGGTAGCACCCCGGGAGCTGGGGAGGAGAAGACTGTTTGCATAAAGAGGCTGGTCTGTCAGCCAGGCACACCACTGGCCAGGGACTGCACACAGAGCCACAGGAGATTGTGCAGTGCCTCGCTGAGGCTGTGTTCCCTGCCTGAGGGAGACCCCTGTCAGTCAGACCAGGCACAGCACCTCGGCCCAGGCCTGGAGAGCCCACTCCACACACAGGCCAGGAGTAAGGATTTGCGGCCAGGTGTGCTGTTCTCAAACACTCCTCACCTGGCAGCCTCTGCGGGATCCACATGACCAGCAGCAATGGGCACAGTTGCTGCTCTGGGGGCAGGGGAGGCATGTTCCCCATGGCCCTAACCTGCAATCCTCAGGCACCTAAACAAGCTGAGCAAAGAGTAACGGGGAACTGCCTGCCTGCCTGGGAGCCACATGCACACGGCACCAGGACAATGGAAATGCTGCCATGGGGCGACCCAGCTAGCATGTCCCGGGGAACGAGCATTTGCAGGCAGCACTGTTGGCTGGGACTTTTGCAACATTCCTAGAGTGGATCATCCCAGCCCATGCAGGGCAGACCACGCTACTGCGTCGTATGGCGAAGATACTCACAGTCTAAGAAACACCACTTGGGAGACAGCTTCTGGGATGAAAGCGTCTTTACTTTGGCTCCATCCCCTTCCTGCACAAAGAAAAGCGAGTGACATTTCCTCCATTCATTCCTGCACTGGGAGTTTGGGCAGGCTCAGACTTATGGCCCTTTGACAGAAGCGGTTTGCACCCAGGCATGGCATGGGAGACAGTGGGACACAGAGGGCCATGGTACAAGAGGCGGAGAACACAGGCATGGCATAGGGTGCAGCTGGAGACAAATACACCAAACTAACTGGGGAGGTGTTCACAAGCCCACACGACTGGCACCACATACAGGACCGATAATCCAGGAGGGAAGGGAGGTGGTTGATACACACCTGAAGGAGCAGGCACTGTAAGGAAGGGGGGCATGGAGGAAAATCCTGCGAAGAGGTAAGGGGGTGGGTTATCACATTCATTCAGCTGCCCTCCTCTCTCAGCACACACCTGTATGAGGTGCCAGCCCCTGCCACAGCATGTACCTGCCCTGATCTATGCATTCTCAGCACTGAGCCCCCACGCCCCTGCGGCTCAAGGACATGCACTTGGGTTCAGAGTCTCATGACATGCTCCAGATGGAAAGCGAAAGGGGGGCAGAAAGGCAGCAGCCAAACCCGAGAGCTGGGTGTCCCAAGCTGCCCAGCTCCTGTGTGCTCAGACACATCATCAAAAGCATAAGCCAGGAGACAGGCCAGGCCACTCCTAGGGCCCCCACCCCTTCCAGCTGCAGGAACTTCCCCAGGATGTAGCCAGAGTTGCTTCCCATGACTTCATGAGAGGGATGGGATTGGATAAGGGCTGAGATATTAGGCCAGGGGAGCACAAGATATGGACCAGGGGCCGGCCCCGGCCCACCAAGCCTTTCAATCCAGTCCACAGCCTATTGCGCTGGACCCACAGGCAGGGAGCAGACCCAGGGCTCAGAGCGGCTGGCTGCTCCATCTGCCCCTCTATGCTGGGGGAAAAGGGGCGGTGTTTGCATGCTGCAAACCCACTCCTTCACCCAAACTGCCTCTCAGACCCCACCGCCACTCCTGCACCCCAGTCCCTTAGCCTGAGCTCCCTTCTGCACCTAACCTCCATCCCAGACCCCACAACCCCTCCACAGAAAAGTGCGGCCCTTGACCACTTTCCAAAGTCTTGGATGGCCCCCCACCAAAACTTATTGCCCACCCCTGCATTAGGCCCTCACCAAACCCATCACTATGGCTGTCCAGCCACCTGTTTGTGAGTGTCCCCTCCCTCCCAGACACCGGACCCAGCCACTGCAGGGAATGGCATGTGAGAAATGCAGACAAGCAGGAGAGGAATAGGCAGGTTCCTACATGCCAGCCCACACAACCTGCGCTGTCAGTAAACATGGCAGATTGCGCCTCTCTCTGTGGTCGCTAACAAACCAGACAAGGGTCCTGCAGCACTTCCTAGGTCACAGGGAGCCCACTCTCTGGCTGTGCAGGGCCCCTGCAGGTGAAGCCAAATCCCTTGCAGGAGGTAGGGAAGAAAGAAACCAGGGTCCAGGGCTGGCACACCCCTGGAACTCCCCAGTCTGTGTGAGAGAGGGGAGAGCTGGGCAGGGGAAAAGCATAAATCCACAGGCACTAGGAGAAACAAAACTCTCTGCCCCCCGAGGTGGGGGCTGAGGAGCTCACACTAGTACAAGAGGGGAGAAAAAGGGGCACCCGACAGGGGGAGACGGACACTGCACTGTACCCAGGTTTGGGGGAGGGACTAGGATCTTGTTGATATTCAGAGCAGGACAAACGCCTTCTCTTTCCAACTGCCTAGTGGCCTCTCCTTGCCCAATGCCTGGGGAAGAGCTACAAGGCAAGATGGAGGAAGGGAACTATTGAGGCTGATACACAGGAGCTGTCGGACTCAACAGATCAATGGCCCCCTCTAGCCTGGGATCCTGCCTCCATCAAAGACCAAGGCGGGAGGCTCAGCATGCCAACTGTGCGAGGCTACAATAATCAGGAGCTCAGGAGACCCCTCTCCTGAGCCTCCCTCCCCTCAGCAAGCAGCTCCCACCCCACAGGCTCCCACCCCACAGTGCCTCACCTCCTGCAGCCTCTCGATGTGGGTCCGACAGACCTCCAAGTCACTATCTCCCGGAACCACAATGATCCCTAGGGGCACAGCTGAAAGCAAAGCACAGACATCTCAGGGAGCTGCTTGCTGCCAGGGCTTCTGCCTAGTCCCTGAGAGAGCACAGCCACTTGCCAGAGACATGCTGAGAACAACATAACATGGGGCTGACCACAGCCACCCAGAGACTACAGTTCAAGCATGCAGCACTCCATCTGCGGCCCACATGGCTTGGTTAGGGCACAGCTGCAGCCCGCCAGAGCTGCCCCTGCGCTCAGTGCTCAAGAGGCCTCGCCCACCACCCCCTGGGCTGGCACACTCCCAAAGTCCCCAGGCACTTGGGCTGGCCACTCACAGGCTTCCTTGAGCTTCTCCTTGTCGTAGTGAAGTGCCTCATAGTCGTGCATGCTGATGCGGTTCACTCGGATTCGCAGCCGCTCAGGCACTGGCTGCTGGCTGCACGCAGGCAGGAGGAAAAGGGAAGGGGTTAGAAAGGAGGCCCTACAAGTGTAGGCAGGAGCACCCAGCTACACTAGCCTTGACTCCTCCAGCGAGAGGCAACTGAGGAAGCTAGGCAAGAGCACTGGCTTCAGGTGCCAACTTAGGGAGCTCCCAGCTATGCAGCACTTGTCTCTCCCAGCCAGCAGCACTGTAAGTGGAAGCGGAGCTGCACTGTTATGGCTGGCTAGGGACACAGGGCAGCGCTCCCAGCCACCCCAGGACTTGACTCCCTCAGGGAGTGGTGCTGGAGACTGTGTGGCAGAACCCCTTGCTAACCCAGTTCCAAAAGCAGGTGAGAAGGGGAAGGGCTACATTTTTTTGCAGCTGATGGCTGCCATAACTCAAGCCACCCAGAATAAACATCCTCCCCCCCTTGGACTGGTACCACCCCCATGCCCTGTGAGGCTGTGTCTGGGGCTCCCAGGGTTTCTCTGTGCCAGGTGAACGTACTCATTGAGCAGGGGCATGGAGTTGCGTCGCTTGGTCTTCTGCACCATATTGGCTTGGTTGCGCAGGGAGATGTGAATGCAGGAGGCTGCCAGCTTGCATGGCTCCCCGTCCACCTGCATAGGAATGGCCTTGGCTGTGGTGAGCATCACCTCCTGGCACTGGTGCAGCCGCTCTCCATGTCCACCCACCTGCAAGGCAGCCTGCAAACAGAACCAGGGTTACAGCAGGGCTGCTTCAGGGAAGAGGCTCACCAGTCACACCTCACAGCAGCACCACCTGGAGTCACAACCACACTGAGCTTGGAGTGGCTCAGCTCAGCCTCAAGTGAAAGGAATCATCCACAAAGACTAGCACATACTGGAGTCCTCAACTGCTCTCTCAGCTCTGGAGAGGCCCCGAATGGGGAAGCAGGAGCAGAGGTGTAGTGAGGGTGTTATGCGCCCAGGAGCAAAGGAAAAATTTGCACCCCCCACTCCTGCCGCCACCATGTGGCAGGGCCCTGAACCTGACCCTGGGGGGAGGGGGGCGGGGAGGGAGGGGAACTTGTACCACATCTTCCCCCGCTCCCTCCAGTTTGGGGCCAGGCTCCCGCTAGCACTAACCCGCTGGCAGAGATGGAGGAGGGTCAGGCTAGGAGCAGAGAGGCAGGGAGGAGGCTCCAGCTGCCGGTGGCAGGCAGAGTAGGAGCAGGCGAGCTGAGGGATGACAGGGGGAGCAGAATGGGATTAAATTGGCGCCTCCCTAGCATGGTGCCATGGGGCAACTGACCCCTCCAGCCCCCTCGCTACACCACTGCCCCCCCTCCTGCAGATCTATCATCTTATGCATGTGCAAGATCTGTGAGAGCCATCCCATGGATCTGCAGTTAGTGTCTGTAGCACCTGCTTCTGGGGGGAGGGGGGGGTCTCAATGCTGCCACATTCACCTCCAAAGAGGGGGCTTCCCAAAGCAGGCCCTTGCTGTTGACCCCCAAGGCGTCCATAGGTCCAGTCTCCTTTCAATGGGCCCACTTCCCAGGGCTCATTGGTCTTGGATCTGGCTTCCATCCCCTCTCCAACCCTTGCAACTGCCCAGAGGTGCTCACCTTCCGCCTTATCCATCCCCACCTCATTCACCCCACAGGGACAGTCTCTACCTCACTTGTCCTAGGGACTGTTCTACCATGACGTAATACAAAGTTTCCATGCAAAAAGACTCAATACAAAGCTAAAAACTTCAATGAGAGAATGATTAATACAGAAATGTGTCTACATCTGCTGCAGGGAGACACCCTTGTCTGCCTCCAGCCCTCTCCCCCAGAGTCTACAGCCCCATTGCAAAGTGGGGGGAGGGGAAGGAAAGGGGCTGAGACCCAGTCAATGGGACTGAAGCAGTCATCACAAGCCATGCCTGGGAGCCATTCCCCTGTCCATTGCTGGTACTGTGTTGCTTCAGGCATGCTGAAATGCAGTCACCTCTGGGGTGGGCTGGACAGCTGTTTAACACCTGCACAAGGGGTTTCAGGCAGGGGGCAGTGCAGGCTGCCTTCCTGCAGAGCCCCCCTCAGAACCACTGTGCCCTCCTGGCTTAGGAAAAGAATAAACAGGAGGATTGGAAATTAACCCACCTAGTCTCACATCCCCTAGGCAGAGAATGAGCCATCTACATTAGGCCCCAGCTGAAGTATCGTGTCCAGTTCTGGGTGCTACATTTCAGTAAACATGTGGAGAAACTGGAGAAAGTCCAGAGAAGAGCAACACAAATGATGAAAGGCCTAGAGAACATGAGCTATGAGGCAAGGCTGAAGGAATTGGCCTTGTTTAGCTTGGAAACGAGAAGACTGAAAAGGGACAGGAGAGCAGCTTTCAAGTATCTAAAAGAGTGTCATAAGGAGGAGGAAGAAAAATTGTTCTCCTTGGCCTCTGAGGATGGCCAAGGACGAGAAGCAATGGGCTTAAACTGCAGCAAGGAGGTTTAGGTTGGACATTAGGAAAAACTTCCTGCCTGTCAGGGTGGTTAAAGACTGGAATAAATTGCCTAGGGAGATTGCGGAATCTCCATCACTCGAGATATTTAAGAGCAGGTTAGACACACATCTGTCAGGGATGAGCTAGGGCAACTCAACTTTGGAAGCACTGATACTCACAGAACATGCTGAGGGCCTCACCTTAAGTGTGGTTGCATATACAAGCATATATATACAAATAGCTTCTCTCACACTGACAGGCATGAATACAAAGATTAAGGCAAGACTATACAACACACAGGCCCCATTTAAATCAGTTCTGCTGATATTAATAAAAAGCAACATTTACCCGATTTCCACCCATATGACAGCACTTTTCACAAGCAACGACAGTCCAAGAATTTAACTACTAAAACGCATCTCAACAGAAGACCATTACATTGACTGCTTTTTTGTTTTGGCTCCCACCCGCCAGCTGTGTGTTGATCCCCACATAAACCCAAACCTCACCGCAGGCTGCAAACAAACTGGCCGTGGGCAGCATGCAGCCCACGGGCCATGTGTTGAGTAGCCCTGGGTGCTTGGTCCTGCTGTGAGGTTAAGGCACTGGACTCGATGACCTCTGAGGTCCCTTCCAGCTCTAGTGTTCTATGATTCTATACTGCCGCATTGGGTTAGATAGGGGCTGGTGCCCCCTAGAGGGGACGGGTCCCCAGAGCCCATCCATACCTATGTGAGCCAGCCTGTGCCCTCTGCCCTGGGACTGAACCGGAGCCAGCGTCGCCTAGAGAGGCCCTATAGCCTCCTGTGCACCAGTGGGATTTTGGTGCCAGGCGCCTCCCTCAAGTGGATCCCTTAAACTGGGGGTCAGGTCAGGCCCTATTCTCTCCCACACTGTGGAGTCCCAGGGACCGGGCCCTGTGGTGCCTCTAGGCAGGTGCTGCGGCGCGAGGGGAGTGAATTGGCCAGGTCCGAAGTGTTCCGCCCACAAGGCTCAGCAAGCCTGGGGGCAGGGCTGAGCGGATGGGAGAAGTGGAGGCAGCGGATGGCTGCTGGGTATCAGTCTCTGCCCCTCACTGCCGTAGTTGGGCTGCACCGTGGGCTGGTGGGCAGCTCCCAGGACTGTCTCCTTTGAGCAGGGGCGGCTTGATTGCAGCACGAGCTAGCCAGGGCGTGATTGCTGAAGCCCCCCCCCCCCCACCCCATGGTTGTTTCCCACATTAGTCAGATTGCAGCGAGCCAGGTTATGCCAGGCTGTGCTGCGGTCACATCTTCGCTACCCATGTAGACAGCCCCTGAACCACTGGAAACTGAGCTTCTAGTCCAGCCTGGTGTGTGACCTCAGGCATGTCACAGCCCCCACTGTGCCTCAGTTTCCTCAGCTGTAAAATGGGAACAATGCTAGCCTCCTTGGGAAAGCCCTCTGAGTACTACCAATGGGCGGAGTGAGGGCTGGCGAGGATTAGCCTTGGTCATGTGGGCTTGGTACCATTCCAGCGGGTGGATGGTGCCGTCAGTTGCTTGACAGTGCTTTGCGTGTGTATGAAATCAAGTGAGGTGGTCCAGTTCCAGGCAGGTGAATGGCTGAAAGTCAGTGGGTAGGGAACCGGGTGCCAGGCGGCAGGTCACTGGCAAGTTCAGTGTACGGGGAAGGGAGCTCCCCACGCCTCCGCTCCCAGCACTTGCAGGCAGAGTTCACAAATTACAAAGCTCCTCTCGCTTCCCCGCCAGCCAAGCTATCACTTTACTCTGGGTCCTTAACACGTGCTGTCCCTTGCCTGGGCTGGGCACTGCTCCAGGGCGGGCGCGGCTCTCCTAGCCCAGAATCACAGAAGTGCCCAAAAAGTGGGGCTGGGGGGCACAAGCACCTGGACCCGTGATCCCCCACCCTACTGTTCTTGCCCCAAGGCCCCATCCACACACTGTGCCACCCCCCCCCCAAATGCTCCTGAGCTACCTCTTCCTCCCAAGACCCACCCTCCACTTGTGCTCTCCCCTGCCATTGCCTGCCCTTACACACCTCTGGCCCCCCACCCCCTGCTCCTGCCCCTTGGCCCTGGCCTGCCCGACCAGGGGCTGCTGGTGCTGGAGACTGGCAGGTTTTCTACCAGCTGATGCCAGAGCCAGGCACCCCCAGTGTCTCCCACAACCAAATCCCCCTCCCTCAGAGCCAAGCAACCCCAGAGCCCTCCCCCCAACCAAATCCCCTTCCTTCAGAGCCATGTAACTCCAGAGCCGCCCCCACCAAATCCCCCTCCCTCAGAGCCAGGCACCAGAGGAACCAGTTGGGTAAGTTCATTTTGCTTTTAAAAGAGGTCGCTCCTGCCGGCTGCCTCTGCTTGCAGTGTGCTCCGGGCGGCAGCACGTGGCCCAGCTGCCGGCTCACTGATCTAAGCATCAGGTGGGCCTGCGCAGCGTGCGCTCCGCTCCCACCCTGGCCCGGCGCCCCCCTAGTGTGGCATCTGGGGGCAAATGCCCCTCCCTGCCCCCCCTTCGCTACGCCTCTGGGCAGGAGAGAGGACACCGAGGCTCCCAAAGAGCCCAGCAAGCAGGGCTTCTGGTGTTTGTGGTTCTCTCTAAGGATATTGCATCAACTATTTCGATTAGTCGATAGGGCGCCTCCACCTTTGAAGTGCAGCAACAGCCCTAGGGTTGTTGCTGTACTTCAAAAATGAAAGCGACATGTGGAGCCCAGGGTCAGCTGGGGACTCCCCCACTGACCCTGGGCTCCTGTGGCGCTGCCACTTTGAATCACCTCAAGGAGCCTGACGCTGGGCTCCCTGTGGTGTTTCAAAGCATCAGCGCAGCACTGAGCCCAGGGTCAGCTGGGGACTCCCCAGCTGATCCCAGGCTCTGTGAGGCTTTGCTGCTTTGAAACGCAGCGTGCAGCCTGGGGACACCCTAGCTGGCCCCAGGCTGCACAGGGCTTTTCAAAGCTGCAGCACCGTGTGGAGTCCAAGGTCTGGCCTCAGGCTTCAAGTGGCACTGCCGCTTTGAAGAGCCCCCTGTTCTTCCCCCAACTTGGTGACTCTATCTGATAGAGGCAGCGGGAAGGGGAGAGGGGGGAGGAGGAGAAGGGGAAGCAACTAGATGACTAGTCCTTCACATCCCTAGTTCTCTCCCACTGCTAGCCACGTGGGCACAGGATGCAGGTTGGTGAGTGTTCTAGGGAGGGCAGCTCCTGCACACAAGGCTCCTCTGTTGCTGGCAGAAGTCCCCCCAAGCTATAGATGGGGTGGGGGTGCTCCTCCAGGGTGCTGATTCTGAGCCATGCTGGCTGCAGGCTGGAAGGTCCCACTGGCTCAGGGAACGAGTCCCGCCTGGAGCTCAGGCACAGCTGGATTACACATCAAGGTCCCAGGGAAGGAGGTGGAAGCTGGGGGCAGGCAGAATGCAGCATCCTGCAGGGGAAAGGGGCCAGAACCCACAGCTCCCTTGCTTGCCGCCAGTGGCTGAGCTGACTTACCAGGGATGTCATGGTAAAGCCGATGACCTCAATGCAACCATCGTCATGGCGTTGGGGCTCGAAGTCATGGTGCTCCCCAGGGTTGCCCCAGGGCATGGTGCCCGCACAGTACCTGCAGAGAGACAACAGGAGCAGAGTTCCACCTGGGACCAACAGGAGGGCTCCTCAAATGCCAGGCAGCGAGCCCAGGTTGCGCAGCACGCATAGGTACTGGAGCCACTCACCTAGGAATGTTCAGAAAGACAAGGCACTGGGGCTTCAGGTCCTGGATCTTGGGGGTCAGGTCTGTCCCATCACACTGAAAACACAGACAGACAGACTGCAGTCGGACACCTAGGCCGGCTGCAGAAGAAGGGCCCAGCCCAGCCCAAGTAGCCTGGGGGAATGAAAGCCCCATTGCCTTCTGAATCGGAGTTGTCGCCCTGCAGCACTCAAGCCATGTCACCAGCCCCCGGGGGACGATCCCAACCCAGACACTCACCACCACTTTGACGTGCTTTGCCAAGTCTTTGGAGCTGCCCGTTAGAAAGTCGGAAAACGCCGTCTGCCAACACAAGCGAGAAGGTTAGTGCCTGGAGACTCAGTCTCTGAGCAGCAGCTGGATCACCCAGACCCTTCCAGTTTTACTGGGTCTCAAGTCAAATCCCCGAGGCTTCTGAGGTTGGGCAAATCCTCTTCCAGTGCTCACTGCACCTTTGGCACATTGCCCATCTGGCACAGCTGCAGATGCACCTCACACCTGTGAGAACCCACATCTTGGGACATCTCCTAGCTGACAATGGACTCCAGTCCTAACTTGCAGCGTCCCCACCTCGTGTCGAGGCTGGGCCTCCAGGAGCTGCTGTGCTCTAGGGGTAGGGCACTTTCTTCTCCAGGTGGGCAGTGACACTGGGGGCTTGGAAGGCCAGTTATTCGTGGCAAATGTGATTGGGCCCAGCACAGGAGTGACACCAGCCTTCTCCATGCGAGGCAACTATGGGAGGGCATGAAACAACATGACATGCAGTCTAGGATAACACAGCTACTCCCCCAAAACCAGATCCTTAATGGGAGGGACAGCACTGGGAAGCAGAAGCAGCCAAGACTCAAAAGGAAGAGCAAATTAACTGGTGGCGGTGGGGGGAGGAGGGGGGGGTTTGCACTGCAATAGGGTTGTACAAAGAGTAATGCAAACTGGGGACTGCATATGCAGCAATCCCTCCCAGGGCAGAAGTGGACAGTCATCCTCTAACACAGGCCTGGGAGGTTGAGTCTGGGCTCGGCTCCTCAGTACAAGAACACACTAGAACAATTATCATGGGTCTGGAGGGACAGAATGACCGGGGGAGATTAAAAGAGTTGTTCAGAAATCTTGTTTGTAGCTACTCAAAGAAAGCAGCTTTGGAACTACCTAAGAATAGCTGGAGCTTAGACAGTCAGCCCTTGTCTCCATGGAGTCCCACACACTCACCCCAGCATAGAACATTTTATTGCGAAACCGGCTGTTAAATTTCTCTGGATTGGCCTCTGGGGAAAGAAAAGAAAAGTTAGTGTCATTCCCTCACTGCCGGGAGCAACTCAGCTGCCTGTTGCCCCATGCCCCACCTCACTCTCTCAGGCTCCCCCCCCGCCCCAACTCTCTAGCCACCTCTCCCACTCTCCTTGGCTTCTTCTTCCCCCTCTCACTGATTTGCACTCTCTCCCCTATCTGATTGTTCACACCCTCTTGCTAGCCAGTCCCCCTTCCCCTCTCCTCAGTTGGTTCTCCTTTTGCCATCTCCCTGCCACAAAGTTTTTCAACTGACCACACAGGGGGCACCCCCAGCTTATAGCCCTGCTTCCCTGCTGCTCATTGCTCCCTCCAAATCCTGGAATTCTCCCACTGTGCGGCCCTGCCACTTTGCATAGAAGGTACCAGCCAGCCCCGCTCCAGCCCCCACCTACCTCGAGACTCATGGAACTCCAGAGTCACACGAGCATCAAAGCCAAGGCTGAAATAGTTATTGAAGACGTCGAGGGGAAGCTGAAGGGGGAAGAGAAGACTGAGGCTGGGAACACTAGTACCAGGGCATGGGGCTACGAATGTGCATTACTGCAAGCGAGTGACCACACGTCACTAGCCAGCCACAAGCCATGTACAGGGGCTGCTGCCAACAGAGTGAGGCAGAGGCAGCTACTGGCCTGAGAAAGGGTTATGCCGAGCGGGATGGAGTAGCCCTTTCTGCTGCCCTGAGTGCCCTCAGTACAATATCCATGCAGGCTCAGCCCTTAGCCCAGACTCAGCATCCCCAGAGACAATGGGGAGGCAGTGTCCAGCCCAGAATGGAACTGGGTAGCAACTGCTTGGGGCCTGTTTCCATAGGAACCTTTAGGAACCCAGAGAGGCATATCCAAGGAAGCAGGGATGTCTCCTCCTCACCAAACCTCATCCCAGCTGCTCTGTACCCCTTCTTGCAAGGTCACTCTTGGCTCACCAAGCAGAATGGGACTCGGGAGTCAGGGAATCTCTGCTCCTTGAGACACTTGCTGTTTTCAGGATCTTTGCACCAAAAGGAACGGCCTCACAGTGAGTCTTCCTAAACTCATGCAGACCTACCCCTTTGAGCCAGCTGTGGCCACCTATAGCCCATAGGAAGCAGGAAGAAGCCTCTGAGCCATGAGGCAAGAAAGTGGAAACGGGGGGGGGGGGGCGAGAAGGAGGGAAGGGAGGGATGCCTGACCTGTATTGTATCCCGAGGGAGCAGAGAACTGGCTGAGCTGGGGACAGATGGTGAAGGCTGGCCCGTGGTGGAGGAGCTGTGTATACCACCCACCAAGGTGCAGGCGTCTCACCTTGTCTGTGGCCGTCTCATCCTTCTCCTCAGGGTTCACCTCGGAGTTTGGCTCCACCTGGAGATTCCAGCGGTCAAGCTGCACAATGTTGCCCTCCTCCACGTGCGAGAGGATCTTTGACAAGGGCTCATCTGTGTAACCCTATAGGCCAAAGCAGAACTCAGTGAGCCGCCCAACTAGACTCCCCTACTGGGAGAGAAGGGGTGCGGGGCCAGCTGCCCCAGAGCAAAGAATGGGGAGAACGCAGGGGGTGCTCAGGACTGGGACTCATTACTGTGTAACCTGCATCCCAGGAGGCGCCATCTCTGGGGCCAGGGGCTGTTTGCTACAGTGACTCTCAGCCCACCACAGTGGCTTGTCTGATGGCACAATTGGTTACTTCTCACAAGGGGGTGGGTTTCTATGTACAGCGGATGCCTGGGGGGGCGGGGAGAGGAGGTGATCTGGGGAGAGACCAGGCCTCTGGGTGATGCACACACCACAGGGATCCTCATGCGCAACCACA
Organism: Pelochelys cantorii; assembly: GCA_032595735.1. Lineage (NCBI taxonomy): Eukaryota > Metazoa > Chordata > Testudines > Trionychidae > Pelochelys > Pelochelys cantorii. The sequence continues at coordinate 57,567,116 of CM064329.1, read as the reverse complement.
GGCCAGTCCCAACCTTCTGGCACATGCGCCACACCTCCAGCACACAACCCCACCTGCCCCTTGCTGCACTCACCTCTGATGCTGGGAGCTCTCTAGCACACTGTGCATGGCTCCCACATGGCAGAGCATGGAGCACGAGCAGGAAAGCTCCCCACACCAGAGAAAAGAGCTCAGCTCCACCTCCCTCCCTTCCCCCCCCACCCCAACTCTGATCCCAGGGCTCAGCTCCCTTCCCCAACACATCAAATCTCTGTCTGGCCATCATAGCTCAGCTCCCTCCCCCCCTCCAGCTACCTGAGCCCAAGCTCGGGAGCCAGCAGTACCAGGGTACAGCACTCTATGGCCTCCCAGTGCAAGTACCCCACTCTGCACCCTCCCCCCAAGTCACTTACCCCACCCCAGTTCAGTGTCCTGGCTAGGTCATTCCCTGTCCCCAGAGGGAGGATAGCTACAGGCGGAGGTGGGTTCAGGCGTAACTGGTCCAGGATGGAGAGGATCCACCCCACCTGGCCAAACAAACAGGGAAGACACCAAAGAGGAAGCTGGTTACTTCAGAGCCCTATGAGGTGATCAGCTTGCGGGGGAAAGAGAGTGTTTCCAAGAGCCAGAAACAAGGAGGACATGGAGACTGGAACTCCCCAAGCACCAACCATTAGAGGAGATGCTCAGCTATTCCCTGTCAATGCTCCAGAGCGAGGGGGCAAACCCCATCTTTCTACCCAGTGTTCTGGGGAAATCCCTGCCCTGCCTCAAATGGCATAAGTGACGTTTCCCAGAGGTGGCATCTCATACAGTTCACACTGTCGGTGCCCAAATATGTGTCACTGCCCCGTATAGTGGATGCTGCCAGGACCCATAGGGCTGAGAATCCCCAATGCAATTGCCCCAAAGGCTGGTCTGCGCCTTTCTATACCTAACCCACACTGGGAGCACGAGAGTTAATCTTTCCGGATTGCTGCAGACAGAGCCAGATGGGGGAAGCCTGAACTCTGGCTCCCAAACTTTACCCACCCAATGGCCGCGTCAGCAGCTCATCAGGAGCTCGACGGCTGCAGCTAATGGCATCAAACGAAGACTTACAGCCACTCTCATCTCTAGTGTGGAGACGCAGCCCACAACAACTACTGGCCCCAACAAACCATGCAGCTAGCCCCTGAGATGCATGGCATGCTGGCACCTGTAGTCTCTGAGGGCTGTGAGTCGTATAGTAGCATTTGGGAGACCCATTCTGGATTAGAGCAAGGAAGCCACCACCTCTCCTGGAAGGGCAAAGGGATGGGATTCAGGCATCAGCCATGTGCCTCAATAGCTCTGAAAGAGCTGAGCGGTCAAGGTCACTCACCGTGCCATCCCCTCCGCATGCCAGGATCCGCAAGTTGTGCACTTTCCGATACATCTCCAGCCTGCAGGGAAAGCAGAGGTGGTCAGGGCCAGGCAGGAGAGTCACTGAGATGCTTGAAGCTGCAGCTATGAAAATGCAGTGGCCAGTGTCTGCAATGGGCTCCTCTGCCAGGCTGCCCATTGGAGGAGTCACAACCCCATGCCTGTCTGTGGCCCCCTCTCTTCACCCTACAGCCTCATGGCATTGGACACTCTAATCAGCTGATCTTCACAGGCTCCTGGAAAGGGAACCCAGGTGCGTTACCCCCATTATGTGGATGGAGAAACGCAGGCATAGAGAGGGAATGGGACTGGCCCCAGGTCACAGAGCAGGGTAGGGCCAGAGCTGGGAATACAACCCAAGAGTCCCGGGTCCTTAGCCATTCAGCCATCCCTCCTCCTGGGAACACAAGGGAGCCAGGGCTGACTGAAAAGTCAAATGGGATCAGTCCCCAGAGACACTTTGAACCTGCATTTGCTGTGCAGCCACAGAGCTCTTCCCAAGGGCCTTTCCTGGAGGGTCGGTCCCTCACTAGTGGCCAGCTGGAAGGGAAGGGCCCAAAGCTCCTACTGGGAGACGCGTCGGGAGAAGGGGATGGTGTCAGTACTCACGCCTCTTTGGGGCCACCTTGGCTGAGGTCAAAGACTTGCCGTGGGTTGAGATACCACATGAAGGACTGGATGATCTTGGCCCCCTAAAAGGAGGAAAGATGTCAGGCAAGAGGATACAGACAATACCAATGGGGTGATGGGGGTTGGGAGGAAGCAGAGTCTCAGACAGAGTTGATGGGAATCGACAGTCCTAGGCAGTTGGGCCAGGCCTGGCCTCAAAAGGAGATGGCGGGGAGTAAGTTGGCATCACCCTGCCTGCTTCTGTATTTGCAGCTGAGAGATCACCGAACCTGCTGGATTCTCAACAGTTGGGATGTGAGGCCTCCGTGGAGCTGGTTTCCCCAGAACATGCTGGAAAATGTTCCTACCTGATTCCCACCACTCTTCGGGTTCACAAACACCAGCAGCGGCTTCATGAGTGGGGCTGGCGTGGGCTTGATGACAAAAGGCTTCCAGCGCCCCTCCTGTAAGAAACACCACCACACCATCAGCAACCTCGGGCAAACACAAGCTCTCGCCTGCGACTGAAATGTAAAGTCACTTAGGTCTGAAGTTGGAGACAAAATTCTGCGCATTCCAACCATCCCCAGGGTCCCAGCATGGAGATCACCCTCCCCGGCCGTGAGGCAGGAGCAGGATCCTCCCCAGTGCCCTAGAACTGGGATCCAGCTCCAGCGGGAGTGGGAGTGGAATCCACATACCAGCCTTTTTGTTCTCTTTTCAAACATCCCTCTGAGGTATCTGAACAGTTGCAAATGACTCTCCACCTCATTTTTCTCAGCTCCACGTCTCAGCCCATGCTGTGTCCAGAGATCCTCCTTCACCTACACCCATTCCTGCCCTCCAATTCCCAATTAGCACCGGCCTCATTCTCTGACCTCTGCCCCCTTTTTGCTGGATTTCCGCTTGAACGATGTCCTCTTCTTTTTCTTACTGGACTTCAGTGGATTCTAGTAAAGGAGAAAAACCACGTCAGCAGCTGCTGGTCGAGCAGGAGTCACTGATTAAATGGGACCAAAGCCCGAGGGGCAACTAACCTGGGGGCGCCGGACCCGCAGAATCCAGGTTGGAGGGACAACGACAGCAGCATGAGCCCCCAGCGTGCATGGCTCCTCGATGTGTTGCAGCATAAAGCATGACACCTTACTGTGATACTGCAAAGGAGAGAGAACGCAGCGCTTACTTGCTCAAGCATGCCCTGGGGAGCCCAGCTCTGCACACCCACAGCATCATCAGGGGACGCTGTAGGAAATGCACTAGGAGCCTAACAGTGTGAAGGCTCCCAAGAGGAGGCATTGCAGGGAAAGGGTGGGAACCTTGCTTGAGAGAGGCTGTGTCCCAAGCTATGTCTACATTACGGGGCTTTATTGGAAAAAGGCACAGAAAATGCGCTCCGCAACTTTTTCCAATAGTTTTGTCAGCAGAGCCTTTTCTGAAATTTGGCCCCTTTACACCGGGCCAAATTTCAGAAAAAAACCCTCATTCAGAAGAGCCCTTCTTCCTCATGGGAGGAGAAAGACAGAGCATCTGAAAGAGCACATCTGCTCTTCCGCAAAAAAAAAGCCGAAGAGCAGATGCGTTCCCTGGACGCAGCAGAGTTTTTCTGGGATTCCGTATCCCAGAAAAACCCCGTAGTCTAGACATAGCTGCAGCGACTCCAATCCCAGCCTTGCTCAGTAAGAGGCACTGCCAGGAAAGGGGGAGGAGCAGAAGCTGGAATTTAGGCCATTAACTTGGCCGATGTACCCAGGGTAGGGCTGCACTCACCGCTTGCTTACACCAGGAGCAGCTGATGGCTACAATCTCCTTGCTGTGAAAGGCAAACTTCTGCTGGAAACCCTGCAGAGGGAAGGAGGTGGGTCTCGTGAAGCTCCTGACAACCCTCCACAATGCAGCAAGTGGCCCACAGGACGGGGAACTTCAGCTCCCCAGCTAGGGCAGATTTTAGCCACGAGAGTCCCTCTGGAAGTGGGTTGTGCTCACGAAAGCTCATGCTACCCGCTACGTGTTTTGTTAGTCTTTAAGGTACTACTAGTCTATTGTTGTTGTTGAAGTTTTTCCTCTGCAGCTAGTGTACCTCCGTCTCTGTCAAGGTATTCCCCGTCCACAGGCCTGGCACGGGGGAATTCCATGTGCTCGGGGCAAGCTTCCCTGTAACAGAGGGAAGGAGCCAGCCAGGACAGACTGGATCCCCTGGGAGACCACTGTGGAAATCCTATGACTGGATGAAGATGGGGACTGAGGGAGCACTGTCTGTGCTGCCAGTAGGGGGCAATACAGGGAACAGCAGGATTCCTGGCTGTGAGGGAGCTGCCCCCTCCCATCAGAGACTGTATGCCCCCTGCTCCACATGGTTCTTCTCTATGTTCCCCACCCTGACCACTTCCCCGCCTAACCGTGGCTCTTCTTCAGCCCCTCTCACCTTTCCACACTGCCTGCACTTCCCTTCCTGGCGTCTCCGGTGCACCCAGTGATGCCGGACGACTATGGGCTAAACAGAAACACAAGGGCCAGGTTCAAAGAGAATGCAGAGAATGGTGAGGACATAAGAACCCTGTTAGCACACTGCTCGGCTGGGACCCCCAGTGTTCTTACCTCCTCGCCGGCCCATGTGGAACAGAATCTCCTTGGCAGCCCCTTTAGCAATGAGAAGGCACTGCAGAAGCCCCTGAGAACATCTTAGTCCAGATACCGGAGAGGTTCAGAAATATGAGCACTCAGCAGCAGGCACCTGACTGAGATGCCAGGGGCCTCATCCCCCAATGCTGCTCTCAACAACCCCCAGGAGAAATCCAAGCAGGCGAGGAGGAAGCCCTATTGTCAGGTGCACATCCCAGGTTTGGCCTGGTATATTTCTGGAACAACGAGAGGCACCCAGTTCTTCCTAAACAGACAGCAAGTTTGCATAATGAAAAACGACCTCAACCAGGCTTGGTTGAAAATGCTGGAGAGAACTCAGCTTCTTTAGACAGGAGGGTAACATGCTCATTACGCTTAGTCACTAGCAAGCATACTGTGATTTTGTATCCTATGTAACTCTTCGTTTCCAGTGGACCAAGGGCTGGACTCTACAGAAAATGCTCAGAGGACTGAGGGGGTTGGGCATGTGCCTATCACTAACCTGTAGAGAGAAAACGAGGCCTGCAGAGGATTGGAGGGAAGTGTTTGCCTTGCTGGAGGCTGGTGGAGTCAGGGAGCCGACTGCAGGCACAAACCAGGTTTCCTCACCCTAAGGGCAGGTGATAGTGAAGTGCCTCACAGTGCTGGGTAGCCTGGGAAGTGTCACATTTCTGACTAATAATCAAAAAAAGGAGATGCAGTGAATCCACACTGCTTCCCACATGGCAAAGCATTTCTCTGCCAAAGGCCTCATGGAAAACAGATGACCAACCATGCGCACGGCCCTAGCAGATACCCTGGATCTACCTGTAGCCCTAAACACAGATGGCAAAGGACTGAAAGGACTGAACTCCACACCAGAACAGTTACCAAGGAGAGAAAAAACAGTTACTCACCTCCATGTAACTTGTTCATGTCCATTCCACTCAGGTGTGCACGCGTGCGCATGTGTGCAATAGCCAGAAGATTTTTTCCCCTAGTAGCTAGCCATAGGGTCACTCTGAGCACTCCTTGGAGTCAGACTTTCATGGTGCCCAATATAGAACCTTGCCAAACTGTCACCCCCTCAGTTCCCTCTTGCTGGCTACTCTGACAGAGGGGAAAGGTATTGGAATGGACATGAATACCAACACCACACCCTGAAGAACAACAATTACAAGAAGGTAAGTAGCCATTTTTCTTCTTTGAGTGCTTGTTCATGTCCAGTCCAATCATGTGACTCAAAAGCCCAAATTCATATGGTGGGGTTGGAGTCTTTCACTAACTGGAGCACTGCTCTTCCGAAGGCTGTTGTCTCTGGACTGCTGGATAATTGCATAGTGTGTGGAGAAAGTCTGGATGGAAGACCAAGTTGCCACACTACATATTTCCTGTGCTAGAAACGCTGTGGACAAATCCTGCACCGTGTGTGCGTGTGTGAGAGTGAGTGAGTGAGTACACACATGCGCACAGACAGTGGAGGTGCAGGAACTACTGCCAGGCTGTAGCACTCAAGTACACGATGCTATTCATGATGAGATATGATGAGAGGACACAGACTGACCTTTCACTATGTCTGCCACAGCCAAAAATAACTGGACTAGTTTTCTGAACGATTTTGTTCTCTCGATGGAAGAGGCCAGCACTCTTCAGTCATCCAAAGAGTGGAGTTCCTGCTCTATGATGCTAGAAAACAGCTTAGGGTAGAATATCAAGAGAAAGATGTCCTGGCTGATGTGAAACCATGACACAACCTTTGGGAAAAAAGCAGGATGAGGCTACACCTTGTCCTTATAGAACTTAGTGCAGGGAGGCTCTGATGTTAGGGTCTTGAGCTCGGACACCCTCCCGGTCGAGGTTATCACTGTCAGGAACACCACCTTGAAAAAGAAGTAGAACAGGGAGCATGTTGCCAATGGTTGAAATGGAGGCTCCGTGAGTCTGGAGAAGACTGGGTTAAGGTCCCAGGCAGGAACTAGCTAACGGACATGAGAGTGCACTCTCACCAATGAGTTAGTAAACACTGAGGGGCCCTCTGCACTCAGGTGGAAGGCTGATATGGCAGCTAAGTGGCACCCTTACTGATAAGAGAAGCCCCTGCTGCTTCAGATGCAGGAGGTAGCTCAGGTGCTGCATCGACCAGACTGAAAATCTCTTCCATGTGGTCAGGGAGGTGGCTCTGGCAGAGTTTCCTGCTGCCCAGGAGGACCTGTCTAACCTGGTGTGAGCAAAAAAGCTCCATCGGGTTCAACCAGGGAGCTTCCACGCCAGGAGGTGAAGGGACCTGAGATTCAGGTGCTGAAGCTGACCATGATCTTGCATGAGAAGGTCCAGGAAAAGTGGCAGGGTGACTGGTGTCTCTCTGGACATGTCTAGGAGAGATGCTGATGGGGCCAGGCGGGTGCTATCAATATGACCTGAGCTTGTTCCCCCAAGATCTTGAGCAGTACCTTCCGAATGAGCGGTATGGTCAGAAAGAGAATCTCCCCAATGAAGGAGAAACACGTTCACAGTGGAGCCTGGGCTACAATTCTGGAAGGAGAAGAACTGCTGGCATATCCTGTTGTGTCGCGTAGTGAATAAAGTCTATTTGGGGAAAGCCCAACCTCTGGAAGATTGAAACTGTGATGTCTGGGCAAAGGGACCACTTGTGACTGTGAAACAAGCTGCTGAGGTGGTCCACCTGCTCATTATGTACCCTGGTGAGGTACAACGCTTGCAGTTGTACTGAATATTCTACACAGAAGTACCACAGCAGGAGAGCTTCTAGGCACAAGGGAGAAGAACGCGCACCCTCTTTGTTGATACAAAACATTGCTGTTGTTGTATCCATCATAATGGATTGAATGGACATTCCTCTGTCTACCACATGGAACACCCAGCGAGGTCTGAGGTGATACAGGGCCATGCACCGTAGAAAGGGGATAGTCGGGATGAGAAGGCAAGGCAGGGTGGATCCAGACTGTGGTGTGGTACATCATCCACAACTCTGCCTTCAAAAGGCCGGTTTGGTCCCTGAAGATGACTTAGGGTAACCTGAGCCCCGGCCAGAGGGTTCCTGCAACTTCCTCCTGCCACTACGATTTCTCCTTCTGAAGCCATCCTGATGGCTCTGCTGACCGAAACACTGTTGGGACGATGGGGGGGGGGGGAAAGAAGTGTTTCCTCTGGATTGACAGAGTGTAGAGGCCTAATGGCAGCTCTAGACCAGAGGTTCCCAACCTTTTCCAGATGGGGACCCATTTTGACAATTCAGGAAGACTTGGTGACCCAAGGCAATTCAAAAATGGGGGGAGGAGAGGGGCCAGAGCCACCTGAGGAGACACTTGGCGACCCTTTCAAAATGTAATGGCGACCCATATTTGGGTCCCAACCCATAGGTTGGGAAACTCTGCTCTAGACTCTTTAAGGCTGTTTAGCCTTTTGCCAGTTTTCTCTGAGAAGAGTTTCACCCTCAAAGGGAAGGTCTTGGATAGTTCACTGCACCTCGTAGGGAAAGCCTGAAACCTGAAGCTATGAGCCCCTCAACATGGCTACTTCTGTAGCTGCCATAATCTTGGTGTCCTCATCAGCTGCAACAAATGCTGCCTAAAGGGGTGCTCTGGAGACCAATCTTCCCTTCTCATCCTAAGCCAAAAATTCAGGGCAGGATTCCCAGGGGAGTAATTCCGCAAATTTAGCCATTGCAGAGGTGGTGTTGTAGGAGTACCTACTGCTATCTTCAGTTGCAGTCCCCCGGCAGAGTAGACCTTTCGCCCAATCTTTTGTATCTATTCTTGGGTGAAGGTCCCTGAAATCCTGGTCTCTTGCTCTGGTTGGCAGCATCCACCACCAGAGACTCAGGCTGGGGGTGTGAATATAAAATGCTTGTAGCCCTTGGAGGGCACAAAGTACAGGCACTCATTAAACTTGGCTGTAGACTGCAGTGTGGCCAGGATTTGCCAAAGTGTTTTGGTCATGTCTGTGATTGTCTTTAGGAGCAGCAAACTGATCTGGGAAGAGCCAGAGGGAGCCAGAATATCCACTATAGTGTTGGCATCACTGACTTCTTCCTCGGCCTTAATACCCAAGCCCTGGGCAACCTGGTTCAGCAGTTGCTGCAATACCCTTGAATCCTCTAGGGCTGGGGCTACTGTGGGGCCCCACGGCCTCATCCGGTGAGAAGGAGGCTGCAGAGAGGAGGAGGGATCCCTTGAGTCTGTGGGAAAAAACAGGGACATGGCCATCTGTGCCAATCGGTGCTGGCGCTTGCTGAGCTGCCATGGGTGCTGTCACCATCGGTGCTGGTCCCACTGTCAGTGTGTCAGGCCTCCATGTCAGGATTGAGGCTTCTGATGCCTCCAGCGCTGATGTGGTTGTGGTGGTGCCATCGTCGGTGCTATCGTCAACATGTGAGACAAAGGCTTGGCTAAGTGTGGCGGGGCGAATGTCATGGATGCCACAAATGCCCTCTCAGAAGCCCTTGGCTTCTGCTCTGGGCTTGATGAAATGCCCAAGGATTGCAAAAGGGGCCATTGCAGAGCATTTTGCCACTGAGGGGGCCACTGCATCAAGCAAGGCTGCCTGTGGTGTCAAGAGGACAATCTCTTGCTCCTGCTACAGTCAGAGCGGCATGAGTCTGACTCTGAGTAGGAGGACCATGGTGGAGCTGTTCCTCTTCAGGGGGATCGACTGAACTCCCTGGACGGTGGCTCTGTGATAGGTGGGTGCCAAGGAGATGGTGATCAGCACATCATCGGCTTGCCCTTAGACTGCATGGTGGGCCAGGATGCTTCCTTGTCTCGGTGGCAAGAATGGCACCGTGAGCTGCCATAGGCCCTGAGCCACATGGAAAGCCTCCGGGCTGGATGGGACATGAACAAGCTCTCAAAAAAATAAATTATATTCTGCCCAACTCTAACAGCTCCCTCCCCGCCCCCATTCTCACAGCCTTTGGACCTACTCGTGAGTGGAGCTAAATGCTAAATATGGAGACATACCATCTCATAGAACTGGAAGGGACCTTGAAAGGTCATTGAGTCCAGTCCCCTATCCTCACAGCAGGACCAAGTACCATCCCTGACAGATTTGCCCCAGATCCCTAAATGGCCCCCTCAAGGATTGAACTCACAACCCTGGGTTTAGCAGGCCAATGCTCAAACCACTGAGCTATCCCTCCCCACCATGTGAATGTGAATGCGAATGCTGGCAGCCTGCATGTGCTGCCTGAACTGGCACCACCTGATGCTGGCAGTGACAGGTGCAGGGTCATTCCCCACAGCCATCTTTTCTGTGCCTGAGCCTAGGCAGCCCTGTGCTAGCGCCTAATGGCCGCGTGGTGGCCAATCTACCCTCCCCAAGCCAGGGGAGTACTTTTAGGGAGATGAAAGGAGGAGGCATTCCCCCCAGCTTTTACAGGACAGTGAGATGGGAAGGCTTGTTTCTTTCCTCTCCCTCTGCCCCCAATTTTAAGCCTCCATGTGGAGGGGGGAAGGAAGGGGCACAGAGTAGGGAGCACAGGGGAGGCTGAGTTTCCTGCTTAGTGCAAGAGCACTCTCTGCCCCCCTTGCTGCTGAGCAGCTGCTGTTCATGAGGCCACAAGTTTGTTTACTCTTCCTTCTCTAGGTTCTGTTTCAACCACTGAACTACTTTACAACAAGAGGAAACAATGAATTCTGGGCTTCAGAGCACTGTCAGGGTCTGAGATCTAACCCCTATTTCCTGGCTAAGGCTGGCAAGGTAAGTTTGAGGAATAAGGGAGCTCAGATACCATAAGGATGGGCATCTTGGAAACAGACTAGATTAGGTTCTCTATGGGGACCACAGAGGAAAGATCTCCAGCTATGCTTCTAATCTAAAAGCTAGCATAGTGGCTTTTCAGGTGAACCCTAGATGTGTGTTCCCATGGAGATCCCTGGCCTGTGTCCTACCAAAAGCTCCTCTACACATCTACAAGTTTGCAATTGCCCTAGGACTAGTTTGTGTGAATACTCTCCAGTTCCCTCCACCCCCAGCTTTCAGCACCACGGAGAGCTCCATATCCCTAGGGACAGCACAGAGTGCTGGTCACAACCCTGGAACCTGGAGGTTTGCAGTAGGGATGTCAACATGTACTCCACCATACGATTAACCAATAAGCCTGGGCTTATCGGTTAATCTTGTCAACTACACACATTTTCCCCCCCACCTTCCTGCCTCTCTCTGAGAGGCAGCAAGGGGGGGGGGGGAAGCAAGAGCCGGTGCTGAGGGGAGCTGGTTTAAAAGCTGGTCCCCCGCAGCACGTCTCTGTGGTGCCGCCTGCCCCCCCAGTTCTGCTTCCTCTATCTGATAGAGGCAGCAGCGCAGTGAGGGCAGGGGAGGCTGCAGCAAAGCAGCCCTTGTCCACAGGGGGTCTGAGCTCCTGGCAGATAGAGGCTGCTCCGCCTCCCAAAGAGCAGCCTCTGTCTGCAGCGGGCTTGGGCCCACCCCAGACAAAGCAGCCCCTATCCACAGGGTGTCCCAGCTCACCGTGGGAGGTGGAACAGCCACTGACCATGGGGAGTTTGGACCCCCGCAGCTGCTCCCTGGGACCAGCCTCTATTTGTGGGGGGCCCAGGCTCTTTGCAGAGAGAGACTGCTTCGTGGAAGCCTCCTGTCCCCCTCTGCAGCAGCCTCTGTCCATGGGGAGCTTGGACCACCGCAGATAGGGGCTGCTGCTACTCTCTGCTGCTGCCTCTGTATCAAAGACAGCAGTGTGGGGTGGCAGCCAGTCTGCACAAGGAGCAGGTTTTTAAACTGCCTTCCCTTGTGAACCAGCTTCCGTCTACCACCCCACACTGCTGTCTCTGATACAGAGGCAGCAGTGGAGGGTAGCAGCAGCCCCTGTCCACGGGGGCTAAGAATTTATTCAATTACCCAATATCTAACATCCCTAGTTTGCAGGAGAGCTCCTGAGAGAGGCATTACTGTGTTTCTCCAGAAGGTGGGGTGAGGCAGCCATTTACTCCTTCCTGGGTAGCAGGGTAGGGCACGCTGGAGAGATGGCAGCAAAAGACACCATAGAGGAAATAGAATCAGGGCAGATGGGGAGCCTGCATTAGCCCCAGGAGGTATTGGGATGGTGGGGGAGGAATTGATCAGTAGGGCCCATGGGCCTCAGTTTGAGAAACACGGGTTTGACGTGCTAGAGTGCATGTTTAACCTGGCCTGGACACACCCCTGCAGTACAGGCTATAGGGGACAATCCTGTCCTGGCTGGGAGAAATGGAGTGGACTGGACTTAACAGGACATACAATCAAGAGTCCCTACAGGTAAGGGGTACCCAGGGGTTAACCAGGGTCAAGTTCAAGTCCTCTGACAATAAGTACAGCTAACCTGGGCTGGGGCAGAAAAGCAAAAACTCTCCTCTTCCCCGCAACCTCCACACAACCTTCTCAGAGGCCTGCAAAAGTTCAACTGTTTTCTTTCACTCTCCCAGGGCCAGCACTAGGTGGTCTGAAATTCCTCCTGGAAAAGTTTGTCTTTGAGGTGTCTCAGGCCTAGCCTCTGGGCCAAGGAGGTTCTGAGAATGCAGATCAGCAGCTGATTGACCAGTAGCAGATATTCCCTGAATGATCTGAGATTCACCCTACAACAGCACCAATCCTGTGAAGATCCATTTCAAAGAAATGCCCCACAGGATGGGTGACTATGCCTCTTCAGTGCCCAGAGGTTTCACAGGTAGCACAAACTCAGGGGCTTGTCACATTTGAAAACAGCTAGTCTGTCTGTGTCTTCCACAACAAACCAAGCTAAGCCCTTCACTGGCACCCTGTGCCCTCTGCCACCAAACTAGAAGATGATGACAGGACTTCCTTCTGGCAAACACTGCAAGCAGCCCTGCCGATTCTCACCTCCCGAACATTCCTTGATCCCGACTCCCTGAAGGAAGGCTTGCAGCGGAAGTTTATCTGCAAAATGTAACACACACAAGAGAAGAGTCAATGAAACCATCTGCTAAAGGAGACCGACTGGAGATGAATTCTGGCCTGGGAGACTCGGGACATTTAATCCTCATCTGACCCCCTATGGAATGAACAATTCATCGGCCCTTGGGGCTAAAACACTTAGCAATCTGCTAAAAGTCTATTTCCCCACTACACTGTCCTGTTAGGAAGCACTTGCCTGTCATGACAATGGTTAGCCAGAACAAATGGAGTTCAACGCTGGCCCCACCCTGAATGCTGCCCAGGTAAGGGGCAACCAGCTCTTCAGGAGTGGCCTGTACTGGGCTTTACTCACTTTCTCCAACTGTTCTATGCAGGGTGTATGCACTACGATTTTGCAGGCTGCACACTTGCGTCTGGTCAGGGGTTTCTGCTGAAAAATGGAAAAGATCCCATGTTAATGAGGGATGTAAAACCTCGCTTAATCAGTAAACCACTTAAAGATTATGTTTGACTGGTTAACCACTTAAATGGCCTCCACCCGTGGCGCGGTGTGGCAGGCCTAGCAGGGCTGGAGTGGTTCCTTGTGGGCCCGCTGCACCGCGGGTTTTTTATTTACACTTGAGAAGCGCTGGAACTCCACTCACTTCTCCACTCCCAGGCAGGTGTTCCGGAGAGCAGCACCTCAGTGCTCTGCAGGATGAGGAAGCCATAAAGAACGAACATGCCCCTAGGATCACTGCAGGTGAAAACCTCCTCCCTTGAACTGAATGCCTCAGCCCCACCTGGGACAAGAGGCGAAGGCACTCTCCACGGACCAGTCAGACCTAAAATCTCTTCTGACACTGGCACCAGGCAGCTGATCACTGCCACCTGGGGAGGTGTTGGTGCTGTCCCTCAGACCAAAACCCCAAGCTCATTTCACCCAGACCAATGGACATGGATGGGCATCGTCCTCACAGCTGTAGCAACCAGCACTTAGAGAGGGATGGCTGCAGTGTCGCTGAAGGCACTGCAGGGTGCAGGCTTCCAGCCTGCGGCTCTTCCTTTTATTCTTCCTGGAAAGTTCTGGAATAAAACTTTCTCTTGGGGCATCGGGGGTCACTGAAGCCCTGCACAGAATCTCTGCATCAACTCAGCCAGCTGGACCCTAGTCACAAAGATACCCAGCTGCCAACACAGAGGCAGCAACTTTCCAGACTCAAAGCAGCAGGCAGAGTCTGGAGCAGAACATTTTCCATCTCCCTCGCTGGAACCCAGAATGCCCGAGAACTTCCTCTAAGCCCAGGCTACTGAGTGCAGAAAGGGATCCCCCGATTTCTCCACTAGGTGGCAGTGCAGTCTTTTACTTAGCTCAAGCTGAGCTGATGATGGAGATCACGGAGCTGGACTTACCAGCATCTTGGCCACACAGTTCTGTTCCCCCACGTAGCAGAAGTCCCCAGAGACGCTGGTCTCAAACCAGATATGCTCCCCGTAGATTGCAGTCTCCTGGAAGGCACAAGATACTGTCGCACTTCTCCAACAGGTCACAAGAGTCCCAATATAGGACCTGGTCAGGGATCCCAGCAGTCACCTCCAACATGAATAACCCAGCTGAGCATCCCAGGCCCCACAAATACATTGTGCTACATTATAGTCAGCTGCAGGGGGCTTATGGAGCACCACTGGCTGCCATGGAGGCCTCATTTTCTGGAGAAGACACATCCAGGAATCTCACTGTGGTCCAGACATGTCGGAAATGGAAAAGTACAGTGTGCAGGATGCTCTCCCATCTAGCTGTAAACAATGGGCTGTCCAGGAGAGGAGTCTCTTAGGAAAACTCACTAGCAATGAGGTGAATTTTCCTAAGATTCAGCTTACACTTTCCCTCACTTCCCATCATCCACTCTGCCTCTGTGTCCCACCCCAGCCTTACTGGCAGATGGTCAAATCCCCATTCACTGCTGAGCTGAACCAGACAGCTCTCTCCTCACAGGTCAGTCCCTCCTGCTCTGAACACCCTTCCATGTCCCAGGTCGAACCATCCCCCCACTCCCTGCTTCCAAACACAAGGCCTTTGGGAATGAGGAGCACAGAGCAGAAGGCGCTACACCCCAGTTAGGTGTCCCCAGAGCTGTACAGAGGGACTGTCCCCACCCTTCTCCAGGACACAAGGTCGCTGGGGACGCAGCTCACAATGGGCTCAGTTTTGCCGGAGCAGAACAGGAGGTGGAGCAGAGGTCCTTGTGCATCTCAGACACAGAGAGCAGTGCCTCCCACCACTCCCCACACATGCCACCTGGTTTCCATTCCCAGGAGCAGAATAGATGGCTGTGTAGCGGCAGTGGGAAGTCAGGGTGAATGCACTGTCTGTTTTCTCTAGCAGCAAGGAGTTTTGCCCAGCAACATCAGCAAAAGCCAGCTACTAGCTACAAGGTTATGTGCATGTCAAAGCAGGAATTACCTGGTACAGCTTTATAGCCCCCCCTGGGAATGGCCACAAGCCAAGTGCAGTCACTATCATGTCAGAGTCCCCACCCAAGCTCCAAGAAAATTAAAGGCAACTTACACTCCAGTCCACGGTGTTGCGGATCTGCCTCTCTGATTCACTCCTCAGGGCTAGCGTGGGGTTCGGCTGAGCTACCATGTGCTGGAGGCCAGACTTGGCAATGGCTTTCCTGGAAGAAAGAGGGAGGGGTGGCTATAAAAAACGGGTGGGACTATAAATGCATGTCTGCATTTCAGACGGGAACACTAAAGGGGGGCAAAGCAGCATTCAAAACCAGCAACGTGGAATGAGGCTGAATTCACCATCACCACATGCCAGCAATATCCACCCTCCTTGCATACGCCATGAGGATTAGCTGGTGAAGGGTTCTTTCCAGTGGTGAAGTCGAGGGCCCTATACCTACACGATATGGCCCCTCTCGTGGTGGCTGGGCCACAGAGCAATTTGGGACTCTGCCAGGGCCCAGAGCTAACAGATCAGGGGTTCGCCCAGGCAATAGACACTCATGGTTTTTAGATCCGGAGGCCCACTTAGGGCAGCATGCTACATCCAAAAAGCTTGAGACTTGAGCTGGTAGGCAAAGGTCAGAGGTGGGGAACCTTCTGAAGACCCTTCCCAGAGACGGCCCTTCTCACTGGAGCATCACAAATGGACAGAGAATCGAAAGCCAGAGAAGTGGGGCAAAGTGTGTGAGAAGTAGGGGAAGCAGCTCACAAGAAGCTCTCACTGTCTCCAATTCAGCACTTGCTGTGCTGGGACCAGCGACCCCATCAAAGAGTTTGAGCCCTCCCGCCATGGCAGTGCCATTTCCCATCGCTGCCTGGGCAGGGAGTTGTGCAGCCTCCGAGCCCAGCAGCCTGTGGAGCCAGGCAGAGCATGCCAATTGGAGAAACTGGACATGTCCTTCCTCTCTCTTCCCAACCCCTTCTCATGATGCCTTATTCACGCCTGCACCTGGCACCAGCAGCTGGGAGAAGCCAGCAAGCATAGGGGTACTGCAAACAGCCTGGAAGCAGACTCAGCAGCCAGTCAAACACACAGATGGACAAGAGGCTGACTGGCCTCTGACCCTCAGCCCAGAAGACTAGGAAATGGAGCACTGGCTCCCTGCCCTCTCCTAGTGCACAGACAGCACGTGACACACTGCATCCACAAATGCATCACAAACTGCCTCCACGGAGCACATGGGTGGGAGCTGCAGCTTCCCTCACCGTACCCAAAGGCCCCATGCAGACCCTCCAGATCCCTCTCCTCACTGCCACCACTAGCTCTGAGCCAGAAGGGACTGGCGCTCCATGCCAATGAATCAACCATGCCCTCACCTTCCCCACCCCACACCAGACAAGCCCTATGTCAGTCTCCGCTCCCTTCAATATTGCCCAACCCATGGCCTGGCCATCGGTCTGAATCCCCCCCACTTGGGAACACCATACATACAGCAGCAGAGGGCTCCAGGCTTCAGGAGAGGCACTGGCATAGTTGCAATAGGCAGGCTCCATTCCCAGACATTCATATATGGCTGCTGACGGCCGCCTGGCTCCAGGAGGAACCTTCCACCGCTTGGCAGCCAGCCGTGCTCTGCATGGCGGGAGCAGAGCGCCTGGCTTGGAGATCTCCCCTGAGAGCCGTGGCTGGCTGAGGCGTCGATAGCACCCCTGCAGCCCGCAGGCTGCCTTGCTGTACACAAACTCTGCTGGCAGGAGGTGGGAGGAGCGACGGCGCAGGCAGCGTGGGGCTCGCAAGAGAGGCCTCATGCTGAGAAGGTGCAGGGCAGGGAGTCTGCTCCTTGCGGGAAGCTTAGCCTGCCGCTCACACCAATCCAACCTGGCTGCTGAGGTGACATTCTCCTCCCTGCCACAGCCCTCCTTCAGTTCCTCCTTGGGCGACTCGGGTCCAGAGCCTTCGGCACAGGCCGTCCGCTTCCCTTCCTCTTCCTCGCTCATTTGGATGAGGCTGGCTAGCAGCATGGAGGGGCCCATGAGCTGGACATCGATGGTGCGCACCTGGCCCCCACGTTTCTTCTGGACAGCAAACCTGGGGCTGAGGTGGGGCGGGGTGGTGCTGGAGCGTCGCCGGGGGCTCATGCTGCCCTTGTCTGAGGAGCCCAGGCAGGACAGGCTCTGCAGCTGGGTACTGGACCTGCGGCGGCGCTGTGCCAGCGAGGCTGAGGGCAGGCCTGCCATGGAGCGCCGCCTGGCCTTGCCAGTGGGCACGGACACGACGCTGGCACGCTGGGAGCCCAATGACGCCGGGTTCCTCCGGAAGTGCCTTTTAAAAAAGGTTTCCATAATGACGGGGTTGCCCTGAGCAGTGGCTGTTAACACAGAAACCAGCAATTAAAGGGGGAGGGACTCTCACCAAGCCTCCTACCAGGTCTGCAATGGCCCAGAGGCGGATAGGTGCTACCACTCTCCGGAGAGGCGGGGAAGAAGGAGCCTGCTGAAGGCTGCTGTGAGGGAGCTCTGGAGGCACTCAAAGGGCATTGCCGTGAGGGGCATCAGAGAAAGAAGGGACGGAAAGGGACGGGGACACAGGGGAAAGCTAACACGAGGCGCTGCTGCCCAGAGACCTATCCTGGACACTACAACATTTGCGGCCAATGCAGGCCAATGAAATCCCTGTGCAAGGCCAAAAAGGAGAAGAGGAAGGTAAGAGGCCCAAAGGGCTTTTCTGGTGGCTCAGGAGTTGGCCATGAGTGATGAGGAAGAACACCTGGATTTGAGGATCTCTCATACCAGACCAGCTGGCAAATTGTAGATGAGCCCCAACCCTGCATCTGAAGACAGCCATGGTGAGTTCTCTCCATGCAGGAGACACCAGCCCGGATTTGCAGCCAGCTTCTGCTTTCCAAGGCAGCTGTAGGGAGCCGTCTAAGCACCATAATCAGCCCATCTGAGGGGTGTACAACATTGCTCCCTGCCTCGGGTTGCTGGCTATGGCAAAGACAGGATGGAGGGAAAGCTGTTGGCTATAAGCCGGTGTCCATCTGGAGAGCTCCATCTCCCCGCAGAGATGAGCAGCCTACCAAAGGGAGCAGAGCTGGGCCAAACCAAAGAGGCACAGTTCCCACCCCATGAAGCAGTTCTGGGAAGAAGTCAGGACTGCCGATTCCAGCCCTTCCACTGAGCGATGAATAGATTCTAAGCCGCCGCTCGTCTAGACTATTAAAGAAAGTGCATATCTGACGGTGCTGGAAAAGGGCATGAGCAGCAAGGCCTCTGCACAGGGGACCCCCACTCCTCGTTAATAACAATGCATGCTCCTTCAGCAGCTTTCCACAGATCGAGACCCACTGCACCCTCTTGAGCACAGGACTCCAACCTCAGCCCCAACGGAGCCATCATGGATGTCCTGGTAGGGATGTAAAATCCCATTTAACTGGCTAATTGATTAGGCAGAGGAGGTGGAGGGGCCTCACCGATTAACCAAAACCAGTTAACACCCCTAGTCCCTGGGAACCCCGGGCCTGGGTGCAAACTCAGCCCCCTGCATGCTGGTTAAAGGGACACCTGGGAGCAGTTGTGCAATGACAGAGCACCTCAGGGAGAGTCACAGTGCCACTCTGCAAACCACATGCTTTTCTCTGGCCAAATCTATGCTTAAAAGCTACAACACTCAGGGTGTGAACAACTCCCACCCACAAGCACAGCAGTTGTGCTGAGCTATCCTGCCCCCCAGGCAGACGTGCTAAGGCCAGTGGAAGAATGCTTCTGTCGTCTTATCCACCACCCCTGAAGAAGGTGGATTATCTACAACAGTGGTGCTCAACCTTTTTTCATTCATGACCCCCCAGAGCCGGGAACATTTTTATTGAAGGGGGGAAAAAAAAAAGCCGGGAACATTTTATTGTGGCCCCTTTAATTTAAAGTGCCGATCCACTCCCCTGCCACTCCCTCCTCCCCCACCACGTATACATCGGGCACAGAGCCAGGAAAACAAAATGCCAGCCGGCTCGGATCAAAGCACTGTGACTCCTCAAGATGACAGGGTCGCGACCCACGGGTTGGGTACTGCTGATCTAAAATGCCAGGAAGAACCTGTCTGTCGCTCTAAGAAGTGTCTACACTACAGCACTAGAGTGACAATGGTACAGCACTATAGCTGTGCTGCTGTAATGCCTGTCATGTAGACATGGCCTTAAAGAGATGCAGCCAGGAAACATCACTCACCCCTTGGGTAGGACCCAAACATTTACACAGTATAAAGCACATGGGAGCTGAGTGCCCCTCTCTACATAAGAACGGCCGTACTGGGTCAGACCAAAGGTCCATCTAGCCCAGTAGCCTGTTTGCCGACAGTGGCCAGTAGCAGGTGCCCCAGAGAGGGTGGACCGAAGACAATGATCAAGCAATTTGTCTCCTGCCATCTCCTCTCTAGTCTCTCTCCTGCTCTAATCTTCCATTTCTATTTCTCAGGGAGTAGCCCAGGCTGCTACTAATCTGGTTGTCACCCTGGAGGAAGCTGAATTATATCTCTGTTTAAACACAACTGCCCTGACAGTACTGCGTTTACAGCCGGTTCCTAGAACCATTTCTCCGCAGGAAAAAAAAAAAAAAAAAAAGGTAAAAAAACCCCAACTGACATTTTTTTAAAGCCAGGTAAATGTTGGACTTAGTGCTGCTGAAAGTAGAGTCCCTGTAAACCAAACTGACATCCACCTACATGAGGAGGTGGTAACATGCAGAGCCTGATGGCATCCGGCACAGGATGCTTTCAGTGCAGGCATCTGGGAACTCTCTGCTTCAGTTACACAGTAATTCCTGCTGGGTTTCCCAAAGTCTGCAGGAGAACAGCTACCCTCCTAGGTACCTTCCACGGAGGTATGACGGTGACACCAGCTCCCTTCCAGGAGATCTTGGAAAGATCCCCTCTTTGCCCACTGCCCTCAGTTATTCAATTTCCTCCCTCCCTTACCGCCCCCATCATGTTTTCTACTTGTAAATACTAACCACTGACATTTCTGATGTTACAGAAATTCTAGACATACCAGACCTAAGCACACTTAGCTTACAAACAGAAACTGACAGTAAACGTAGGGCAGAAGGTACCTGCTTAGGACTTAGAGTGGGGACTGGCTAACGAGCTGAGGCTGAGAAACAAGGAGGCTTGGAACAAGGCTGAGAAAATAATCTGCATCTGCTCTGCTCAAAATGTCACTCTTCTGCTGGAGAGAGCTTTAACTGACTTATTTCTTCAAGCCTTAGTCCCAGCTATAAGGTTGGGTCCTTCTCCATTCCACAGTAGTTCCTCAGCTAGGTTGCCAGTGACAAAATTCTTTTGTATGACATTCATCAACCTAGTTTTTGTTTTTTCAACCTCTCTCTTATTCTCCACTTCTAAGTTTGACACCCTGTTTCCTATATAATCATCTTTTTCCATGCCCTAACCATCTAAGCCTCGACTCCCTCAGCTTTTCGGTAAGTGCTACCACTCTCACACTTTTCTTAATGTGTTCATTCCAAACATGGTCCATCCTTATACTCTATGTTTCCACCGTAAGATTTTATTTTCCAGCATATTCAAGATTTACCCCCATCTCTTTAGCAGTCTCCAGCATTCAGAGCCATATTAAAATGCAAGCCTAATTACTATAGAACTCTCCTATCACAAACGGCTCTGCTCACTTCTCTCCAGTTAGTCCTCACTGTTCCAGGTCCGCTTAAAAGTTCGTTGTTGAGTTCACTATGATCCTGTATTATCTGAACCTAGGCACTTGAACTGTGCCTTTGATAGTGGCTGGGCCCCCAGACTTACAGTCCCATTGTTTTCTTTAAGATATAATCAAATCTACAGACCATACATTTGGTTTTATTTCTGCAGATTTTCATGCCGTTTCTTTCAAGTATGCATCTCCATCTCTTTCAATTTTCTTCCACTTCCCCTTTGCTCTCCCTGACAAGCACATCATCTGCAAAAACATGCACCTGGATGTTTTCTGTAAATGCATCTAGCATCAAGGCAAACAAAACGGCTCAGCAACAAGCTGTGACATAGTCCAACTCTTAAATGAAACTCTTCAGTTCTTCCACATGGCCTTCTAAGGTGATAGCACCCTCCCAAATGCCCAGCTACTAGACAAACCTGCTCTCGTCTGTAGGCATTCATTCTCATACACCTTCAGGCAAGCTCTCTCAAAACATGGCTAGAAGCCTCCCTAAGATCCATGAATACTGTGCGTGCAATCTTTTCCTCTTTTTTCTATGTTTTCCACAATCAAGCTTAATGCAAAGACAGCATCCTCTGAAGACCTGCCTGTCATGAATCCAAACCGACTGTCACTGACCTTTTCTTTTCTTCGCTGTCTCTTAACAACTTTCTCCCACATCATCATGTGACTCACGAGTTTAATGCTGTGGTAGTTACCACAGTCTTGTATATCTCCTTTCCTTTTAAATATTGGTATTAATGAACTATTTCTGAAAACTGTCAAGTAACTAACTATAAAGAAGGTGCTTGTATTTTTGGTAAGTAAGAGATAGTGAGCATATGATTAACTCTTCTTTCCCCTCCACCTGGCATATGAAAATCCTAGACCTGTAATTTTAAGAAATATCATTATATTACAACAGCATTGTGTTGGAAGTGCGAGGCATGACTGTGCACAGCAGAGGTCTTTGAAGTTCTAGGATGGGTGTCTTGTGGGCTGCAGTCCTGCAAAATCGAAAGTGAATACTAAAGGCCTTGTCTACATGGCAGATTTTCTGATATTATCCTACCATTGCATTAGCATCACTGCAGCTCCACCACAGTTAGCAGCAATGGCAGGGTTAGTGTAAGCTGGCTAACAGAATTTTAACCAGCTGTCATCTAGAGCAGCTCAGAGCAACCTTACAGAGTTGCTAGCATCCTGGTGTGCGGTCACACGCAGGGTCATTTTAACATCCTTAGAGGGAAGAAGAATCCCACATCCTGTGGAAATTGCAGGAGATTTTAAAGCAGGATGGCAGAACAGAAGAAATCTTCCAAACCATGTCATGGCTTTTTCCAGGGATTGTCTACACAGCATACTGGAGCCAAGGGCACCATTTCGGGAGAGCAGGGGGTGAGCTCCCTTCACCAGCCAGGTGAGAGGCATGCACAGAATGCAAGCACTTTCCCCTCACTCCTTTAGTGTCCGTGGAATGGGATGAAAAGCTAGCCATGTCCCGGAGCACATGGCTGCTGCCCCCTCCCCTCCCCAAAATGGTGTCATTGACTGCAGCCTGTGAGAATAAGCTTTCCCTCAGCACAAGTTGACAGACTCTGGCTAACCAGGCCTGCACTCTAAAACTAGCTGTATTGTTAGCGCTTCAGTCTCACAGCTTGGGTTGCAGCGCAGACTCTGAAGCCCACCCCAGCACCAGGCTTGAGAGACCAAGCTCCAGCCCAAGCCATGATTTCAAAGCACTGGCTGCATGGTTAGTTTTGGATGACTAGAGTGCTAGCCCTGCTAGCCCAAATCTCTCAGCCTGTGTTGGAAGGCTTGCTCCAAAATATGTAGTCCTACCCTGAGGGCCAGGACGGATGGGGAGGACTAGCAAGGGGGTGCTGCAGCCCAGGTCTGAAGGGCAGAGCCGTGTGCAGAGCCCATAGCTGGAGGAGGTGTGTTTGTTGGCAGTGAGGGGCATTAACAGCACAGAGAGACCCCACAAGAGCCATCGGTCTCACCCTTTCAGATTTATACGATCTTGCTGTGGTCTGGAAGCCTTTTAAAAATATTCCTTGATGGTAAGAAAGGAAGGAACGTTCATTGCCTGCCTGTAACTATTCCAGAGCAAACATCACCGGGACATATTAGATAAAGGGTCCTTGCAGAGGCAATCTGACATTCACAGGGAGCGAGGGGGGGAGATAATGTGGCATATGCCAGGCCCTGGCTCTTGTCACAAACCCGTCCTGCATTCTCATAATCCCTCTGTGCCCACAACATGGTGGCTTTGATCTGCTAATGATCTGCAATCAGGGTTGTGATTAGCTTTCCTAATGGGGACCATATCGCTCTGACAAAAGGTAGATGGGGCCCCAGCATAATAAAATGGCTGGTGGAGTCATGCAGGCAGGGTCCTCTGGCTTGTCTTGCGGGAAGAGATCATGAATAGAGTAAGCTTCGAAAGAGCCTTTTTCCCCAGGCAACCCGCCTCCAGAGTCTGGCCTAGAGAGTTTCCTGCCCAGGTCTGGTTTACATAAAGAGAAGCAGCTGCAGATTCAAAGCCCTCCCCTCCTACACACACCCTGGGCATGGATCTGCAGGGACAGCCAATGGAGGGGCACACCACGCTGCCTGGGCACTAAGAGGAATAAGGAAAAACATCACGAATCCTAAACATTAACCGAGGCTGTTGACCCTACTGCAGAGTTACAAATGGGGATTCCCTGACAACAATGCAGATGGGAGAGTCCAGTGGAGAGTTCTTAGTTGCTGACCTAGGACCCCTGTGACCCCAGCAAGTGCCAAGCTTCCACAGTAACAAATGGGCCACAGGTTCTTTACCTGACACCTTCTGCAGGAGTTCTCAAGCTTCACTGCACCACAACCCTCTTCTGACAACACAAATTATTACCCAACTCCAGGAGGGGACTGAAGCCTGAGCCCACCTGTGACGGGGTGACTGCCTTGAACGGATACAGAAAAGGTTAAAACAGCCCTGGCTGAAGGCCGGGGCTGGGACCCAATCAGGAGAGCACTAGAGACAGCCAATCATGGCCTGACTAGGCCCTATAAGAAGGGCTCCTGGAGAGGAGGTGCATGCTCTTGCTCCAGCTGTGGAACAGGAAGGGCCTGACTGCCTGGTAGGCTAGAGAGGAGACTGGAGACAGACCAGTGCTGGGGAAGGGCAGGCAGAGCTGGGAGCTGTGGCCTAACCCAACTCCTGGGCTGCAGGCCTAAACAGGGGCTTGAGGGGTACTAGGGTTCCAGGGAGGCAACCAAGTCCACACTAGGGATGTAAGGGGTTAACTGGTTATCCAGTAAGTATTGCCTTACTGGCATGTTTATCGGTGTAACCGGTGCCCAGCCCAGCTGAAGCAGTTCCCCCGGGCCCACTGTAGCCATGCATCTGCTCCAGCGTCGCCTCCCCCCCCCCACCTGCTTGCCTCACAATGCGGCAGGCTGGTTAATCCCCAAAGTCTCATGCAGGGCAAAGGTCACTGCTATTTCAAAACCAGGAGAACCACTGGAAGATCCCAAGAGCTGTCAATCCATCTCTCTCCTCTGTGTCCCATATAAACTTATTGGAAGATAACTCCGATGTGCACCACCGCTACCCAGACAAAGGGTCCCCAAAGCCCAAGCCCAAGTTCCACCGCCCTGACAAGGGAAGAGCAAAGCCCAAAGACTTCAGCCTCAGGCAGGAGACCTATAACCTGAGCCCAGTTGCTTCGGACCCAGGGAGTGGGGTTTAGCCCCAAGCTCCAGCCCTGGCGGACCCATTAAAAAAAAAAAAAAAGGATCACAACCCACTTTGGGGTTCCAACCCAGAGTTTGAGAACCACTGAGCCATACAGCAGACAGTGCTTAAAGCTTTTCCAAAGTCTCTACATCAGCCATCTTTGATCACCACAGGCCTGCAGATATCAACAACAAATGTAGATGCATCTGTCAGCGTGCTGGCTGAGGTTGGACTTGACACGTGCAACCAATATAAATGACACATTACATTTTCTGTGAATTAGTTTGGGTAGCTGTTGCAAATAGAACCCGAGAGGCTATTGCCCACAGTATAGGTGGTCAGAGGCAATTAAGCTCTACCAGGAATTAAAATCAGCTAGTAATAAACAGGAATTCATTCAACTGCTAGATCAAACTAGGAGTGAGCAACAGCGAGTGGGGTGAGTCACTAAGATTGACTTTACTCACTCTCACAAGGAAGCCTGGAAAATCATCACAAGATTTTCTAAGAGATTCTACCCTTTCCAAAAAAGGAAATTTCAGTCACCACAAATGCATCCAAGCTAGTGGTTCACACACAGAACTTGGATAAGTTTTCCACCATGTAGGCAAAACTGATCTTATAGATAGGTAGCAGGCTCCTAGTGCAGACTCAAATCTGATGGCTCTCTTTTCAGGCGAAATGGCATCAGGCTATAAAACTAGAAAGACTCCAGGTCTGGATTATACCCATAGAGTTCCTACTTCACCCAGGCCCAAAAGCTGGCTGCTTTGGCTCTTCAACCGATATTTCCAGGAAAAGTGCATCTCAAAAGTCTCATGCAGGGCAAAGGTCATTGCTATTCCGAAACCAGGAAAACCACTGGAAGATCCCAAAAGCTGTCAACCCAACTCTCTCCTCTGTGTCCCATACAAGTTTACTGAAGGATGACTCTGATGTGCACCAATGAGGTTACTGAACTACAACTGCCTTTTGTTCAAGCGGACTTCAGCAGAAGACAGCATACCCAAGTGCAAGTCATTCACTTAACACAAGACCATTGATGATGCCTTCAGAGAGGGTATATATATTAAAAAAAAAAAAGAGAGACAGAAAGGGCCTGGGAAATCAGCCTTTCCATCTCCTGGAGTTCAGGCACAATGGGTCCCTCCTGCACATTTTCCAGGGCTGAGCACATCTGTCCAGAAATGCTGCCTGAGATTCAGCTTGAGTTTCCCTGCCTCCCTTCCCTCCCTAGTTACAAGCCCTGCACATGAAACTGAAGGATCCCTATACACCTTTCTGAGCTAGCAGATTGCTACTTTGCATACCCTTTGCTATCCCTCTAGCACTACTTGAGTTTTGTGCTATTCTTTGAGCTCCTTCCACTTTCTCGATCTGTTCCTGGTACTGAGCTGCCCAGAACCTGAGGAGATCCCAAAATGGCATTCTACTTTACGCACCCTGCCAGTCCTGGCACCCTACCTCCCACCACCAAATCTGCCAGGAAAGCAGCGCTCCAGAGGCTCAGACCAGCAGTACCCACAGGACACTCCTGCCTTTGGGCATGTGCGGGTTCCTGTGATCTCCTCCCCACCAGTTAGTGATCTGACAAGAATTTGTTTCAAACTAATAAAAGAAAGTTCTTCTTCACACAGCGTGTAGTCAGCCTGTGGAACTCCTTGCCAGAGGAGGCTGTGAAAGCTAGGACTATAATAGAGTTTAAAGAGAAGCTAGATAATTTCATGGAGGTTAGGTCCATAAAAGCCAGGGGATAAAATGGTGTCCTTGGCCTCTGTTTGTCAGAGGCTGGAGAGGGATGGCAGGAGACAAATTGCTTGATCATTGTCTTCAGTCCACCCTCTCTGGGGCACCTGGTGCTGGCCACTGTCGGCAGACAGGATACTGGGCTAGATGGACTTTTGGTCGGATCCAGTACGGCCATTCTTATGTTCTTAAACAGAGAGGAGGGCAGGGAGGACATGGTGGTAATAATGCCCTTCTAGCAGATTGATGATTTTCTAATGGGGTGGCAGGGTGCATAAAAACCCCTGTCCAGTTTGCTAGATGTGGCTTGTCTCTGAGGGGGGCTGCCAGCCTCCTCAACTCAGGAAAATACAAAGTATGATGAGTGCTATTAATAGCACACACTACATCTGGGTTCTGCTGTCTCCTCGCCATCAGGATGCTGAGGGAACCAGGGGCACAGGCCAGAGAGCTTGTCCAGGGAGGCCATTCTGACTCCCGCTTAGTTTACATACCACCACTTTCCTTCAGCTTCGGTTTCCATGGGAATCTCCTACTCCCCCACCTTCTAATCACAGAAGGATTTCATTTCCTCATGTACAATGCTGCCTCAGTTCCCTTTTGCTGAGATCCTTTCCTGTCCTGGGCTATTCCAACTCCCTCCTCCATGACTTCTTCAGCCCACGTGCAGTGCTGCATAACTGCCCAGGTGCATCAGGGGAGATTTCTTTTCCTTCCAAGTACCACACACTGGTCATTGCGAGAGGCCGGATACCCAATTAGATGAGCCAGAAGTCTGATATGGTGCAGGAAAGCCAGTGTGCAGGGAGGAGGGTGTGGAGCTTTCAGGGAGACACCACACTCTCTGTGGGTTACTGCTAGGGAAAATCTCCAGTAAAATAATCTGCTTCCCATCATCTGTTAAAGAGAGCCAGAAGCTGCCTGCGGGGGAAGTTCAGTCAGAATAAAGGCCCTAGGGCAGCAGAGTCTGAAAATAATCTGAGCATCAACTGAGATTTCCATATACAGCTCTGGTCACGCCAGGGGACACAAGCACTCTAACAACTTTATACTGAGTGTACAAGAACTACCTCACACAGCACTGAACTGCACACACTTCTGGGGCAGGATGTAGCAGCAGTTTAAACTAGGGATGTTAAAAATGCATGTAATTAAGTAACCATGTAACCACCAAAAATTTCAGCGGTTACCTGGTTTCACGCAGAGTGGCAATCAGCTCTCACCTGCCCCCACCATTGCTGCCTCTGATACAGAGGCAGCCACGTAGGGGTGTGGGGGGCAGGCAGCTCCCTGGGAGCCAGTGCATGTGGGGAACCAGCTTTTAAGCCAGCTCCCTGTGCATACTGGGAGCCCGTGTGTAACCATGAAGATTAACTGATGAGACCAGGCTCATCAGTTAATGGTTACACTTTCACATCCCTAGTTTAAACACACACAGCATAACTCCACAATGGTTCTAAGACAGCAGGTGAAAATCTCCATGCTACTGGGTTCTTCAGCCATTTTCACAGGGGGATCAAAATTTAGCTGAGAGCTTGCCTTGTGTACACCAGCCAGCTCTCCATTACCCCTGCCATTCATCATCACAGACAGTGCATGAATAACACAACATACACAGACCCTGAGACCTTGAAATGAGCCCTCAGCACTTTGCAGGATGAGGCCCTTAAAGAGACACAACTGCCTCTCCTTAGCTGCCATTTGACCCGAGGGGAAGGGCTGCTAGGACAGAGGATTGTGGAATACACTGGAGCTGACAGACGAGAGGTCTCAACCCCTTCCGGTTTCCCCGCCTCCACAACTGAGATGCTGAATTAATGCACAAGGAGCAGCTGCTGAGGGGGTTGGCTCCTGGCAGTGGTTGTTTTCTATTTTAAGTTTCGTTCAATTGATGAACTGCAACAAGTGCCAACGTCCGTGAGAGGAATGGGTGCAGCTGCTGCCCTTCAGGCTCAGTGCCTAGTCACAGAGTGCCATGAAATCATGACACGCAGAAGCCTTTTGCCATCCCCTAGGCTGGCAGTGACCAGGGTGCTCTCAGTGGTCTGATCCCCCTCTTTCCTGTGAAAAGAAGGGGGTGAGCAAGATCCTCTAGACAATCCTCGGTTCCAGTCGGTTTAATCCAGAGGACTCTGAAGCCACATAAGCAGCAAATAACTTCCCCGTGGTTCATTGTACCCAGTGAAGGCCTCTCAGACACCCAGCTGTAACCACTGAAACCAACTCCGCCACACACCAACATGCCAGTCCATCACAGGCACTCCTTCCTGATGCTCTGGACCCGTGGCTGTCAGCCTTTCTAGACGACTTGTACCCCAAGTTTCACCTCACTCAAAAACTACTTACAAAATCAGATATAAAAAGGCAAGTGTCCCAGCACATTATTACTGAAAAATTGGTTATAGCAGGAGTGGCCAACCAGTTAGAGACTAAGAGCCAAAATAGCTGAAGATAGTAGTGCAAAAAGCCATGTATTATATATTTATTTAAATATATCTATAACCCGAAGGCACCCCCAGTCCTTCCCGCTCTAACCCAATGCACCCACCCCTCCCCCAGAGCCAGTCACCCCCAGCCACACCCACTCCAACCCAATGCACCCACCCCTCCCCCAGAGCCAGTCACCCCCAGCCACACCCACTCCAACCCAATGCACCCACCCCTCCCCCAGAGCCAGGCACCCCCCAGTACCGCTGCTCTAACCCAATGCCCCTCCCCTCCCCCCAGAGCCAGGTAGCCCCAGCCCCTCCCCTCGAGCCTGGCAGCCCCAGATTCTTTTATTAACACCATGGGTCTCACTGGAGCTGCCACCATGCGCTTTTCCCCCCAGGCGCTGGGGCACGTGCGCAGAGCGGCCGTGAACTGTCCAGGTGCACGGTTCCGAAAAACAGTCGAATGTTGCCTTGAAGGCAGGTGCTGCCACCCCTCCCCAAATCCCGGACATTTTTTGTTTTTTAAAAAAAGCCAGCTGGATGGCCATTTAACATGGGAAAACGAGGACATTTCCGGGGAAAAACGGAGATATGGTAACCCTAATAAGAGCTGCATTTCTATGAGCAAAGAGCCGCCTACGGCTCGATTGCCGCAGGTTAGCCACCCTTGGGTTACAGTCTCATTTTGAATCACATAATTATAAATCAATTGGAATATAAATATTGGACTTCCATTTCAGTATATAGTACCTAGAACAGTAGAAACTAAGTCACTATCTGAATGAGATTTTAGATTGTACTGACTTCACTAGTGCTTTTTATTTAGTCCATTGTTAAATAGGCAAATATCTAGGGATGTCAATGTACCCATTGGAAGACTTCTGTGTACCCCACCTCCGCGGGGTACATGCACCCATAATTGAGAACCATTGCTCTAGACAACATTTCACTGGTCACAGGAATCCTCCTCTCTTGCTAGTCATACGTAGCCAATGGTTCCTGGCTGCAGATGTAGGTTGTCTGCTAAATATGCAGCACTGGGCACAAGATACTCACGCTAGTTCTGAAATAAAAATGCACTTGCTCTAGGGTTTTGAGCAGCATGATCAGTGGGGCAGATTCATCCCCCCTTATTTGCTGTGATTACGCTGGACACAATAACCAGGGACTGCCTTTTTGTCTGGCTCTTCTCCCCATCCCAGTCTGCCACTCCTCCTCTTTCCCCTTACTCTTTTCCATCTTTCCCACACCCTACTTACATCTCCCACCTAGTTCCTGATGCTTTCTACAGCCTGATCCACCTAATAAGGAAAAAGCACAGAGACAACGACATGCTCCTGAGACAGGTAATCTTGTCACTCTCACTGTAGTATCTGGCTGCCACCAAGAATGGAACAGACTGGAGAGCAGGGACATGCACTGTCAGTGCAGAAGCTGCTAACTCACACAATTTACTTCACAGGACAGGAATTTCGTGGCACAGCGAGCACACCTAATGGACATCCCTGGCCCACAGCAGTGAAAAGGCTGCATTACAAAATGACTTGTGATTTTGAAGTCCAGGACACCTTACACAGGGGTAAAGAACCAGGAACAAGACAACTCTGCTGACATCTCTACGGTCCCAGTTCCTCATGCACCTTTATGTTTTTTGTGCCACAGGGCACCATGTGGACTCCCAGGAAAAAAGGAGCAAACCATCAAGTAAGGCTTCCACCATCAAACGCAGCTCAGCGAGAAACGCCTGGTCAGTACAAAATTTCCATCCAGACCAGGCTTGCCAACAGCAGTGCTGGACCCCCCCACATGCACACATTGGAAGATGAATGGGGAGACTAGCGGCAGGTAAGCAGGTGGGAAAGGGAGAGAAGGCATGAGAAAAAATGGTGGCTACTGAGCACCCACTGGCAGCTCCCCTTACCAACCCTCCCTCCCCTCAGCGCCTCCTATCTGCCTGGATAGATGTTTTGCAGTGTCAGGAGGCATTCGGAGGAAGAGGGGGAAAGAGGTGCACAGTGTTTGGAGGAGGCAGAACTGGGAAGGCAAGAGGCAGGGATGGGGCTGAGTGAGGGGTGGGGCCTTGGGGGAAGTGGGGATGGCACCAGGGCAGAGCCAGGGGGTGCATGCCCCAGCAGATTAGAAACTGGGCACCTATATCCCAGGTCCCACACACCCTTAGGTGGCTGTGCAGGGCCATTTCTAGGATCTCTGCAGCCTGCCTGGGCGATTTAAAAGGGCCCAGGGCTCGCATCAGCGGCTGTGGGTCCTTGGGCCCTTTTAAATTGTGCAGGCACCTGGGCAATTGCCCTCTTGGCACCTCCCCATTGGTGGGCCTGCTCCAGACCCCACTAAGGGCAGCTCAGGTGGCTACTGCTTTTCCCAGGGAACACAGCACTAAGCCTCCACCCATCTGACAAATTCCTGGTCATTCCATTCTTGCATAAATACATGAATGTGGTTTGCCTCCCCTGCCTGACGTCATCACATGACATACTCCCTCCTCAAGTTCTTCTAACAAAGAGACTCTCTCAATAAGACCCCAGATCCCCGAGCACCTTCAAGCTTCACATTCTAACAACTCAGCTGGTGTCAATTCCTTACCGAGGGCACCTCTTAATCTTTCCACATAAATCAGTTTTTGACCTATGGAACATCGGCACCAATTCCGTGGGTAGAGCACCCATGGAATATAATTAGCGGATGCTAAGCACCCACTGGCAGCCAACTCTCCCCTCCCTCTTGTTGGTGGCCCTGCCAATTAACTCTCACCATAATCAGCTAGCTCGGAGTGAGGAGGAGGGGAGATGGGACAGGAAGAGGCGAGGTGGGGACTTGAGGAAAGGGATGGGTTGTGGGTGGATCTAGGGCAGAATGAGGGATTCAACACACACACACACACACACACCTGGCACCTATGCAATGAAATGCACCAGTGTGGGGGTTGGGGGCAGGACAGGACTCCTGTAATGAGAGCCAAGAAAATCCTGGAGTCAGGGATGGGGAACGGGCATCCTTCCTTGCTTTCTTTGGGGTGGGATAAACAGAGATCAGAATGGCCTCTTAAGAGTTCCAGATCATGAAAAGCCAATGGACAAGACACAGGGCTGTGATGAATGAGGCCTAGGTTATATTCCTAGTACTGCCAATGGCCTGCAATCGACCCTAAGCAACTCACTTCACCTCCCTGCACTTCAGTTTTCCAATATGTAAATGGGGGTTGAGACCAACCTCCCTTGTAAAGCGTTTTGCAATCTACCGATGAAAAGAGCTGGTTGGCAACACTGCCTCCTACACCCACCCTCTACACACACACCTAGGGGCCTATGAGGAAGTTACTCATCAGGTGTTCATGTGCTCAGAGAATGGGGGAGGAAAGGGAAACACTTGGCTCAGCAGACTGAGCTCCCTCCTTGCCCCGTATTGTCTTTGTGGCTTCTCTGTTCCAGGGATTAGAGGCCCGGCCCATTTTAGACATCTAGGATTGGGCAGAAGACTGACAATCTCTCTCTCCCTCCTACCACCCAATCTCAGCACAGGTATTGGTTTAAAATAAGGCTGGCTGACATTTTAATGAGCAGCCACTGAAAAAACACATTAGTTGACCAGCTGTACCCAGGGGCAGCCTAGGGTTAATATGATAAGCAAACAAACACCTTCCTAATCAAGAGGAGGTCAGGAGAGAAGCTGAACAAACATTGCTCACTCCCTCCAATCATCTCCCGCCACATACCGTCTCCAGACACCCACCATCCAGACCTGCACACCCTTCTGACAGGCTCCCTCCTGCTCTCATGCAGTGAAGATCTGACTCATAGGAGTACTGGTAAGACCTTGTGCCTAACTCCCCCGAGCCCTGCTACCAATCCCCTCAACCCAACTCTCACCCACAGCACTCTGGCTGTGTCTTCACTGGTAAAAGGTGCATTTTTATACTGAGACAGCTTTTCCACTGTCAAATCCCAGTGGATGGGTAGTTTTCACCTGGACAGAATCATTTGAAGTAAACTTCAGGTGTGTGGGTGTAGTAAAGCATTACCTCTGCTATCTACATCAAAACAAAACCACCTGTGACTTGTCCTCACTGTGACTACACTGAAAGGCCCAACTCCATGCAAAAACACACATCCCTTTTAAAAAAAAACACCCCAGTGAACACAAAGTTGCTCACATTTTTCTGGTGAGTCCAAGACAAAAAAACAACAGGTGGAGACACCAGATGTGGGGAGCTGAAGCTGACAGCGAGACGACGGTTGGAGTAATAAACAGCAGTCACAGCACACTGCCTGCCTAGCCAACACTGAGCATTTTGCAGGAATCACAGCAGAAGCCAGTTTTGAGGAGCCGATTACAGGGGCTTTGTGGTTCTTACAGGGAGTTACTCCTACTGGCAACACAGGGTAAGAGCCGGGGGGCTGGGTTACTGCTCAACGGGCGATTACTCTCCCCACTAGCCTGCACAGGAACTGAACACTTTCATGGTTCTATCTGTAGGACAGTGGGGGAGTAAGTGTCAGAAACCAGCTGGGAATTTTACTGATCACTTCTTGCTCCCTGTCAATCTACACAGTAATTAATGCCCCAGAAACTCTACTGGCCATCTTCTCCACTGCACCCCCAGCGCGCACACAGTCGTCCTCACCAACTTCAGCATGTGTGTTTGTAAAAGTCACCAAATAAGAACTTCCTCGCTCCCTTCTGCCTAGGTGTCCCGTGTGCAATGCAAGACACAGGCTGGCGCCAAAGAGCAGAGCATTCCACTGTTCCCATAGCTATGCACCAACCCCAGATGATGCAGCTCAGACAGTCAGGCTGCCTCAGTCTCTCAGGCCTCTCCTATCAGCTATGCTCTTTTCAATGCTCTGCCAGCAGCCCAAGATTAGTTCTCAGCCTGTTTAAAGGGATCCCAAACCGACTTAGTCCTTACATTTAAGTCTTGTAAAATGAAGGGCTTGACAACCCCAAGACCAATGGAAATGTTCTGGTACAATATTGGATTTTTTTAACAAAGTCCAAAAACAAGTGTTTTGTATGAATTGAAACAATCCCCTGTTGTGTTTGCAACACCAACAGTGCTGCTTTGGGCTGGTGTGTGAGATCCAGAAAGCAAGAATGACTGATCCAATTCCACTCTTCAAGTGGTGTGAAGTGCAAAAACTGGGTAGGCAGCAGGGGTGGGGGAAGATGATCATTTAGTTTCTGTTTTAAGTCATCTTAGGGCAGTGGTTTTCAACTTGTGACCTGTGAATCCATTGGGGTCTGCAGACTATGGCTAAGATTTCCAAAGGGCTCTGCAAATAAAAAAGGATGAAAACTGCTGTTTTAGTGGTTACTAGAGACGCAGGGAGGGAAGGACAGTCGTGTTCCTTAGCTATCAAAATGCCCTCTACAGAATTCCATGCAAAGAGCAAAGGCAGGCATGGTGGAAGTTAGACTGGCTCCCTTGGCATGTTGGGTGCACTGCCAGGCCTGAGATGCAGGACATAAGGAAGCTAAAATGGACCTGAGCTGATGCTGTGTAGCAGCCTCCTGTGTTATGCCTCAGGGCCATCCCATCTCAGGGTACAGCTACACAGCAGGAAGTTGAAGGAAGAACACTCTTCCTTCGACTTCCCTTACTCCTTATGAAATGAGGGTTATAGAAGTCAGAGTAGAAGTCTTCCAGCTCGACATTATTTCAAAATAACGGCTTGCTGTGTAGACACACTCTTTTTTATTTCGGAATAACATTAGTTATTCCAAAATAATACTGCTGTGTAGCTCTGTGGCGCACACACTGGGATTTCAACAGTCACTGTTCACAAAAACTTTGTCCTACAGCCCAGCCATTTGATTTGCAGCTCCCTGGCTGGGCTCCAGCATTTTCCCCTAGCCGGACACGAACAAGAGGGAAAAATTCCTGGCGCAATTCCATCTGGAGAGCTGTTTGTACCACTGTGACAACTGCCTAGTATGGATGCAATACAACCAGGATAAAGAGCAACAGAGCAGTATAGCTTTGCCTAGAACGTTACAGCTGGACAAAGGCTGTGTATGAACAGCCATGTTTCCCATGAGGGACACTGGAAGAACTAGCTGAGAGCACGCAGGAAAGGTAGCAGAGCCCTAGTCACTCAGCTGGTCAACTCACAAGCAACTGAAAACAGAGCAACACAAAAGCAATGGGTCTCCCTGTGACATGGCATAATGACAGCCCCTGCTACGGCTCCCTGTTGAACCACAGTACAAGGAAACAGCTCAAGAAAGCCAGAGAAAAGGGAGCTTCAGAGAGCCTAGGCGTCTTTGTCCCGCACTCCCATCGGATGAATTCCCGGTGAGATTATCAGCTCTTCAGGGCAGGCGCTTTTCCCGCAAAAAAGAGTTCCCGGCTGCACAGGATGACTTTCACTTTGTTATTTCCTGGGACCCATTAGCATGCTGGGTGCACTGATGGCACACAGGCAATAATAAACCACCAGACAGGTCACGCAGCCAGAGGCTCATGTCCCCCTGGACACCCCTCCCTTCCCCCCCAGAGATCAGTTCACACTTGTGTGCAGCAGGGTGGCATTGTGACGAAAGCTGCACGCACTAGAAGCTTCAGCTCCAAGAGGCTCCATATCAACAGTAAGCAAACTTTGCTAGCACAACAGAGCAGCTCTGACCTGCTCCATTCCCCAGTGCAACAGCTCAGCAAGGATTCAGCTGAAGGACTAAGAGTTCACCCTGGGATCTTGTTGCCTCCCCTTGTCCATGGCCTGTCCTCCCTGCCTTTTAACCAGCATGGTGGGGTGAGATACCTCCTCAGATTATACCCAGTGAGCCAGAGATTCACTCCCTTCCCCAAAGCCCTCACTTCCTCCCCCTCCCCCCAAACACCACCACACAGAGGGGAGACATGAAACTAGGGGAGAGGAGGAAGGGGAATGGATGGGAAAAGCCCTTGTGACCTGATCCGACGCAGAGGAGTCGCGTTTCTGCAGGTGAAGAGCCAGCGGCAGTGGCAGTAGAGGAGCAGAGCCAGCCCTGCTGCACAGATTAAGTCCTAGTTTGGAGAGCGAGGGCTCTGTTTATCCCTCCGCCTCCTCCCCACGCTGCAAACAGTGACAGCGCCTGTTAAAATAACTGACTGTACACTTCCTCTTCAAGCAGCCCCGAAGGCAGGCTCTCCAAGGAGGGGGGGGGGGAGGGAAGAGAGAGACTCTCGCTGCCTTGTAACTCCCAGACCCCCCAACACACACACACCGGAGTGCAAAGATACTTTACTGGGCTGAAACTCAAGCTCAAGGTAGAGAATGATCTCTCAGAGCTCTGTGTCTGAGGTGGGGACAAGCTGCCTGGGCACGACTACTCCCCACGTTAAAGGTTCCTCCCCAATTCATGCCCACTCTCATTAGCATCTATTCCTGACCCAATTGCAAGCTGCCACGTGCTCCAAGCATCCCCTGAAAATACACATAGCAAAAGGCTGCAGAAACCCCAGTACCAGCTTGGATAACTGTCCTCATTTCCCCAGTAACCCTCATTTCTCTCTCCCATGCGTCCATGCCATTTGGCCAGAGCACTGACATGCCTGCAGCCAATCACTCCGGTAAATGTCACCCTCCTAGTTCATTTCCTTCCCTTTGTTTATAGCTTTTCTAGTTAAACAGACTTAGTCACATTGGCTCCCAGTTACAGGCACACTCCATTCATAGGGAGAGGCCCTACCCCTGTATTCAGTGACTGTGCTGCCTTCCTTGTGTGCAGTGAAGTTGCTGTTTCATTCAGATGTGATTTCATGGAGTAATCACATTTCTTCCCTCAGGCATTACCTTGGGGTAGAGGCAGGCGGAGGGCAGGGATCTTCTTGAGCCCAGGCAGTGACACAGACAGGTGGGAGTGGGGGATGATGGGGGAGTGGTTTCCTGCTCACTTAGGATTTAATTGTTTTTTACAACACTAAATTCAGTTCTCCTGAAAGGTGCCAAATTGGCAGCCCTGTAGACTGAGGCCCTCTGTTTTACCACCAGTCAAGTACAGCATCCTGCATCCCCACCTGAGACACCCCCTTTAGGCGCAAGCAGTGCCACAGCTCATTCGGTTCTCGGTTCTGCTGGGTCTATCAACAAGGAGGGGAACTAGTGTCCAGGCTAGGGGTGGTATGAGGTGTGCTGTGGATTAAAACATTTCAGACATCAGCTAAAGAGCAAGCATCAGATGGGAACTGCCTTTGGTCACTACTGACATTGACTGAACTAGAACCAGTAGCCTAGAGGCAAAGGGCTCCATGTATCCAATTCACCAGTCCCCGAGCCTGTCTGTCCTCTTGATCAGGGTCCAGACTGGAATCAGTGTCCTCCATCCACCAGTGTTCACTCGAGCCTATCAGTTCTTCAGGATTCTCTCTTGTGGCCTGTAGAAGTGTGATTGTGCTTTGCCTATATGCTGAATATGTCCACCCACAACATCCAGAAAGTACTCTGAGGGAGAGTATAGAGAATGCAAGGGCTGCATGAAGTTACCTGTTATTGACATTTTGTATGCTCCCCCCTCCCCAAGCTCCTTCACGCTGCTCTCTACCTACAGGGCTCCCTCCCAATTTTCATCTGACCAGCCAGCAGAGCTGTCATTGACACACAAGAGGAACAGACCAGTGGCCCCTTCTTATCCCATTTCAGCAGTCGTTTTGCAGAACAGAGTGGCACTGAGGACTCACTCTCCCCACGACAGCTGTAAGAAGTGAGTCAGTGGTTGCTGTTATTTAAGATAAAACCACTTATTACAAGAGCCTCTGGAAATGCCCACAGCTGTACTGAGTCTGTGTGTGATCCTGCTGTTGAGACCATGTCCACTCACACCTTGTTTCTTTTCTCGGTTTGTCCCCTCACCTCACCATGTCATCTCTAAAATTAGATAGAGAGCTCTCTGCGCTTGTTTGAACAGCACTCAGCAGGCTTTGGGGGCTGACATATTCATCATAACTAAATGTCAAATGTGCTTTCTGCCAGAGCAGCAGTCAAGCACAGGGCCAGCTGCCTTACTGCTGATGGGTATCTAGAAAGCAGCTCACAGGAAACCATTAACCGGAGGAGAGCCAGGGCCCAAAGGCTGAGCAGCAGCTACGGTTACATGCAACTACATATCCTGGCAAGAGCTTAGTCACTGCAAAGGGAACAAACACTCAAAGCAGCAGAAGGAGATGCTGCTAGGATGAAACATTAGCCATTCTTTAACTCGGCAGTACAGAACTGCCGCTTCTGCAGTGCGTGCAGCTGTTTTCAGCCCTGTTTTTGCTTTGATGGCCCGGAAGGGAAACAGAGTTGTGAAGAAGCCCAAGGGCGGGGGAGGGGGGGGGAGCAGCAGAAAACATTAACTTGCTGAAGTCTGTGCTCAGCTCCCTCTCCACTAAAGCCCAACTCGCACACAAGAGAGGGATTGGTCTTCCTCCTACTTGCTGCATAAACACAATCACTTACATCTGCCCTTCTGATGCCAAAAGGCATCTGCAGAGAGCTCTTGCAAGGAAGGGCCTCACAGAAAGCAGGCCTTGATCACACACAGAGGGCCACTCCACTCCCTACAGTACCCCTTTTCCTGACAGCTCACCCCCACTCCATTTCAGGCTCCTGGCCATTTCCTGAACCAAGCCATTTGCTGACCCTTCTTGATTCACCTAGTGGGAGGAGGAAGGGAGGATTATTTTTTTAAGACATAAAAACGGAGATGTATTAGGCGTTCATTGTTCTCAAATGTCAGTGAGATGCCAGGTCAGGGGGCTGGAGAGCAGCAGCAGCACAGATCATTGTAGGTTTCCAACTTACGCAGTGACATTCACCCTGCAGAGATCAGCCAGAGGCACTTGTGTCCTACTGACACACTCCACATCTCCAGGCCCAGTGGCTCTGAAAGCCTTTGGGGAGAACAGTGGCTCCTTGTGACATCAATTCCTGTTTCTCAACTATGTCACGAACAGACTTCCTGTTTTGGGCCTGCAGGAGCTGGGAATGCAGATGAAAATACATCCGCCCTAGGAGGGGATGCTCAGCTCCATGTGGGTTCTGCCCACCCCCTGCTGAGGTAAGAACAAACCGTGTTCCACTTTCTAGGTGCCAGGAAAAGGCAAAGTAGCCAAAGCCCACTCCATGGACCCATCTAGTGCTCCAACGTTCCTTCACAGTCAGAGGATTCTCAGAGGCCAGTGTGGAATAACGGAGGGTCTCATTCACATCACAACACCGAGTGAGGACTGAATGAGCCACAAAGACTGAGCGTCCCTCTCTTTCCAAGTGGCCTGGTGTCCCCTCCAGTGCGGTTCCAAAGGAAAAAGAGAACTCTTGCACTGAATCAACAATGCAAATCTCTTTCTGAAGTCCACATATGTAAAAGACTAACCCCCACGTGCAGCATGGATGGGGAAACTAAAGGGCTCTCTCGCCTTCTATCTTGCTGTCACCAGTTTCAGTCTGATGCATTCAAGCAGAAGCCACAGATCTCAGCAATGATCCTCCATAGGGCTGTTCCCCCTGCACCACCGTCGCACAGCCCTGACTCAAGTTTTCCAAGCAACTGAGCTTGGGCTCTATTCGAGGAAATGTGCCTGTAACCACAGAGCCAGCAGCAGTTCCTGCAGGTGCCCAGCCAGCTATAAGGGTGGGTTGTGAAAAGGAAAGAGGACATGGAGAGCTAGAAATCTATGGTACTTCTGAAAAATCAGGTCCCAGAGCAACTTGCCCAAAGCCATACGGGAAGTCCATGGCAGAGCCAGGAAATGAAACTCAGGCTTCCCGGGTCCCAGTCCCATGCTTTAACCACAAACCCAAGCACAGCATGCTTTGGCCCATGCCCAGGAGGAGTTTCCATCCTGGTTAATGTAACTATGGACATTATTATGCACGTAAGCATCTAACCCTGTTTTTAATCTTTGGTGTCACTTATAACTTGTGGCAGTGAGGTCAGCAGGTAAAGCATAAATATGAATTCCTTTTAGCAGGTTTGAATATGCTGCCTTTCCCAACACGTCCACTTGTTCTTACATTATGAGAAAGGGTAAATAGGAACAATTCCCTCCTCTAGACTGTTCATTATTCTGTGTACCTCTATCATGCCCCTCTTATTTTTCTCCTCTTTAAACTTACCAAGCTTTGTCTATACATTAAACTCCAAAATGCAGCCACAGCAGCATGGTCACAGTAAGAGCTCTCCCAGTAGGGTTGCCTGATGGTTTCAGAAAAAATACTGAAAAAACACCCCTGAGAGTTGTTAGGGAAAAAAACCCAGTGTGGCCCCTTTAAAAAACTGCGTGGTGAGGCTTTTTGGCCCTCACATGCTGCTGGTGGCCGCCCGCCATCTTGCCTCCCTGCGCGGGGCTGGACAGCTCCCCTGCAGAACCCGATAAGCACTAGGGTTGCCAGGTTGCCTCCGTATTGAGCCGGACAGCCCGGGATTTTCCTTCCTGTCCAGGAAAAAAAAAATCAGAAAGTACAGGTCATTTTAGGTGTCCAGTATTTTCTGATTTTTTTCCACTGGACAGGAGGTGAAAATACCAGACTGTCCGGTTCAATACTGGACACCTGGCAACCCTATCTCCCAGCGCTGAAGGGAAGCCACCTCCACAAGGGGGAAGCAGCTGATACAGCACTGTACACACTGCCACTTTATAACACTGCAACTAGCTACGCTTGGGAGGGTGTCGGCGTGGGTATGTACTCCTGAGTGAGAAAGTTACAGCACAGTAACTTGCCAGTGTAGGCAAGCCCTCATTCTCAGTCTTTCTTCACATAAAAGTCTCCCCAGGCCACTAGTCTTTTTACGGACACTCTCTCTAGCCTGACTCTCTTGCTGTGCTGTTCTTTTGAAGACTAGGTGACCAGAATTCCAAGCAAGGAGGTAACACTCATTTGTAGAATGTCATAAAGACACTTGGCCACTGGCCCAGGTTTTTGCCTACCCCTTGTGGATACTGCCTTTGCCCACAGTAAGATGACTTTGCTAGAGCCTCCAAACCCAGACTGCTGCCTTTGTTCACTCGTTTCCAGCACTGCTGGGGAAAAACATTCTGGGAGCCTCAGTCTAGGAGAGCAATCCAAACACCAGGCATCAGTGTCTCAGTGGCTGCGTAGATGTTGCAAGTACAGTTACTAAAGAGTTAATGTACACACTAATGGGACCCAAGAACCTCTGTCAGCATGGAAGCCAGTTAGCTGGCTAATGGCTTCTTTTGGCTATGTATTTGCCCAGAAGGGGCAGGCCTGAGTGTCAGGGAATGGGGCCAGAGCTAACGGGGAAACGCTATTGATTTCACTCATTCCACTCCATGCCAGAACTAAATAATCGTTTGTGCAGACTCTGCTGAGCCTCCTTTCAGAGGAGTCATTTTAAAAAGCTAAATAATCTGCCTCTCTAACTGGACTAAGATGAGTATGTGTTAGAACAGTCTCCAAACGATTGGAGGAGTAGATTTCCAAGGAGGGAGATGACTTAGGAGAAACCTGAGGCAGATCTTGGAGCATGAGATGAAAGGACAATGAGTTGGCTTGGAAGGCTTCGATTTGTGTTAGTAAATGTTGATTTCACTGTATACACACAAACCGATCAAAAACATTTTCACTGATAATCAAAACATACCAAGGAAAAGAAAAATGCAACAGGAGAGCTTAGCATAGTTTGATTTAAGGCTAACATTTGGATATATGCTATGGGCAGTGTGTTTTAATGGTAATACAGCTTTAACTTTCTGAACTCAACATTTACTATCATTACATGATATCTGCCTGGTGCCTCCCATCCATCATCCGTAACTTCCTGTAACTGTGAACATTTAGATTAATAAAAATTAAGGAAAATGCTTAAAAATAAACATCCACATCAGGAACCAAAATAATGAAAAATAAAGTCAAATGAAATTTGCCTGGCCTACTAACTGGACACTAGACTGAGCTCTGGAGAAATGTCCCAATAGCAAGATGGGCAAGTCCAGGAATCATCTGGTGAGAGTCCATCACTGGCCAGAGATGGCAGAGCTGGGCTGGACAAAGCACCAGAACACTGTGCTGTAGCAGTAACGCTGCACTGAGCCCAGGAGAGCTATCCTCCATTTCAAATTCCTCTAAGACTTCCGCACAGAGGAGTGCCCACACCCGGTAGCACTTCCATTTCCTTCCAAACCTCTTCATTCCACCTCACACAGATTGGGGGCTCACTCCACTGTCCCCCAGCGTGTCCCGACCACACTGCTCCACCCAAAAGACTTTCAAGAAGCCTCAGACTGAGCAGTGAACTGCTTACATCTCTGCCTGATTAAGCCTTTGGTATCTCCACTTACCGCTGACCTATCGCCCACGAGGCAAGGCATTGAGGAAAGAACAGGAAACATGGACACCGAGGTCATTGTGCAGAGAGGGTGGCACAAGCACAAAAAACAGAAACCAGGAAACACAGTCAGAGCAGCCACTACACTCTCCAGTGTGTCTATAGCACCCAGCACAGCATGCACAATGGCAGCCGCTGCGTGTTACATTCTCTTTAATTGTTCTGTATTATTGTGTGACCAGGACCTGAGAACACCCCGTCAGCTCACCCATGACACCTGCCCTCAGAACTCACCTAAATAGGTCCTGTCCCTCTTTAATGAGGAGAGGTGTTTGGAGTTTCACTCCTGGGGCCAGCCTGCCTAACACCAGACATGGCCTGACCCATCCATCTGACATGCTCAGGCTCTCCTGAAGCTTGGCATGACCAAAATGCCCTCCCACAACCCCTGGGACAGTCTTGTTTCGATCAGTAGCTCATAACCTTTCCTCCTACTGTATCCCTTTTAGGAATCTGGTTTGTCTTGCATAGCCCCAAGTTTCCCCTCACTTAAAAGCTACTTGCTTTCAAAGTCTGACAAAAACACAGAAGTGTCACAGCACACTATGACTGAAATATTTGTCTCGTTTTTACTGTATAATTATAAATCAATCAAAATATAAACATTGTAATTACATATCAGTGAATAGTCTACAGAGCAGCA
The DNA here is from genome assembly GCA_032595735.1 of Pelochelys cantorii. Taxonomy (NCBI): domain Eukaryota; kingdom Metazoa; phylum Chordata; order Testudines; family Trionychidae; genus Pelochelys; species Pelochelys cantorii. Next base: position 57,524,636 of record CM064329.1, on the reverse strand, counting down.
TAAATGTGTCACTATGAAATGTTAGTTCATAATGACTTTAGTAGTGCTTTTATGTAGCTTGTTGTAAAACTAGGCAAAAATCTAGAAGAACTAATGTACCCCCTGGAAGACCTGGTTGACAACCACCAGTTTAGATCATCTACCAGTCTTGGGTGTTTTTAGAGCTCCGGTTGGCATGGTTCTAGGCACTATGGGTCATGCACCTAGGACTGTTAGGAAGGGGTGTGAGAAGTAGGGATGTTTGCTATCATGTAATTGAATAGTCATGTAACTGCATGAAATCTTAGCAGTTACATGACTATTTGATGGTCCCCGGGGGTGGGGCTGGCAGCCAGTGCACTCCCAGCCCCCTCCTGGGGAAGCCCCCTGACATCCTTGCTGCTGCCTCTGTATCTGAGGCAGCAGCATGGGGTGGCTGGTGGGAGCCAGGCCATGAGGGGAGCCAGTTTAAAAACTAGCTTCCCACGCAGACCAGCTGCCTGCCGCCCTGCACTGCTGCCTCTGACAGACAGCAGCCCCTGTCCACAGGGGTCCGAGCTCCCTGTGGACAGGGGCTGCTACTGCAGACCAGCCTCTGTCCACAGCAGGTTCAGGCTCGCTGCTGACAGAGGCTGCTTCATGGGAGGCGGAACAGCCCCTGTCCACAGGCAGGTCAGACCCTCCCATGGACAGGGGCTGCTGCTACTGCGGACCAGCCTCTGTCTGCGGTGGGCCCAGGTTCGCCACAGACAGAGGATGATTCATAGCAGCTTCCTCTGTGCCCTTCATCCACCATGCTGCTGCCTCTGATGGGGGAGGGGAGTGACACTGGAAAGCTGGTACTGGGGGAACTGGCTTTTAAACCTCCATAGGTAGTAGCAAATGGGGGGGTAGGCGGGTCTGCAGTGCCGGCACGTGCAGGGAGCCTGTTTATCGGCTGTGTATTAGCTCCAGTGGGGGAGGGGGAGGCAGATTAAAGCCAGCTCCTCTGGGGCACTGGCTCCTGCTCTCCTACCCCATTGCTGCCTCTAATAGAGAGGTGTGGGGGGGAAGAGTGTGTGTAGTTGACAAGATTAGCCAATAAGCCCAGGCTGACATTGGAAGTAAAGCCATCGACTATTCCGCTGTCCCCTACCTCTGCAGCAGGCAGAAGAAATGCTCCCAGACAATGATATGTGTCAGGACACAAGCTTCAGTGTAACAGAATACCCAGGACAAGGCTGCCACATAAGCAAATTTAAGTGCAGCACCGACTGCTGCCCTCTGGAACAAGGTTAGTGACACACAAAGTAGGAAGGCAGCCCCTAGTCCTCAGAGGCTTTGTTTAGTGCAGACACAAGAAGGTTATGTTAGGCAAGAAACAGGTGGGAGGGAGGAGAGCTCTTGATCAGCGACGCTGCTACAGCTGCCAAAACTACACAGCCCAGGCAAGCTAATAAAAATGCCACATACTTATACACTGCTGGCCTGTGCTTTATCCTCCTGGATCCCCAACGGCTGGGCAGGCTGCCCTGGAGGCAAGGGAGAGCCCCTTTGTGGGGCAGGTGGAGTCTAGGGACACAAAGAGAGTGGTCAGCAAACTCCACATTCCCCCACCTGCACAGCTTTCCCTCCCACCGCGACAGCTACCTTGCCCTGTCACTCCAATCCTCAACAGCCAGCATGCTCAGGGCCCACTCTGATTGCACTCCCCTCGCTGTCTGCACCACCATTGCTGGGAAGTTATGTGGAGGAAGCTCCATGGCCTGTGTTACACAGAAGGTCAGAGGAGACCATCACACTGGTGCCTTCTGGCCTTGGAATCGATGAGTCATTCCCACAGCATGTCACTGGAGCCCATACCGCTACCCTGCTGTTATACCACATTACTAAATTCACTGTAGATACCGCGAAAGGCTACATCAAGGTGGGAAGGGAAAGGCCCGTTTCTGTTTTAGAGCCAGCCCAGCCCAAACACAGCATTCAGTCAGGCCACTGCTGCCATCAGCCAGGACTATCCAGGAAAGTGTGGGCAGCAGAGCTGCTATGTGTCCACCGCACCCAAACACAGGGGGCGAAGTCTGAATGTCTGCACCACTGACCCTCTGCATGAGATCCCACCGCCTCTAGCCAGGAGGACAGGATGCGCTTCAGGTCACACATGTACTGAATTCATGCACTCCTGGAAACACTGTGGGGGACCTTAGGAACAGGGAGGCGGGAGCAAGGGAGGGATTAGACCGTATTTCTTCTACATGATGCTCCATTGCTTCACAGCTCCTGTAGGCACAGCTGACAACAGAGTAGATGCATGGAATGACTTTCACCACCAGGTGGCAGCAGAGCCCTCAGAGCAGCAAAGAGTGTGACCCAGATACTTTGACAATGCTGAGGGAGGCAAGTCAGGTGGCTGATCTGACAGCAGGCTCCTCTCCCCTCCCCCACCCACAGCACCACACAGGTTCCTGTCCGTTGGCAGCCCTCACTCCAGCACCTTGGCTGCTAGTCACAGCTATGGATTTGAATTTCAAATCAATGGATAAAGGCACCTGACAAACTTTGCATGAACCAGAATGAAGCCTTATTTAGGGAGGACAGCTGGGAAAGCAGGAGCCAAGATAGCTGCTCCCCAAACTCCATGATAGCTCAACCAGCCCTCAGGAAAAGCAGTTGCACTTCCAACTAGTGAAGGGGGAGTGGGAACAGCTTACCGAGCCTTTGGTGAGCAGTGCACATCCTAACCAGATAAGCAGCCTGTGAGTGAAGTGGGTTCGTCACCCCAGAAATGAGGTGGAAAAGCCTTCTTAGGTCCCACTTAGCCTGCTGCCTGCTCCCCACAGCATTCAAATTATAGTCCAAGTTTTCAAGCAAGTGATGGCCTCACGTAACGCAGCTGTACAACTGGGTCTTTTCCGGTAGCCTCAGTCCAGGATTGTGACGTCTTCCTGCCCCCTTTGTTTTCCGGGGGAGGGAGGGGGGCAGGGTTGGGGTGTACACAGAAACACAAGTCACCAATGAATAACAGTGTCTATAAAAAGCCCCTACCTGGGCTGACAGCTCCAATTCCAAGCTCTAGCCTGAATGACGTACCCTTGAAAGCAAGGTTTATGAGGCAGCCTCCAGCACAGCATGAGGCCGCTGCAGGACCACAGTGTTCCCCATCTTAAATGTGAAACTAATTGCTCTGCTGCTCCTCCCTCCCCCACCATGTACCACACAGGCCAGGCCAGAGATATATTTTAGACTCTCTAGGGCAACCCGGCAGCCCTCAGGGTGGGGCACCACCAGCTCCTGGAGCCAGCACCCTGCCTGTCCCACAGAGGCTCCACAGCAAAGGAGCCTGTGTGCCTTTCCCACTGATCTGATGAGCACATGGTCACCTGTCTGACAGCACTGTACCCCCAGTTACCATGTCCCCTACTGAAGGAGGAAGGGGGACACTCATGGGTAAAAAAATCACAGAAAAGAGCCCGTGTCACATGCACCTGGAAAACACGGAACAGCAAGACAGGCTCAGTGTGTGTGAGGGGAGGGGAATTCCTGCAGTTGCAAGGACTACATAAGTAGGTAGGTAGGTAGAAAGGCAGATGGATTTACAAGTGGAGTTAGGGGCTATTCCACTGTCATGCCCAGCTAAGGCAGTGGTTCTCGAAGTGTGGCTGGCAGTCATCTCGCAGGTGGGCCCCGGGTTTGGGGTTTGCTCCCCACCACAATGTGGAGCACACAATCGCACTCCAGCCACACACATTCCCTTGCAAGATTGGAGCACCACCACCAGCTACTGCTGTTGGAGGATGGGGAGCCTCATGGGCCTGATTCAGCTTGTGGGGAAGGAATTGGCTCTGAAGCTGCTGCTGCTCCCCCTCCTCACTGGCTGAGGGAAGAGCAGCACAGGAAACCGCTCACCTGGAGGCTTTCGCTGCTGCTCCCTTTGGCTGGAATCATGACCAATGGGAGTAGCAGGAGGCATGAAGCCAAGCAAGTGCCCCCCATCCTACTCAAGCCCAGACCCTCACACACACCCCTCCCGCCAAGACCTGCCTCCGCCCCGCTCCTGCACACTCCTTCCTTCCCAGACCCCCTATCTCTACCTTGCTCCTGCATCCTCCCATACAGATCCCCATCCCCTCAGCCTGCTCCCACATCCAACCTCACACACAGACCACACCACCCCCAACCTGCTCCAGCACCCAACCTTCCTCCCTCCCAGACTCCACACCTCCTCCTGCACTCATTCTGTCACCATGGATGGTTGGCTGGTGGGCCACAAAAAGGTCTGCATTGAGCGGGGTAGGCTGCAGGCTAAAAAGTTTGAGAACCACTGCCCTAAGGGGAGCAAAATCCATGGAGAATTTCCTATGTTTCAACAGTCAGCTGAGTGCCTGCAGCAATGCTCCCAGGTGTGATGTGCTTTTTAATGGTGACCCCAGGTTTTGCAGTAAGAGGCATACAGCAGCATAAGGGCAGCTCAAGGCACTGGTCATTGATGGCACTGACTAGAAGATAAGATACCAAATAATCTGATGGACAGAACTTTCACACAGAGTAGCCCAGCACATTCCCCCTCTCCTGAGGGCTACCCGGGGAAAGAGAGGGGTCCCAACCAGCATCTGCACAGACCCCTGCTCCTTGAGTACTTCAGGCCTAATGTCTGTTGAGGCTTGAGATTCTTCACTCTACCCACACAGCCGGATGAGCTCCCCGAAGCACAGTAGAGCATTCAGCACCAGGCTCCCTGGGCTCCTGAGCCAGACATCGGGAGAGGGAAGGAAAGCAGATGGGACCTAGGGGAAGGGAGGAAGGCTCCACAAGCTGGAGCATCAACTCTACTGGATACACACAGTTGAACTGCACCTGGGCCATCTGTCGCAGCAGAGCTTCAGCAGCGGGTGAACAACAGGCTGTTTGTGGCACCAGCATTTCCTGTGGAGTCAAGCTGCACCACAGGAGGGGAAACCCCTTTGCAGTGAGGTGCACTGTTAGCTTCATGGACTTCCTGGGATAGAAGGCCATGGACTCATGTGACTTCCAGCCCAGTGCAGCTGCCCTGGGAAGAGATGATTGCAGGCTAGCATCGGGTGCCCCCCCTGAAATGGACCTGGATAAAGCCCCTCTGGAGCGAGGAGAAAACAAACCTGGACTGTATTTCCGTGCTCCAAGGGAATGGCATCTGCACAGCATTTACCAGAACACATCTAAACGTGGGGTTGTGACCACCTTTGCATTGTGACTCAGGTCTGGCATTAGCTGCTGCTCCATTAGTCGTTTGGGCAGAGCTGCATTAATAGCTCGGCAGTGACCATTAGTGACAGCAGGGAACGGTCTGCAGGGCCCACAGAAGGTATTTTCAGTTGCCTTTATAAGCATGATGCAGCAGGCACATGCATGCACATGTGACTGCTCGAGACAGCTGGTGCGGGTTAATCTGGGATGTTTGAATAAATTCTAACAAGGCCACGTTCCAGTTCTACAGCATCATGATCAGGTCTCACCTCCCGCCCCCCCTCCCCAGGAAAGTTTACAACCTCTGCCAAAGGTGAAGGATGCTCAGCCTATTGGACCAACATCCCAATCATAGGGATGGACAAACAACTAGAGAGGCCTGCGAGGCTCTCTTCTCCCAGCAGATCTCTCATAGCAGGGAGATGTGCAAACCTACGGCAAGCTCTCATCAGATGCAGAACCAGTGGTCATAAACCAAAGGTAGAAACTGAGTCACAAAACACAATCCAAAACCAAAAAGCAGTAACTGCAACCAGCGTAACAGGGAGAGGCAGGTCGTGGGCCCTTTCTCCTCCAAGGTCCACACACGAAGGAACCAAAAAGTCCCCACATGATCCAGGACAAGAGGAGGCTTTTAATCAAAAAGCAACAAGGAGAAGTTGGGCCTGGGTGCGGGAGAGTTAAGGAACTTTCAGGCAGCTACAGAGCTACCTACCACTGGGCATTAACCCCCAACAGAGGGGGAAGCTCTGCTGAAGGCATAGACCTGGCTGTGTTTATAAAGCTTGCCATGCCAATGAAATATAAGCTGAGTGCAGGCATTTCACAGCAGTGTCTCACTGAATATACCCAGTACAGGTAGGGAGAGAAGAGCCTCCATTCCTCATTCCTCTCTCTCTTCTGGGCTTTCAGCTCCCATGCATGAGAGAGTGGCCACCTGCACAGCAAGACCAGGCAGAATTTCCCTTAAAAAGGCTTGGTGAAAGGAGCCTGACTCAGAGCCCAGGAGATGGAGGCATCTCTCCCCAGACTGGGGACAGCACAAGCAGCACACTTCCTACACACTCAACCTTCCTCTTAGCTAGATCTCAACGCTGAAGCAAGAGCCCTAGATCCTTCAGTGGAAAGACTCAGCATTCTACAGCTGCTTCTGATCCATGCTGAGAAGTGTTTAAAGAATCACTGCAGCCATCCAAGTTGCTTGTTTTGATGCTGAATTCAGTATCATTTACACCAGGGCTATGTGGCCCGTGGGCTGCATGCACAGTGCGGTTTGGATTTACGTGGGGCTCAACACGTGGCCCACGGGTGGGATCCTTTGAACATGGCCTCCACTGGGAACACGCACCACAATGGCGAGGCATCTCCCAGGCAGGGTGAACACTGAAAGACGCAAGCAGATGGACTGGCTGGAATAGACGGGTACAGCGTATCGGCGCTTTTAGCCCCCAGGAAAGAGGTGCCAGGAGCACTGGAGCATTGTGGGAAGTGCTGGCTGCTTAGCGTTGTGAGCAGAGCCTGAGAGGTACTGACTGGCTCACACTGGCCACGTTTGGTCCAGCACCGCAACTGGATGGCCCTGCCTCCATCCCACACAGTACGACGGACTCCCATGTGGGGACATCAGGCCTGCTGGGAATCCAGGACAGAGCTCCCAGGCATCTGTCCTTTTTTGCTCTCTGTCTGGTCTGACTCGCCCAGCTCCCCGCCAGCCGCAGGTTGGAGCGCTCTGGCTTGGAAACTTTTCTTTTTACAGTAAAGTCACTCCAAGAAATGCAAAACCTGAAGCTTCAAGCTAAACATCCAAAACACTGGTATACAATTTTCTTTTTAATAAAATGCAGTTTTTGTTTGATTTTTTTAAAATTGTGATGCCAAAACAAAAAAGTAGTCAATATAATGGTCTTCTGTTAATGTGTGTTTCAGTAGTTAAATTCCTGGAATGTCATTACTCATTAAAAGTGCTGTCATATAGGTGGAAATCGGGTAAATACTGCATTTATTAATATCAGCAGAACTAACTTAAATGGGGCCTGCATGTTGTGTAGTCTTGCCTTAATCTTTGTATTCATGCCCATCAGTGTGAAATAAGCTATTTGCATATATATGCAACCACACTTAAGTTGCAGCCCTCGGCATGTGCTGTATCATTGTGGCCCCCGGAGCTTCCAAAGTCAAATGGCCCTGATTTACACTGTCCTCAAAGACTCATTTTGATGCCCCTGTTAACAGGTGCTCCCAATTTGGTCAGTTAAGAGAGTGGGGCAGCACCTGGGAGCTAAAAAAGGTCAGGAGTGATGGCACCTGGTGAATCAGAGCAGTGGGAAGAGACTGAAGAAAGAGAAAGTTTTACAGGTGCTCCCTGCAAAGAAGGAATCGTCAGGAATTCAGTAGAGGGGATAACTGGCTGATCTTACAGACCCAAAGGCAGTGCTGGGAGTCTGAAAAGGGCCGTGGGCTAGGAAGCCAGAGAGAGGTTAGCCAGCTGTCCTTCCAAGCAAGAAAACCAAGGCCAGAATAAGCTGGAAAGGGATGAAAGCTGGGAGCAGCAGCAGCAGGGAGATGCCTGCTGACTCTTGGAGCCAGACAGCTGGACCTAGAGGACTTGGAAAAGGTAAAACGAGGGAGGATGCTCTGGGGATGTCTCCTACAAACAGCATGTTGCACTCTCCTTAGAATGGCTGTGGGGGTGGGGACAGGGACATCCTCATATAAGGACAAGAGATGACTGACAGAGTCTAGTGTGGTCGGAGGCACTAGTGTGGGGTACATATTAGGGACGTTAAAATTAATCAACTAATCGAATTGTTGATGGAATTTCCATCGACTATTTGATTAGTCGATAAGGGCACTTCCACTTTTGAAATGTAGCAAGAGCCCGCCTGGCTGTTGCTACATTTCAAAGGTGGAAGTGCCACCATGTGTTCTGCCTTTGAAATGTACAAGAGCCCTAGCAGGGCTTTTAAGCCAGCTCCCCCCAGCACCCTTTCCTCTTCCCTCCCTTGGGGGCGGGAAGCGACTAGTCGACTATCTGATAAGTTTTTGCTAGTCAATTAGTCGCTTACATCCCTATTACATAGAGCAATGAGCAACAATATGTCCTGAGTGTTAATGACAGCTTGTACCGGGGTGAGAAACAGATTGTATGTCTGGGGCTTTTGTTATGGATTATTTGAACTATGTTCTTGTAATAAACCAACACCACGGATGTCTAGCACGGAGACAAAAAATGCTGAAGTGAAGGTATAGGGTCACCTGAGGAGGAAATGGAGGCAGGCATGCCTATCATACAGTGGCCTGCTAAAGGAGGATGCTCCGGGCAGGGCTACCTAATGACAAGCTCATCAGATGAAAGAGCAGTTTGCACCTCTCAGAGCAATTGTTTCAGCTTTGCCACAAGCTCAGTAAGACAATGCTGTATTGGTTACTCTGGGCTCACCTTACTGAGGTTTCCTTCACCAGCATGAGGGCTAGAAACTATTTACAGCTGAGATTTCGGGACACAGATCTGTGGCAAGAAGTGAATTTGACAGCCACAGAATTGTGGGATACACTGCATCCTGCCTACATGCCTCTGTCATGGCTGGGATGGGTCAGCTACAGAGGTGAGAAGGGCATTCAAGTCCCAAAACCTATCTGGTTTCTTTGCTAAGGCTATGGACTGGGGTTAACAAGTCCTCCCAGAGGTGCCGGCCAGAGCAATGCTGACACTTGCCCATTAGAGTTGGACTGAGAACCTGACGATGTCAGACGGCAAGGACGTTCAGTCACCACTCAGCAGGCTGGCACTAAAATCAATCACCTGAAGGAGGTAATAGACTCCATCTCTCACCACAGAAGCCAGCAAGTGCAGGCTCGAGAACAGGCTCCCAAGAGTCAGCTCTGAGGGGGACGTGGGAACAGCAACAAATGAAACAATAGCACCAAAAAGAGCAGAACTGGAAACTATATTTAGGGGGCTCAGAAGGCCTCCAGAGAAACTGACTGCTCTTCTGCATTACACCAAGAGAGACCAGTCCTAACTCAGGTCTCTGCCCTCCTTCCACAGCCGAATCACACTCTGACAGCACCCCTGTTCTCTTCACCTGCCCACCTCACCACCTTTACTTTTTGACAGGCCCACGCCTGCCCAGCCAATTCACATCTCACCACCAACCCCACTACTGTCCCCAGAGCTTCTTCCCCTGCCTGGCTGATATCAAGCACTTCTGCTCCCTTGCTAGGGCCTGTGTCCATTTTGCTAATCCTCAGAACTTCTGCCTGACCCGCATCCCCTCCACCAACACCCAGTACTACTCCCTGCTCCCCCCCACTATTGCCAATGCCTCTGCTGCCACAATCCCAGCATCTCTCCAATCCCCTTCTAAGGCACCTATAATCACTCCAACAATTCCTTTTCCTGGCACTTCTGCCCCCTGCATTACCCAAGATCCTGTGCTCCTTGCCAGGCCTACCCCTAACTAGGGATTAGTGATGTAAAATCCCATTTAATTGGTTAACCAGTCAAAAAGGAGGGAGATCAGGAGTCCCAGTTGGAGCAGCCCCTGATTGTGGGGCACCCGAGCCCGCCAGAGTAGTCCCCAGCCTGTGGCAGGCAGGGAGCTGCTCCAAGCCCCCACTGGTTAACGCTTAACTGGTAAGCGTGACCCATTAAAGGTGAGGCTTACCGGTTAACCAATTAAAATTCACATCCCTACTACGGACGAGGACGGTTAACCAGCAAGCGTCACCCAGTGATGCTTATCGGTTATGGTTAACTGGCGGGGGCTGAAGCAGCCCCTTGTCCACTGCAGATCCAGCCTGATTAAATAGCATTTTACATACCCCGACACCCAGCATTTCTGTCCCAATAGGACCCATTCCTACACCCCCAATTCCCAGCCCCTCAGTTCATTACAGACACCTCGCCGTCCTGTCATGGCCTGCACCAACCCAAGTGCCTCTAGCTCCCAGAGAGGGGCTGCACCCTATGCCCACATCACCAATAGCTAACGCCAATGCCCCTGGAATGAGAAACAGGCCCAGGCAGAAATGTCCCCCTCCTGACTCTAATGAAGAGCCCACTCCTCCAGGACCAAAGGGTTTGTTGTCCAGTCTACCCCTAGGTTTCCTGTCCCATTGATTGGATTACATCTTCCTGGAAGGGGCACTCTGCCCTTAATCAGATTAGGAGACCTTCTACATTCTCTACAGCAGTGAGCACAGACACCCAGGCAGGCAACTTCTGAGCTCTGCAGGGCAGCCAAAGCAGGAGCTGTAGTTTGTCACCTCCCCCACAAACAGAAGTGTCAGCAGAAGCAGCTGCAGCCAAAGCCCTTCTTCACTTTGACCTGCCCATGCTCCTTATCTGTGAAGTGAAATGAAAGGGAAGAAAAAGAGGGTTGGAGGTTTCACCATGGGCCCCAGCTAGTGCATGTGGGGGGGGGGGGGGGGGGGGGTAATCCTTTCCCACCGGCCTGCTCCAGAGCCACTGCCAGGTGCAGCCATCTCTGAAGTCCCTAATAGGACCTCTGTGTTGAATTTTTCAAGTAAACTCTGCTTGGACCACAGCAGTTTGCAGACTTTAATCTTTAAATTCTAGGTCACCCCCATGGCTATCTGGTCTCTGTACAGCAATGGAGGGGCGGGGGAGAGAACCTACGGCCCACTGGGGTTCTATGTGTGGCCCCCGAGACATTTTGTTTACCATTGCCCATGAACAAAAGGTTGCCAGATTCTGCTAGTTGTCGCCAGCGTGGTTTTTTTCCTACTGGTATTACTAAAGTGACAAGCACTTAAGGCAAGGGCACACGAAGTGAGGTGTGTGCTAACTGCACACAAAACTGCGAGAGCCATGTGCTCCCTCTGCAACCAAGCAAAGTGCTGCTACGGTTCAATCGGCACACCCTGCAAATACTGGGTATGCAAGTGCAGTTAGCAAAACTACCCCCATCCCAGGGGACCATCTTGGTTACCACAATCTTGTGGCCCACTGAGATGAAGGAGGGCCACTCACGTGGCCCCCTCACTAGCCTAGGTTGCCCCTCACTGCTGTACAGGTCTCTTGGTTCCTGGATCCATTCCACTGCAAGACCCCTGCACAATTAGCTGCCTCTCTCTGCCACAGCATGGAGATGTATATACAAGGTCCCATGTATTCTGCAGCAAACTGGGCCCATGTTCTGTGGTAAGGCCCTTTGTTTTGACACAAGAGCTACAGACTGAAAATTCAGTAATGGATTTAGATAAATTCACATACACAAAAAGGTAGTCGATTAAGGAAGACCGTGAACAATACAGTTTGTGCAATGGGAACAGGAAACGAGGAGACAGCCCAGCAGAGTACAGACAACTGCACATGAGGGCTACATCAACTCCTCTCTCCCACCTCTGCAAACACATTAACACATACATGGAACAAAGAGACACCAAGTCCCCAAACTGAGTAACACCTCAGAGAGGCGTAGGCAAGAGCTCGTTTTGGTTTCATGTTTGCCCACATGTTGCCTCACCCCTCAAATGCTCTGTAGTGTAGCTGCTCCTCTCCCTACCCCATCCCCAGGGTCACAGTGCAACAGCATAGTGCCAAGGGAAGGAGGTCAGCCAGATTCAAACCACAAGCCAACTGGCAGCTCCACTGTGGGGCTTGTACACCATCACTGCTGATCAGTAACGTCCCCACCGCTTATAAGCATTTTGGTCTGATCACGTTATTTACCTCCTTTCACAAGGAACCCATTACACCCCATGGATAGGCTATTTCAATTGCTCATCTCTAGGGCAAGGAAGGTTAGGAAAAGATTTAATCCCCATCAGATGTACACACCCTCATCCACTGTGGGAGGAACTTCATTCTGGCTGCTCACTTACAGCATGAGGAGTGAGGTGGCCTGAAAGGTGGTGGGGATTAAATTCCTTATTACCTCAGCTCCAATCTCTGCATCAACCCAATTAAAAGAATTGTCCATTCTGGGTCCAGATCATGCACTGTGCATTTGTCTTTATCAGTTCCGGAGCCAATTACTCCACCCTCCCTTTAAGGCAATTACAAGTTACAGAAATAAATCTGTTCTCAGAATGCATCAACCTCACTTGCTGCAGTTGTGGCTTTCAGAGAAAACTGGCGCCACTGCCTGTTCCATCTAACAGGCCCATACCCAGCGCTCCAGAGGTGGCACCAGGTTGACAGGTATTACATGCCACCAAAGTCTGCTCTGGATCCCAGAGAAAAGAGTGAGAAGCCGGGGAATACCCTCACAACTTGGATTTGTTGCCCCTCCAGTGACACACATTTTTCTGAGTGCTCAGAGTGGGATTGTAAACAGCTTGATCTATGCTGCAATCCACCCGCAGGATTCCATTTCAGTGAGGTAGTGGTGTTGACAAATCAGGTGTCAGCTACGTGAGTGGGCGGATATCTGGGGCCTACCTGCATAGCTGTGGGGCAGAGGGACTGGCATCGGATCAGTATTTCCTACACAGTATTGCTTGCAGTTCTTTGCACTCGGTGCTTACATGACTGAGCCCAGGAAAGCTGTAACCAAGTTACCTGAGACTACGTGTTAATCTACAAGTGACTAGTGTCAGGTCTGGGCAGTGCGAGGATGGGAAACTTTTAAGGCACAATCAGGAGCTTCTGAGAGTGGTGTGGGTGACTCAACAGTGAGTGCCCTCCTGTCTAAGTGAAGACTGACCCGAATGCTTAAGGGCACTGTGCTGCTGGGGGGGAGGGGGGGAAGGGGGAGGGACATCTTTCAGACAGGATAAAAACCCAAATTCCTGATCACTGGTGGTCACGAAAGGGCCTCGTAGATTTAAACCCAATGTACTGGCCACATTCCAGCCTAAACGAAGTGTACACTTCTCAGGCAATCACCATTAGAAGGAAGAACATCCCAGGAAAAAGGGCTGTCCAGGACAATCCTCCCGAAATCCTGCTCCTAATACACTAAATTGCCACCCCACCTCACTTATAATCACGTGGGATTCAAACCCACTTTCCACTCTGAAATTCAGAGGGGAGCCATCTGTATAGCAACTGAAGCAGCTCAAAGCTGATGTCCTACATCCCACCCCAAGGATCATTGTATAAGGACTTTCCCGTTTCTCCAAGGCACATCAAGATGTCAACCCCCCCTGCATTTTTTCTGCAGTGCCCATGACTAATGTTCTTAAGTGATGTCTCTAAATCATCCCCAGCCAGACGGGAACAATCTACTCCTCCAGCACAGTGCTTCTGCTGAGAGAGGTGGTACAGATACAGCCACCGAGCAGCTGGACTAATGATTCCAGCAATGATGAACAGCACAATGTCATGAACACAGAGGATACTCCCTTTCCCCACTGCACCTTTTTCTATACTGTCCTGCAAGACACACCCCACCTCTCTCTCACGAACAGGTTTGCAAACATCATAGTTCTCTCTCACGAACAGGTTTGCAAACATCATAGTTCTCGCCATACAGACTATACTGCAGTTTTAAAGGTGGAGAGACATTTTTTAATCTTGGGAGTAGGACAAGACACGGTATCATGCGCTATGCCATCCGCTGCCGCCAAATCTGAAACCAGAGCAGAAGGAAGCAGCTCCCATTCTGTCACTCAGCCTCTGCTTAGAGCCAGACTCTGATGGAGTAACCTTGGCAACACATCAGGCCTGCTCACAGCAATATAAGGGCTGGAATGGAAGAGAGCAAGCAAAGGGGGGGAGAAGGGGCTCCTAACTATAGCACGTGAATCACAAAATGGGTGTATGCCTCTTTGTCCTGCATGGAACCTCAGCCTGAGGCCCTGACAGAAGAATCAGATCACTGAACAATAATTTAGTGCTCCAGAGCATTAAGGAGGAATGGGGCAAACACAAAATCTGGCAAATTCAGGTGGATAATGAGGGAGGAAGCAGCACACGGGAACATAGGGTAAAACAAGCTCCTTGCAGCCCAGGGGACATCATGATCATTGCCTGAAGGGCCTGGTAGGTTGCAGGCTGGCTGTGCAGGGGGTAGACGGCACTAATTTTTCACCTGTTTCCCAGGGGCTGCAGGAATGTCCTGTGACAGCTGGAGAGGAAAAAGAGATGTTACTCAGCTCTGAGTGCAGAAAAAAATCAGGGAAGGAGGGATGATTCTGTTTCCCTTTACTCAAATTACATTCAGTGATTCAAAGGAAACAGTGCTCAGTCAGAGTCCAAACATCTCCATCTCCATCTTCATCCCCCTTATGTCCAACTCACCTCCAGGCCATTTCACAGCTTAGCTAGTCTTTTAACCTGTACAGTTCGCCACCTGTCTCAAAACTTCTGACATTACCAGGGAAAATAACTCTCACATACTCGCCCTCACCCAGACGACAGTTTCATTTGTGTAGCTATACCAGGCCTAGAATATTGGAGCGGGGGTGGGGGTGTGGCTGGTATGTCAGGATCAAGAAGCATTGTCAAAGCTGTGTATGACCTGCCCAGGACTGCAATAGCAAAGGCCAGGAGGGAACGAACAAGGTGCATTTGAATCCCACTTTATTTGCAAACTGCAAACCAAGCTGACAACAGCATAGCAACATGTATTATACAGGTAGGATTTCCTTGGTATACCTAAAGCTAAGTGCATCTTCAGTGACCTGTGTGATAACACAAGGATCCAACCAACTTTAACCACAACATCTGGCCCAGCCTTTCATCACTTCACATTGTTTACTGCCTAATCAGACACCAGGCCACTTCTTGTGGGCAGGAGCCTCTAATTACATCTCTAGGATTGAAATTATGGCCTGCTCCTATCCACACCATAATCCTCCTACACAGAGCTCCCTACTCAGCCCAGCGAGGGTACATCTGTGTAACACAGAATCCATGGGTCTAAGGACAGCAGTTTCATCCTACTTGCCAGGTGCACAGACCCACTCAAACCTTCTGTACATACCCCATCAGAGTGAGCCGTAATGATGCTACTTGGTCAAGGAGGAAGCAGAAAGTTCAAATTTCTTTTTCTGAAAAGCAGCTCCTCAGTCCAAGGAAAGATTGTGGCCCAGTGAAATGAGCGAGAAAGTAGTACAAGATACAGAGGAAGACAGGATGCCTGCTCTTATGGCTACAACTACATTGCTGAACAAAACAACCCAACATAACTTGTGGCAGCAAATCTCAGAGCCCAGGACAACTGATCACACTACAGGGATCAAAATAGCAGTATATAATAGATCTCTACACTGTTGGAATTTGAGACGGTATGCTTGACTTGTTTTGAGCCCTACAGCACAAACCCAACTCCTGGGATACCACTCCTAACACATCTCTTCAACAGCCAAACTGTCTCCATTCCAGCCATGCTCTTATCTCTAACTGGGCAAGAGAATGGAAATACACTGTTCTAATGGTTAATTACCCCATTAAAAATTGTTTTAACAAAGGGTCATGGTGGGTTCACTAATCCCAAACATTTTAAAATCAAGTCTGGATGTTTTTTCTAAAAGCTATGTTCCAGGAATGATTTCAGGGGAAAGTCTATAGTCTGTGTTTCAGAGAAGGTCTGGTGAGATGGTCACAATAGTCCCTTCTGGCCTTATAATCTATAAACAGTCCTGCTTCCTCTCAAGACTCCAGGGCAGGCTGATTCAGTGCAAAGATAGGAGGGAACTCCTTTCACAATTTAAGGAGAGGAAGGGACAGGGTTTTATATCTAGGAGCTGCTGAACTCTCCACCTAAACTCGCACATGGAACCTCTTCCACTACTTTTGTGGAGAGAATTCCCAATCTAATTATTTAGCATTTCTATTACATGAGCAGCCAGAGGCCTCAGTGAGGACTGGGGATACATAGTGCTTGGCACTGTACATACACAAATAATACAAAGATATGGTCCCTGTCCCAAAGAGTATATAGTCTAAATTCTACAGGAATCGGCAAAGAGCAGGAAGTGAGAACCATCAACCACACTGTTCAAGTTCTCTCACCAGAGGGTATGCAATACAACCTGAGAGTCTCAGGAGTAATGGAAAGGTATGTCTAGGGGTGATGGAATAATAGTCTTTCCTCATATCACCTCCCACTACAGCAGAATAAACCAATGGTCCATCTAGCCTCCTCTTCTATTTCCAACAGTAGATACCAATTTGATGACACTGTACGCTAGCATTTCTTGCTGACCCTACCTAGTGATCAACTGATACCCTGAAGTAGGAGGATCAATATCACTTGCACAAATGTTAGTGTCATTACTGTTATACTAAGAAGTCTTTTCCTTTCCTGACCCAACAGTATATTGCAGCAGTGCGTTCCAAAGTGTAAGCATATGGTACGTAGCAAAGTAAAGGAATCCAATGGCAAGAGCATGGGAAGGGGAAGAAATGTTGGGCCCCGATTTATGAAGTGCTAAATTGGCATCTGGAGATAAACTCTACATTCTGCAAGAGACAAGCTGTAGCATAAGGAGTATGACAGTAAAGGCTCAGGCTTTGTCTGTACTAACAAAGCCACAGCTATTCTGACAAACATTTCTGGCAGAGATGCAGGTTACCCAACAAGAGAGTCCTTTTGCCAGTATAGTTCATGCCAGTTCCCCACATGAAATAAGGCAAAAGTACTTTCTTGCAGCTACAACTTGGCTAGGGCTTTTGCAGGCATTGGGGGCATGATTCATTTCCCCTCCCAAGCCACACAGCTATCCCCACAAGACCCTAAGACCAGTGCTGAGAAGGAGTCAGCTCTGGGCACCAGCACAGCGGGCAGCTGTGTCAGGGCGCACCAGGCCTGGGTGCCCTCAGGACCCTGAGCCAGAGCCCACATTAAGACACAGCAGGCAGGCGAGGGGCTTTGTGGTCAGTCTGGCCGGGAACGCAGGAGCCCCTGCCTGCCCGCCCCACTCCCCACAGGGCCACGCCGCCCCCTGGCCCCTCACCTGCGCCCGAAGAGCCGGAGCCCCGTGAACCGCTTGTTGCTGTGCCTTCGCCCCAGCGCCGGGCCCTTCTCCGGCTCCAGCGAGATCTCCGAGCTGGTGGAGGACGGGGAGCTGGAGGCGCTGGCCCCCGCGCACGCCTCCTGCGGCTCCATGACCCGCGCGGGCTGCGCTCAGCCGCCGCCGGGCGCCGCTGTCATGCCCTGGGGAGCCGGGCCGGCGCTCAGCGGGCGCCACCTGCCCATGCGGCGGGAGCGCGCCGGGGCTGGGAACGCAGGGCCCCGCCCCGCCCCGCCGCCAGCCTGGCTCATGCCCCGGCCGCGTCCCAGCGGGCGGGCGGCCGGAGCGAGGCAGGAAGAGGCAGCGGTGAGCGGCGCAAGGTAGCGCCCGAGGACCCCGATAGCTGCCCGCGCCACTGCCTCGCGCCAGCGCCCGCCGGCCAGCGCCCCCTGCCGCCCGCTCCCAGGCGGCCCCGGGCTGCAAGCGGGGCCGGGCTCTCGCCTCCCAGCTCTGGGCCGCAGGCGAGAGGCTGCAGGGAGGGAGATCGGAGCCGCCCAGCCGGGCCTGCCAGCGCCCCGCTCCCGCCGCCCCCACGCTGGACAGTTCCCAAGGCCGGGGCACCGCATCCTACTCCGGGCAGGCGTCAGGCCGCGTAGGGCGGCGAGGGAGACCAATCAGTCAGCGGAAACGGCGGGCGGGGGGAGGGGACCTTAAGGCGGCCCCGGGGAGCTGAAACCCCGGGCGAGGAGCGCTGCGGTCCGCTCCCCGGCCACAGGTGGACAAGACCTCGCTGCTCCGCTGGCTCATCAAAACTATGACTCCTGCACAGCGCAGGGCAGCTAGTTTGGTGCTGACTGTGCAAATAGTGCCACCTGCTGTAGCGCCAACACCACTGAACGTGTTCCGTGTAGGCCCGACAGCTAAATGCCACTTAGCGCTGACCCTCTTGAGCTTGAATTCAGCGTCTGCTGCCGTGAACTTCCTGAGAACAGTGTCTCGTTGGTGCCAGCACAAAGACTTCTCAGCAGTGCCTCCCTCATATTTGGATTAGTTCATCACAGCAAAGCCACATCCTGCCAGCCCTTTCACTTTCATGCAATTGTCTCAACACCTTGTTTGTCTTAACCCATTAAAGAAGCTTTATCTGACACAAAATCAGCCTCACATGACAACAGTTAACACCTCAGAGACAAAAAGTTGCCTCACAGGGACAACACGCAACCCTGCTGATCCTCATTACAATGAGGATGGTGTTGTACTGGTTAAGTAAGAGCTAACTAGGACTCCAGTTGCACAAGCTTCCGCACAGCACTGCCAGTCCGCGCCATCTGTGACTCTACCCGTGTGAACTTCCTTGCAGTAGTGCTTTGTTTTTATCCTAGATTTCAGGCTATATGGTTACCATCATCCCAAGCGCATCAAAGGCTCAGCTCCAATCTCATCCATTCTGTCTAAATGTCAGACGTGTCCCAGAAATGCCTTAGCAAGTTACCACACAGGAAGAAAATATTATCCAGGGACAGTCTTCAAGACAGTTGACTTGGTTCCCCAAGGGGAAACCGCTGCTGCTACTCACCTTTGGTTCAGTGTGGCCTGCAAGCAACTCACATAGCAAGAAGCTGTTAGCCACCTTGAATGGTGAAGCCTTGCTAGAATGGGAGTGGTATCAACTGGAAAAGGTAGCTTTGAAACGAACCCATTGCACCTCACAGTGGGCTGCCTGATGCCTGTGTCTACTACTATTACTAGCCTGTGGACCACAGCAAGATGTGTGGAAACCCCAAAGTGTTTATACAACAACGGGAGGAGAAGGACTAATGCTTAACATTTATCCAGTACTTCTGTGAGGAGGTATTCATTCCAAACCACCTGTGCAGGAGTTAAAATGGCTCAGAAGGACCTACTTGACAGGATGTGCTGCACTGGATGAGATATACACTGGATACATAGCCCTGTTTGAATCTGAAGCCCAGGAAGGCACGAAGAGATGAACAGAAAGGACATGCTCCATGGGCAGAGAGTTAGCAGTCACTCTCAGGGATGAGAGGAAGGAGTAGGAAGAAGCCTAGGGGAAACAAAAGGAAGGCTGAAACCATCTGGACCTTAGCTGCTGCTTGTAGGGTCCCTAGGCTGGAACCCAGTGTAGAAGGTGGGCCTGGGTTCCCTACCAGTCACTTTGGGAGTAGCACAAACAAGACAATGAACTTTGAAGACTGTCTGAGGTAGGGATGTGAGTGACTAGTTGCTTATCAGATAGTTGACAGGCTAGTTGACTAGTTGCTTCTCCCCCCCCCCCCGCCGCCTTTATTAGAAAGATGGAGGGAGCTTACTCTCTCACACTATGTATGTCTCTGTCATTCTCACGCACTGTCCTTTCACTCTCATCTCCCAACCCAACACATTTGTGGCGGGTTGTTGTTACTTCTTTTATTGCTTGCAAAGTGTGCTATTTTTGGTTTTTGATAAGTCTGTGCATTTCATAGTTTTCCTTTCTCGCTTATGCTTACATTTCATTCTTTGAGTAGTGAGTTCTAAAATGCTGAACCTGTCATGACTGGAGTAATTACCCCTGTGGTAATAGTTGTTCCTGGAATTGGCTGGCATGTCCCTGCAGCCGCTGAGAAAGGCAGAGCAGGGGGTCTCCACAGGCTGTCCTTGTCTGCAAACACCACTCCTGCAGCTCCCATTGATCAGTAATGGGGAGCCATGACCAGTAGAAGCTGTGGACTCTGTGCCTGTAGATGAGGGGCAGCACATGGTGCCAAGAAGCCATTGCTGTACATGCCAGCTGCTTTCAGGAGTGGTGCAGGGCCATGACAGGAGTAAGCCTGCCTTAACTCCACTGCTCCACCACCCGAAAGCCATCTCATTTAAATGGTGCCCAGCCAGAGCCTGCTTCCTGAACCCCTGTCCCAGCCCTGACCCTCCTCCTGCACCCAACCTCCTGCCCCAGACATGAGTTCCCCTGCACTCAAACTCCTTCTTAGAATTTGCACCGTGACCCCCCCCTCCTGGACCCCAATCCTCCACCCTGGGCTAAGCCCGGAGCCCCACCCACACTCTGAACCCTTTGGCCCAAGACCAGAACCTGCATCCCACCCTCCTACCCCAGCCTGGTGAAAGTGAATGAGATCGGGGAGGAAGGGCGATGGAGTGAGCACGGTGAGGCCTCAGAGAAGGGGTGGAGTAGGGGCAGGGCCTCAGAGAAGGGGCACAAAGAAAGCGGGACAAGGGTATTTGCGCATGAGGTAGCTCTTACGTTGCACTTATATTGAAAAAGTGATCTTGCGGTTAAAAAGATTGGAGACCACTGTCCTAACGCTTCATAAGCCCTCTGCCAAGAGGACCAGGACCATGTCTCCCATGTTACAGCTAGGAAAACAGAGGTCGAGAGGGGAAAAAGACCTGCCCAAGATCACAGAGGGCATCATGGTCAGAGCCAGAATTAAAACTCAAGTGATTCAGTCCCCTCACCTGTGTGTTCAGCATCTTAGAGTGCAAGGGCCTGTTATGCACTGAGCCCTCTCCCAGTTCAGCCAGACAGCTCAGGAAGTAAAGCAGCATCACTCATGCTCCTGTCGCTACTAGCAGGAAGCTGCTGCCCAGCCTCAAAAACAAGAGAGCTTTCCCTCCGCTCTATTGTTACACTCACTGTAGCATCCTGTTTAAAATTGGACTGTGAGTCTTTCTGGGAAGGGTTGTATTAATGCAGTGTCCAGTTCAATGGTGCCCAGTACTGATTAGGGCCTCTGGATACAGGTAATGATGATAATAAAATCAAGGCAAGGTGAAAGTGAGGCCAGATTCTTGACTGTGCATCTCCCCAAAGGAACCATCTGAATTTTCCGTGGCTGTGACCCTAACAGCTGCTTAGGCCCTAGAATCAGCTCCCTTCGTGCACATCAATTCAGGAAAGCCCCAGGGATATGGGAGGGACTGTTTAGGAGCTTTCAAGTTAAAAGCTACCCCATGTCTGCTTCTCTTTTTATCCCCCATATGCCACAGAGCGACCTGGACACTAGTTCTCGAGTTTCTCAGCAGATCCTGGCAAAGGCAGAAGCCTGCTAAATCAGGTGGGTTGCTTATCTCCCTGCCCAAACCACCACACAAGTTGTTCCAGAAATATGTTCCTGTGACCAACAGTGAGCACTGTTCCCTCATCACCAGATTCTCCATCTTAGCAGCATGCTGTGGGCCATATCATACTTGCTAAATGGCGAGACGTGTGCAAGAAGCATGGAGCTATAAAAGTGTATCACTCACCAAGCTCTGCTCTCCAGTACAATTTCCCCCTCTTTGCACCAAGCTCTAGCAATATTCTGTGCAAAAGTTCTGAACAGCAGTGTCTCATATTCTGTATGGCTAGAAAGACCGGTGAAGTCACCTACTCCAGCCTTGCACATGCAGGATGGGCACCTGCTGCTTGGCCAGCTCTAGCCACATGCCTCTGTTTTCCATTGAAGAATGGGCAGCAACACCACACGCACACAGGATGGGCTGGTAGCCAATGAGGCTTCCTCCTGTTCTGCCCCTGAGGGTGTGGGAGCAGGACCTCAGGGCAGCTCAGGAGCTTGCTGGAAACCCCACCCACTCACTACATTCTCCGTTATAACTGATTTCAGGTCAGAGCATTTTGTTCAGAGTCAAAAATCCCATCCCATCTCCTTGATGGTTGGGAATGAGAGAGCAGCCCAGCTAATGCATATTCCAAGGAGATGAGGGTTGAACCAGCCCATCTGACAGCTGCCTCAGATATTACCATTCTCTCAGACTGAGTGCGTACAGACTGGAAGGGGGAAGCTCCCCTGCTGGAGATCTGGGGGGGTTTGTTGTTTTGGGCCAGGCACCATTCAGCTATGCTTAGGCCTGGGTGTCCCCACAACCCATTTCTAGCAGACTCAAGCAGGTGGGGAGTGAAGGGGCAGACAGTCTTATGTCCTTCCCTGTCAGCCTGTTCCCACAGACTACACTCTCCTAACGGGATCAGATGCAGGAACAAACTGACTGCTTACATAGATGCCCTTTGAGTGCTAGAGCCAGGAAAGCACAGTACCCTACCACAGACAATGGGAAAAGGGAAGGGGATTCCAGCAAGGATCTGGAACATGGCAAGCCCCAAGGAAACCTTCTCCCTCAAGGTGGAAAGATGTAAG
Organism: Pelochelys cantorii; assembly: GCA_032595735.1. Lineage (NCBI taxonomy): Eukaryota > Metazoa > Chordata > Testudines > Trionychidae > Pelochelys > Pelochelys cantorii. The sequence goes on along the minus strand of CM064329.1, from coordinate 57,502,434 downwards.
TGGCTGCTGTCAGCACTAGAAGCAGAGGACATCAGCTCAGCAAGCAAGAGAAATCTAACATAGACCAGGCACAGTGGGTACCGTATATTTGTGGCCTCTGATGAGTGCTGAGGGACGTCCCATGACTGGTGCCGCCACATCTGCTGTAGTGCAGGCGGGTGCTCCTTCCTCACTGTGCCCCGGATCCACTCTCCTGCTTCCCCTTGGGGCTCTGTTTTAGTGTCATTCCACGGGCAGGTCCTTGCCAGCTCTGCACCATCAGAATCGGAGGAGACTAGAGGCTTTGTTCATTCTCTCCACTTGGTTCCTCTTTCTGCACTTCCTGAAAGCACAGCTGTTGCTGCACCTTGCTAAACAGTGCTCTAGTTCTGGGCAGCCCAAATCACAAGCCAGGCTCCTTTGCAGAGGTGAGATAGATACCCAGATGCCTTTCCAGAGAATCCCCTGCTTCAGCCTAGGCAAGAGGAAAAAAGCCTCAGTGCTCAGGACTCTAGGACAGAGAAATCAGTCCCCCAAGGGGGAAGCACCTCAGATCAGCCTGACACGCTAAAAGAGGCAGCCTCAGTAGCAAATGCACTGAATGGAACTCAGTGCTTGCCCGGACTCAGGACTGAGGCAGACACAGCAAGCAGCACACAATACATACTGTAGGGACAGGTGTACCATGCTTTATCTCTCCAGGTTCTTATATCCCACCTACCCGTGGGACCCTAGCACCTTTCAGAGACAAAAACTTTCACCACAGATTAACAGACCAACAAAACAAGAAAGCACAAGAGTAAAGTCACCATGGCAGAACACAGAGTAGGCCTCTCCCCCCATCATAGTCACATAAAATGGCAGCTGCCCAAGACAAGCGTAGAAAGACCTGAGCTATTTAAAGGGACAGTACACAATAAAACTCTCAGCAGTCACATTCACAGCTACTCAGTCTATGTTATTACAGCTGCTTCAGTCTCACTCAAAAACCGCACCAACTAACACTGAGCCAGTTTCTGGCAGGGGCAGTTCAGAAGGCAGTGCGGCAAACAAGCTACAGGCTTTGTAGAAATGGCAAACACACATTCCACTATGAGGATAGTATGAACATGTTTCTTATGAGGAATGTCCATACCTGAAACTCACAGCAACCCTCTGGGCTGTCCACTGTAATATGGAGAGAGCTAGACAAGAATGAGCACTTTTACAAGTGTAACCCACATACCTAGTGGGTGTAGTTCACTGTCCTATGTAGTGGCACAGACTACGTACAATGAGTGATAAGAATGAGTGAATTCGACTGTCTAAGCTGAGCGCCATCTGACTTTTTAGCTCAAGTGGTAGAGGCTCCTACACAGAGGTCCCAGGTTCAAATCTGCCTGGTGGCTGTTACAAGTGGGGGCTCATCTGGGTCTCTGACGCCCTCAGATAGGGGAAGTATGTAACTCACACACCTAGGCTACATCTACACTGCAGAACTTTTGCGCAAAAATGGCCAGTTTTGCACAAAAACTCACAGGGCGTCCACACTACAAGCACGTTGTTGCACAAGAAAAAGTACAGTAGATCATCAGAAGACAGGGTTTTTGCGCAAGAGTTATTCCTCTTTCTACGAGGAATAAGCCTTTTTGTGCAAGAACTCTTGCGCAAAAAGGCATGTGTAGACGGACAACAGGGGTTTCTTGTGCAAGAAACCCCTATCGGAAAAAGCACAGGTGCTCTGATGGCCATTCTGTGAATGGCCATCAGAGATTTCTTGCGCAAGAGCATCCATGACAGTGTGGACACTCTCTTGCGCAAAAGCACATCTCTTGCGCAAAAGCACATGGCAGTGTGGATGCGCTCTTGCGCAAGAACTTTTTGCGGAAGATCTCTTCCACAAAAAGTTCTTGCGCAAGAAGCCTGCCATGTAGACATAGCCCCCATGTGTGTGGGTCACTGTTCCATGAAGTGGCACTCAGACCACTTACAATGAGAGATAAGAATGAGTGAGCTCTATAGCCTAAGCTGAGCTCCAGCTGGCTTTATAGCTCAAGGTGTATAGGCCCCTACATTAAGCTCCAGAGGTCACAGGGTCAAACCTACCTGTAGGTGGTTACCTTAAGCACATAGATATTCCATAGGAATGTTGCATTTTGAATAGTTGATGAGATTTCCATCGACTATTTGGTTAGTTGATAAGGACTAGTGCATTCAGCCTTGTGCATTTCAAAGATTCAAATGATGTGTGGAGCCTGGGGCCAGCGGGGAGTCACACTGACCCTGGGCTCCATGCAGGCGCTTCTGCTTTGAAATGCTGCATGGAGCCTGGGGTCAGTGGGACGCCCCAGGCTCCATGCAGCATTTCAATCTTTGAAATGCATAAGAGCCCCTATTGAGGCTCCTGTACATTTCAAAGAGGAAGTATGGCATGGAGTCTGGAGCCAGCGAGGGACTCAGAGTCCCCCCGCTGACACCGGGCTGCTCAGGTGTTCCAACTTTGAAATGTACAAGAGCCCCAGCGCGGTCTCTTGTACATTTCAAAGTTGGAACTTGAACCAGCTTTTAAGCTGGCTCCCCCCCCAGCACCCACTCTTCTTCCCCCCTTGCTGCCTCTTTGTGATAGAAGCAGCAAGTGGGGGGAGGGAGGGAGCGCCTAGTCGACTAGTGTGTCGACTATCCGATAAGCTTTTGCTTATTGACTAGTCGGCTAATCAAGTAGTCGCTTAGATCCCTACTACTCATCTTAGTATGAATCTGCTCTGGAGTCAGGAAACTTTTAGATCTTATCAGATACTGGCAGAGGCTCAACATAATCCATACTTGCTGAGTACAGTTAGAAGAGCCAAGCACTGCATGTCAGTCTCTGAACCAGAATTTGGGATGATAATTCCACCAGACAATATGCAGGGAACTGTGGCCCTCTTAGTCCATTTCCACTGATCAAGACTTTGCCACACAAAAGAACCCATTATTCTTTGAGATTTCCACATTTCTGTAACCCCTCCCTTCTATTCCCCTTCCTTCATTACAAAATGGACTGGTAGGGCTAAAACAAGCCAACTTTTCCTTTATAGCCTCCAGTTACTTAGGCCTCATAACTTCAGGAAAATGGTGGGCATTTTGAGGACCTGTTCCTACTGAACTGTGGCCAGGTGAATGGAGACACTATCACAGACACATCCCAGCAAAGGTACCTCACTGGCTCCCGTTTATACTACAAGACACAGCAAGCCAGTCTGTCTTAACACCCACATGAGAGGACCTGACATTGCTGAATCCTCCCTACCATGCAGTTGTTTGTGTCTGCACCTAACTTGGCAGGCAGGCAGGCAACAGACCCAAGGGCACAGCAGCCCTGACATGGGATCTCTTTGCCCCAGGGCTCCCTGGCCAGCTCCTGTGTTACTGTGTGCTTCCAGAAGCCTGCCAGCAGGTTCTCCTCTGTGCTGCACGAGTACTAAAGCGTGCTCAGGGAACGTGTCACAGAGGGAGGATGGAGGCAGACAGGACTAGAGCAGGACAGTGGGAATGGCACATGTCTGCCTTCCATGCAGCCAGGCTCCATCACAGCCCACCACCTCTGGAGCCCCGCTTGCCCCTCCCCAGAGTTGCATCCTTGCCTGGGAGCTGAGCCCCTAGTGCTAGCAATCACACACCTGAGGCAGGCTACAGCCTAGTGTGGAAGGGGGAATCACTCATGAAAATCCAACAGCCCTTCACTCCATGGGCGCAGAGCAGATGGTGCTTCTAGGAAGAAGAGAGCCCTTGAGAAAGGCTGACCCAGACTCATTGCCCCTGCTCTCATCAGCCTGAACCAGCTGCACTCCCAAAGCTGGGCTACAGTGACCAGCAGCAGGGAGGACTGAGGGCAGGGTGAATGTTTTGGTTCACACCTGCCTCCCAGAGCAGCTTAATTGACTCATGACTGCACTTCCCAAGCCAGGGCCTGGGCTACACTCAAAACAGCATGGAGGAAAAGGGGCTGTCAGTTCCTACCCCATGCATGTAGGAGCAGGGGCCTCATTTCCTATAGGAGTTGCCCTCTCCCAGACTTTTCATAAGTCTATATGCTCCATGAGGCCTTCCACTTCTCCCCACCACAGCTTTCCAGGATATAATGTCACTGTGTTCTGACACAGCTTAGCCATGATTTTTTTCAAAAATGCTGCTGCTTGGGAGTTCTCAAAATGCTGAGCCCAGGAAGTAAATACCTGCCTAGCTCTGGGCCACTCCTAAGAGGGGAACAAACTCTTGGGCAAAAAGCTGAGCCCCAGAGCAGGCGTGGCAGTAAGTGTGCCCATCTGAGCTCCAGCACATAGCACTTTCTGGATGTTTTATCAGTTCCCTCAGCCCCTCAGGCAGGATTGCAACTAGAGCAGGGCAAGTGGGAGGAGAACACATTCACAAGTGAACTCATCTACTCCTATGGAACAAGGGAAACCCAGGGACACCTCCCCAAATTCTTCAGAGATCGGAACTGCAAGCAAACAGTTTACCAAGGACTTCCTGTCAGAGTCTAGCTGAGAGTCTGGTGGAGTGCACTTCCCCGCAGCAGTGCCCTGCTGGGACTCGAGGAGCGTGAGCTGTGCCACAGCACTGCCTGTGAGCATCAGGGCTCCCTTTCTCCCTGTTGCACGGAGGGAGGCGGAGATGGATGGCTCTGTCAAAGAGCTGCAGGCACAGCTTGGTGGGAACAATTGGGAATATGATTACGTGGTTCTGTGCAGCCTGATTAATGTGATGAAAAGGCTAGCACACAGCAGTCAAAGGAAAGGCTGAGCTGGAAGAAGCTGTTCACCCTTCCACACACAGGCCCCATGCAGGGAGCTGGTGCTCTTGTACCTCATTTCCTCACACCCACATTCAATGATAGCAGCGCCAACATTTGCTCCATGTTGCACTACTCTGGACTTAACAGCAGACCAGGAACTGCACAGCAAGACCACTCAGAGCAGTGTGGGGAACCCAGGCTAGTGAGTGCGCCATGTGAGAGGCCCTCCATCGTAGTGGGCTGCAAGATTGTTGTAACCAAGACAATCTCCTGGGATTAGGTAATTTCATTAACTGTGCTTGCCTACCTAGAATTTGTGGAGTGTGCCTACTGAAGTGTAGCAGCGGTTTAATTGGCTGCAGAGGGAGCGCATGGCACTCAGTCAGCATTGTGTGCAATCAGCATGCACCTCATTTCATGTGCTCGTGTTACGTCTGTCTCTCTTTAGGAATATCAGTAGAAAAAAAACTATGTGGATGGAAACCAGTGGAATCCGGTAACCCTGCGCATGAGAAACAATTAGGAAAATGTCTCTTGGGCCACAAGTCATGTGAGTTAAAGAAGACTCTCCATCACCTGTTGAGAAATACAGGACCTATGACATATAACAACTGAGCAGCTATCTTTCCACCCACATGATGGCAGTGGTATACACCCCCTTACCCAGACAGCTATTCTATTATGTTACTAATGCAGCCAGCAGAATCAAGGAGAGAGATTTAGACCACCTTGTAATTAGTGGGCATAGGTGGTGGGTATCACAGCTAGGTGAAGACACTGCTTTCCCAAACTGCCTCACTTGGCCCTGCCCATGTTCCACCAGAGTCCCCCCAGACTCCCTCCCACATTCTGCTGTTGTGGTGCCAGGTTGTCATTCCCCCTGTCCTCCTGGCACTGGGGCTAGTGGCTCAGCTGTGGGGGGCTTCCTGGTTAGGGGTCTGGCTGGAAGAAATAATCCGAGGAGGTTGGCACCCCAGAGCTGGGGAAGGCTGGGGCTCCGCTATCCCAGGCTCGGGACACTACCCTGGGTAGGGGAAAGGGCCAGAAGCCACATGGGGGTCGAGGGTCTGGGCAGGGGTCAGCAGAAGGCACAGAAGTGGTGGTCCCTCAGTTAGAATGGAGGGTCTTGCCTCCCCAAGCCATGGGGTCACCTAATGCCCATGTTACTGGGGAAGGCAGTTCACTGAGCTCAGTGTAAGCATGGGATAGTTTATAAAAGACCAAGTAGTGCTGACTTTAACCGTGTGAATGAATACAACTCAATGCCCCACACTCCAGGCACTTATAACAGTCAATGGTCTAGCAGAGTCTTCACTGGCCTGTTACCCCTACAGGGAGCAGTAACAGCATTTTCTAGCAGAGACTACAGGAATTAGTATGTTGACCATGCAGATGCAGCTTCTATTCTGACTTCAGCCCAGGCCTTACTTCAGGTCTCCTCCGGAGGCAGACGGTGTCACCTGCAGGTACACAGCATCTGTAGGAGTTTGACTGCTGGCACGTTCCGGCAGCACATAGCCTGGCACTGGGTAAAGGGGAGGCACTTAGTCTGCCACAGGCCTTGCCTGTTGTGCCTTGCAGCATCTGGAGAGAATCCCACTGCCTCCTGTCCCCAGCTCAAGCCTGTTCCCAGGGCATATAACTGGCTCAGAAACTCCTGTGGGAAGCCTTGTCAACTGCAGCTTCTTCCATCTGACTGCTGGGGTAACACGCGGCAGGGGCTCAACGGGAGGAGTTTACAAATGTCTGTATCTAAGAAGCCGAGCAGAGCACAGCTTCTCTTCTGTGCTCAGCACCTTGGTATCGGCTGCCCCTCCAGGGCTTGGAGGCCACGAATGTACCCCTGTGTTTCAATAGTTTTCCTCTCCAATGTAGGAAGCAGAGCATGAAGTAATGAGCTGGAACCCCTGGGCTGCACAAGAACCCAGCCCCAGCTGAATGAGAACAGGAAGGGAAATCAGCAGAGGTGCAGCTGCAACCAGCTCCCCTGGCCCTCCAGATTCCTCTCCTCTGCAGGTCTTGCTGGCTGCCCCTGGCTCCACTCCACCCTTTGCACAAGAAGCAGGCTGCCAGCTTTCTCCCCCACCTCGCTATTTACATTGCAAAACAGCCCTTCCCCCTGCTCTGGGTTATATTTAGCTCCGTGGCCCAGCCTGTCAGAAGCATCAGGTGCCTCCTACCTGCCATCCCCATGCCCCCGCTGAGAAGCCATGATGCTGTAGCTCCAGCTCTCATTAGCAACCCAAGATTCACCTTGGGGTTTCATTCTCTGCAAAGCAGGCATAGGAGCTGATGCTGAGGCTGGTCTCTGTGTGGGGCTAATGCCATGCGGGAGGCCAGGGTAGGAGATGAGAACTCATCTTTGGGCCACTGCAGGCAACAAGCCTGAGGCTGCTGGGGCAGGCCCTGCTCTGACTCAAGGGGTGGCATGTGCAGTCAGCAGAGAGTATCAGGAGAGAACAGAGGGGCTGAGGGCCCAGGCAGCCCCAGAGGAGCAGGTCTGCAAGGCGAGAATGAGACCTGTTAGTCCCAGCCTTGCTGGAGCAAATGAGGGCCAAGAGCTAGAGCCTGCTGCGTATGCAGTTGTGCAGCTGAGATGCCCAGTGCTGGAGCTGGCAGCTGCCCTCGGGAAAATCTCCCAGAGCCCAGGTGGAGCCCTGCAGGCTGAGAAATGACTCTGTGCCTGCTGCTCTCCTGCCCTTGCACCAACAACAGCACAGTCCCTGTCCCCAGCACATGAGCAGCAAGCCCAAGCAATAGGGACAGCTTAGCCTCAGGCTGCCACCCTGTCTAACCTCTGGGCCCCTGATGTTTGCTTTCTGGAGTGCAGCGCGAGCAGGCCCAGCTGCACAGGGACATCTGTGTCAGGGACAAGCTTCTTTATTTTACTAGTAGAACTGAAACAGCCGCTGTGAGAGTCAGGACCTGCTCTCCCGCTCTTCCCTTTGGCAGCCCATGTGGGGAAACCGATCCACACAGATGATCTGGGTGCACAGAACACGCAGCGCCACCCCTCTTCCCTCCCTCCCTGCAAATGTTCCTTTGAAGGAAGGAAGTGGGGGGAGGCAAATAAAAGGGTGAAATCTAGGAGCTCCCCCCACCATGTGTCACCTCTGATGTACCCAATGCCCATCTGCCTGCACAGCCCAGGGTGCTGGGAGGCAGTGATGGCAAAGGGAGGCTGTGGCTGGGAGCTGCATCCCAAACATCTGCAGGGAAGCTCGGGGTAGGTGCCAAGGATGAAAGAGCCCCAAACTGCTGAGATCCTTCAGGCTGCAGCAGGGACAGACCCAGGCCTGGCCATGCAGCCCCCAGGGAAAGGAAAGGATGGATGCCTCACTTCAAGCAGCCAGGGGCTTTGCCACTTGCCCTGTGTATTCTGGGGAGCCTCTGGCTCCCTGACACCACAGTACCTGGTGCAGGGATGGTTACTGACAGCCCATGTCAGAGCAGAGTCTGTATGTGTTACTTCCTTTTCAGGGCTACCAGGGTTCCCTTTGGGGGTTTCTCCAAGTGTGAGTGTAGAATAGAGCATGGCTCAAAATATACAACCTTGCAGGCCTGATTCTCTCAGTATCTGAGCACCCCAATTACTGCTGCCAGGCCCCAGAGCTGCAGGCGCCTAGCACTTTAGAAACCAGCCCACTTCAGTAACCGGTGCCCAAAGCAAAGGGGATATGATTTTACAGGAGTCACTGTCAGAGTCAAGCATTACATTTGGCACCTCCTCAGCCTTTTATGGCACTAGCTGCAGGAGCAAGAAGTGCTGGTACTTCAGAGGTTTCTCCCCTGTGGAGCCGGTGTCCTTGAGTCAGTGAGTTTGTGGTACAATTAACATCATTAGCAGGCTTGGCACAAACCTGGTGCTGGAAGCACTAAATATAATTTGTGCACTGAGCCCCCATTCCACCACCTGAGACGGCTCCATGAACCACATCAGCTATTTCTGGAAGGCACTAAATAGCCAAGCTTAAAATATCATTTCTGCTCATTTGAAACCCTTATATAATGACTGACGTCACCTCTCTCTCGTGCTGGCTAATGGGCCCCAGCAGGAGCTGGGCAGGCTAGTGATGTCAGCAGCCAGGGGGCTCAGAAACCCCATTTGTTCTCCAGGCCTTCACCTCACATGAAATCCGCTGTGATCTGTGTGACCCAGGGAGGAGCCCGTGCTGACCAGCAGTGTCCAAACTCGGCAGCTTTCCCACGAGCCCTCTGCACGTTCCCATATCTCAGGCCTCATGGAAGCCTCTGCTGAGTTCTACACCTGGACTGAGCAATGGCCAAAGGGGGTGTTCAAGTCCCACACGCTGGGCTGCTCTTGTCCAGGGCTGTGCATAAGAATGACCATATGGGGTCAGACCAAAGGTCCAGATATGGGAGAAGAGAGCAAGGACTAGATGCTGCCTGCAGCTCCCCACTCCTCCACCAGATCCATCATGTCCCCAACTCACCCAGTGCTGACCTCTTAATCCAGTGCATCACAATGGAATAAATATCCACGCCTGTTCCACATTGTTCCGAGGGAGCAGCCAGGCCTGATGACTTCACAGGAGCCCCAGGGCAGAGTCCTGCTTGGAGACACTTCCCCACTACAGCACCCCCTTCCTGTTTGTGCTGGGATGCCAGCAATCAAGGGTGGTATAATAAGCAATTCCTCCTAACCCTTGCACAGGATGGGCAGTAACATCCCAGCAGCTGGTCCAAACCCTGATCAGGGCACAAAGGAGTCTCCCTTGTCCTGAATGGCTTGTTAACATGTCACCTTCATGGAAACACTTGTAAAATTCAATATCACAGAGCCCTGGTGCTGAGGGTCAGGATGAAGGGCATCCACAGAGCTGGGCGGGACCCAGGACTGGAAGAAGAGGCTGGGGGCTCTGCAGGTCAGGATGGAGGAGAATTAGTAGAGATGTGAGGGAGGGGGGGCTGGGGTCTGGCATAGCAAGATGAAAACGATCCCCAGAAATATTAGAGCTGGAACAAGTCCAGGCTGATTAAATTAGGTTGCAATATGTTCCAGTCCTCCCCGGGGAGTTTGGGATAATTGCAGCCAGTTAATCCATTCATGCACATCTGGAGCAAAACAGCTAAGAAAGGAAAATCCTGCTCTGTGCCTTCCACTGTGCATGATAAGCCTTCACTTTTGCTGATGGCAGGGCACAAACCTTTTAAAGCAGCTGATAATAGATCAAACTAAGGCAAATCATCCCCACAGTCCAAACCATGCAGCCTGCTGCATCTCCCAATAAGGCATTTTTTGAGTATATTGGGGACCAGAGACCCACACCCAGGAACATGGTAGGGAGGGGCCTGCTTCGACTGGGACTCCCCCTTTACCAACTCAGGGACCAGCAACCAGCTGAGTCTGGTCAGTTCCTGGCAGAAGGATGCCAGACTCGCTAAGATACTTGCATGGCCCCTGTTAGGGCTATATTTGTGTGCCTCAATCTTTACTACATTTATCCTCACCACATTCCACTGAGCCCTGATCTACACTAGGGAATTATTTTGAAATAACTCTCCTTATTTCAAAATGACAAGTGGAGCATCCACACTACCAAGCCCGTTATTTCGTAAGAAGGGGCTCGATACTTTGAAATAATAACTCCTACTTTCCATGAGGAATGACTCTAATTTCAAAATAGTTACTTTGAAATAGCAGTCGTGTGGACGCTCCACTTCTGCTATTTTGAAATAACTACTCCCCAGCGTCATTCAAAATAATTACTCCCCAGTGCTTCCTGGGGCTCTAAGTTGAGGTAGTGCATCACATTAAGGGAGCCTGCCTTGGACTAATTTCAAGGCTTCCCTGTAGTGTGGATACATTATTTCAAAACTATTATTTTGGGCATTATTATTTCAAAATAAGTTATTTTGAAATAATTTCCTAGTGTAGACATGCCCTGAGATGGGGAGTGCTAGTGTCTCCACAGGGAACTTAGGCATAGAGAAACCAAGTGACTTCCATGAAGTCACACAGGAAGTCTGTGGCAGAGCCAAGAACTGAATCCATATCTCCTCAGGCTTTAGTGAGCATTCTAGTCACTGGACCTGCCTTCTATTCCACATATAAGTCTCCTCAGTATAAGATATTCAGCCTCTGAGCTCTGTAATTCTTCAGCCCCTAATGAATAATCAATCACACAGAGCCGAAGGCAGAACACAGGACTCAGTGGGATCTGTTATCCCAGCTAGCTCACAAGAAAGCAAGAGCTGCTCCCATCTCTCTCCTCTCAACACAATCCCACAGCATCTAATCATCCCAAAATGACAGTCCCTATTGTGTGTGTGGCCTCCTGCTCTGGGCAAGCAGAACTAGATCTGGTGTCTCCTGTCCTGTCACACCATCCAGTCTGAGGAGCAACTCCATAGAGATCAATGGCATTACAGCAGCGTTTGTTCAAATGGTGAGAGAGGGCAACCAGGCCTCAGCCCTTCCTTCACCTCCTGGAGGAGTGAAAATAAAGTCCAAGTTGCTGGACCCACCATGACATGAGTACCGCCCTCGACAGGTGGCAGGAGCTACTCAGGAATAAAAGCTCAATTAGGTGTCCAGACAGGGGATGTGTGTGCTAATGGCTCACAGAAGTGGGCAGCCTCATTACGGGGTTATGAAGAGTAGCAAGAACGCCTGCTCCTATTGCCCTTCCCCACAGATTATATTTCCCTCTGGGGGGAACTGGGAACACAGCAAACTCATGGAAAGAAGAGCTGTGTGGGGAGCAAATCATTCCACATTGGGTCCCTTTGCAACAACCTTCCCCAGAAGATTTCCCAGGCCAATGCCCATATCAGCCCCCACAGTGACCTATCACTGCTCAGCCACCCGGGGAGCTCAAAACCCCTGGGCCACTGACCTCCAGGGATACAAGGGTGAGGGGAAGAACAAGTCCTCAGCCTAGCCCAGGAGAGCTGTAGTGGCCCAACAATGAGGAGAGGAAGGAAAATGGCATCCCAGAGGGCAAAGCAACTGCCAGGGCCATGCCAGTGTCTTCAGGAGACAGTGGTGTGAGGTCTAGGAAAGCCATTGCCCCAAGGACAGGGAAGAAGGGAAGCTGGAGGGGGCAGTCAGAGTAGAAGGAGGGAGGGGCTATGGGATGGTAGTGGGATAAGGATGGGGAACCAGCCAGGAGGGAGGGAGGGGTGTTTCCCTGGGCAGAGGGAGTAACAGGCCCCCATTTGATCCGTACTACACTGCTGCCCTCAGAGGCACAGGGGCCACCATGCCTGGGGAGAGTAGCAGCCTGGCCCTAGCACCAGACTTCAAGAAGAGATTTAAAGTGACAGGCATGATGGAGAAAAGAGCAGAAGGGCCCAAGGTCAATAGGAGACTAGGGGTTCCAGCTACTGAACCAGGAGTCCCCTCCCCACCACCACTACTCGCTCTGTCTCTGCAGTGGTGACTTTCCCCACCCACAGCAATTTGGCTCAAGGTCCCCCAATGGGACAGTCCTCCAGGACTCAGCTCCCACAGCTGCTTATAGAAGATAACCCCATGCAGACATGGGGTTGGCAGGGGGGACAGCAGGAGCCCCCAGAGTCATGCACATTGTAAATCCCTTGCCATGGGGCACAGGCACATCTCCCCGCTACCCCGGGGGTGACCACAGGAAATCTGGGGCAAAAAAAGAAAGTTTTTTTGCATGGAAGGTCCCACATGTTCCTGCCGTGAAGGGCTGACACTGTTTTGCAGCTTCACAGTAATGTAGGGAGCAGGGGACCTGTGAAGGTTCCCAGGGCTGGTAAGGGAAGCTTCCATCACTGTGTTTGCACTAGCTCCAAAGTGATGCAGTGAGAGGGAGGCTCCTACCTGTAGGACACCTGCTTCCTGATGGTCAGGTTCAGGAGCTGCTCCTCCACCTGTGCCCTTGCAGCTGGGCTGGCTGCCACGCTGGCTCCTCTCCCCTCAGCCCATTGAGGGTCCAAGTCTTGGTGCAGATGGAGGTCTGCAGGCTGCATCAGTCCTACACGTTCTTCTCTCACTTCGTCTTCTTTTGCTGCCCCTTGGGGGTTTCCCTTGGTCCCCCCATCCTCCCTGCCCGGCATGCAGCCTCTCCAGCTCCTGGGAGCTTCTGCCATTCCCAGCAGTGACACAAATAGCCAACTGGAGACCTTCCACCTGTCCAGAAGAGTCCTGCTCCCTCTGTGCTCACTGCCTGGTGCGCTCAGTCCAGCCCCATGACCGCACTGCACACCACTCGTCTCACAAGGGCCCCCACGAAGTTCCTGGAATAGCTTGAATCTCCTGGGAAGAAAAACAAAAACAGTCCAACTTTTTCCCAATCTTATTTATCGGCTTCCTGGATGGAGGGTTAATGCGGCTCAGAATTTGCAGCTCAGCCTCAGGCTGTCTCCTGTGCCCCTTGGAGGGTGGTCAGCAAAAAGGCAAAACAAGAATAGTCTGGATGGGGGTAACCCAGAAACCCAGGCACAGCTGAGCTCCTTGGCTGAGATCTGCCTGGCCCAGCAAGCGCAGAGGGATGAAGGAAATGACTGTGAATAAGAAACAGTCCTGGTCAGAAACAAGGATCCCGGGAGGCAACAAAGCTGTGAAGAGCACAGCTCCCACCAGAAGTGGGGCAGTCCAGCTTTTCCACTGCTGGGAGAAGGGGTCAGGGCTGAGTCACCAGGGATCTCAGTGTCTCCTCCAAAAGCAGCCCAACTCAGAAGCAAAAAAGAGCCAGGTGCCTGTGCACAGATCCTGCAGCAGAAGCAGCAGCCAGAAGACAACGCACAGCGAGAGGGGGAAAGGGGCTGTGCTAGCTGTGACTGCTACACCGGGAGTGCAGTGTCACCTTAGAGACACTCTGAAATTGGCACTTAACCCTTTGGTGCCGAGACCAGGGAACACTGCACAGCCTGCACAGTGCTCAGCCAGGGCTCCCTCTGACTGACACATGCCACGCTGGCTCAGTCTCTCCTCATTGAGCGAACCCCCCAGCCAAATTAACAAGACATGCAAATTCACACGCTGCGAGATTTTATTGGCCTGAAACGCTGCACAAGGCTGCCAAAGTGTTGCAAGGAGAGGCACGAATCTGGGCTCTGAGGTGGGGTGGGGGACGTGCCGTGTGCTGGGACAAGTCGCCCAGTGGCAGGCAGTTCCATGCTGTTCCAGGGACTCTCCTTCCCTCAGCCCCAGCTCATCCCTTTGGGTATCTCTACACTGCATTCCTCTTTTGAGAGAGGAATGCAGATGCAGCCGAGCGAAATTGCAAATGAAGCGCAGATTTGAACTTCCCATGCTTCATTTTCATAATCGCGTCTGGCCGCTATTTCGAAATACCCTATTTCAAGATAAAAAACGCCGTGTAGATGAGGTTATTTTGAAAGAAACCCCTTCTTTCAAAATAACCATTAAACCTCATTTTTTTAAAGAGCAAGGGTTACTTTGGAAAGAAGGGGTTTCTTTCAAAATAGCCACGTCTACACAGCGTTTTTTAGGGTGTTTCGAAATAGGGTGTTTCAAAATAGCGGCCGGACGCGATTATGCAATTGAAGCGTGGGAAATTCAAATCCGTGCTTCATTTGCAATTTCACTCAGCTGCATCTGCATTCCTCTCTCGAAAGAGGAATGCAGTGTAGACATACCCTTTTTGATGAAAAGTCATTTCTCATCCCTGATCATCTGGGAACTTTCCTTCTGGCTGCCTCATGACCAGACCCCAGAGCAAACCAAACCCTGGCCAGTCTCAGCCTGTCTTGCTAGTTGCAGTCGCTCCTTGCTGCCCTGGTCCTAGAGCCCTCTCTGCTTCCCCCCACCCCACAGAATGCCATGCCCATTGCCCATCATCCCTCAGTTGGTGCCCAGGCCAGCCCTGCTGCAACAGGAATCAGCCTGAGTCTGTCTAACACCTGCCAAGGCTCTACCTAATCTCAGGAGTTCCCACCCTTGTCTTCTACCTCCCCAAACCCAGCGGCTTCCAGCCAACGGGGGTGCACAGAGCTCAGCATGTGTCTGGGAGTAGTTGCTGGAGCATGATAGGTGGTGCTCCCATGTCCACACGCCCTCCTGGTCTGAATACAGGCAGGAGGATCATGCATAGAGCCCTGCAAATCTGCACATATCTGCTGTACAGCCACGGGTATCTGCAGCCACAGATATGGATGCAGATATCAGCAGATCATTTTTGCAGCTGTGAATGTGGCTACAAATTTTGTAAATGTGCAGTGCTCTAATCACACAGACACTAGCTAGAGAAGCCAGTCCCCATCCTCAGGGACCAGGACAGGGCTGGACTCACCAGTTTAGTTACCAAGACTTTGGCCAGCCTTAAATGTCACTTCTTGTGACAGTTCCCCCTTGTTCTTTCCCTCCTTGGAGCTTACACCTTTCGGATGCTGTGCACAGTGATCAAGCCCAGCCCCACCCACCCCACCCACCTAGTCGTGACTTGTCACATAGCCATGCTTCCAACATGCAGCTCTCTCTCTGTGCAGGAGTGAGTCAGCTCCACCAACCCCCATATATATTTTGTTCCTCTTCTCTGGATTCCCTCCAGTTTATCACCTGCTTTTCCCAAGTTACAGGTTCTGGGTGGAATTAACACTGGAAAGTCTCAGCCATTCTCTGTCACTGACAAAGTCAGTGGAGTCTTTGTTTGCCAGAGCTGACTGTATGCTGTACAGCCAGTTGCATTGATGTGTGATTGTGCTATTGCTTATTACTCCCCACAAGAAGCCTTGAAATAAAGCGTATTGGAGCACCATGGAAGAAAAGGACATTTTTTCAGCAACGAGGTTCCCCAGGTCTGAACATGGTGTCCCAGGTGAGGTCTCTCCAGACTGTGGCTAACTCCTCCCTGCTCTGGGACTGAGGCCTTTGAGTACCCAGCAGAAGAGTTTCACCTGTGTTTGTAGCCATCTCATTGCAAACTACTATCCCTTTTGCTGCCCCCAACCCTGGCTTTCTGGGCCACTACTCCCCCCTCCCTCCCCAGTTCTCCTGCTTCAGGTTATTTTTCTCCTATTGCATTTCCCCAGACTCACCTTGCTGTTTGACATCTGTCTCTCTCGTTTCCCTCTTGGATAATTTTCTGTCTTCACTGGAGTCCATGGCTCCTCCCAGGTTGCTATAATCCCTCTCCTTCAACTCTCATCTTTCAAATCAGCCAGGCAGAGGCTCAGTAATAATGGACTTGACCTTGACTGAGTTTACTCAACTTCATTCATTAACTTTTGCTTATGTAGTATTGGAGGCTGTGCCTTTAAGGGCAGAATGTCTCAGAGTCTAGCTGGGGCATTGGGAAGCTTGTGTGGCTACACTGAGCCGGCTACAACCAGACCCTGAGAGAAGCAGCTCTCCGCAAGCCTCACAAGCACTTGGTGATCACAGAACACCACGGGGGACCAGGAGTAGAAAGGAACGACGAAACACTGGGAGTGGAAGAATGGTAGTTCTGAACCACTCCAGAATGAACTCTCTGGCTATACGGGAAACAACAGGAAAAGTTTAACGCCTCCCCCCCACACACACTCTGTCTCTGCAGGAAATGGTGCCAGCAAAAAGGGTCAGAAGGCTGCTGAATTCCCAACACTAGCTGCTTCTGAAGCCTGTGGTGTGCTTCCCCATTGTCAGTGGGCTAGGAAAGAAATTTGAGCAGGGCTGCACGTGCAGCAGTGAAACGCCAGAGAGATGTTTTCAAGCAGAGGCTGAGCCCACCCACATACAGAAAGTGAAACCACAGAGGAGTTGGTGACTGCTCCAAGGCTGAAGAGCCAGTCGGGCAAGTTTAAGGTGCAGAGTCCCTGAGACAATTGCAAGGTCCAGAATTCACCCTGGACAAAGCAATCAGCATTTGCCAAGCCAAGGAAGTCACCTAGTCCAGAACTGTGGGGACATAAGAAAGGACCCCATATGCTACAAGAAAAGAGATGGGAGGCAGAGGGACATGGAGAGAGCTCAAAGCCAGAGCTCAGCAAAACCAGCACAAGCAGTGGCAACCCTCGCCAACCAAGACAATGGCTGGCCTGCGGGCAACCTGCCTTCCTCCCTCACTGCCACACCCCCAGCTCTCTTTTGAGGTCAGTTTACTGGCCATCCAAACAAACCAGTTTCTCAGCTCACCCTTTTAGGTTTTCCTTTTCTCCAGCTTCTAGGCTCTCAGCCAGTGTCTTGCCCCTCCCCTCTGACTCTTTGGCCTCACCTTAATTGATCCAGCTGGGAGGGGACCAGGACTTCTAGAGAGGTCTGTGACATATAATACCTCCTCCTTTTTCGGGAAACCTGCCTCTTTCACAGCCACTTATTTTCTGAGCTGCAAGGCCACATCTGGATTGCTCTCACATCCTAACTCTGTATAAATTCATACACATCAGTATTCCCTAAATTCCCTGCAATTCTTAAAGCCAGCATTACAGTCTCTAGACCCCCACCAGGGCTGTCCATTTAATATTCATTGGGGTTTCCAAGTGTCTGCACATAGAAACCCTAATTCTCCCTCTAGGTGACTGATCATGATGATGAGGTGACCACTCCCTTCCTGAGTGGGCCAACGTGCCACCGCTTGCTGCTTTCTTCCTTGCGGAATCATCTATAACTTGTGTTCTGCTGCTGCCAGTTGCTCTAGCCATTCTCCTGTCCCCATAACAGAGCCCATCGAGCAGCTGTTCTCTACCTCTCCTCCCATAAAGGACCCCTGCTTTCACTGACACCCCGGCCCTTATCTGGATCCTTCTATCCTGCTGATGAATCACTTTTGTTACACCATTCAAGGTTCACTGACTGTTTGGGATGAATTGCAAATGCCTGCTCACAGCATGAGAGAGTCTTGTCTGTGCTTACTGGGGAAAAGTTCTCTCAAAGCCACTTGCTGTAGGCAATGCAATCATTCCCCTCTGGCCTCTGCAAACCCTGATCTTTCCCACTGGACTGGAGGATGGTAGTTTACACACCCCATCTTGTTACTCTTGATGCCCAGTTGCCTATCTTCAGTGTGCACTGATTTGCTGCCTCCGTGGAGATAGAGCACCCCAGTTGACTGGCTTCACTTCACTTTGTTTAGCCCAAGGCACTTAGATGTATTTAGAGTAAAATCAAAGTGAAGTTTGTTTAACAGAGCTTGAGTTTACGATTCAAATAAAAGGATTTGGGAAAAATAAGGTTGCATGAAAAAGAAAAACGTACCATGCACTCCATAACCTTACTTAGTAACAAGTTATTTTCCTGACTGATAGGGTATTTCTCACCCAGTGATCAGCCTATGCCTTGCTTGGCCCATCCAGAGAGCTGGGATCTGTTTTTTATGAGAAAGTCACACTGGCAGAGTTTCTGCTCCATAGTGGATAACATTGTGTGTCCTTGTTCCATCTCTCATGCACAAGGCCGGCCCACAACATTTTGGCACCTGAGGCGGGGAGCTCAAATGCCCTCCCATGCCTCCTCGCTTGGGCCAAAACTTTGAAAGGCCTCAAATCTGCCTTCTTCCTGTTCTACTCCTCTCATGGTACTGCTCTGCTACCTACATATGCACCAGCAGCAGACACAATTTTCTACACTCTGGGTCCTAGTGGCGCCCTCCCCGCCCCCCAGTCTAGCACCTGAGGCAGCCACCTCAGTTTGCCTCATGGTAGGACCAGCCCTGCTCATGCAGTCCCAGACTTTTGTCTCATTTCCTAATCAGGGCATTTAGCTTCAGCTCAGTCCTGATGGTTCCTTCCTGAGCATCTTCCCTTGGGGTTCTTTTGTCTTTGTCAATGCTCAAGCCTGCAACTGCTCCACACTGTGTACACAGGGCTGCACTGGGTCTAGGGACATCAGTTGTTCTCATTGGTGACCAAGTCAGCTCTGAGACCCATTCTGCCTCAGGTGACATTTTTCACTGTTTAATTTTTCATTTTCCAACAATTTTGGAACCTAATATTCTACAAATTACATAACTCTAAAAGTGTTTGCCACGTAATATCCCATGCTAACAGTGATAACCAGCTAATGCTCCACAAGGCCCCCTTCAGTGGAATATTGGGGAGATGGTTTGACACGTGTAATATTCCTTCCTGGGCATGTCTAGGTCACAGGGCTCCCTCAGTCCCCACTGTACCCTGATCCAACTTTGCCATCATCCTTTTTTCCCTGGCCCCCTTAGAAGCCCAGCTAACTCATGGCCCAGCTTTAAGTCCTGCTCTTCACACTCTCTGCCTCTACTTGATCCTGAGCTAATTTCTGTTCTGGTTCTATCAACACAGAGATAATCTTCTGCTGGAGGTGCTGACATTTTGTTCAACAGAAAACTGAGAGTAAGAATGCCTGCACTGATGTCAGAATCACTGGGGATTGGCAAATGTATGATGAGACAGATGAGGCAAAACAAAAACCCTCAGTATAAAATGGGGTCACTAGAGGTGCCACCACTTCATAAAAATGACCCTGTGCATCTCTAAGGTGGGAAGCAACAGTCACAAATTGAAGAGGTGTCACAAGAGGTTGTCAGCACAGATGCATAACGAGGAGACATAGGCAACACTGTGTCCAAGTCCCAGACAGGAGGGAGATGAGGGATGCTAAGTCTGGTGTTTTGTCCAACAGGGTCTCAGACAGGCAACAATCACACCAAGTTAAGACAATGGCACCCCAGAGCATGTATACTCACCAGTGTTGTCTTCAAGTCGTTATTGTCAAGTCCAAGTCGAGTCTCAAGTCACTACAGTTCAAGTCTCAAGTCGAGTCTCGAGTCCCTAAAGTCACTTTTGAGTCAAGTCCCAAGTCGAGTCTCAAGTCTTAATTTAAAAAATGCCAAGTCACTTTTGTACAAGCCATCAATATCGGCATTTTCGGACAATTTTTTCACCAAGTCGATTTAACAAAATTAGCAAGTCTCAAGTTGAGTCTCAAGTCACAAACAATGAACCCGAGTTGAGTCTCAAGTCGAGTCACCTAGGCAACTTAAGTCAGACTCGAGTTCAAGTTGTGGGACTTGAGTCAACAACTCTGATACTCACTGCCAGAACAAGTAGACTCACTGCTGGCTGACAACAGGAGTAGTGTTCTAGGCAGCCCGCATGGTGCAAGCAACAGCATAGGGCAGCTCAAAGACTAATTTAATGTGTTTAGTTATTAGGTTGTTTATAAGTATTTTTATAATTTTGCATAATATGTATGTTGGTTGTTTTAAGTGTTACTCATTTTTGACTTGGAAGGGAAAGTGTGACACGGGGGTTGTGCCTTGATGGGCTGAGATTCCCAGAGAGTCTTGTTATGTGCAGTCAGTTGGAACCAGACACAGAATAAAGCAGTTGTCTTGCAAGCATCTTCATCACTAAGGGCATGTCTATACTAGGAAATTATTTCAAAATAACTAAATTTGAAATAATAACTTCTGAAATAACTATTTCAAAATAAGCTTATTCTCTAAGCTTGATAGTGTGAACGCTCCACTTATTATTTCAAAATAACTCCCTAGTGTAGACCAAGGCTAAGGGACCACTGAACATCACAGTTTATGCTTCCTCAGTTGGCTTCCAATATATGGGAGAGAGTCATACGTAAGCCAAGTGGAATAAATATATTACTAAGAAACCCTCCCAGAAACCAGCTCATTTACATCTTCCCTTTATCCAGTCTACTTAGGATTTCATCAAAAGAAGTGATTGAATATACCAGGCACGGACTGTATTGCATTCCATGGCAAACAGAGAAGTTAGAGAAGATTGCAGTGTAACACAACTTTCTTTCTTTGAAATCAGAATAGCACATAAGAACCCTAAAACAGAGAGCGAGTAAACAGGCTGCTCCCTATGGCAACAAATCACAATTCATCTCCTCCCTCCACCATTTTATTTGTCTGTTTCTAGACTGGCTGGCTTCTGGCTGACTCAGATCACATGATTTTCCTCAGCGCTCTCTAGCCAGAAAACAGTATGAGGAAATGATAGCTTGTCATTTTGAACCAGTTCCCAAAACATCACATTTTGCATCTCATAAACTTCACCATGAGGATAGATCCTGGATCCATCACCAGCCAGAAAGACTTGCCATCTGCTACCACAGTGTTTCTCAACCTTTTTTTTATAAAGTACCTCTTTTTCAAAAAAAATTATAAGTACCCCCAGTATCTACAGTTTTCAGACACGCACATTTTTTTCTACCATTGCAACATATTTGTTTAAACAACTTAATCATAGCCAGGTGGGCAATGAAATTTTGGGGTGTAAAAAGTACAACAATAATAAAGACTGTAAAACTTAAAACAAAAATTCAGTTTTCTCCAAATTTCAGTTGTGTTGACATACCCCCAGACTTCTCTCAAGTACTTCTAAGGGAACTCGTACCACTGGTTGAGAAACACTGTGCTAACACATTCCCTGCCAGAGGCTGTTAGAGCAGCACAGCACTGTTACCCAGAGCAGGGGATGCAGAGCTAGCACCTTTTGCTCCAGCTTTCTAAGTTACCCAATGAGCAGTGACCTTTCCTTTGGGAGGAATGACATGGGAGCTTATATCATGCTCAGTCACAGGGAACTTGAGAGGATTCCACTCCCTGTTCTTGAAAGGTCTAGCTTAGATTCAGTGCTGGCCTCAGCTTCTGGAATTTTCCTGATATTTCCAAAACAAGCTAGATCTAGTCCTGTCAAACCACCCAGGTGAGCCCCAGCCTCTCTTTTCATTTCCCACCCCCTGACACTGTTAAGTTAGCACAAACATCCCTGGCTGCTAACAGGGGTGCTTGTAAGGAGACATGGCTGGACAGAGGGACGGTAGTTAATAGACAAAGTGCCAGCAGATGGCACTAAGTAGCATGCAGCCTGGTGTCATGGTTTTATAAATCCATTGTAACATCTCACATGCACTTGCAAAGGGCTTCTGTGCTACAGCTCTCAACATTGCCACAGGAAAAGGTGCAGGAGGCCTAGGCATGAGGGAGTTCATTGCTCCTTTTCCTGGCCTTTCCCAGAGGGGGCAGGCACTTAGGAAACTAGGCAGGAGCATGGAGTAGAGGGAGCCATCTCAGGTACTCTAAGCCTAGCCTACCCCAGCAGCTGCAAGAACTGGTTTTGTGCCAGCTCACAGCTGCTGCAGCCCAAACCAATCTTACAGTAGCAGGTGCTGTAGGCATTGCCAGTTCAGCTATTTACTCACCCCTGGAGCTAGTTCATTAATGACTTTTGTGATGTGACATTTCCTCTAACACCTGTGCTTGAAACCCTGGACTAATTAGACTACTCATCTGCAGTGATTGGGGGGAGGGGATTCCATTCTCCCTGGGATAACTGAGTTGGTACTAACTGAGGGTGGCTGCCTGTGACATATTTCTCTTACTGCTGATGACTGTATTGAAGCTTTAGCTCCAAGCAGGGAATTTGGGCAAAGTTGTGTTGCAAAGTCCCCTGGGTTACCTGGTGCACCAGGTTCCAGAATCTGAAGTCCCAGCTGCAGGATATTGTTCCAGAAGCTGCAATTGATAAATATGCTGGTGGGGCAGAGAGGAGCAAGATGGTAAACATCTCTCTCCTTTCATGTCCATTGCTGCTGCCATCCTGTGTTTGTGGGGAAGCCAGGGCTGGATTACCCAATAGGCAGACTAAGCCCATGCGTAGGGCACCAGCAAAGCAGGGGCACCAAAAAAAAAAAAGAAGAGATTTTACGGTATAGTATTGTTTTTTATTTTGAATTACATATGGGAGGGCACCATAATCTTTTCAGTGCTTAGGGCCTCTAAAGGTCTTAATCTGGCTCTGGGTGTCACTCTGTATGCTGTGGTCCTTTTTCAGGCAAGCCACTGGCAGCTGGGCCTGCATTTGGCACCAATGTCTGGGCCCCGTGCACCAGGAAGGAAAAGATAGGAGAGTGGAAAAGGAGCAAGTGGTAGAATACCCAGGGCAAGAACAGAGCAAGGAGAGATGAGAGAGTCATTGGGTCTCTGCAGGGGCTGGGCCAGCTGCAGCTCATCCCCTGCCCATCTCCTCAGCTGGAGTAGGACAAAGCAGGGTGTGCGACTGGTGTTTTCACATAATCTGCTGTATACAGTAGCTGATTCTGCCACTGAGGGGAGCAATCCTATCTTGGTTTTCAGCTGGGAACAGCTCTGATGTGTGGGGCCCCAACAGTGTGGTCTCTGGCAGCTGCTGCTGAGGGAATGGATGGAGTCTGAGGTGGGGTGGGGTGGGAATGGAGTCCTGGGGAGCTCATCTCACTTCCCCCTTCTCCCTAGTTAGCAAGGGCATTTCTTAATTTGTGGGCGGGGTCTCTGCAGGTCAGCAGCTGCTGTATCTCTGTGGGAAGGGACAAGTAGGAGTGAGTGGGGACAGTCATCACTGCAGCACAGAGCCCAGCTGGGCATTTCAGGCCACGTGGCTATGAGTGTGGAATAGAGCAGATCAGTGCAGCTCCTAAGGGAGCAAAGTCCTTGGCTCTTTGTATTTGGAGTCACTTCCTGTCATCACTGGACCCTGAACTCATAGAATCCTAGGGTTGGAAGAGACCTCAGGAGGTCATCTAATCTAACCCCCAGCTCCAAGAAGGACCAAGAAAGATCTAGTTTACTGAAAAAGCCTGCCAGACCTATTAGCAGAACACTGAACCTGTGCCATGCCAGTGGTAATGAAGCCATTTAACAGGCACTTGCCAATGCCAGATATATACTGCCAGTTTCCAAATTTACTGTTAGTCTACAGGACCTTAGTTTAAAATTTGCTTTAAAAATATTTCATTAGTGTGTTGCTGAAGATTATAAAATCACATCTCTTTAAAAAAAAATCACACACACACACTGGGGGCTGCCATTGGGCATGGTTTAATAGTACTATGTAGGGCCCCAAAAATCCTAAGGATGTGCTGACTGTAAACAAAGAGCCCCCCTCCTCAAACACACACACACATCAGAAATGCACAGACATAAAAACCAGAATAGCAAACTTGAGTTCATTCCCTCACTCTACATCTTTCTGCCTCACCCTCTTTCCCAGGTGAGACCCTGCCAGCCCTCACCTACAAAGCCTATGTCAGTGGTCACCAACCAGTAGCTCAGGATCTACTGGTAGATCTTGGCGGCTCTGACAGGTGATCCTGACTGGTTTGGCCAAGAGGCTATCAAGTGCCAGCATTCAGCTGTCCCTCCCCCCATTGCTGCTCATCTCCTGTGCTTTGCCTTGGAGCTATCTCTCCTGCTGGGGAGCCTCCTGCTTTCTGTGCAGGGCAGGGCAGGGAGAGGAGGGGTGCTGATGTCAGGGTGCTTCCTCCCACTCTGTGTCCTTTCTCCACAAAGCAGAGAGGGGGCACAACAGGATTTAGGATGGAGTTTGCTAACTGCTTTAGGGAGTGGGCCAGGGCCAGGGCAGGGGTGAGCCTGCCTTAGCCCCACTGCACCACCAACCAGGAGCCACTTGAGGTAAACAGTGTCCAGCTGGACCCCACATCCCAAACTCCTACCCCAGTCATGAAGCCCTTCCTGCACTCCAAAATCCCCTGCATCCAAACGCCATCCCAGAGCCGGCACCTAGAACCCACTCCTACATCCTAACTGCTCACCCCAAGAGCAGCTAGAGTCCCTCTCACACTCCAGATCCCTTAATCCAAGACCAGAGCCTGCACCCCAACCCTCTGCCCCAGCCTGATGAAAGGGAGTGAGGATGGGCAAGAGAGGGAGGATGGAGTGAGCAGGGGTGGGGCCTCAGAGAACAGGTGGGAAGGGGCAAGGGTGTTTTTTGAGGTAGATCTTGGATTGTGCTCAAATTCAGAAAGTGATCTTGTGCTTAAAAAGGTTGGAGACCCCTGGTGTACATTATTTTAAATGCATGTCACTGACTGACCAACAAGTGCAGACCAGACCAGGATACAAACTGCAGCTACGTGGATGGTAGGGCAAAAAGGAAAGTCAGACTCCCTTTTTTCTCCTTTCTGATTATGGACTGAAATAGAGGGGATCAGCCACCTCACCCTGCAAAGGGACCCTGAGACCCATGTCAGAGAGTAACTAGCCACGAGCACTGCATCAGACCCTGGGGTGCAAACTCACTCAAAGCCAGTGCATCTCAGACCCTGGTCAGGTAGCAGGTCCATTCATCTCCCCATAAAGACAGTGGTTGTAACAGGCCAGTCCTGTTGTTTTAATGGGTAACACCAGTTCAGAGTTGCACCCTGGCTTCACAGAAATAATAATCCTTTGTCCTGCCATAGAGTGATCTCAGAGTTCTCACAATCAGCCAGCTTCACCACGTCAGCCTGCCCTCTGTGATGGGTGTAGTGAAGAATTCTATCCTGGTGGGCTGCAGAGGCATAATGGCCCAGCGCAAGAAAGACACGTAGCTCCTTCCATACTGCATTGCTCAGACCGCAGGTAGAATGCAGCACACAGTCATGGGCACCTCACTACCAGAAAGATGCTGACGGTTTTTTCCTTCTCCATAAACTTCCAGGTGTGAAAGCAGCCATTAAGAGGGGTTGGAACAAAAGGCAGGCCATACACATGGAGATGTAAGATGCCACTTGAGTTCCTCAATCTAGGATGGAGCTATTTGGCACTTTCTAGAAAATTAAGGGCCTGATTCTTCATTGCCCTGAACCTTATGCAGAGTAGATATCAAATGCTACCACTTTCACTGGTGTAAATGGCTACCACAAGTGCAGGATAACAGAGAAACAGGGCCCAAGTTTTTACCTTAAAAATAGGTGCAGGCATTTTGTTGTGCTGCTAGCAGATTTAAGTGCTGCTTTAATGGTAATGGCGACTTACCGATGGAGCAAGTGGTAATATCCCCCTCCCATAGACATAACAGCTCCAGGCCTACTGGTAGCACTTTACAGATTTTTATTCATAACTCTTAACAATCCATGGGAGGAAGGCTGTAGTCCTGTGCTACAGATATGGAAGCTGAGGCAAAGTGGTTGTGACTTGCCCGTAGCCACGAAACAAGTCAGTGGCTCAGGCAAAAACAGAACTCCCAAGTTCACTTCAAGGCTACGTCTATACTGCAAGCCTCTTCCAGAAGAGCAAATGCAAATGGAGCGTTCATTTGCATATGCAGCACTCTCATTTGCATTTCCTCTTCCTTTCTCTTTTGCACAAAAAAGCGCTGTGTAGAAGGTGCCTTTTTGCACAAAAACCCCCTTTTGTGCAAGAGCCGTTCCTCCTTTTTTGAGGAAGAACGGCTCTTGTGCAAAAGAGGGTGTTCGCGTAAAAACCTCTTGCGCAAAAGGGAAAGGAAGAGGAAATGTAAATGAGAGCGCTGCGTATGCAAATGAGCACTCCATTTGTATTTGCTCTTCTGCAAGAGGCTTGCAGTATAGACGTAGCCCAAGAGGCCAGCTACGTCCCACTGCTTAGATAGGGAATTCTGTGCATATGGGAGGAGCTGGGAGCACTAGATATGCGGGGCAATGTTGCACATACAAGTTAGCAAGCTAACGACATAAAGAAAGGCCCAAACACAGTGCTTGATGCTGCATCTTTTTTTTTTAATTTTGCTTCTCTAAAGCGAAAGCAGAGCAAGTGATAGGAGGAAAAAAGTGATTTAAAAAAAAAACCAAAATAAAGGAAAAGGCAGCTGCTGGGCTATAAGGGGAAAAAGAGCCCCCAAAAGGGAGGAAATTCATAAAGGCCAAGCCCGCACTAACTCTTAATAAAATACAATACTGAAAATAAGATCAGAGAGTCTCCAAAATACAATATCTCAAGGATTGCAATAATACAAAATAAGGTTCATTATGTACAAACAATTTCTGCTTTTGGTCTCTGTACAACGGTGTGACTGGGAGGCCTGCATGGGCGGTGCATAGTGGATTTGTTGGGTAAGGAGATGTGGTACACTCAGACCTGACAGTGGTTCTATATGCTGGAGTGGGGCACAAGGAAGGGAGGTGTAGGGGTGGTATTGGGTGAGTGGGTCCTGGTGGACCTTGATTTAGGGTTGTTCTGAAGGATCTTCCTCTTCCCAAGTCCATGGCTGAGTGCATGTGGCATCATGGCTGGGGTTTGCTGTATCCAGGTCTGTCCCAAACAGCTCCAAGAGACAAGCAAAGCAAAATGGAGAAGAGAGGGAAGTTAGGGCAGCCCTCCTGCCCCATCCTGCTCCCTGACCAGCAAAAGCCTTCCCATTCCTCTTCCTCTGAGAGCCACGGAGAAACAGTAGAAAGTCCCCTCCTATTTGCAGTCTCAGGGTGGAGGTGGTGGACAGAAGATGAAATGAGGGCAGCAGCAAGATGTTGAGAAGGGACTTCTTTTTATTGTTATTTTGGAGTGTCAAGTCTCAGAGGGGCAGCCGTGTTAGCCTGTATCCGCAGAAAAAATGAATCCTGTGGACCTTAAAGACTAACAGGTTTATTTGGGCATAAGCTTTTATGGGTACAAACCACTTCATCAGATACATTGGCAATACCTCTGACAAAGTGGTTTTTACCCATGGAAGCTTATGCTAAAATAAACCTTTTAGTCTTTTAAGGTGCCACAGGACTTGTCATTGATTTTTTTTTTGCGGGAGGGGGTATGAAAAAAATGACCCAAAGAAGGGTCTGGAGGAGAGGTGAGAACTGGCAGGGAGATGGCAAATCCCATTTACAAAAGTAGGGAAGTCCAGGCCAGGTCTGGTCTCAGGGACGGCTCCAGGTACTGGGCCTGGAACTATTCTTTTAGCAAGGGGCAACAAGGAAATATGCAATTCTTCCAGCATGGCCTTTCCCAGTAGGGAGAAGGGACCAAAACTACTATCTGGGACCTACAGGGAAATTTTGGGGGGGGGGGGAACCTCCCGGGACTGGGATGAGGCCTCTGACACAGAGCTAAAGATGAGGCAGTCTCTACACCATATTCATCAAGGCTGGAGCTAAAGGGATGAAGGCTTTGGTAACTTTGGTGTCAGCATGTAGAGAGTGGGGACCCACCGCTCTCTTTGCTGACCCTCATTTATTCCATTTATTGTGGCTACTGAGGCCCACTACCACACAATAGAAACCCCCATTCCATAGGAAAAGGTCTGTGGAAAGTGGGCAGGGAGGGCTGTGCTCTGTCTTAGGGTATGTCCACGCTACAGAGAAGATGGAAGCTGCTGCTGTCAATCTTCCAGGGTTTGAATTAATGGGTCTAGTTAAGACAGCTAATTCGAACTGAGAGGGGCGCTCTGGTCAATGCTGGCAGTCCTGCTTCCAGGAGGAGTAAGGGAAGTCCATGGGAGAGTGTTCTCCCTTTGACTTCCTGCAGTGTGGACAGCGCCAAACATCGAGTTAAGGTACTTCGACTTCAGCTACGTAATTAATGTAGTTGAAGTTGCATAGCTTAATTCGACCTTATCCCATAGTGTAGTAGACATACCCCCCTTAAGGTGCACTGGTTTCCCTGGAGCTGCAGACAGAATTTTACGTCTGTTTCTAAGAGTCTGTGAAATCTCTGAAGGTGGCTGGAATGGAAGTTACATGAGCACATCCTTTGAGAAACAACTAGATCAAGGTAAGTCTTCTCTCTGCTGAGGCAGAAGCATATTAACTGTGGAGTGAAGGGAGGAAACTAACTCACTCCCAATTCTCTGTGAGACTAACCCCGAAGTTAGCTAGCAGGTAATAAACTCAGCTCTCTCTCCTTCGGGTGCATTTGACTGACAGGAGCAAGGGGTACAGAACTGGGCACAGCCCCCTGAATCCGGAGGCTGTTGGAAATGATGTCACATACAGATCTCAAGTCACACACAGATCTCCTCCTCCAGCCCAGCAAGAGGGTGAACACACACTGGTGAGGCAATGCTCACAGAGGAGGAGAGAAGGGCTTGGGCAGAGACAATCCCTGGTGCTGGCAGTCACAGTGAATCACAGAGAGATCAGCGCTAACATGGGCTGTGTGGAAATGAGAGGCTGAGGCCAACACCAGCTTGGGAGTGTCTGAATGCAGTGTCCTCTCCCACCAAGTCCCCTCAATCACTCAGCGAGGAGGGGAGTCTGCATCCAGTTGGACGAGGCCTTGAGGGTTGGCATCTGCTACAAAGATTCGGCTGTGTCACTGGAGCGCACCTCCCTGAGGGAAAGAAAAGCCAAGCAATCAGATTTGCTGTGTTTACCTTTCTTTCCCACCCTCTGAGCCCACTTCTTGCCACAGTCCAAGCAGAGTTAATTTCATGCCTCCCTTATTTCTGTTTTGGGAGCAGAGAACTTCTCTGCAGTCCCTTTCATCCCCTCCCTCTGTTCCCTACCCGCTTGGTGATCTACACCTAGCTGATTTGCCCTGCAGAGTGACTGTGAGTCCCATCTCCGTGTCCCATTTGGTGATGGCCTCACTGTTCAGATTATCTATGTGGGAACAAAGAGGGCCAATTAAGAGGGATGTCTTTTGCTGTGGATACTGGTTTGTACTGTTCAGGAAAGAGTCTCCCAGACCTTCACACCTGAGCAATGACCATCCTGCAAATTTTGGAATCCTTTAGCCATCCAGCGCCCTTGTGTCTACTGGTCACTATGCCAGAGCAACTCCACTTTCTAGACCCACTTGTGGCTCCCACTCTTCTGATCCAGGGAGTGGGAGCGGCCCCCTGCAGCCACAGTCCCTGCATTAGTGCACTCCCAGGAGAGCTTGTCTAGCCTATCAGTGCCCAGCCTTGTGTCAAAGCGCTCCCCTTGCTGGGAGCACAGGGCAGCTCTGACACTCTCCCCCTCTCAGGCCATTCTGTGGTTTGGAGACCAAGCCCCTGGAATAGGCAGGACAGGGGGATGAGTTGCCAGCCTGCTTACCTCTCCTGGAACTGCTCTTTGAGGTGGGTAAGAGTTGGGTTAGTTTGGTTCTGGTCTGGGCCCTCCATGTGGGATTTGCTCAGATACTTGGCTGTCTCGTGCACCCTGGCCAGGTGGCCCTGTATGCGCTCCTGAGGTCTCCTCTCCTCAGACTGCCCTTTGTCCGTCTCCCAGCCCACAGGATGCTCCACCGGGAGGAAGGAGCCGTAGCCCTCCTCTAAGGAGCCAGTGCCCTCATCGTAGAACAGGAGGCTCCGGGACTGAACTGTAAAAGGGGAGAGCATCATTAAATGCAAAACCAGCCACAAGCTGCACACATGCAGATTGCCCAGCACACAGCTACCCAAGCACATTGCAGTCCACACACACCAACACAGCCTGTCCCACTTCAACTGCCTGAGACCAACCCCTATGCACATATGCTGCATCCCTGGAATACCCTCAGCCTGCAATGGGGGGGAAAGAGATGGGTCCATTATTTTCTTCTCCCATTTTGTCTTTCAGCAGCTGTCGTGTTTTGGTACAATGGCAAATGGAGAAACAAGAGCGATGAACCGGGCACTGCTTTGAGACAGCTCTCCCTGGCAGGGCCCTGCTGTGAGGAAGCTCTCCCTGCTGTAGGCATATCGGGAGGAGAGGGACTAGGAGCACTTCCAAGGGATTACAAGAATGTGTCGTGTCGGACTCACTCTTACTGGTTGTGTAAATGTCTGGAGCCGGAGCGGCTTTCACTGTCTGTGAGGTGGAGGAGAATTCTGGGAGACACGGCATCATGGATCCCAGGACCAGAACGAAGCACAGCACCAGTACCTGGGGGTGAGGCATTAAAAACCATCAGCACTGCCAGGCACGAGGCAATCCTGTGATCCTGGCACACAAACCCCCAGCAGCAGGAGACCATGTGGTGGGATGGACAACTGGGTCACTCCTGCTCTTTTGAGATTATCAATAGAAAGGATTAAATCTGCTGTACTCCACTGTCACTTTCTCTGAAATACTTCTAGCTCCACAGGCAGGGCCAGCTAGACAGGCAACTTCAGAGTCTCATTCCATGGGTGGGAGATGGAATACAGAGAAGGGGGTTAGAGTCACTAGTCAGCAGTGCCAGGGAGAAGAGCCTACACCTAAGAGGTGGAGCCAGACTGCAGGCATGGAGAATGAATACAGTCTGGGGACACTGTTAAAGCAGGAGGTAGGGCAGGGGTGGGGATCCTTTTTTGGGTCAGGGGCCACTGACCCATGGAAAAATCAGTCAGGGGCTGCACACAAGTGAGAAGTAAAAACAAACAAAACCCCTCACTGACGTGGCCCCCGACTGAGAAGGAGAAAGACACTCCCCACATTCCCCTCCCACACCACAGCTTAGGGAAGCCTAGCTTAGTAGATTTGTTGTGCTCCAGCCCCATGGTGTGGCAGTGGGGGCGGGGGGGTCTGAAGCGCCAGCATGGGCTCACCAGTAGGGGAGGGAGGCTGAACCTCAGGGGCCAGATCCAGGCAAACCAGGGGCTGCATCCAGCCCCTGGGCCTGAGGTTCCCCACCCCTGAGCTAGGGGAAAGAAAATAGGTCCAGAGGAGCACTCAGATCAAAGACATTTGCTAGGAATGCGAGTTATATAAAGATGTCTCTGTATCCAGTACAGGATAAGACCTAAATGCTTGATGAACTGGAACAGTGGCAGCCTGAGCTCAGATCTCCTGTTGATTTTCAGGTTAAGGAGTGACATAAAAACAGGTGAATGGTCAAAAGTAAAAACTACCTGTGTCTACACAAATGTGAGAAGACTGAAAGCACAAATAGGTGAATGAGCATGCCTGGCAGTGGAAGAAGACCTCGATGTAAATGGAATTGCTGAAACATGGTAGAATCAATAGGCTATTGCAGTATTGATCTATCGCAATACAGGGAGGACAGGTTAGCTCACAAAGGGAGGAGTGGGCGTCTGGGGGGAAGAGTGTACTTGCGGTTCTATAGAACTAGGGCAATAACAATTCAGAGTGAGAATCTGTGTGGGCACTAATCTCATGTCACGAGAATACAATTGGACTAGTAGTGTTATACTACCAGGCTCCAGCATAGGCCAAAGATATTAATTGCACAGTGCTGGAAAGATCCAGGAATCAACACAGCCTAGTACAAAACAGTAATGATGAGTGCTTTCTTCTATTTACATTATATAAACTGGTCAAGTGTCACATCAGGACAAAAACTAGAGGAGCAATTTCTTGACACCTTAAGCAAGTGATTTTTGGAACAAATAGCTCTAGAGCTCAAAAGAAGAGAGATTTTTAATGCAGTGCTAAGTAACACAGAACAGTTGGTTCATCAAGAACTAATAGCTGAGCGGCTAAGTAGGCACAGTATAATGAAGCTTTCCAAATTCTAGCACAGTGACACCGTACTTTGGAAAGGGAGATTTCAAAAAAGGAGAGTCTGGTCCAAAAACCTTCCTACAGTCAAAAGAGAGAAAATGAAATTAGTTAAACTCCACATGAAGGCTACTAACATTGTGTGGAGACTATGTATGCACACAAGGGCACTCAGGCTTCTCACCTGGACTCAGGAAGATGAGTGGGGAGAACAATCCAGAATGGGTAAATCCAAAGGTTGAAGAGATTATTTGAGCCACCCGCTCCCCCCGCAATGAAAAACAAAAACCCTTCAGAAAATGGCAATCCAACTCATGAAGCCAACAGAGAGAAGCATAAATGAGGGGAAGGGAAATAGAAGTAGGGTTACCAGATGGTTTAAAAAAAATACCGGACACACGATCTCAGATTGGGGGTGGGGACCAGCTGCGAGGGGAGCAGGGCTGGCCAGGAGGGGGTTGGGGGGAGTGGGGCTGGCCAGGGGAGATGCGGGGGGACTGGCCGGCGGGAAGTAGGGTTGGCCGGGAAGGGGTTGGGGGGAGCGGGGCTGGCCTGGGGTGGGAGGGGGGAACTGGCTGGCGGGGAGTGGGGCTGGCCGGGAGGGGGTTGGGGGGAGCGGGGCTGTCCGGGGGGGAAGAGCAGGGGGAACCAGCCAGTAGGGAGCAGGGCTGGTCCGGGCGCACGCAGATCCTGGGGTGCTGCCCATCCCATGCACAGTCCCAGCAGGGTGCATGGGTGAGTCTGGTCCCAGGGATGCCATCCCGCCCCGGCCTCGCCCCGGCCCCACCCCTCCTCCTCTCTACTGTGTAGTTGCTTACTGCCTGGCTGGTAGACATGCTCACTCAGCGTGAGCGTGTCTACAAACCAGGCAGTATGCAACTACGTACTGATACTCATGATAATAATAAAAACTTAATTAGGAAATACCAGACATTTGTATGTCCGGTATTTTTTCAATTTGTTTCCTGGACAGAAAGCTCAAATACCAGACTGTCCAGTTCAAAACCGAACACCTGGAAACCCTAAATAGAAGATGGAATCAGAGAGTGCTACAAGGGAATATGAAGAGCAAATAGCCAAAGATAGTAACACAAATACATTCTTGAAATAGTCCCGAGGCAGTAAGCCTGTGAGAGAACTGGACTGTCATAGAGTGAAGGCACCAACTAAGGAAAACAAGACATTGCTGAGAAGCTAATGTATTTTATACATTAGTCTATAGCACAGAAGATGTCTGGGAGATGTTTGTCCTAGACCTACTCTTTCCAGGCAATAAAGATGAAATGTGTCAAACATTGCAGCTGTCCAGGAAGCAACAGAAGCCTGATGGAGCAATGAGGTACTAGGCCTAGATACATAGTTTACACCCAACGATTGAGAAGGACTGGAAGTGGCTGAGCTGCTAACAAAAATATGCAATCTCTCATTATAATTAGAAGTCCTGGAGAGGAGCAAATATATCTAAGTGTACATCTAGACCAGGGGTTAGCAAAAGGGCCTCTGAAGCCTGGATTCGGCCTGCGAAGTGGGTGGAGCTGGCCCGCGGAGGCCCTGCTGCTCCCCTGCCCCCAGGCCAATCATGGTCTGGGGGTGGGTAGCCCTGCCCCTTCCTGTTTAGGCTCCACCCCTTCCTGTTTAGGCCCCGCCCTTCTGGGGTGGCCCAGGACTACTTCAAAAATTTTTGAAGTGGCCCCCGGGCAAAAATTATTGCCCACCCCTGATCTAGACAGTGATGCTATTTGGGGATACTTCTGGTGTCCTGAAATAGCTATTCTGCATCTTTTAAGCAAGCCCATTATTTCGAAATATAATGGGCTTGCTGTTCCCATGTCCCTGTAAACCTCATTCCACAAGGATTAAGGGACATTTTAGAATAGCCGTTTATTTTGAAATTTGGCGCCGTGTAGCTTATTTCGAGCTAAGGGTGAAGTGTAGATGCACCTGACCTGTAAAAAGGAGAGATGCTAGGAATGCAGATGCTGAGCTCACTTGAGTATCAAGGGTCCTGAAGCAGGATTAAAAATTAATTCAGAAACACCTGATGTACTAGGAACAAATCAGCATGACTTTGGTTAAAAAAAAAAAGTAGCCTCTCCAAGCTACTAGAATTTGATGGTTCTGTCAACACAGCGGTAGATAAAGGAGAACTGATTGAAAGTATTTGGATTTACAGAAGAGCTTTTGACAAAGTCCTGTGCAAGAAGCTGTTAAGAAAATGCCTCTAGCTGTAACATGATGAGAGGTAAAGATCTGTCATGGACCAGGAGCTATCCAAGAGGCAAAAAAACAAAAATAAGAATAAACAGGTCAGTTTTCACCATGGCCAAAGGTTAATAGTGATGGTGCCCTGCATGCCCATAGTAGGACTGGGGGTGTTGAAAGTATCTAGCAATGATTTGTGAAAAGAGCAACCAGCAGAGGTAGCACAAAATGATGTGGTTAGTCAAGGACAGAGCAAACTTTGAGGAATTTTGGAGGGATTTAATGAAGTTAGATGACCAGGTAGCTCAATACTGGATAAAATTCACTGTTGAAAAAATACAAAGCAATGAACATAGGAAGGAATAATTTGAACTATTCATACGCCTTGCTGCTGTAAGCATTAACTAGAACCATCCAGGAAAGAAGGTCTGGGCACCATTGTGGGAGCTCAGTTCCAAGTTTTGCTTGATGCACAGTGGTTGACAAAAAGCAAAGAAAAGGCTGTTTGCATGGTGAGTGAGATGACAACTATTACAATGCCATTATACTCTCACCAAGGAGACTCTGCTCAGCTCTGGTCACTCAGTCTCAAAAAATGAAATAGCAGCTAAAGGGGGGTTCAGAAATGGGCAATGGGAATGAGAGAAGGCCTGACTTTTGTATGGCAAGAGACTGAAAAGAATAGGTTTGTTAGTTTAGATTAGAAGGATACAAATAAGAGGCAAGAGAGAGTTAAATAATGAATGGTGCAGAGAAGGTAGATCAGATGCTCCAGTTTAACCTTGCTCATAATAAAAGAACTAGGGGGAATTCAATGAAACAGCAGGGTTTCATATATCCATCTAGCACTAGCCACTATCGAAGGTTGGATATTGGACTAGCAGGACTCCTGGTCTAATTCAGTCTTGCAATTCCTATATTTGGCCTCAAAGGTGGGGCATACAAAGCAGTGAAACAGAGAAGAGGCTCTTCTGGACTCCCAGAAGCATATTGAGGATCCTTGGAGAAAGGGTTGCATACTTGATTTCCCCCCTTTCTATTGCAAGGCAATAATTAGCCAAAATAAAGCCCCTCTTTTTGTTGGACACTGGACTTGTATCCACTAGTTATTCCAGGCTGGGAAGCATGCTATAGGGAACAGTCCCTGCCTTATCTGGGAATGGGGTGATGGATAAAGCTGCACAAGGAATCACGGCCAACAAAGAATGGAGGATCTGAAGCACGTACCATCAGGCAGGTCCCTGTCTGTGTGGAAGCCATTTTATATGGTCTGGAGACCTTCCCAGCCACTAGGGCCTGGAGCTTCTGTAATTGCTGGAGCAAAGTCCTAGGAGAGAACACAATCACAAGTCAGTGCAATGAGGAGGGAACAATCACCGAGGTATACGAGACTGAAGCTGAACCCTCCAATGTCCACCCCAGTTTTCTTCTAAGTGAGATGAGCTCCCTTACTTCTCCAAGTCCTCCCCCCAGATAGGCCTGGCAAGCAAACAAATGAAGGTGATAGTCATAGAGGCAATGGAGCCAAAAGGAGTTGGGTAAAGGACACCTCTTCACTTGGTGCCACATTAACCCCTCTGCCCTGACTCCACTGATCAGATTTAGTTGGAACCGGACTCCAGTCCACTCTACTCAGATAGAGCCAATACCCAGAGGTGGGGTGCATAGCATGGCCACTGTTCCACCCCCAGAATACAGACAATGCCAGTACTTCTGGGAATGGCATGACCCTGCTCCTGGTGGTATTACTTCACCTGCATCGGGTGAGGTCATGCCTGCAGGGGCAGGGCACCAGCTGTTCAAAATGGCGATACTCATCTCTGATGCCAGACAACACCACATCTGGTTTTGTCTCACTATTGGACAATGGACAAACCCAAGAAAACGAGGCCCCAAACTGGACAAACGGTTTGCCTTAAGACTGCTGCACATCCCATAGCACTACCCACGCCACCTGGAGAATAAAGCTGAAAGGGAAGCAAAAAAAAAAAGTGATCCATTTCAGCTTCATCTCTCTTGCCAGGCTCTACAGGGGGCTGTGAACAAAGCCAGATGTAGAGCTGAGTGAATAATTCCTCCCCTAGTTGCCCTGGCTTCCACATAACAGGCTTACTACCTGGTTTAAATTCCCTCACATGCCCTCCCCGCCCCCCAGTTCTGGACTGGACACATTACTTACTTCCCACTACAAAGCAGAACCACTTAGAAATGGAATGGTAAAAGAATGTCTTTTTGGTGGGGGGGGAGTAGAGGGGAAGGCTGCAAGAAGCATTAGTGAGCCTTGGGCTTGATACGAATTGCCTAGTAATGTCCCCGCTGCAGAATTACCAACTCTCACAATCTTATTGCAAATCTTATCATAGCTGGTATATTTCATAAAGCCCCAGTTCCTGGAGTCAGGTGGTTTCAGGAAAATCTCAGATTTCATGTTTTAAAAGTTAGTTTTGAATTCTCCTGGCCATGGAGGAAAGTAGAAAACATGACCCCTCAGGCAGATAAAACAAACTCAGTTATTCTTATTTTGTAACAACTCATGATTTTTAAGCCAATCACATGAATATGGGATCCTGACTCATGCCTTTTGAATGCTGGGGACCAACAATGCTGCTTCTGCTCCTGGCTGCTTCTCAAAAGCCCAGAGGGAAGAAATGCAGGGCTTGTGTTGGGAAAGGATGGCCTGCTGTTCACAAACTGTCCAGCAGGTGGCAGGCCCCAACCATCTTCACCACTGCAAAAGTAAAACACAGCTCCCAAGATGGGAGGGGCTTTTGCCTGACAATCTCCTGGATCTCTGAAAAGCAGCATCTGACCTGGAAGTTGGGGTCAGAGCCTCAGTGTCAGGGGATGAGAGGAAAAGAGTCTGCCAAAGAGCCTCAGAGCAAGGTCAGGGAGGACAATAGCCCCTGGGGAACTCCAATCGTGATGATGGGGTCAAGTGGGAAGATGGTTTGGTTAACAGGGTCACTGACTGAGTTCCCTCCCTCCTTGGCCAAAGGCTCATGGTTAAAGGAGTTTCCATGTGCAGTTACCAGTATCGGTGCCGCTCTGAGGGGGATATCTAAGTACATGTGCAGGAGGGTGTGAATTCAGAACAAAGGGAACATGTACATAGGAATATGTTAAGGAGAACTTCCCCCTCCCCCACCACTCCAAATTTCTGGCAATTCCAAGCTGCTGATTTTGCTCTTGCTCTGCCACACATGCACAGTGACAGGAGGCAGAGCTAACTTCAGTTTCAAGTGCTGCTTCCTATTTCTATTGCATGTGTATGTGTCTTCCATGTTACAGATTAAAAGGAAACAAATTCCTGAGTTGGAGAGGCTGCCAGCTCCGAGCGCTGAGACCCCATGCACTTTCCAGACTTTCAGCCAAGGAAGCTAGGGGCCTGCTTTAGGGCTGCAAGGAGAGACTTACTCCCTCAAGCAAACAGCTGTGCCAGTGTCAGACAAGGAGGAAGCTCCCACAGGCTGGGGGGGAGGGAGAATATAATGGGATCTGCATGGGTGCCAGACATCTAGAGGACTCTCTCAGGCTGCAGGGGCTGCACTGGTGTCAGGTTTGGAAAGAGCTATTTTGAGTTATATGGACCTATTCTCCAATACACATAGGAGAAAATTCCTAGAATCTGCCGAGTCACCTTGTAAACCTAGCTCTTTCTTGTAGGGAAATCCCAAATTGGTATCTTGTGCCCCTTGTCTTCTACCCTTCCCCAGGCCTTGCTATTTAATAGCCCTCTCTGCTTCAGAGAGCAGAGCAAGGAGGTTGAGAAATGGGTGTCACTGTCATGCCTTCTGCGGCCTTCTGCATGGGATCTTCCATGGAGGCGAGAAGAGTGGAAGGGTTTGAGGGGCAGTCAGAAAGATTCTGGGATGTGGCGAGAGGAAGGAAGGGATGGCAGAAAGCTCCCTTGCTCCTTCCCTTTCTCTGCTGACAGTCCCTGCCTTGCTGACCCAACACAAACATTCCACACTCACTAACCAAACCCAGCTGAATGGCTGCTGCCATTGGAGGGGAACCAGGGCCTGCTGCGCAGCCCAGACTCTGCCAGGAATTGGGGGAGGGCTGCCTTGCTTTTCCTTCCAAACACTTCCCTGGCTTCTCTTCTTGGCAGCCCACCCGTTCTCTCACCTGTTTGCGTTTTCTAAGGTTTCCACTTTTTTCCACAGTTCATTGTTTTCAGATGTGAAAGTCTCAACTCTGTAAGAAAAAAACCCAAATCCCATTAGTTACAAATGCTGCAAAAAGAAACAAACATTGCACCCAGTCCTTCATCAGAGTCTAGTCCCTGAACAGCCCTGTGTACTCAGTCTCTGACAGATGTGCTCCCAGGGCCAGGAGTCAAAATGATCATACACTGTCTAGCTCAAGGGTGGGCAATAAAACGGTGGCAGTTCACCAGCATTAGCTCTTGGAGGGCTGCTGCCACTATATTTACCTGCATATCTCCACAGGCATGGGCAACCGCAGCTCCCATTGGCCAGAAATGGTGATCCATGGCCAACAGGATCTGCGATCCCCCGTACCTGCAGGTAAATATGGTGATGTGGGGGCCTGCCAGGGGCTAATCCTGGGAGACTGGATCCAGCTCACAGCCAAGGATAGAAAATGTTAGAGGGAACACTGTCCAGGCCCCCCCACGTACTCTACTTCCCACCCCCAGTGCCCTGCCCTGCCTCCTGCACCTCTCACACACCCCAACCTCCAGCGCTGAGCCGCTCATACACCCTGCCCTGCCTCCTGCACCTCCCACACACCAGCCCTGAGCCCATTATACACCTGTACCCCCTGTCCTGAGCCCCTCATACACCCCAACCCAGACTCCTGCATCCCCAGATCCTCAGCTCCCTGCTATAACACTCCTGCATCCACCATGCCCAACCCTGTGCCCTGAGCCCATCATACACCTGAACCCCCTGTCCTGAGCCTCTCATACACCTCAACCCAAACTCCTGCACCCCCACATCCCCAGCCCCCTGCCATAAGATTGACAGAAGACAGCCTGAATGTGGGCATGAAGCTGGATTTGACCAGTTATGATGTAAACTTCAAAGAAATGTACAAAAAGATGCAGCAGCATTAGTCCCATTACAATGTTTGAGTACAAAGTCTGAGAACAATGTTTCATTTATGCTATTATTAATCATCATGTCAATTATCAATAATATTAAGTTGTATATTGTCAGTCATGCAAATGGGCATTCTTATAGGGCTCTTTGTTGAGCACTTGTTCTGAATTTTGATGTCGTTTGGCTCTTTGGTTTGAAAAGATTGCGCTAGACTAATTTGGGCCTCACTACCCTCTGAGCTAAAGGAGAATTTGCATTAGTTGCCACCCTATTAGGGGGAAAGAATTCATGGCTGAAACATGTGACCAGCTCTAGCCATTGGGGGGCAGTGGAGAACCTGCACACTCTCCCTTTTCTCCTAGTTCTTCTCCAGAACTGTACTATGGCAAAAGCATCCCGCAAAGGTCCAGGGAACAGCTGAAGGGAAAGTTCTGAAGAGCTGGGGGAAGAATAGTGGCTATGGAAGTGACATTAATAAAACAGAAGACTTTCCAATACATACAGCCATGTCAAATGACAGTGTCTGGTTTCTGAACTACCCATTCAATATAAAAATTATGCTTCATGGGACACTACCAGGTTGAACCTTTTAGGCCCAAATGTAGGTTTTGTACAAACTAAGGTCAATAAAAATGTTTTGGTTACACTTGAAATTCCAATGAACTTTTTTCTTAACATTTTAACCCTACACTGTAGCCCAGATATTGTAGCACAGTGATAAAGTAATAATCAGCCATGAACATACAGACACTATAGGCATGAGTGGGGAATGAACCTAGTATCTTCAGGACTGAAAGTGCATAACCCTGAAACTCAAACTAGAGGAGCAATCCTGTTAACTGGAAGAGGTGGACTTTTATCCTTACCCGTAGCCAACCACCAGAGGGAGATACACTCACATGCACACACTTAGCTAGTGTTTTACAACATAAGAGCAAAAGAGCCAGAAGGTGAAACTGACTCATCTGTTTCCATTGTGCATTTCTCTCCATTTAGAGAGGAAAGTGAAAACTGAATTGGGACTTTTAAAGACTCTGCCCATTGTAATGATCTCAGGTGTTATTAATGACAGAGGAAAGGACACTCTTTTAAAACACTGGTCGTGACACTGGA
Source organism: Pelochelys cantorii (assembly GCA_032595735.1). Classification (NCBI taxonomy): domain Eukaryota; kingdom Metazoa; phylum Chordata; order Testudines; family Trionychidae; genus Pelochelys; species Pelochelys cantorii. The sequence continues at coordinate 57,462,311 of CM064329.1, read as the reverse complement.
TCCTTGAGGACTGACTTCTGTGTCTAAGAGGCCCATTTAGGGCCCCACAAAAATTTTGGGAGCCTCTTGCATGGATCTGATTGAAGGGCTATGCCATAGATTATTTCTAACCTGACAGTGTCCCAGTATGTTAAACTTGTAACCGCAACTCAGACAGACAAGCCGGGATCTATGAAGGGAAGTAGATCCTATCGCCCTAGCTCACATTATAAGGAGAAAAGCAAACCTCAAGCAGGGGACTTAGGGAACAAAATTGACCTTAGCTTCTTCCTGGCTATCAGCCACTTGAGTCATCACCTTAGCCTTGAGGGATGAGGGGATTTTATTTAATACCCCCAAGTGCCCACACTGCTATGGCATCCACCATATGCAAAGTATATGAAAGCGTATGCAGAGAGCAGTGAGATGTACAGTTACTCCATATGTTCATGCAAATGTGGGATTTCTGATCAGAGCAGATGCACGAATAATATAGTGATAGTCACAATTGAAAATGTGAATACCGGGTGTCAGAAAAATCTGTCTGTGGGTCTGTATTTGATTAGTCATTAACTGGGTTTGATCCACAGTGTAGTCAGCTCTGGCTGCATGCCTGGGCCAGGGCCTGACCACTTTTTGGCTGGGCCAAACATCAGAGGCACTGTGGCCCAGTGTGGGTCACTTACAACACGACTCACTCCGATTTTGAGTTTGTGGAGCTCACAGACTAGGGGTGTCAGGTGCTAGTGTAGGATGCACCTCTGAGGGAAAGAAAGGGGCCATTTGATGGTGGGGAAAATGTGTGCCTTCCCCCATCATTTTAAGTGACATCCCAAAGCCAAGTGACCACACAGACCGGAGCTAAAGAAACAATAATCTCACCAAACATGCTACCCGAGGAAGTGGGTCATAAGGCCTGGAATACTGGGGGCAAACAAAATAAGGCAAGCAGAAGAGAGTGGGCTTTTCCAAGAATCATCTAGCACTGCAAAGGTATGATCGGCTGTCATCTAGTACCGCAAAGGTATGATCGGCAGGCGGGGGTGGGGAGGAGCGGATGTGCATAAACCAAATCTGTGTGCCAAGAAACCCATACAATTCTCATGAAATCACCTGACACCCATACAGAGAATCACGTTTAGACCTAATACCCCAAACATCACCAAGTAGTGTGTATGCTGAGGACTCCCCACTGTCAAATAGGATGTCACCACTTCAAGGCTGTGCTCTGAGGCACAGATATTAAGAAGAGTCAGCTGCTGAAATCTCAGATACTTTAAGAAGATTTTTAACTTAAAAGCCCTCGGAACAGGATCCTATCAAGAAGAGATTGCAGTGCTTATTGCGAGCTGTAGTCGTAGTACGGGATTGGGGAGACTTTGCAGCTGTCTGGCCATCTGATGCTGAATTCCAGCCCCCAGAAAAGGAGAGTGAACAACTGGATGGGCTTTGGGGCCCCAGGACACTGCATCACAACATGAGCAGTGACAGGGTGGAGGCCAGCGGCCCTCATGTCCAGTAATAACCTTGCTTGGACCTGTAGAAGAGAGAAGATGACACTTACTTTTTCTCTAGACACTCCACATATTCCTTCTTCTTCCTGCGACTCTCCTGAGCGGAGATCTGGGAGGTGAGGAAGTACCAAACATGAGTCAGCACTATAGACTTCAAGCCCCTTTGTCTCTGTCCTCCCCCCAGTTTTGTTAGACGCCTGTTTCCTTGGCACACACTTTCTCCTGTCCAAAGGAGACTGGTCTATCACTCTTCCCATTCACATCTGGCCACAGAACACTTAGGAAACCAAGACTGAGACATGACGTTGCCCAATGTGAAGGTTACAAATCACTTTTGCAATGTGCCTGAACTTCATCCCCCCTGCAGGCATCTCTGGGGTCACTCAGAAATCTACTGACTCATGTGGCTACGTGATGGGGTTGGCTGGAAAGAATCTTGTCCTAAACCATCTTTGAATCACCAGTGGTGACTAATACATGCTGTGGGATCTCATCAGCTCCCCCGTGGGGCTCCTGCTAATCTGAGTGGCTCATGGAACCTCACAGCAGTACCCAGTTATATGATTTAATATGTCTGTTATGGTAATGTCCAGTGGCTCTGTTCAAGATTTGGACTCCTTTGTGCTGAGTGCTGAACACACAATCAGAGGAAACCTTGGGCCCTGCCCCAAAGAGCTTACAATATTCTTTGGGACAAGCTGCAGGAGGTGATTGTAGGGAGGAGGGGCAGGGGAGGGTAACAATAGCAACAGGATTGTGCGGTTACACTGGTTGGTTATGGCACGTGCACAGCCTGATGTGTCTGCATCATTTAAACTATTTGTTTAAGATGTAATTAAATGAGACACCTTATTCTTGATCTTCCTCCTGACCCTCTTCAGTGCTTTCTCCTCTGCTTTGGTGAGGGGCAGCTTGGTAGGGATGGGGTAGCCCTCTGCAATCAGGGTGCGTTTCTCCTCCTCAGTCAAGAGCAGGGGGCCTGACGTCCCTTGTAACTTCTGAAATAAACAGGCAGAAGCTATCAGTGGCACACGGAGCATCAGCAACAAATCCCACCCCACGGGCCCTCACTTTAGCCACCGCAACAGGGATCCTTACGGTGAATAAACCCCTGGCAGTGGTCTTCACTGCAGCCACAGGAACCTGTCCCTAGTGACACAGCCAGCTGACTGCTTCCCACTCCGCTCACCAATACATCTGCTCCCCAAGCTGTTGTTTGCTATGGCATTTGTTGTAGAGCTCATGAAAAGCAGTTACTGCATGTCCCTTCTACGTGACTTCTCAGTTATTCCTTTGCCAGGAACTCCCTTATGCATGCTTTGGTGAATTGAGTGATCCTGAAAGTGAAGCACTAACATAATTCTGGGTGGAGCGCGGTGGTCACAGGCAGGTGATATCCAAGCCTCTTTCCATCATCTTTCTCTGGCATGTATCTCAATCCTGACTTGGAACACTCCCTCCACTCTCACCACTTCAGGCCTGGAGTCCCAGCCAGCTCTGCCAGTGGACCTCATTCCTGACTTGCAGCACCCCTCTGGTTATCCAGTCCTGGGCCTGAGCAGAAATTACCAACAGTCCGACTAACAACCAAGGTCACCCTGTGACCTTCAGCCAAGTAAAGTCCCAGCTCCTATGAGCACAAAGAACCCTGCACTCTAGGCTGTGGCGACGCTCTGATGTCTCCATTCTCGCTCCTTACATGTGGTGCCGTGAGGAGAGGCGAAGTGGAGATTGCACTGGAAGAGCGAGCAGCTGGCCGGGCCGGGCTGGAGGGAGGCAGGGAGCGTGGACTCTGGGATCCGTCACTGTCACTGCCATGGCTGCTGGGGGGTGTCGGAGGCATCTGCACCAGGTCATCTAACGGGAAGTAAGGAGAGCCCGTTACTCACTACTACAACATCAATCTGCTGGGACAGGTGAGGGGCCATGGACATCACTAGGGCCAGTGCTTCCCTGAGAAAGGGGCGGGGAGGAGAAAGCACTGTCCATAGCACTCTGGGGGCTGGAGGAGGGCAAGCTCTCTGAGGCCAACCCAGGAAAGACACAATGTTGGTAACTTGGGGGAATAAATGGAAGAACCATCAAAGGTTGTGCCATGACCTGCACACAGAGAGTACACATTCCATCCTTGCCTTTGAGGCGGTAAGTGGGGCCAGGGCTGTTCTTGGTGCCCAGGCAGTGACTGTGGCAGAGAGCTTTCTTTGAGCCATGACAAGGGGAAGGATGCAAGTGAGCCTTCTTATCCAGGCCTCTGTGACCTTGAGAGTCCATTGCTATGATGTGCTCTGTGTGGAGCTTACGAGCGCTCAGGAGCTCTGATTTTGGGTGCTTCAGTTTCTGCATGTTCAGTCAGAGACATTCAGAATCAGCAGCCACTTGAAAAATTCAGTCCCAGCAAGTTTGGGGGTTGAACATTTCAGCAGTGCCTCTCTGCCCATGCCATACAGCTGCAGTCAATGGTGCCAGATAGCAGGGATGAAGGGTGGTGGTGGTCAACACTTGTTCAAAGTTCCATAAACTGCAAAACTGAGGGGTTGGGGGAGGCAGGGCCTGACCACTTTTAAGCAGTGGTGGTCCCATACTAAATCAGCACTGCTACAATGCCCCTGAAATTTGACACAGTTACCCCTCTGTACACATGGAGGGACAGCTAGACCAAATGGTATTGAAACCTGGGACACAGGGAGTCTGTTCCTATGTAATTAGGGTATGTTTACCCTGTGGGGTATCCCGGAAAAACTCTGCCGTGTCCAAGGAACGCATTTGCTCTTCCATTTTTGGGGGTTTTTTTGGCGGAAGAGCAAATGCGCTCTTTCGGGGAGCGCTGTATGCCTCGTTCCATGAGGGATAAGGGCTCCACCAAAAGAGGAGGCGTTTCCACCATTTGGCCCCGTCTAAACAGGGCCAAATGGCAGAAAAGCCTCTTCCGGAAAAGCGATTGGAAAAAGCTACGCAAATGCTGAGTGCAATTTGCATAGCTTTTTCTGAAAAAACCCTATAGTGTAGACCTAGCCTAACAGAGTGCAAGGGAGTCCTCTGAGAACTTGATTTTCAGTAGTACTGGCTCACACACAGTGTGGGTGAGAGAGAAGGGAAATCCCCGGGCTAAGGGAGTGATAAAGCCCCTGTGGAGGCGATATGAATGCAGGGACCAGAACAAAGTCCCTGCTGGGAGGAAGGGACCAGAATTTGCTTCCCAAAGAAATACCTTATGCTGCCATGCACTTGGCTTAATGGAGAGGGAACTGTTGGCTGTGGCACCCTGCACAGGATATTACTCTGTGGATATAGCTCCTACTCTGGCTTCCTCACCTTTTGTTTGTTAACCTGGCCAAGCTGCAAGGCCCACCATTCTTCCCAGACCTTTGGGGAGGAGGCACTCTGAGGAGATGGGATACTGTGAATTTGATGAGGGCCATTGTTACCAAGGAGGCCAGCTGTACTGATGTTCACAGAGGCAGCCCATTTGATGTGCTCTAGGTGTGTGATATCTGTAAGCAGGCTTGTTTGTTTTAATTAGTGTGAAGCAGACCATGCAACAGCCTTGATTTCACATGACTGGCCAATTTGATCCTCAAAACCCCTGTCTTGGCTGGAACAGAACATGTTCCATATTTGAAACAAAAGACTTTAAAGTGCTGCATAGTCCTGTCTTTTGTTTCAGCTAGACCAGACTAACATGGCTGCGTCTCTATCACTATGTCCCACATTTGGTAGCACCTGCAGCAGTACCAGTGTTACACCTGGGGCATACCATTGGCCTTCTAATGTATTCCTACAATCATGGTTATAAAATGAGTTCTCTAAGGATGCATCTATACTGCACCATAACTGGAAATAAGATACACAATTTGAGCTAAACAAATTGCATATCTTATTTTGATGCTATTTCAAAATAGCTTATTTCGCCATTTGGCACTGTCTACACAGCACCAAATTTCGAAATAAAGTGCTATCCTGAAACGTCCCTTACTCCTCGTAGAATGGGGTTTGCAGGGACGTTGGAAAGCAAGCCCGAAATAACAGGTTTGCTGTGAAGATGCAGGATAGCTATTTCAGAAGACTCCGGTATCCTGAAATAGTGTTGCAGTGTAGATGTAGTCTAATAGGGCTTGGTGAAATCTAGTGCCCCAGACAAAATCAGAGATGCTAGAAAACGTGTCAAAAAGCATTCAGGGCTAAATTAGCAATGTCTGAATCAAGCCAGCTTCCAGAGAACTAGCTCTGCCACCATTAGGGAGTTGGCCAAAATGCTGGGGATCTTTACAAGGTATCCAGATACCACAATGATGGGTTGGTATCAGGACCAAAACAGCATGCAAAGTCTGCTATGCCCTGGCTCAGCTATGCTGCTCCAAAATGGCCCTCCCCTTTGCCCAGTACACACAGGCAAAGGGAGGTCTCCAGGGGAAGAGTACCACTCTATGCTCAGTTTCCTCATCTGTAAAATGGGAATAAAGATACTGACCTCCTTTGTAGAGCATTCTGATGAAAAAAGCTATATGGGAGTCAGGCAGTATTATTAAAGCATTTCAGGGGCTCACACACTTGCCATGGTACTTAATGCACTCTAGTGGCTCTAGTTCCTCAGTATCACAATCCAGCACCTGGTGCTTGAGAACTGCTTCACCTCTGGGTCACAGGGCTGACTCCAGTCCTCTGGGTTGAGTTGTATGTGGGAGCATGATTAGGCTGTGTCTCTCTGGGGCAGTCAGAGTTCTTAATGATGCCTTAATTGTGCATTTTCAGACTTCAAATGTTTGGGTTCCTTTCAAATTAAACTGAGTTCTGAATTTCCTGGCTTTCAGATGGTTGTTTTTGGATAACTCCAAGGTCCCTGTGAGGCTTTCAATGCTCAGATCTCTCATAGATATTTTCAGCTGTAAGACAGTTCCTTGTGCATAGAAGTTGCAAATAATTCTGTATGTGTCAATCTGGACATGCTGTAATTCCGCTTGTATCTGAACACAGGTCATTCTGCAGGAAGATAGGGGATCCCTGGTAACTCATCTCAGCCTGCCTGATGTTATTCTACGCTAAAGGCTCAATATATGAGAGTTGTTTGGTGTGCCTATGCGCATGTCTTGGAGTGACGAGCTTTGCAGCCAGATCTGTGCAATACTGAAGGGATCCAGGACTGGGACAAGTACCAGCTGGTTGATTCTATTTTCTTACCTGCTGGTACATTTAAAAACTGGTTCACTTCCCTGGGCTCAGCTTTGATCACGGGTGGTGGAGTCATTTCCACAGGTGCCTGTGAAAAAGCAAGAGTGCACAGCTGTCTCTCAGTGTCTTTTTTGCTTCCCTTCCCCACCTTTCACAAACAGCCCTGGCAGAGTGTTGGCTGTGGCCATGGCTTTACCAGTTCTCTACATTGCCACATTCCACCTTGAGCCCCTGAGCCCATCCACCAGCCTGCTCCGGCACTAGCAGCAAGTACAATGGCAACCGACAGCATGTAGACAGTCATTTCAAAAATCTCTCCCTGTGCCTGACACACCAAATACACACCTATCGATGTGCTGAGGGAGGGGAAGCCACCCACAGCCATGCTGCCACTGCAAATGACAAGGCAGCATCTCTGCAGGAAGACTATTACCTCTGTGGCCATTAGCCCAGCTCAAGGCTGCGAAAACACTATTTAAACTGCTCCCCTGAATTAAGAGAGATGCCTCTTCTAGATCTGCCTTAATCAGAGCTGTGAGAATGTACACAGGCTTTAAGAAAAAGAGTAAAACCACTCTAGGGCTCAGGGCTTTCACCAGGGCCTCTGAACAGCTGTTTCTCATCAAACGGATTAAGAGTTAACATGAACAGCATGGTGCTCCCAGCTTGGACTGATCTGCCCCTCTGCTCCCAGCCTCCCTTCCCCCATTCCAGCACAGGCAAGACTGAGAGATTTTACACTGAACAGTTACATTGCAAGCTCCCCAGTCTGTAAACATAGCTGAGGGGGGGTCCTATCAGCTGTCAGGCACACAAAACCGATCTGCATTTGAGGGCATGGCAAGTTCAAGCTGTGTAAATAATGAAGAAAGTTTGTGTGCATTTCTGGCTTGAAGAGCTGATTTGTTTAATAAAATTGTCTGAAAGGGAAGTCACCCAGCATGAGTCAAAAAAGGAAGATAACCCAGGAAAGGATCTACTGTATCTGATGGGTCACAAGGTACAAGATAGTTCAGCACCAAGCAAGATTGGACAAACCTCCCCTCTCAGAAGAACCCCACAGGAGCGAGGGCTAAACTGAGCCCTCAAGTGACCTGCATGTCACCAAGGGGAGCATGTATCCAAAGGTGTTCTTCAGGGTCATTGTAAGGACATTGGGCATGGGTGAGAGCTTTGGTCCCCCAGTTCTTGGAAATATTCATAACAATTGTTAACACTTCGTGGGTGGTGGTCACCTGCACCTCACAAATAGCAGCAACTGGAACCTCAGAGAAGGGTCATTATCCCCGTTGTTCAGTGTGGGAAGTGAGGGGCCGAAGGCCACATGACAAGTGAGTGGCAGAGCTGGGGGCAGGACTCGGGAGCAGCAGGCTCATATTCAGCCCATCAAAAAATGAGGAGTAACGTTAGTTCGAACCAAGGGGTTTCATTAGAACTAACGCGGCCCACAGCACACTTTCACTTTCGAAACAGCTGGGTTCCGAAACAGCGTGCGGCTGAGATTATGCTAATGAAGCGCGGGATATTTAAATCCCAGCTTCATTTACTATTTTGAATGCCTACATTTGCATCCCTAGTTCGAACTAGGATGCAAGTGTAGACGTACCCTCCGTGTAGACACAGAAGGAGTATGTGCTCTTTGGTCCTTTTGCTCTTTTCATTAAAACAGGGAGAGGGAGGAGTTAACACCATTCTAATAGTTATTTCAAGGGAGAGATTGCTAGTAATAAGGAAATAGTTGGGAATCAGCTTCGTTTCACCTTCAGCCCCCTGCCCAGAAGGACCCTATAATGGCAGCTAAGGGGCCCGCAGAGCCAAGACAGAGTCAGGGTTTGTTGTTGGGAAGTTCCAGTTAGCAGACACATACGCAGGCCCATATTCTGGGTGAAATAGGCTCACCTCTTCAGGTGCCGGCAGTCTCTGCAGTGGGTTGAGGTTCAGCGCTGGCACTAAGCTGGCTGCAAGCTGGGATTCAGGAAGTTCTGGAACCAGGTTTTGTTCCTGCTTCACCATAATGGAACACAGCTTGTGTCCAAGGGACCACATGCCACTCTCCAGGTCTGAAACAAGCACACCATGAGAATCAAACCCCACCAAGTTTCTTGGGACACCAGCCATGGCACATTAACGAAACAGACTTTTCTCTATCTGCAAAGGGACCCTTTCCAATGTGTATAGGGGATATGGATGACTCTCTTCTCCATTAAGATCTGTGATAGGCACTGGTGCTGCACAAATGTGTGAATACCCTCAAGATGTAAGGGGTTAGTTAATTCCTCTCCTTAGGGACACTACTCATGCTGACATTTGTTCTCCAGGTGCAGAGGAATGCATGTATGCAGCACCCCTCTCCTAGCCAGAAGAGGCTGTAGTCTCTACCATGTGGGCATTAGTGTGGAGGGAGAGGGAAAGCCCTCTGAGGAGCACATCAGGGCCTAAGTGCCCCCCTCTTTGTGCATGCTAGGGGTGTAGATATTTAGGGTGACAGGAAATCACAGGAGCTGGATCTCAGACAAAAAGAGATAATGGTTAATTCAAACAAGGTGAAGTCTCTTGGCCTCTATTCTGGAGTTCTGGTCCCATCCTTCCTACTCCTTAGACACCAAGTCTGCACCCGTTTCAGGTCATACATCCTCCTCCCTAATCCCTTTCTCTTCCTCTTTCATCTCAGCACTGGAAACTCGCTGGCTGCCACACTACGGCTTTTAATGCAGCGTGTCACCAGTCAGTGTGCGGGTAAGTTCTAACCATATCCTGGGTAGCTCGAACCCGGAGGCCAGATTCTGGGCTACTACCCTGGCCTCGAGACATTGCTCTGGTAGCAGCTAGGGACTATAAATGGGTCACAAAAGCCCAGAGGAGAGTTAGAACTGCATGGGGCCTGTGTACGCAATTGTAAACTGTTCCTCCTTGCAGCTCCCAGTGCAGGGGACATGCCCAGGGCAGGGTGTGAATGGCCAACCTGCACCGTAGAGTAGCCTTTAGTCACCCATAAGTCAGAGCAGCCGCTTATGTTGGGGCTACCAAATCAGCCCTGAGTGCACTCAGCAACCAGGTAGTTCTAAGGTGGATTAAAGCCACTTTTCCCCAAACCGTTCCTGGGACTTTCTGTACTGCTCTTCTGGGAGGCACAGCACAGAATTTAGTTTGTGCCCACATGGAAAGTAGTTAAAACTCTAGGGCTGTGTCTAGACTGGCAAGTTTTTCCGCAAAAGCGGCCGCTTTTGCGCAAAAACTTGACAGCTGTCTACACTGGCCGCTTGATTTTGCGCAAAAGCACTGACGTTCTAATGTAAGAAATCAGTGCTTCTTGTGCAAATACTTTGACGCTCTTGTTCGGGCTAAAGTCCTTTTGCGCAAAAGCTTTTGCGCAAAAGGGCCAGTGTAGACAGCTCAGATTTGGTTGCGCAAAAAAGCCCCGATGGCTAAAATGGCTATCGGGGCTTTCTTGCGCAAAATCGCGTCTAGATTGGCACGGACGCTTTTCCGCAAAAAGTGCTTTTGCGGAAAAGCGTCCGTGCCAATCTAGACGCTCTTTTCCACAAATGCTTTTAACGGAAAAACTTTTCCATTAAAAGCATTTGCGGAAAATCATGCCAGTCCAGACGTAGCCTAGCAGTAACTAGGGCTGTAAACAGTGTGTCACCCCGGCAGTGGCCTATTCTGACTGTCTTCCTGTACCTAGTTTGACACACTTATTCTGCTGTGTAGACAGGACTCCATAACAGTGCCTGTGTAACTGGTCTGGCTTGTCCTCCTTCCTTCCAGCTCTCTGTTTAATAGGAAGTCTCTGAGTGCACTTCCCCATGCGCTGCTGGTGCTGCTCTCTATGTATATTCCCTGGCTAGTCCCTGTTGAGGCACTATGGGATAGCTACTTAGATTTTCCCAGAATGCACCAATGCAGACATGATTAAGCACCCTAGTAGGTGTGAATGAATAATACAATAGTGATGGCAGCAAAGCTGCGGTGTGGACACAAGCGGAACTTTGTTACCTGTTAAAGAAGCCAAACCATAACCAGTTACAAAATTCACAGTTGTCGTTCTAGTGTGGATGGGCCATGTATTTTGAACAGTGGGGGAGAGTCGGGTGTGACAAGGCCACAGGCAACTGCACCTAGCAAACTTGGATGAACTTTGCCCTCCACCTCGCTGTTCTGCCACAAAGGTAAAAGCTGGACTGGAAAGTTTTACATTTCCCTTTCTGAAAGAGCAATGGTGTCCCCTCTGCCTGTGAATGCTTATTAGCCAGATTGGGTCAGAATGGTGTCCCTGGCCTCTGTTTGTCAAGGGCTGGAAATGGATGACAGGAGAGGGATCACTTGATGATACCTGTTCTATTCACTCCCTCTGGGGTCTCAGATTGGTATTGGCCATTGTTGGAAGACAGGATACTGGGCTAGATGGACCTTTGGTCTGACCCACTATGGCCGTTCTTGTGAACACTGTGGCTACTAGACTTGTTACTAATCAAAGCAGAAGAGGGCAAGCAAGGGGCTCTTCCTGTCTAGAATGAACTAGGTGAAAGGACATCCCCCAGCAATGTCACTCCAAATAGGCCATGCAGTGAACATCCAAACCAGCACGTGCTGTCCTTCCTTTTCCTGTCCCCATGCCAAGCCCCTCTGTCTGTCTCACCCTGCAAAATTTATTGCAAGAGCAATCGGTTACAGGACACAGGGTGTTGTTAAGGGCCAGATGAGAAGGCATTTTCCATGGGTGTGTCTACATTCCACAAGCTCAGTGGACATCCCAAAGATGTAGATGATCCTGTCACACTAAGATGTGACTGGATCCCACTGTGAGTGGTGCCAGGAGATTCTGCCTCTGCACTCTTCTCTAGATACATCTTTTACGGTCAGATATTTGGAAAGTGTGTGCAGTATAAAAATATGGGCCCATCAAAACAAACATGAGAAATCTATTACTCCTCTGAAAGCAGGGAGGGGAGTGAAGAGAAATGAGAGAAGGGGAATATATTTAAATGTAGGGTAATCATTTCTCTTTCTTCTCTGTGCTTTAGAACCACAGCCTGCTTGTTGGCATAGAACTGGACTCTACATCTCAACAGCTCAGCCACTTTCATGTAATCAGACCTACAACTTCTGCTCTAGAGACCTGTAGCCTGCTTGTGGGCATGAAATCATGCCTGCACTCCCTGCTGCAGAATGAGCGTCTGTTACCTGGAACCAGGGGTTCTGTATTTGTACCCATGACCCATTAAGCAAGTGGATTCCACTGAACAGCAAGACCATGAGACAGATGAGCAACCTGAAACTCGTAATCTAACTGAACGAATGGATGCCTGGCATGGGACTGGCAGGATTCTGACATTTTTGAAGACAGCAGGGAAGCATGGAGAAAGCCAATGTGTAAAGCCATAGCCAGCTCCAAAACTAGATACTGCCAAGGTTCCTTTGAGAATGCTGCAGGCTGAGACTTATTTATGCCTGCTGCAAAGGTATTTTGTACTCATCCCCTGCACAGAGGTGAATTGCACCCCCTGACTAGTAATGTATGACTGGTACACCACTTCAGTCCTACTGGTTTAAGTGGGGTTTGAGTGGTGCACGGTTTGCACAAAGGTGACTGTCAATCAACTTCAGTGTCCCAGATATGTGCTAAGCACTATACAGACAAGGGTATACAAAGAGCCCAAAGAGCTTACAATCAAAGTAGAGATATCCCAATATGTGGAAAGAGGAGGAGGAAGAAGAAGAGGTAACAAGTGTAACTCAGATACAAGTCCCTGAGTTACTTTAGTACAACTACATATCTTCTTTGTTTTGTGTTTCACTGCTCACTGCATCTCCATCCTGTTTGCTTCTAATCCTGTCATCATCATCTTTATTCTCATTTTATTTATTTACAATGTATGCATGTCTCAAGTCCAGGTGTGTTAAGGTGTGTGTCCTTACCTGATTGATTTTTGCTAGTTGGCCAAGAAACTCTGCTTCTGTTGAGCCCCCTGCAGGTCTGTGTTAGTATTAAAATTAGGGACAGGAAACCCTTCTAAATGTAAAATGTTTAAGGTTAAGAAAAAGCTGTTGGGCTGATGTTAGGGCCTTCACTTGGTGACCCTCTGATGCATTGTCTGAGTTGTGTGCATTGACCCAAAAGGTGTTAACTGTGCAATTTGCAAAGAACAAAGAGGCAGCAGATGGCAGTTTCTCTCCTTTCTTGGTGTTTGCTATCACAGAGCAGGGATAGTTCCTGGCTACAATGGAGAAACCTCTATCCCAGCCTTTACACTAGCTGAAAGGAAGGGCTTTCTTCCCCTTATATATACTGAGTCAGTGACACAGCTTTTTCAGGCAGTCTGGTGTCCATCAGCTGCCAGGACACCCACAGAGTCCCACAAATTATAGGACTGCCTGTTGGGATTGGTCTAAAAATATCTGGCCATCATGAATTATCCTGAAATGAATTGTTTTAAGAACAGGGTTTGAAATAACTGTTCCTCACTGTCTTCCTCTAAGAGATCCACTCATAAGGAAGCCACTTACTTTTCCACATGCTCCCTATTTCCGGACCAAAACCTTACTGGTAAGCTCCAGGAAGGGACTTGAGTCCAGTGCATGCACTCCCAACCTACCAGGATCCTAAGGAACTGCCAGGATCACACAACGCACAGAGACACAAACCATAATCATCAAAATGACTAAGGTTCATCAAGAGAAATGAATAATTATGTTGTGAGCGTAGCAAATGTAAGAAAAAATGTAGAGCAAATTCATAAAACAGCAGACAAATGTATCTGTGGACCAACCGTACCAAGTCAAAGCAGTTAGGCAGTGCCCCAGTGCAGAGGAGCCTGACTTGGGTCCAGCAGGCCCCACCTCTGCTCAAAGATATCAGCTCTCTTAGCACATGTAGCATATCTTTTGGAACCACGGCAATTTGCATATGGGTTTCTTGTGCTCACCATTGGCATTATCTTCGGTCTTGATAGGCATGAGGGGGCTCTGGGGAGCAGAATCTCCACTGAGCGAGTAGCTGTGCTCTGCCTGGATGCCCGGAGTAGCAGGGTCCAAGTCCATGTCCATGTCCAGTAGAGGATTCTTTTCAGCCAACATTGGATCATCAAAGAAACTGCTGAAGAGTTCGTTGGAGAAATCCTCCATGTTCTCAGAAAAATGATCCAGATTCTCAGAGAAATGCTGGGAGGGAACCAAGTGAAAGACAATGTTATTGTCAACTCCAATAGGGGCTAGGGAGCCTTCCACTGAACTGTGATCAAAACTTCAGCAACCACATCATTTGGATGAAAAATAACAAATTCCATCCTTTATTCTGATCAGTGCTAATAGCTAAATAAAATCATCTTGCTATTAATAAGGTGCAGTTCAAATGCTCAATGATATATCTACCTCTCTCTCTCTCCCTCTGTCTTATACATCTAACTACACCCAACTAGCTATCTCTCTGTCTCCCTTATGTACCCATCTGTCTGTCTATGTAGGGTTTATTATACTGTATGCTATTTAGTAGAAGAAAGAACTTAAGGAAAACTTGTGTGACAAAAAATTGTAAGTACATCAAAAAGTTGTGTTCTTCTAAGCCTGCGCTTGGTGACATAAATGTTCCCATATGTTCTCCAAGTAGCAGTAGGCACTCTGGTACCAAGGATAACAAAACCCAATCCTGGATTTTTATCAGTGAGAAAACATTAATATGATCAAAATAAAAGGAAAGCCCCATGTTGTATTTAATTTCCTTTAGGATGTCACAGCCCTTCTATGGACCCTATGAGAATGCCCTAAGGCCAGTTAGTGCTTGTGAAATTCTGCTTCCCGATTAAATTTAAACCCCACAAATTGCCTGTTAACAGAAAACAATCATTCCACTAACAGCCAATAAATCTGATCCCATGCAGAACCTGTTTCCCCTGAGACAAGCACTCCTATTTAGAAGTCAGATCACTAACTTTTCTTTTTGATACAACAAAACATTGCTGGGGCAATGAGAAAAACAATGGTTACCAATAGCCAGCTGAAAACGTATTGGCAGAGTGACACTTCCGGCTCAGAGAAAAGAAAGAGAACACATGCATTCAATAGACTACATAACATAAGTGGTCTTGAAAGATATGGATAGAGCTGACCCAAAGTCAGAAAAGGCTAGGCAGGCTAGAAGAGGCTGAAGAGGGGAGAACCAGGGTTGTGGGGCTGGGGAGGAGGCACAGCAAGTGAAATACTGAAAGCAATGGTGTGGGTGTGTGTGTGTGGGTGCATGTTAGGGATGTAAAATCTCATTTAATTGATTAACTGGTTAAGCATAATGTTTAACCAGTTAATTGATTAAAGAAGGCAGGGCTGGTGGAGGGGTTGCTCCAGCACCTGCCACAGGCAAGGGCAGCTCTTGCCTGGGGCGGGAGGAAGCCACTCCAACTGGAGGGGAGCTGTTGCTTTTGGCCTGGTGTGAGGCTGCTGGCTCTCAGCCTATGTGGGGAGCTGGCAGCCCCATGTGGGGACCTGGCGAAGCTGCTTCCAGGTACCAGTTAACTATTAACCGGTAAGCGTCACCCTGAACAGATGCTTACCAGGTAACCTTACCATTTACATTGTGTATGTGTGTGTGTGTGTATGAGAGAGACGCATACATTACAGTCCTCTGACTCCACGTCTATACTTACCTGCGGATCAATGTGGATCGATCTTCTGGCATTTGATTTAGCAGGTCTAGTAAGGACCCACTAAATCAAACGCTGAGGGCACTGCCGTCAAGCACTGGTACTCCTACTCCTTGTGAGGAGCAAGGGAAGTCAACAGGAGCATTTCTCCCTTCAACCTCCTGCTATGGGGATTGCACCAAAGTTCTAATCAAGGTACGTCAACTCCAGCTATGCAATTAACGTAGCTGGAGTTGCGTATCTTAATTTGAACTTATCCCCTCATGTAGACCTGGCCTGAGTAGCAGTGGAAGGAGACCATGTACCAGGAGGAGCCTCAGAGGGTACAGGAGGTTATAGGTGTGTATTGAGAGTCATTTCATTCTCTAATCAGAGCTGAGGGAGGAATTGGCCAGGGGACCCCGGATACTAGACTCTATTAGTTCCTGTTCCAACAAGAAGGTGTGTTTGTTTTACCTTAACACCATATCTTTCTGTAAACATAGCCCTGGCAGTGAGAGGGTTGGGAAGAGGAGCAGACTGAGCTGGCAGCCCCCCTACCTTAACAGAGAGAAGCTGAGGAGAGCACAGAAGGCAGAGGGAACATCTGCAGTTGGTCACTCTCTCCCACGCCCTGTCTTCAATTTGAAATCAGAGAACAAAGGAGCACTAAGGGAGCAATTCTCCAAAATCTCTGGAGTCTATGACTCCTGCTTTCCTCCTGGCACTAGGTTTTCTGTCCCTTTGTTTCCCTTGTCCTCACTTCTGTCCTTCCAGTCACCCCAGTGACATGGAGCCATCCAAACATCCCTTGAGATTACAAGAAGTATGGAGAGGGCTGAGAAGGAGGCACTTTCATTCTAGGCCCTGGTTTTCAGCCACTCACTGGACATTAGGATTGAATTTTTTCCAAGCTTTTTTTTGGGAGAGGCAAATTTGGTTTGATAGCTTAGTAAAGCCCACTTGGCCATCTTCAATATATCTACAAGCATTTTTGTACCTGGATAACTAACAGAAAACCACTCAAAATTGCTCTGAGCATAACCTTTTCCAAGGAGAGGGGCACTGAATCAGAGGAAGACATACAGGGAAAGGAACATCTCTGCCCCTTTCTATATAGTGTATCTGGGGGTCGCACTGCTCAGCACATTGGCTATAGGGAACACATATTCATACAGATGCTGCCACACCTGCCCTGCAGGTGACTTTTCTTTTTAAAACAAAACAAACAAATTCAGGATAAGAAAGGACAATTGTGCAATTATAAGGGTGGGGCTGTAAGTAGGAAAGTGAAAGAATCCAGAGTTCTGACACAGGCCTGTATGTAGGAATTTCGGTGGGGGGTGGTTTTTTTTTTGGTAAATGTGGACTGCAAGGGTGTGAATGCACCCCGCATGGTCCCCCAAGTAAGCGGGGAAATCAGCCCCAGCCTTCCCCCCTGCCAGCCAGAGCATGAGGGAGGAAGGCTCAGGCAACGCGCAGCTCCTGCCTTCCCCTGGCCGGCCGAACCATGCTTACTTGGGTGACCATGAGGGAGTGCCTTTGCACCCCCTGTGTATGGGCCTGTGACATACCAGGCTCCCTCCACAGTGAGCAAAGATATGAAATAAAAAAGCTATAGTCAAACTTACCCATGTGTCAGGGCTGGAGGAACAGTGCTGTGAGAATCATCAGTGACTTTCCAGTGAGTTTCAAATCTCCCCCACAGCTTTGTGTTAACAAAAGGAGTGAGGGTGGGGAAAGAGTCAGAGACAAGTTGCACTGAATTATGCAATAATTTCACATAAAATCCTCATAGCTGCATCCACCTACAGGTAAGAACAAGGATCCCTGATCACAGAGTGGTCTCCAAAGTGCAGGATAAACAGAGAAAGTGTGATGACATGACACTGATTTAAAACAAAACCTACTGGAGGAGGCTTATTTAGAGGTTAGAAATGAGGGAAGGGGAGATTTTTTTCAAAATTTCATAGCTGTTTGGCTCAAACGAACAACCTTTTTTCAAAAGCAGCCATTGGTTTGGGGCACTTTTTCTTTTGGGCACCCAAAAATTATAACAGGACTCAGAATGAATAGCCACTTTTGAAAATGTGGCTGCAGAGCCAAAGCTGTCATTACAGAGATGCAAGAGGGCTGTTTTTCAAGGTACCACTCCCTCCCTCCTCCAGGGATCTTAGCTAACTTGTACAGTGAGGGGAAAATTGGAGCTGGGGAAGACAAAGGAATCCATACCCACCCTACAAATCCAAAAGGCAATAATATCGGGGGTGCATCCATCCCCTGGATTCTATGATTTTAATACTTCAGCAAGCATAAATATTCTGCCTGTTCATCAGTGTTGCTTTCATCTCTCACCAAGTGCTCACCAGCTCAGGATTAATCCTCGGGTGTCTCAGAGTGAAGGTCGCAGTCATAAGAGAATGCTGTGATTAAGATAGGCCAGTCCCTGAGATTGGGGATAATTACAGTTATCATCAAAGATGGCACCAGGGATCAGACTCCCGTCTACTGAAGGTGTGCACAAAAATATCATAGATTTGTAAATTGTTGCTTTTATCCAGAAAAGCTGGCAAGGACATAGTAGCAAGAAATGGGTGGGATCGGAGTGGGCGGGGGAAAGAGAGATAAAGGGGAGACAGAGGCTGTGGGAGAGATAAGACCATTTGCAGTTGCATAAATCTATGTTGGAGATGACTAGGCACTGGACTGCCCCTTCACCGAAGTGCTGTTGTATCCTTCGTGATGGGCTTTGGTCTCCTGTGCTGCCCCACTATATAAAATTAGCTTGGTAAATTTCTGAGCAGTAAATGTATCCATCTTCACCTGGCAAAATAAAATAGAGTCTGAATGTCCAGACCCTACAGTGATGGGCATCCTGGATCCCCTGGCAAAGGGCAGTCCAAAGCCTATGGTGATGGACATCACTGAAACACATCTGATAAAGACTTATACAATCAACTAACACAGGATGCTCAAAGTCTACCCCCCACCCCAAGGCTTCCTCTGGCATCTGGCCAAGAACCTGACAACTTCATCATATTTGTGTTAAAGGCAGCAGATTTACAACAGCCTTCATCTTTAATTTGGAGAAGCCTTGGGGAAACTACAAAAGCCGGTATGTAATATGGCCACTTGGGTCAGAAAAGAGCATATTGCATATTGGAGTCTGTAGTCTCAGCAGGCCACACCTCCATAATAAAGAGGAGGACCATATTGTAGAAGTAGACTTTTTATAGGTTTTACTTCATGCTATAGGAGTAAGGAGATCAATGGAGCAAAGGTCAGAAACACACAATTAAGAGTGAGGCCTAAGGAAGGAATTCACGAGGGCTTGGATGTGAATGAAGATGAGGACAATAAGGAGATGCACAGAACAATCTCATTCCCACTGCATCTTTCTAGAATCTCCTTTTGGGAACATCTTCCTGCTAGGTGAGACCTGCCAAGTCTCCCGTGGGATTCAGCTGTGATATGATGAAGGATTCTGCAGTGAGCTTTACATAGCTAGAATCTCCCTCATGATTTTTTGAAATCGCCTTCATATAAATGGCCCCAGCTTAAGGAGAGGGGACCAGCCAGCTAGGAAATGTGATCTTCACCATTCCAGTCCAAAGGGAGGGGCGTGAAATTGACTTGGAGAAAACTTTTTCCAGATGGGATCCAAAGCTAACAGCTCAGCCTCTCTTCACATCATTCCCTCCTGCTATCTCTTCCTCCCTTTCATGCTCTTCTTCTTTCTCACTCCCTTTGACCATGCTCTGCAGCCAAGAAATATCACGAGATATATTTCCAACAATGTATTGCCAGTGAGCGGTCAAGAAGGGGGCAGCCAAGGGACAGCAGCCCCATGGTGATGATGTGCAGGATTTCCTGATCCAAACCATGGTCTTTGGCAGCCCCTCCCCCTCAACACTGTTCCATGGAGATTAGATTTGCATGTATGCATGTGTGTGCTGGAGCCATGGAGCAGCGTGTCTCCACAGATATCCCAAAAGCATCTCTGACACCACAGGAATATTTGCTCAAATTAAGACAAATCATCATCAAGGAGAGAGTGTGAGTCTTTGAGAATTGGCTCCTGCACCCTTCCAAGCCTGGTGAATGACATACGCACTGAATTGTCCAAACATGTTTCCACCACATGTTTTCATCCAGGCCCCACACTCAGAGTTGCTTGAATATCAAGCTCCCTGTGGTCATGTCTCACATTTAAAGAGCTAGCATAAGACATCCAAATGTGAGCGCTCAACAGTCATCTCAACAGTCATCTGAGCTTGGTCCCTCATTTCTCCTCTGCCAGCCCCTCTTCTGTGGGCTCTCCCCTCCCCATCCCTTATTGAGCTGCCTTGGGACAGTCTCCCTTGGGATTCAGTTCAGTTCTCACAGCCTTGTCACTCCTGCTATGAAATAACTCAGGGGTTTCACTCCAAAGAGGAACCAGCAAAGAGCCAGTACAGCTGAGTATAGGCCAACTCCAGGGTTTAAGACCTTTGCAGGTTGGAGGTACTGCACATGTTGGCAGGCTAGCAAATGAGGAGGGGGTTCTTCTAAGTTTTCTCTTTATTTTAAAATATTTTCCCTCTCTGCTTGCCAAGATAAATCTCCCATTCCAGCTGTGACATCTGCATTTCTTTCTTTGCTTTCACTGAGGAATGAATCCCCTGCACTCCAGCTTCACAGCAGAGATTTCCTATTCGTTCCAAGAAAGAAGAGACCACATGCTCTTCTAGCCAGTCCTTTCACTTGCTTAAAAATGTGGTGAATTTTAGTGCTCATGAAAGTTAAGGTCTGACTGTGCTAACAAGAGCCAGGCAGAGTGTGGGCAGATGCTATGCAAGCTTTCCTCTCACAATGCAGTCATGCATCTTCCTCCTTCAGTCCTTCCTGCTATTGTTGTCTGAAACTCTAATTGGCTATTCCAATGCACTTCAGACTTGATCTGCAGACCCAGCTATTCCAATCTAGTCCCCAGGCATCCCCATCCAAACCTGCAGCTCCCTGCTATTCCAGTCCCTCCCCAAAGCTCTGCCAACACCTCAGAGCTAACCCACAATTCTCCTTGCTGTACAGTCCTGGGTATCTATGCAGCTCAGTGGAAGCACTTCAATACAATTGACTGGGTTCTGCAGACTCCACCACTGCTATCTCAGGCCCTCAATTCTGACCTGCAGCACCACCTGCTATTCCAGCCTTCAGTCTTTCCCAGAGATTGCCAAGCATGACCAGGTTTTCTGCTATCATTTTTAGTGGAAAGACTTCAGAGAACATCCAAATCCCTGACACGCTGCACTTTCACAGATTGACTGCACAGCTCTACAGCCAGTACTAAAGTTTGTCATTACAATTAACAGACAGGCTTGGGAGGAGGGGAGTTTCACACCACCACAAATATCAGAGAGGGTCCACTCCCTCGCAGATATTTACTTCTGTCCAATCTGTAAAGTATTTTGAGACTCAGATGGAAGGTGCTGTGTGTTATTATTCCTTGGTTGTGGCCCCTGTCCACTACATTTTACAGCGATTATTATGTGCATTGTATTCCAAAAGTTCCTTCCATAAAATGTGTGTCAAAGGCCTGGATATATAATTTGTAGGGCTAAGTGCCACATGTCCTGCTGGATGTGACACAAACTCCAAATAATTACAGGAAGGTGATTAGTAAACTGGAGCAGGATAACCCACTACCCCACATATCATAGAGAGGAAGGAGTAGTTGAAAATGTCTAGTACCTCTTTCCCAGGATCGCTTTCAGATATTAGTGATTCCTTTGCACTTTGGCCACATAAAACTAGAAGGGATCAGTTTCCGGCGAATGACTGACTCATTTATTTATTTTACAAATGTTTTCACGTAGGAATTTTTTTTCTCATGCGTATGCCCGTCCTAAGTTCTTATATGATCCCAAGAATGTAACATACCTCACAACACCCCTGAGAGGTAAGGTAGTGTTATTATCTGCATTTTATAGTCAGGGGACTGAGGCACAGGGGGGTTGCAGCCTTCTCTGCATTGGCAGCCACCTGTAGGTTATGTATAACTTGACCCTATAGTGAAAAACAGGCTGCATACATTGTGGTATGTAGCCGTGAAAGGCTCTGGCAGGGGCAGGCAATGGGGAAAAGGCTCTGGCAGCAGTGAGTTACCGGAGCCTTTCCTGACTTCCTTCCCTCTGCCAAAGCTTGAGCCCCTACTGGATGCTTTCACTGAGCGCTGGGAAATGTTTTTGTAGTAGGGAGGTGTTGGGACACTAAACCCTATTAAAAACAGCTATGTAGATGGGGGAGGCACTGCTTGGACATGTTGACCAACGTCAGCTGCATAGCTTATTTTGAAATAGCTTATTTCGAAATTGGGAGTGTCTAAACAGCACTTATTTTGAAATAGAGCACTCTTCCCTCTGACTTCCCTTGCTCCTCGTACAATGAGGGTAACGTGAGTTGGAGTAAGAAGTCCTCCAGCTTGACAGTATTTTGACATTATTTCAAAATAACTGCCTGTTGTGTAGATGCGGACTAAGTTATTTTGAAATAGCACTCGTTATTTTAAAATAATGTTGCTGTGTAGACGTACCTGTAGGGAGCCAGACATGTGCTAAGGTCCCAGTGGTCTTTACTCCACTAAGCAGTACTTCATTGCAGGGACATGGAAACTGCGTGTGGGGGGGTGGGGGGATGGTACTCCCACTTTTTAACAGGGGCAAAGTTGGGGGGGGGCATAGTGCTGCATTGCCCTCCAAACTGCAAGCCTCGGGCAAGCATGTTGATGAACTCCCACATCACAAATCACAGCTGCTGCAGTGCCAGTGGCACTAGCTTCTTCTCTTAGCTCCCACCCTCCACCCCAAGGCCCTCCATTTGTGTTGGATAGCATGCCCTGCGGGTAGGGACACAATCTGGGGACTGCTCTCAGGCTTCCTGCACCTCCACCCAGGGCTGATGGAGGCTCAGGGACTCCCCACAGGTGTCCAGGCTCCCTTGGCAGCTCTTACTACTGCCCAGCTCCAGCTTTCCAGGAGGGAGGAGGAAGAGCAAGGGGTTGGAGCCTCATGCGTCCCCCCCGCCCACCACCACCACACACACACACTTCCAGGAAGGTCCTGGGCCTCCTTCTATTGTCTACACTGCTATTTATACCAGTTCAGTGCTAGGAGGCCTGCAGCTACATACTCTAGTCTGCAAGCTGCTCCAAGAGTAGACGTAGCCTAAGTGACTTGCTCAAGACCACACAGGAAATCTGCATTGGCCTAAGGATGTTAAGAGGCGGGTAACTGACTAATTGTGTAGTCGATACCATTTGTATCGACTACATGATTAGTCGATAAGGGGTCCCACTGTGGCTCTGCAGTTTAAATGTACTGAGAGCCAGACAAGCAGGCAGCACAGCTCCTACTACATTTAAACTGCATAGCTCAGTGGGGGTAGGTCCTCCCAGAGTCGGCACTAGCTGGGACTCAGCAGTTGGATCCCGGCTCGTTGCACCTCTGCCCCACCTGCCTGCCCCCTGCACTGTGGAGATGGTGCTGGGGGGAACCAGTGCTGATGGGGTGGGGGCAAGTAGTCGAATAGGTACCGGACTAGTTGCTTACACCCCTACCGTGGCCCAGGCAAACTCAAGTTCTAGGCTAGTGCCCTGCTCGGGACTCCCTTGGAAACCTTTGCTCACGGGGCACGGGGCCAGGGCAGCCTCCTCCCCTCTCAGACCCAAAGGGAGAGCAGGAGACTCCTGGGCACTGGCATGCGTATGGGGTATGCCGGGTGTGCCCAGGGTGTGACACCCTAATGTCTTTGGGTTGCCAGGTGTCCGGTTTTCTACCGGACAGTCCGGGTTTTTGGGGCTCTGTCCGGTAAAAAAATCCAGAAAATACCGGACATGTGCAATGACCGGTATTTTCTGGTTTTCCAACTGGGCACCCGGAAGCCTGGTGGGGGGAGTGGCTGGGAGGCGGGGCGTGATCAGCACTGGGAGCCCTGGTTGCATGTGAAGAGGAGGGGCAGCCCAGTCCGTGCTCCTGCGCGCTGGTCAAGTGCATGGTGGAGCCGCAGCCGAACTGACTTGTGCTTCGCCTGGACCGTGTGGGGGGCGGAAGCGCCCTGGGATCTGCACTGCCCGGGTCAGTCCCGCTCCCCACCGGCTGATATGCTCCTCGCCCCCGCCCCCTCCTGGCTGGCCAGTTGGTTCTCCACCACTTCTCCTCCCGATCTTCCCCAGCCAGCCCCGCTGTACCCAACCCCTGCTCCCGCCACCAGCTCTACCTCCCACCGGCTGGTTCCTCCTCCCAATCTTCCCTGGCCAGCCCCGCTACACCCCCTGCCAGCGCTGCTTCTGGCGGCCAGTTCTCCCCTCCTTCTCCTGAGCTCCCCCGGCCAGCCCTGCTCCCACTGGCCGCCCCCCCTTCCTCCCAATCTCCCCTGGCCAGCCCCGCTCCTCCCGAACACCTCCCCCCCACCCCACCAGCTCTGTTTCCCATCCCCCCTTTCTCCTGGCCAGCCCTGCTCCCCTCCTGGCCGGTCCCTCCCCCGGCATGAAGTGTGTCCGGTATTTTTTTAAGACTCCCTGGTAACCCTATAATGTCTCAAAAAAAAAGTGTCTTTGCATTTTAATTTAATCACATGCTATGCTCTTTTAGTTTTAAAGTATGGATTGCTGTATTATGCAATAAGCCCCGAATTGCACAGTTAAAAAACAAACTAAGAAGTACAATGTCCCATACTTAAGTCTGTATTTTTTAAGTAAAGTTTAGTTGTTAATTTAAAAAAAAAGTTTAGTTAAGTTTTAGTTTCTTTAGTTTGTTTGATGAATAAAAATAATGTCCTTTATGATTGAGCATTCAATAAATGTTCGCCTTTAAAATTCCCTGGGTGCACACCCTAATGAAATGTGCTGCGCACGCCTATGCTCCTGGGTGAGGCGTTTGACCATGGGCCAGACCCAGGAGGGGTTATGTCTCCCTCTCAGCGCTGTGGCAGGCGGGAGGCTGCCGCCAGGAGCCGAGGAGAGGTGGGGAAAGGAGGCAAGGGCAGGGGACATGGGCGGCAGGAGCGAGGAGCCGAGCCGCAACGCAGCGCAGCCCCGCCGCCTGCAAAGGGTTAACCTCTGTCCCGAAGAGCCCTTGGAAAGAAGACCAGGAGGGAGCTGGCAGCCCATTGGACAGCTCCGAGGGACCCAGAGCCAATAGGGAAGCGCCTGCCAAGCAGCTGTTCCGCGAGGGGCTGTGCCGATCCAGAGGAGTGCAGGGTTAGAACGGAGCTGCTCGCAGGCGCAGCCGGGCCCGGGCCGCCCGGGACCCGACCCGTGCGAGGCGCTGCGCTCGCAGGCAGGAGGGGGAAGCGGCAGGCGCTCGGCGTCGTTCCCTCTTGTCCCAGGGCCGCTGTCACTGCAGCCCCCCCCCCAGCCCTTTGTCAAGGGCACGCCGGCTCCTTGGGTGCGAGTCACCCCCGGCAGGCAGACCGGCCGCCCGCCCGTCCGGCCGCCCGCCTCCACGGGGTCCCTCGCCGGGACTCGGCTAGTGCATAGGCCCGGGTGCTCTGCCCGGAGTGAGCGTGACCTGGGCAGAGCAGAACCGGGCACAAGCACTTCTCTCCGTTTCTGTACCACGTTCACCACTGTAGTAACTAAGCATCTCACCATCTCATCACTACCTCTTACAAAAAGAGTAGCAGTTACTCCTGGCTCCCTAGGACCACGGATGGGCGACAACCCCTTTGCGGGGTGGGAGAAGGGGAGGGGGGAGAAGAGAGAATGAAGAAATCCAGCCTCCAGAAAGTAAGTTGGGCAAGTGTCCAAGAGGAAGAAATTATCCTCCCTTTTGCTTCAGATTTCCATGCTGCAGTCGTCTGTGCTGTGAATCCTAGTGAGATGAAACAGGCGAGCCCCGCAGGTCCTCACGCACAGGATGGGGGTATTCCCTGAACTGCTGCTACCCGCAGCCTGAATGCAGAGCCTGTTGAGGAAATATGTTTGGTGTACAGCATTTTCATGGTCAGACAAGCTATTGCCTAATTTTCATACCCAGAGACCTTGGCCTCCCCAAGGCCCATGAGTCCATGCCTTTGAGTCATTGTGTTTGTGTAGGGGTGGAGTGGGAATGGAGCCACACAGCAGATTCATACAACATATCCATTAACCAGCTGCAAACTGCTAAAACTAAGTAGGCAGACCAACTCTCAAATCAGCTAGCTCTGAGTTTCCTGGCAGACTAAGATCTGGACATGGTTGGGTCTACTCTAAACAGAACCATTCCTGGTCTCCGACTTCTTCCCTAAAATAAATTACACATCAACCTGAATCATTTGTGGCAGTCTGAAGCCCAGGGCATCTGGGAGCATTTGATGCTATCCTGAAAGAAATACAGAAGGCTGGAGAGTGATTGCTGGATAAAGAACACCCCCAAGATTATTCAATTCCCATCTCTGGCTAACCAGCCTGATCTAATGCAAGAGAATGTTAGAAATGTCATTTCACACAAACACACATCAGAGGCACCTTCTTCCAGAGCTATACTCAGAAAGTCACAGAACCTAATTCCAGTTTTTCCTCCTTCCCTGGGGCTGCATTCCGAGGACATTCCGAGAGATAACAATCATACAACACAAGCCTTCTCTTCTCCAATTGTGCTGTGCAAACATGAAACAGTTGATCCAGGCATGAAATGGGAGGGCAGCATAGAAATCCAGTTCAACTTCTTTCCCTGCTGGGCCTGTACCAGACTTCAGTGCTGCCAGGCTCTTGCTTTATGGTGTGTCACTGTAAACTTGTTACACACATACAATTTGTGTAGGGTCCCAGTGCTTGCCTGTCTGCAGCTCCTGCTCCTCGTCCCAGACTACCCTTGCAATATTAGTTTGTTAGCTGTGTTCCAGTATCATCTTTTAGGACTAGTGTCAAAACTTTCTGAATTCTGATACAGCTTGCTGATCAAACATTGGGGCTTAGAGACCGAGTCCCAGAATCCCCAAACCATCTCAAATTATGTTTCACATGAGATTCTTCCAGGTTCCTCATGCACCCAGTCCCCATGCATCAGACCTTACTAGGAATCAGACTCTAATCCCCACTGTGATTTGAATTGATCGCTGTACCTCATCTCTTCTTGTTTCTGACCTTTTTGCAGTTCTCTCTGGCTGTTTTTAATGAGCATCTAAGAAGAGACAAGTCCAGTCTGGGAGCTCTGTCAACTTTGCACTTTGGTACTTACTCATTCCACAGTTTGCAGTTTCCATCTGTGGCAAACATAGAGGTTTTCTATTCACGCCCTCCCTCACAACTCTCAAAGGAAAAAAATCAGCTGATGAAAATGCACAGTATTGTTAAAAAACACAAACACACAATGCACACCACATCAAAACCATGTGGCCAGAATCAGTCATGTAATGCTAACTTTAAACTTTCCATATCCACTGTGGAGGAATTTTGGGAGACAAACAGGCTCTTGGGGGGTAATTGGGTTTGTTTTTTAACTTTATATTTTTGACCCAAAAGTAAAAGGAACAAGGAAAATGTATAAATTACACACTGACTGGATACTCCACAGTATCCCCAACAGAGGTACTAAAAGTGCCTGCTACTACAGGACCAGAGAAATCTAGGTCCACCAACATCTTCATAACTGGATTCAGTTTGCTTTGTGTAAATGTGATTGACAACTGGCCATGGTGGCTTTGCTGCAAGGATCAGAGCTGCAGAAACTGTATCAAAGGGGCTAAAAGCACCCTGGTAGGTGTGTGATGTTGTGGGTGCAGGGCAGAGCCCCCAAAATAGAAAGTACTCAAAAGGATTGGTAGCACAGCAATGTGATCAGCCATGTGTGTGTGTGTGTTTTACAAGCTGTGCTAAGCAACTAACTGGTAGTTACTATGTCAAATTTCTCAATGCAGACAAGACTTATATGCTCTTTGTACAATGAATATATCTGGAAAGTCCAGTTTGCTGTCTGCAAGAAACTAGCTGAATTTGCAGAGTCCTAAATGGAGACAGGAAACTCTCCATTCTGGTCATCAGCATCCTGAGCATGTCTACCAGCCAGGCAGTATGCAACTACATACTGATACTCATGATAATAATACAACTTACTTAATTATAAAATACCGGACATATAAATGTGATCGGATTTATATGTCCTGTATTTTCTCAATTTGTTTCCCGGACAGAAAGCGCAAATACTGGAATGTTTGGTTCAAAACCGGACACCTGGCAACCCTAGACTTCACCCACACACTTGAGGGAACACAACCCTTGTATTCCAAGTGAAACATTTTAACAAATGGGAGTGCTCCCTCCCCTAAGGTTGGGGTATAACCCCACTTCAGCTATCCAGGGCTATGTCTACACTTGCGGCTTCTTGTGCCAGAAATATGTAAATGAGGCTAAGCATGGAATATCACCGAGCCTCATTTGCATACCTAATGAGCTGCCATTTTTGCAGAAGAGGCTCTTGCCTCTTTCGCAATGCCGTTCTTCCTGAAACGGCATTGCGCAAAAGGGTTTTTGTTGCGCAAGAAAGGGCAGTGTAGACAGCTCCTTCTGGTGCAAGAGCCTCTTCTGCAAAAATGGCGGCTCATTAGGTATGCAAATGCGGTTCGGCGATATTCCACGCTTAGCCTCATTTGCATATTTCTGGCGCAAGAAGCCGCGAGTGTAGACATAGCCCAGGAGTCTTGCCTTCATAGGGGTCAGCTGTGAATAACTGAGTTTTAAGAACTCAGGACATCTGCCAATTAAAAATTCTAGCATTCTTTATTTCTGGCTTTTAATGCCACTTGTTATCTGAATCAGCTCTTGTGAGCAGAGCTTCTGCAGAATGACTTGTGTTTCTCTGTGCAGCACTCCATACTGAGATCACAGACCCCCACTTCGTAGGATTTTCCCCACAGATATTTCATTGTTCTTTACTGCCTTAGTAATCTAGCCCTGGCAGAGACTTAATGCCAGCTATAGCTTTGAGAGGGAGCAGATTCAGTCCTCAGCCCTCTCACTAGGGTTAATGCAGAGGTCCAAGCTCTGCAAAATACAAAAGCAAAATTTTGCTCCTAGCTAGGACCCTAGCTCTTAGGCATACCAGACTCACTGGAATTGCAAGTGTAAATCCTGAAGGGGTCACCTAAGCCATCAGTCTTTAGGGGCAGAAAAAGTGAATTCTATGCCATTGTATGTGTGATGAGATCTTTAAAAGCATGGTTCTGTTTGTAGCCATGGGAGAGCCTGAGTTCTTTTGGCAAGAGGTGAGATTTAGCTTGACAATTTTTGCCAACATTTCCCTTCTCCTCTCTATTGTACAATTGTGTTGATTAGCTGATTCTCTCTCCCATCTTCCCTGATGGCTACATGATGGTGGGGCTGTGTAGTTAGCAGAGTGCTTTGGGACAGTTTGCAATGAAAAGCTTAGAGGAGTGTAAGGAACAGGATTACTCTTATCAACAATTCATATGAAGTGCCTGTCTATCAAATCCAACTCTGTTACATCTTCATCTCCTCCAATACACTTTCTCTTAAAATATCCTCAAAAGATCCCTCCGCAGGGCTCTCAAAGATGCTACCAAAAAGCAATCAGAATTCAGCTGAGATGCACATCTGCATAAAATGTCACTGTAGCCTACAAAAGAAAAACTGCAGTACTACAGCAAACCCTGATGATATGCCCAGAGAGCTTAAGGAAAACTTCTGCCTGATGCATAGTGGCAATCAAAATGTTAGGCTACTTGAGGTAAAGGATGGACAATAATATTGAGAATAATATTATGCCAGGTTCTGAATCAATTGTAGGGCTTCATCTGAAATATTGTGTTCAGTTCTTATCAACCTGTTGGCAAAAGGACAGAGCAGAATAGAGTCCAGAGACAGTTTGGAATAACGTTATTCCAAAATAACATCGTCCATGTCTACACAGCAAGCAGTTATTTTGACAATGTCGAAATGATGTCGAGATGGAGGACTTCTTACTCTGACTCCTGTAACCCTCATTTTATGAGGAGTAAGGGAAGTCAGAGGAAGAGTGCTCTAACTTGACTTTCTGCTGGGTAGACAGCGCCAAAAGCCAAAACAAGCTATTTCGACGTAAGCTACACAATTGACATAGCTCAGGTTGCACAGCTTATTTTAGATTTAACCCTGATGTGTAGACATGACCTGAATGACAGTGTAGACATATAAGTGATTAGAGGCTTGGAGAGAGTTTTCTATCAGGAGAGACTGAAAAGATTGGGACTGTTGAGAGAAGACACAGTAAGTGATATGACAGAAGTATATAAAAAATAGATGTTCTAATAAAAGTAAATCCTATTCACTTTTTATTATAATTCAGGTAGGTGGAGACATTGAAGGAAACTGAAAGACAACTCATTTTAAACAAATAAAAGGAATTACTTCTTTTACTCAGTGAAAAATAGCATGTGGAAATCATTGCCACAATATATCAATGGAGCCAAGATCTTAATAGGGTTCAAAGGCTTAGATATTTGTATGGATAAGAAGAACATCCTCAGTGACATTACATAGTATTAAACATAAGATAAAGATATACAGCTTCCTGCTTCTGCATGTAAACCAACCACTAACTGATGGGGTTAGGAAGCAACTTCCCTTGAGAACAGCTTATTCCATAATTATTACTTTATGCATCTTCCACCAAAGCATGTGATACTGGCTGATACTGCAGCTAGCTAGGCTTCTGGTCTAAGTGCACCATAGATCTTAACTGGGACAGTAATTCCCATGTTCCCATGAGCCTGTTGTTCTACCCAGTGTGGGGAAGGAAGGACACAATGCAGTAAGAACACAAGCCAAGGAGATAGAGGGTGACTGTTTTGTGAGGAAAAGTTTGTCTTTCCTTTATCATCCTCTTCTGTGTCATTCAAACCATTTTTCTCAATACCCAAGGAGTGAAATCAGGAACAATCCCTATCCTGCCACAGGGTAGGTCCCAGAAGAGCAATGGAAGAAGCAGGCTTTTGATGTGGAATACAGCACTGAATTATTCAGTTCAGAAAACTCAGGTATTAATGCCAAGCACTACTGATGGTTTTGAACCTGGCCTTTCATGAAGGGTAACCCCAGACCAAGAAGATCTGGACCTGAAAGGAAAGAACTTGTGATTCAGGCAGCTGAGAGGGTTTCACCACAAATCATGAGAGAAGTCACAGCATGCTGGGAAACTCTTCAGTGGGCAGGCTGAGAGGGAGCTGCCCTTCGCATGTTTATGTAACTAACAGATTGAACAGTGTCTCATCAGCTGCTAAATTGTTTATGGCTTTCAGGTTGTGATATGCACAGGCATCATGGCAAGGGAGGAGCCTGAACAGGGAGATGACTGTCTCTCTAGGTCTGCATACTTCTGAGTACAGGGGCTGTTTTCAAAGTGACTCGGCTCTGAATGCAGATTTCTAACCTCCTGCCAGTAACCCAATGGAAAGTCTGTGCCCTGAAAAACAGATAGGCAATTAAGCTTTAATTTGTACTTTGAGGGTATCATTTTCACCTCAGCATCAGAGCTGGAGAAGTGAGACTCTGGAGAAAGCAGAACAAAGTGCATTTTTTAGCTCCAGCAAGGGGATGGTCCCTCTGGGTCACTATTCAGGCATGTTGGCGGGGAGGCAAAACCCAAGGCTGATTCCATTCTCAATCACAAGCAAGGCAGTGGCACTAACTGGTGTGGCAACAGGAGTGGGGGGGGGGGAAACCAAAATTCTGTGAACTGGGCAGTGTTCCCCTCAGATTGGGGTGCTGGTCCCTCTGCTCAGCTGGAGACAGTCCTAGTACATTGTTGTCTAAGTTCAGTGTTCTTTCTTCCCTCTCTCCTAGCATTATCTCTCATTATTATCATCCCCCAAGAAGGTGGATTTCTCCCTGACAAAGCATAACAGCTGTGTTCTATGTACCTCTCTCCCTCCCCCACCCCTCCACAAAGTCTCCTTATGTCCCTAACTAGCAAAAAGAAACAAAGGGAGTTAATTCACCTGAGACCAGTGCACTATCCTAGGAATAAATATCACATTTTCCTTTGACAATGGCTAATCTCCACAGAGCTCCTGGTAGGTTCCAAGTCAAGCACATGTATTCCAAGTGCAAAGAGTCTGCAGAAACCTGCCCTGCAGATTTCAGGGTGAATGATCCCAAGCAGGCTTTCAAATTACAATAGCATACAGCTGATGGTTTGGTTTAGAGGCAAAAAGGACAATTATGATAATCTAGTCTAGTGATCCCCAGATTGTGGAGTGCATCCCCCAAGAGGGGTGGGAGGAACATTCAGGGGAATACAGGAGGGCCCTGGCCAGACCCCATGGAAGACAGGCAGGAAGTGCCACCCAGTCCCCCTCTGCTCCAGCCCTGGCTCCTCACTGCCTCTCCACTCCAAGCCATGCCACCTGGCCTCAGCCTCTGGCTTCCAGATGCTGGCCCCAGCAGCTGGCCCAGCCCCAGCTCCACTCCCAGCCCTGGCTCCAGCCTCAGCCTCAGGCCCCGACCAGGACTCAGCTGCAGCCTTAGCCCTGTCTCCAGCTCCAGCCATTGGATCCCATCTGCAGCTCTGGAACCAGCTTTGGCCCCCAGTGCTAACTGTGATCATGCTCCCAGCCCTGGCTCCCATCTGCAGATTGTGGGAGAAGCACAGACAGAGGTAAGAGGGGCACAAGGTGAAAAGTTTGGGGACCACTGATCTAGTCTGACCACCTGCATAGCATAGGCCATATAATTTCATTCAGCCCATAAGTTGTAGTTGAGCTATTGCATATAATTTAGAATAACAACTAATCTTTATTTTAAAAGACTTCCATTTATGGAAAATTCACCAAATCCCTGAGTAAGTGGTTCCAGTGGTGAATCACCTCCCTTAAAATTGTGCATTATTTCTAGTCTAAAGTTGCCTCAGCTTCCAGCCACTGGATTTTGTTATGCCTTTGTCTGTAGTATTAGAGATCTCTGCTATCAGAAATATCTTCATGTTCATACTTATAGACCATGATCAAGTTCCCTGTTAACCAATGTAACAACCTGGTGGATACTACCATAGCAGATTATTTTACTAACTCTGGTTACATCTACATTACAAGGTTTTTGCACAAAAACAGCCATTTTTGCATAAAAACCAGTGGAGCATCTACACCTCAAGCGCGTTTTTGCGCAAGTAAATCTGCAGAACAGAGGGCTTTTGCCAGCAGAATTATTCCTCTCCCCACAAGGAATAACTCCTTTTAGCGCTACAGCTCTTGTGCGAATAGGCACGTGTGAACACTTTGCAGGGGGTTTTGCGCAAGAAACTCCTATCAGCAAAAGTACAGGTGCTCTGATGGCCATTCTGTGAATGGCCATCAGAGCTTTCTTGCACAAGAGTGTCCATGCAGTGTGGATGCTCTCTTGCATAAAAGCACATCACTTTTGCGATGTGCTTTGAGCTATGAACGCGCCTTTGCGCAAGAAGTTTTGCAGAAGATCTCTTCTGCAAAAGGCTTCTTGTGCAAAAACCCTGCAGTGTAGACAAAGCCAGAGGGTACAATCCTCTTCTCATGAAAGTCAATTGGAGTTTGAACATTCATTTTAACAATAGTGGGATCTAGCCATTTAGGTAAATTTTATCATTGGATTTAAAGATTAATTATTATATTACTTGTATTCAAATTTTGAGATAACTATATCACAGGAGGAAGCAAGCAACTCCTCTGGGAAAACAAGGAAGTGTAGTCTGAAATAGTCAACAGTGATGTGGAAAGTGCAGAGGTATGATTTCAGCCCTGGAAAATTAAAGCAAAGGCTGCAGTGATTTGACTTTCCAACATTCTTTCAGATAGTACATAGTTAAACAGTTATATAGCTGTGCAGAGCTGGAATCAGTGACAGGGCCGGTGTGTCTGGGATGTTTTTATGCCAAAGGAGACAGACAAATCCATAACTAATCTGCAGAAAAAGGGCAGGATCAACAAAATATCCCCCTTCTGGTCCCAAAGAGCAGACGGTTTTTCCTAAATATGAAACTTTTCATTTATTAAATTCCACAACTTGTCAAGTTTGTACTCCGATATATTAGCTTGTGACTCCAAGATCTCAACTGGGGTTTCATGGTATCCCTTCACTATTCTGTAAGAAGCCTTCTGATGTGATCACTCTTAATTTAAATCTCTAGGGCCTGATTCTTCCCTGTTTTGTTCCTTATTCTTCCTCTTCTGCCTCTCAAACAGGGTACACACGTCTTCCCCTCCGTCCATGCCTCTCTCCTCACTCACTCACTAATTCTGGTGTCCTACACTCATTAATTGGGCAATAAATCTCACCCTGCATCTTGGGTTAATTTTCTAGAGGGTTTGAATGGATTTTTGGAAATGCTCTTGGACAATAAAAACTGTTCCTTTGAACTGAGGCCATCTGGAAGGAGCTCTCCACACTGCAGCTGACATGCAGGCTTTGGCTTTCATGCTCACCAGCTCTTTCCTCTCCTATTCTCTCTAGTTTTTGCAGTGTTTGAGTTTTCCTCAGGTTTTATTTTTGGAACAAGCAGTGAATCTGTGAATCTTTCTATTATTAAAAAGTATTATTTCTGTTTCTGGTGGCCTTCTGAGTGGCAAGGGGTGGTTCTCTCGCTCTCTCTCACTGTCTGTCCCAAACACGAAAGGACCCAGGCATGAAACAATTTCTGCTGCCACCAGCCAAAACTATGACTCAAAATTGTTGGCCTTCTCCCAGGAGAGGTGCTTGGTTTTCACCAGGCAGTTTCTAAAGAGGCTGTCACTTTCCTCAGTACCTCTCTTGCTCAGCAAGGATCAGTTCCTGCCATCAGGCAGAACTTCCCTAAGACCATCCTTCAGCATATTATCCAGCAATGAGAGCTAGGCACTGCTCCCTCTGGACACAATCAATGTGGCATTTTAATCAGCCAATGGACTCCATATTAGACAAAATGTCAGTCAGCAGAGGCTGAACAGGTCATATACTCAACAACCCCAGCCCTAACTCCTAGGAAAAACAAAAATGAAGCACATGGTTCAGGAGAAGGAGTCATGGTTATTATGCACCATTGTCAAACTGTTGCTTACTGATTCATCTCAGTTCTGTCTACATCTCTTCAAACAGAGCTGAGACCAATGTGTCCTTGAGCAGGACTATAGGATAAGCATGGGAGGGTCAGGTACTGGTTGCAGCTATATAACTTTGTGGGGGTAATCTTTTCTTCAGGCCCACAGCATCCACATACTCATCTGTCTCCATTCTTCTGGGTGTTGCTCCATTTCTTCACAACTGAAGGAGGATAGGGGATAAACCCTTTACTATTTGCTTCTCCTGGAATTTACCCCAAACAGAAATAACAACGCCATGCATCTATATGAGTCTTTTTACCTAAAGATCCCAAAGTGGTCTGAAGAAGTGGGTGTATCATTAATTGCAGCACAGAAAAGGGAAACAATTTGCTCTAGACTACACAAAGTCAGAGACAAATTCAGGATGAAAACCCAGATCCAAGACCTATCTGCTGGATCACAGTACCACAAATGAATGAAAATCAAGCACCACATTATTCTGTATAGCATATATAGAGAGCGGTACCAAATGAATGGACTTGAGGGATAATGGCCCTGATGTTAGCAGCTGAACACAGATAGCTCCTCCTGGACAGAGTAGGATGAACACTTTAGCATAGTGGGCAGCATCAAACAATCCATTAATTCAGCCTTCCCCCTTTTCTGCCATCCCCTGCAGGTGTGGCTGATTTCCAGAGTTGCGATGGCTTTGTGATGATTGGGCCCAACATCCACTGCAGGAGAACTGTTGAATCAAGTAAATCGTGCCTCATACCATCGGAGGAACAGGAGAAGTCCACAAGCTGCAGGACTTGAGTGGA
This sequence comes from Pelochelys cantorii, assembly GCA_032595735.1. NCBI lineage: Eukaryota > Metazoa > Chordata > Testudines > Trionychidae > Pelochelys > Pelochelys cantorii. The sequence continues at coordinate 57,427,223 of CM064329.1, read as the reverse complement.
ACACAAGTTTCTTAATAGTCACTATGTTTGCTGGTGCTTCAGGGGAGACCCGGTCCAGGGCCAAGCAACTATGTTCCCAACATTATCCAGAGGGATCATCCTACTCCCAGGCCAAGGTGTTGTTCAAGGATTTGACTCCCAAGGGAACAAAGCTTCAGCAAAAAGCTGTGCAGTTTCTCACTTCTCAGAAACACAAAACACACCAACAGCTACTGAGGACTAGCCAGGAGAACTCCACAAATAGTAACAGGAAATCAAAGTGCCCATACCAGACATGCTCCAGCTAAGAGGCCATTTAGAGCCACAAGAAATCAGAGCTGGACAGTGAAGATTACATCATGGTGTGGATAAACCTGTGAGTCTGTCCAACTGGAACCATGCCAGCCGGTCCAGATGGCTGAAGAATGTGCTGAATAAATAGCTACCTCCATCTCCTCTTCTCTCTTTCCTCCATGTTCTCTCTGTTTTCCCTCTTTCTTCCCATGTTCTCCTCCTCTCCTTCGCCTTCTCTCAGAAAAATACTGTATCCTCAAGAGATGTTGCATAAACATATTGCTCAAATGTGTATCTATAATTATCACATTGTGCACTGAGAGGCAGCCTAGTACAGCTGACAAAGCACAGGAGACTTGGGTCCTATCTGCAGCTCTGTCACTGGCCAACTGCGTGATCTTGTGCAAGTCACTACCAATTAGTACTTTGTCCCCTCCCACTCTTTCTCTACTTAGGCCATAAGTTCTTTGGAGAAGAGACTGTCTCTTACTATGTGTTTGTACAGTACCGAGCACCATGGAGCCTCAGTCTCAGTTTGGGGCTTGGAGACGCTACTCTGGTTCATATTAAAATTAACAGTTTGAACACTGTGAGATCAGATCCTTCTTTGTGCGTAATGACATCAGTGGTGTATATCCCATTAGCTATTCGGATCCCCTTCTGGCACTCAGGATGAGTGAGGGGTAACAAGTCTACCAGGTTTATAAAAAACAGATAAAGGGTCTCCTTCGGAAAAAATAAAATGTGTACAGTTTGACAGGTCTGGGGGATATCACAAGGGAATTTGCTAATAAATACTGACAAATATGCTGAACTCCTGACAATTATTTTTATAAGTCATAGGGTACGTCTACACTTGCACCCTAGTTCGAACTAGGGATGCAAATGTAGGCGACTGAAATTGCTAATGAAGCAGGGATTTAAATATCCCGCGCTTCATTAGCATGATCTCGCCGGCACGTTACTCTGCTCAACAGCTGTTCCGAAAGTGAAAGTGCGCGCCGGGACGCGTTAGTTCGAACCAAACCCCTTGGTTCAAACTAACGTTACTCTTCATTTTTTGAAATAGGACAGGGGCCAGAAGGCTAGACAAAACAAATAGGATACTATTATTTAAAAATGGATTAAGGAGAAATGCCACCCAGAAAAATCTAGCTTTAAACACAAAAGTCTCTTGTTTAAGGAAAAAAATCTTCAAACATCTACAAGACAATGCATCCATGTGCAATAAGCAGCCTTGGGGACTGTAAGGGTACATCTACACAGCAGTGTTATTTTGGCATAACTGACATTATTCCAAAATAACATAGTCCGCGTTTACACTACAAGCAGCTATTTCAACATAACTGAGCTGGAGGACCTCTTACTCCAATTCCTATAACCCTCATTTTACGAGGAGTAAGCAAAGTCGGAGGAAGAGGTTCTTTCTTGGATTTCCTGCTGTGTAGACAGCACCAAAAGCCGACATAAGCTATTTTGTCTTAAGCTATGCAAGTGATGTAGCTGAAGTTGCATAGCTTATTTTGGCTTTAGCCCTGCTGTGTAGACGTACCCTAAGAGTACCACAGGGGTCTTCTATTGTCTCTCCCTTTAGCGGGTGTTAATACCCTACATAAAATGTCTGAAGTTCCTCTGGCTCACTGGGACAGATGCAGCTTGTTAAGTCCTTCCTGGATATAATGGAGGTGGGAGCCTCTTTTTTGAGTTAGAAGGAACTTTGCCCAATTCTAGGGACAGCCGTGGCTAGGGAGCAAGTTTTGGTAGAGGTTATGTTGTATTACTGAGTTGTTTGTTTTCTTGGGGATGAGGCAGCGCCAGGGACTAAGTCCCAATTTTGGCTTCACTGCAATCCACCAGACTCCTACCAAACCCTATGGGCTCCTAAGCTCACTCGGCACCTATGTTTTCAGGGTACAAGTTCCCTTAGTACCTATGTATCTACCTATGAGCATGCACACTGACGCCTCCCCTCTAGGGACGTTGGGATGCCTATCTTTTGCCTAAGCCCCAGGGCAATTCCCCAACCAGGGAGGAGGAAGAGGTGAGACAAGCATTTGTGTGCTTGCATCATGTGCAGGGCCAGATTCAGTAGTCTGGCTGGAATAGGTGCCCATCCCATAGTGTTACTGTTAGCCCAATGGTTAGAATACCTATCTAGTTGAATGGGGGAAATTCAGGTTCAGTTCTCCCCTCTCTGCTATAGAAGGAGATAGAATTTGAACAGGGGTCTCCCACCTCTCAAGAGGCCCAATGACTCTAAGTATTTATCCACAGCAGAACAGTCACTCAGCCAGAGAAAGAATAAGAATGACTCTGTAGTCCAGTGTTAAGACACCACCTGGCAGGTAGAAGACTCTAGCACTCAGTTTTCCAACTCCTACCTCTCTTTCATTATTAATCCACCATGGAACAGCTTCCACAGGAAAGAGTGAGAGAGACCCACATCTTCCCAGCTCAGTGGTTACAGCACTACCCTAACAGGTGGGAGACTGTTCAAATTCTCTCTCATCCTTTGGTAAAGAAGGGGAAACTGAAACTGTGGCTTTCACATCACAGAGAGTGTGCTAACCACTGGACAAGAAATTATTTCTCCTCTGGCTGCTTTGTGTGGAGCTAGGCAAGTCACAAAATGATAGGACTGGAATGTATGGAGGGACCTCAAGAGGCCATCTAATCAAATTCCCTGCACTCATGGCAAGACTAAGTGTTATCTAGATCAGTATTTCTGAAAGTGTTCCATAGAATCACTTTCAGAAACACATTAACTGCCTGCCCCGGTTTGTTTATTTACCAACGCCATGGCCATGGAGCCTTGTGGCTCCCATTGGCTCCGCTTCATTCTTTGCAGTCAAGTAGAGCAGCAGGAAGCGGTGGCCCGGCCCATGCCACTTCCCGTGGCTCCCCTTGGCAGCAAAGAGTGAAACAGAGCCAATGGGAGCCATTATGCCCCTTCCAACTTCACTGGGAAGCATTGATAACTATTTTCTGGGAACAGTTTTCCAATCGTTTATGCACCTACCTTATAGTAGCTCTATCTAGGTTGTATTTCCATAGTTTGTTTATGAGAAGGTCATGCGAGACAGTATCAAAAGGATTATTAAAGTCAAGACACACCACATTTACTGCTTCCCCCCTTATCCATAACGCTTGTTACTTTGTCAAAGAAAGCTGTCAGGTTGGTTTGACACTATTTATTCTTGACAAATCCATGTTGACTGATACTTCTCACTTTATTATTTTCTAGATGTTTGCAAATTGATTGCTTAATTACTTGCTACATTATCTTTCCAGATACAGAAGTTAAGCGGACAGGACTGTAATGCTCTGGGTTACCCTTATTTCCATTTTTATACATGGGCACTATATTTGCCCTTTTCCAGTCTTCTAGAATCTCTCCCATCATCCATGATTGTTCAAAGATAATTGCTAATGGCTCAGATATCTCCTCAATCATCTCTCCTTGAGTATTCTAGGAAGCATTTCATCAGGCCCTGATGACCTGAAGACATCTAACTTGTCTAAGTAATTTTCAACTTGTTGTTTCCCTATTATAGCTTCTGAAGCTACCCCATTTTCACTGGCATTCACTATGTTAGATGTCTAATTGCCACCAACCTTCTTGGTGAAAACCGAAACAAAGAAGTCATTAAGTACCTGCAAGACTTACACTTTTCCCTCCTTCATTGAGTAAAAGACCCTCTCCTTGGTCTTCCTCTTGCTTCTAATGCAGTGATTCCCAACCTTTTTCCCATGGAGGAACCCCTGAAATAATTTTTCGTATCCCAAGGAACCCCTACCTATGAAAATGTTTGTGTGCACTAGAAAAGGCTAGAAATGCAGAGAATTCTGGGAAGCAGAAGGGCAGGCACAATACAACTAAATATAACCTTAGATACGAACTGAACAAAACAAAGAGGCAGTTGGTAGCGTATGAAGATTACTCCAGTATTGCCAGTTGCTGGACAAAAATTCCCACAATATTTTGAGGGATATTTGGAATTGTTTGCGGTATTTCAAAATTTTTATTTATTTATTCCACGATTTCTCGCGGAACCCCTGACGATGGTCTACGGAACCCCAGGTTTCCGCGGAACCCTGGTTGGGAAACACTGTTCTAATGTATGTGTAAAATGTTTTCTTGTTGCCCTTTATGTCTCTAGCTAGACAGAGCTCATTTTGTGTCTTGTCTTTTCTGATTTTGTCCTTAAATACTTGTGTAGGCCTTAAGTTTCAGAGCTTCCTGATATCTACTGGCTGGTTCCCATTTGTGAATCATTAAACAGAGACAAGCAATTCTCTTTGTCGGAAAGGCAGAATTTAGGACACAGCATGTTGTTGACATCTCCTACTGGGTAGTTTAGACAGCTCCCCAAGTAGGATGTTGGCTTTTCTGCCTTTCATTCTAGGGTGCCTTTCTCTCCCTCTCTCCCATTCATTACATATTGAGCCTTGGCTTTGTGAATTAATGTTGTTCCTGTTATTTTCTAGGCACCTAAAAGATAGATGCCACAATGAGCAGTGTTTCAATGTCTAAGTCCCTTTGTGAATCCCACCTTAGTTTATCCATTTGGTTGATAAGGAACAAATAATTTATCTTCAATTTGGAATATAGAAAGCAAAAGTCGCAACCCAGTCAGGACCAAATACTGACCTTTGTTACTCTTGTGTAAATCCTGAAGCTGTCTGAATAATTATGGACTGAGTTTAGTGAAGTTACTCTGGATTTACTTGGTGTCTTTGAGATCAGAATCAGACCTACAGAGTTCAAAGGTATGGAATCAGGACCTTATGACTCATTCAGTTCAGCTGTATTCATTCAGTACCAGACCCACAGCTCACTGAGACAATGTAAAAAAGTCTCTGACTACAATGGGTTTGGATTAGGTCCTTCATGCAGAGTCCCATAGAAGTAAAGTATATGATACAGTGATGGACTTCCCAAAGTCTTGCCTGTAAATATAGCTCAAATTGAGTTGCATGTGAACGCTATTAGGTAGGCTGACCTTGGTAACAGAAGTGTAAACCAGGGCTAAATGGAAGCAAGGGAGAGCTGTCCCTGGCATAGTGCAAGGAGTAGAGTTAGCCCAAAAGAATGCTAGTGGCAATAGCATGTGAATTAAACATGCAGCTGACACTAACTTGGTGCTGTTTGCAAGAACCAAGTAGTAATACTAAGGTATATATTTAATGTGGACAGGAACATGAAATACAGAATGCAGAATATATGAGGTCTTTTCCGATTAATGCAGCTGGCAGAAACCAACCACAGCCTCTAATGCCTAACATTTATATAGCCTCAAAGGGGCCAACAAACTTGTCAGGCCTCTGAGCAAGGTGTGGGCTTTGCACCCCCAGAGAAACAGGGCCTCAGATAGAAGGGGTAAGGCTGGGGGCAGCCAGCCCTCATTGCCCCCTGGAAGGCACCGCACACTGGCCCCCACAGCCAGCCCTGACCCATGCAGTGCTCCCAGGGCAATTTAAAGGACCCAGGGGTCTGGCTGCTGTCACTGCAGTGCTAGCAGCCAGGAGCCCCAGGCCCTTTTGAATCACCTGGCCCCAGGGCAACTGCCCCCCTATATCCCTTTCCCTTTGTTGGCAGCCCTGTATAATCCAAATATGAGTAAGTATCATCACAATCCTCAGTTAACCTACCCACAAGACAACTAGCAGAGTGAGGAATAGAACACAGGTCTCCTCACTCCTAGGCTAATGGGCATTCACAGGACCACTAACCTTTACTAGCACAGCTCAGTTGGCAAGTAAGGATTTGTGGCTTCACAGCACGTCACTAACTCCCATGTCACTCTATTAGCATGGAAACATCAGACAGAGTTCAGAGATTAACTCATCACTATGCAAACAACTTTGAGATACAGAGACTGAAAGGGGCTTTGGGAAAAAAAAAAGTGTTCCATCAACATTCTTTTAAAATGTCACAACTAATTTCCCCTCAACTAAACTGCTTGCCTTTCAGTTCCTTCCCTGGGGCAGCTGTTAGTTCACTTGCCCATCCTCTCTCCCTCTCTCTTTTGGCTGTCATTAATTAACACCTAGGTTCTACCTTAAGCCATTCTGACGTGCAAAATTTAGCTAACAATGAAATGCACCCACAAACACTGACCTCTTCTAAATTCAGCTTGGCTCATGACTCAGAGCAGACTTTTTCATGTTTCGTAATATGTGCACTCAAACTCGCCATACACTCTTATATATATATTCTCTCCCCCCCCCGCAGAAAGAGCTCTACCAGGAGAGGGGGTATCAGTAACCACAGAAAGCCAGGAGAAGGATCATATGCAGAAATCTAGACTCTCTGAATATTGGCTAGTGGGGACAAGTTGACATAGGTAGGAAGCTCACTCTGCCTGTATTCCAGTGGCATTGCAGTGAGGAAGCTTACCCCGCTAGAAATGAATTCCAGTGGGTACCAAGTGAGTAAACGTATCCTGTCAGAATTTTAGTAGGAACTGCAGTAAGGGAGCTCATCCTGCTAGAATCCCAGTAGGCATGACTGTAAGGAATCTCGCCCTGCAGAAGGAATCCTGACAACTTATCTACAAGCACCAAAAAAGAATGTACTATCTCCCTCTTATGTAATATACCTCATAACTGATACAAAATGCATGTATAGTGCTGCCTCTGCCACCAAAACGAATGATAACACTCATGTTGAACAGGAGCCTGGTCAGCAAATTAAAGGTGTTATTTTCTATTTATTCTAGGAAAAAAGACCAAGTTTAAGTCAGGCTTAGTTAATACAAGTGCCATCACTGTTTGAGACAGTGTGACTCATGCAACCTTAGAGGGACATAGGATTCATCACAGCCCAGCAAATATGTGTGCGTGAGAGAGAGAGAGTGCACATAGGGAGAAGTTACTGGACAGTGTGTGTCTTGGCACTCGCATTCAAACCTTCCATGTGACCTTGTCTGGTGTGTAGGGAAGACCTGCTTCAAGCATCTTTTCACTTTGACACTGACCGTGCCAGAAAAAGCCCAGAGAGGGTTAGGAAGGCAGACAGCTAATGAGAGATTTAGCAAGAGAAAAAGTAAGAAATGGAGGAAGGAGAAAAACGAAGACAGAGGGTAAGGAAGTTAGACGCCCATGAAAAAAAAAGGAGAAGGGGATGGTCAGGTGGGTTCATGAGCAACATGAATGAAAGAAAGGTCATTTCAAATTCTTTCTCCTTGCTGCAGGAGAGAAATGGAAGCTTGTTTTTTAGAGCAGCCAGGAATAACTAGATAGAGGTAAACATTGCATGGTGGATATATGGAAAGCAACTGGATTGAAACACACAGCCTGCCTTTCAGTGCACTATCTGCAGTTACCTCCTGTTCTGGCATTGCCCTAAGATTCCCATTCCCTGCTCCAGCTTTTCCTGATCTGAGAACAAATACAGTCTGTGCAATGGGAGACACACTGACTCAAAAAGGCACCTAACCATTCAATCCTATTTTTACAAGGCCTTATCTGAGCTTCCTAAAGAGGAAAGAATAAAAAAGGAGATTTTGAGAGTCACCAGCTCTCTTGTATCTCACAAGCCTAAAACAAATCATTTTCCTAGAAAATCTGCTATCCTAGGAATAACTAGATATGACTCTTCTTAGCTTATTAGAATTGAGTTCAAGTTGGAAATGGTATGAGCTTTCCTCCTATGCTATCTGTTCTTCTGCATCATAACTACAGCAAAGGGTCTAATCAGGGGGATTTTTTAGTTCCACCTTGTCTCTGATGTGGACTTTCCAACAGAGGAGTCAACTAGTGGGTGTGAGTTGTTGAAATCCAAATAGTGTGGGCAGAATGCACAGATTTTAATAAATGGAATAATCTAAGTTGCACCAAAATAAATACAACTTGAGAAGAATTATAATCACCTTTATACCAGAATACATTCTCACCACCTGGCTGTGAGGGGACACCTGTCATGCTATTCTTTTGAGCCTAGCTTCCTAGATGAAATAAATTCCCTCATCTCCACTGGTATTATAAGGATTTCCTACATACAGAGAGATGGTTTGGAAATAGGAAGAGATCATGTGGAGTCCCAGAGTTATGCCTTTCTCAGAAACATCACCTAATCCATAGGAGAAGCTTTTCAGTCAAATATGGACTGTTACTGTAAAGTCACTCTCCCCAGGACTGCACTCACTGAAACCAATTGTCTACTATAAATGGATTCTGTTCCAGTCTTTAAGAGTATCGTCAAGTTAGTCTCTCTACTAACTCTCCTTTCTCTATTACTTCAAACAAGCTGCTTGTATTCAAGGCCCTTCATAGTTAGCTCCCCACCCTGCCTGTCTTCTCTCATTCACTATCAAGCTGTTGATGCACATCTCTGTAGTTTTGCTCTGGGTTTGTACAGCACCTAGCACAATGGAAGCCTGGTCCATACCTAAGGCTCCCATGTGCTCTGCTAATACAAATAAACAAACACACCTGAGAACCTGAAACTGTCTCCTACTCATGAGCATCATTAGACTCTGAAATTTCCCCAGTGATAATCAGGTATCCTAACCTATTAGCTACTGCAAACATACAGGTTGGGTATTTTCTTACCCACCAGATAATATTCCCCCAGGTTCCCTTCTCCCCCCCACAAAAAAAAAAAACAACAAAACAAAACAGCAACCTGATGTTGCACCAAAGACTTCGGGTGTATTCAGCACCAAGGCCAGAGCCTGAGGGGGAAAACCCCAAGTGCCATAACAATGGAAGCTGAGAATCAAAAAGGAAACTAGGCATTTGAAGCATGTGATTTACGTTCCTCCTTCAGGCATGCGGTGCATGTAATGAAAACAGACCAGCAACAGTGGCATATCTTACTGTTTAGCAACCAGGTTTTCATCTCCTGGAGAAAGGAAGGGGCAAGAATCCCTCACATGTTTCCCAGAAGATAAGTTCCATTGAATCTCAGTGAATCAAACCATGTTCCTAGCAGGGCCCTCAGAGGTCGGGATAAAACAAGCTGGGAAGTTACAGTCTGGGAAGTTTTCCATATTCTGATGCTCTCCTTTAATCTCTTGCAGCAAGGCCCTCCTGCCTCCACCAAAACCACCAGCAGCACTAGCTACTGAGCATATCTCCAAGGAGACAGCAATTTTCTGACAGATCTGGCTAAAGTGCATTTCAGACATCTTCCCCAACATCTGCAGAACTACTATCTTGCAGTATCTGACTCACAATTACTGCTGCGGATGTGCTCTTCTGGATTGGCCAGCGTAACCAGTGACCTCAGCACACACCTAACAGGAAGCTTCCACCCTCTGCTCATTGCTTAATATACTTATTTTGCAAATATTTTCACAAAATTCCTTCCTGTTTCCCCTCACTCAGGCACCCATTTCTGTGTCTATTTTATTCCTCATTGTGAGGTCTAGCTCTCTGCAGAGATGGCCCAAGGCCCTCTCTTTGTATCTGCCTCTGAAAAGGCAGATACAACCATAACTATGTCATGCCACCATGATTGCTAGGATCTTCTCAGGACATGAGGTTGGTGGCTGGGATGAGATCAGCCAACTGAGCTTGACACACATGCTGTTTTCTGGATGATGTTTCTCAAGTGTTCCTGACAGAGAGTTCTTAGTTTCCTTTAAAGTGTGTTAAGTATACACAACACTCCACCACTCAACAGATGATGAGACCTTCCAAAGAAAGGTCATATTTCTCCACTGCCAAAAAATAAATGCTGATTTTCAATTTAAGGTTACGAAGTGACAATGTTGTAGGCTCAGGAGGTACCTTATGTCAGAGAGGGGAAGGACAGTCTGGTGGTTAGACTGCTAGCTAGTAAGGTCTGAGGCCTTTTTCTGCAGCCACATTAGGACAACAGCTACCATCAGTTAAAAGGCAGAAAATCACATCCTCACATTCCATCTTAATTACATTAAAACAATGAAATATTGGGCTTTTAAAAAATCACTTCTGTCCTAAGAGTACCCATCATCATCAGGTAAAGAAACAGATCTGAAGATGTTTAAAGAAAATGATGTTTGATAGTATTATGAATGGCAAGGAATCCCTTATCAACAGTTGCGATTATGAAATCTATACTTTTTTATTATTTTGCCTTCATGGTCCCAACTTCTCTATTGTTTGTCTGTATGGTTACTGTCTGGATCTTTGATTGTTTCTGTCACAAAACTAATTTTGAAAGATATAAATCAACTAAGGCTGTGGGGTATGATTGGTTAAAGAACTGTTTATCTATACATTAGGGCGGGTCAAAGAATTATTTTGTAATACCTTAAAGTGTTTGGTTAAGGTATAGCTAAGCAGGACTCAAGTTTATGTATATAAATTGAGGTCCAAAGGAAGTTCTTTGGAAACTCACTCCAGGACACAGCCGAGGATCTGATCTCAACACCCTGCCATCCACACTCTGAAGTAACTGGAAGTGCCCCCAGATAATCTAATCCTCATTGGCCACCAGGAAAAGTTCATCTGCCTTATTGGTAGTCGTGAGCACTGTATGCTTAGTGTGTGCATTCTGTTTTGGTAACTGTTAATAAATAGAATTAAAAATATTTCAGTGTAAGGCTCTTCCATTGGTAAAAGTCCCCAGAATCACTCAGATTATATCTTAGAAGTTGGTATGGGTGGCTCTGAGCCTTAGGAAATAGATAGGCACCTTTCACCTGGAGCCCTAAGAACTGGGAAAAGGTGGGGATGCCTAAAGTAACTAGTTACCTCTTGAGCCCATGGAAAGGTAAAAGTAGAGTGCTCTAGACTGTGAGTAACAAGTGTAGAACTTGCAAGATAGGGGTGCAATTCCCTATATGGCCATAAACTTCCTGTGTGACCATGGGCAAGTAAGTTAGCCTCTCTGTGCCACTCACTCTATCTACATCACAGAGGTATTGTGAGGACAAGAATCATAGAATCATGGGGCTGGAAGGAACTTCAACAGGTCATCTAATGATCCAATCCCCTGCGCTCAGGGCAATGTTAAGTATTAACTAGACCAGCAGCAGGCAAAACATGTTTCTGATTATTTATGCACCAATCTTGCAGTAGCTCCACCTATGCTGGAGTTGTATTTAATTTACTATATATTTGGTTATGTCTACACAGCAGCATTATTTTGGAATAACGTTAGTTATTCTGAAATAACATAGTGTGCATCTACAGAGCAAGCCCGTTATTTCAAAATAATTTCAAAATAACGGGTTTCCTCCTCTGACTCCTGTAACCCTCATTGTATGGGAGTAAGGGAAGATGGGGGAAGGGTGCTCTATTTTGAAATAACTGCTGTGTAGACAGTGCCAAAAGTTGAAATAAGCTATTTCGACTTAAGCTACGCAATTAGTGTAGCTCAAGTTGTGTAGCTTATTTCGAGTCTAGCCCTGCTGTGTAGATGTGCCCTTTGAGGGAGTTTGTTTGTCTGTGAGGGAGCGAGTCTCTCTCTCTATCTTAATGCTCAAGAACTCCTCCTAAACAGCAAGAGCTATGGCCACCAAATTTGGTATGTAGCTTGCTTTTATCATAACTTAAAGCAAGGTAAAGGTTTGGTTGTGCCAGGACAATGGATGTGCCTGGAATGCAACTGTTTTCTTAACATAGAAAGAGAGGGGGCTGCTAACAGGGGCTGTTATACTGTGTTATGACCACAGGGGGCAGCAAAGGGCCCAAGATGGGGACAAGGACAGCTAACACTATTGGGGCAGCAAGGGGAAAGTGTAGAGGTAAGCTTCCCACCCACCCCCTGGCCAGCGTGGCCCTTGCCGTGGCCAGCCCTTTGGAGCCACCACCTGGCCAGCACAGCAGCTGCCACAGCCAGCCCTGAGGAGCTGCCACCCAAGCTGTGTAGCCCCCACTGGGGGGCTCTGGGGAGCTGCCACCCAGGCAATATAACCCTCACTGGCTCCTGCACTCCCACACCCTCAGCCACCTTAAGCCCCTCCTCACCCCCAACCCTGACTCCTTCACCCCCCACACCTCCAGCCCTGAGCCCCCTCCCCAACCCCAGACCCTGCCCTAGCTCCTGCATCCCCAGCCCACTGCCCTGAAGGACCCTAGATTTACCCAAGCTGAGTAAATCTAGTGTAATAAACACATTAAAGAATTGCGAGGTGCTCAGATACTACAGTAATAGGGGCCATATAATAGCTTAGAAAATAAGAGCAGATGAAGTGTTTTTACATTTTTCCTTTTTATTTCTGATCATATCATGAACTGTAATGGTGTGTTCTTTTGAGGGTTGCTAGTGCTGGGTTAACTGCCCTATTTCACTGATGCTTCTTAGACATCTCTGGATGCAAGATCAGCTACAAGAGAGTGTCCAGGAAGAGGAGCTGAAGAAGCAAAGTGAATGAGCCAAATGAAAAATCAGAAAAATTAAGAAAACCTGGGAATGTCTGTTATTAAAATGCATTCCTTCAGCCAAAGTCTCTCCAAATCTACTACCTATCCAGAAGGGTCACAGAGCTATTGTTGACAAGCCCAATTCTAAGCAAGATAAAGATCATACATTTTTACTGACCTGCCCATTACACCAAAACAGACCAAGAAACGAAAGACATGTAACTATAAGAATGATACAAATTAACTACATTTATTAGCTTGAGGATTAGGAAATGATGATACTTTCAAATGTGTCTATGCCTGGTATCAGCCCCAGAGACAGTTGTGGGCCTCTCATGACATCTGATATCAGGTGCCTACATAAAGAGAGGGGCACCCCAATAATCGGTGGGGGCACAGAAGTCTTTTGGCCCCAGGGTTTGGGCATAAAACATGCCCCTCTAAAACCCAATGAAATTTGAAGTCATGCACTGGCCCCTGGCTAGTAACCAGTTAGTTCTGGAATCCAACAAGAGAAATGGAATCTGATGAGAATTCATGGCTAACCCTTTAATTCCAGCTGTGGGGGGCAAGGAAGGAAAGAATGGGGTTCATACAGGGCAAAACCCACCTCTGGGCCAAGAGCAGAGCAAGGCCTATGCACTAATTAAATTATAAAAATAGGATATAAAAGAGGAACTTATGGGACATAGGCCTTGCACTGGCCTTCTGCACACCCACAAGGAACAGACTATGCTTATGTTTGAAAGGGTATGTCTACACTGCGAGGATCTATTGGAAAAAGATACACAAAATGCGTTCCGCATTTTGTGTATCTTTTTCCAATACTTTTGTCAGAAGAGGCTTTTCCAAAATTTGGCCCATCTAGACTGGGCCAACTTTCAGAACCACCCCTCTTTTGAAAGCCCCCTTCTTCCTTGTGGAACAAGGTATACAGGGGCTTCTGAAAGAGCATGTTTGCTCTTCTGCAAAAAAAAGTGGAAGAGCAAACGCATTCCCTGGATGCGGCAGAGTTTTTTTGGGATACTTCTGGTAACCTGAAAAGCCCTCACAGTCTAGCCATACCCTAAGTGAAGACCAGCTAGCTCTGGCATGGCTGCAGTTCTGCAGTCTTTTAAAAACAAATGCTTACTGGGTGCACGATTCCTGAAGGGTACAAGTCTCAACAGGTGTCTGAACTCATTGGGCCTCACTGTAGAGCACAAAGTGAGAAAAAGGGTGCTGGAGCCTGAAGGCGCAATTTCAGAATCATAAGGCTAAGAAGCTTGATAATGAAAGCTGAGAGAGAGAGAGACAGAGAGAGAGCTACCTGAGCCATAACTCTAATAAAAACAGGGAGTGAATATGTGCATTCTGACAAGAATAACAACAAATGCCAAAGCCTGGTGTGGATAGTGCAGAATTCAGACAGGTTAATTCAATAAGCAAACATCACATGAAGGATTAGCTTTATTACTAATCAGTCATTTCTAATGAAAACACTGAACAAACTCTTCCGTGTTCAAAAGTAGTAGGTGACCCAGAAAGCTAAAGGAGAATCTGATTTTTCTGTCTTTAGTAATATGCTCATCTCAGTGAACAAAAGGAATATTTTCCATAGACACCTTTTCCCTTGCAGTACACCCATCCAAGCACTGATTAGACCTAGCCATGTTTATGCTTTTTAAACTAGTCCTCTGACAAATAACACTGTTCTCTTTCAAACATCCCTTTTTAAACACATTAATTTATTAATTCCAGGATGCACCTAGACCTATGATCCCATTATTTCATCTTGTAACAGACTTAGATTTTATAAACTACTGCTTAAGTGACAAGATGATTAACTAAAGAAGGTTACTGTTTCAGGAAAAGGTTCTTAGTGAACTCAATGCTCACTCAACCTCTTTAGAGAGAACTACATTTGCTGAACAATACATGAAGAGTCTCCATATTGAACCTCATCTCTCCCTCCAAAGAGAAATCATTAACAGTTTTAAGGATTACCATGCAACCCAAGTGCTTTGATGTTAAGTGCAATACTCTGAAAAGCAACTATGTAAAAATGAGATCTTTTTACTCAACAGATCCCTTCCCATTAAGATTTGATGGATTTACTAAAGTTAATCTTTATTTTTTTATGGCAGTTTTCCCCACAGAGCCACTACACAGAGGGTGAATTAGATTCCAGTACATTCTGGCTTTGGTATCATCAACAGGTTTGTTATCTGCATTAAGATTACAGAATCTTTATTGTTGATCATGCACAAGAACAAAGAGTCTCAGATCCCCAGGGTAGTCTGTGGTGTGAATGGAAAAAAAAAAGTTTTTACCTGTCAATTGAGCATAATAAATCTAGAGTCACTGAGAAATAATGAAAATAGATACTCCTCATGTCAGTTTTACAGTCACTGCCAGAGCAGAGATGGAATTTAATTAGTCAGGAAATTAACACAATGCATACAGTCAGTACACATTTGTAAATATCATGTCATGGTGGGTATCACTGGATGATACAGTAGGTATAGTCTATCTGATATAGTTAAGTTATACAACTCCCCTAGTGTGGCTCCAGATATAGTGGCATAAAAATGCATATAATGATCTATATTATTCTTATATAAAAATAAGCTAATTTGCTTCAAGGGCCTTTTATATTAGAATAACTGCATCCCAACCTAGGGCATTTACCAGTATTACTGAGGGGGCGGCAGAGATCCCACTCCTAATTAAAATAATTACACAAGTAAAACTTTCAAATGTATGTAGACAAGGTCTTAGGTTGAGAACAAATGTTCAGTCTTGAGAAGACCTGCTGTGTGTGGGTTAGTTTTGGCATGCAAAGATTCTAGGTAGAATGAACTGTGTAAGCAGAAGAAGAATTTACTCTCAACCTAAGGGTATGTCTACACTGCAATTAGAGGTATGCCATCTCTACTCATAAACAGTAGGCTAGATGTGCTCTGTTTAGCTCAAATAACTTATAGAAGACTTGCTGCAGTACAGGTTAGTCACTCCAATATGTCATCAGGGTCCCTTGCTGTTGGAATTCACTGCTATTGATTGAGTTAGCTAGATCAAAGGTAACTTAGGCATGTGTACATGTGCTGCAGTGGCTCCATGATGTTGACATATCCTTTGTCTCTAATTAGAGTCAATTCTTGAGACATAGATGCAACTCTGAAACAGGTCATGGAGAGGCCTGAAAGGAGGTATTACTTCCAGGCTGTTTGTGACCATCTCTGTTCCAGGACTGGTGTACATGTAAATAAAACACGTTACACTTAGAACAAACCAGATTCTGTGTCACTGATTTATCTTTTCCTGGGAAGATAACCCCAGTTACCTGAAAGGCCCCAGATAATCCAAAGCTACATTTGCTCACAAACAACAAAATCTGAATTCCTCATCTGGGACAACAACCTCCTATGGAACTACTGTACATGTGAGTTACATGACATGAGTACACAAAGTCTGGACAATCTTCTTAAAGATGAATACTCCCTTTTCACACACTAAATAGATCTAGTCCTAGTTCACTCCTCCTCCCCCTAAAGTAAATCGCTACTGTTAGCCAAGCAACAGATGTTTCACCCCCCTGTCATTTTACAAAAAGCAGGTAAGCAAGGGAAATAGCAGCAGAAGAGCTGGCTGCCCCCACAGCTTTAGGGTCTCCACTCTCCAGTACCGTTAGAGTGGGATGAGTTAGTTATGCCACGGAATTACACCCCAGGACCCGCTGCGGGATCCCTATTAGACACGGTTTCAAAAACACTGGCAGGGATCTTGCTAGAGAGGCTGAGACGGCCGATCCCCCAGAGGAGGTGCCAGGAGTTGTGTGTGTGTGGGGTGGGGGGTAGCTCCAGGGGACTTGAGCTGGCTGAACTTTGAGGCCCAGGAGGCGCTCAGGACTGGAGCCAGGTGCAGGGAAAGGGGCGCTGCGCTGCCCAGGCTCCCGGCACGAGTAGGAGCCGTTTGGCCGGGAGCCCAGGACAAGCAGGACGAGCCCAGGCAGCCCCCGCCCACCGCCGGCCGGCGCCCTTACCACATTGCTGAGGAAATCCGCTTCGTTCAGATCGCCCAGGTCCAGGAAGCCGGAGCCGCCTCCGGGGAAGAGGCGCTCGGAGGGGAAGGGCTCCAGGATACTGTCCATGGTGCCGGGGTTAGGTGCGGGGCAGAGCCGCCCTCCCGCCAGCGCGGCGGGCCGGAGCCGGGGCGTCCTCGCTCCCTCCGCAGACCCCCAGGCTCGGGGTTACTCCCGCGCCGCTCGGTGCAGCCGATGGCAGGGCCCTGGGCACCGACAGCACATGGCTCCTCCTCCCAAGGGACGGCGGCAATCCATAGGGCGCGGGGGCAGAGGGGCTCCCCGGAGAGGCGGGGGCCGCTGAGGGTCCCCCGACGGCTGAGGACGGGACAGGGGGGCAAAGGTGCAACGCCCGGGGCTGGGCAGATCCGAACCCCCCGGGCGCGGGCAGGGGCCCGGGCTGCCTCCTGGAGCCGTGCAGGAGGAAGGCGGGGCGGTGCACTCCGCCGGGACTCCCCTCTGCCCAGCTGTCACTTTCACACTCCGCCGAGGATCCCCAGGCTCAGCCGCCTGGCCGGCCTGGACATCACGCCCCCTAGCTCATGAATATTAAAGGTTGTGCGAGGCAGCACTCCCCTCCTTGAACAGCCTCTTAAGGAAGCTCTGGTGCAATGCCCTGCTCCTCCCTTGCTCTCACACTGACAGCACAGAGCTAGGGACAGTGGGCGCATCCTACACACAGCCAGGGCAGGGAACTGGGCTCGTGGAGGATCTGAGCAGCCATCAGGCCCCAGGCAGCCTGGGGGACAACACAGACAGAAGCCATTGTGGGGAGATGTAAGAGGGAGAAAGTTATGAAAGACCATTGCAGGCAAGGGTGGCAGCCAGGCCAGGGCTGACTGCTCTGCCTTTTGCAGGGCCCAGTGCTAGTGTGTGTCCCCAGCACAATCTAGAACGTCTCCTGGACATCCCAATGACTCTGACAAGGACAACCTCTGCAGCACCACATTAGGGCACTGGGCTCAGTATGCCCAGAGAGCATCCCCTACTGAGGGATACCAATTGCTACAGCACAAGGTTCCCTACCACTATTATGGGGATGATACACTACTGGCTCAGAAGAGTGCCACCTAGTGTATTTCCAACACCCTAGGTCAGGGCTACTCAACTTTGGAAGCCCCGGGGGCCACAATAATACTCACAGAACATGCCAAAGGCCGCAACTTAAGTGTGGTTGCATAAACATGCACATATATATGCAAATAGCTTCTTTCACACTGACGGGCATGAATACAAAGATTAAGGCAAGACTACACAACACATAAGCCCCATTTAAGTTGGTTCTGCTGATATTAATAAAATGCAATATTTACTTTTAATGAGCAATGACAGTCCAGGAATTTAAATGCTAAAACGCATATCAACAGAAGACCACTATATTGATTACTTTTTTGCTTTGGCTCCCACCTGCAGGCCACATGTTGAGCACCACGTAAATCCAAACCGCATTGCGGGCCGCAAGCAAATGGACCGTGGGCCACATGCAGCCCACGGGCCTCATGTTGAAGTATTCCTTTCAGTACCTTAGAACAGGGGTGGCAACATTTACTGACTGTCAAAGCAAGTTCACTGTTAAACATCTGCCAACATTTTATCCTAAGATAGCCAAGCCTAGCATCAGCTTAATGTTCATGTGGCTACTTACTGCCAATTACCCTCAGCAAAAGTCAGTGCAGGGGGGCCTGTTAGCAGCATCCCATCTTGCAGCTCTGTAATTAAAGATTCAGGCACCATTTAAAAGCTTCAGGAAGATTATATGTCTTCAAATAAATAGGATTATAAATCCCTGTACTCTCTGATATTCACTCTGATGAACACTTAGGAAAAACCTCTTAGAATAATCTTGTTGAAGCAGCTCTGGTATCCCTACCCTCATGGCTCAGCCAGAGTAGCCCAAAGAATCCTTCATCAATGTCTGGGGAACCAATTCTTCAGAGAGAATCAAGGTGCATTTCTCCCAAAAGAAACTTGGCTGGCAACTTCCAATTACAAGAATAATTTAAAAAGATGAAACTGACCAGTAGGAGATAGGCACTTTGGGGACACTTGGATTTGTGTCAGACTTGAAATGCCATCCACAATTGAAGGTTCATATTCACACTCTTTTCTTGATTCCACCAGGTCTCAGGGCTAATCCTAAACCCTAGAGACCAGAGGATGTCCCTCACACTAGTTCCCACGTGCAAATTCTCTGCACATATAGCCTATGTCTACACTATTAGGTTATTTCGAAATAAGTTATTTCGAAATAATAACTCCTGAAATAACTGTTTCAAAATAAGCTTATTCCTTTTCACAAGCAGGAGTTATTATTTCGAAATAACAAGCCCATTATTTCAAAATGACAGGGTTGGTAGTGTGGACGCTCGCCTTGTTATTTTAAAATAAGGGGAGTTATTTTGAAATAACTCCCCAGTGTAGACATGCCCATAGTGTGAGCGAGAACTAGGGCTTACAGCCGCTTTAAATTACATTTGCTCTCACTTTCCCAATCCCTTTCTGCTGCCCATGAGGAGTAAAGTGGCCTTAATGTAAATGAAAATCACAGACACAAATAGCGAGCAGAGAATTGGGCTAGGGTTCCAGAAGACTTTCAGCTTGTCACTTACATCAAGAACACATGGTATTTGGGACTAATTGTTAAACACAGGAAAAAGGGAAGAAACTTGCAATGTCCACAGTGCATACTTCATACCCACTACAAGGAGACAATGGGAACAGAACAAAAACCTTACACTCCCAGTCCATAGTCCCTGCTAACAGATCCACCTCAGATCCAGCTCTCTAATGTGGGGACACAGGGCTACACATGGGCAGTATGGCTACATTACACTTTGTCTGGTGAAAGAGCCCCTTCTTGATGGTTTTAGAGGTCTGCTCATGTGGTTTGAAAGCTAGGAGAAAAGGGCTCCACTCTATCCTTACCAAGGAAGCTGGAAATATCTATTCTCTTCTTGCAGTGGTAGGAGTTTCCTTAGGGCTTCTCTGACCTTCTTCCCAGGGGCACCCACTTGTTCCCAGAAGACTGACATTTATTTCCTCATCACTTCTGGTGCTGCCTAAAAGAATGAGTAGTCCAGTGACAAGCACACTGGCCTGGACTACACTAGACCAGCAAAATGAATAGCTGGATTCGGCTTACCTTAAGCTGAGCCACTACAGCATCTAAACTGCGGGAGGCCAATGGGTGCACACACTCCTGTCCAGGCTTCCCTTACTCCTCACAGAATGAGGAGCACAGGACGCTGGTGGGGGCTGCCCTCAGCATTTGATTTGGGGGGTCTACACTAGATCCACTAAACTGAACACTAGAAGATCGACCTCTGGAGGATCAATCTTCTCCATAGTGTTTACAAGCCCTAGGCAGAGGGCTCTCTTCCCCCTGCCCTTCTCCCTAAGGATTAGGGTTGTTCATGGGTAACGTGTGTCAGTGGAACTGGGGATGGTGGTAGTAGCAGAACTGAGGGCTGAAACAGCAATGCTAGTGTCAGGACTGAGGTGCACTGGTAGAGCTATTATAGGGGAAGCTTGCGCTGTTCCCACCCTCACTAACCAAACCCTAGTGTCACTTTTATAAGCACTAAACTTCACCCCATGATTTTTAAAACAAAATTACTTTGAATTGCATAAAGCCTCTCTGATCCAGTTTTTCACCTAAGTTAGTTTAAGGAAATCTCCTTTCAGAATCACCCTTTTCATACAGGCGGGGGGGTGCATGTATGAGGCAGAGCTATTGTTTGCATTCACCAGGTAGGCGTGTCATCAGAAAAGGTCAAGCAAAGTAAACGTGACTTGTTTGTCTGAATTGCAAAGGAAAAACACTTTGGCACATTCAAACAGGGACCTCTCCATCCTGGAGATTAAAAATGTCTCAGGAGAAAAAGTCTGTCAGCTCAAAGATCCTGCTTTGTATTTACACTTTTTTTCTAAAACATAAATTTTCTAAGCTCATATTCCCCTGGTGACAGTGCTGTATATCAGTGTTTCTCAACCTTTTTTTATAAAGTACCCCTTTAAAAAAATTATAAGTACCCCCAGTACCTACAGTTTTCAGACACACACAATTTTTTTCTGACATTGCAACATGTTTGTTTAAACAACTTAATCGCAGCCGGGCAGGTGATGAAATTTTTGGGTGTAAAAAGTACAAAAATAATAAAGCACTGTAAAACCTAAAACAAAAATTGAGTTTTCTCCAAATTTCAGTTGTGTTGACGTACTCCCCAGACTTCTCTCAAGTACCCCTAAGGGTATTCGTACCACTGCTGTATATAAACAGATGAATGATCATATTGAACCTTCCTTTCTAGTACTTGTGATGTGCTATCAACTAGGCTATATCCAGGAGAGAGCTGCCGTAGTCATAATCATTTATAACACTTGCATAGGGTTTTGCAAAGATTGCATAAGATTCTTCTCACTTTGACCTCAGTGGAGGCAGGCTGCAGCCCAATGTAACTTGCCATTGACTTCAATGGATGTACACAAACTCTTTGTGCCAATAAGCTAGTTATTTCTGAAACCCTAGTCAGCCCACAAGTCTTGTATTATACAGAAAGACATAAAAGAAGATAATTGGGGGCGAGGGAAGGTGTCACATGGTAACATGACACAATCTGTGTAAGTCACAGCACTCAGAGCTCCCAAACATTAAGTTACCCCTTTATACTTGCCCTATTCTTCCACAACATGGTCCAGGAAGGCTGAATCTTTTATTTAGATTAATTTAACCTCCTCCCCCAGCAAATGCCATATTTCTGCCATATCTCATAGCCAGACAGAGGTAAAGAAAAAACAGACCAATATGGATAAGCTCAGATAAAATGTCAGAAATGTCTCTTTATGTAAACCTATGCAATTAAAGAAAATGCAACCAATATGAATCTATGGATAGAAGTAACTCTAAAAACCTGAGGAATTTAACAGAGAATGGTCTCCTTTCTCCAGGTTCATGAAAACATCCTGCGAATGCTATAGATGAGTTTTAATTTTCTATTTCATTCCATATCACTTTCCACAAAAAATCAGAGAATCTACCTTTCCCAAAGGAGATTTTATTCAAGGTGCCCCATGATTGTAAGCTGTGATGTTGAAGAATTTGGACAAATGTATGCTTTTCTCTTGACTCTCTAGCTATCCTTCTGGGAGGGTCTGAAGACAGAATCACCACTTGTTTCTTTGTACTCTGGTTGCTGCAGGATTCTGAGATGGAAGACAAGCATGGCTGTGTATCAACTCAAGGTAGTCAAGACCAAGGGTCAGAGTAGGTCTAAACCTGAGGTTGGGGGTAGTGCAGGAGTTCATAGTCAGATTCTAAGCCAGGGTCAATGTCAAAGGTCAGAGTCCAAGTCAGATTTCAGGATCCAGGTCAGGAGGCAAAGTTCACACAAGTCAAAGTCAAGAGCAGAACAAAAACAGCCATATCCAGATAACAGGATGTTCTCACATGCACTTTGGTGTATAAAGGAAATCAATCAGGCACCATGAGTCTCCGAGTCCTGCCTATCAGACCCTGTGGTGTGGCAACTGTCCCACAATGGCCAGAAGAGGTTAAAACAGGCTGGAGGGAGCCTCTGCAGAGCCCTGGCCAATTCGAGAAGAACTTTTAAGGAGCCAATAAGAGTGTAGCTTGCTGGGGCAGCCCTGTATAAGAGGAGCTGCTCAGCGAAGAGTAGATAATTGAGCCTTGACCAGAGAGGGTACACAACTGGTTCTCTTAGAGAAGGCACCTTTGATAGAGCAGTGCTGGGCAGGCTCAGAGGGCTAGAGAGGAAGGCTCCAGCCTAATACCTGCCAGGTGGCTGGCCTTGCTACAAGGACCAGGAGGGTGCAAAGAGTCACAGAGAAAGTGGCCCAGGGAACTAGAGGCTGTAAAGGGGAATAGAGGAGGGCAGGACAAAGCTGCCAGCAGAGAATCCCTGGGTCAGGACCCAGAGTACTAGACAGGCTTGGGTCCTCCACTTCCTCCTTCCACCACACCTTGCCACCAAGGCATAGCCAATACAGACTGTGGCTTGTCCCTGACGTAATGGGCTGCTAGACTTTGGAGCCACAGTTGGACACAGTGGTGGGTGAAACAGAGAACTGCTGATACCCTCCTAGGAGGAGGGTGTGGCCCATACAGGCTGTGGCTTGCCCCGAGACAAAGGGACTAGGCTTGGAGTCTGCAAATGGACACAGTAGCAGTAGAGACCCCAGAAGGGGGCGAGAGACCACTGGAGTGGGCACTGCTGGAGGGCAGTATCCTGAAAAGGATGCTGTGATCTGGGAGCAATATGGGTCCAGAGTGAGAGTGTGGAGCAAGGATGACCTAGACACCAGCTAGAAGGGGGGACACTGTGGGGTAAAAAATAATTTCCTGGGGGCAATCAGCAGGAGTCATCACAGTAGTGAGTCCCATCTCATGACAGACCCCCTGAAGCAGGACTTACCGTGGTCTGTGTTCATAGTTGGTCAGGGAGGCACAGAGCGTGAGCTAATCATTAGGTGGCAGCATGGAGATGCCAGCAGCCTACTAGCTCAGCAGACCTGGGTTTTAGACCTGGGGGCCTTATACTGTGTTAAGACTGAACAAGCTCCAAAACTGACACCAGAGAGTTCCTCCTGACCTGGCACAATTTGGTTCCATAACTATTTGGACAAGAACAGAAATCCTTGCTACTTATTGGAATTAGCAAAGGATTTAAAAAAAGGATCCTAATTTTTCTGGATTTCTCTATCTCTGTGACTGAAAAACACAATTGTCCTGATTCTCACTTGGTTTGCATGATAATGTAGTTTTCTACCTGCAGAAAGGGGCAGTGGAATAATTCCAGCATGGTAGTATTTTATACCCACTCACTCTACAAAAAAACTTGGTGACTCCAGATGCATGACAGTGGAGAGATGGTCTAAGTGACTTTAAATTTGTCTATAGGAATCTAGCTCATTTTAGTAACACCTTTTCTATTTTACATCTTACAAATCAGAAGCTGTTTCTCTAGGACGGAGCTAAGATGTCAAAGGCTATGTCTAGACTGCAGGCTTCTTTCAGAAGAAGCTTTTCAGAAGAGATCTTCCAGAAAAATTTCTTCTGAAAGAGAGTGTCTACACAGCAAAAGTGCATCGAAAAAGCGATCTGCTTTTTCGAAAGATAGCGTCCACACTGAATGGATGCTATCTCGCATTTAAGCTGTGATTATTATGGACAGAGTGGCCACCAGGGCGCCTGTGCTTTTTCCTCTTTCCTCTTCTTTCAAAAGAACTCCCTCTTCCCCGTCCACACAGCCTTTTTCCGAAAGAGCTCTTTCGCAAAAAGGCTTCTTCTTCATAGAAAGAGGTTTACCAATGTTGGAAAAACCTCTCTGTCCTTTCGATTTCTTTTCAAAAGAACGTCATTACAGTGTGGACGTAAGTGAAGTTCTTTCAGAAAAACGACCATTTTTCTGAAAAAACTCTGCAGTGTAGACATACCCAAATAGCCATATTTGGTGTGAATTGTAATGAACAATGATTTCATGTTTCTCTGTGTACATACTACTTTATTATAGAGCAGACTGCCTGGGCTGGAGTCTCCATTCTTTTAAAGCCTAGATAGCGAGTTTTATGATGATTCATGCTGTTAGAACTGTTTGTGGCTTTTGGGGACTGCCACTATATCATGGCATTCTGGCTTCTAGTATAGTTGAAAATACTTAACCTGCTTAGCTATCCAGTTTGTATGTTCATATAACTTGAACTGCTGGCTTCTGAAAGGGTACATCTACACTTGCCCCCTAGTTCGAATTACGGAGGCAAATGAAGGTGACCGAAGTTGCTAATGAAGCGCAGGATTTAAATATCCCGCGCTTGATTAGCATAGTCGCGTCCGGTTGCTATTTTGGAAATGGACTAGCCCGATTTAATTTGCCGCGTATAGACGCGGTACTTCGAAAAAAAACCCTTAACTCGAATTAACTGGTACTCCTCATTGTATGAGTACCAGTTAATTCGAGTTAAGGGGTTTTTCTCAGAGTACCGCGTCTATACACGGCAAGTTAGATCAAGCTAGTCAACTTCCAAAATGGCGACCAGCTGCGACTATGCTAATCAAGCGTGGGATATTTAAATCCCGTGCTTTATTAACAACTTCGGTCGCCTTCATTTGCCTCCCTAGTTCGAACTAGGGGGCAAGTGTAGACGTACCCTTACATATTTTCTTCATAGTTTATGAGGTTCTACTGAGTCTACTGGATGCAAACTTCAGTGTGTCCTTTGAATTTGATATTTCTTGTTCTGTCTTTGTTCCTCCCCCTTTCTTTTTCTCGTTTATTATTTGGTGAATGATGACAGTTTGCTCACTGCAATGCAAAATATAAAGGCAGACAAGACAGTTCCTGCTCTGTGGGGCCTACATAATCTAAAGACCCAGTTTTATCCTCTCGTATACCCTTTACAATCCCGCTAAGGAAAACTGAGCTGCACATGACATAAGTGAGGGCAGAATGTCAGTCTAACAGAGGCACAGAAGCAGTGCAGGCCAAAGATGATCTCTTCCACACACACACAAGACACACTACATGTAGTGATAAGTATTGAACCTTCATGCAATCAGGGCTTTTAGTTTGTTTTTTGTTTGTCAGGTTGATTTGACTAATATGAGTAAGGCAAGATGAAGGATGAATAACCAGTGAAAAGACTTACAGTACAAGTGTCTTTTGAAAAGATCTAAAGGTGCTTGAACCTTTCTCTTCCCTCTTTACCCCCATGCCTGCCTCATCTAAGAAATCTGCATATGTTCTTATTTTCTTTCAATTGCAGCTTTAAACACACAGTTTTTTCCTGCAGCCGGATTTAGCTGTTTTCCATTTCCTGCTTCCTTGTCCGTTCTGTCGCTCTGCCAGGTACACAGAACACCTGTTCCTATCCACCTGGAAGCATTGGGCAAGGGCAAAGATTGAAGAATTACCCATATCTCACCTTTCTGCTACATCCAGGAGAAGAAAGATTTATGAAATTAGTGTTCATAAATCTACTGCAGTACTTCAGACAAGGAACAAGTTGTGTCGTGCATGCAAATATGCAGAGCTGTCAATGTGTAAGCTTCTTCTTCTGTGTCTGTAAGTGTACACATACTCTTTAATTTTTGAGCTTAGTGTGCTAGGTGACAGGTGTATTTGTGTGTGTTACAGTACAGGCACATATGTATGTCAGAAGACTGTCTGTGCACAAATTGTGCTGCTTTTCCCTTTTGCCCAGATCAGTGGGAAGAGCAAGGAAAAGTGAACAGAATATTAATTACATTTTTTTATATGGCTGAGCTCCATGAATGTTGTGGTTTCAGTGAGGACCCTGATGCTATGCAGGGAATGAAAGGAAAGCCACAGAGGTCCACATTAAACTTATTATTCTTAATGGGATGAACTCAGGGCTCTCGCACAGAAATAAATCAGCCATCCAAAGAGTGATTGAGCAAGGGACAAAAAAGGCAGGGAAGGGAACTAATGAATTATGAAACCATTTTACAAGATATAGATCTTGCTGTAAGACACTATGAGCTATTCCTACATGGTAGCCCTTCATGGTGTTGTAGATATGACGAAGCTGCCAATCTCTGATCTTTAATATGTTGGAAAGTTAAGCCTTACCACTGCCAATGGAAGAATAAGCAACAAGAATGAAGAAGTATCAATTTAAAAGGTGAACTATAAAGGAAACAAATCAGTTTTTAATCTACTCTGGTTCTCTACGATGGATAAAGAGGGTCTTTGTGTTTGCTTTTTTTTTTTTAAAGTTTGTCTTTGTTTTTACCTCAGAAATATAAATCTTGTTTATCTTGTTTTTTGCTGCAGCTCTCCTTGGTGGAGTGGGAACTTTCTGAGCACTTAATTGAAGGTGGGAATGTCTTTCACAGAGTGGTGCTTCCTCCAACTGTTTGGCAGGCATTTGAGTTTACTTAGTGTCAACAAAAACAAAACCAGAATTTGAAACAATGAGTAAAAATTATTTCACTCTCTTTCCCCTTACTGAGAAGCAAAAGTACATATAAAAGAATAAGGGCATAGACACTACAGACATTGCCTAGGGCCCCCGTCTCCTAGAATCATGTTTTATCAGAATCTCACCTATCAGAATCTCATTTTTCATTTAATATTATTATGTTTCTAGCCCTCCTGATTGTGAGGAAAAGCTTGAGAAAGTGACTGAAGTGTAACCAATGCAGTGAGGTCTGCCTGCTGCTCTAGTGCTTCAGGTAGGCAACCCACCTCTCCAACAGGAGATAACCAGCTCAATGAAAGAATTCTTCCATTGACTTAGTGCGCTCTACATTGGGGGTTAGGTTAGATTTACTGAGTCACTCAGGGGTGTGGACTGACATGGTTAAACCAACTTAATTTTCTAGTGTAGATCAGGACCTAGTGTAAGGCACTCTCTCTAGCTATCTCATCATGGTTCTTCTGGGATGGTACAGGCACGCCCTCCCCCCCACCCTGGGACTTATGTTCTAGTGGGGGGAAGCAAGGGAATAGACCCCTCCTCTGGGACAACCTCCATCTTCCTGAAGGCAGGGAGTGGTGGTTCAGAAAGGGGGAGGCACAGATAGCCTGAGGTGGGGAAAAGGACAAGTTGAGCTTTGCTTTGACACACTGTATACTCTTGGTCCTAGCATCAACGTTAAAAACCTGAATACCCAGGTGAAACTCTTGATGGGTCATGCCTGCTGATCTCTTAGCCATGCTGGCATTTAAACCCTCTTCTCACAGTGGGTTACCCACACATGTCGTGACCATGTAGGACAGAGTCTACCCACTGATCTGAGCAGATTCTAACACAGACATTCTTATCTATGTATAGAAGACCAGCTCTCCCAGACCCTGAAAGGGTTAAAAATGTCTGGAATCATATACAGAAATGTACAAGAGAAAAGTACAGAGTAGCAATTCAGTGATGTCTTATCCCAGTTCAAATGACATTGTTTTAAGCCTTGGCTGCCTCGCCCCTCAGAGGGTAATTAAAGACTTTCACTAGTGGGGAAAGATAGACACGGTGGAGGAAACCTTTATTACAGACTCATCTCCCAAAGAAAAATAAATCCCAATGTAATGTTGGAGGCAAGTTGCCTGGATCATCCATGAGGAAAAATATATTTAGGGCTAAAATAAAAGGGGAGGAAGTGTTAAGAGATCTGAAAGGATCAGAAACATTTAAAGCTGCAAGAGAATCTGAGTGATGACCACCAGAGTTACAGACTGGCCCGTGAACCACACACATCATTCGGAACTGGAAGTATGCCATCAGGCAGCAGCAGGGAAAATAAAATAAAAAATAAAAAATGGTATAGTACTGGTAAATGTAAATTAGTAAAGTAAAAAAGGGAAAGTTCCTTCCTCAAAGGCAAGGAAACTCTTTTTGTGCTTGTTTCATTTAAATTAAGATGGTTAAAAGCAACATTTTTCTTTTGCATAGTGAAGTTTCAAAGTTGTATTAAGTCAGTGTTCAGCTGTACACATTTGAAAGAACAACCATAACGTTTTGTTCAGAGTTATGAACACCCTCCATTCTCAAGGTGTTCATAGCTCTGAGGTTCTACTGTGGTTGTTTTATAGCATCTGGACTAGGGAGTTTTGAGAATGAATTTAGAACCCTCCAGTCATATTCGGAAAAGTGAACTTTTGGTCTTTGTTTCCTTCTTTCTCGTGCATGCCAGGCTCCATGGTATCTGCATATCAAGTGCCCTTCATCACCCTGATAATGGGCCAAGGGAAAGAGAGGGTGCCTTAGGTGTCCTAGTCTAACACTAATCAAAAGAGCATGCTGAGGGCTTGAGGTGTCTGGACAATGCTATAAGAATTCTCCCATACGTACCACATCTGATCTGGATCAAAAGCTTATACCAAAGAAAGTTCTACCTATGTCCAAAGGTAGCTTCCTTTTCATTTTTCTCTTTGACCCTTTATCAAGTATAGTCCTTTGAGAGTGCACATCTGGACCAAAAGCACAAATATTCTTATGTGGTGCACAAAAGCTGCAGAGGAATTATTTCTGAGCAGGACAGTCATGTTTTGTCAATGTTTAGTGGAGAGCTCATTTTAGTTACCTTCAGAGCTTATTTTGTCTGTTGCCCATGGTCAGCTAGCACCTCACTCTCCCAGGGTTCTATTGTTTTGACTATGCATTAGAAAGACCACAGGGACTTGCTCTCAATGTGGATGGAGCAGTAAGAAGGTATGTGCAGTGTGAGGGGTGGATTTTCTCAAATTGCCGTTATACTGTTTCCAGTGCACTGGCTGAATTTTAATTGTCCTTTTTCACTCAGTCACAGAGTTCAGGAAGAGATTTACCTTCTGGCCTTTCCATTCAGACCTGTTGACATTTCCAGTCAGTGCTCCTTTCTGATGGAGAGGTTTGACGTCAGGTGAGCTGATTAGAAGCTTGAATGCCTGTGACTCATTCAGCAAAGGCCTGTGCAGAGGGATTCATAACGCCTCTCTTCCCTCTTTATCATTTGTTATGGTTGGTTTTAAATAAAGCCAAACCTGATTCACAACTTCAGGGAAGATGCAGCTCAATGCAGGCTCTAATAGGCATCTCCATGGCAACAGACTTTATCAGGCACACTTGTAAATGTCATTGTTAACAGCAAGCCTAATCACTGTCCCTGCTTCATGCCAGAAGGCCAATAGGACTAGTTTACAGCTCTGTGGGGTTGAAGCGAAGGATGTTAAGTATCTGGTAATTGACTAATCGAATGGTCGATGCATTTTGCATCGACCATTCGATTAGTCGATAGGGTGCCTCCGCCTTTGAAGTGTAGAGACAGCCCTAGGGGCTGTTGCTGCATTTCAAAGGCGAAAGCACCGCATGGATCCTGGGGTCAGGTGGGGACTCCCTGCTGACCCCGGGCTCCATGTGGCACTGATGCTTTGAAACAGCTGCTTTGAAAGCGCAGCGCCACAGGGAGCCCAGGGTCTGGCTCCAGGCTTCAAGTGGCGCTGCTGCTTTGAAGTACCCTCTCTTCTTTCCCCACCCTTGGTGCCTCTATCTGATAAAGGCAACAAGAGGAGGGGAGTGACTAGTCAACTATCCTGTTGACTGTCTGAAAAGCGTTTGCTTATCAGATAGTTAACTAGTCGACTAGTCCTTCACATCCCTAACTGAAACCAGGTTAGCTGAACCAGATTGAAGCTGTTTCAGGATAACTATTTTAAACACCGATTGGCCCCATCCAGACTGTTCAGCCAGATGGTTTAAAAATGAGCTAGCCTGAACATTAATCAAACACTAAGGTAGATGAAGCCTTCTTTCCTGATATGTGCAGTAGGGATGCTAAATTTAGATTAATTGGCTAATTGAATATTTGCATTAACTATCCGATTGGTTGATAAGGGTGCCTCCGTCTTTGAAGTGTAGCAACAGCTCCAGGGTTGTTGCTATACTGCAAAGGTGAAAGTGCTGCGGGGAGCACAGGGCCAGTGAGGGACTCCAGCAGTCCCCCAGTGGCCTCGTGCTCCCTGTGGCATTTCAGATTGGCAGCACGTCAGGCTCCACGTGGCATTTTAAAGCGGCAGCACCGTGTGGAGCCCAGGGTCCAGCCCCGGGCTCCATGCAGTGCTGCCACTTTGAGGCACCCCTTCCTCTGCCCTCTCCTTGCTTCCTCTTTCTGATAAAGGCAGCTAGTGGGGGAGGGGAAAGCAACTAGTCGACCAGTGTGTCGACTATCCGATAAGCATTTCCTTATCCGATAGTCGACTAGTTGTTCACATCCCTAATGTGCAAAGTACCCATCTAAGCTGCATTTTCCAGGTGGAATTCCCCTGGATGGCTTTCCTCAATCTACAAATGTATCAGTCACCAGTGGGCCCTTTGACAGTGTTGTGAACAATATAGCTCTCAACCAGGCCTAAACCAAATCCATGACAATAGCCTTTAAGGTCTGTGACAAAACAGAAACAAAATGAAGCACAAAATACAGGTGAGAGCAACAACTCTCTCAACACCATAACTGCTGTGTCTAACCTCAGGGTGAGAAGTGTGCATTTGTGATATCAATTAAATTATGGGGGGGGGAGGGAGGAGAAATGCAATATTCAGGTTTGCATGGCATGGGGGTAACAATACTACTTGCAAATAGTGGGACAGGTAGGCTTGGATACACCCAAGCTACAGACACACCCCTAAACTGAGGAGGAAGAGCCACTGGATCCTAGCCATACCCAGATACTGGGGACAACAAATGAAAGAAAAAGAGTGTGGTCAAAGGGTGAAAATCAGGGAACCAACCAGAGGGAGACATCAAGCAGAAAGCCCCAGAATGTGCCCACGGGCCCTCAATGGTGTCTAAGGAGTCAGTGGGGACTGCCCGGAGGAGCTCTGCCTGGAGATGCGATCGAACAAGGAATTTGAAATAGGGGAATTGGAGGACCCCTACCTCCAACTTCCTCCTCTTGGAGTGATGGATCATATCGGGCAATGCCAGGAGAAAGTTGATGAGATGGTCCCACAGCTTTCTGTGGCCACAGATGGGGAGTGAGGTGAGAAGAAAAGTGCAGACCCTCAGAAAGAGGTTCTGGAGGAGCTTGAAGAGGGGCTGCAACTTGATGCTCCCTACACAGATGTGCAGCAGCACTCTCTCCCTCTCACCACAAAAAGTACTGGTGCTAGGGGGTGTTTGTGAACCTCCTCACTTACATGCCTGCACTCACAGCTCCATGAAGGAGCCCCAGGAAGGTAACAGTGTAGTCAAGTCTCATGATTTTATCATGTAACTTGCTTTATTTAGTGCTTTTCTTAAAGCCTCAACTCCTGGAGTCATGGGATTACATGTAAATATGAGTTTTCATTTAAAAATGTTTCTAGACCTAGTGGTCGTAAAGAACAGCCTGAAAATGTGACTCCTACAGGCGACACCACTTGAAGACAAAAAGAGATCACAGATTATTATTTTATGAATCTCATTATTTTTTTTTAGGTCTGACTCCTCTGCTTTGAATTTCAGGGGTGGCCACACTGGGGTAAAATACACTCAGTGAGGCAGCTGAGGGCTCCTGAGCTGCACACTGTGGATGCAGTAGATCGACAGCTCCTACTACTGCAGAAGTATCCTTTTAGGATTCCATACACTGGAATAATTTTAGCCCCAAGGTAGTAGCAGTGAAATAAGGGAGCTCCTATTACAGAAAAAAAAGGACGCTTTCCCCCACCTGTGAAAAACAGCTCATCCGACAGCTCCAGGCATGTTGGGCCAAACAACAGTACTGCTCAGAGGCTGCACAGCCAGAGCATCAAAAGGGCCCAGCTTGCTTGTGGCACCCCAAGAGAAGGGAAAAGTAGTTTACCCAGTCTTGAAGCCCTGGCTTCCAGATAAAGAGTGGCAGTACTTGAAGTTAGCACTCCCCAAAACAGATGAAAGAGGTCATAAGGGGACATCATCTTTCTGGGCTTGAACGCTTAATGTGCTCTAGAGCCCTTTTCCAAGATCCATGCTAGCAAGTAGGGATATAAAATTCCAGTTAACCAGTTAAATGTTAGGTTAACCTACCATTTAACTGGTTAACTGACTAAGTGCGATCCCAGGCCAGCTGCCAGCTCCATGTGGGGCTGGCTTCCGGGGCTGCTTTTAAGAAACCAGTTAACTGAGTGATGCTTACCGGGTGATGCGTACCAAGTGACAGTTAACAGGTAACCTGCTCACATCCCTCCTGGCAAGGGACAAGATGTCAGCAGTTTCTAGCTTAGGTCTTTCCTGAATGCACTGCAGTGGTCATGTGATAATTCAGCAGACTCATCCTGTAGGATTCCATACATTGGGCAACAGTAATGAGCAACTGGAAATGACAGGAAAGGACAGAAGCACATACACCTCCCCATTCAAACGCTAAAGGACGGGCAGACACAGACCACCCAAAATATTTTCAGTGACACTGACAGATTTGTGATTTCTTTTTCTGGCTTAGCCCTCATGTCATATTTTCATTTTTTTGAACCCAAAACAGATTTAAAATCAACTCTGACTACAGCCCTTATTTGTCATCTGAAGGAGTGGGTTGTGCCCACGAAAGCTCATGATGCTATTTATGTATTTTTGTTAGTCTCTAAGGTGCTATAGGACCATTGTTGTTTTTCAAATGTTTTTATAACCATTATGGTAGGGGCTGCTGTGGTATACTGTGCCACAACACATACAATAAACTTCATGAAAAGCGATCAGTTTGATGATAATTTCAGATACAACAAATGTTCTATATTTTTATATAGATACAGTCACTCATGTTTTTTATTTTCAAATATACTTAGAAAATGCAACATTTTCTTGACAGGTATATGGAACTTGGAACATCTAATTCATGACAAAACTCTGTTCTTTATCTACCTGCACTCAAATCCAAATCAGAATTTCTTTGGGTTCTCCATGACTCTAGTCTACTCTAGCAAATACCATGAATGTAAGAAAAGCCAGAAATGAAAAGCAGTTATACCACAGCAGCTGGTCCACAATGACTACAAACCCTAAATTGCTTGCCCTCTGAGCGCGGTTTATGATTGTGAATGATGCTGACCAAGCTTGCTAACCAGTATTTAAATAAAGGGGAGGCAGAAAGCCCTTCTAAATCAGTGTCATTTTCTTTGGGAAGGGTTGACCCAGGGATGGCCACAATTGGAGGAAATCAAAACCCACTGTCTCCTCCTGGAATCAGAATTGAAAGTCACAAAGCAAAGACCCTTGTAACAAATTTTGGCATCTGATTAAAAATAATTTCCTTTCATGTGCAAATGATGCCTGGATAAGAAGAAATACTGAAATGAAAAAACAGACACAGACACCCAAAGCTTGGAGAGAGATGGAAGGAAGAAACTTGACAAAATGCTAGTATGTAAATATAAACTTTACACCCAAAACCATTAGTAATGGATGGATGGCCTTATTTTTTCTTTATTTAACTCTCTTCAAAGTAAAACAAGTTTGATTTATGGTACCATGAGTTGAGAACAAATTCAAGAGAAATCAGATGAAAAGCCATTTTATATCTAATCTGGTACATGCCCCATAGCGAGGACATGATTTTCTTTTGTATATGTAGTGTTTTGTCCTGGCTAATCATTATTGTTATCATTCGCAAGCTGTGGGGTAGTCACCAACTTTCATTTTAACTCCTTACAGAAAATTAATATTTTCAAAGCCAGTAAGATGGCTGTTATAATAAGGTTTAATTGGACTCTCCCATTTGTCCTTTTCTGTATCACCAGAACAAGTGGACAGCTGAGGAAGTTAAGGCACTTAAAAGGCACAGTCATACATTTAAAACTGATCAAAGGAAATACTTATAGAATGCTTAGTTAGCCAGTAGAACTCCCAGCCACAAGTTATCATTGAGGTACAAATTAAGGATCAGATGCTGATATGAACAAGAGTATCCCCAGTTAGACCAGCTAGGGGAAAAATTACATAAAATATTAGGCCAAGATTTTCAAAAGGTGACTCATAAGTTTGAGTGCCTCCGTTTTTTTGGGTTCCCCTCTTCAGATACCTAAAAGGGTCTGAAGTAGATAAGTGCTCCACTCGTTCTGAAAAGCAAGTTTCTTTTACGGCATCTTCAAAAACTGAGATACTTTTGAAAATCCTGGCCTCAACCCGTAAATTTCAGGACACTTCCCTTATAAGCAGGATAGTGCATAAATACAGGTGGGACCTTCTTTGTCCAGCATGCTCGGGACATAACTGGTCCTGAACGAGGGGATTTACCGGACCAGGGGAGGTCCCTCTCCTCATGGCCCATGCTGCCCTGCTGCCACCAGGCTTTCTAGCTGCCACTGGCCCCATTGCTGCCAGCACTGGAGCAGCACGGCTGGAGATCTGCAGCCACTCGTCTTTATGGCCAGTGCTCCAGGGCCCCAGCAGGGGTTGCAGCTCCCTGGTCACGGCTGGAGCTCCCAGGCTGCTGGGCCTAGAACTCCCCACCATGCTATCCCCCTCCCCCAACATTGGGCTCCTGGCTGAGTCACTGGTCCCCTCTACCACGCTCCTGCCCCGCCACCAGACCTCTCTGTTCCTGGGCTCTATAGTCCAGGAACATCCATGGTCATGCCAGACCATGGATGTTCCTGGACAGAGAGTCCCGGTTAAGGGAGGTACAGCCTATATCTATTAGGCCTCCCCTACATTCCTCTGACTCATCTGGTACCAGCTGCTGATGGAGACTGGATTTTGGACTAGGTCGACCATTGGACTGGCCAAATATGGCAGTTTTTGCATTCCTGTGACCCACAATAACTAGGGTTATCAACTCTGCTGGTCTGGATGAACCAGGCACCATTTGCGGCAATGGTCCATCTGAGTTGGCAACTCTAACAATAATTCACAAAAGATCTTGCTGTATTTTACACAAAAGTTAGTCCAGGTGCCAAGTGCCAGGTGAGACTAAAGATGTTTCCAGTTACAAGCTCTGCCTAGTGTTTTGTCCCATTTGATCATTCACTTGGATTCATTCTCCATTGCCCCTCCCTGTACATTGCTATCCTCTCCTACTTCCCAGCTGCCTGGTGGGTTATTTTTATCTTGTATCACATAGTCCCAAAGTTGCAATTACACTGTGACCTCAAAGGCTTACTTTTAAAATTATACTGCTTTAGAAAACCCTCTGTCTACTGGGTTGTTTTTTATTTTTACATCTAAATGGTTAAATTGTGGGTGTGGATGGGAAGAGAGGAAAATAAGAAAGGAAAAACAGACAGAATTAGAGAAAGAGCAAGGCAAAAAGAAAAAGACAGCGAGAGCCAGGAAGTATTTTTCTCAAGCTAGCAAAGGCTATGGGTTCTGGAAAGGCAACACTGCTTCTTGGAGACAAGTGGACCCTTTCTTCCCTCAGCAGCACTTATTTCTGCTGGCTAGTCTGGAGTAGCATTAGTTATAGTCCTCAAAGGAGCCCTCCTAACTGACAGACACCATTTCACTTACAAACAATGGCAAGTCCTATGTCACTATATCCCTTACTCCTTCAGTCCACAAGTAATTCCTGATAGCCAAGCTAAGTACTTCACGTCAAGCACTATGTAAAACATATTATTTTTCCTAGCATTCATAGGGTATACAGCTTTTTCTAAATACAGGAGATAAGAATACTGCATTGAAGTACTCATGGTCTAAAGACAGACAAGTAAAAAGCTTAGGATAAGAGAGCAACAAATACATAGTTGCATTAATAATGATAAGAAAATAGGATTTGTAAAACAGAACCAAGCTACTCATTAAGTATGATAGTGTCACTGAATTTCTTATAGACATCACGATTAGGGATGTAAAAGACTAGCTGATTAGTCGACTACTTGATAAGACTAGGCTTATCAAATAGTTGAATTGATTACTGGCATCCCCTCCCACTGCCTCTATATCAGAGGCAGAATGGGAGAGGGGATGCAGGAGCCAGTGCTGGGGGAGCTGGCTTAAAAGCTGGTTCCCATCACCACCATCTCCGCAGTGCTGCTTGCCCCCCGCCATGCACTGCTGCCTCTATCAGAGGCAGTAGTGCGGAGGGGCCAGAGGAGGCTGCTGTGGCAGCAGCCCCTGTCTGTGGGGGGTCCCAGCAGGTAGTTGGGACCCTCTCCACAGGGGGGTGGTCCCCACCTCCCTGCTGGGACCCCTGCACGGACAGGGGCTGCTGGACTCGGCATGAGCTGGGACTGAGCAAGCCTGGCTCAGTCCCAGCTTGCACCATGTCCAAGAGCCACCCCCACTGTGGCTCTGCAGTTTCAATGTAGTAGGAGCTGGTCTGCCTGTGCACTCGGCTCTTACTACATTTAAACAGCAGAGCCACAGTGGGGGTAGCACCTTCTGAATGCCTTCCCCTATTGACTAATTGTGTAGTCGATACAAATTGTATTGACTACATGATTACCCAATTACCTGCCTTTTAATATCCTTAATTGTGATCACATCAAAATCCAATACCTTCCTCAAGAAAAGGGTAGAGAGGAAGCACTGTATCTGGGCAGTGGAGAAGGAAAGGCAATGGGGACATCCAGTCTTGGAAGGGAGGGAAAGGGCAATATTACTGGAACACTGTGCTGGTGGGAAGAAGTGCAACAGCTTCAGTAACATCAGAGGGTTGTGCTCACAGAAGCTACCTTGTCTTGGTGTGCTCTGAGGAAATTCCCCCCCCCCCAAAAAATTCAAAATGGTTTTAAAAATCAATTTAAAAATTGATTGGAGACATCGTGAAGATAAGGCTCCCACTGACATGAGTAATGTTTGAAACCTGTCCTCTTTATAGACAACTGCTGCTTGGCCAATAGTTGCAAATCCATCTATCTGTACTGGCCATGTGCTCACCTCTCTACAGCTACGTCTAGACAGCGGGGCTATTTTGGGATACCGGAAGTATCCCGAAATAGCAGTTCCGCATCTTTAAATGCACCCATTATTTCTAAATATATTTTGAAATAATGGGCACACTATTCCAGCTCCCTATTGCCCTTGTTCCATGAGGGTTAAGGGACTTGAAATTTCAAAATAAGCTATTTCTAAATAACCTCAAGGTTATTGTGTAGTTTATTTTGAGGTAAGGGTGCTGTGTAGCTGTACTCTATGTGTCTTCCTATCACTTATATCCTTTTCTGAATTTGTTACCTTTCTGTCACTTTTCCATACTCTGATTGTTGCTCAGCTATCACACCGTGAGCTTTGCTGGTGTCAAATTTCATAAACCAAAAGCATCAGTCCAGATTAGTGGTTGGCAGTGATTTTTTTGTAAACAAAAAAGGTGCCAGTACTAGGGTTGCCAAAAAAAAAGGGGGGGGGGCTCGGAGGTACCGGTGCATACCGTCACAAAAAAAGCATTGGTGGTTGGATAAGAAGACTGCTAAAGTAAAGCCAAGAGCTGCAGGTGTTTCAGTAGGCAGCACTCTGAGTCACATTGACACCAATTTGCTTATGCTGAGGAAGGTTCTCTCTTTTGGGATACAAAACAAATCCTGATCACCTCTGGCTATTAAAAAATCCCATGGCTCTTTACATAAGAGTCAGGGTGTTGGTATCAGTGTCCTGGCCAGAATCTCATTTGAGTAATTACGTTCTGCCTTCTTACATTCCTCTGGCAGTTTCAACTGGATCTTTTCCCCATAAACCATTGTTTAGTATTACCGTGTGCTGTTAAACAACTGGTTGTTTCACCTGAAAGGTGGCAGCAATTTACAGATGGATAAACTCATTCTTGTGTATCACTTGTGATATGCTTTGGAATCCTTTAAGATTAACAGAGACTTCATCCCCTTCCCTCCACACACACACAGGATGTCATTATTTGTAATAATTCATACAGTAATATTTTTGTTTGTTTTCTACAGTCAGGAGATCCTTGACAGCATGGGAGCAGGTAGTGATTTCACAGCTACTTTTATCAGCAGATCCAGAATTCAGCAATACTAAAAAGTGGTGATGGAAACTGGGCATGATCTACTGGCACAAGAGAACTCCAAGCTTCCCCCAGCTGGATTAAACAGGCCATATCCATGTACCAGCACGTGCTGAGTGGAATGTTGTTTTGCTGGGTATCAATATCTGAGATATGAGCCAAAGAGATGAGACCCAGAAATAAAAAAAATACAATTTCTAAACTCTAGTTCGTGTAAGGAGCTCTGATTGATTGACCCCAAGAACAAAGAGGGGCCAGACTGTGAGTCTCTGCCTTAGGAGAAGCTTAATTAAGTTCAGATAATACAATAGAATTTGCACAAAAAAACCCCAAAACAAACACAAAAAACCAAACTACCCTCCTCCTTTCCCTCCTACATGTGCAGCAGTAGCTTCAGGCACAGAGTCCCTGGGAGCAGGCTGAGCTCCCAAAAAGCATTGCAAACTCTTGCATCATACAGAGACAAGAGAAACCAGAGATGCTAGTAAGTCAGAAGAAATACTCTGGCAGCTGTTGCCATAGAACACTGGCTGTCACTTAGCACTGTGCAAGGTGTTTTTATGAGGAAACTCAGTGCCCTGATTTATTCATCTTCTACCAGAGTCACAGGGGTGAGAATCTTCCCAGTTTTCCTAGC
Organism: Pelochelys cantorii; assembly: GCA_032595735.1. NCBI lineage: Eukaryota > Metazoa > Chordata > Testudines > Trionychidae > Pelochelys > Pelochelys cantorii. Next base: position 57,388,588 of record CM064329.1, on the reverse strand, counting down.
AATGCTGCTACTGGCAAGGCTGAGACTGCTCTTCAGTACTGTTTTGAAAAATCTGGCTCCAGCTGCTGCGCTTTATTAATGACAGGAGCCCTGAAGGGATGGGATCCAGAGGCATCAGACAAATTTTTCCCCCCTTCAGCAGCACAAAAGACAAGTGGAATGTTCATGAGGAATTTCTTGCCTGTGAAAAGGGTATAATATATCTCCTGGGCTGCGATATTCCATTTATTCCATCGGAGTCATTCAGAAGGAAAACGTACATTTGGAGTATAGCGCACAGCTTATGCTGGCAAAGGGTGTCTTGGAAAGAATGTTTATTGGCACTGAATTTCCTGACATTGCAAGCAAGCAGCCTCCTCTTTTAGAGTCAGTGTAAAGCTGCCTGCCTGACTTATATATGTGAGTACCAACCTAAGGGCAGAGTGCTAGAAACCAGGGCAACCTCCCCCTTCCCAAACAGGCTATGAGTTTTATACTTAGGTGTCACCAACCAATTATCAAGTGTAAATGCCTCAGGCACTGGAACTACCTAAACATGGAGTCAGACAGATCCAAGTACCCAAGAGATCTCCTCACCACCCAGGTGATCATATCTTTATCCCTTACATCAAGGATCAGCTTACTCCCAGTCCCAAAGGATCAGTCACTTACTCCAGGTCAAATGCACTTTAGATCTCACTCCAAAGACAACTCTTGTAGCCAATCCCATAATAAAGATGTATTACAAAGGAAACAACTATATGAAGATGTATTAAAAAGGAAACAAGAGAGTTATTTACAAGTTTAAAGCAGGGAAACACACACACACACACACTAATTTACAATCTTAAGTTTAAAAAAATGTAGAAGCTTCTGCAACAAACAAGCGCTATCTGTCTTTAGGACTAATCCAGGCTAAGCACAGAGAGGCTCTACTTATGAGTACAAAATTTTGCCCTTCTGATCCAGTTCCTTCTTGTTAGGGGATTTTATCCCTCTTCTCCTTTGTGCTTTGAGCTGCAAACTCAGCTGACAGGAGGAATCACTTGCATGACTCATCTTCTCTTTCTTCAAGGGGAGGGTGATAAACAACAAACATTTTTTGCCTTCTTTATCATTCCACAATAGTCCATCTGGTGTCACTGGACCTATATTAATATGTACCATGTGCTACCTAAATATTGAATACCTAAATATTAAATATGATCTATAACCTATATGCAGGTACTATGCCAAAGGCACAATCTCCAGAGATGAAACTCTCAACTCTTCATTGTAGTGCCTCTGTCAGTTTGCAGGGCCCTGGGAGTTTTCAGCCACTCCTTCCCCTGGGATCCCAGTTTTCACTATACACACCTCATTTTCCCTAGCTTATTTCAGCAATTGAGCTCTTCTGCTGTATGTGGGACTCATGGTGAAGCCTTACCAGTGTTGTCCACAGAGGAGATTTTTATTTTCTTAACATGCAATACCTCTGTTTGTACAGCCCAGTGTAGTTTTTGCCAGTTCAAATCAATTTAATAGCCAAATATTTTATATATAACCACTGAGTATCAGAGTTTCTTCGGCAACTGATTTATTTTCAACATATCTGTGACATCTCATTCCAGCCACCAGATTTGTGAATATATATAAACCATGGAGGTGTTTAAAATAAAAGGCCCCGAGGCAATATCTGTCATCCCCAGATGCTAGAGGAGTGAGAGGAGGTATGAGAAGTTCATTTCAGTTAGCTAGACAACTGTGCATTGTCTATTAGCTTTTGGAAAGTGGCAAGCAGTGATAGGATGTCCTTGTTACACCCTGACATCTTTGCAATCAGATTGTCACAAGGTTTTTCATAAGCTATACATTGTGCTGAAAGTAATACAGGAAATTCCCCAGGCAGGTTTCTTTTATATACCCTGCTTCTGGAAGAGAAATTTAACCTTTCCTTTCAATGTTTCTCTTTTATAGTGAAAGTTGAAGGGCTAAAATAAACATTTGTTTCCTGTCTCTTTACAAAAAAAACATTATAACTTGTCAATTGGGCCCAATCAATGGGCCCATCTAGTTCTGAAACCTGCTGCCTGTGGTGCTGGGAGAGACCAATGAACTACCTGGTCCACTATCTTGTATCACTGTCAGCCTTTCAGAAAGAAAACCAGGGTGACAAAGTATGCACGCATGTCAAGACGACTGAGAAGTTGTGTTCTCTCCATTTCTCCCCCTTTCCATCTTCTCTTTTCTTGTAGATCCCCACATCCATTCCTTCTTTGCTGGTTACTATAGCGAAGAGGAGGGGAACTGGTTGAAGGGAGAAAAAAAGATTAATGGTTTCTTCCATACAAAGCATTGCATGTGGGCTGTGGAAAATGCTTTGTATGGAAGACTGTGAGAGAAGCAATCAAGTGTTGAACCTAAATGGGTAAAGGACTTCCTTGTAGATGACCTTGAGGGGAAGTAAAGTGGACCCAAAACAACAGGCCAAAGGTCAGGTCAGGGCAAGTGTGTTTTTCAGGGCAAGAATGGGAAGTCAGGTCTCACCACCATCTGCAGTGATGCGCAGCTATGTTCTCCCTGTTGCCAGGATGGGATGTGGATGGGGAACTTCAGGTTTCCAAGGCCAACAAGGTTTCAGATTGGCCACAAAATATTTATGTTACAGGAAATGAAAATGTTAGAGGGTGAATGGGTTAAAAAACCCTGATTTTGCAGGTGTCACCATAAAATGCAGGTAAACTGACACGCCAAAAACATGACTCCTCCTAAGAGACCAGAGGAAAATGTCAAGTAGTCTATTTAAGACTGTTATCCTGCCCTCTGTCCTATTAAAAGAGATCAATGATCCCTTCCAATCTGGTCTCTCAACTCCTGCCATACTATGAAAATGTAATGGTCCATCTAGTGAGCCCGGAGGGCCCACAAGCCTCCCTTCCGCACATGACTGAGATATATGGCTGGCAGTATTCCTCTGAGGGCATCCTATAAAAGGCCTTAGTTCCTTCAGAAAACTTTCCACCTACTGCAGTCTGCAGGAGTAGCCTGACTGTATTCTGTGCTTGAGGGTGCCATTTTGAGAGGGCAGGGGGACTAGAAGCACGTATATAGGAAAGTTCTTGTTCTCCTCATGACCACAGAAGTGAGAGGAAAGCACAGCTTTGGTGTCATTTACTCCTCTGCCCATGCCCCCACCAACTGGAAGTGAGGGGAATGCATGCAAGCTGTGTACTTTCCCTGGCTCCCTGATCATGAGGGCAGGGGGAAGAAGGGCAAGCAGTATCCCAGTATGTGCAGCTGTAGGCCCCTTTCTGTGTGCCCAAAATGGCACTCTTGCTCATGCACTCCCACTCTGGATGCCATTGGGGCTTCACACCTTGACTGCCTGGACTCCAGTCACTACTCTAGCAGCAGGGCTGGCCTTACCATGAGGCGAACTGAGGCGGCCGCCTCAGGTGCCACACTGTGAGGGAGCACCACTAGGACCCAGAGTGTAGAAAATTGTGTCTGCTGCTGGTGCATATGTATTCTCTCTGTTGTAGATGCACAGAGATGGTGGAGTGCTGTGCTGGAGGGAGGAGGGCAGAAGAGACATAACAGGCAGGCAGAAGAAAAGGTGGCATGGGGGCATCATTTGAGCTCCCCGCCTCAGGTGCCAAAATGTTGTGGGCCAGCCCTGTCTAGCAGCAATAACTGAGAGCAATCAGAGACATTTCTTCTAGTCCCAGATGGTGAACATCTAATGTTCCACAAAATGACAACTTTGTAAGTTTACCGCTAGCTAGGGTAAATGGGAGTTTCTATATTTCTCCATGTGTTCACTCCTTTCTCAAGGGTATTACCATATTTACCTCTATATCATACAAAGGGTTGCCAGGTATCCAGTATTGACCCAGACAGTCCGGTAAAAAATTCAGAAAATACCGGACACCTAAAATGTCTGGTCTTTTCCGACTTTTTTTTCCCTGCCAGGACGCAAAAATACCAGACACCTGGCAATCCTACACACCCTCAGCAATCGGGCCCAGCCCCCGCAGGGAAGCTGTCTTCTGGCTCGATCAGGAAAACAAGATGGCCACCGTCAAAAAGCTTCAAAGGCTTTTCTTAAAGGGGCCATGCTGTTTTATTTTTTATGCTTAATAATTATCGGGGTCCCTTTTTTTTCCCCCTCAACAACTTTGGTCTCCCCCCCTCCTTTTTTTCTCAACAGAATTTTTTCCCCGGTGTTTTTTTTGGGGGGGGTGGGGGTGTTCGGTATTTTTAGTTAAACCATCTGGAAACCCTACATACAAAAGGGAGGTCCACAATCATATGATAAACCAGAACTTCATATCTAGTTTCAATCTACTGCCTTTTAATTTGAATGCAAGTCCCTTTATTGCTGTTACATGGGAAAGGGCAAGTAAGACAGAATGACTGGCCTTTTACAGAGTGTCAGTGTTCGTTAGCTTATACATCTACACCATGCAATAATCTAGGGATAGATAATGCACCTTCTTCATGCTGCTTTGACCTTTCTCCCTCTCTTTTTTTATGTGGGCCTCACAGTCTGGTGTTCAGGAAGAGAAATCAACAAGCCTCTGACTGCAAGGGATATACTGAAATGAAAGGGAGGTAACAATGAAGACTTCACAGCTTGATGTAGAAGTGCATGTAGAAACTGCCCTCTGCTGGCTGGAAAGTGCCAATACCATGAAGCTCCTATCTCTGAAGATAGGCCATCTCTCACTACAGCCTGTAAAGCAACCGGATTCTCTGGGAGAATCTCTCAACCATGAAGCATCCAGTTCACTCCAGACAACATTAGAGTCCAGATAGTCCAGCATCACCTTAAACCTTCTGTCTTTCCCCTTTTTAATGTTGCATGATGAGTTGCATCAAACTCTTAAAATTTGTTCATTCCTGGTTTAAAAACAGAAGTGCCAACTTTCAAACCAAAATGCCAACCACGCTTTAAGTACATGACACTCTTGGGCAACTGCAACTAGAGGCATCACTTCAGTCTACATCTCTACCAATTTACCTATTTCAGAAAGTTATGGCTTTCTCCAGGAGCTGGAGAATGGTATGGAGTGGTCTCACAACAATATACTTACCGTTATCTCACAGTTATTAAAAGTGATTCTGTGAATGGCAAGAAATCCATGTAAATGTTAAGACTGAAGTACATTTTAACACAGTTGGCAATTTTTCATGGTTTCTACACAACTTTCCTCTAAGATCTGATTAACAGATTCTAAATCCATTGTGATCATCTAGTCTGACTCCTTTATAGCACGGGTTATAGAATTTCCCCAAAATAATGTCTAGAGCAGAGCTTTAAAAAAAAAATCAAGTCTTGATTTAAACATTATCAGTAAGGAAAATATACCACAACCCTTGGTAAATTGTTCTAATGGTTAATTACTCGCACTATTAAATATATAAGACTTACATCCAATCTGAATTTGTCTAGTTCAGTTGTTCTCAACTTATTTACCATGCTGATTGGGTCACAGATTGAGAACCACTCTAGAATCAACTTCCAGACATTGGATTGGGTTGTACTTTTCTCTGCTAGATTGAAGACCCCATTATTCAATATTTAATAATGAAAGAAAATCCAAAATTCAGAGTGATGTAATTATTCTGACCTTACTCCCTCTGTAGACAGCGCTATGTGAATGGGAAAGCTTCTCCCATGAATATAGCTACTACCTCTTGTGCAGATGGAGCACATATGCCAATGGGAGAAGTTCTCCTGTTGACATAGGTAATGTCTTCACTAAACACAACAGCAGCACAGCTGCACCATCCACTGCAGTGCTATGATTGTAGACAAGCCCTCTTTGTTAAATTAAATAGATTGAGCTCCTTGTATATCACTGTAAGGCATATCTTATAATCCTTTTTAGGAAATCTTCAACTAAGGCCAATTGCAAAGACTGCGCCAATTATAGGTAAACTGAAAACAGCAATACAAGCTTTTTCTTGTTATTATATCTGTTCTATATTATGGGTGTGTTGTTCATGCATGCTCTATGGTTAAGGCTGTGTTGAAAAAATAAATAAACTTATTCCTGAGATTTGTAAGTAAACTAAATATTCCCTCCCTCAACTCAGTTGCTGAAAGGGTCTAGATGGAATTTTTGTGAATGTTTATGTGATTCTGCTAAATATACTCCAAGCTTGAGGCATTTAAAGTTACTTTTAAAAAAATTCACTTCTTTTGATATCATTTAGATCGTCTTTAATACTAGGGGATGGGGGGGTGAATCTTCAGAAAAATCCTAGTAATCCTAAACCTTTCTACATTTACACCATCTTAATAGTGTCTCCAATATGTGGTTGGTGAAGAACTGAGTTTCCATTTATATTTTTGACCATAACTATTTCTAACTAAATTGTAGTAATTGCTGATGACTACTTTTGTTTTACTAAGGACATTTAGCTAGATTCAAACAGGGATTAGACATATATATACAAATAACACGAACTCAAGTGTTGTCACAGTTTATGCAAACATACATTTTGGAAGGATATGAAATCTCACGCTTCAGCCAATCACTGGGAGCAAATTATCCCACATTTGTCTACTGTGGGTTTCTTACACGTTTCTCTTCGGCATCTGGCGCTGGCCAATATCAGAGAAAAGAGATTAAAAACACAGGTCTGAGCCAGCACTGTTAATGCTATGTTCTTAGGTCTACAATATTATCACAGTGTAATATTTTTGCCATTGAATTTTTGCTGTTGCTCCAGGATCTAAGTTTTCATTTAAAAAAAAATGCTCCCAAGAAATACTTAAATTGTTAAACATTGTTCCAAATTTATATCCCTGATCAACCCCTTCACAATCTCTTTGTGCCAGAGAGAGAACTGTTCAGTAACTTGCATGGTTTCCCTTTCTGTGCTTTCGGCCCGCATTTTCTTTCCCTTTGAGAAGAGTTTCCATATAAGCGAGGAGACTTGAAAGACCCTGGCAACTTGGGTCCTGCAGGAACCTTACTGCCCAAGGACCACTGGGAGCTGCATAGCAGCAGAGCAGAGACAAGGAAGAATTACGGAATAAAGGGGCTGGAATCTCTTGCCTCTTCTGCAGGAGGCAGGGATTGGGAACATCTCTTCCCCATCCAAAGTACTATATTTCAAAGAAACGTCCCTCCCTGGGAAGAACCCACATCTCGGGGGTGAGGGGTTGGGTGAGGATCGGATAGGAGGGCGGATTTGGCTCTCCGCTCAGTAATGCTAAGCTTGAAGTTAGCTAACCTTGGGGGAACACCAGCTACTCCTGGCTCGGTTGAATACATTCGCCCTCTCCACCCCCCTTCCTGGCTCAGATCCCCTGATTCAACGGAGCCAGAGCTGGAGTCACACTTTAAAACAAAGCAGGAGGATGTACTTCCTGTTTGAATGGGCTGCTACGTGCTCCGCACATACTCGGCGCCGCCTTTGCAAACCTTGGGCTGGGCTTCGTACAAGAAGGGGGTTTAAAACCGCAAGTCTTTAAGCATGTTTTAAACCCGAGCGCTGGGAAACCAATTCTCTGCCGGCGGGGCGGCGCTTGGCAGCCAGGGGCGTAGGGGCTGCCGCACATACTTTCACACCCCGCCGATCCCACCGTGCCTTCTCACCAACATTCAACCCAAACCTCCCAGCCCCTTCGTGCCTTGGGGGCTAGAGGCGCAGGGCCTCTTGTTCTCCTTACACCAAGGGCCTGGCCCCTGTAGTCCCATCACCTCTTCCATCGTCGCGGCCGTCAGCCCAGGGTAGGACAGAAAAGGGAGCCCCAGCCCTCCAACCCCGGCCTTTCCCTCGCCAGTTGCCGGGTCCGCTGTTATGGCTTCTCCCACAAAATGGCTCAGCGCTCTCGGCTCAGCTGTCCCCGCGTCACGCCGCAGCAGAGGGCGCCAGAGGAGAGGGAATGCGCCCACCTGAGCCGGGAAAGCGGCAGGACGTGTTACTCGGTGTGTGGGCTGAGCTTTCCCAACGCCTTGCGACTTAGCTGACTCAGCAGGGGCACGTTGTGCTGCAACCAGGTAGCGCAGGGTACACCCCGCCAGAGTGCCAGCTCTCTGTCTCCATAAAACCTCATGCTCCTCTTCCACAAACACATTATCTGCAAATGGCCCTCTCCTGGGAAACTCAGTGTAGATGTAATATATTACCCCGCCCACCTTCTTTAAGCACACTACACACATTGCAATCCAGGGAGTGAACAGGAGGCCCTACTAGGCCAAAAAAAAAAAAAAAAAAAATCCACAATCCACCCTCCCTTCTGCTTGCCTGAAACAGACAGCAGTAACAAGAGTAGCTGCATAGTTGTTTAAGAACACTACTTTTACTTGGATCTTAAAAGCAGGATTATGAGAAAACAGAAAAAGTAACTCCCTGAAGAACATGTGTGTGGTGAATTTTTGTTAGATACACAAAGCGGGTGAGGTATCTAACAACTTATGTTGGTGAGATTCAAGCTTTCAAGTTACACAGCCCTTCTTCAGGTTGATTTTTTGTTATTTGTATTGTTTGGGTTCATTACATACAGTAGAATAATGAGTCCCACTGAAATGTTTCTAAAGCAGGAGTGGGGATCCTTTTTTTGGCTTGGTGCCACTGAGCCACAGAAAAAAGATCAGCTGGGGGCTGCATACAACTGAGAAACAAAAAAACCCCTCACTGACATGGCCCACAACTGAGAAGGAGAAAGACACTCCCCACATTCCCCTCACACACCAGATCCTAGGGGGCCCAGGCTAGCATTATTTTGTGTGCTCCAGCCCTGTGGGGAGTGTTGGGGAGGGGACTGGAGCACCAGGGTAGGCTCCCCAATGCAGGGGGGACCCCTGAGCCTTAGGGGCCACATCCAGCCTCTGGGCTTTAGTTTCCCCACCTGTTATAAAGCATAAAATTCAACATTAAACCTCAGTACAGGTCACTTGTACATCACATTTCATTTGGGAATCTCGAAGTGCTTTATAAACATGAGTTAACTAGGCCTCAAAATGCTACAGTGTTCACTTCATCCACCTCTGTGGTGGCATGAGGCAGCTATTTATCACATCAACACTATACAACAGTTTAGGAGAGGAAGAGGAATATAGGATACAACTGAAACTGCAGGTGGAATTTACAAAGAATGGAATTAACTGAGTTGGAATTTCGCCAGTACATAGGAATAAAATACATTTACTCCTTTCAAATTAAATCTTTAATGACTACAGTTTTATGTTGAACATGTGAAAAATGGCCTCTTCTGCATCACAGCATTCCCTAACGATGTGTTGAAGCATTGGTTCAGTATTGACAAAGAAAAATGTACTACCTACTCAATTACCAACATTATTTTTGTAAGCACCCAGGTGTTGCATTTGAAGTACTGACCCATCCCAATCACACACAGCTTGGGAGAGTTGAAGGGATCACTACATACCTAGGTGCGATTGCAGAGCTCTGTAAATAGGAATCTGGACAGCTTAATTAATACATCATTTTAACCTGATGTTCAGATGGAAATGTATAGGCAGATATCTAGCACATTGTCATATGTATGGAACCTGACTAGAGTGCCTCATATGTATGATTCACCCCATAACAATCTGACCTCCACAGCAAGTCAGGGCAATGCACACATGGCTGTACACCTTATAGGCATACAGGGCCCACTCTTCTTCACGGCCATCGATCTCTGCTAACCTCAGTTCACAAATGACTGCAATGGAAATGTGCCTGATCTGTGGCACCACTTGCTGATCTAGTGTGGTGTTAAAGGACTGTCATCCCCCAGCTTTCCTTTGTTCAGAGCCGCTTAACAACTCCATACAGTCCGAAAGAGTAAGATAAAATTCCCCTCTTGGGACTCCACTTTATTAAATCCAAAAAGTTTTGAAATAAAGTCTCTCCCCTTACGCTCAGGGGCTACGTCTAGACTACATCCCTATTTCGGAAAAGGCCTTATTTCAGGGGGATAAGGGATCTTTCGGAAAAGGCTTTATTTTCCGCAAGATCAGCGCCTAGACTGGTGCTTTTTTCAGGCAAAGCTCCGTGCGGAAAAAAAGCGGCAGCCATTTTTATGCTAATGAAGCGGGGGAGATTTAAATCCCCGCTTCATTAGCAATTGCGATACATCTGATTTACATCCCTTTTCTGAAAAAGGGATGTAGTCTAGACATAGCCAGGGGTTGCACAGCCTTGATGGCTTTTTACCTGACCCAGGTGCTCATTATTCAATTAACTAACTCAGTAGGTTTGTTTCCCTTAAATTAGCTCTCACTGGTAACCTAGGCCCAGATTCCCTTTAAAGGGCCAGCAGTCCTATGACAGGGAAACTGAGGGAGTGAAGGCTGCTTGTTTCTTCATGCCTGTTGCACACTACGCAGTGACCACTTATGATCTAGCCTCAGGGTACAGTTCCAATAAGCTTTGCTATCAAAGAACAAATATAAATTTGATTCTACCCAAAAGAGACAACTGTGAAGAATAAACTGCTTCAGTACTTTCTGTTGTGTTCTTTTACAGATTCCACGCATACATAGAATTCAATGAGTCACCAAGTGATGGCATAAAAAGCTCAGGTGTAAATACTCAGCCACAAATCCTAGAACAGTGAAGAGAAGTTTACAGTCAATAATGCAAAACATTTTACAAGTACACTAATGCCAAGTAAGGGGGTAAAAGTTACATAAGGATGTGATATCCATGTTCTAATATCCAAATAAAGGTGTCACAACCATTTTAGAAATGAGCCATTTAAATAGTCCAGTTAGACAAGGCACAAAAAAAATGACGGTTGTCTCCTGCTACAGTTCATAAACCTACACAAGGGACCTGAACTGAAGAGTGAGCACTAAGTTTAACACAACCCAATCAACATGGCAATTGCAAAACTCAGCCTTTTTCTAACATGCGTGGTGCACTACATATCACTTCAATACGTTGATGAGTAACCCTCAAATGTTCACAAGTCCATTCAGCTTAGAAAAAGACCTTGTCTACACATGAAAGTTTTACTAGTATAACTATATTGGGTAGGGGTGTGATTTTTTTTTATTGATACTAGTGTAAGCCTTAGTGTGGAGGCAGCTATAAAGGTACCTTATACCAGTATAGTTTATTTCCACTGCCACACAAGAACATCTATATCAGTATAAAGCATCCTTATACCCATGTAGCTGCATCCACCCACACTAGGCAGATTGTATCACTTTAAGTATATTGGTATAGTTAAAATGGTACAGCTTTCTAGTGCACAAAAGGCCTATACTGCAGTAATGTCCAAAGGTCCCAGTCAGACTCAGGGAGGAAGAGATGGACACATAATCCTCAAGCTAAAGCCCACCATTTATGGTGCTCTAGGTTAACTCCATGCCCTACTGAGATTCCAAAATGTATAAGGAGTTCCTAGGACTAGCCAGAAAGAGAACTCTCCATTTAAGAAATGATGGAGCTAAGGATGTGAATGTTTAACCTGTTAGCCTGTAAGCCTCACCATTAAAGCTTAAAATTAACTGGTGGGTGCTGTAGCAGCTCTTCATCTGCCATGGGCAGGGGCTGTTCCAGCCCCACAGAGGGGCCGTTCCAGCCCCACAGAGGGGCCTGCTGTGGGAGGCTGTTCTGGACCTGGAGCAGCCTCTGTCCGTGGCAGACTCCCCACAGGCAGGGCCCCTCTGTCTCCTCCCTTTAATCAGTTAACTGGTTAAACAAATAAACGGGATTTTACATCCCTAATGGTAACTTGTAATATGGAAGGAAGAAACATACCCTGGAAATAAAAAGGACTGGAGAAACCCATGCTTTGCCTTAACAGATAAGAGCTATACATGCACATAGAAAGAGGGGAGCTCAAAGGCCACACCTTGTTTGTATACTTTAGAGAGGATTGCAGCTATCTAATCTTTAATATTGAGATGCTGCTTCTTGTTTTGTTACATGTGAGACCTATAGTTTGTGCTCACGATAGCACCCTATTGAAGAAGAGGGAAATCAAACTTTATACGGTGCATATGGCTCACTGGTTGCATGTAAGTCACCCCTGAAATACAGAAAGGGATTTTTGCTAAATATAAGCATAAAAGAAAATCATTATAAAATATGTAGACCAACGTTATCTCACCAAAGCTGAGTAGAAAGTTAAATAAAATGATTATAAGATATGTCAGGGAAGCTGTTGAGTGAGTGAAGCATTTCTTCCTGTTGTTTATGGTGGCTATGTCCAAGAAAATAAACAAATATTTGGAGATATACTGCATATTACAAGAGAAACTACACAGTTTCAGATACCATTAGTACTCCCAATAAATAGAATGTAAATCCTGAGAAATTACAAGCTAATGATGTACCTGCAACATACCCAATTGTAGTGAATTATAACAAAGAGACGTTCAAGTTTACAACAGTTCTTTAACAAAGATGGGAGGTCTTCACTCCGAACACATTAATTGACAGTATGAGGCAAATAATCAGGCAAGTTTTAACCAGTATGGTCACCTCCATACCTACAATTCATAGGGAAAAAAATCACTTGACAGCATGAGTGAGACTCTATACCTTAACTACTATGCCCTGTCTGCAGGGCAAAGCCCACAGACTGCTTATAGTATTCCTGGCTTAAAAGCTGGAGCCCCTTCAGTCTGTGAGCCTGCTCTACCCCCAGAGCTTCATGCCAGACTTTGGTAATTCCCTGACTATGGGTGGCACCCACTGACATAATGAGGTAGAGTGGACTCTCATTGACCACCTTGGCTAATAGTCTTTGATTGACCTATACTCCATGAACTTATATAATTATCTTTAGATCTCAGTTATACTTTTGGTCTTTAAACAACTCCTGGCAATTAATTCAACAGGTTGACTCTGTGTTGTGTAAAGAAGTACTTCCTTTTGTTTGTTTTAAATGGGGATGTAGAGGGCTAACCCGTTACCCGGTAACCATGCCCCTTACCGGCATGCTTCCTGATGAAACCAGTTAACTGGCAGGAGGCTGCTTCTCCATCCATGGCACAGTGGGCCAGGTTCAGCCTGACCTGGTTGGAGTGACCCCCACCCACAGCATGGCATGGTTTGCCCAGCTTGGCAGGAGCAGCCCGTGACATGGCAGGCCCGGCTGGGCCAACTGCTCTGTGCGCGGGGGTCACTACAGTCTGGCTGGACCTACTGTGCCACAGGCAGGCGGTGCTCCAACCCAGTTGGGCTGGAGCAGCCCCCCGCCAGCAGTGCAACATGGTGGGCCTGGCCAGCCTGGAACAGACCCCCACCAAGGGATCACAGTTAACCATTAAGCACTACATATAACTGGTTAGCTTTTAAACCAGGATTTTACATCTCTAGTTTTAAACCTGTTGCCTATTTGTTTCACTGTGTGACCCCTGGTTCTTGTGTTATGGGAAGGAGTAAGTAACATTTTCTTATTCACTTTTTCCACACTATTCACCTTTCTAACCATGAAAAGTCCCAGTCTTTCTAATCTCTCCTCATATGGAAGCTATTCCATATCCCTAATAATTTTTGTTGCTCTCTCTACTTTTTCCAATTCTAATGAATCTTTTTTGAGAAGGGGCAACCAGAACTGCATGCAGTATTTGATGTGTGGATATACCATTGAGCAGTAGAGTGACATTGTATTTTCCATCTTACTATCAATCATTTTCCTAATGGTTCCTAACATTCTGTTACTTTTTTACCTGCTGCTGCACACTGAGCAGATGTTTTTAGAGATCTGTCCACAATTACTCTAAATCCCTTTCTTGAGCTGTAAATGCTAATTTAGACCCCCCATCATTTTGTACATTTTGTACAAATAGCTGGGATTATGTTTTCCAATGTGTATAACTTATATTTATCAACACTGAAATTCATCTGCCATTTTGTTGTCCAGTCACCCAATTATGAATGATATTCCTCAAAATAAAGGATCTTTGTAAGGTATAGATAAGTTCTCATAACCAAAGTCCTCAACAGGCTTCATTCCATATGCTAGCCATTGGAGTGTTCCAAGACATGCATAAGGTCTATGCATCTGTCTGTCAAGACTTGATTTTTTCATTGTAACTTTTGGCTCTGGTCATGCAGTCTTTTGTTCTAGTGCAAAGAAGGCACACTCCCCATATTCTGTGGCAGCTGTGGGATCTGACTGTGCTCAATGAGTTAGAGGAACTCAAGGCAGCTCTAATTAATGCTTTCTTTCTGAGAGCCACATGTGCCATGGGAAGCAAAGAACACCCACAACCGGGGGGGAGGTGAGGGGAAGGGAGAAAGCTGTATCAGGGCCCTGTGCTCATGGTCAACCAAAACATCTGTAACATCTGTGTAAATAAAAAGAAATGGGAGGGAGTGGAGCCCCAGTGAACATGATGTATTAGGGCCCCAAATTTCTCTTGACAGGCCTGGCCACAGTGCAGAGGACTTCAGCCACTCCTCCTCTTCTGGAATACCTTCTCCCACTCCCACCTTGCCTCCTCTTGTTCACATCACAACCTATATACCAGGAATTGAGAAGGGGTCTGGCACTGGGCCACCCTGAAAGCTGTATGCAAGCCAGGGAGCTCTTGTACAGTGGATATTTCTGCATTCTTTATAGTCCAATTAGACTGCCAAAGCCATTTAAAGGGACTTCACTGCAAGAGAACTGGGCCTCACGTTTAAAACATAAACAAAGTTATAAAAATAAAAAAGTAACAAAATACCCAGAGCACCAATACAGAATTCCAAACTTAGGGACCGCCTTAGGAATAGCGAGTTCTGAAGAGAACACACTTGCCAATAACTGATTTCATTACAGCGATAAGTTTTCTACTTTGCAGCTCGTGGGAGCGCATCTTCAGTCATGACAATGCAATTATTTTGTACCAGCCACGAGGAAGCACAGGCCACTATATCTATTCTTGCACAATGAGGTGTTCCACTCTGCCCTGACAGCTGCTGTTGCTCACATCACACCTGTAATAAACTCAGAATTTCCATTCCACGAGAAATTTCAACATTTTGAAATTTCCCTTTGTGCTGAATGGGAACAAAAAATTTAAATTTTGAAATTTCAAATGAAATAAAATTTCTGAAAAATTTCATTCCAGAGTTGTCAGAACAACCCTATTGATTCATTGCATTTTGGTAAGATAGAAGTGTTTTGTTTTGAATGTATCGTTTTGGTTTTTATTTATTATAATGATAGCAAAGTTGAAGCAAAAAAGTTGTAATTAAACAATGTGACTTTATCAAAACAAAGGGATTGACTTTATCAAAATGAAACATATTGATAATTTTTCATCAAAATGTTGACAAACTATATATTTCTAAAAACATTTAAAATTTTATCAAATCAGCATTTTCCAATGGAAAACAGTTCTGAGAGAAATTTTTCAACCCACTCTAATAAGCAGTGAGTTCCTTTTTAAAACTAAGTACCATGTAGACAACAACAGCAAATATCACTTCTTACACACCATAAAGAAGCCAGGAATTTCAACACACCATTCTGCAAAAAGTCATTTCTGAGTCACATATTCTATCCACAATAATGATTCAAATGTCCCTAGTTGATTTTCATGATACTCGCAAAAAAAAAAATCAGAAACAACAATGTTATTCTTCTTCTTATTTATTTGGACTGAAGTAGCACCTAGCCTTTTTACCTTGAGAGCAAAGGTAAATTTGACCCTTTATAATCCAATGAAGGTCAGTTACTGTCTTCACTAAAGTGCTATAGCATTTCAATGTAGATTTTTTAAACTCTAACCCAAAATGTTTACGAAAACTGTTTCTAATTTGTGATAATTCTGTTTATTTTATAGGATGTCTCAAATGGGATTAGTTTATCTCTAAACTAAACATTATATCATGTACATTGGTGGATGGCACAGCAAACATTTTAATCAAATGCTCTGGTTTCTATACTGAAATTCTGGAAGCCAAATGCTTGCTTTAAGATTAATAGTGTGTATAATCCACTTATTCTAACCTACTCTAGTTTTGAACCATTAAGCCACATGGTTTTGTTCATCACAAAAAAAGACCACAGCGCATATTAGCTCTTATATAGCATTTTTCATTAATAGTCTTCAAAGTTCTTAAGAAAAGAAAGGCAGGCAACACTATGCCATGTTTATTATAGAGGGGACTATTGTGATGCAGACAGGTAAAGGGACTTGCCCCCAGTGCATGCCGCAAGTCAGCCATAGAGCTGAAGGCAGTCTCCTAACCTTTCCCTGCCTCTTTCCACACAGCCCCAGACAGTGCTCAACCCCTGCACTACTCGGTCCCCCATTAGCCTACAAGAGCAGCTGAATGAATGGGCAATCACAGACTGTTATACAGGTCAACTGTTATACAGTAACCAGTTAAAAAATAGGAAACAAAGGGTAGCCATAAATGGTCTGTTTTCACAAAGGAGATGGGTAAACTGAAGGGTCCCCAAGGATATGCATGGGGTTAGTGCTGTTCAAAATATTCTTAAAAGAGCAGGAAAAGGAGGTGAACAGTGAAGTGGCAAAGTTTGCAGATGATACAAAAATACTCAAGGTAATTAAGTCAAAAGCTGGCTGCAAAGAGTTACAAAAGAATCTCCGAAACATGGATTATTGGGTAACAAAATGGCAAATGAAGTTCAATGTTGATAAATGCAAAGCAATGCACATTGAAAAACATAATCTAATTTATACATTAGGGCTGTCAATTAACGTGTGTTAATACCTGCGATTAACGCAGAGCACAATTAACACAGTAATTTTTTTAACGCATTAATCGCAGACGTTTCAGCAGCATTGCCCCTTTGAAACACTGCCAGGGCTGAGTTTCAAAGGGGCAGCACAGTAGGAACCTGGAATCAGCTGGAGTCCCCAGCTGACCCCGGGCTCCGGGCAGCGCTGCCCCTTTGAAACGTCGCCCTGGCTGCTGCTGCCC
This sequence comes from Pelochelys cantorii, assembly GCA_032595735.1. Taxonomy (NCBI): domain Eukaryota; kingdom Metazoa; phylum Chordata; order Testudines; family Trionychidae; genus Pelochelys; species Pelochelys cantorii. Next base: position 57,371,761 of record CM064329.1, on the reverse strand, counting down.
CTTGGAAACACCGCGAGACATGAACTTCATGTGGGAAGTGGTGAAACCTATTAATCAAAGAATGCCCAGTTTGCTACAGCCATTTGAACTCTGCAGCCTAGGCAGATGAACTCATCTACACTCGAGAGTACTCGACCCCAGTTGGCCCGGAGCTCTGGTTGCCCATCTCCAGACTGAGATTCTGGACCTTGGTCTTCTGTAGGAGATGTCCAGCTCCACTGTGCAGGCAATATCTAGGAGACCTTAGAAAGCAGGGCTGAAATTCTCTGACGTCAAGATAATCTCAGTTGGTAAAGGCTCTTTGACCAATCCTGATTCCAATGTGTGGATCAGCAAGGTCAAATATACAAGTGATACCTCAACAGAATAGTACCAGAGTGAGAATGCATTCCTGCTGTACACCTTAAGTGGTTGAGAAACATGGCAAAAGGCATGAACTAATGTACATTTGTCCCAGTACCGGTGTGATCATGCTCCAGATTTAGCAGAGTGTTTGGAATCCAGTCCTTTCTGTGTGAGCCAAAGTGCTGACCTGTCCACTGAATTAAAAGCCATTTTGATCTTGATATATGCCACACATAAATGAGGAAGTTAAATTCTCTGTGCAGCTCAGCCAGAAGCTGGAGGGTAAGGACAGCATCCATTATAGACTACCCTGCAGAGAAACTTGATTGCTATGAACAATAATGTTTGTTAAGGAGCAGCTGTATCCTGTCCAGCAGAACATGAGCAAACCCTTCCAGAGACTGATAACAGTGAGATTGGCTATAGCTAGCTGCTCCACTTTGCCTTTGGTGCAGGGACACTATGATGCTGTCTTTCCATTCTCATGGTACTTTGCATAATCCCAAGAACAACTGATGCCTGCTGGTTCCAAGGCATCTTTGAGCAGCTCCAGTGGAATATCATCAGGTCCAGCAGCATGTCTGAAGCCAAATATTCCAGTGATGGCATGGGATAGAGCATGGGCAATCTCCACATAATGTGTGAGGATATTGAGGTTATATAGGTGGTCCTTAACAGCCTGTGTGTAAAAGCTTCAGAAGGGTAGCCAAGTTAGTGTGTAACTAGAAAAACTTAAACAACGAATAGTCTAGTAGCACCTTAAAGTCTAACACAACATGTAGATAGTATCATGAGTTTTCATGGGCGCCTGTGTGTATTTCATGGCACAATGAGATCCTCAGAAAAATGCTGACTATTGTACTGTTAGTGGACATCTGGCTTGTGAGGAACTGAAAGATGCAGTGAGAGTAGAGCAACCACTACTCAGTCTGTGGTCTGAGTTTGCTGGTGTTTCTGTGACACTGAAGAACTGGTGAGTTTTCACTGTGGAGTGATTTCAGATGAGAATCTGATCGGTTTTCTTCAGGGCACATCACCAGTTTGAAATCTAGGTTCCAGTGATGGTTGTTAAGGCATCTAAATCATCAGGGCTCGACAAATCATGTAATCTACTCGCGCGTGGCGAGTAGATTACAAGCCGGCACAGCCGGTGCCGCGCGATTTGCACATGCGCAGCTCACAGAACCGCGCGGCTGGCGAGCAGGGCTCGCCGCCACTTGGTGAGCCCTGTAAATCATGATCTCATAACAGACAAGCCCCTGGCTGCACACAATGTCAAAAGCTAGGAAGTAGTGTCCTTTGTGGAATCTCAACTAAAGGGACTTATCACAGTTTCATATCCAGTCCTATTGCAGCCGGTGACAGAACTGACATCTCTATGCCTTAGCAGTGTGTGTCACGCGATGGAGTTGTGATACACTTATGTATACTAATATACCCATCATTCCTCAGTGATTCTAATTTGTGTACCATTTCTATTTTATGAAATCCCCAGTGCAGTCGGAGTATCATTGCAAAAAAAAATCTGTTATCATAGACTACTTACAAATTGCCATTCGCCATCAGACATCACATTAGACAAGCGTTTGCTATTACCTTAGTATGTGATGTACTTCTAACAGCCAGGTGACTGTTTATGAGTCATATTTCTCTAACAATGCACTTTATAGCTCCCATCACTATAGTATCTCTGCAGCTTGATCCTACAAACCCATTTGTTAGAGCATCTGCCTAACTCTAAGGAAACCCTTCTTTTTAGGAAAGCTAATACCTTACACTGAGATATTTGTGCTTCCGTAACATAATCCAGCATTACAAAGGGGATAAGGGAAATGGCATGTTTTGAAAAACAAGCAGGATTCACTAAGACAGTAATTTGCATTCCTAGATTTTACAAGGGGTCACACAGGGCATGTCTAGATTACATGGCTCCGTCGACAGAGCCATGTAGATTTGTTTATTTGGCAAAGGGAAATGAAGTGGCGATTTAAATAATCGCCGCTTCATTTAAATTAAAATGGCTGCTGCGCTGTGCCGATCAGCTGTTTGTCGGCACAGTGCTGTAGTCTGGACGCTCCGCGGTCGACATCAAAGGCATTTGTCGACCTCCCTGGTAAACCTCGTCCCACAAGGCATACCAGGGAGGTTGACAAATGCCTTTGATGTCGACCGCGGAGCATCCAGACTACAGCGCTGTGCTGACAAACAGCTGATCGGCACAGCGCAGCAGCCATTTTAATTTAAATGAAGTGGTGATTATTTAAATCGCCGCTTCATTTCCCTCGGCCTACAACCCTAATCTACATGGCTCCGTCGATGGAGCCATGTAGTCTAGACGTGCCCACAGTGTCACTTTTCCTTCATAGAGGCTAGGCCTACGCTACAGAGTTTTTGCACAAAAATTTGCGGAGTGTCCACACCTCAAGCGTGTTTTTGTGAAAGTAAAATGAAAGAATGGAGGGGTTTTTCTGGTGTAAGTATTCCTCCCTCTGTGAGGAATAACTCCTTTTTGTGCAAGAGCTCTTGCGCAAAAAGGTGTGTGTGAACGGGGAACAGGGGTTTTTTGTGCAAAAAGAGGCAATTGAAAAAAGCACAGGTGCCCTGGTGGCCATTCTGTAAATAGAAATCAGAGTTTCCATTCGAGAGAGCGTCCATGCAGTCTGGATGCTCTCTTGAGCAAAAGCGTATCGCTTTTTTGATGCGCTTTTGCAGTGTGGACATGCTCTTGCGCGAGAAGTTTTTATGGAAGATCTCTTCCGCAAAAACCTTCTTGCGCAAGAAGCCTGTAGTGTAGACATAGCCTTACATAGGGGAAAACACCCACAGAGAAATCCAGTAAAGTGGATATCACACACTGCAAGTTCATGGTAAAAGTAGGGTATGAATCTAGATCTCCTCATTTCCATACAGTTTGCTATTCCCTGCTGTCTGTCTGTAATGTACCACTTCAGACTATGCAATCCCTTTCAGGGCCCAAACCTTTGGCATATGTCACTAGAGATGCTGGAAGTATCTTTGTGCCACAAGAACTGGATGAAGAGAAGGGATAGGAGAAGCAGTGAGCTACCTTCAGGAGAGATGAGCTAGATGGCTAGATTTAGGTATGATTAAACTGCATGTGAAGGTGTGATTGTAGCACAGGTAGACATACCCATTCTAAGGGTACCTCTATATTGCACGGCTATATTGAAATATGCTATTCCGGAATAGTTATTCTGAAATAGCTTCTCTCAAAATAGCATGTCTACACTGCAGGGAAGCCTCAAAATTAGTCCGAGGCAGGCTTCCCTAATGTGGACGTGCTATCTTGATTTAGAGCCCCAGGAGGCACTGGGGAGGAATAACTTAGAATGGCCCTGATGAAGGGCTATTTCGAAATAGCAGCAGTGGAGCATCTACACACGCCTTATTTCAAAATAGCTGTTTTGGAATAGGTGCTATTCCTCGTGGAATGAGGTTTACAGATTTCGGAATAAGCCGTTCGTTGTTTCAAAATTATTTTGAAATAACAGAATGGCTGTGTGGACGCTCACATTGTTATTTCAAAATAATGCTAGTTATCTTGAAATAACGGTGCAGTGTAGATGCACTCTGGCTTTTGTCTTGTTAGCATAGATAACAGTGATGTGGATGTGGTGGGATGGCCTTTCACATGGGCCAGCCACCTGATTACAAGCCCACTGGGGATCCTGGGGTACATATTCAGATTGGTAGGCCATGCTGAAGCCTATGCCACCATGACTACACTACTGATGTTATCTGTACTAACTAGATGTACTAACTAGATTACAGCTATCACCCCAGACATGATGCAGAGATAAAGTTTCTTGACACTTTAAATGACTGCCTCTTGGAGCAGCTGGTTCTGGAACGCACAAGGGGAGAGGCAATTCTTGATTTAGCCCAACACTGTGGCATTTTTTTTTCCAGAAAGGGGAACTACACAAAAATGAGGAGTTTAGTTAAATAGAAATGAAAAGGTACAGTGTCAAAAGTAAAATCCCTGCAAACTGCATGGAAACTTTTCAAAGGCACCATCATAGAAGCTCAACTTAAATATATACCCCAAATTAAAAAAACACAGTAAGAGAACCAAAAAGTTTAACAACCAAGTAAAAGAAGCAGTGAGAGATAAAAAGTCATCATTTAGAAAGTGGAAGTTAAATCCTAGTGAGGAAAATAGAAAGGAGCATGAAGTCTGTCAAATGAAGTATAAAAATATAAGTAGAAAGGCCAAAAAGGAATCTGAAATCCAGCTAGCCAAAAACTCACAAAGTAATAGCAATATTTTAAAGTACATCAGAAGCAGGAAGCCTGCTGAACAATCAGTGGTGCCACTGGATGATCAAAATGCCAAAGGAGCACTCAAGAATGATAAAGTCATTGTGAAGAATTTAAATGAATTCTTTGCTTCTGTCTTCATGGCTGAGGATGTGAGGGAGAATCCCAAACCTGAGCCATTCTTTTTAGGTGACAAATCTGAGGAACTGTACCAGATTGAGGTCTCACTAGATAAGGTTTTGGAACAAATTGATAAACTAAACAGTAATAAGTCACCACGACCAGATGGCATTCACCTAAGAATTCTGAAGGAACTCAAATGTGAAATTGCAGAACTATTAACTGTGGTTTGTAATCTGTCCTTTAAATCATCTTTTGTGCCAAGTGATTGGAGGATAGCTAATATGATGCCAGTTTTAAAAAGGACTCTAGAGGTGACCCTTGCAATTATAAGCTGGTAATCTAACTTCAATACCAGGCAAATTGGTTGAAACTATAGTAAAGAATAGAATTGTCAAACAAATAGATGAACATAATTTGTTGAGCAAAAGTCAACATGGTTTCTGTAAAGCTATGGTATCCAACGTGCTAGCCGCTATCCACATGTGGCTATTTGGCCGGCTGAGTGTGCCTGCTTGGCATGAACAAAAGGGTAAACATGGTAAACACGGAGGTGGCAAAATTTGCAGATGATACCAATAGGGATGTAAGTGACTAATCAACTAGTCGACTATCCGATAAGCATAAGTTTATTGGATAGTTGAGTAGTGACTCAACTAGTTGCTTCCCCCTGGCAGCAAAGTGGGGGGAGCAGAAACCGGTGCTGCGGGGAGCTGGCTTAAAAGCTGATTCCCCCCAGCACCATTTCCGCGGGAAGGAAGGGGACAGGGGAGGCAGAAGCACAGTGGGGGGATTGGGCGCTTCAGCCTTTTAAACGCATTAAGAGCCTGGCAGGGGGAAATATTGTTAAGACCAGGACTTTGACAGGGTTAAACAAAGAACTAGTTAAATTCATGGAGGTTAGGTCCATCAAAGGGTATTAGCCAGAATGGGCAGGAATAGTGTCTCTAGCTTCTGTTTGTCAGAAGCTGGGAATGGGCGACAGAGGATGGATCACTTGATACCTTTTCTGAGCATACCCTCTGGGGCATCTGGCATTGGCCACTGTCAGAAGACAGTGGGCTAGATGGACCTTTGGTCTGACCCAGTATGGCCATTCTTATGTTCTTATGCCTACTTGTGCTACAATCACACCTTCACTTGCAATGTAGACATACTTTAGAGTTCATGGTGCCCCCACAGTCAGTACCAACTCCTTTAGACAGATTTTATGGTCTCTTTTGTGTTTCTGATACAGTTAACATATCTTTTATATCTGAGGAGGCATCCCTATCTGTAAGAAGGTAGTTGTAGTTTTAAATACCAAGCTGCATTAAATCCCACCCCCTTCTCATGCACAGATTACACATAAGATATTAAGCATGTAGGAATCACTAAGCAGTGACTCTAAAATACATATTCAAATGTCATACTGATGAGGGTGGTAAAAGCATTCCCTAGACAGACAGTCATCATGAAGTCACTACCACAGCAACAGAAATATCTTATTTTTTTAGAGTAAAACTGATCACTGGTGGCCCAATTCACTTTGGACAGTAATGCATACTGACGCCAAGTGAGTGCAAAACGTTACCAGATCAGACTGATGATGGAATTTTATACTCATTCTCCATTTCACTTTGCACTGGTAAAAATGACTATACAAAAAGAAAGGCAATGGTCAATTGGGCTACTAAAGAAGAGCCTTCACTTAGTTTCCCCCGCCTCATAGGTCGTAAATGGGGATGCAGTTTGGCAGATACCACATGTGCAGAATCTATCTAAAATAGGATGGATAAAAGAGGGCACATTGCCGTTAGCCCCTCATTCTTAGTCATTGCGAAGAGTAAAAAGAGAGGGTGCCAGCAATGTAGTTGTCCCAGGAATATGGGTCAAGTTCTTCTTCCTTGCTGACATGTCTATTATATTAAATATAACTTCTATCTTCCTGAAGATATAAACATGCTGGTGCTCATGAAAATGAAACAGCAATGCATTGTCATTGTTGTGTGGTTGCTGACTGGCTTTGTTGATGTTTGAAGGCCAGAGTCAATCAGAAACCAAAGATGTTCAAAAAACAAAACAAAACAGATCATTCTAGGATGGGAAAAAAGTCTGTATGTAATGATGGGAGAAGCAGTGAGAAATCAAGAATTCTGCACTTTAGATCAGAGATCAGTTAGCTTAGATTAAAAATCATTTGGCTCAGAGTGGGAGGTTAGTAGAGATTAAAATTAGAATTAGAAACAGAGGGGACCAGGGATTAGTTATTTGGGTAAGAACTGTAAGGGACTGGAGATGTACAATGAGGTTATACATAGAATAGGGTTGTAAAATTCCATGTAATCAGTTAACCAGTTAACATTATGTTTAACCAATTAAGCAGGATACTGTGGGTGGGGAGGGTGGGAGAGAGAGGGAGGACTCCAGCCCAGCCCGGTGGGGCTGCCAGCTTCGGGCCCCATGGGGCCGCCCTCACAGGGCTGCCAGCTGCTGTCTCCTGGTCCCGTGGGGTTGCCTGGCAGCTGGCCCCATGGGGATGCCAGTTAACCAGTTGTTAGTAAGCATCACCAGATAAGAGTTACCCAGTTACACATTTACATCTTAACACAGCAGGATATTTTCCCCTCTCTACTGCTGTGGAAACAGCAAGTGCAATGTTTTAGATGATGACTTCTTAACAGAAAGTGTGGAATATTGGAAAGAGAAGAGTCCATGGGTCATGAATGATAGTTGGAGAGGTCATGAATGATAGTTGGAGAACACATTCAGATTGATGGGTGTGATATAACCGCTTAACTAGATACATAGTGGTAGACTGGTAGTATGAAGTAAAAAAAATAATTGCTACAACTCAGAACAAGTAAGAAACATATGCAAAACAGTCGCCTCCATGTCATAAAAAGGACATGACACAAACATCTGCAGAGTCAAACAATGCACAAACACATTTGTGGAAATAACCCCATGAATAATTCTCCACTGGAGATCAGCCATCTTCTTTACAATCACAGGCTCATGTAGAGCACGTCTACACAGTAGAGCTAAAGCCAAAATAAACTACTCAACTTGAGCTACGTCAATTGCGTAGATTGAGTTGAAATAGCTTATTTCAGCTTTTGGCACTGTCTACACAACAGAAAGTCCAAGGTAGAGTTCTCTTCCTCTGACTTCCCTTATTCCTCATACAATGAGCGTTACAGGAGTCGGAGTAAGAAGTCCTCCAACTCAAAATTATTTTGACATTATGTTGAAATAACTGCTTGTACTGTAGACACGAACTATGTTATTTTGGAATAATGTCAGTTATTCCAAAATAACACTGCTGTGTAAACATAACCATACAGTTCACCAGACTGGATGGACAAATTCTGTTATGAGGAGCTATCCTTTCCTTACTGTAGTGGGATAATCAACAAGTGTTCAAAAACCACAGGCATATATAATGATTATGGCCTAAGCTATTAAAGGTAAATTCAAAAAGACCCATTGAACATAAGTAAGCTGCCAGGCTTGTCAACATCTCAAGCCGTAGCAGGAGTAAACAGCAAGAAAACAGAAGCATTAGAATAATCAGGAATAATTCACTCAAGGCAGCAATCATCCCAACTGGCAAAACTGCCCCTGGGAAGGGCTGATTCTACCTCTGACAAAACCAAGAAACCCAGGAAACAGAATGAAAAATCAAACTCAACAGCAAGATATCAGCTGAGAGATCCATGTACAATTAGTAATAACAATTATATAAACTAGGTTTGTTACACTTGCTGCAATGAGGCAAGAAAACACAAGACTATTAGAAACAAGACTAAGAATCCTCATGACAGGGTTATAAATAAGGGGTTCGGCAAGCAGTCCTGAGAACTCCAGCTGCCTATCCTGTATCTTCAGCTTAAAAAATCTCCAAGCCTTAAAAAGGTTTTGATAAAAACCAGGTTACACCTCAAAATTGAGGCACCCAGGGTTCAATAAAAAAAGTTCCTAATCAAAACCCAAGCCCCTTACCTGTCAAAAGAAAGCAAAGGCATGTTGCTCCCAAGGAACAGGCTCATCCCCAAACAACAGTTGCTGCAGAGACTGTAACCAAACAGTAGTGACTCTGCTCAAAAAATCAGTTGAGACCTAGACCCCCTTCCACAATTGGCGGACACAAAATACTCTGCGTCAGCCAGTGATTGCCATCCCAGAAAATGTCCATAAGAACTTTTGGAACTTTTTCTAAAATGGGTGGAAGGAGATCCACAACTATACGCTTATGTGACAACATGGAGAAAATTAAATTATTAATGATTAACCCCTGCCCCTGGAAGGAGAGATGAGGCACACACCACTTGCACCTTTGTAACCTCCTCCAACTTTTCCATAACTTCCTACCCTTTCCAACCCCAAATATCATCTGGGCCCCATAATTCCCAGTGCCTTAAAGCCAGGTCAGCTGCACAATAGCACCTTCTGGCAAAGTCAGGGGATAGGAGATCACCCCAGTCCACAGCAGGAGTGTTTCACTTTCCCCTCAATGTAAGCAAACTAAGGAACCTGCTTAACAGAGGACTGATATTCAGTCAAAACCTGGACATTGTAATCAAGAGTAATAAACACAGTCATATTGCAACAAACACAGTCAGAAAGACTAGAGGGACTGAGGAGGAAAAACTACTACCTGAGAATTCTCCACCCCCCCAACCAAGGAACCACCCTCAGTAGTGTTCTTCCCAACTGCACTGACCAAGCTAGCCTGCTTTGGAAGACCCTCAGCAACTGGAGCTTTCTCCACCTTCAGTAAAAAGCACAGAAAAATCATACAATAAACCAGACATAGGACAGCCTGTCTGATTCCCTTACAGAGCAGAAATCCAGAATCCTCAGTCCAGGCCATGATTCCATAGCAGGATTCTGGGCCTCCTGATTCATTGAGTCAGGAGGCCCAGAACCAATAATATAATCTCCCCAGGTTGTAAAGGGAGAGTAGTTACCCAGAATCAATATTCCCAGAGACATTTGGAGCCCTCTTGAACCCAGTCTGCCACAGTCACCCATCTTGTGCTTTACTCTCAGAAACATCCACATTCCCAGGCATAGGGTGGTAATGTTCTATATACCTTGGGGAGCACCCTGTAACCCCCATATTCTGAATCTGTATATAAGTGTGATATTGCGTCTCAAGCATGCCGTGTGAGGTATTAGGGAAAGGTTAAGATCTGCTGCAAGTAATTTCTCTATCCATAAATATATATCATCACTGCATTTGAAATTATAAGAATTGTGATCTATAAAATATACTTTGGGTTTGAGAGGCACCCAGATACTAGCTCTACAGAAACAATGACAAGGGAGCTAATCAACACCGGCTGGGTGCTGCTGAACAGACATCACCAGTCATTATAGATGACTCACAGGCATGAGGCTGTACCAAAGGAATTACTAAGCTTTGCTTAGGGACTCAGCAATGTCCACCAGATATATCTGGACTTGTATTCTCCAAGCACATGGACTAAGGATATAAAAACAGAACACAAGGGGGCCCATGCTTGGCCTTTCTCCTTCATCCACCTATGCTGCAAGCAACCAAGACATTGAGAATACTGGAGATTCCAACTGAGGGGACTGTCCCATATTTCAAGAATGAAATGTGTGTGCTATGCATCACAATATCCAGTGGGGTGAGAGAAACTGTTTGACCTAGTTGCTTCCCTATCTAATAGCATTGAGAGTTTAGACTGTGTTTATATTTTATTTTATTTTATTTTATTTTGGTAACTACTCTGACTTTTTGCCCAACACTTATTGTCACTGAAATTCAATCTTAGTAGTCAATAAACTACTTTTACTATTTATCGTTACCGATGAATTTGTGTGAAGTGTGTGGAAAATCTTTTCAGATTTTTACAGTGATGAAGTGGTGAACCAATTAATAAATTAGATAGTATATTCCTGAAGTACAGTGCTGGCAGCTGGAGGGATGATTTGACTAATGCCTTACCAAGTTTTTGTCTATACTTAACAGTTTAAAGCACTGCCACTCTTTAAACAGAAAGTGTGGCTACCGCACAAGTGCTGGCAGAGAGCTCTTTTGGCACTCTATGTAAACCATGTCTGTGAGGTGCTCCCAGCACTGTAGCCTGGTTCACCCTGGTGCTTTATAGTGCTATAACTTGCTGTGCTCGGGTGTGTGTGTTTTTCATATCCTTGACCCAGAAAGTTACAGTGCTGTAAAGTGCCGGTGTAAACTTGGCCTAAGAGATTCATAAGTGGCTCTGGGAGTATTCAAGCAACTTGGCTGGGTTTTGGACTCCACATGCAGTTGTGCTAAGTGATAACAGCACCTGGCGGGGTTGCTGCTGATCACTAGTAAGGCACTGTGAGAGACAGCTAAGGCTAGAAAAAATTAAGGGGGCACAGCGATTCCACATTCTCAGGGTGCACCTCCGTGGGGGATCCCATCACAAGGGGCAGCTTGCCTCCTTTTAGAATACTGATTAAATGAATGTGCCATCCTGCCAAAATGAAAACAAGTCATTTGCTCATTGGCAACAAACACAATGTACTCACATTCCCCAACCCTATACTGCAGAGAATCTTTTAACACTTGAGAAGCATTGTTTAATATCACATAAATCCACCTACAAAAGGATGAACCAGGCTGAATGCCTGGGGCTTCACAGCCCAAATGAATTTTTCTGGGAGACTACTGAGAGCACCATAACTTGCCAGATCTTTAGATATTACTTTAACTGCAGGTGTTGGAAGGGGCACAACAGGGACAATCATCCTTATAGCCACCTGCTCAACAAGGCTAGCTAACTGAGGTAACAAACACAATAGTTTAATTCATAGGGGAAGGCAGTCTCACATTTTTAAATCCAGTCACCTTCTCCAAAGCTAGAACACACTACTCCACAGAGGCAGAGTCTGGAGGCAAAATCCACAACCCATGGCATAGATTAAACACTCAGGATCCACAACAAACTGGCCATGTAAGCCTAGAGGGTAGGCAAAACCCTGCTAAAAAAAATAGGCCCTGAAATTATATCCTCAACCACAAAATTACACAAACAAGAAAGAAAAACCCAAATTTAATTTGCCGAACAAAAAGAAAGAGAAAACAGTAAAGCACACTCACTTACTCCCAAGCACACGAGACTTACTCCCAAGCACTCAGACTTACTCCCAAGCACATGAGAGCGACTCTGTTGTAGTCCAGTGGTTAAGGCATCTATGGGGGAGCTAGAAGACCCTGGATCTAGACCACACCTTCTCTACTCAGCCTGTTGTTATTTAGGCACAGTTGAGTAACTTTAATAGGAGATATAGAGCCTCCCCCATCAAAATATCCCATAGCGCAATAACTGTAGTATATAGGACAAACCTGTTCAAATCTTTTTGCCTAATCAAGCAAAGGGGCAAATTGAAAGTAGGTCTCCCACATTCCAGGTGAGTGTGTTAAGCCCAGGGCTTAAAGTTATAATGGGACACTTCCTCCAGCCAGATTTTGAATGGGACCCTCTGAACATGCTTACTAGATCAGGTCCTGTGCGTGACATATGCCTGCAAACACCTACCTTTCCCAATTGGTGAATCACTCTAGGGCTTAGGTGGGAGATACGCATCCAGATGCCTAGAGGGAAGCAACGATGCACATGCTCAGAGGCAGAGGGAATTTTTACTTTGAAAACTTAGGCACTGAGGGTGTGTCTACATTTCAGAATAACTATTCCGGAATAGCTTATTTTGAAATTACTGTGCAGTGTAGATGTAACCTGAGTGAGCTAAGGTCCCTACTGAGTTTGGCAGAAGTTTAGTGGATTCCATTGGAACCAAAAGCGGGAACTAGATGCCTGAGCCTGAGACTTGGGTGCCTAAATCCATTTGCAGACCTAGGCCTATGTTACCAAAAAGATATTAACAAGCTGGAGACTGTTCAGAGAATAACAACAAAAATAATCAGGAAACTGAAGGGGGCAACTGGCAAGAAAAGATAAGAGCTACATATGTCAGTCTTTCCTAAGAGATTAATAAAGCAAAACATTCTAAAAATCAACACATATTTTAAAGGAGAAGAATTATGTCGGCCTTTTCCCTGCCCAGTACAGATGAGAAGTCCTGTGCGTACTAGCATAAGGGAAAAAGCAAAGAGCTGGACACACATCACAGGGTACCTCTATCCTGCATTCATGAGATGCTGCTGTGCAGCTGCCAAGTTCTTCCTGACTTGCAGCAGAAGCAACACCTAGGAAAGGAGGGAGTATTTAAGTACCTTGCAGACATTTGAGGATCAAACTTAGGCCTTGTCTTTACACAAAAGTGTTAACAATTTAACAAAATTTGTTTAGAAAATAATATGGTTGAATTAGTGCAATCTTTTTATATATACACTCTTGAATCAGTATAAGAAAATGCATATAAATTGAAAGGCACTCTGAAACTGATTTACAAGGGTTCACACAAAAGAACTGTACTGATTGAATGAAAGAAGTATCTAAAATGAGTTGGTTAAGCTATTGTAACTTTTATGTGTAAACAAGGCCTAAAACTCATGTATTTTTATAAATGCCCATTCTCCCCCCATACCCACTTTTTTTTTTTATTTGAGCTTTTAAGGATAAGGGAACAGCTACAAAAGGGGCCTCACACTCTTTCAGGACAGAGGATGATGACTCCTATTGCTTAAACATACTTACTCCAAGTAGCCTCTGCTTGTGCTAGAGTGAAACAAATTTATGTTTGCTGCTGTTCACCATGTAAGGAGTTGCAGGATCAAAAGATGTGATACAAAGGTATATAATGAGGGAAAATGGCATGAAAATAAGAAAGGGAAAATGTAGGCAGAATCTCAGGAAAATCTTCCTGACAGTGTGATGCTATAGAACAGTCTCCCAGAAGAAGTTATGGGAGCCCCATCTCTTGGGACTTTAAAACTAGAACTGGGACAAAATTCTAGAAATGTGCCTTGGGGAACATTCCTGCTTTGGGGATTGGATGATCTCATAGAGTTTTTTCAGTCTCTTCTTCTTTGCTCAATATTTCCAGCCCAGCCCATCACTTAGTTATTAAAATGATAGGTAGTTTATAAATAGCTGGGTGTTTAGTTGTACTGCGTAGGCCCAGGTAAGAAGCAGTGCAGAATTACTTCACCCGCTAGGGAATTCAAAGAGACAAAGCAGCCTTAGCAGACTAGAAAAATCTGGTGGTATGTTTTTGTACAGTGCCTTGCACAATGAGGCTCTGGTCAGATTGGGGCTTTTGGACACTACAGTAACAAATAATAATATTAGACTGTCTCAGGCAATCCTAGCTCATATTAGAGAATGCTTTTGCAACCTAACGCACCTTAAGTATTCCCAGCCTAATCAAACGCATCAACCCCACCTAAGGCTATGTTGACAGTGCAGAGATTTTCTGGGATACCAGAGGTATCTCAGAAAAGTGATGCTGCGTCCAAGAAAACGTGTCCGCTTTTTTGGAACAGTTTCCAAAAAAGCGGATGCATTCTTTCGGCGTCCCTGTATTCTTCATTGTATAAGGAAGCAGGGATGTTCTGAAAGAGGAGGTTTTTCTGAAATTTGGCCCCGTGTTGACAGGCCAAATTTTGGAAAAGCCTCTTCTGAAAAAAAGCAGAAAAAGATATGCAAATTGTAGTTTGCAGTTTGCGTATCTTTTTCTGACTTTTTTTTTGCAGTTTAGACATAGCCTAAGACATTTCTGACATTCAACACATTTTTGGGGGAATAATGGAATTTCATCTTATTTGAGATAAGGCAAAGTGATAATATTGTATATTTTTGTACCAGTATTGAGGGGAGAAATTGTTTGATTTTTTTTTAAAGGAACTAATCCACCACCTTCTTCATACATGAATCAGAGACAGTATACAGCTTAGCCTCCTAGGGAGTTCCCCCAGCAAACAGCTCACACTAGCCAGCCAAAAGCAGACATAGTGACCTAGGAAACCAAAAATCAGCAAAAATCTTTGCTGTTTCTGCAGCTGCCTATAGTGAAAAGGAGCCATCTCGATGCCAGAAGGAGATAATCCGCTGACAGCCGGTTATGCTAGTAAAGATGAATAAACACAAGCTATTCGATCCCCTCCAAGGACTCCATAGTAGAGAGGGAGTGATGTGCAACAGTTCCTATCCATACGCTCTTTACAAATGGTAGGGAAACAATTGTTTCTTAGGAATAATTAATTTTTTTCAGTTATGATCAAAAATAGAATTGAGAGGAACAGGGCTTTGGATATTTTCTTCTCATTTGCCCCAAATGTGCATGGTAGTTATTTTACCTCCATGCAGGCAAACAGAATTTGCAGGCTTTTGTCTTATTCATCAAGGCTAATATTTCTACCAAAGACTTACCTTCTCTGTCAGGAAGGAATGCCCCAAAGATTTTTTAACTCTTGAATGAATACCCCAGAAATATAATTACTGCCTCACTCACTCTTGTCATGATAGATTCTGCTCTCTACTGTACCTATGGAAGAAAGGCAAGTATCTTGTGCAGACACTATGAGACAATCTCTGCCACAGGTTATGTGCCTAGGAATTTAAAAAGTATATATTTAATCAAATAATATATAACCTTTTAAGAATAATTTTGTTATTGTTTTAACTTGTGTTGTTTTGTCTCAGAAAGCCCACTTTATTGCATGCTTGTATCTTCCCAAAACCTCTTGCCTGCTGAAGATGTGACATCTGTATGCTCTCCTTACCTCGGGTCACATGTTCCAGATAATAAATGGTATTTGTAGAAAGGTAACTTCTCAATCACTGTTAAGAGCTGGTATAGCGAATAAGACTGGCTCCTGTATCTCTCTGTAATTGCCTCTTTATGAACTCCCGATAATTATATTTTAGAAATACTTAGCCCTTTTATATATTTTACATCAACTCATATACTCATGGGCTGTGTCTAGACTGGCTGCTTGAATTTGCGCAAGAACACTGACGATCTAATGTATGATCGTCAGTGTTCTTGCGCAAATACTATGATGCTCCCGTTCGGGAAAAAGTCCTCTTGCGCAAATGTATTTGCGCAAGAGGGCCAGTGTAGACAGGGGAGGACTGTTTTGCGCAAAAAAGCCCCGATGGCGAAAATGGCGATCGGGGCTTTCTTGTGCAAAACCGCGTCTAGAGTGGCACGGACGCTTTTCTGCAAAAAGTGCTTTTGCGCAAAAGCGTCCGTGCCAATCTAGACGCTCTTTTCCGCAAATGCTTTTAACGGAAAAACTTTTCCGTTAAAAGCATTTGCGGAAAATCATGCCAGTCTAGACGCAGCCATGGACTTTAAGGTCAGAAGGGACTATCATGATCATCCAGTCTTAGCTCATGCACATTGCAAGCCACAGACTCTCACATACCTAATCCTGTAATAAACCCATAACTTCTGGCTAAGTTACTGAAGTCTTCAAATAATGATTTAAATAGTTCAAGTTACAGAGAATTCACCATTTATGTTAGTTAAAACCTGCAAGTGACCTGTGTCCCATGTTGTAAAGGAAGGCAAAACCAACTAGTGTCTATGCCAGGGGAAAATTCCTTCCCAGCACTAAATATGGCAGTCAGTTAGACCCAGAGCTTGTGGACCTGCTCCAGCCAGACATCTGGGGAAAAAATTGCTGTAGTAACTCAGGGTATGTCTACACTACCACCCTAGTTCGAACTAGGGTGGCTAATGTAGGCATTCGAAGTTGCAAATGAAGCCCGGGATTTAAATATCCCAGGCTCCATTTGCATCTTCCCGGGCGCCGCCATTTTTAAAAGTCCCCTAGTCCGAACTCTGTGCCCGCGGCACGAAGTAGGTAGTTCGAATTAGGTTCTCTAATTCGAACTACCGGTACACCTCGTTCCACGACGAACTCAACTAGTAACCTCTCTTCAGCCTGACAATTGACCTTTCGGTATGACCTGTAGTAATGTCCCCTTTAATCAGTTCCTTATCCACTTTTCTATCCTCACATTAATCCCCATCTTCTCCAGTTTAACCAATAAATTCCCATGTGGAACTGTATCCAATGCCTTACTAAAATCCAGGTTAGATTAGATATACTTCACTTCTGTTGTGTAAAAAATCAGTTATCTTTTTACCAAAGGAGATAATGTTGCTCTGGCACAATCTATCTTTTGTGAAGCATGTTAAGACGACTGGTGCCTCCCCACGTAACTTCTCCCCACCCTGCCCTGTGCTCTTCCTGTCCATTCCCCACCCCATGTTACCTGGGGGATGGCTGTCTTCCCGCTGCACTGGCTCCCCCTGGCATTTTTGGCTGCTCTTCCTAATAGCCAAGCCCTGGAGCCACCAGTGGAGCACAGCAGCTGCCCAGAATAGTGCCTGGCTGCAGGACAGTGGCTGAACAAATCAGAGGGGGGTGGAGCTTGCTTAGCTGCTGTCCCCAGAAGCTGAGCATGTGTGGGGGGCAGCGTGTCGCAGCTAGGGTTGCCAGATGTCCGATATTGACCCGGACAGTTCGGTATTTTCGCCTCCTGTCTGGTAAAAAAATTCAGAAAATACCGGACATCTAAAATGTTCAGTATTTTCTGATTTTTTCCTGGCCAGGAGGCAAAAATCCCGGGTGCTTACTTGGTTCTGCAGGGGAGCTGTCTGGCCCGGAGCAGGAAGACAAGATGGCAGACGGCCACCGGCAGCCTGTTAGGGCCAAAAAGCCTCAAAAGCATTTCTTAAAGGGGCCACGTTGGTTTTTTTAAATTTTTTTTTGCTTAACAACTTTGGTCTCCCCCTTTTTATTCTCAACAGAATTTTTCCCCTGGTGGTTTTTTTTGGGGGTGGGGTGTTTGGTATTTTTGGTTAAACCATCTGGCAACCCTAGTCGCAGCCAGGTGCTCTCTCAGTCAACAGGGACATGACACTGCATGTTGCACTATCCTCCTGGAAGAGGCGCTGGCCATGCCCCTTCCCTTTCTGCTCAGGCCCTGCCCCTTCCTCTCCCTGCTCAGGGCCTGTTGCTGGAGGAGCATTTGACTTTGGGTTGGGGCATTTGCTTCCTTTTGCTCCTCCCACAGTTTGCCTCATGATCTTAACTGTTTTCTTTTTCAAAATTTGAATATCTGAATATCTGCAAAGCAATTTATAAACATTAACTAATTCATGTACTATTTTGTTATGATTCATGCAAATGTAACCTTAAGAAGATGACACTTTTTGGATATATCATATATAAGACAGCAGAATGTGGGACTACATTTTAATAAAGTCATATCTTGGACAAGCTCTCTCTTTATTCCTATCACCTGTTCTCCACGCTTATTTCTCATTCATAATCCAATAATGCTACTATTGTTACGAAAACAATTGTTTTCATGGAAAAGTAGTGTTAGGAAATTATTTGATAGTTAATTGCCATTAATGCCATTAGTGATTTGTATCCACATATCAGCATTTGCCTTTCCTGTCGCCTCCTCCCTGCATCCAGTTTGTTCCTTTTCTCTCTCCCTATTCCTCTGCATATACTTGTCTGCTACATGATCCCCTTTTCCTGCTGCAGGCTTTTCCTGGCACTTAATTCCTTTCTCCCTTGGATATGCTGACTCATTGCCTGTTGCCTTCTCCCTTCAACACACGTTTCCTGCTCAGTAGCTTCTCAATGAAGCAGTGCCCTAATGAAGGCAGATAGTTTGAGTCCTCCTTATTTCCAACTTCTTTGCATTTAAGAGCCTGGATACCCAGGCTGGCATAAAAGCAGATGGAAACCAGGATGATGTTGCACCAAGAACAAGATAGCTCTTTGCAAAACACCAGTGCACCAATGGTTTCACAGATCAGAACTTGGGAATTTCTGTCATAAAGCAATCAACATTCTGGTGCAACTTGTCTCTTAATTCCAGGAAATATTGTTTTGGAAACTGTAAGTATGTTGACACCAGTTGAATTTGTAAGAATTAATGGGTAAAAAATTTCACAAGGTCTTCAAACAGACCTATCCATATTTCATAGAATGAGTTACTTCTCTTTTTATTAAAAAAAAGTTGTCTTCCATTTTCATAAATATAAACAGAATACTAATGCAGTGTAGTAAACTTGTAGTTTTTGTGTGGTAAAGATACCATGGAACTAGGGAGTCACAAAATGAAGCCAGTTATATAATGCAGGCAAATATAAACAAAGTAGAAACTTATACTGATTTTTTTCAAAAAACAACTTCATGACTGACCAAATTTTACTCAATTTACTCATTAAAATGGTTTAACTGACTTCACTCATGTGAATAAAGTGAGCAGAATCTAGCTCTATCACTGGAAATTTGCATTTTGCAATGTATTGAAATCTTTCAAGACTTTCATCTGGTTCACTACAATATAGCCAAAGTAACAGTTAGTGGATCTAATAGGATCAAATCTGAGCACCTTATAGCATTTTGGGAAAAAAAGTTTCTTAATTACTTTCCACCATCTAGCGAATGGCAATTTGTTTTTGGTTGAGAAAACTAGATAGAAGAGGTTAACATATGTGTGAAAATTACCTATACATCTTTCTATATTACTTGTATTAATTATTATTTTTGAACACCCAAAATCATGCTCAGGCAACCTTAACTGTGGCCTTTTATAACTACTGTGTGATTGACTTTCTAATCGTAATAACTTTCTTATAATATAGGCTTTTATTGGAACATAATAAAAATAAATTATAAATGAAATTATATGGGTGTAGTCATAATTATATATAAACATATAATGTGACTATGCCCATTTTATTTTATAGTGCAGTTCTACTATGAAACATGACTAAGTAAAAAGACACATTCTTACACAATGGATTTACTCCTTATGTATTTACTTACATTGCCTTTTCTTTGACCTTCCTGATTCCACTTTGCTTCCTCCAGCCTGTCCAAAATGCAATACTAAAATTATCTTCTTTACCAATATATCACACCATGCCATGCCTCTGTTTAAATTCCTCCAATGAACTGACTCCTCCCAGTAGATAACTTGAATTTCAGGGAGCTGCACAGTAGTGTCCCATTTCACAACTTAGATTGTGTTTATCATTTTCTCCCTAACCCCTGTCATTTCATCAGTGATGCTAATGTCCTTGCACCTTTTGTTTCCTTCTTCTATTCCTGTCTCTGCCCTCTGTACTGATTTTTAATGACCTTTCTCTCCCAGATACCAAAGTGATAGATGATGTATAAAAAAGTAAATTTGACATACATCTTCCAGGATGTTTTCATACGTTAAACATTGTATCAACTTTCTTCTCATTCAAACATTATATAAGAGGAGGAAAGATACAGAGAGTGAGATAAAATTAATGACCAAGGTTTTCAGAACTGGATGCCTAAACTTAGGCTCTGAAGACTATAGTTAGGCACTTAAATAGAAGTGGCTTGATTTTTACTTACTCAGGACATTTGAAAATCAGGCCACTTAGGGCATGTCTACACTAGTAAATTATTTTGAAATAACTCCTGAAATAACTATTTTTAAATAGCATCTCCACACTACAGGGAAGCCTCAAAAGTAGTCTGAGGCAGGCTCCCTTAATGAGGACATGCTACCTTGACTTAGAGCCCCAGGAAACACTGGGGAGTAATTACTTTGAATTACTCTGGGGTGTAGTTACTTAGAAATAGCAGCAGTGGAATGTCTACACTACTGCTATTTTTAAATAACTATTTTGAAATAAGAGTTATTCCTCATGGAAAGCAGAAGTTATGATTTTGAAATAACCAGTCCCTTATTTCGAAATAACGGGCTTGGTAGTGTGGACACTCCACTTGTTATTTTGAATAGTCTACCTATAACTCCCTAGTAGACTAGGGCTTAGTTCTACAACCAAGTGAACTTGATTGTAGAACTTATGAGCCATATGTTAGGTAGGCCTACATTTTTTGAAACTTTCATCAACATTAATATTTAAAGTAATTAAAAAATGAAGTTATCACCTATCAACTTTCCAGTACATCTTGTTTTCTCTGTAACTTTCTTTTAAATAGTAAGCCCCCCAAAGCATGGTTTGTGTTTTTATGTGCATTTTGTATAATGATAAGTACACTGCCAGTGCTTAACAAATGGAATAGTGATAGAATGTGTTGTACTGTCTGTTGGTGTAGTCTTTTCTTATGTATGTCTTTTACTGTTTGGGGTAATTTTCCCATGTGTATTGTTTACTTGTCTACTTCTTTTGTTTGTGTGTTGAGATGATTATCTGCCTATGCACAGAATCTGACTGTTAGTGACTCATGTGTGTCTTTGGTTTACTGATGTGGCCTTCTGCTTATTTATATGGCTTATAATGTGCTGAAGTGATCTTGTATAAAAAATGTCATTTCACTTTTGTGAGCCCTTAAAACTCTTGAAATGAGGTTATTTGCAATCATTGCATTTCCTTATTGTTCTTTCTCTTCCCTGCTGAACTTTTTAAATGTAGAGGAGATGGATCAAACCAGTCTATTGATAGGATCTGCGGGAATGTTATTTGCGGGATCTGGATTCACCCTGATTATTAGTTAGCCTCTATATTACCACTAACAACATGTAGTGTGATAACAAGTGCTACAAAACTATTTGAATTATCAGATAATTTGTTGTTTAATAAACACAAAATTTGGGTATTGAGTGCCTTCTTTCTGGTAATTGTTCTTATGGTTTATTTCAGACCTCAGGCTTAAAAATTAATACTTATTCACTGAAATCTTTCAAATATTGGTAAATAGATAATATTTAATTGTAATTTTAAACAGTGTTGTATGCAGTCTTATCCAGCATAGCCCTTCACCTAAAAGTCCTGAACAGTGTCTCACTTATGATTGCTCAGATCTTCCTAAAAATATCAGCTTGATCCCTAAGGACAGATGATGTTGGCTAGATCTTAGTCCTTTGCTACTCGTATGAGACTGGAATTGCTGGACTAGGTATGTGTGTTTCCCTTTGCATTAAGGCTTCATTTATATAGAGAAAGATATTCCTGGGGGCAGGGGTGGCCCGTGAGCCTAGGCGAACTAGGCAGTTGCCTAGAGCGCTGCTGGCCCAGGTGCCCGATGATGACGTCACGGCCATTGACGGCTGTGCGGGGGGGCACCAATTGCTCCGCCCGCCTGGGGCGCTAGCTGCTGCAGCCGGCCTTGGGCCGCTCCTGCCTGGGGGCCTTGCTACACTAAGCGATTATTTTGAAATTACTAAGTTTGACTTCTGGGAACCCAATTTACAAATTTGAAGTTCTGAGTCCTCACTACAGGGAAGAATCGAATGTAGTCTGAAGTAGCACGTCCACATTAACGGAGCCTGCCTTGGACTCAGAACCCAGGAAGCATTCCCCCAGGAGCTGCGGGACGCTGCCCGCAGGCCAAATAGTTCAAACTGGCAGCACCGGAGCATCTACACTAATGTTATTTCGGACTTACAAGTTCGGGAATAGCATTACTCCTTGTGAAGAGCAGAACTACAGAGTTTGAATTCCACGGCCCTTTGTTCCAGAATAATGGTCTTTGTAGTATGGACACATCACTTAGAAAATCTACCTTGCGGGGCTAATTTTGGACTAAGGTCCTAGTGTAGAGCAGGCCTGAGTGACCCAGAAGTTGTAGACTTGATACAGAACTACTGTGTGAAGTTCTGTAGCCTGTGTCATATAGGAGATCAGACTAGATGATCATACTGGTCCCTTCTGGTCTTAAAATCTAACACTCTGTTAGTACATATTATTCTGGAATATTCAGTCAATTTCTTTCATTGATTAAGAATTCCAATACTTACTGTAAAAAAATAAATGGCATCTTCTGTAACATGAACCACTAACCGATTGAGGGAAAGGCTTCTAAGAGGCTTTCTCAGAAAAATTTGCAAGACAAGGTTCTAGGGCAGGGGTGGGGAACCTTTTTTAGGTCTGAGCTGTTGACCCACTGAAAAATCAGTCAGAGCAAGAAGTAAGAAACAAAAAACCACCCAAATCCTCACTGATGTGGACTGAGAAGCACACCACATTCCCTTTGCACAGCAGAGCCTAATGAGGCCCAAGTTAGTAGTCTTTGTGTGCTCCAACCCCATGGGGTAGCTGGAGCACCAGTGTGGGTTCCCCAATGCTGTGGGGTGGGGGAGTCCCGAGCCTCAGGAGATGGATCCAGGCAAGCCAGAGGCCACATCTGGCCCTGGGGCCTTAGGTTCCCCACCCCTATTCTCGGGTGAGAAATCTCATGAATGTTTAAAAAATCATTGCTTTAAATTTGAGCTATCCCTTCTGCAGAAATAGCCCATGTATTTCACGGATCTGCTCAGATACTGTGAATCCACAAGCACAGGAGCATTATTCCACTGGAGTTGCACTGATAGGCTATGTCAACACTGGCGGGTTCTTGCGCAAGAACAGTTGTTCTTGCGCAAGAATCCGCAGAGGGTCCACACTGCCCACCCTCTCTTGTGGAAGAAGATTTACAGTACGGCGTGGTAAGAGAGGGCTTCTTGCGCAAGAGCTACGCTCTTTTTTAACAGGTGTAAGCCCTCTTGCGCAGGGGCTCTTGCGCAGGAGGGCAGTGTGAACACTCGGCAGGGGTTTCTTGCGCAAGAAAGCCGTATGGCTAAAATCGCCATTGGAGCTTTCTTGTGCAAGAGAGCGTCCACACTGCCATGGGTGCTCTTGGGCAAAAGCACAGCTCGCACATGGCAGTGTGGACATTTTCTTGCACAAGACTTCTTGCACGAGAATCCTTGTGCAAGATGTTCTAGCGCAAGAAGCCGCCAGTGTAGACATAGCCATAAGGTTTTCTGCACCTGCCACTACCCCTGCAAGGGACTTGAGGAGAGGGATAAAACAATGTTAGCTCAGTCTTAGGCTGCATTGCCATTTTAGCAGGAATAATATACTGCTAGTATATTGGATTCACTCAAGCTCTCTTCGATAGATCCTCAGAAATACAAGGATATAATAGTGCAGTGGAGGCAAAAGACCTACCCTTTGACTGGGAAGGGGAAGATTTGTATGTGAAGGTAAGCCTTTGCATGAATCCTGGCGAGATAATGTCACACACATAATATAGAGATGGAAAGGTCTACATATTCCCAAACTTTTAATTTTGTGAATGTTGCCCTTCCCAAACATGGAACGTGCCTTTCCTATTCATAATCACATAACATCCCTGTAAACTGACATAGATGTATGACATTAGGAGAGTGTTTAAAGTATTCTAACTTCTTTTAATACTAGTTTAGCCACTGGAAATCAGGAGAAAATGCCAAATGATCAGCCAACTCTCCAGGATCTCAAAACTAGTTCTCCAAGGTCCACATTTGGGAACCTCTAATCTACTTAATTGACAACTTTTAAAATGAGGTTTACTCCAAGATTGCTCTCTACAGGTGTACTAACTAGTGTTTTCTCCAATCTTGCTTTAAATGTCCCAAATACCAGCATTATGCCATTATTACCTGGGATGTGGGAGTGAAGTGGAGAATAACAGTGGCATTAGATTATGTAGTTTTTATGACTTTTAAAAAGTAAATGTTAATGAATTGATTTTCAGAGGTCCACATTCATGTTTCATCTTCTTAATGTGGCTGTTCCCTTTAGGTTTGCTGCCAAACTGATAAGAAGACACTTAAATATGAAAAGCAATGTCATTGGGGGGCAGTTGTTCATATATGTTTTGATCCAAACCTCCTTGAGATAAAAGTCTTTCTACTGACTTCCATGGGCTTTAGATCAGGCCCATATATGACAGAGCTTTTAGGAAATATACTTGGAAGGGAATTTGCCTGGTTACATTATATCTTTGACATTTAGCAGAGAAAGTGTAATATTTGCATGGATTGAAATTTGAATTTTAATGAACAGCAACAAAAGTTTGCTTTGGGGTGAGGGACATAACTTCTCTTGCACACTAATAGAGAAAATAAAAGAGACTAATAGTCACAAAGTGTTCTTTTAATATTTCAGATAAATGTTTTCTGGGATGGCTATGCTGCTGCTGCAAATGACCCACCACAGGTACATGTATGTGAGCAAAATATACCATAATAATCAATGTGTTTAAAGCTTTATCTGGACACCTTGGGGTATAATCAGCTTACTACATGCATGAAGTCACCATTAATGCTCTTGGGAATTATGCTCAGACATCTATGGAAGATTCTACCATTGATAGTTTAATTTACGTTTCTAGTAATGAGGTTGATGAGATAATTTTAATTTTTAAATCACAAATTTAGAAACATGAAGGACTTTACAAATTCTTAACAGAATTCCTTCTGATCATTACTATCTGTGGACACTATGTTTAGACGGTTAGGATTATGTATGTAGAATGGTCAGATAGGGTCTCTTTGCACATACTATTAGAAGATGAAAGACATTATTCCTAGATATTAATTAAGGTATTGAATATGTATTACTTCAAAACCGCACAATATTTATGTTCTTCCTATGAGTAATTTTCGAGTACATGGAAATGTTCTTTGGTGGACTTTGTCCAATTTCCTTAATTTACATAGGATAAACTAATTAGTAGAACCACATCCATTTCTACATGATATAACTTATTCAAACTGCATATGACAACTCAAAAGAGTAAACCCACTAACCATATATTTCATCATCACTAGGTTTCCTTCAACTCAAAAAATAGATAAAATGTGCTGTCCTTCATATAGTTCTAAACAGAACCAAACACAAGAGTCAAAATGACCCCAAGCCAATTTTTAGAATACACTGACTCACCTTTTTGCCAAAGCTTTCCCACAACAACTGAAGATAGTTAATGTGTATACTTAATTACTAAGGACAGTTTCCCTGATCTACACCGTCTGAACACCCACAACCTGCACTGATGTTAATGCAAGTCATTGAGGCTTAAGTATCTGTCTATTCTATAGCTATGCTGCTGTGGTGTCATAGGCTATGTCTACACTGCAGAGAAAAATCGGAAAAAGATATGCAAATTGTGAACCGCAATTTGTGTATCCTTTTTCTGAAAGAGGCTTTTCCGAAATTTGGCCCATCTACATGGGGCCAAATTTCAGAAAAAACTCCTCTTTTGGAACATCCCTTATTCCTCTCACTCAGAGGAATACAGGAATGCTGAAAGAACACATCTGCTTTTTCAGAAACTGTTCTGAAAAAGTGGATGCATTCCTTGGACGCGGCAGAGCTTTTCCGGGATACCTCTGGTATCCCGGAAAAGTTCTGCAGTCTAGACGTAGCCATATTGTAGAGGTGGAGGTCACAGTGGTGGTGGTTTATTGTTTCTGTTGCTGTACTTAATCCGCCCCCCGAGAGGCAGTATCTAGGTTCACAGAATTCTTCCAGTGACATACAGGTTGAACCTCTCTAGTTTGGCACTCTCTGATCTGGCAACATCCGTGGTCTGGCATGACTTTAGTTAGCCAGATGTCCACTTATCATGAGTGTGGCCAAGTTTCCCACGGTCCCATAAAGTTTGTTTACAGCCACCAGTCCTGGCACTCAGTGTTTTGTGCTGCTGTCATTTAGCTGTAATTTACATGTCTTCTCAGAGCCTAGTAAGCAGTGGAAGGGTTGGCAATGCTGCTAGACTATATTGACCTCCTGTGGTCTGACATATTCTCTTGTTCGAAACTAGTCAGATCCCGAGGGTGTTAGACTAGAGAAGTTCAACCTGTAGTAGTATCCACTCTAGGGCTTAGGCCACCTTCATTATGTCTCCCAGGAATGTGAATTCCTCACACCCAGAAGTGACAAATCTAGGTTGACCTGAGATTTAGGTGTAGATCAGACCTAACTACTTTATGTCTCTTGAAAAGTCTCAGTCCAGGCCAAATAAGTTCAGGCAGAATTTGAGAGATTATTATGATCATCCCATCTGAAAGTTTAGTGCTATATTTGGTTGTTATAGACAGCATAAACTGAAGAGAGATGTGTATAAAGTAAAATAAAAATATTTGTTTTAAATGGACAGAGTTTAATAACATATTATATAATTAATACATTCCTGTCACAATAATCTAGGTCATATTCTGCAATGACTATCACAAACATTTGACTTCACCTGTTGATTCTCAAGACATCCAAACAATGCCAATAACCACTGTAAAAACACAACTTGGAATGTTCTATGTCTTCATCTTTTAGTATTGCCAGCCCCAAACATTAAAAATTATGTCAAGACTCCCAAAATCGCAAGCTTTTTTTAAATCTTTTTATTTGCCTACTGTTTGAGCCTTTAGGCTGTTTTCAAGCTTGTATCCACAATCTCACAGACTAGAAATGTACTTACAAATAAACAAAAGCTGATATTCTGTCATCATCATATGACTCAAAAAGTGAGGGCTTCAAGAAATGTCGCGAGACTTGTGATTAAATCATGAGTTGGCAACATCAGAAACTGACTGAAAAGCACTGGAAAAATCAGCAGCTAATTAAATTAACAATACCATGGTAGCCCAATTTTTAGACAGTTCTGATAGTAAGCATTCTGGCAAATCCCCACTCTCTTTAAACACATATGAATTCTCTAGATGATAAAACTGTATATTACTACCCAATTACGAGTCCCAGAGTTACTCATGATGACTGCTTTATGGATTTAGTTTCACAACAGAATAATGAGTTCATCCTGGCTTCCTGAAACATCTGTAGAGATGATAGACACATTTACAATTTGTGAAGAAAAGTGACAATGTTAAATAAAACAACATGACCACTTCTTAAAAAGTACAACCACTTTTGAATTACACGAAAAATTGACTTTGTCAACATTTATGAGAATCCCACAGTGTTTAGCAAATGAACAGTCCCACAGATTCAGCAGTGACGGCTCAGATGGGCAAGGTAAGGTCCAAATATTTTTGAGGAATATATGATAAATTTTACAATCTATGGATACATGTGAGAAGGGTATGTGTTATCTTTGCTAAAATATTATAAACATAAAGATTAATACTTTACAAGCACATTATTTATATTCTTGTGACACCTAAGAGAATTAGTCATGGATTTGGGCCCTATTGTGCTCGGTGCTGTACAAACATATAACAAAAAGCTCATCCCTGCCCCCATTCATTCTTATTTTAAATATATACATTACACACTTTGTTTGTATAAAAAGAATTGAATTTCTTTATATTTCATTATATTGCTATTTAAAACAACCAAATTCCCTCATTTGTCTCTCACATATAACTCTCACTGTGACAACATCAACAGAATTAACTATTTGCTCCCTCCTGAAATTTCAATTTCAATTTCCACTGTTTTTGAAAAATAGATTATTTCTGTTACTCAGTAAAGTATGAAAACAAATGGTAGCATCACCAAGAACTAAAGAATAGAAAATAAATGACTTAAAAACCAAAACCAAGCGCATTAATGGGAAAGAAGAGCAGCAGTGAAGGTAAGAAGATGAAATCCTCACAGCATCCTAAGTAAATGTGTGTACTAATTCTAAAAATAATATGCCAAAGAGCTAGGAGTTTGTTGTGGATAGAGGATGGCTGCTCCTGGGAGATTATAATTTGCTTTGGGAATAAGGATGTATGAATTTCTCCTCTCTTCCTCCTGCCTTGGTGCATTACCAAAGAGTCCCTTGAATTGGGATGAGAATGCTGGTGTTTCTCCTCTTCTTTTTCCCTTATGCATCAGCTTCCTGTACAGAGCCCTTTGCACTGGGGGTGATTATTCTTGTGCTTCTCCTGCTACCCTGTTGCATCAACTTCCTGTGCAAAGCCCCATGCATTGGGGGTAACGATTCTTGTGTTTTTTTCCTATTGCCCTGATGTATCGGCTTCCTATGCAAAATAATTTACAGGAGGGTGAAGATGCTTATGTTGCTGCTGCTTGAGTGCAACTGCCTGTGCAAAGCCCCTTACATTGGGGTATTTACGTTTCTTTTCCTGCCCTGGTGCATCAACTTCCTGTGTAGAATCCCTTTGCATTGGGGGTGAGGATGCTTGTGCTTCTGCTAGTGCCCTGGTGCATCAGCTTCCTGTGCAGAATCCTTTGCATTGGGGTGAGGATGCTTGTGTTTCTCTCCTTGCCTTCGTGCATCGGCTTTCCTGCGCACAGCCCCTTGCGCACTGGGGTGAGGATGCTTGTGAAGCTCTCCCGCTGCTGCCTGCCCCGGTGCATGCTCCTTCCCTCCCCCGCTGCTGCTCCACTAGAGTTTGCTGCCCTACTTCACTCTACTTTAGTTTCACTCACTTTACATCCGGGTTTTTTCCCTAGGCAATGGGTGCCGTAGCACAGCCCGTTCCTTAGGCAAAGGGAAATAAATTCGCCGCACCAACACGTCAAGTAGTCCCCCCAGGAGGAGCCAGCGAACCCTCCCTCCCCCCTTGCGGAGGCCGACGACCCCTCCTTCCTCGCGCCCAGGGAGGCGGCATGGGGTCCCGGGGAGGGGAGCCCGCCTCGCCCCCCGTCTCTGTGGCCTCCCCCGTCTCCTCCTTCGCCTCCTCCCCTTCCCCGCTTCAGAGCCAGAGTAGCTGTGAGAGCGCGTCGGGCGCGCGCAGCGGCAGCTCGGGCGCGCGCCCCAGGCAGGCAGGGAGGCCGGCGGCGGAGTGATCCCGGCGAGCGGGTGCTGCGGCCGGGCCGGGTGAATGGGATTGAAGAAGAGTTCAGCTTCTCGGCTTGTTTTTGTGTCACAGTTTCTCTTCTCCTGCGCCTCTTCTGCTTCGTTCCTTTCTTCCCGTCCGCCCCCTGCGGTCCCCTGCAGGAGGAGCCCCCCGGGGAGAGGGGGAAGGAAAAGGACCTCCCAGAGGAGAGAGAGAAGAGGAGGAGGAGAAGGGAGCAACCTACCATCTTCCACTCCCAGCTTAGATTAAAGAAAGTGAGAGGAGGAGAGAGGAGCCCAGAAGAGGGGGACAGGGAGGCCCAGAGGAGCCGCTGCACCTTCCCCCTATGAAGAAGAGCCCTCCCCCTCAGAGAGAGGTCCTGCCAGGGGGACCCCAGCCAGCCACCAGCAGCAGCACTACCAGCAGGGTGTAGTATCCCACCTTTTGGATTCTCCTCCTCCTCCCTATTCTCTCCTTCTGCTCTTTTCTATGAGTGGCTCTGTCCCTCCCCCGTGCTTTTCTGTCTGTGTCTCAGGGAGTTGGTTGGGGGAGGGTGGAGGAGGATAGCTGGGGTGTGGGGGGAGGAGCCGTCTACATAGGACTCTTCAGCCAACTTGGAACCAAGGAGCAACAACTTCAGTGTAACCCTCCATCCCAGGCCTCCGACCCCCAAGGGGGTAGAGCCCGAGGGGGGCCGTGTCCTTTCTCCCGCCCCTGCATGCACTGAAATAAGTTTCTGAGGAGGGGGAGCGAGAGATGGAGGTGGGTGACACATTGGGGTTGTGGTGAGCAGCAGGGGGAAGGAGATGACACATTGCACTGGGGATGGGGGGGGGGAGGGAGGTTTATCCCCTCCTATCTGGTTTTCTTCAGAACGATTATTTCCAGGCCCTTTGCCGTTGGTTTGATTTTTCTCTGTGATGCTGATAGGGAAGTTTTATTAATATCTTTGAAACGATGCTGCTTTGATTATTGAGAATTTGTAGTAAAGCTGCTACTGCAGGATTTTTTTTTTTTTTTTGCTTTGATTTGCCTTTGTGGACAGAGCAGCACTGGGAAAATTCCGCTTCTGCAACTTGTAATTCAGAAGTATCCCCTGTCCCCCTCGTTCTGGATCTGCCCTTCTTGCACAGGTACAAAGCTCAGTGGAAGGACACCTCTGGGATTTCACACTCCTACTTTGGCACACATTTGCAATGATTAGAGACGTGTACCTTTTTTCTTCCATTTTTCTCTCAATGTGTGTGTAGGAGGAGTGGGGCTGTGTGTGGGACTCTGCCATTTGGTCTAGTCCCGTTGTGCACGCTCCTCTCATCACTTCTTTTTCAGTTTGCGTCTTTATTATTCTGAGCTTCGCTGTTGATAGGATTCCTTTTTTTCTGACCACATTTTCAGCGTGGAGTGTGCTTGCAAGACTGCACTGTTAGATTTATATGGATTTATATTGGATCCGCACATGGAGTCCTTCATTCAACTTCTGTTCACTTAGTGTTACACAAAATGAATATGGACTGAATAGGGTGCAAATATGCTTGAATTGAATAACTTCCAAGATCCTAATTCTTTTGATGGGGCATGGTTGCTAATGGTTTTTTTTTTCTTAGTTTACAGATGTCATCACAGTTCAGTCACTTGCTAGAATATTCTTTATTTAGATATGAAAGTAGAGTATCTATTCAATATGTCCCCACTTTTTTTATTTAAAGTAATGGTAAACCCTTAGAAGTTTTATACATTTATAATTATAAATGTGAACTTCTTTTACTTGATGCTTGTTTAGGCCCTGGCACTGAACTTGACATGAACTTTTGTTCATATTTTATCACACTAGTGACTGGGTTAAAAAAATATCCTATTGGGGACAATAATTGGCATGTTGTGTATTGCTGTGTACAGTAGTTCTGAGTGAGGGAAAAATCTGATATGGGCAACTCGAGTACTTAGTGAAGTAAAGAATGTTAACATTTTAATACTCAGTGACACAGCTACATTTGCACATGTTAATTTGGATGAATGCAAAAATTTTATCAGCATGTGTTCATTATTATAAAGAATAAATGTATCTTCATATTCTACATATTGGTTTCAGAAGGAAGACTAAGGTCAGTTATCCCATATGCTAAATTAACTGGGCACTTTTACTAATATCTTAGAATTTTAATATCTAATTCATTTGTGTTTGGCTGTTTAACATGTTGGTTTGCTTTTTGCATTTCACTCAACTTTGGTAATGAAAACTGGTTAGTTTCACTTTTGATTGTAGTCAGTTTCATATTTGAGACTTCATTCACTGACTCAAAGTTGGTGCTGTTTGGTTTTGCTATATTGTAGGGGAATGTTTAAATATAAAAACAAACTTATTTGT
The DNA here is from genome assembly GCA_032595735.1 of Pelochelys cantorii. Taxonomy (NCBI): domain Eukaryota; kingdom Metazoa; phylum Chordata; order Testudines; family Trionychidae; genus Pelochelys; species Pelochelys cantorii. Next base: position 57,340,204 of record CM064329.1, on the reverse strand, counting down.
CAAAAACATGAATAGAAGAAAATTGTAATAGGTTTTATAGAAGCTTTATTAAACTTAGATTGTGTTTACGTTTTGTGCCTTGACATGTTTGCCAATGTACCTGTACAGATAAAATGTAAAATGCAAATACCCCCCTCCACACCCACCCTCCCATTCTACCTACAAATTTTTTAAAGGTCTGTTTTAGGTAAAACATGTGAATAGTCCTGAGAGTTGGTAACTGTGTCCAACAGTAACTTACTACTGTGTGTTTAAAATCGTATTTGATGAAGGGCATTTTAAAAGCAAGGTTTCCAACCAACCAAAAACTTCACTTGCAGCACAGCTACTGTTTAAAACTCCATACTAATTATTCACTCACATTTTAGTGCAAATATCACTTTTTAAACAAAATCTAGGAACCTCTTTGATTTCTGAATGAAATAAAGTTCTACTCAAGTAAAGAATTTAGTAGTTTGGTAAATATTGAAACAGTTTTAAAAATTATTTTTCTGTGGAATTGTGTTTTACTTTAAACTTTCAGTTATATTGAGATTAAAAAAAAAATAGGTGTTTGAGCATTCCCCTTACATGACTGGAAAGTTAAAGGTATCCTTCCTTTGTCATCTCTGACAAAGTTCTCTTTTTGTACAGCAAATCTTTGTAAATTCCAGCAGTAGGTGTTTGTTCTGCAAATGCCTATTAGCAGCTGGAAGTTAGCTACATCATATCTGCAACATGCTTGAGGCTTTCAATCTGGGCAATGAAGAATCTGATTTCACTCCCAAATTTGAGTTGAATTTCACTTAAGTAACAAGCCTGTCTGACTGATACATAATTAAAGGGAGGAGCTCAAGGTATTTTTTTTAATTTAAAAAGTATTTGTATCATTGTCTTTGAATAATTACTCATTGGAAGTATGCATTTTTCTGGTTTTGTTTTCTTTCCCTTGTTCATTCAGGGTTATTTATGCATCCTAAACTGGGTTACTCTTGCAGTTTGTTTTTAAAAGGGTGCAGAAGTCTGTTGTGTTGCTGACATTCACTTTCTTCCCTTCTGAAAGTGAAAATATAAAAGCTTATTTTTAAAATTTTGGGAGACGAGTTGTAGTGCCTCCATGGATTTTACAGATCTTTTTAAAAAAGAAAAATTTGGATGTTCAGTTTTGGCTATTCAACTTTTACAGTAAGTCAAAGTTCTAATGTAAGATTTTTCAAGTGTATTCCCTTCTCTGTGCTGAATTTGCATTTCTATTCATAGTACAGGCCTGAATATGTCTTATCCTGGCTATATTCCTATTTCGGAGGTAATATACTGAGAAGTTTTGAAAATGTAAATAGAAATTGTAATTTTTTTTCATATTGTTGAACTGACTGGATATGCACAAAGCAGATCAGTTTCTTGTTTTAAAAATATAAAGTTTGTTTTAATTGAGCCTTTAGAGGCTTTGTTCTTTATACTGTAGGGAAGTTCTAGTGGTGAAGATATGTTATCGTAATTGTTCAGGCAGTTTGTTTTATAGGGAAGTAACTGTCTTTAAATATGAAAATATTGTTTAACAATTCCAGAGTATTCAGTGTGCTTTGGGTCCGGGAGAACTTTGCGTGAATGAAATGAATTGATGATACTGGAGTTTGTTTACTACTGGTATTTCTGGTTAAATCTAATACAATCTTAAAATGTACAGGGACTTTGTGGGGGTATCTTGTTTTAGACAGTGTTCATAAACTGTCCCAGGGAGCTGTCACTTTGTGCATCTTCATGGATACAGTATGTCTAACTAGTTAATATCCATTTAAACTCTTTACAATTTGGTATGGTCACAGATTCCAGAGGAAAGCGTCTTTACAGTATTTTAAAAATGGATGCTATTTTTAACTATTTCCACCATGACTTTAGTTTCTAGGCAAACAGAATATAATGCTGTAAGGATACATAACTCTTAGGATGTCTGAACCCATCGACTCCAACTATTGTGGATAGAAAGAGGCTAATCTGGTTTTATTTTTTTCTGTGCCAGGCATCTGTGGGTTTTACCACACAAATCTTTACTTGTACAAATCATATCTAGTCTCCTCTATGGGTGTGGAGCAACCCTAGAAGAGGGAGTTGCTGCAGTTCCACTCTATGGAGGATCATTCAGTGGGCCTGACCATACAAGAGGAGAGGTCCTGATGTAGGAAGGAAAATGCAAGAAGATCCATCATTATATGCATCTTGTTTTCCATCCTCCCCACATGGGGCAGTATAAGAATCTACTGAGGCTAGTTCTGTCACTATTAAGGACTGGAGGGAATTCCTGCCTCTGTGCGTGGTCCTGTTGCCCCACTGAGTTACTTGTGCCAGAAACTAGGCTAGGGGGGTTTATGCTAATGTATTCCACTTACACAAAAATTTGTTAGGATCAAAGCATATATTGGGATAGTGGAACAAGTGTGATGTACAGGTCTTTGTGTGAATTGACTGTAACAGGCAAGATTTTTGTGTCCTGTCTTGTTAATATTTGTTAAGTGGAGGGTGGACTGGAAGATAGTTCTTGTATACTTGTAAGAGGTAGTGAAAAATTTAACATGACATGTTTGGTTTGCTGTTGAGTAGGTATTCAGCTTATGTGTCAATTATGAAGGTACAGATTGTGCCTATAAAAAGTAGGCCTAATTTTGGATGGAAAGTGTTTTGAGTACTTTTACATTTCTTTATTTTCTAGATTTTTTAAAAAATTTTGTCATGTTATAAGGAGTCAACCAATTTAAAAGTCTTTTCTATGTGATCCTTCTTACCTACTGTTGTTACTTGTAAATTGTTATTATAACTATTTTATTCTTAGGTTTTTTTTTCTTGGTACGTTTGAAAGCACTGTATTTGGTTTCATCTTTTGAATGTGACGAGAAAAATATCTTAAGATATTTGACAATTGTTATTGTAATACAAACATATTCTAAGAGACTTGGGACAGGAGCTGAATCAGTTACTAATTTATTTGTTTTTAAAATTGACTGCAGTTTGAGTTGAACTTGTTTCTTTAACGCTAGAATTTCATGGCCTTCATATTTAGTTTTAAAACTATATAAAGCTCTTTTGGGTCCCTTATATTTCCCCTTTAACTTGTCATATTTAAAGCTTTAACCAAATTTTCAGTCTTGAAATATCTATATGTTGTTTTAAACTTTTTATTAAAAATGGTTTTGAGACACATGGTTCATTGTAGGCTTCAAAAAAGGATGTATTGGTCTCTGTGTTTAAGCATTAATGCAAACCAGTGCAGGATCCCTTGCAGAGTTTATAATCTCGACAGGAATCACTAAGTAATCTCTGCCTAGGAGCTACACATTCTGATGTCTTGACCCATTCCAGACTTTCTCTGCATTTAGACTTTTTCATACGCTATTGCAAACACCCACTCTTTAGTCAGAGGTAATATGTGGAGGCTGTTTTTCTCAAAAATCTGGATCATGTAATGTAAAAATTAACCACTCTCTCTCAAACTCTTACATAGATGCTCTTGAAAAAAAATTCAGATGGTGTCAGGAGTGTAGTTCTGTTGTGAGTTTATTATAGGCATTCATTTTATTTTAAATGATTACTTCTTAAAATAGCATGTATTTTTTTTTTCTTGAATAGTTTTATATTTCCTCACTACTATGCTGTAGGGATAGAAGGCCACATTACTGAGTTCATTCACTATAAAATTGCCATTGAATATGCTTTAAATAAAGGACAAGGTGAGTGAGGTAATATTGGACCATCTTCTTTTGGTGAGAAGGAGCTCTTAAGCAGTTCTCATCATGTAGTTAGGAATGTGCTCTGAAAACATTAGCTGGTGTTACATATTTTTTTCAGGAATGATTAGAAATGAGTGAGGAAGAGGATAGAGTCTAACAGCTATGATGAGTTAATCTTTATTTGGGCTCTGTGAAAAGAGAACTCAAACACAAGAGCCAAAAGATGCATTTTGTTTTATTGTTTGGCTCTATGCAGAATACAAACTCAGGATTTGAAGGGAAGAAGAAACAGCAGAAAAGCATTGATTCTTCTCCCGCTCTTCTTGCTGGGGACACAAGTATTCTTAACCATGTGCAGCTTTAAAGTAGTGTAAATGAAAGCAAAATAGTAGTTGATCTCTTTAAAGCTCTGATAGTTAATTGACTAAAGTGTTTAAACTAAAACTTCTAAGTAATAATTATTTTCTAATAAACTGGCTGATAGTAACCATGGCAACAGCTATCTTTGGCCTTATGGACAGTATTATTGCTGTATTGACTAAGCCTTTAGTTGCTTTTGTAGTTTGTCGCCTATGTGGAAAGTGCAATAGAAGGTCTTTCAGGTGACTTCGGCAGCATTGCTGCCAGTTTATTTGTCGCAATGTGCCATTGCTTGTCTCTCATTTTCCAGAATCTTTTGGCCCTTTCTCTAATTCATATTTGTGGAGGTGCTGATGATGCCTGGCTGCTTGGAAATGCAGGAATTTTGCTGTGCCTTTTAGTACAGACTGTACCTGCATTTTTCACTTATTTTGCAACAAAATATATTAATTCAGAGCTTAAAATAATGACTTTTGAGTTTGGAACACAGTATGATTTTCCTTCCTTCATAAAGCCTTCTTAGAACAGGCTGGTAGGGGGAGCTGCCCTTCCCTCTATTGAACTGGAATATGGTGTATGTTTTCAGAGGCCTATTCTGAAATACAACCATTTAATTTTCAGCTAAGCTCAATTCCCTTTTTAGAGAAGGCTCAAACTGCTGCTTCACTGCATTTTGGTGATAGAAGTAAAGAGTAAAATATTTCCAAATAATAAGCATAGGTAATGGAAAAACTCTCCACACAAAAATACTTTTGCCAATGAAAATCAGTATTATTTGAAAACCTTCTTTAATATTAATGAATGTAACAGACCTGATAAAACCATGAGTTGTTTAGAAAGATAAATCTGTGCAAGCCAGAGCCTTTTCTATAGATTTTAATCTAGACAATTACTGCTTTATTTGAGTTATTGGCGAGTTTACTGTTTTTGTTGAAGTCTATGTTCATCTTAAATATGATTAATATAATGAGCTAATGTTGACTTTGCGATCTGTGTGTGTGGTATGAATGTGTGTGTGTGTGTGTATATATATGATACTGTAAAATGAGATGGTCAAAATGTGGCCCCTGGAGATGTGCATTATAGCCTACATTTGGCCTCATCTTTAATAAGAATGTGGCTTATTATTGAGGCCAGTATGCAGACCTTTATTTTTATTTAAGCAGCCTATTAAAGATGAACCATTGCATGCTGGGGTCTGTAGTTTTCATGAATCAAACTTTCATGTTCATGATAATGACTTGTGAACACTGCTATACTTTATATAAACTAGCTGTGGTCCTCAGGCTCCCAGCAAGCTGCTTAAGTGGCCCTTAGTTGAACAGCTTGGAAATCCTTGATGTTCATGCTATGCAGTAAAACTATTCTTTATTTACAAGCTCCTTGTAACCTCCAGTTGAGTACTTTGTTTAGAGAACATTAATTGTTGGAAGACTTATTTCTATGTGCAGAATTATGTAATTAAGTGAAATAATATACTACTTGTGATTTGAGAAGAGTACTAATTGTTGAGAGTTTTTTACATGTTTCAGAGTAATCATAGTGTTATGGATGGATAACATCAGGCACAAAAAACCTTCACTCATCTGCTACCAATACTATTTCCTTCTTCTGAATTACAGTATTGTAGGTGTATGGCTTGTACTGCTCTAGTTAAAGGTGAATTGAAAGCCTTTTTGCCTGTTAAGATCTGACTTCAGTGTTCTGTATATTGAGGTCTAGTGATACAATAACTAACCTCTAAAACAGAGCAGGGAAATGCTTTCCTTTCACTGCTTTAGGGGTTAGTGATGTCATTAGCTGTTACCAGGGAAACACAGAACCTTGAATTCAGGTTTTGGCAGGTAAGAGAAGGATTAAATTATGTTTAGATATTTTGAGTGTACTTGAGCATTGCTCATCAGTACTTAACATAAGAAGAGTTACTACTGAAGTCAGTGGAAGTCCAGCCTGTGTAAGGACTGCAGAATCAATTAAATAATTTTAATCCTTACAAATACATTGGGCTAATTTAGTTCCTTGCATACCTTTTTGTTATGCAAGAGCAAAAAATATGAAATCAGTGGTTGAAGAAATTTTTAATATTTAAGACCCCAATCCTGCAAAAACTTACACACACACACACAACTTAAACATGTGAGTACTATTGAAATCAGTAGGAATACTCACATACTTAAACTTCAGCATGTGTAACTGGTTGCTGGATAAGGGCCTTAAATGTTTAATCTTGGAAAGTGGCTTCTGGGCATATACAGTAATTAGCTTGCATGCAGATCTTTATGGTAAAATTCTTTTCTCGAATTCACCTAGCAAATGTAGTTGTCCGTATGCTGTCCTTATATCTGTATGGAATGTTGGAACTCTATGAAGATCTGAGAAGGAATTTTCCACAGAGTACACATTATTTGAATGCTTATCAAAGTGGTAACACTCTCTTCCATCCGTATACATTTTAAAATAGTCTAAATATTATATGGTAATAGTTCCTTTTGAATTATGAAATTTAATTGTGTTCAGGCTAGTGTATTGTGTGCATTTTATTTCTGGTGGTTGTCTTTAAAACTTATCTGCAAAAAAGGAAATTAAAATCAAAATTTGTTTAAATATTGCCTCGTATGTATCATGTATATGTAATTAGTTTGCAACTACTTAGTCATAGCTTTCTTTAAATATGTTCTATATCCACTCTCAATATAGTTACTAACAGTATATTAGCTATGTCAGCTACCCATGTGTTACCCTTGCCAGAAACCTACTCAGTAATGACCTGATTATAGGAAGAGGATCATTATTGTGTTATAAGTGTAAAACTCCTAATTGTTCCTGTGTATCTGAGTAGGCTGGACCTCCTTCCTAGCTTTTTGTATGATAGAACATCTCAGAGAGCATTGCCAACTATGTTGCTGGTGCTGCTTTATTTGCGTGTCCTCCCAAGACTGTAACCCTGCTGAGGTAGTATGTGATACAAATATTGTTAGAGAGTGCAGTAAGCATTGATGTACAGATATGTTACACATAGTTTTGGTGTGGGGAAAAAAGCTGCTCTATAAACATATCTTGTTCTGTAACATGGTTGGATAAATGTGTCATGACTTGGAGTGAAATTCTGGCCCTATTGAAGTCAGTGGAAGCTTTGCCATTAGGCGTTGTAGTCTAATGGATAGTGTGCTGGACTGTGCATCAGGAGGCATGGGTTCTATTTGTGTCTTAGTCACTAAATCTCTTGTAAGGAATATGATACTGACCTCCTTTGGAAAGCACTTTGAGGTTTATTGACAAAAAGCACTATTTAAGTGCTATATGATATTATTAAAGGGTTTTGCTGTAATTCACTAAAGCAAAGAAGTAGCCAAAATTAGTTTCCGTTATGCCCAAGATATAGCATTAATACACTCTTTATCCTCTCTTGATGGTACAACAGAATGGTTTATGTATAGAAATATCCAGCTTGAATTTTGAATTAATGGTCAGTTTTTTAACAGCAAATAAACATATATCGTTTTGCAACTTGGAGAGAGCTCAGGAGACTGGTAACAGGAGGTGAAGCTTTTTACTGGCTTGAATCCAGCTTAAGTCCATAATAAATACAATTTCTTAAGTTCACAACTAATTGGTCTCTATGAATAGAGATGGTAATACCAATTCTGTTTTTGACATCTATTTTGTCTTACAAATCCACCATCATAATTTGGTATTAATTAGTCCTCTTGTGGGCATTCTTGTCAGAGAGACCAAAAATTAAAGGATCTGGGAAACAGAACTCCCCCTTTATCTCATAAAGAGGATGTCTCCAGATTAAGGCTGAAATCTCAAAGAGGCTGGTAATGAACTACTGCGGTCCTTCCAATACTTGTCTTTTGGATCACTACAGCATGAGTCCTGAAGCACATTCTATGTAGGTGGAACCTTGTAATCCACAGAGCCCTATTGACTTTGCTAGCTCTCTAATTGAGGACAGAGCTCCTTCCAGGACAACCTACCTAGAGCTTGTTGCAGGATCGGAGCTTTAACTTTCAGTTTCAAGGGCTGCTGATTGCCTGTTTTACCAGATCTCATTTAGCTTCAAACTCAAATAGAACCTCCCACAATTCCTTCCTCTGCTTCCAGTATTTCTTAGAATGGTTTATATAACATTTCTACCATAGCTTGAAGCTTGAAAAGTTTTTCCCCTGTTGTTACAGAGGCTGTTCAGGAATGCTTGGCTCCTGGTGTAAAATTTTAATAGAAAAGGACCACTGGAGCAGTTTTTTAAGATAAAAATATCATATGACTATGAGTACTATAATTGTTGTACTGAAATACAGTTGTAGCCAATCAAATCATAGAGTTGTTGGATAGCTCCTTTAAATGTAAAATTGAAGTGGTTCCTGTTTTGGGGTTAATAACAGTATTCTCTAAGCCTCAGAGTTGATTAGCTCATGATTAGAATGTTACTGTGTTAATAGGAAGTTGTTATGCTTACACTTTAGATTAAATATTGAAATTGTAAATGAAAGAAAAAAGCTATTAAACGCAAACTAAATATGCTGTCAAACTTCTAAAAGGTAGATTGTTTAAATTAGGTCCAAAAGGGACTCTTTTTTTTTTTTTTTTGTTAAACTCCTATAATTTCCCTTCTTCCTTCACTTTTGTAATCCTTTACCTAGTCTCCCCATTTCTTCACTTCAGGTCATCAGGCTTTTTCATCCGAAAATAAATGTTCTGTTATATATACAGTAGGCCAAATAAATACTAGGCATAATAAGTAACTTCAGCATGCTACATAAGGGGTAACTTTGTCTCATTGTTTTTAAAAATTGAGTTTAATTTGGTCCCTTGTATGAGTGTAGGTATGAAAATCTGTTAGATCTCTGCATATCCAAGGTCTTGTTGGATAGGTAGCTCTTCATTGTTTGTCTTCACTCAGGCCTGCCAGAAGTCACTCCTCAGGGATCTGTGCCTATCTCTACAGAAGGGATGGGCCAGGTATCAGGAAAAAAGTTAGGAACGGAAGATTGATGTTCTCCATATACTTTACTGTCTTTCCCTCACCACTCTAACAAGGATAAGTATTTCAGTGTTAATTTTTTAAAATGGAAGTACCATCTTTATCTTTTGTTTGCACTTCCTCTGCACTGTTGCCTCTTCAGGTCTCAGTGGGTTTCTAGGAACAGTAGACAATAAGAACTATGTCATTTTTAGGGGACTACAGCATTATTATATTGTGGGACAGGAGCTTGCCCTTGCTCACTTTGTGGGAACCTTTCACAGCAGTTTCCAGTCCCCATGTGAATTTTTTCCTGCTGTGTAATGATCAGTCTGTTTATACTGGAAGAGTGACTTGTCAGGGATTGATAATGTCAGAAAAGATTTTTGAGCTGTAGGGAGTGAAAGATGCAAAGAGAGAGGTGAAAGGAAAGAATGAAATATTTCAGTGGGTTTTGTGTGTTTTTGTTGTTTATAAACATTTTAGAAATGAAATAGGTCCATTTAAAACTTTCTGGTAAGTTTTTTTTTCTTTTTTCAGATGATACTAAACTGCTCAAGATAGTTAAAAACAAAGCAGACTAAAGAGCTTCAAAAGGATCTCACAAAACTAGGTGACTGGGCAACAAAATGTCAAATTAATTGTAATGTTGATAAATGCAAAGTAATGCACATTGGGAAAAATAATCCCAACTATTCATACAGTATGATGGGGACTAATTTAGCTATAACCACTCGAGAGAGATCTTGGAGTCCTTGTGGATAGTTCTTTGAAGATATCCACTCAATGTGCAGTGGCAGTCAAAAAAGCAAACTTATTAGGAATCATTTAAAAAGGAATGGAGACTAAAATAGAGAATATCTTATTACCCCTATATAAATCAATGGTATGCCCACATCTTGAATACTGGGTACAGATGTGGTCACCTCATTTCAAAAACGATATCTTGGCATTGGAAAAGGTTCAGAAAAGGGCAACAAAAATGAATTAGGGGTTTGGAACGGATGCCATATAAAGTGAGACTAAAAAGACTGGGAATGTTCAGTTTAGAAAAGAAGAGACTACAGTGAGATATGGTAGAGGTCTATAAAATCATGGCAGGTATGGAGAAAATGAATAAAGAAAAGTTATTTACTTGATCCCATAACATAAGAACTCGGGGTCACCAAATGAAATGAATAAGTAGTAGGTTTAAAACAAACAAAAGGAAGTTTTTCTTCATGCAGTGCACAGTCATCTGTGGAACTCCTTGCCAGAGGATGTTGAGGAGACCAGGACTTTAATAGGGTTTAAAAAAGAACCAGATAAATTCATGATATAAATTCATCAATACTTACTAGCCAGAATGGGTAGGAATGGTGTCCCTAACCTTTTTTTCAGGGTCTAGAAATGGATGACAGGAGAGGGATCACTCGATGATTACTTGTTCTATTCATTCTCTCTGGGGCATCTGGCATTGACCGCTGTCAGAAGACAGGATACTGGACTAGATGGCTGTTTTTTCTGATCCAGTATGGCTGTTCTTATGTAAAATGTGGAATTTTCCTACTTCCTGCGACTTCATTGGTAGCACAGAATTTGAAAGCTTGAGTGCATTAGTCAATCCGTAGAAAGAGATTATAATAGCCATTCAGAACAGAGAGCTCTTCATGACCATTTTATTATTGGTAAATGGCCATACAATGACTGTTCCAATAAAATACCCTATAATAATTGGAGAGTAGGGAATTGCACAACTGAAAAGTAGCATCTCATTCATCTTGTGCTATATGAATAACAAACAATAAAAATGTTCATTTTTACCTCCTTTACAGCAGTCTTGCACACTGGCAAACTGTGAATTCTATTTCATTGCACAACACGCAAACTAAAATTGTACATTTACACAATTTCTTATGTGATGTGAATAATTGTTCCCATTACATATTTTACAGTGTTAGAATTTGCAAACGTCTCTACTCATATTTTCTAATAATGGTCATCAGAAAAAAAGATTTCCATTAATAACTGTACAGTTAAAGTAGTACCTCAGAACTAGAACACTTTGGGAATGGAGTTTGTTTGTAGCTCTGAAATGTGTAATGTGGTTATTCTTTCAAAAGTTTACAACCGAACAGTGACTTCATATAGATTTGAAACTTTACTATGCAGAAGAAAAATGCTGCTTTTTAACCATCTTAATATAAATGAAACAAGCACAGAAACAGTTTCCTTGCCTTGTCAATTTTTAAATCTTTTTTCTTTTACTTTTGTAGTAGTTTACATTTAACACAGTACTGCATAGTGGCTTTTTTTGGTCTCTGCTGCCTGATTGCGTACTTCTGGTTTCAGATTTGATGTATGGTTGACTAGTCAGTTTTTAAGTCTGGTGTTCATAACTCTGAGGATCTACTCTACTTGAATCCCTCCTTCTGGCTAGTTGCTGCTTTCAAACTTCCCAGTCTATACGTCCATAATAAATCCCTTCACTTCATCTTCATCTAATCCCAGATACTACATTAAAAGGATGAATTACTTTTATGGAGAGAGTAGAAAGCTAAACCGTCCTTAAGATCCTTCTAAGGAGGAATAATAGTAGGGAGATGATGGGAGATCTGTGGCTCATAGAATGGTAAAAGTGTAGTGGGAAGGCCCAAACTGAGGTGCGTATGTGATCTGGTAATTTTGAGAAAAATAGCTAGTCAGAGCATATGAGTGGGTGGGAGAGGACAGAAGACAATATAGCATAATAAAACTTTAAGATGTTCCTTGTTGGCTAATAACATATCCGGGTTTGCTGCCCCAACCCTGACTCCTGCATCCTCCATGCTCCTAGCCTCCTGCCCTGGAGGACCCAAGAAACGTGGGTTAAATCTAGTACTATATATATTCAAAAGACTTTACAAAGTAGTGATGTAATAGTGTAGTTGATTAACTGATAAGCAAAAGCTAATAGGTTAATGCTATAGACTACATGCATTTCCCTCCACCCACCTTTGCCAGTAAATTTTTTAGCAGGCTGGCCAGCAGCCCGGCTGAGTTTTGGCTCCTGACGGGTCCAGAATCTACCTCTGCTGCCGCTCTGCATTTAAAGTGTATTAGGAGTCAGGTGAGCAGGCAGCCCAACTCAGTTTCAGCTCACGTCGGGTCCAGGAGCTCAGACCCACCTTAGGAGCTGTTGCCGCTCCATGCTGCTGCCTCTTTATCAGAGGCAGCAGACTGGGCAACAGGCAGCCAGTCTACAAGGGGAGCTGGTTTTTCAACTGGCTCCTCTTGTGGACCAACTCCTGCCTGGCATCCTACATTGCTGCCTCTGATACAGTGGCTGCCAGCCCTGCCCCTGGAGACTATATAATAGTTGATTAACTGATAAAAATTCATGAGGTTACAATTAAACCAATATTTAACATCCCTATTATAAAGTTTGGGTCAGACTGACAGCTGGCATAAATAGGCTTAGCTCCATTTAGATCAGTTTACACAATTTGATAATCTGGCCCATTATTTTACTCTGTGAGAGAAGTTGGCAGCTAAGTATTATTATCCCCATGCTATATGTTTGAAGGCTGAGAGAAAGATGATCTGACTTCTTCAAGTTCAGAGTTAAATCAGTTGCAGACTTGGAATTACAACACAGGCCTCCATGATAAATTTTTTTTTTTTTGTGCTTAATTCAGTAGAATTCTGCCTCCTGTCATCTTTGAAAGCCTCAAATATGGTTACCTTCTAAACAGGGACACCCTCAAATTATCATATAGTTACTGGGCATTATTGTACAGACAGTCCCTGCTGCAGAGGAGTTTATAGTCTAAGACACAGACTGTTCATTTCAGAGATAAAGATATATTGAATAGTGGTTCATTCTTGAAGTCCTGCAGATTTTTTTAATCTAATTTATTTTTGGTGAATTATCACTGGAACAACATGGGAGTGAAATGTGCTTTTATGTAGGCATTTGAATGAGGAAAGGGAGGTTGCTAGGTGCACAAAAGTGAGAAAATGAGTACTAAATGTAGGCTGATACACCAAAGAACCCTATAACATTCAGGTTACATAGATCATAGGGAAATACCAGCCTCATTATAGTTAATATTGATAAGCGTACAAATTAGGACATGTAAAAATTAAGATTGCATGTACAATATTACTGCTCTCTTGTATGTGCATTATGACACACTATTTCATTGCATGATCAGGTACTATTTCTTATTTATGGATACTGATAACTTAGCTACACTTGGACAACCAACACAGCCTTCCTTTGGCTAGGTTCAGAGAATGGTGCAGTTACATATGAAGCTACTTTAATTTCACAATCAGATGGATTGTCTCAGACAGTCTTCCCTGTTACTCTTATTTTAACGACTAGGTAGTGTGAAGCGTAGTTACTATGTACTTTTCACTGTTTTCATTGACAGGAATATGTATTATCTGTGTGTATGTATAGGAGGGGAGAGTTTAATTTTATTTTTAAGGGGTAGAATTAAGGATAGGGTTTTTCACTTTCAAACTTCTGAATAAAGCTTGACATTATCACAACATACCTGACAAAATTAGGACTGAGTGAGGCAGTGTGTGCTAAGTCCTACTGTGTTTGATACATTTAGTAAAGTTAACTTTATTCTTTGCAGTATAAAACAGTTACACTAAGATACTTTTTACAAAGTTAACATTCAGAAGTCAAGAAATGGCAAATCTGTTATTCTGTGTGCAATCTTAATTCTTTTCCCTTGTGAGAATGCATTTCCATCTTTAATTACATGATCATCTGCTATTAGTTCTCATCTTGCTCATTGTGTTGGTTGGATGATGTGAAGTAACTGAAGTTGGGACAAATGTATTTTAAAATAACTTGTGAGAACAAAAGTGAGGATGAAAGATGCTCAGAGTCAACTAAAAATGAAAAATGCATTTTTGCACATTACATTTTAATACATATTTCTGTGTCTCTGGATAGAGCAGGTTGAACCTGTAGTCTGGCACCCTTTGGGCCTGATGGGTGCCGAATCACAGAATTTGCTGAACTGCAGAAGGTCAATATTGTCCAGCAGCATTAACAACTCCTCTACTGCTTACTGGACTCTTAGAAGACATTTAGGGGTAAATTAGAGCTAAATAACAGCACTGAATACTGAGAGCCAGGACTGGTAGCTGTAAACAAACTTTATGGGACCACGGGGAAACTTGGCCATACCCGTGATAAGTGGCTAACTAAAAATCATGTTGGACCATGGATAGTGCTGGATTAGAGAGGTTCAACCTGTAGTCATGGACCAGGACCTCAAACACAGAACAAAAAGATGGCCCTAGCCCCAAAGACATTGGTTCTCCAACTTTGGTATTGGTAACTGCTTTCTCACAGTAAGCTGTGAGTGCAGCCTCCCTTGTGAATTAAAAACACTTTTTTTTATATTTAGTACTGTTATAAATGCTGGAGGTGAAGTGGGGCGTGTGATGGAGGCAAGCAGAACAGCTCAAGATTCCCCATGTATTAACCTCGTGACCCTCCTCACCGAGGGGTCACAATCTCCCAGTTTGAGACCCCTGCATTACATTGGTAAGGAAACTGCATACACAATATACTGACTTCCCTCACAGAATAATACAACTTTAATTATGATGTTGGTGGTATTAGCAAATATTCAATTGATATGAAAAGGTTAAGATGTGCAATGTGTTCTCTGATTACAGGGCTATCATAATGTTGTAAATAAGGTATTGTACTACGAGAAGAAATTAATTTGTTACATGTAGCATTTCTTTATAAGTTGAAGGAAGTTCCCTGTGATGTGAGTCTGTTAGTCTAAGTGGAAATTGTTTGCATGAGCATTAGGATAAGGCGAAGAGTTCCTTTTTATAGGGTTTGTGCAAGGGAGTAGTAGGGCAGGGTGGTGTTACATTGAAATTTAATTCCTCTTAAATTGAGATTCAGTGTACAGAATATAATACACCAAAATGAGAAGTCCATCTGAGAAAGGCAACTGCCATATTGTATATGTACCTATATGGGATGGTGTAGACACATATATCGTATATCTATGGCTTCAGAATTTATGGTTTTGTCACTTTACTTGGCATACAAGTTTTTGAGAGAATTTTCTCTTATGGTGGGCATAATACAGTTTTATAGAACAATCAGTGGTATAAAGAAGGTAATTAGGTACACTTATTTTATGCTTCCGCATGGTACAAGAACAAAGTGACACCCTTTTAAATTATAAGACAACACATTTAAAGCTAGTAAAAGAAAATAATTTGATACAATGGGTAATTAATCTGTGAAACTCCTTGCTACAGTATTGAGACAAGCAACTTAAGACTCAAGCAATGTTTAGATAACTTGAATGACAAGAATATCCTCTGTTATACAGGATAAACATTTTAAGGGATATAAATGCATATACTTCATGACATAAGGCAACCAATGCCTTAGGTTGGAAGAAATTTTAGCTGTGGGCATTTTTGTGAATAATTTTTTGTGGGGGAAAGTTGTGTGCTTTTTGAAGAATTTTATGTTGATTCTTTCAGACAGGAGATGCAGGATCAGATGGACCAACTAGTTAAATCCTGTATGGCAGTTTCATTATTCCTGGAGTTGTAATACAGTAGAACTTTGGAGTTATGACCATCTCAGGAATGGAAGTTATAATTCTGAAATGTTCTTTCAAAAGTTTACAATTCAACATTGACTTAATACAGCTTTAAAATTTCACTGTGCAAAAAAAAAAAAAAAAAAAAAATGCTGCTTTTAACTTTCTTAATTTAAACGAAACAAGCACAGACAGTTTCCTTTCCTTGTTACGTCTTTTTTTGTTTGTTTGTAAACTTTTCCTTTATTTTTTTAGTAGTTTACATTTAGCACGGTACTGTACTTTGTTTGCCTTTTTTTGTCTTTGCTGCTGTTTGACTGCATACTTCTGGTTCCAAGTGAGGTGTTCGGCTGACCATTCAGTTCATAACTGGGCCTTAAAGCTCTGAGATTCTACTGTAGTCTTATTTAAATTGTTCCATTTGCAGTTTCTTCAGAGATTGGGAGTATACTGACTGTAATGCATTGGTGATACATTGTGTCATACAGATATGAATATATGTCAGGAATGGCCAAACTTACTGACCCCCTAAGCCACATATGACAGTCTTTAGAAGTTCAAGAGCTGAGGTGTACCTGCTGGATCTTGGAGCTTTGGAGGGGTGGGTCTTGGGACTTCAGCTGCACAGGTGGTGCTTTATGGGACTTGGGGCTTCAGCCTTTTGGGGATGAAGAGTCTTAGAACTTCAGCCCTGCCCTTAGAACCTACCCAGGCTTGCTGTTTTGGCTCCACTCCTGCTGAAACCTTGAGCCCCAAAAAGCACATCCTGTGGGACTGAAATCCCAAGATATCCCTCCCCACTGCAGAGAAGCCCCGTGCCACCTCACCATACAGCAGGGCACAAGCCCTGAGCTTCCTCCACCCCAATCTGGTAGGTGGAGAATGGGAGGTGGTCCTGGGAGTCTCTGCGAGCTGCATTTTAACTGTAAAAGAGTTAGGGATGTGAAGGACTAGTCGACTAGCTGATAAGCAAATACTTATCGGATAGTTGGCAGGATAGTCAACTAGTTGCCCCCTGCCTTGCTGCCTCTATCAGAGGCGGTGGGCGGTGAGAAGAGGTGGTACTTCAAAGCGACAGCGTTGCTTGAAGCCTCGGGCCAGCCCCCGGACTCCATGCGGCGCTGTTGCTTTGAGACGCTATGGGGAGGCTAGCATCAGGCTCTTCGTGGCATTTCAAAGTGACAGTGCTGTGTGGAGCCCAGGATCAGCTGGAGAGTCCCCAGCTGATCCCATGCTTCATGTGGTGCTGCCACTTTGAAATGCTGCGAGGAGCCTGACACCAGGCTCCCCGTGACATTTCAAAGCGGCAGCACTGCACAGAGTCCAGGATCAGCTGACCCCGGGCTCCACGTGGAGCTTTTGCTTTTGAAGTGTAGCCTGTTGCTACACTTCAAAGGCGGAGATGCCCTATTGAACAAGTGAAGAACATGGAGACCTGGGATATGGGTCGGAAATGGGAGGGATTGTGGGCTATAATAGCAGAGAGAAAGGAGGGACAAGGCAGAACTGGGAGGCAAGATCAAATTAGTATCTTAGATGCCTATATACAAATGCAAGAAGTATGGTAATAAGCAGGAAGACCTGGAAGTGCTAATAAATAAATACAACTATGACATTGTTGGCATCACAGAGACTTGGTGGGATAATACACATGATTGGAATATTGGTATAGAAGGGTACAGCTTACTCAGGAAGGACAGGCGGGGGAAAAAAGGGCGGAGGTGTTGCCTTATATATTAAAAATCTACACACCTGGACTGAGGTGAAGATGGACATAGGAGACAGATGAGTTGAGAGTCTTTGGGTTAGGCTAAAAGGGGTAAAAAACAAGGGTGATGTCATGCTAGGGGTCTACTACAGGCCACCTACCCAGGTGGAAGAGGTGGATGAGGCTCTTTTTTTAAACAACTAACAAAATCATCCAAAGCGCAGGATTTGGTGGTGATGGGCGACTTCAGCTATGCAGATATATGTTGGGAAACTAACACAGCGGGAGCACAGACTATCCAATAAGTTCTTGGACTGCATTGGAGACAACTTTTTATTTCAGAAGGTTGAAAAAGCAACTGGGGGGAAGCTGTTTTAGATTTGATTTTAACAAATGGGGAAGAACTGGTTGAGAATTTGAAAGTGGAAGGCAGCTTGGGTGAAAGTGATCATGAAATCATAGTGTTCATGATTCTAAGGAATGGTAGAAGGGAGAACAGCAAATTAGAGACAATGGATTTCAGGAAGGCAGATTTTAGTAAGCTTAGAGAGCTGGTAGGTAAGGTCCCATGGGAAGCAAGACTGAGGGGAAAAACAACTGAAGAGAGTTAGGAGTTTTTCAAAGGGATATTATTAAGGGCCCAAAAGCAAGCTATTCCGCTGCGCAGGAAAGATAGAAAATATGGCAAAAGACCACCTTGGCTTAACCATGAGATCTTGCATGATCTAAAAATAAAAAAGGAGTCATATAAAAAATGGAAACTAGGACAAATTACAAAGGCAAACAATACAGGAATGCAGGGGCAAGATTAGAAAGGCAAAGGCACAAAACGAGCTCAGACTAGCTACAGGCATAAAGGGAAACAAGAAGACATTCTATAAATATATTAGAATCAAGAGGAAGACCAAGGACAGGGTAGGCCCATTGCTCAGTGAGGAGGGAGAAACAGTAACAGGAAACTTGGAAATGGCAGAGATGCTTAATGATTTCTTTGTTTTGGTCTTCACTGAGAAGTCTGATGAAGGAATGCCTAACATAGTGAATGCCAGTGGGAAGGGGGTAGGTTTAGAAGATAAAATAAAAAAAGAACAAGTTAAAAAATCTCTTAGAAAAGTTAGATGTCTGCAAGTCACCAGGGCCTGATGAAGTGCATCCTAGAATACTCAAGGAGCTGATAGAGGAGGTATCTGAGCCTTTAGCGATCATCTTTGGAAACTCATGGAAGATGGGAGAGATTCCAGAAGACTGGAAAAGAGCAAATATAGTGCCCATCTATAAAAAGGGAAATAAGAACAAACCAGGAAACTACAGACCAGTCCGTTTAACTTCTGTGCCAGGAAAAATAATGGAGCAAGTAATTAAGGAAATCATCTGCAAACACTTGGAAGATAGTAAGGTGATAGGGAACGGCCAGCATGGATTTGTAAATCATGTCAAATCATGTCAAACCAATCTGATAGCTTTCTTTGATAGGATAACGAGTCTTGTGGATAAGGGAGAAGCGGTGGATGTGGTATACCTCGACTTTAGTAAGGCATTTGATACAGTCTTGCATGATATTCTTATCAATAAACTAGGCAAATAGAACTTAGATGGGGCTACTATAAGGTGGGTGCATAACTGGCTGGATAACCATTCTCAGAGAGTAGTTATTAATGGTTCACAATCCTGCTGGAAAGGTATAACAAGTGGGGTTCTGCAGGGGTCTGTTTTGGGACCGGTTCTGCATCAACAATTTAGATATCGGCATAGAGAGTACTCTTATTAAGTTTCCAGACTATACCAAGCTGGGAGGGGTTGCAACTGCTTTGGAGAATAGGGTCATAATTCAAAATGATCTGGAGAAATTGAAGAAATGGTCTGAGGTAAACAGGATGAAGTTTAATAAGGACAAATGCAAAGTGCTCCACTTAGGAAGGAACAATCAGTCTCGCACATACAGAATGCATACATGGAGGTTTTATGTAGTGTAAGTGGCTTTTAGGTCTCCAGACCTATCTAGATTGACTGAGTCTGATGCTGAGAACCTGGCATCTTGACTATTGCTTTTTATAGATGGCACCGTAGTTCCCTGATTCTCTGGGAGTTTAGTGAGTCAGCATTATTAAATGTGGATCTCCTTTTCTGGAGTGTTTCCAGCATTGGACATTTAGTTTTATGTATACACTCCTCAGCAGTGATATCTACTAATGATTTATTAGTAGGTCCTACAGCGATAGTTGAATGAGCCTCTAGGTATTTCTTTTGTTGGAGTCCCTCAAGATGAAATCATTAGAACTGTTCATGTTTTCAGTCTGGGGTCATGAGTGGGACGTGGAAGGGCATATGTTAGCTCTGAAACCCTTCAACTAGATCTCTAACCAAGATGTCTGAACTGTGAGAGATTGGCACTGAAACCTTGGAAATTGTTCCCAAACTCCGACTGAAGTGTCTTCAGTATCTGTTGGGTCTCACTCATTGATGTACTATGTAACGGTTCTCATCTGATGCTGCTCTGATTTTTTTAAGTATCAAATGCCTTTACTGCTTGGAGACATCTCGATTCCAAACACCAGTTTTAGTGTTTTTCTTTCTGAAGATGGGCTATAAAGAGCTTCCCTAGATTCTGCTCCTTTATCATTCCCTGATATAGAGTCAGTGAACCAGCATGCGTCTCCTATTTTTGTGCAATTGGCTGCACAGTGATGTCCCCTTACCTTTGGGGGATCAATAGTTTTTAAAACAAATTTTTATTTTGGCAGTCACTCCTTGAACCACACTGCCTTGCAAAATCTGATTGAGCCTTCTGATGCCACATCTCCCGTGCTTCAGTTCAATAATCAGTTCTGCTGCAGTTCCAGGAAGATTTTGGACTTATAAGTTTGTTTTTTTTCTTTTTATAGAAGACTGTTTCCAGTGCTGGTACCTTGGAAGTTTCTTGATTGTTTTAGCTGAACCTGATTACTTAGGTAGTGACAGGGCCCAATGGAAAAGCACTTAATCAGTTAAGAATTTCAAAATTGCAGAGACTAACAATGACAACTCCAAGAAATTAGTGTCCTGTGGTGCTATTCATGGTCCCCCACAGCACATGAAGTTTAGAAGGCAATATACAATGTGTATGCTACCTCAAGTGACAAACTCCAGCCTGCTATTCCTCTTTCCACAAGCATCCATGAGATTCTTTCTTTGAAGCAGCAAACTTTAACCTTCTCCCTTCCCTTCCCCCACAAAAAGCCCCCACTCTGCTATTCTGACCTCATCTGTCTTGAACCTCAGGGCACTCATGGCTATATCTAGACTGGTCTGCATATAGATTCCTTGAGAGTGCAACTGGGTGATACCTTTATCCAGGCTATGTTTTTTTGGAAGTCTGATGGATCCTATTGAAAAGGAAGAACTTTTGACCAAACAAACCTCTTTTAATGTTGCAGTCTGTTACACTTTGAACATTAAGAACTGTTTGAGATCCTATCAGGCTTTGTGGATTGTGATTTCAGCTTCTGCCTTCACATGCTCAGAGAAAAAGTCTTCACTCACCTTAAAGTGACCTAGTTTATAGAAGGGTTGCATCCCAGTGGGATGCTTGAGGTTAATTGCTTTGCCTTGATGACTGCTTCAAAGGAAACCGTATTTCTTCTTCTTAGCAATACACTTGGCTGTGCTTTGGGCACCACAAGGTGGGTTTATGCATTCAGCTACTCAGGGGATGTTCATTCCAGTGCATATTTCTTTTTTGCTTTGGGGTAGGAATCTTATGTCACAAAGCCCTTGAGAATTGTGGTCTGCTGACTATCGTAGTATCCTTTAATATCGTTTCTCAAGTATATTTGATTGGGCCCCTCTTCTTTGTCTGTAGGTCTTCAGCTCCTCCCCAAGTACATATACCACCACCCAGCTCTGAAGGCAGAGCAGAAGCTGCTTGCCAGGAGCCAGGCTCTGAAGGCAGTGCCTCACCAGCGGCAGCTCAGGAGAAAGGGAGGCAGTGTGAAAAGTGATATTAATCAATACCACTTTTTCAGCAGACTTAGCTCCCCACTGCAGTCCTTACTTCAGTGCAGCTGTCACCACCCATGGTCTGGCAGCCAGAGCTCTGTCACTTAAGGGACTGGGGAAGGAGGGAGAAACTGGGCCTGGGTTGCATCATGGTGAGAGATTGGGGAATAGGAGAGGGCCTGAGTTTGGACTGTACATCTCCAGCTGTCAGTGCTGGGATAGTGGGGCTCTTTATCCCTGCCTCCACTGTGTTAGCAGTCCTTCCTCAGGCATATGTGCACACTTCCATATGAAGGGTTCTCAACCTTTTTCTTTCTGTGGCCTCCCCCTGCTATAAGAATTCCACAACCCGCCTTTGCCACAACAACTGTTTTTCTACATATCCAGTAGATTAAACTCAGAGTTGGCATTAGAGGATACTAAACAGGGCAAAAGATTGAGGGCTTACACCACTGGGGACTTTGTGAAGCTAAGTAGCTAAATTGCTTGGCTTAGCTTCAGCCCTGAGTGGTGGGGCTTGGCCTTTGGTCCTAGGTAGCACAGCTCAGTCTTGGGCTTTCTGCCCTTGCCACCGGTGAGTGTACCTCTGGCTCTCTGGTTTAGTTTGGCTTCTGCCTTCCCCATCCTCCCCAGGATCTGTGGTTGAGAACTGCTACTTTATACTGTATACCTAGAAAGACGGTCTTCTCTATAGCCATTGCCACAGACCTAGTGAAATACAGGCCAAATGAGTCCTCTATAAACTACAGTTCATATGGTAAATGTGATTTAGTCAGTGACCTCATCCCCATTTCTAGTTTCCTTTTCCATTCTGTATAGAGTATAGATCGTTATCCTGTCTCTGTTTCCCAAGTCTCTTTTACACTCTTTTGACTTGGCAGGTGTTCATTTATTTGAAGATATCAAAAGGTTTTCAACTAATGTGAAGGTAGCAGCCATTGCATGCTGCATTATTTTTTTTCATAGAATTTGTATAAGTATGCATTTGAAGCTTTGTGTGCTTGAAGCAACATTTCATCCCTCATGAAGGTTATCTGGGAGAGTGAAATTGTGATTACTGTTAATGTTCTCTGGATGATAGGTAAAGAGCTGATGATCTTCTGGTGGTCTTGCAGTCGTTTGCCTAGACTCACCTTCCCAGGTACTGATCACTCCTCTTCCACAAGTAAAAACATGTAGAGGCCACTCAAAGGAGAGAGGTTATTTACCATTAACTATTCTTCTTCATATTCGTAGTCTCTGCTCATCTTACCCACTCTCAGATTTAGGGAAGCAACTGAAGTGTGGTTGGGGAGAGGCGAGTATCCCAAACAAATGCTGCTGTCTAGAAGATTCCTTAGGTCAAGGCAGAAATAACACTCATGAAGAACAATTTTACTGGTAAGTGACCTCTCCTTATGGTTGATTTGGCACTTTTATTATAAAGCCCTAATTTGGGGGGCATTTATAATTTTTAGAAGAAAATTACTTTTGGGCAGCATTAACTGAAAAGATGAATCACCCAGGGTATAACAGATTTATCTGTGGCAGGAGAGTGTACTTTACACCTCCTAGCTCTGACTTAGCTGAATTTGGCTTTTTGTGGACTGCTACCCTCAGGATGTCAGACCAGTTAACGCATCATACTGTTTAAGCACTCTTAGACTGCACAATACATAGGGTATTTGGAAATTCTTTCATCTTGTGACCCATTCTTGCTCCTTTAATAATAATAATAAAAAAAAAAAGCAAAGGAGGATGTACAATTCAGAAAATTCAAAGTTAGTATTGTCAGCAATCATGTATTTTGGTGTAAAATTTCACAGGATGCTATATAGATTTTTTACATGTCCGTGACTCAGTTTATTTAGAATTTCCTGACTTTTGTGCATTTAATAATATGTTAATATATATTTAACACAAAATTATAGTTCAAACTAGTTGTGTAATCCGTGTTTATACTTCAGTTAGTATGAATGCATATTTTTAATGTTTAGCAAGCTATAAATAATTTTTTTCCTGTCCATTAGTATTCATTTCCTGGGAACAGTTGAAATTGGAGTAGTTTCTGGTGTACTGTGTAACTTCATTAGGAGCATGATAGCTGCAAAAAATTTTCAACTTATAACAATTTCTTTCATACAAAGTGTTTGTATTAGACTTTGGTAAGGTAGGACTGATATTTCAGCACCATTGAGAGTGGCAGTCTGAAGTAACTTTTTATTTTATCTTTAGTGTCCGAAAAGCCAAAAATGGTTGGTTGGGGTTTTTTTTTTTTTTGTTTTAAATCCTCTTGCAGCCTTCTGACCTGGACAGACTTTTTCATGGGTTAATAAAATACTTTTATTCAAACGTCCTAAATAATTTAGCAAATATGAATTGAATTAATCCATGCAGAACCTATGTAAATTTAAGGAAGCACCATTATTTCCATTTATAGTCTGAAAAAATGAGGCACTTCAGTGATTTTTTTTGTCCAAGTTTATACTGTGATTTAATCATGAACTGGTGTTGACTCTTGACTCCTAAATTCTTTTGTCTATCCAGTAGAAGACCATGTACCCTCTGTTTTTGGAATGGCTAAGTTTCAACACCCTCCCATCCACTGGAACTTGTTCAAAATTCAAGGAGTGTCATAATATGCATATATGCTAGTGCCACCACCACAAAATCAACACCTGCTGTTTTGAGTAACCCAGCTGAAATGCTGAGATTTGAATTGTATCTTCTCTTCCTGATTTTTTCCCCCTCAGATCTCATGTGATACTGAAAATTACACATCTTAATTATAGCTTAATTTTGGGCATTGCTAACCATGATATTGTTCCTTTTTAAAAATGGTGGGAAGGAAGTATATCCTGAGAAGTCACTTTTAGTGCCATTAACTCTTTTGTTTTAGAACTATATATAACTAAGACAATCACATCTGTAGATTTCAGACTTGATTCACTCCTGCTAGTGCAAGAATCCATACATCTCTTGAGCTTGGAAGGGCTGCTGTGGGGTAGAGGGAATGGTCTCTTCTCCTTTCCTTTCCTTTCTCTCTTAGCTAGGGCAGGCAGATCTTAGAAAGCCAGGGATTAGGCTAGACCTTGGAATTCTGATCTCTAGAAAACACCTGTTTTAAGAAAATGAAAAGAGACGTAACTGCTCAAATATTTAGCAAATGTTAATTTAAAAAAAGAATCATATTTAATGAGGAAGGTATCGTAGGAGTTTGAAGGAGAAAACTAGCAGTCCTTAATAATAGGTGTCAGCACTTCTCATTGTATATACAAGATTTTATATACTTGACTACATTCCCTTTTCCCCATGTTTCAAATGCCATTTGTCTTAGGCTGTGAGTTCTTTTATGGCTTCTGTCTTTGAACACCTTTTGTCCGGTATCCAGCATGATGATAATTCTATTACTGATATTATTAAATATCTGAATTATAGTAGCATCTACAGGCTTCAATCAGAAAAGTGGGTGGTGGTGGCCAGGGAGGTCAATTTGTGAGTTGATTCAATACATTCTGTGGGAAATCATTAAGGCCACCCTTAACAGAATCACTAAAGGAACGTTGTTCTGTAGCATGCATACAAAAAACAAGTGGTTGTATTTGATATCTCCTGTGTAGCATTTATAAGGATGTAATAAAACTCATTATGACTCACACTAGTTAAGGTTAGTGGTGGTGGTTTGTTTTAATTCCCTTACTTTGTTCAAAGTTTGTCTAGATTTTATTCATTGGATTTTTAGTCACATTTAAAAATACAAATCTGGATATGTGTGCATGAAAAGATAGCTGCTCCTTTGATTTCCATAATGTATCTAGGCTCCTTTGACCTGGAGATCTGAATATATGAATTGCCATATTGGGTCAGACCAGTGGTCCATCTTGTCCATTATTGTGTTTTCTGATAGTGGCTAATGCCAGCTGCTTCAAAGGGAATGAACAGAACAGGGAGGTCATCAACTGACTTATTCTCTGTCATCTGGTCCCAGCATCTGGCAGTCAGAGGCTTAGGCACATCCAGAGCATGGACTTGCATCCTGGACCATCTTAGCTAATAGCCATTGCTGGACCTATCCTCCATGAAATTCTAAGGCTTTTCCATCTGTGCTGCATGCTGACACAAAACCATTGGGCAATCTCTTGAGATTGTTACAGCTTGCACTGTACCCAGCATCCCATTCAGAGCAGAGCTTTTAGAAAATGTGCATTGGCAGTAGCACTCAAACTCATTGCTTCATTCCTGGGTGAACAAAAGAATGAGACCTGTGACAGGGTGGACAAAATACATACTGGACTACAATGGATCTTTTGCATGTCCTGAAGACAAGAGCTGAAGTTAGTGGATATTGCAGGTCTGACCAACAATTAGGGTTGCCAGGTGTCCAGTTTTGAACCGGATCGTCCGGTATTTGAGCTTTCTGTTCGGGAAACAAATTGAGGAAAATATAAATGTCTGGTATTTTCTAAATAAGATGTAATGTAGATTGTGATGTAATGTCAAGTGTGTCTGGTATTTTTGTTGAAACCATCCGGCAACCCTACCAACAATATTATGCCATGTGGGATAGCTTTCTAGCTGAAGAGAATAAAAAGGGAAGAGGCAGGCTTCATAACTAGACTATTCTAATAGAGAGTTCCTAGGTCTGGTGAGAGGGCTTGAAGTGCTCAGGCCATCAATTAAGTTAAGAACCCTAGGAGCATCCCATTTTAGGGCTTAGTCTTATTGATAGTTGGTTAATGAAATCAAATTTTAGGAAGGGAGGTGATTTTTTTGATCCTGCACCATGCTTGTGGACTCTATCTGAAAGCAAGTGGGATAATCACTTGCTCACAGGGTACAACAGGAAGCAGCTGTGACAGTGTTTTCTCCCTCCCCCCTTCCTCCTCACAGGGCTGCTATGAAAGCAATAACACAGTCTGGCAGAGTAAGTCTGATTGTATTTAACAAGCAGAAGAGGCAGACATTGGTTGCATAGTATCTGGAAGAAAGCTGCTATAGGAGAGAAGGAAAACAGACCAAAAGAAAAAATAGTGCCAACATTTTGTGCAATAAATTGAACTTAAAAAAATTTTTTTTTTAAATGAAGACTGAAGGACTTAAAAAAGGCAGACAAGAAGCTGTTGCCCTGGCAGCCCTAAATTTAAAGGGAAATCATAAACAAGGGTGGCATAAAGATTATTTGGAACAGGATTAAATGCTATGAATAGTCCTGTGGCATCTTAGAAACTAATAAAAATATATGGAATCATAAGCTTTCATGGGGTAAAACCCATGCAGAAAGAGACTACCTGACTCACTCAGGCCTAGTGGCAGTTGTATTGGAGGCCTTAGGAATGCAGATAGCTCAGCAAGTATGTTCGCTGAGTGACGTACATGGAGTGTGTGCAGTATGCATGCTAAATGCCAGTGGTTGAATTTGTCTTCTATGCAGCATTTCTGAAAATATAATATAACCCATTCTCAACTATGCTTTTTCAATTATTTTTTGGGGATGGGAAGTTAAACTTAATTACCCTATTTTTGCTCAGTTTGAAACTGCCTTTTTGTCATTTTATTCATTTGATTTTTATGTACGCTTAAAAAAATCCAGAATAATGTGTTCTTATACATAGCATTGATGTCTCTAAATGTTCTATAATAATACATCAGTCCATAAAACTAAAAATTAATGAACACCTTTGTTGTTTATTTCCTTCGCACAAAATATCCACAACATATTTTAATTATTGTTTGACAAAGGTGATCTTGTTTTGAGTGGGCCTTTGAGTTTAGAGAAGATTAGGAATGCCAAATTGACAATATAGTATAAAGCAATAATCGCCAGCGAAATAAAATAAATGTTCAACTAAAAAGCAAGCCAGATACAAATATGGAATGAAAATACCCCTTAGTAAATGTTAGCAGCCTGGATTCAGAACAGGTGTTGCATTAATTCAAGAGCCTAGAAAATGTGACAACTCTACAGTGGAAATGGAGGAGCAACAGTGGTTCTGATCTCCTTTTACTGACTTTATAGAACCCAAAAGCCAACAGTAGCAATGAAAACTTATTTCTCTCCAATATGTGTAGGTTTTTATAAAAATAAAAAAATTAAGTGTGTGAAACCAAATGGTCTCTCTCCTTTTATTTTAAAGTTAACTTCTAGGAGTAGACAAGGGAGCTTGTTCTTCATGCACATTCAGATCTTGGTGTACCTTGAAATTTTAAAAGCAAGGAAACATTGCTAATTGTTCATGTTTTCTTGGTCCTGCGAATACATCTTCAAGTAGGAAATAATTTCACAAAGGCTGCTGAATTATAGGTGACAATGACCTGTGTACATCTGGATCAAATAAGAACCAGCATTTTAAAGATGATGGGTTGTATATCCTATTTACCATGTTTTCAGACATCTTAATATCCTGTTTTACTTTTTAAAAATTATCTGAACAACTCTTGCATTATTTTTAACTTGGAAATACTTGTAGCTGTAAGCAAAACAAAGATTAGATTCAGCTGCTTACTGGAATCCTCAGTTCATATCCTTCAATGCTGTCTGTACATTCCATAGTTTAATTTTCAGTGCACATGTTAAAATAAAGAAATAAAATACAAAGGGTAAGATCCGCAGCAGGTGTAAATCATTATAGTTATCATTCAGTGGAGCTATCAAGGAACTTGCCCAAGTTTCTGTTACAGCATGTTAACTTTAAAGGTGACCTGCAAAATGGTTTGTGCTATTTTTGCTGTTTTGATGTATAAAAACGTGAGAGATGGCTTTTCTGCTTGTGGGATTTTTTTTAACATTAGAAATCCATGTCTTCTCTAGTTGCTTACAGTGTCTTCCAGGAAAAAGATATAGCATGGGTATGCTTAAAATATCACAAATAATAAGCAAAAATAACATGGTTAAATAAGAGGGGAAATGACTTTTATTCTGTTTAAAACCTAGGAGTTTTTTGGTTTTTGTTTTTGTTTCTAAACTCAAATGCCTGACAGATAGTTGGATTAAAAGTTGGGTTTTTTTGGTGATTTAAATAGCCTATGTTCTTCAATTAAGACTGAAAGAGCCTTCAGTGCACATGTCTAGATTTGAAAAAACCCCCACAACTAAACAAAGCTCCTCCCACCCCCCCACATAACCAACAAAATAGGGGAAGACAGAACAGACATTCCTGATTGTTTGTTTGTGCATTTTTTAAATCTTAGAATAATCAACCCACAAGAAATAAACTATTCAAACCTTATTTCTACATCATAAAAGGGCCTGGAGCAGGAGTGGTCATAGCTGTTCTGCCGTCCAGGTGGAAAATGTTTTGGTTTCTCTGCAAAGCTGAATGGTATAGCAGTCTGATGGCCCTTGGAAATTGGTAATCAAAGTGACTGATCTGGTTGCCTGCCTGTAGAACTAGCCTTAAGTATGGGGCCCAAATCGTTGTCGTACTCACCTTTTCCCCATTTGTAGGACAACTTTAAAGGGAGATACCCTGATTTAATTAAAGCAAAGAGGCCCAGTAGAGAAAGTAATTTGAGTGTATATATAGGGGTTTAATATACTTCCCCTTGCATGGATAACTCATTCAGATAATGTTTCATGAATGTGATGCAATGAACAAAAGATACTGTTTTTCATGCTGAAAGCACTTTAAAAACATTGATCATCTCCAAGTCTATGAAATTACCTAATGTTATGTAGGGATGTGACAGTGTAAACGTATGAATGGCTAACCAATGAACCTGGGCTCATTGGTTAACCTTCACAATTACACACATTGGCTCCCACGGAGCTGCCTCTGACTCCACATGTAAATGTATAACTGCTGAAAATTTCAAGTTACACGTTTTACCCTCCCCACTCCTCCAAAAATGCAGTTTAACATCCCTTGTATTGAGATCCCTTGCATTATAAACTATAGTCACCAGTGACCTGAACCTTTGTATTTGTTAAATCAAATATACACCCTTAGATGTGTAATATTTTTGGCCTATTTGCATAGGAAAATGTCAACAGATGTAGTTCAGCTAACCCCAATTTATGGATCATTGAAAATCTGTCCCTTAATGCATTTGGATCTGATCTGTAAAACATGCACCTGCCATTGACCTTACTCAGACACTCTCATATAGAGAGATTTCAAGATGGTACTTGTCACATGGCTTTTTGCCTTTTAATGCACAAAAAGTTTGGTTTAATGGATGTATTTTGCTATTTAGTGCAAAGTTGGGTTTTTTTTTTTTTTTTTTTTTTTTATTACGGATTATTTGAAGAATGCCTCCTGTAATCCTGTTCGTTTAATTTTGAAGCAGAAAATACATTTTAAATACAGATTATTCCTTTAACCAGTATTCTATTAAATGTTTTTCATTGTGCTTTATTTCTATGGAAATAGTGTGCAGTTAATTTTATTTATAAGGTGTAAGTAAAATAAGGTTCATAGTGGGACCACCTATAGCTATGATAAAGAGACTTAGGGAAAATCTAGGCTTTTGGAATTTTGGACAAGGTTAATGGAAGTTTTCTGTAATGGAAAATGTTTTTGGTTGTAAAAGACCAGTATTTACAAGAAACAAAGTTTATTATTTTCACTATAGGTAACTAAGTGGTAGATATAATTTTAAAGTTCGTTTTCTTGGTTTTGAATTTAATTTTCTATATATCACTTTCTGTAGTGGAGTGATTTTAAATAATTGATTTTAATTATGATTTAAATCAATAAACTGGAAATCTGGATTAAAATCAATTTGTTCAATCTGTTTTTGCATTTGTACTTTTTAGTTCTTTTTCTACTGAAAAGTTGTCTCTTACTGGCTGGAAACCATTAATTTAACACTATCAATTTAGGATTGAATAAGGATCTTAACTGGTTAATATACTGCAGAAACAATTTCCCCTCTCTGGATACTAACATCTCCATATCAAATGCTGTGAATGAGCCACTTCCACCTGACTTGATTATCCTCATTAATACAAGCAATTTCTTCCTTGTATATACCCCTGCCTCTGTAACTTTCACTCCAGTTCATCTGATGAAGTGGGTTTTACTCATGAAAGCTTATTCCCTAGACTCCTCTTGGTTGCAAATAGTTACCTTTTAATAAAAACAAAGTTGAGACAGTACACTAAATTTGGTTTTTCTTTTTGCTAATCAGGACAGTAATCTGTCTGTACTCATATTTATGGAGTTAAATATCTTCACATGTACTCATTTTTACTTTTTTATTTTAGAAAATGGTGACAGACACATTTCTTACTAGATGAATTTTTAGTTGTGATTTGTGTCAGGCTACATTTGTATGGAAATTTGAATTGAATTAGAAATATGTAAAAACACTTTTATTTATTAGCTTAGTAAAATTAACTTAAATATGTTGGATACATAAGAAGAAAATTTATCAAAACATGTTTTGCATTTAAAACTGATAGCATTTCTTTTGCTTAATATATCTATAGTTAGTGAATTGAACTTATTGTTTCTGGTCACCATATTATTCAAGATTTAGAACTGGTAGATTTCATCCTCTAATTTTTCTTACTTTAGACTGAATTAGTCACTGAACTGATCTAGTTGAATAAACCAAAATGAGGAAAATATTCTCTCTCCAACTGTAGAAGAGGCTACTGCCATCACAAGCTGGCTTAGCATTCAACAAACTCTCTAGCTCTTTGAGTGTTGGTCCCTATTGTATTCCACTGACAGGTTGTATGTATGCGCTGTGTGTATAATGTGTATAACCCCTCATTTGAATACCCATAAGGACCACACATCTCGAAGAATCTCCAGTTATAGGTAAGTAACCTCCTCTTTCAGTCAGTGACTTCCACCAGTTCAGTGGTTTGACTTGAAAACTTGCCAACAAATAGATCCTGCTTACTGTTGTTCTATTTAAATTAAATTATTTTAATAGATAATAGTAAGTTTAAGCTTTTACCTAAGTTGTCATAATTTTAAGTATGATTGTGTTTAAAAACAAAAATGTATTTAATTAAAATAATCTGTTTTAAAATTAGATGTTTTCTTTTTAAAGAAATTGATTCTTGTTAATTCTGCAATACATTTTAATTGCTTTGTACCACAATGTTAGTTGAAGTTTAAGAAAAAAATTAATCTATTCTTAGTTTTGGAGGGTAGCCATGTTAGTCTGTATCTGCAAAAACAATGAGGAGTTCTCAGGAACCTTAGGCTATGTCTACTCTGGGAAGGTTTGGCGACAAAAGAGTTGTCGATGTGCAAAAGTTGCCAGAAGTCAAAATTGTCTCCCATTGTTGACATTTCATGGCCACATTGCTAGCACCCTCATGACACATAAGAGCAAAGCAGTGAGGGTAAGCATCCCACAATGCAGTGTCGTGGGAAGGCAGAGATGATCCTTGCGCTTCTTGGGATTCCTTCCTAGCTCTGTAAGCACTTTGTGCTGAGGAATGTGAAAGCACAGCAGTCTCTCCAGACATCCCCTCCTGCAGTAGCTGTCTGCCTGCTGCTGTGTTTCTGGTGCAGGGCATAACGGAAGCACTACAATGATCTGTTCTTTGCTCCCAAGATGGAGCAGCTCACTCAGCTGTCAGATACTTTTCGGAGCTTAGAAAGGGGAGGAGTGTATTCCTGCAGGGCAAGAGATCACAAAACACTGAGCACAGCCATCAGGGCAGGCATTGTGGGATACTGGCGGGAGCCAGTTCTCGGCAAAACAAACAGAGTCCACATTGGTTCTTTATTGACAATAAAGGGAGGGGAAAAGACAAAAGTCTCTTGCAGAGGTGGAAGTTTTTTGTTGCCAAAACTGAGTGTTTTCCCCAAAAAAGTTGCATTATAGTGGGTACACTGTCACTTCTGTTATCAAAGGCAGTTTTTGGTGACAAAATGTGCCAGTGTAGACAAGGCCTTAGAGACTAGCAAATTTATTAGAGCATAAGCTTTTGTGGGTAAAGTCTACTTCATCAGATGAATTGGAATTTCCACTCTAATTCATCTGATGAAGTGGGTTTTACCCATGAAAGCTTATGCCCTAACAGATTTATTAGTCCCTAAGAATACGTCTACACAGCAACGTTATTTCGGAATAACTGATATTGTTTCGAAATAACAGTGCACATCTATACAGCAAGCCATTATTTCGAAATCATGTTGAGATGGAGGGCTACTTATTTTGATTCCTCTAAGAAGTCATTTCACGAGGAGTAAGGGAAGTCGAAGGAAGAGTGTTCTTCCTTCAACTTCCTGTTGTGTAGACAGCACCAAAAGCTGAATTAAGCTATTTTGACTTCAGCTACGCAGTTGTCCTAGCTGAAGTTGCGTATCTTAATTTGACTTTTGCCTAGAAGTGCCCTAAGGTGCCACAGGAATCCAATCTATTAATAGTTAGTCCCTGCTTAACGTTAGGGCCTCCAGAATTTTAACTGTGAATCTTTTTTACTTGCTTGTAATTTTCTGAAATATTTATGTATGATGAATTGGTGAATATATTGTAGTTGGTGAATTTTCTGGAAAAGTGAGCAAATCCCTTCAGTCATTTTCAGTTGTGAATATGTGACAAACATATTTTCTCCTGAGTGGGTACTTTATGCTTCCACTACAGCTGAAATATCTGCCTTTGTTCCAGGTAACTTGGTTGCCAACTCCCCCTGCTGGCACATTTAGATACTGCACTTTCCTAAGCTTCTGTCACTGCACTGGAAGGCCGCAGTGCTTTTTGAGTGACCCTCTGTTTTAGAGGTGGGATATTGTCTACTTTTCTTCTTACTACTTCCAGTCTGCCAGTGGTTCTTGTAGGGAGATGGTCTTTAACAAAGGGCTTAGGGAATGCTGGGGTTTCTTCCAGCCACAGCACTTCATAGGAGTAGTTGTAGCAGACCTAGCCCTAAAATCAAAGGGGCCTCCCCCTTTTTTTTGTCAGCACCTGCAGTCTCTTCCCTTCTCATAGCAGTTGTGCTTGTAAGATTACTAGAGCTCTTTGAGCTTTTTTCTGAGACAGAATCTTGCTTTTTAGAGCTTTCCTGCCTCTCTCGCTACCTAGTTTCAACAACTTTGTGAGATGTCATCCAGGAGGAAGGACTTTGGTCTGTTGACGGGAAAAAAAATTCTGAAATGTGGGACCCTTCACCAGACTGCTGTAGTTGCAAGCTTTTTCTTCCACGGAGGATGGAGCCTTAGCACCATGCCCATTAATTTTCTGTTTTATTCTTTATGACCATTTTTGTGTGTTTTTTCCCAATTTTCCTCCCCCTTTTCCCCAGTGATTTGAATAGATTGTCTCAGTCCAGAAAAAGCTCTGAATTCCATCTTGCAGGAAACTTGGATCATGCCATTTCCCCTCTTTGTGGTGCTGAAAGTTCAAAGTGTACTACTGCCTAAAGTCCCATGTTTGCTCTGCAATCCATTAGTTGAAGAGAAAAAGGCCACTCCCGCAAGAGACTCTCAGTACTGCTCTCCATCACCTGTGCCTAGAAGGAAGCCCAATAAAATGGATTGGGGGTGATCCCAACCCCACACAGAGATGCTGGCAGTGTGCTGACCCACTTGGAGATACCAGTTATTCTGGTACTGTTGACTGTAGCTCTTGAATCCAGCACCATTGGACTCTCCACCAAGAGAGAGTCATCAGAGTGCAAATATGTTGGTGTTACCATATATGCCAGAAGTATTTCAGACAGTGAGGGAGTTATCACTTGTTTTACTGCCATTTCCTGCTGTTCGGGAGCTGTCAGTAATGGCACTGGAGGCAAGAGCTCCCACAGTGCCAAGGCCCAAGGTGCCATCAAAAGGGTAGAAAAGGCTCAACTCCTCCCTGCTTGCTGGCAAGCGATTCCTCAGAGTTGGAGGTGGCATTATGTCTTTTGCAGAAGCTGACTCTCTGCTCCAGCTGGCGATACCCAATGGATGACATGGATGACATCATTCAACCAGTAGTCTGGCCACCAGCTCAGTGGCAGATACAACTACTGTGCTGTTTTGGAGCCCCACAGCTTTTTCACAAATCCAGGGATCACAGTCCAGGAGATCCTGTCCCATAAATTGTCATGGGATAAGAGGAAAGGTCCTTTTGTGGATTGATAATTGGTTAAAAGACAAGAATCAAAGGGTAGGAATAAATGGTAAGCTTTCAGAGTGGAGAGAGGTAAATAGTGGGGTCCCCCAAAGGTCTGTCCTGTGACCAATCCTATTCATCTTATTTATAAATGATCTAGAGAAAGGGCTAAACAGTGAGGTGGCAAAATTTGCAGATGATACCAAACTGCTCAAAATAGTTAAGATGAAAGCAGACTGTGAAGAGCTTCAAAAAGATCTCCCCAAACTAAGTAATTGGGCAACAAAATTGCAAATGATATTTAATGTTGATAAATGTAAAGTAATGCACATTGGAAAAAATAACCCCAACTATATATATAACATAATGGGGACTAATTTAGCTACAACTACTCAAGAGAGAGATCTTGGAGTCATTGTGGATAGTTCTCTGAAAACATCCACTCAGTGTGCAGCGGCAGTCAAAAAAGCAAATAGAATGTTAGGAGTCATTAAAAAAGGGATCGAGAATAAGACAGAAAATATCTTATTGCCTCTATATAAAACCATGGTACGCTCACATCTTGAATACTGCATACAGATGTGGTCGCCTCATCTCAAAAAATGATATACTGTCATTGGAAAAGGTTCAGAAAAGGGCAACAAAAATGATTAGGGGTTTGGAATGGGTCCCATATGAAGATTTCAGCTTAGAAAAGAGACTAAGGCGGGGGGGGGGGGTATGATAGAGGTCTATAAAAATCATGACTGGTGTGGAAAAAGTGAATAAGGAAAAGTTATTTACTTATTCCCACAGTATAAGAACTAGGGGTCACCAAATGAAATTAATAGGCAGCAGGTTTAAAACAAACAAAAGGAAGTTTTTCTTCACTCAGTGCACAGTCAACCTGTGGAACTTCTTGCCAGAAGATGCAGTGAACGCTAGAACTTTAACAGGGTTCAAAAAAGAGCTAGATTGATTCATGGAGGTTAGGTCCATCTATGATTATTAGCCAGGATGGGTAGGAATGGAATCCCTAGCTTCTGCATCTTTGGAGGTGAGTGGCAGGGGAGGGAACATGTGAGGATTACCTGTAGTGATCCCTCCCTCTGAGGCATCTGGTATTGGCCACTGTTGGCAGACAGGATACTGGGCTAGATGGACCTTTGGTCTGACCCAGTATGGCCATTCTTATGTTGTGGTAGAGTCTATCCCACCACCAACCTTGGAACAGGGCCCAGGTTCTGGTACTGATCCCAGTACTGAATTTTAAGAGCTGGCACTGTGTGTGACCCATTCAGCGCTGAGGGAGAGGACCAGTGCACCATGCCTGTACAAGCTTCCTTTTGGTTCTTTCCCAGTGAGGCAGTTGTGGGAATAAGTATAGCACTCTCTATATAGGGTGCACCAGGAGCTTCTCAAAGGGTAACTCAACACCTAGGGATCCAGGTAAGGGAGATTAGAGCCTTTCA
The DNA here is from genome assembly GCA_032595735.1 of Pelochelys cantorii. Taxonomy (NCBI): domain Eukaryota; kingdom Metazoa; phylum Chordata; order Testudines; family Trionychidae; genus Pelochelys; species Pelochelys cantorii. The sequence goes on along the minus strand of CM064329.1, from coordinate 57,304,493 downwards.
TGCCCTGGTGGCTATTCTTGTGGCATCAGTCCCATTATAAGTGGCTTTGCCTTGGAATGAGTCCATTTTGGATCCCATCAAGATCTTATGGCAGATCCCAGTGTCTCTGCAACTAATGGCAAAAAGGATGGAGAAAAAGTACTTAGTTCCAGCCAGTCTGAAGATTTTGGGCCTGTGAACAATTTCATGAAACTGAAGTCCTCATGGTCTCACTGGCCTCATCATCCCTTTCCTGGATCCAGGGGATTGGCATGCCAGCCTTGATCTGAAGGGTGCCTATTTTCACATGTCAGTCTTTCTGGAGCACAGAAGGTTCCTCAGATTTTTTTGTGAGCCATGTATACTACTGTCTGCATTGTCAGTGGCCCCTTGGCTGTTCACAAAGTGCATGGCAGTTGTCCCAGCCTTCCTGAGGAGACAGGGTTTTCGGTTCTACCCTTACCTCAATGACTGGCTCATCAGAGGTCAGATTAAGGCTGAGGTGGAGTCCTATATAAAATTAATACAGTTAACTTTCCAGGATGTAGATCTCTTGATAAATATGCAGAAGTCTACTGTCTCAATGGTTCAACAGATAGAATTCATGAGGGCGATCCTAGACTTGGTTCTGGCTAGAACCTTCTTCCAGGAACCCAGTTCTGAGCATTTGGGGTGCTCAGAGACATCCTCAAAAATTGCCCTATCATCATGATAAGAAACTGCCTAAAACTCCTGGGACATATGGCATCATGCACATGTATGTGGCTCTTGTGTAATTCAAAGGGAGAGAGGCAGTGGGAACCCACACCCAAGGGGAGCAAAGCAGTCCCCGCTGGCACGAGTTCTCCTCTGTGAATCTTCCTTTGAAATGTATAAGAGCCGCAGGCTCCAAAAGGAGAGGAGCAGCAGTGGGACCAGTGTGAGTGGGACTGTTTGTCCCCACTGCCCCCTGCCTTCCCTGCCCTCTGCGGAGACTGTGCTGGCTTAAAAGTCGTGCTCCCTCCCCTTGCTGCCTCTCTTTGATAGAGGCAGCAAGGGACGAAGAAAGCGACTAGTTGAGTTCCTACTTGATTACCCGATAAGCATTTGCTTATAGAGTAGTTGACTAGTTGCTTACAACCCTAGGGCCAACATCATTTGCACATGGTTGTCATGCTTCTCTCTTTGGTGATAGCCACCCTTCTTTGGTGGTTGTGCAGGAGTCTCATTCTTGAGACGTCAACCATCCATGTCTCTTGTCACAGACATGTCAGTGATGGGATGGGTGGCTCACTTGTTGGACTCTCAGGATGTCCAGAAGAGCTCTAACTACATATTAACATCAGGTTGATCAGAGCAGCTTTCCTAGCCAGTCAGGCATTCCAACCTGACCTGGAGGATAAATGTGTGTCATTTCTTACAGACAAGACAACAATATTTTTATTATAAATAGGTAGGGTGGAATTGCAATTCTTTACCTGTGCCAGGAAGTGCTTTTCTGAGTGGGCTTTGCAGAATTCCCACAAATCTGCCTCAATACCTCCTATTACTGGGATCAGAAAAGATCTAGCAGATCACCTCAGCAGATCCTTTTCCAATCACCATGAGCAGGGCTTGACAAACAGCAGCGAAATCCACTTGCCAGCCCCGCATTGCGCATGCGCGCGCCGCCGCTGAACGGGGCGACCAGCTGAAATCTACTCGCCAAAGGCGAGTAGATACACTGATTTGTCGAGCTCTGACCATGAACAATTCATGCATCCAGATGTTGTGAAAGGCATTTTCCAGAAGTGGGGGACTCCCCAGATCTGTTTGCAGTGAAGCATAATAGGAAGTACCTTCAGTTCTGCTGCTTTCTGCATCTAAGTCCAGGGTCTTTCAGAGACTTTGTTCTCCTTCCTGGGATGGGCCATCTCTTTTACACATTCCCTCCCATCTCTCTAATACACAAGGTCCTGCTGAAGGTTAGAAAGGGCACATTTGATCTGGACACATCAGCACTGGTACAGCATCCTCCTAGACTTCTTGGTGGAAGCAACAATCTGCTTGCTTCCATTTCCAGACCTGATCTCTCAGGGTCACGGCTGCCTATATCATCGGCTTGTGCAAAAACGGAGACTAATTATGCAAATGAGGCATGGCGATATTCCATGCTTTGCCTTATTTGCATATTTTTTGCGCAAAATGGGGGCAATGTAGATATAGCCATCCAAACCTCCAGTCCCTTCTTCTCATAACTTGGAAGAACTCTGGAACTGGACTGATAGAGCAGCAGGAATGCAGTTAGTAAAGAAAACTACAGGCAAACAAATTGTCTTTTCCCACTCATATTAAAAAGGAGGACTTCAAGGTAATTCAAATAGTGGTTATTTAAGCTTTGAAAGATAACACTTAGTGGTCAGTGGAGCTGGTGAAAAACCAGGAAGATTTTCGCCCTTTGAATTTTTCCCTTAAAAAAAAATCAGCTGTACTTCTAAGTGTTTTTTTTAAAATGAGGAAGACCATAATAGAGGCTCAACTTAAATGTAGACCCCAAATTAGATATGGTAAGAGAACACAAAAAAGTGCCACTGTTGCTTAACAACTGAGTAAAAGAAGCAGTGAGAGAGAAAAGGCATCATTTAAAAAGTGGAAGTTAAATCCTAGTGCTGCAGCCGGGAGCAGCCAGGCAGGACCAGCCACTGCCTGCAGTGGGAGCCACTCTAGCCCGACACCACTAGTGGCCCCCTGCCCATCCCTGTTAAGTGGTGATATGCAGTGTCAGTGCTACATTTAACTGTCTAACCAATTAAATGGTACTTCACATCCTCAGTGAAGACCAGGACTTTAACAGGGTTAAAAAAAGAACTAGATAAAATCATGGAGGATCGGCCCATTAATGGGTATTAGTCAGGATGGGCAGGGATGGTGTCCCTAACTTCAGTTTGTCAGTAGCTGGGAATGGGCGATGGGATGGATCACTTGATGATCCTCATTCTGTTCATTTCCTCTGGGGCACCTGGCATTGGCTACTGTCAGAAGATACTGGGCTAATTGGGCCTTTGGTCTGACCCAGTATGGTCATTCTTATGCTCTTATGTAAGACTGGCTTCAATTGGTAGCATAGCTTTTTCAAATTGGAAAAAACTGGCTGGATAATAAGCTAAGTTTACATGAAAACGCTTTTTAGAATGGTCAGAAGACAATTTGTGTTTTTAGGCACAAAAATTCTTCCTCTTTTTGTGGTGACAGTACTTGTTCTTTATGATCAAATAGGCTAGGGATTGCTGTTCTGAAGCTGAGGAAGGAGCAGTTCGTGTGAGAGAGGTGTTTAATACCTCATTAAAATGCATACAGCAATCCCCCAAATCCAGGAACAGAGTGAAGTCTCATAGTTGACTATAATCGAAAATCTTGTGACTTTAGGGTCGCTCAGCAATTTCTGCTGTATTCCATAACATTCCTCAAATTCTAAAATTAAAAGTTCACTTCCCCTTGACAGTCTTATATCTTGGTACTTTGTAAATACATAGTTGTGGCACTCTTAATCTGGTTTTGCAGCAGAGTGTGAACTCTTTTCTTCCTTCTACAGTTAGCAAAGTACAAACATCAGATCCTAATTAGGGCTATTTATATGCTAATATTAATAAGCACAAGAAATGAAAATTAAATGCAAGACTATATAAAACAACAAAGTTGCTCATTTAAAAAATCAGATTGTTGCATCAGTATGAATTTAGCCATGTTGTGCAGCCTGGGTATTTTGTGGTATAGCTCGAAGCATAAGCACTTGGCTAAGGGAAATGAGGTGTAATGCTCAACTTGATGACGTTTTTCTGTCTTAACACAAGAATTTGAATATCACATCCTATCAATTCAAAAATTTCAGGGAACGTTCTAGGCATCAATGGACAGAACCCTGTTGATTTTGGGTAAAAATTAAAAAAATTGAAAGGACTTGGGGCCTTTTACATCTGGTTAGCCAAGTCATTTGTTTCAATTGTCTGTAATTGGTCTGTGGATCAAAGAACCAGTTGATGGCAGCAGTTGACATTTTCCAGCATAACAATATCCCCATTTCAACTCTGTTCTTTCTCCCAGTACAATTTAAAATAACTGACTGCCTTTAAAATAATTGTCAGCCTTGAATGACTTATCTCCTAAACACAAGGGAAAGAAATAGGGGCATACCAAGCCACTAAATGCTGGGTAGGAGGAATGAAGGGCACATGGAGTTCCTGGTTGGGAGGGCAGAGGCATGGGAGAATAGGGACAATGGTATGGAGGCAGGGAGAGATGGGGGGAGGAGGTTGCAGGGGACATGCTCTTGGCGTGTTAGAGGGAAAATGGGGAGACACAGAGATTTGGAAGAAATGGTGTACACACAGGGTCTATACTGCACACTTATTTCGAAATCTATTCCAGAAAAAATACTCTGAAATAGCACGTCTACACTACAGGGAAGCCTCAAAATTAGTCCGAGGCAGGCTTCCCTAATGTGGACGTGCTACCTCAATTTAGAGCCCTGGGAGGCACTCGGGAGTAATTACTTTGAATGGCTCTGGGGAGGAGTATTTTGAAATGGCAGCAGTGGAGCATCACCACTCAGCCTATTTTGGAATAAGTGCTATTCCTCATGGAATGATGTTTACAGATTTTGAAATAAGCTATCAGTTAATTTGTAATTATTTTGAAATAACAGAATTGCTGTATAGACGCTTGCATTGTTAGTTAGAAATAACGTCAGTTATTTTAAAATAACTGTGTGGTGTAGACACACTCTCTGAGTCCCAGATATAAGCTAAATTTCTGAAATAAGTAGATAGGGTGGAGCTTATGGGGGAATAGAACAATTCAAAGAGCCTCTAGTATGTGCAATGCAGTTGACCTACAGAAGCAATAAAGTATTCAGTCCTCTAGTATAGTTTTGAAGAGGAACAAGGAAGAGAATAAAAAGTAAACAGAATGTTTACTTTAAAAATAATTTAGCCTGTCATCAGATCTTTATTTAAGGTGGTAACTGTTATATGTTTTGTGGTTCTTGTCATTGTTCATACCCAATTGTTTTACTGTGCCAGTAGTGTAATGTTTCATCTCATCTAGATGTGGGGAAGAAGTTTGGTTTTTTTTAAACATGGCTTACATTTTTAGCAGCATTCATTTAATTCACCAATGATTAACTTTTCATATTTGAAATGTAAATATATTTAGCCCAGTCAAAGTGTCAGGTTTCTTGAATAATCTGCTAATTTTTCTATAAACTGAAAAAAGACGGACAGTTGGTTGCTGTTCACTGAGAGCAGTATTGCTGTGGAGATATGAGACCAGGCTAAACTCTGTAAGCAAAACTGGATTTAGGGGCAGGCAACCAGCATGCCAGGCTTGAGATGTGCTGGGCTTGGAGTGCTGTTTTTGTTAGCAGCAAAAATGAAAATAGAATGTTTGAAGTAAAATGTTTTGGGTATTCTGTATGTGGATTTTTTTTTCACTAATCTCCTAAAATGTTCCAGACCATTGTAGAATCTCATGTAACTTTCCAGACTTTCTGAGAACTACATTTTCATTGAACCTCCTAGTATATTGTCCTCCATACCTTCACATGTTTATAAGGGGTGGAGCATTGCTAGTCAGTGAAATATAAGAATGAAGTGAAGTGGGGGCCCAGCTCTTATATTATGAACCTTGTTGGTTGTGAAAGTGTACTTGTATTTTAAGATTTGAAGAGTATAAGTAGTGACTAATAAATGACATATTTAATGAGACACCTGAGATCTTTATCAAACCCCTATCTATGCAACAATATAAAAGAAACATTACTTCTTTTGCCAGGCTTAGTACATAATGTATATAAGACTGCAGAATATAGACTTTGTCTATTTTCCCCTACAGAAAATAAATGATGTCCCTCAGAGAAGCCTTCGGAGCTTAGTATAAGAAGTGAAAAGCTTAATTGTAATCTAGTGTGTGGCAAGGGGCAAATTTGATGGGTAAATATCTGAAACAGAATAACACATACCCTGCTTTATGTAGTAGTGCAGAAGAAATTGAGGGGTAAAGTATAAATAATGGAATTAGCAGATTTACCTTAAGATAAGGAATAGAAATATAAGGAAAGTGATTGAGAATTGTCCAGTTTTCCTAGCAGTGTAAAGGAGAGTGGCGATAAAAAGAATGTGGCTCACATGAAAATGAAAATAATGACAAAAATCTGTTTTAACTGAAAAGGAGAGAACAATACAGAATAAGCCTTTCATGACAGAAAGAACAGTGGAAAAAAAATTGCACACCACAAATTGATACTGTACATCAGATCCTACTTTATGGCTGGTGATCCTAAACTCTGCCAACATTGATTGTACGATTTTGCATGGACTGGACAAAATCAAGGATATGATCTTTCCAGTAAATGAGCAGAAGTGATACTTCTTTAAGTCACATTGTGAAGGAGTTCTTGAAACTGGTGAGAAACTGAATCAGTGTAGGCTAATTTACTTGAAATCAACTGATAAAGTGTTCTGTTTTTGTTGCAAAATATTTGACACGAATGCCAAATTGTTGCTTATGCTTTTTGGGTACAGTTACTAGTATAACATAGTTGGTGCTCTGAAGCAACATGAAAAGGCATCTGGCCATTTTACAGCCTATTTCAAATGGATGGAGGTAGAGTCCAGGCTCAAGTTGAATAAATGAATAACTGCAACAAACCAGTGCATTATTAGTGTTGAAACCCAGCATTGGAGAAATGTGCTTGAGGGTCTGATCTAAAGTACAGAATAATTTGGCTTTCTGGTGCTTTTTGGTCAAGTTGTTCATGAAACATAATGGTAAGTTCCTCAGTTTGGTAGTGCTTCTTGGGAAATATGATGTCATGTGTCAGCACCTACATTGAATAATTCATAAGGAGCTATGGACCATTACTGGAGCAAAACAATTCAAAACCAACTGGTTGCCTTATGGTAAGAAAGATTCTTTCCTGAGCCACATCAATCTGTTATCAAGCGAAGTACTATTCCATAATAATGGACGGCACTCCTGATATTAGTCACAGGGAAAAGATGTCATTTACAGCAAGATTTGTTGGTGAAGAGAATGACAGTATCTTAGTAAAGGAACACTTCATCTCTTTCCAGTCTGTGAATGACTGTCCTGGGAAAAAAACAACAAATGGTCTGGTAGCACTTTATAGACTAACAAAACATGCAGATGGTATCACGAGCTTTCGTGGGCACAGACCACTTCTTCGGTCATCTGAAGAAGTGGTCTGTGCCCACGAAAGCTCGTGATACCATCTGCATGTTTTGTTAGTCTATAAAGTGCTACCAGACCATTTGTTGTTTTTTTCTGTAACAGACTAACTCAGCTACCCCCTGAAGCTCCTGTCCTGGAAAAGGTGTAGAAGAATTGTTTGTGAATATTTTGAATGAGGATAAAATAAAGCTTCAGGACTCTATAGTTGAGGCTATAACAGTGATGGGAACATGAAGGGAAGGAACAGTGGCATCCAAGCAAGGATCTTTGCACTGAATCCAAGAACTTTCTTTGTGCTTTGTGACTACCATTCATTCCACCTGGTTGTGTCAGACACAATGTTGTCATCTTTAGACTCAGACCAGGTTTACACTATGCAAGATAGTTGACCTAAGACATGCAACTCCAGTTATGAGAATGGCGTAGCTGGAGTTGACATACTGTAAGTCAAATTTCTGTGGTATCCTCACAGTGGGAGGCCGATGGAGAAATGCTCCTGTCGACTTCCCTTACTCCTCACGACCCCATGGAGTAGTGGTGTTGGCTCGGTCACCATCATTGGTCGATTTAGCAGGTCCTTACTAGACAAGCTAAATCGAACCCTGAAAGATCAATCTCCAGAGAGTTGATCTTGGGTAAGTGTAGACCTAGTCTCAGTGTCTCGTTGGACTACTGCAAAGAATATGTCCTGTTTTCAGCATCCACTATCATGTGAAAGATCATCACAGACAATGCTGCAAATCTTACTGTGAAGCTAAGTGATGCGCACTGGGAGAGCTGCGCTGGCAGCACAAGGCCAGTGAGTTATCAAGTAACTGAAGATTATGATGCTTTTATGGAACTGGTGCAGTTGTGCAGAGACCAGAATCTGACATGAGACTCATAGCCTGGCAAACCGAATCTCAGAGTTCAAATTTCTGGTCTCAGTTGCGGTATGATATGTCTTGTTCCAAGTAAATGTTGTAAGCAATACATTAGAAACGCAGTCAGTGGACGTTATGGGTATGTCTAGACTGCATCCCTCTGTTGACAGAGGGATGCAGATTAGGCAGGTCGACATTGCAAATGAGGCAGGGATTTAAATATCCCACGCCTAATTTGCATAAAAATGGCCACCGCGTTTTGCCAACTCAGCAGTTTGTCGGCAAAAAGCGGCAGTCTAGAGGGGGATCTGTCGAGAAAGAAAGCCTTTTTTGACAGATCCTGTAAGCCTCCTTGCAGGAGGCATAAGGGATCTGTCGAAAAAGGCTTTCTTTCTCGACAGATCCCCCTCTAGACTGCCGCTTTTTGCCGACAAACTGCTGAGTCGGCAAAACGCGGTGGCCATTTTTATGCAAATTAGGCGTGGGATATTTAAATCCCTGCCTCATTTGCAATGTCGACCTGCCTAATCTGCATCCCTCTGCCAACAGAGGGATGCAGTCTAGACATACCCTATGACTGCTACTGCTTTGATGAGAAGTTACCTTGATTTTGTTGTGGCCTGTGGAGATAATGGATTTGAATGTGCCATCACTTCTGACAAAGAAAATGGTGGGAAAGAGTTGAGCCTGTCTTCAAGGAAACTAGGATTGATCTGAAGAAGAGACAGTTTGGTTATGAGGGCAGAGATGAGGTGCTGGGAAACTTGGAAGAAAAATTTGAGAGGGAGTCTTTGTGCTTGTGTACAAGTGTCCAGGAGTACTCATGAAGAGTGAACAAATGAAGAACCACAGAAAGACCTGTGGTTTTTTCGTATGACCGTAATAAGCTACTAGCAGACAGAAAAACATTCTCTTCAACAATTATCTGGATCTTCACTGAATGCTAACACACTGGGAATGTTTGGATGCCAACAAAGATTTCTGTGTTGCATTGGACAACATCCACCACACTGTGCAACATGGGAGGGGCACTCTCCACTCCAAGTTCTCCAATTCATTCATGATGCAGAGCTGAAGGATGCTTTTCCTTATATGTGGATATCTTTGAGGTAGGGATGTTAAATATTGGTTAATTGAATAGTCAGCCTCATGAATTCTTATCGGTTACTCAACTATTCTGTAGTCCCCGAGGGTGGGGATGGCAGCCAGTGTGCTCCAGCCCCACTCCTGAGGAGCCCCCTGCCATGCTGCTGTCTTTGTATCAGAGGCGGCAGCAGCACGGGGTGCCAGGCAGGAGCTGGTCTGTGAGGGGAGACAGTTTAAAAATTAGCTCCCCTTGTGGACTGGCTTTCTGTCATCTTGTGCTGCTGCCTCTGATACAGAGAGCAGCAGCACAAGGTGGCAGCAGCCCCTGTCCGGGGGTCTGGGGGCTGAGTTCCCGTACCCAGCGTGAGCTGGAACTGCCTGTCTGGCTCCTAATACACTTTAAATGCAGAGTCACAGTGGGGGTAGGTCCCAGACCCCCCATGAGCCAAGACTGAGAAGGGCTGCTGAAAAATATAGTAGTGGGGGAGGGGAGGAAGAGAATGCTAAAGACTACACACATTAACCTATAAGCTTTTGCTTATCGGTTAATTGACTACACTATTACATCCCCACTTTTAGGATTCTGTTCATGCTGATGGTCATAGTCATGAGTGGTGACTTCAAAGTTCATTAAACTATATCTTCAGTCAATGATGAGAGATTGATATTGCTTGCTGTTGATCGCTTGAAAATGCCATTGGCCAGTCTTTGGAACTGTGTTCTTCAATTTGTGAGGACAAAGGCAAGAAAAGCAACTTTTTGAACTAAAGGACTGGGGCTAACATTCTTAGACTGTCACCTACTGTAGCACTATTTAATACTAGTTCACTCAATGTTCATGCAGAATTCAATTTCTTGATGATAGTACATTTCTGTTATTAAAATGAAAATGTTTCTATAGGCTTGGAGGAAACTAATTTTTTATTTATGTATGCATGAATCAAATACAGATTTAGAGATCCTAACATACAAATTTATCCTCTTGTGTGGCAGAGATCAATCATGCATGCAAATCACATATCAGAGTCTTGAAATGAGCTCCTAATAGGGCTGGCAAACAATAAAAAAGTTGTGTGCTTAATTGTGCTGTAAAACAATAATAGAAAACCATTTATTTAAATATTTTTGCATGTTTTCTACATTTTCAAATATTTTTATTTGTTACCATGCAGAATACGAAGTGTATAGTACTCATGTTATATTTATTTTTATTACAAATATTTGCAGTGTAAAAAACAAAAGAAATAGTATTTTTCCATTCTGCTATTACTAGAACTGTAGTGAAATCCCTTTATCATGAATGTTCAGCTTACAAATGTAGAATTATGTAAAAAAAACCACCCCCTGCATTCAAAAATAAAACAATGTGAAACTTTAGAGCCTAGAAAGTCCACTCAGTCCTACTTTTTGTACAGCCAATTGCTCAGACAAGCAAGTTTGTTTACATTTACAGGAGATAATGCTGCCTTCTTTTTGTTTTGTCATCTGAAAGAACAAGTATTTGCGTATGGCACTGTTATAGCTGACATCACAATATATTTACTTGCCAGTTAAGCTAACCATTTGTATATTCCTTCATACATCAGTCACCATTCCAGAGGACATCTGTCTATGCTGATTATGCGTTCCACTGGAAAATGATCCAAAACTCACACATTCATTTTCATCATCTGAGTCAGATGCCACCAACAGGTTGATTTTCTTTTTTGGTGGCTCGGGTTCTGTAATTCCCGCATCAGAGTGGTGCGCGCTTAAAACTTCTGGAAGCATGCTTCTCACTTTATCCCCCTCATATTTTGGAAGGCACTTCAGATTCTTAAACTTTGGGTCAAGTGCTGTAACTATCTTTAGAAATTTCACATTGGTATCTTCTTTTCATTTTGCCAAATATTCTGGGAAAGTGTTCTTAAAATTAACAAAATGTGCTGAATTGTCATCTGAGTTTGCCATGCCATGAAATATATGGCAGAACTCAGGTAAAATAGCAGAAATATACAGTTCTCTCTCATGGAGTTCAGTCAAATTTAATTAACACTTTTTTTTTTAACAAGCATCTTAAGTATGGAAACATATCCTCTAGAATGGTGGCTGAAGCATGAAGAGGCATACGAATGTTTAGCATATCAATGCCAGCTGCAAAAGTGAAAGTGAGAACAGGCATTCTCACATGGCAAGTAGCATTGTGAATAAGAAGCGGGCAGTGTTATCTCCCATAAATGTAAACAAATTTATTTCTCTTAGGGTGCATCTACACAGCAGAGCTTAATTTGAAATAAGCTATGCAAATTGAGCTATGTCCATTGTGTAGCTTATTTTGAAATTGGGAACATCTACACAGCACTTTTCTTCCAATTTCCCTTAGTCCTGGTACAATGAGTGTTACAGGAGTTGGAGTAAGAAGTCCTCCAGCTTGACAGTATTTCTGCATTATTTCGAAATAAGTGCCTGCTGTGCAGTTACTTTGAAATAATGTTGCTGTGTAGATATACCCTCTGTGATTGGCTGAACAAGAAGTGTGATTGAATGAACTTGTAAACTCTAAAGTCTTACATAATTTTGGTTTTGAGTGTAGTGTAACAAAAATATCTATATTTGTAAGATACACTCTCAAGATAGAGATTGCACTATAGCACTTGTATGAGGTAATTTCTATAGTGCAAATATGTGTAGTAATAATATAAATTGAAAACTGCACCCATTGTATTCTATTATAATTAAAATCAATATATTTGAAAATGTAGAAAAACATCCGAAATATTTAATATATTTCAACTGGTATTCAATCGATTAACAGCACAATTAAAATGTGATTAATCATGATTAATTTTTTTAGTTAATTGCAGGAGTTAACTGCGATTAATGGACAACCCTTGCTACTAATGCAATAAAAAATGTCTTAAACGGTTTAACAAATGCGTGGGTGGGTGTGAATTGAAGAAACACCTCATGAGGGGTGCTACGTGGTCTACGGTTGGCCCTGTCTGTAAAGCATAGTAGTTTTTATTTTATTTTTTTATTTTATTTTTGATCATCCACAGATGAGATTGAAAACTATTTGAAAGTACTCTTTCATTATTCTTGGCTATTACACAGTAGAAGTTTCTCTCTATTTTAAAAACAAGATTGCAGAATAATTGTAGCTGTACACTGGGAAGTGGCTTTTTTTTTTCTTTTGCGCTATGATTCAGCTTTGGGGTTTTAACACTTGGCTAGTTTGTGTAATGTTACTGCTTTTACAAAGATGTCTGATCTAGAATTTTTTTTGCATGTCTTGCCATTGTTTCTAAAATTAGCTTAAAATTGTGATGTTCTGTTTAGTGTGGATGAACAGAAGTATTTTGGAGATAAACAAACGTTGGTATTTAATAGTGGCCCTTTTGAAAGCTTAAAGTCAAATTCAGTATTGTAGTACATGTGTGGTGCTCTTGCTGCAGTCATAGCTGGGCATAAATAGGAAAGGATAGAATTGGGCTCAGACTGAATTCTGTGCGCTTTGGAAACTCTGGTCTGAGTGTTTTCCTGTTGATGTCACATATCTCATTTAGTAATGTTAATAGGAATCACTTGCCAGCCTTAGCTGGGAAAATCGAAAGGCGTTTGACAAACACATCTGACTGAGGCTAACTCTTATTTTATTGCACTAGGATTTACAGGTAGATCTCACATTAGTGTTAATAAGAATCATTTGCACAAGTGCCTACACAAAAATAAGAGCAGACCCCTTACACTGTCATGTGGATAACTGATAAGTTTTTTAAACACTAGTCCTCTCTGAGTTATTGAAACATGAGTCCTGAAATCAGGGGATCGTGAATGACATATGAATTACAATCTAATATTTTTGTTATGCCTTACAAAAATCATATGTACCTGGAGCAAGTAAGGTGTTTTTTTTTTTTTTACTGTCAGACCAAGTTAAAAATTCATATTTAATCATTTTCATAGTGTGCAGTTATCATATATGCTACAGCCCACAATGTGTTATATGCTTTCCGTATAAGGTGGATGGCTGCTGCTCTGAGTAGGTGATAATGTGAAGACAGAGAGCACTAGGGACTTCCCACATAATATTTTCACTCTGACCTGTGCGGGTTTTCCCCATATAAATTTATAGGTCATTATTAGCTTTCTTTGGAAACAACAAGATGCACTAAAAGTGCAATAGGAGTATGTCTTTAAGATGCTCTTTCATGTGAACAAGTTTTGGGACTTGCAGATGAGCATAGGGAGGGTGTAATGTGCATTGGAGTTGTATAAAAGACCGTATAGAGGTGAATGAGTGAAAATCTGATTAATGGACTGATAAGATTGGGAGCATAGGGTTTGGGAGCACAGATAAGAAATTATAGGTAGGGCGAGGTAGCGTTATGTAGCATTTTTAAAGTGGTGACAGCAAGCCTAAACTTGGTATAAAATATCATATGGGAAGTCAATACAAGTATTCAGTAACATTGTCACACTGGTCAAAGAAGGTAAGTCTAGCAGTGGCATTTTATACAGGACCAAAAGGGTAGTGTGTCCATCCATCCATTCAGTGATAAATATGTTGCAGTTATTAAACGAGGGGATGAATGAGAGAGATGGCTCTGGTGAAGGGGAATGGACAGATCTTGGAGAAGTCACAGAGGAAGAACCAACGAGGTTGTTTGTTGGCATAGTTTTATTGCAGTTTTGCTGATTAATAGACACACTTTTTTCTGAGACTCATGTTACAGGGCTTGTCTAAGTTTCACTTAGTTTACAACTGATGCCTCACACAACATGGTTCACAGATATTTCCTAGCTTTGTGGTTATACCTTTTATCAGCTTTATCATGAACAGAACTGTAATTGGTTTCTAACACGATTATTTTTCTGTATAGATAGGATGGCCTTACAGTGTCTGAGTTAGTTTGACCAATCACGTCTGTGCATGAAGACTTCCCAAGGTGCATTGCACGATGTGAGGAAATAGTCATGGTGCAATGCAATAGTCCTCTAACTTTGGAAGGAATAGCTGAGACAGTATGGGGTATCTGCCCAGAAGTCTCCCAAATGTATTGACTTAAACACAGTTGTGGATTGGCCAACACTGCTGTGCTGGGAAAAATATTGCTGCATTCACTGAATTGTGTTAGCTCTGTCAAACACAAGTTAGGTCTTGATTATGCTTAATGTAGGTCTATCTGTATTGTAGATAGAGCACTAAATCATCATGTATAGTCAAAGCCTCTGTCAATACTGGTTCCTGTTTAGAAACATCTTGTTTCTAGAGACAGAAAAAATGTGATAGGAAATACTGGGCTAAATGTGATGTTTCTTTCATATCTCACATTTCATAAGGGTTTTTTATTACAATAAATTTATATTTTATAACTTAAAGCTTACAATGAGTGTCTGATCTCCATAAAAGAAAACTTTCTTATATAATACACTTTAGTATGAAGATTAAAAGTGCTATCTAAAAAATGCTGTGAAAATATTAAATATTTAGGCCCCAATCCTGCAAATACTTGTTTTTGATTAACTTTAAAGATGTGTATTGTCCTTTTGAAGTGTGCGGGAGCTACTCCATACATATAATTAATCACAGGTTTTAGGATTGGGGTCTTATTTTGTATAATATGCCTGTGAGAGGTAAGCAAGTATTCTCATTTTCGAAACTGGGACAGAAGTGAATATTGAACTGCAAAGGTGGGGATATATGTGCCTATTTTGTTTATATATATAAAGAAAGCCTAAATAGGGCATAAGTGGTTTCTTTTGTTCAGGAAAAGAAATTTTTGGGGATTCTTCTGGTTTGTTTTTACATTAGAAATATATTGTGCCTCCTGCTTTTCCTGTAATATACTAGGAAATTGTAGATGTATGGGTTTTGCAAATAAAACTTGATTAAAATGTTGGAAATTTTTATTAGGAGTATTAAAAGTTTTTTGGGACAATTTTCCAGCTTAGACATTTGGAAGAAAATCTTTAAAGACTTCTCTTGAGGTTGGTACAGCTGTTAAACAGTCAAGAGTCAGGCCCCAAAAACCATGATATTGGCTTAAAATTATAAGATTAAAAAAGCATTTTTGAGGTTCATTTTGGCTTTTGATCTTAGAGGGCTCTCTTGAAAACATGACCCAAATGTTTCTCTACAAATGAAGCATTTAAAAAAAAAAAGTGAGATTCTGATAAACACATGGCTCTAGCAGCTGAGGCTTTCAGAAAAACATCAAATATTGTGAGACTTGGTCTTGCTTATTTAGGGATGAGAGAGCTTGCAAGTCATATCTCTTGGTTCTCCAAGGGAAATCTTGAGCAAAATGGAAAAGGCAAGACTTGATATTTTTGAAGTAAAACATTAACAAAGTAGACTTCTTTCCCTGTTCACTTTAAAAACAAACAAAGCAAAACATTGAACTTTTCATTCCTTAGTTATAGGATAAATGGTAGTGACTCTTTTATTTAAATTGCCTGGGGTGGGTGGGTGGGAGGGTGTGTGTGTGTGTGTGTGTGTGTGTTGGTAAACCACTCTAATGACTCCATGGTTTGTGGCAAGAATCTAAATTTAAGAGGGAGGATAGTACTGGAGTCATAGAGGTACCATGTACACACAAAAATCTTGTTAGATAGGGCGAAGGATGAGCTGTCTAAAATCACCATTACAGCTGCATGTCTTAGAATTATATGTCCCTAGGAATGACTTGCTATACAAATATGTAAAAAAGAATGCAAAGACCACAAAGTCTAGTACCCAAAAGTTAGGAAATGCCAGAATTAAGTTTGCCTATAAAAATCTTAATTTTGTCCTCTTGTGAATATACATTTACAATAATCTTTAATTGCATGGTCATATACATTTATAATAATATTTAATTGCATGGTCATGCTCTGCTGCTAATTCAGTGTGTGACTTTGAGCAAGTTACATTACCTCTTAGTTTTGTTTTGTTTTTCCATTTGTAAAGTAAGGAAGTAATATCTACCTACCACACAGGAGTATTATGAGGATTATTTCAGTAATATTTGTATATAAAGTACTATAAAAATATTGAGTACTCTGAAAAATTAAATCCTAGATGTCTTGAGTGCCCAATTACTGAGGCACTCAGTATTATTGGAGACTTTTTTCCAAATTTTGCCTTTAATCTCAGTGTGCCTCAGTGCCCTGTTAGTGTTAAATCTACTTCATAGGGTTTTTGCAGAGGAAAAAAATCATAATGTTTTTTTAAGATCAGGATTTTCTATGGTACTCATTTCCAATATTATAGGTTTTCTTACAAATACTTCTTTATGCATTTCATGGCTTGGTTGGTATGCAGCAAATAAGGCCTGGGACTTACATGAATGATGAAGGTAAAAAGAAATATTGAATGAATGCCTCATTCCCTAAGCACTGACCATCCTCTGCACTGAATGAGGCAGAGTTCCTGTGGGAAAAATAGTATATGATCACGTAATTAAATACTGCATCATGATGTATGTACATGAGGGCAGAATTAAGGGTTCACAAGCAGTGTTAAGCTCTGAACGCAGCAGTGTAAAAATTAGGGTGGCAATACCATACTATTCTACCCTTACTTAGGCATTGCTGCCTTCAGAGCTGAATGGTCAGAGAGTGGTGGCTGTTGACAAAGGGCCTAGCTCTGCAGGCTGCAGCCTAGAAGTAAGTGTGGCAATACCATACAACAGTATATAAAATCATGAGTGGTGTGGAGAGGGTGAATAAAGAAAAGTAGTTATTAGTTCCCATAATAGAAGAACTAGAGGACACCAAATGAAGTTAATGGGTAGCAGGTTTAAAACGAATAAAAGAAAGTTCTTCTTCACACAGCACGTAGTCAACCTGTGGAATTCCTTGCCAGAGGAGGCTGTGAAGGCTAGGACTATAACAGAGTTTAAAGAGAAGCTAGATAATTTCAGGGAGGTTAGGTCCATAAAAGGCTATTTAGCCAGGGGATAGAAATGGTGTCCCTGGCCTCTGTTTGACAGAGGCTGGAGAAGGATGGCAGGAGACAAATTGCTTGATCATTGTCTTCGGTCCACCCTCTCTGGGGCACCTGGTGCTGGGCACTGTCGGCAGACAGGCTACTGGGCTAGATGGACCTTTGGTCTGACCCAGTACGGCCGTTCTTATGTTCTTATCATTCTTTCTTCTGTGCTGCTGCTGGTGGGTCTCCCTTCAAAGCTGGTCTCCTGGCCAGCAGCTGCCACTTTCTAGTTGCCCAGTTCTGAAGGCAGTGCTGTTATCAACAACAATGTGGATATTAAGGTAGCAGTACCACAATAACCTTGCAACCCTTCCCCATCACCCCACAAGTCCTTTTTGGGTAGGACCTTCTCAATTACAGCACTTGACATTTCAGATTTAAATAGCTGAAATCATGAAATCTATCACTTTTTAAAACCTTATGTCTCTGAAATTGACATAATGGAATTTGGCAAGGCTTTAGACATATATAAGTGATTTGTCCAAGGCACAAATCACTTATATATGTGATCCCCTGGAGTTTGTGATCCATAGTCCTTTGAGACTATGGCAGGGGTGGGCAACCTTTTTGGGGTTGGGGGCCACACATAAGTGAGAAGCAAAAAAACCCAACCAACCAACCAAAAAACAGCCACCCCCAAATCCTCACTGACATGGCCCCTGATTAAGGATGTTAACAAGCATCTTGTACATTTCAAAGCTGGCACACTTCAGGAAGCCCAGGATCAGCTGGAGAGTCCCCAGCTGATCCCGGGCTTCAGGCAGCGCTGCTGCTTTGAAATGCCTCATGGAGCCCAGGGTCAGCTGTGGAGTTCCCAGCTGACCCCGGGCTCCACCCAGCATTTCAAAGTGGCAGTGCCTCACTGAGCCCGGGCTCCCCAGCTGACCCGGGCTCTGTGCCGCATTTCAAAGTGGCAGCACCGCTTGGAGCCCAGGGTCAGCTGGGGACTCCCCAGCTGACCCTGGGCTCCACGTGGCATTTCGAAGTGGCTTGGAGCCCGAGATCAGTTGGGGACTCCCCAGCTGACCCCGGGCTCCACGCAGCGCTGCCGCTTTTCAATGGGGCGCAGTGCCACATGGCCCTGGGGTCAGCTGTGTGGCGCTGCCACTTCGAAATACCCCCCTCTTTCTCCCCTCTTGCTGCCTCTATCTGTTAGAGGCGGCAAGGGGGAGGAAGCGACTGGTCGACTATCCTGTCAACTATCCGATAAGCATTTGCTAGTCGACTAGTCCTTAACATCCCTACCCCTGACTGAGGAGAAAGACACTCCTCACATTTCCCCTCACACACCAGAGCCTGGGGGAGGGGGGAGCCGAGCCTAGTAGATTTTGTGTGCTCCAGCCCCCACAGTAGGCCGGTGAGGGGGCTGCAGTGCCAGTGCTGGCTCCCCAATGCTGGGGGGGACCCTGAGCCATGGGGGCCAGATCCAGGCAAGCTGAGGGCCACATCTGGCCCCTGGGCCTTAGGGTTCCCCACCTCTGGTCTACGGGCTCTCAAGTTGAGGATTACAACTTTCCTTCTCCCACCCATCCCTTCTGAGTCAGGTAATTACAGAAAAGTGTCTGGGTTGTAAGTATTCTGCCCTTTCCATATCAGTAGACTGAAAGGGGGTGGGATTCTGACTTGATGGAAGTCCCAAGAATGGAGTACAGTCACAGCACTTAGTCTTGCTGTGACTCTAAAAATGTGTGATTCCTTCTTTAAAGCAGAGAAAAATAAAATTAATGTTTTTTTGAAATTGGTACAAATGAATGTTGATTTTATTTTCCTAAATAAAAATTGAGAGTTGCTCACGCAAAGGTTGTAGATGTAGATGCATTGTGAAAGCTGCTTTGCTTAGCTTTTCAGAGCCACAGCCTTTTATAGCACTTAGGTACAGTTGCAAGCTTAGTATGTTGTTGCTGAAAAAAGGCATATTGTGTTTGTGGTGATTAAATGACCTCATTGTGTGGGCTTTAGAGACTAAGAAGGGGCTGCTGATGAAGGAAAAAATGCAACCAAGTGTGGGGTTTAAATGACTGAGAAACCACTGTAGTTTGTGCATTAAGGCTGATCTCTAAATAACTGCTAGTGATAGAGATATTTCTACTTTGCACTGCTTCTATCCAAAATTCTGTTGTTTAGGTTGCTTATTGTACCCTTTCACAGAACTAAACCCCTCAAAAAAACCTCCACTGAATCAATATTAACACAACTTTAAAAAAAGAAATGAATCTAAGTGTCATACCAAGTAAAAGATTAATTTTAACACAATCCAAAAATTCTGACATTGAGGATATGCATATTCGCCACTGAAGAGTAGGCATTACATTTCCTGTCCAGATTCCTCCCCAGTTGTGTAAATAAGTTAGCAAGTGCAGTCTGTCTTCTGCATTTGCATTGAATCCTATTGACTTTGGCGGGAGAGCACATGCATTAGTGCAGACTTGTGATCATGTTGTTGTAGGTTTGAGGTTCTGAGCTTCAGCTCTGCAGTGGGATATCATTGATCACATTGTAGGATCGGCACCTAAGCTAAGGTTTGTATTTACAGCCAGATTTTTCTGATAAAGTTGTAAAATGTGTGTTTGGATTTTTACTCTGTGACAAAGTTGGCTGCGCCTAAATATAAATGAGAATACATTTGTAACCATCATAGTAAATATTTTGGAGCAGATCATTGTAATCCAGGTGTGTATGGATTTGACCCCAAACTTTGCTATGGCTCATTGGTTACATAGACATATAGAAAAGAGTGACTGTCAGTTGTGTTTTCCTTTAGATAAAGTGATCCTTTTTTAAAATTGCCATTCCATTATTGGCAAAGGAAAACCCTCAGTTCAGTGCTTGCTCTTCAGTCTAGTTTAGAATTACTGGAAAAGAATAGAATTGTAAGCCACCTCAGTTCTTCCCTTGTTATATCAAGCTTTCCCTCTCTCTCTTCTCAAATGGATTTCATATTTGTCTACCACATCTTTTTTTAAAATAAATCATTTTGCACATTTACTAATCCCCATATTTCTATATTTTTGTTCTAAACTCTAATTAAATGTTATATGATGATTTTCTTGTTTTTGTTTTATTCTAGGGGGGGGCTAGTGAGCAGAAGAGGAAAATCTGTTTTCCAGAACTGGTAAGTACTTCTCTGGTGCTAAATAAGTAATAATCCTGAATGTCCAATATACTTTTATTTAAGAGCTAACATCCATAAATGAAGCAAGAAATGTTGATGTTTG
Source organism: Pelochelys cantorii (assembly GCA_032595735.1). Taxonomy (NCBI): domain Eukaryota; kingdom Metazoa; phylum Chordata; order Testudines; family Trionychidae; genus Pelochelys; species Pelochelys cantorii. The sequence continues at coordinate 57,284,190 of CM064329.1, read as the reverse complement.
ATTGAAACAAAAAAATCTGAGCAGTTTTGCAAACAAAAACAATTTTAAAAAGCTGACTGTAACTTAGATGTTGCTAACTAAGGTCCCAATCCTGCAAGATCATTGTGCAGTTTGCAGGACTAAGGCCTATGATTTCAGTACTTTATAGGTCCTATAGGGTCCTGATTTGGATAACCTGTTAAAATGTAAAGACATTAGTGCTTAAAATTGTGTCAGGATCCTTCATGAAGGAAAGTGGGACTAATGGCAAGACTTTAGGATCTCAGAACTGAATCTAGGGTTTAGAGACTGTCTGAGGGTCAAGGGTCAAGAGTCAAGCCTCTCATCAGAACCAGAGACAGCTTAGTTACAGATATTGGGAACTGTTTTGGGGCTCCAGCAGTTGATCAGGAGTTAGAATTCAAATCCGAGCCGAGGTCAGTCCTAGGAATACAGATAGGGTTGCCAGGTGTCCGGTTTTCACCCAGACAGTCCAGTATTTGTGGGCTCCGTCCGGTAAAAAAAAACCAAGAGGAAATACTGGACATGTGCAATGTCTGGTATTTCCTGTTTCCCTGGGATGGAAGCCCGGCGGGGACAATTTTCCACTGCTGCGTCTGGCGGGAGCGGGGGAGAGAGGAGCGCGGCAGAGTCTAGCAAAGGGAGGCAGGAAGTGGCAGTTGCCGGGTGCCATGCTAGGGGGGCGCTGGGCTGGGGTGGGAGCGGAGCGCACGCTGCACTGGGGTGGGGGGGGTGTTGGGGGGGCCTGGCTCTGAGGCAGGGGTGAGTGCATTGGGATGGGGAGACTGGGAGGCCTGGCTCAGGGGGAGGGGTGGGTGCATTGGTGGTTAGTGTGCGGTCCCAAACTGGACGGAGTGGTGCAACTTTTGCTTAACAACTTTGGCTCCTCCCCCCCCATTTTTTGGGGGGGGGCTTAACAACTTTAGTCTCCCCTCCCCTTTTTTTTTCCTCGACAGAATTTTTTCCTGGTGTGGTTTTGTTTTTGTTTTGCGGGTGGGGAAAGAGGGATGTTCAGTATTTTTTGTTAAACCATCTGGCAACCCTAAATACAGAAGCAGGGCAGTCATGGTACCTTGGTGGGGATCCACATTGTTGCCTGGACAGTTCATTGTACATCCCATTGGTTTATATAGGGTCAGGGGCCCAATCAGAGATCATTAAGATCACTGTCAGATTGTTTTGAGGACCAGCTTCTTGTGGTGTGCAGTCTGAGCAAATCGTAGGACTCAGTGAGCTGCCAGGTTCTTCTTCCTGTGATAGACCCTATGCATATTCTTCATGTGGGTACTGTGGCAGATCCAAACTAGCTGACTGTTGCACTCTAATGGAGGACAGATATACAGGGCACTGGATAAACAGTTTTCTATTCCCTGAATAAACTCAAGAGTCTGCTGCCACGTAATTAAGGCAGGCGGACATCTGAGGCTAGTTAATAGCTGGCCTGAAGGAGCAGGCTAATCAGACACTTGCAGATAATTAAAGCCAGGGGAGCTGCTTTAAAAGGTTTCCCCCAGTTAAGGAATGGGGAAGGACAGAGGGACGGACTGAGAGGAGGAAGTGTGTTTGTGGAGAAGCTGAGAAGGGAAGGATTCAGTCAGCTACCAGAGGAAAGGTACTAGGGGAGTGTTTGTGCAAGTGGCTCAGGGAGAAAAGGCTGCTGTCTTGGAGCTAGATGGAAAAACCTGAGCAGTTGCCGCTGCCTAGGGTCTCTGGGCCAGAACCTGGAGTAGTGGGTGGGCCCAGGTTACCTCCCAGCACCACAGAAAGAAGTAATTCTGGAAAAAGGAGACCCAGGAATTACAGAAGGATTTCCCTCTCCACATTCATTGACTTTGCCACTGATGAAAATGGCTCAGTAAGCTGTAACCCTGGCCTCTAGAAAAACATAAGAGGCAGCATAGAGGGTCTCCTGAGGTATATAATAACTGCCTAAGGAGCGCAGGACCCACGGGGCACAGCCAGAACTTTGTCACAGAATCTGTGTGCGCCATGTGTTAGTCCTCAAAATACTGTCCCCTGGCCCTTACATTTATAGATACACAGTTATTCTTAGTTTTGTAGGTGATAGTTAATGTACAGTATAGAGTGTTTCTTTCTCCAATCAGTATTTTGCCCGGAGTCCTGGGATTCACGAATTGAGTTTCCTGTCTACAACCTTTTTCAATCAGTAACAAACATCAGCACTGCCTGGAGAGTCTGTCTGAGGTGCTTGTTTCTTTGAATTGCAGTATCTATTCTTCCTTCCCACCCAGAACTTGAGAAACCTGTGAGCTTCACCTATGGAAACACCTCATGAAAGATGAAGCCCCTCTCTAATCTGGGCCAAGAAAACATTCCTCCTTTCTCCCCACCCTCCTGGTACATTCTCTTTAACTGACCAACAGTGTCTTTCCAAGCACATTTCTTGGAGCAAAGCCCTAAACATTGAAGGGGAGCACTTGGTCTCAGCATAGAGGCATTCACAAATAAAAATATAAAGAAAATAATCTGATTGTGTCTAACTAAATATTCCCTGTTCAATTACTTATCTTTTGTTCCAAGGTTTAGTCCTTCCTAGTCACAGATAACGCTGAAAATTCCATGTTTTGTTTCTGGCTTGATTTGTGTCTCCTCTGGTCACACACGTAAGAGTACAGCAGGCAAATCCTGCCTTTTCGAAAACTCACACTTGCTTTTCATTGGCTGTTCTGGCTCCCTACCAACATTTCCTGGAGACCCACTGTCTCTGGGTTTAACCCTTACAGGCAATTTAGTTAACTTACAGGCTGGAATGTTCTGAAAAGGGTAATATCCCTCCCATTCATCAGAGCCTGGCATACTAACTGCAAAGAACCAAGCCCATTAGGAAATCACTGAGGCTCTTTACCTCCATGGCAGAGGGATAACAGGGGCAAGCCATATCCTTCCAGAGAATTTCTAAGTGGTTCTTGGGATGTGTCTTAGAGTGCTGCAAGATAGCATCCATCTAGGGATGTGGCATCTTACTCCAAGCACAAGCTCCCTCCATGGAATTCCTATTAGATGTTCTGCTTCAGGAGACTTGTAGAGTGGCCATGTGGACTTTGACGCATACATTTATGACTCACTACTCTGTTTCATGCCTCAGCTGCGTATGTGGTGGTAGGACTGTTACAATTGCAAGGATTTTTGCTACCAGCTTCCTTGCACTTGTCTCCATACTGAACGCTGCTTGCCAATCACCCATGTATGGAATACACATAAGGATCATCATGTGAAGAAGTAGTAGAAATTACTAACTTTAACTAGAGGTTTTTCAAGATGCCTGGTAGCTGTCTGTTTTCCATACCTGATCTCCATGCCATCAGCTTTGGATTTTCTTGGATTTGCAATGAGAAGAGGAAGTGGAGAGGTTTTGACCCATGTTCCCTCTTGTATCCTAGGTCACTAGTTCAGGAGCCTGAGCAGAGCAACTGTGCATGTGCATGCCATTGGACACTGTTTTGAAGAATTTCTGGACTTGAGTCTGTGGCATACATGTACCCACTTGTGGAATACAGATAAGAATAATACATCTCAAAGAACCTCCAGTTCCAGTAAGTAATCTCCTCTTACAGCTGTTGCCAGGTGGCAGTGGGGATATTGGTTTTCCTGGAACCTTGCGGGCCTTGTTCATATCCCACTGTTCTTATGCTAAGTATCAGGAAAATTAAGGATTAAAATGCATAAAAGTAAGGTTTCTTCAGCAATGTTAATTCTGTCTCCTTGCATATAGCTTTTGTGTTGCTGTTAGGGTGTCAAGCAATTTAAAAAGTCAATCTTGATTAATCACAGTTTTAATTGCACGGTTATTAGAATACCATTTATTTAATTGAGGGGGAGTTTCTGTATTTTCAACTATAGGGTCAGGGCTGGAGGCTCTGGGATTCAACCCCCTTTGGGGCTCCAGCCCCTCTTGGGCTGTGGACCTTCAGGTTCTGGTCTCCCTCAGGGATCTGGCATGGGACTCTGGGTTCTTGCCCCTCTGGGGGCTCTGGGTGAGGGGCTTCACCTCTGTCCCTGCCCAGGAAGTGGCAGACGGAGGCTGACTTCAGTTTCTCCTCTCTCCCCTTCCCCCCCTGCCTGCTGCCTGGGAAGCAGAGCGCTGAGGATCCAGCCCCTGTTGCTGATGCCTCCTATCGCTCCCACAGATATGTGATTTTTGCTTTGTTAATTGCAGGCATTAACTGCAATTAATTGATAGTCCTAATTGTTACTTAATATATTGTTAAATACATGCTTTTAAAAATAGTATATTGGCAACATAGTTGAGATAAAGTTGCACTGAGATCTTTAATTTTGAAGCTTTCTAACTTTTTTCTGTATTTTTGTTAGAGAAGAAAAACCGTTGTTAGTGTGTTTATGTAACTGCTTTTTTTATTTTTAACGTCATTGTGTTCAGTTTTTACATCAGACTTCCCATTTGGTTCTTGCTGTATTAAGTAGAATGTACAATTTATTGCTGTGAAAGATTCTTCACAAATAAGAATAATCCTTCATTGATATTTAATTACTTCAAAACCGTGCTAAGATCAGACAAACAGTCCAATGTGATTATTAAAATTGGTGAATATATTTATATATAAAATATAAATAAAAAGTCAGCTTGAATGATATACTTGTTATATTGTCACAGCAGTTACATAAGGCTAGTGCCCCCCTTGATAAGTATGGAAGAGGTCCTGTTGGCCTTTAGAACACACAGATGGTTAAGACATTGCCACTTACTTCATGGCATCTAACCAAGTTTTTTAGCTGCCTTGAACCAGCAGGCCACTCGTCAAGAATGAAGATATCAGAAAATTCTTGGATGGTATCTATGTTTCTGAGAAGGGAACAGTATAGCAGGCTGATGAATAAAACTACAATAGTTGTCTAGATTCTGAAACCATGAGTGGGACATTTTTAACTTTCTAGTTAATACAGCAAGAACCAAAAGCAGAAACTGATTAAGCTAATGGCAAATCTGCTTCTTCTCTCAATAGCATTCCTATCTGAGGCTTGACAGGAACAGTCTGATGTGCAAAAAATATATATTTGTCATCTTTTTTGCATTGGTGATCACTAGTTGAAGTACAGAGTATACCATCTTTCCTTTACTTTTTAAAAGCCAGATGAGATGAAACACATGCCGGCCAATACAGTCCTTCTCTTTCAAGAGTCCATCTAATGCCTATCTAATTGCAACTATAATTTAGGGCTTGATGATGTTGTCATTGAAGTCAAGAGAAAAACACCATATACATTAGTGGAAGCAGGATTGGGCCTTTATAAATCAAAAAAAGCATTTATACATCTGAAAATCATTTCCTAAGTCTTAAAAATCTGATTTATTTTTTATAAATCTCTGCACCTGCACAGATGACATAAAATCTAAAAGTAATAAAAGGATGAATGCTGTTCACTATCTTTTCCTAGAAGACAGCTCATTAATATTTTAAGTTCAAGTTCATTAAAGTTTGTAATAGACTTGCAAAATATGCTTGAAAACTTACAAATCCAAACACAATTTATTCATCTTCTCTTTACCATGATGTTAATGAAAATGCTTGTGATCTAATCCACCTGTTACCGATAGGTCGGAAAGGCTTCTAGGTGCTCTTGGCTCTCAAATCTCTGCTGTTGGTAGCACCTAATAGAAATGATCTCATTCAAAACAAGAATTTTTGGAGTATGGCATTATTTCATGTAGTTGCATGCTTAAAGTTCTGACCTTGACTGTTTGACAGAATTATTCCTGCCTACAGGAAAAAGTAACTGTCAGTTTTTCTTCAAGTGTTGAACCCTGTGGGGTATTCACTGTAGGTAGGCATATGCTTCATGCATTCAGGACCAGAAATACTTCGGTAGCTATGCAGTCTCATCTGCAGCTGTACCTCCTTGTGCTGCTCTGTGAGGGCATAAAGAATGTTGCTGACTTTTCTGTCACTAATGGTTGGCGATGGAACCTCGTGTGTCTGTTCCTTGTCTTCGGTGTTTGCTTTAGTTGAATCGGTAAATACTATAAAAATATTCCTAGTTAGTTAGCTGAGTTTAGTTCTAGTTAATAGGGGCTGGGATCTTCCTTTGCTAGTTCTCCCTTCTCTCATGCATCAGTTGTGCCAAGAGTTGCCTGGCATGACCCTAGGTTTTCCAAGTGAGCATATTCATGAAATTTGTGCTGCTTCCAGGAATGATGTCTCCATCAAAGTGCAATATCTGCAATGCCTTTCCTCCATGTATCAGACAAGCTTGTGATTTCAGGCTTAACAAGTACCTTGTAGAGGTTTCCACGAGGCCCTGTTAGAATCTGGGACCCTTCTATTCTGTTTACTTGCATCCGGAACCACTAGGCAGAACATTGCTGGCATCTGATACCAGTGGCTTGGAGTCCTCCCCCAAACACAAGAACTCCATGAAGCAGAGACAGGAGATGGACAAGGGCAAACTTACCCACAGGACGAGGGCCAAGTCCCTGAATAAATCTTCCAAAAATATGCCTGCTTCGCTTGTTTCCCTAGCGCTGCTAGAAATCTGCATCCCAGAATGAATGCACCCTGAACCTTGTACAGCAAAGAAGACATTGATGGTACCAGGAGCTCACAGTGCTCGAACCTGCAAATGACAGGCCATCAACAATTCCTGTGCCTCATATACATAGGGACACACAGACTTCCTGTCTCCAAGACCGCATTGATGGCCCTGACAAAGCGCAGGACCCTGAACAATTTACATAAGGCAGGTCCTTAATGTGCTGTCCTGGAAGATTTGATTATCTGTGTTGATCTAGAATTCCTGATTTTTCATGTAGTCGAAACTGTTGAGGGAGGTCCTTGCGCAGTCAATCAACCCAACATTTGTTGGTACCAAGGCTTAGCCAGGAAGTGGAGGCTCAGGCTCAGTCTGTTTCCCACCTACTGCTCCTGCTGATCAGTTGGAACCAAATTTTGTGGTTACCTACTTCCCACAATGAAACATGAGAAGACTTCTGTGATGGACCAGGCCAGGTCTGGGCACCGCTGAGGGCGTCAGCTCAGGACGAGTTGCTCAAAATCAGGGCTACTTAGAGCCCTCGACTGGAGACCTTTCCCAAATAGGCCACAAACCAGTCACACAGAGCACTTCAGCTGCTAATCTGGCCAACAGGAAGTCTCATGAGCAAAACCCCTCAGATACCCCAGCTTTCCCTGTCCCACAGTCAGCCCCAGACCTTACACACAGGTGAGAGGTTATAAAACCCTATCCCACCTACTCCGAACAGATCCTCCCGGTCCCAAAGAACCAGCCACAATTTGAGGTCAATTTACACGTTAAATCCTACCCACAAAAGCACACTGGACCAATCCTTTAGAATCTAAAATCTAAAGGTTTACTAATAAAAAGAAAAGATTGAGAGTAAGATTGTTAAGGAGAATACATACATCAGTCACCAAGTTCTTGATGCAAGCTCTTAGCAGAGATGTTACAAACTGCTAGCTTAGAAGTCTCTGGTGTACATCCTGTATCAGGATGGGTCAGCAATCCTTCCTGGCTCTTTGTCCCTAGCAAGGATGCATATGGAATCAGGAGCAAGATTGAAAACAAGATGGAGATACTCTCATGGATTTTTATATTCCTGGTGCCTCCCAAATTGGAGCTGGTCACATGATCAAGTGACCTATTTGTGTTTCACATGCCAGCAGCCATGAGGCACTGGCTAGTCTGCAGGTTTCCAGATGCATTCCCCGTGCGTATTGACCACTCTAAGAGCCATTGTCCATGAAGCAGTGCTAGTTAGCACAGCCATTCATTGAACTATCATTCCTCACAATAGGCAGTCCAGGCCCATTGCTCCCTCCCAGACAGAGAACATTTACAGTACAAGAACAGAGCCCACTTCACATACAAACATCATACAAGTACATGAGTAGCATACATAGAATCAGTAGAGCATAAGCTTTCATTTGACACCTCACATGGCCCACTTTGTAAAGAATTTGGGGGCAAACACCATCCGTGGGTGCAACAGTGATCTGTGTGCTCACTTTAAAATCCAGTAACGTGATAGCTGCCTCACTGGAGAACTATAACCTGGTACCGACTAGCCCTCCACCTTGCTGATTGGAGGACTAACAGATTCAGATCCAACACTTTCAGATCCACTCTTCTCACTGCCCTTATTAACAGCAATTCTGGCCCAGGGACCAATGGTGACCACCACAGGGGCCACCTTTGTCTTGCTGTTGTCCATTGCATTGCCCTTATGGGAGCCCCTAGAATATACTTCTGTGCATCTGAACATAAGAGTCTTGAATTCTGCACCCAGAAATGGTAATCACCAAGCAAAGAAGCACTGTCTTAACTGGAGCAGTTGATGGTGTACCAGCTGTACCAGTGGTATTCTCATTGCCCTTTCCAGATGAAGCACTATCACCACCCTCTCCTCCAGACAATTGTAAGCAACATCTGGACCATCTCCAAAGGACTGCAGACACTCTTCAAAGTCCTCTGGAGGATGTCCAATATTTAATTCTGAAGCTCATAGACATACTTCAGTCTATGGTTCTATCTAAAGTAGAGCTCCCAATTAATGAAGCCATCATGGAACCTGCCAGAGTAGTCTGGCATACTCCTGTGACCTATGTCCCACACAAGGAGTGAGCTGAGATACATTGCTTAAACTAGCTAGAGACCTAAAAGGTAACAAGAAAACATTCTACAAATACATTAGAAGCAAGAGGAGGACCAAGGACAGGGTAGGGCCATTACTCAGTTTTGGGAGGAGGGGGAGAGAGGGAAGAGGAGAAAAGGACACATAACAGAAAATGTAGAAATGGCAGAAGTGCTAAATGACTTTTTTGTTTCAGTTTTCACCTAAAAGATTAGTAGTGATTGGATATCTAACATTGTGAATGCCAGCAAAAATGAGATAAGAACTAAGGCTAAAGTAGGGGAAAGAAAAAGTTAAAAATTACTTAGACTAGTTCGATGTTTTCAAGTCACCAGGGCCTGATGAAATACACCCTAGAATACTCAAGGAGCTGACTGATGAAATATCTGACCCATTAGCAATTCTTTTCAAAAACTCATGGATGACTAGAGAGATGCCAGAGGAGTGGAAGAGGGCAAATATAGTGCCAATCTATAAAAAAGGGGAACAGGGACAACCTGGGGAATTACAGATTAGTCAGCTTAACTCAGTACCTGGAAAGATAATGGAGCACATAATCAAGCAATCAGTTTGCAAGTATCTAGAAGATAAGGTGATAAGTAACAGTCAACATGGATTATCTTGACTTATTAAGGCTTTTGATACTTTCCTACTTTGTTTATGAGAGAAAGTACATCTTAGATGGAACTACTATAAAGGTTGGCACATAACTGGTTGGAAAACAATTCCCTGAATGTAGCTATCAAGCTGGAAGGGCATATCAAGTGGGTTCCTGCAGGGATTGGTCCTGGGTTCTGTTTCATTCAATATTTTCATAAATGATTTAGATAATGGCATACAGAGTGCACTTATAAAGTTTGCAGATGATACCAGCCTAGAAGGGGTTACAAGTTCTTTTTGGAGGATAATATTAAAATTCAAAATGGTCTAGACAAACTAGAGAGATGGTCTGAAATAAATAGTTTGAAATTCAATAAGGCCAGATGCAAAGTGCTCCACTTAGGAAGGAACAATTTTACAAATACAAAATGGGAACTGATTGCCTAGGAAAGAGTACTTTGGAAAGCTATCTGGGGGTTATGGTGGATCACAAGCTAAATATGAGTCAATGTAATGCTATTCCTCAAAAAGCTAATGTTCTTCTTCCAGTGATGGGTGCTTCACTGTAGGTGTTGGGTCATCCCAGTACCACAGATTGGAGTTTTTCATAGCAGTAGCTGGTTGGGCAGTGCATGCGCAGTAGGCGTCACATGGCTTTTACACTTTGTACTTTGTGCGTTCAGCCTGACTCTCCTCAGTTCCTTCACTACCACCCTCAGTTGCAGACGGAGCTCAATTCTCTCCTCAGCACTACCTAGTTAGATTTAAGATAGTTGTAGTTAGTGTTTGTTCATCAGTTACTCTGTTAATTAGTTCATTACATAGTTTACTCTTTTTAAAAAAATAAGTGGAGGACGTAGGCCGGGGCTAGGCTGTGGCCTCCACTCACACAACATTCAACAGACAGTGGTTTTAAAAAAAAAAAAAAAGAAAAGAAAAAGAAGAAAAGAGAGACCAAGACAACCAAAGTTCAGCGGACAACCATCTTCAACCACCATGCCGGGCTCCTCAGTCATTAAAAAGTGCTACACTTGTTGTGAGCTGATGCCAGCCTTTGATGGTCATTCATCCTGTATCAAGTGCTTAGGGGAGTCACATGTTCTCCAAAAGTGCTCACACTGCTGCATCTTAACAGCAAGAGCAAGGCATGATAGGGAGATGCATCTTCACATGCTCCTCTTTGATAAGGCACTTCAACCTGCTGAGTCCCAAGACTTGCCATCTCACTCAGGCTCACCTAGGGCTCAAAAGCAACGAGCTAGTCCCTGGCAGTAATAATATCTGCTAAAAAGTGGGCCTCACCAGCCCATTCTCTCCCATCCACTACATTGGCGAGGGTCAACACTGGAGACAAACTGGGAAGATCTGGCACCGGACATACCCGCACCATGTCCAGCATGGAACCAAAATCCCGGCACAGGATTCTCGGCACTGCCCAACATGACACCAGTGCCGATGAAGACGCAGGAACTGGATAAGACCTCAACCTTGCCCACGCTTCAGGCACCAATGAAAGCATCAGCACAGGCCAAAGTGCTTTCCAAATTTACTGTGGTACAGCTGAAGACTCTCAGCCTAAAACCGGTGCCCTCACCACTGGCACCCATGCCGCCTCTGTCAGAACCGCAGACCCTGGCACCGACAGATGACAATTTGGGGAGTAACAGCCAGGCTCTGGAGAGACAAGAACGTGGCGCTCCGGCACCAACTCTGACACTGGAGAATAGACCATCCCGTGGCATCGCTGCTAGACAGATTTCTCCATCACCCCCTTCACAGGGCTCTGTGGGGTCACCCAGGTCACTTGTGCTCTCTGTTGACATCGGATTCGAAGATGATCATAGAAGTGTCTTCTCCTCCCAATGATCCTCATAGACTCATAGACTTTAAGGTCAGAAGGGACCATTATGATCATCTAGTCTGACCCCCTGCACAATGCAGGCCACAGAATCTCACCCACCCACTCCTCGAATAATCCTCTCACCTATATCTCAGATATTGAAGTCCTCAAATTGTTGAAGACCCCAAGATGCAGATAATCCTCCACCAGTGATCTGTGCCCCATGCTACAGAGGAAGGCAAAAAACCTCCAGGGCCTCTCCCAATCTACTCTGGAGGAAAATTCCTTCCCGACCCCAAATATGGCGATCAGCTGAACCCTGAGCATGTGGCAAGACTCACCAGCCAGACACCCAGGAAAAGTTCTCTATAGTAACTCCTATCATCCCTCCATTGGCCTATTTACCACTGATAGTGAAAGGTCAATTAGCTACCAAGATCATGTTATCTCACCAAACCACCCCCTTCATAAACCCATCTAGCTTAATCTTGAAGCCAGATCGGTCTTTTGCCCCCACTGCTTCCCTTGGAAGACTGTTCCAGAACTTCACTCCTCTAATAGTGAGAAACCTTTGTCTAATTTCAAGTCTAAACTTCCTAATAGCCAGCTTATATCCATTTGTTCTTGTGTCCACATTGGTATTGAGCTTAAATAATTGCTCTCCCTCCCTGGTATTTATCCCTCTAATATATTTAAAGAGAGCAATCATGTCACCCCTCAGCCTTCTTTTGGTTAAGGTAAACAAGCCAAGCTCCTTGAGTCTGCTTTCATAAGACAGGTTTTCCATTCCTCGGATCATCCTAGTGGCCCTTCTTTGTACCTGTTCCAGTTTGAATTCATCCTTCTTAAACATGGGAGACCAGAACTGCACACAGTATTCCAAATGAGATCTCACCAATGCCTTGTATAACGGCACTAACGCCTCCTTATCCCTACTGGAAATACCTCGCCTAATGCATCCCAAGACCGTATTAGCTTTTTTCACAGCCATGTCACAATGGCGGCTCATAGTCATCCTGTGATCAACCAGGACTCCGAGGTCCTTCTTCTCTTCCATTACTTCCAACTGATGTGTCCCCAGCTTATAACTAAAATTCTTGTTATTAATCCTTAAATACATTACCTTACACTTCTCACTATTAAATTTCATCCTATTGCTATCACTCCAATTTACAAGATCTTCCAGATCTTCCTGTATGATATCCCGATCCTTTTCTCAATTGGCAAGACCTCCCAAGTTTGTGTCATCCGCAAACTTTATTAGGACACTCTACTTTTGGTGCCAAGGTCAGTAATAAAAAGATTAAATAAGATTGGTCCCAAAACTGATCCCTGAGGAACTCTGCTAGTAACCTCCCTCCAACCTGATAGTTCACCTTTCAGTATGACCCGCTGTAGTCTCCCCTTTAACCAGTTGCTTATCCACCTCTCAATTTTCATATTGATCCCCATCTTTTCCAATTTAACCAATAATTCCCCATGTGGTACTGTATCAAATGCCTTACTAAAATCGAGGTAGATTAGATCCACTACATTTCCTTTATCTAAAAAATCTGTTACTTTCTCAAAAAAGGAGATCAGGTTGGTTTGGCACGATCTACCTTTTGTAAAAACATGTTGTAATTTGTCCCAATTGCCATTAACCTCAATGTCCCTAACTACTTTCTCCTTCAAAACTTTTTCCAAGACCTTGCATACTACAGATGTCAAACTAACAGGCCTATAGTTACATGGGTCACTTTTTTTCCCTTTCTTAAAAATAGGAACGATATTAGCAATTCTCCAGTCAAATGGTACAACCCCTGAGTTTAGAGATTTATTAAAAATTTTTGCTAATGGACTTGCAATTTCATGTGCCAGTTCCTTTAATATTCTTGGATGAAGATTATCTGGTCCCCCACGATTTACTCCCATTAAGCTGTTTGAGTTTGGCTTTTACCTCGGATGTGGTAATATCTACCTCCATATCCTTATTCCCATTTGTTATGTTGCCGTTATCCCTAAGCTCTTCATTAGCCTCATTAAAGACTGAATCAAAGTATTTGTTTAGATATTGGGCCATGCCTAGATTATCCTTAACCTCCACTCCATCCTCAATGACTAGCGGTCCCACTTCTTGTTTTTTTTCCTATTTTATATGTCTATAAAACCTTTTACTATTGGTTTTAATTCCCTTTGCAAGGTTTTTTAATTCCCCCATTAGGTCTCAATTGGTGTACTACCAACACAGGCAAACATATTCACAGCCTCCCCCTTGGTTTGCACAATGGCCTTATCCACCACCACCATACACAGAACACTGGTCACCATGGTATCACCATTCATCTTCCAGGCATCATTCCAGAAGTATCATCTATACCAGCCAAAAAACTCCTCCCCCATCATCCTGTGCTCACAGCCCTCCAGCCACTGAGGAGGTTGAGCCCGAGGAGGGCCAAATTACTGCTTAGGATGAACCTCAGCCCCCAGATACGTCTCCTACAGATCAATTGTGTTCCTCCCCTAATGAGGCAGTCATCCCAGCAGACACATCACCAGCTGATGACTTAAAACAGTTCCAGGAGCTGTTTAAACGAGCGGCTGTGAGTCAGGAGGTTCAGCTCACGGAGGTTCAGGAGAAGCAACACTAACTCCTGAAGGACCTACAGCCAGGAGCGGCCCGAGGCTGGCTGCGGCAGCTGGTGCCCTAGGCGGAAGGCACGATTGGCACTCCCGCCTGCTCAGCCATCAATGGCCATGACGTAATCACGGGGCACCCTGGCACCCTGTGACGTCATCATCGGGCGCCCGGGCCAGCGGCGCCCTAGGCAACTGCCTAGTCTGCCTAGGCTCATGGGCTGCCCCTGCCTACAGCCAACCCTTCGTGCCAAGATCCACTGCCGATAGGCAAGGCCATAATGGAGATGGCTGATGAGATCTGGCAGACCCCAGCCTCCGCCCCTCCAACCAACAACAGGGCTGATAGGACATATTTTGTCCCCGCTAATGGAATAGATTTCCTATTTTTTCACATCTTCAACCAAATTCCCTGGTAGTAGATGTAGCCCACCATAGGGCAAAGTTGCCATAGTTTAAAACTGCAGCATAAGACAAAGACCGTAAATACATGGACATTTTCGGAAGGAAGATGTATTCCTTGGCAATTCTCCAGCTCCACATTGCCAATTATTCAGTCTGGTTGGCTAATCATGATTTCAGTAACTAGACGGAATTGATGGAGCATCTTCTGGACAATAAATGTCCCAACCTTAATAGTTCAGGAGGGTAATGCTATAGTACATACTGCCCTGTGGATGGCCCTTGATGTTGCAGACATGGCTGCCCATTTGACCGCCACATCTACAGTTATGGGTAGGGGTTTCGATCACCCATGTTCCAGACAACGAGCACAGAGAAAACAGCCACAAAACACCCGTTCCTCTACTCAACAGTCTGCCAAACAACAGTTTGAGACATTGGTTGAGGGTTTGCCCGACCTCTTCCATGTGCAGATGCCTCATAAAGATGCAAAGACTTTTTACCACTGCTTGCACCCCTTTTATCAACAATGGGCAGTGATTACCATGGACCGATGGGTCCTTGAAATCATAAGATCGGGATATACCATCTCCTTCACTTCCCTCCCCCTAACCTCCCCATTTTCTCTGTCCCTCTTCAAGGACCCCTCTCATGAGGAGCTCCTAAGGCAAGAAGTACATCGCTTGCTAGCCATAGGAGCTGTCAAGAGAGTGCCCAACCAATTCAGGGGCAGGGTTTTTTACTCCAGTTACTTTCACACGGAGAAAAGAACAGAAGGTTGGAGACCCATCCTCCATCTCCACAAGCTCAACAAATTTTTATGCAAGTAGTGGTTCAGAATGGTCACTCTTGCATCTATAATCCCACTACTAGACAATTGAGTCTGGTTTGCAGCCCTCAATCCTACTTTCATGTGACTGACCATCCATCCCACAGGCGCTTTCTGTGTTACACAATAGCGTCAGAACATTTCCAATACCGGGTCCTGCCTTTTGGACTTTGATCTGCCCCCGAGTATTTTCAGAGATACTTGTAGTCGTTACCACATATCTGCATTGTCAGGGCATTATGATCTTCCCGTAGCTTGATGACTCTCATATAAGGGGACCCTCCCATACAGAGACACACAACATGATGCAGTCTGCACTCTTTGAGGTCCTGGGGCTCATTATAAATGAGCAAAAATTCACATTCCAGCTAGTGCAAATTATGGACTTTATAGGTGCCTGGCTAGATTCCACAACTGCCCAGGCCTACTTGCCTATCCAGTGCTTTCAGGTGATACAAGATCTAGTTAGTATTGTCTCAACAAGCCCGACCATATCAGTATTAATCTGTTTACAACTTGCGGGTCATGTGGCTGTGACAACTTATGTGGTTTACCATGCCTGGCTACATCTCCAATGCCTCCAGCATTGGCTGTCATCAGTCTACGCCCCTTCCAAGCATCAGATCCACAAACGTATTTCCCCCCCATCCAAGGTGATTGCCTCCCTAAGGTGATGGACCAATCCCAACAACCTCCTAGTGGGGGTTCCATTCCTTCGAGATCAGCCCTCTGTCCAAATTACTGCCGATGCTTCCCTTCTTGGATGAGGTACACACTTATGTTGATATTTTGCTGAAAGATGATGGTCCTCCCATGAATCCAGTTTTCACATCAACTTGCTAGAGCAGTGCGCAATGCATGCAGACACTTTATCACACATATCCACAACTGTAATGTGAGAATCATTACTGACAACATAACAACTATGTTCTACATAAATCGACAACAACGTGCTCTTAGATGCATCATATCTGCCCAGTGTCAACAACACAACAGCAGATGCCCTGAACAGACACTTTGCCACAGACCACAAATGGGAGATTCATCATCAGGTACTGCAGTCCATCTTTCACTGATAGGGGTTCCCCCAGATAGACGTCTTCACCTCCCACTATAACACAAAGTGCCCTCAGTATTGCTCGGGGTGGTGTGGGAGTAAGGTCGCTAGGTGGTGTATTCCTCATTACCTGGAATGCCTGGCTGCATTACACCTTTTCATCAATCCCCTGCATCCTGAGGGTCCTTGACAAAATCAGGAGGGATGGGACATGAGTCATCTTGATAGCCCCCTCCTGGTCCAGACAGACATGGTTTCCCTATCTTTATTGGATTTCTCTTTGACCCCCTCTGTTTTCTCTTAGTTCAGCACAACTTAATGTCTCAGAACCAAGACACCTTCCTATATTCTCAGTCTGACCCTACACCTAACAGCATGGTTTCTCTCTGGTTCCATGACTCTGAAGCACTCTGCTGTGACTGGGTGAAGGATATTCTGCTACACAGTAGATGGCAAACTACATGTACTACTTACCTCTCTAAATGGAAACAATATGTTTCATGGTGCTCACACAAACACATCGAGCCACATACTACCTGTCTCCATACTATCCTGGATTACATTCTTGATTTAAAACAACAAGACTTATTTCTATCCCCTCTCAGAGTTCACCTTGCTGCCATCACTGCCTTTCATCCCCATGTAAGTGATCCTCAGTTTTTGTACATCTGACCACCAGAAGGTTCTTCAAAGGTCTTCACAACCTTAACCCAACACACAGACTGCTACCCCTGGTGTGGAATTTGGAAATGTGCTAGACACAGTCACTCAGCCCTCATTTGAGGCCTCTGATTAGGCCTCAGCTGGAGTATTGTGTCCAGTTCTGTGTGCCACATTTCAGAAAATGACGTGAACAAATTGGAGAAGGTCCAGAGAAGAGCAACAAAAATGATTAAAGGTCTAGAAAACATGACCTATGAGGGAAGGTTGAAAGAACTGGGTATTTTTAGTCTAAAAAAGAGAAGTCAAAGGGGCTTGAATAGCTTTCAAGTACCTAAAAGGTTGTTACAAGGAACCTCTGATGATAGGACAAGAAGCAATGGATTGTATCAAAAGAGTATGTTTCAGACTTTGCCCCCCTCCATCCCTTTGTAATGACTCCTCTCATTAGAGGATTCTCAGCTGAGTGCAATGGAGCTCCTCTATACTTTCATGCAAGGGATGGCTTTTATTCAGGTTACTTCCTCATTCTCAAAAAGAATAGGTTGAAGAACCCTTTCTAGACCTCAGACAATTGAATGTCTTTATATGGTATTCAAAGTTCAGAATAATCACATTAGCCTCTGTAATACGTTCCTCCTCAGGTTTATGACCCTTGATTTGAAGGACACATGTTTGCATTTGGATATTTACCTTGCTTACAAAGGGTTTCTCCACTTCATTGGGCCAGCAGCATGGGTGCTTCCTTTTGGTCTCTCTGCAGCCTCAAAGATATGTTATGAAAATCCTTGTTGTAGTGGTCACATATCTTTACAGTCAAAGGAAAATGTTATTTTCTGACCTGGACGATAAGCAACAACCACTATGTACTCACTTTTTCATTCCATAGGATTTCAATTCAGTTTATACAAGTCCATATGAATTCTCTCAAACAATACATTTCATAGGGGTGGACCTGAACTCAGTTATAGTAAGTTACATTGGACTGAGTTCAAGTTATGAGTGATCTCCTCAGCAAGAATTTGATCTTGCCAAGTCCTATTAGGCCACGTAGGAACGTGTGTTTGTCACACTGTTCATACAAATATATATAATATGTCTTCACGTATGGTTATGGACAGTTTATGTCCTTGGCCAAAGTCTCTTGTCCATGGGAGGTACTGACATTGCTAAGCTGGTAGAAAAACACAGATACAATATATGTGAGGGTCCCTTTTATGCCATCTCAAAGACATTTACTACAGACACCTTCCTACTTGGATCAGATGTGCCTTTCAAAGACCAGACAGCCCAAGCCTCCTGGTCCCTGCAGGAATTCAGGTGCGTGTCAACTTACTCTAGCTTTGAGCTGTTTTCTAAGAATACAAAACATTTCTGCCGATCATTTGATCTACACATAGTCAGGTCAGATAGTATGATTACAGTCTACTGTATAAACCAGCAGGGAGGAGCAAGATTTTTTTCCCTCAGTCCATTTTGTAGAAAAGGGATCCTCCACTGGAATCTTGTGTACTGAATCACATTTTCAGCCATTCACTTATTGGAGTAATGAATTTGCTGTCAGACAGCAAGTGCTTCCACGTATTGGTGCTACCATGGCTCCAAAGTTATTAACAAATCTCTTATTTTTTACAATGTTATGGAAGAAAGAATACTAAAACAAGGGATAATTAACGAGGTGCATGATTTTAAATGTTTATTTAATATGAAGTAAAAAAAAAGAAAATTAATACTGAAAATTTTCAGTATTAAACTTCTTCTGTTTATAGACCTCTCCCAGACCCTCGCCTAGCAGGACTAGATGATCTCCCTTCCAGTCCTGTGATTCTGTGATTACTGTCACAATTCAAAACACCAAAAGGATGCTGGAGGGTTTGCTAGCAATACCAGAAGTATGAGATCCAGCAGAAAAGTTTGAACTACTGCTTCTCTCAACTTTTATTAGGATACCAAGGCATGACCACAACGTATCAATGCAGGAATACTGAAAGAGTGAAAGATGTATCTAAGCCCCCTTTGTGCCTTCTGTATTTTCCATCTTGCCAGAAGCAAGTCCAGCTGTTGTTCTATGTTAGATTAGCCTCAAGGCTGCTCTAAGGCTGCACTGTCCACAGTTCCATAGATGTCAGAGGAGGCCAAGAATAAGTGCAGCACTGCTCTAGTTTTCTTTCAGAATGCCCCTAATGGGAGCTTTAAGGGGGAGGCACCGCAGGGCCATTTCATTAGCTCTAAGCAAGATAGGGAGTCCCCTACGAACACTAGGGGTAAGACCCAAGTAGGGAAGTGAGATCACTGCCTTTAGGGTAGCTTTGTGCCACTGGAGTGCAAAATGGCCACACTGGATAATGCTGCACAAATAGCATGAACACTTATTGGCACAGCCAGCCAGAATCCGAAGCAGGGTCCCTTTTCCGCCTGGCTGGGTCCATGCCTGGTTCCCTCCAGCCTTGTATCTGAACCATGTTGCTGTCTGCACAGGGCAGCAGAGAAGCAGCAGGACAAGTGGCAGGCAGTGCTGCAGCGAGCCCAGTTGCTGGGGTGGTGAGCTCGCAGCAACCCCAGAGCATTGAGCAGAGCCATGATGTGCTAACCCCCAGGCAGCAGGGAAGGGCAACTCACTCAAGGGCTGGGGTGAAGGCCTAGTATTTCCAGTGCTGCTCGTGCCCATTTCCTCTCCCGCACTCCTCTACCAGTCATGATGGCAGAAGAATGGCAATCTTATCTGCCGCTGCCACAGCAGCTCCCCGGCAGCTCCATGCTGCACTGTGACCCTGATGCCTGGAGCAGCTGCACTGAAGCCTGGGCTTCAGCTCTGGCAGCCACCCTGCAGCCTACCCTGGGAGCAGACACCATGCAGCCCCAGCCCCCAGAGCAGCCAGGCAGCCACTACGTGGACCTGGCTACAGCTCTGGCCCTGGGAAGTAGGGGACAACAGAGAGTTGCCCAGATGAGTCCCCACTTGCCCAACATCACCAGCAGCAGCAGCTTACCTTCCACTGGCGCACTGCTGGGCAGTTTTGCTTAGGAGGTGGGCGGAATTGAAATTTCCTGTGCGCGTCTGCATAAGCATGCATCCTAGAGGGAACTTAGTCCCATGTCTGATATCAGACATCACATCTGAGTACTGGAAAAGGACAAACCCTAGAAAAATAGGACCATCCTGTTTAATACCAGATGAGTGGCTTGCATAGGGATTCTCTGTCTATTTTCAGTCTCTAGTTCAGTGGTCCCCAACCTTTTGGGGCTGCCGGGCACCCGGGGGCGGGGCCGCACACGCACCACGCGCCTGGGGGCGGGGCCGGCACCACGCATGCACCGCACACCCGGGGTGGGGGCTGCATGTGCACCCGGGGCTCAAGAATGGCTTGGGCCGGCCCTGGTCACTTGGCGGGCGCACATAAATGCCCCAGTGGGCGCCATGGCGCCCACGGGCACCGCGTTGGGGACCACTGCTCTAGTCTAAAGAAAACAACAACAAAAGGGCAGATATTCTTCTGCCCTGCTCTAAGTGTTGACTCTCAGGGCTTTCTTTCTGGAGGTTTGGTTCCTATATGAGTTGCTAATCCTTAGGGCTTCTTCTCTGGAGTCTTTCCCCTGGTCTACTTCCCGGTCATCTGTCTGAGGATTGGCCTTTTTCTGGTTCTGTCACAGATTCTTGCTTCTCTTTTGCTGCCCTCCTCCAGTCAGAGCCCTCCTTTCTGCAGCTGTCTCCCCAATTGAGCTCTCCTAGAAACATTCTGGCTACGTCTACATTGTGCTTTCTTGCACAAGAACATATGCAAATGAGGTGCGGCGATGAATATCGCCATGCCTCATTTGCATACTTAATGAGCCGCCATTTTTGGGCAAGAGGCTTTTGCGCAAGAAGGAGCAGTCTACACTGCTCCTTCTTGCGCAAAACCCACCTCTTGCACAAGAGCTGTTCTGCCTGAAAATAAGTGTAGCAGTGTAGACTGCTCCTTCTTGCGCAAAAGCCCCTTGCGCAAAAATGGCAGCTCATTAAGTATGCAAATGAGGCGCGGTGATATTAATCGCCATGCCTCATTTGCATATGTTCTTGTGCAAGAAAGCACAATGTAGATGTAGCCTCTGGAAATTGCTGAACTTTTCCCTCACTTTGTGTGACAATTAAATTGAGTCACCTGACTCCCAGAAAATCAGGATTATTTGGGGGGAATAGTAGTTGATCCATCATAGGCTAGGCTGAGCCAATCTCTGTTTAGAAGGCCAGCCAGCCTGTGTCAGACGGGAAGAACATGAATATCCTATCAATTTAAGACTGTGACTTTGTCTACACATGGGAATAACCTTGATTCAGTAATTGTAAGTAAGTAATTACTGGCCTGTAACCAGTGTAGCTGTGCTGATGATGATCCTTAAAGGTAGAAAATGCAAACTGTATTTTGCATCAACTGAGGTAGCTTGGATTTACCTCTGCTTGAAACTCCCGTGAGCTTAATTCAGGGGTTCTCAAATTTCACTGCACCACAACCCCCTTCTGACAACAAAAATTACTATAGAACCCGAGGGAGGAAGGCAATTGAAATGTGAGCTTGTCTGAGTCCTGCCACCCACAGCAGGGTACAAGGTGGGTCAAACCCTGAAGACTTCAGTCCCGTGCAGTGGGGCCTGTGATTTGAGCCCTGCTATGAAGGGCTGAAGCCCTTGAGCTCTGTCTTTGACCCCAGGAGGTGTGGTCAGGCTTTGCTCCCAGGCTCCAGCAAGTCTAACTTCAGCCCTGGTAACCAGTGCTACCTTTAATTTTTTCCATGTGTGTGTGGAATAAATGTTATGTGCATAGAGGCATGTGAAGATGTGCATCACCACTAGAAACACATGTTACCAGCTGTGGGCACTTTGCTAATCAGTTGGGCAGCACCTGAATCTCTCTGGGTGGCTGCCCAAGTGCTCAGTTTACCGGGAACACTGCTGTTGACCCCCAGAAATTGAGAACTGCTGTCTTAGTTAATGCCCTACTCATCTTGTTCTCATTAATACTGGAGCAGTGCAACAGATTGCTAAATTGGGGCTATTTCAATGTGTGCATGAGGTCTGTGTGAGTTAAGATTGACAGAATACCATGGAAAGATATGTTTTAATGTATATTCTGTTCTAGTTTAATATGTAAGTTAGTAGAGCATTTGTAGTAAACGTATCTTCCTGCAAACTTTAATACAGGGAGCAATAATGTCGATTTTCTGATGTTCAGAAGATTTCCAAGTCAGGTTAAAGGATCACAAGGAAAACCTTCTTTGGGAAACTAATAGATTCCAAAGTCTGCAAGGATCATTGCATATTCGACTAAGTTACTGTTATGAAAGATTGTCTGTTTGACTTTATTATTCATGGTTTTATTATAATATAACTTTTTTTAAAACTGTGTAATTTCTGGCTTCTGCTAACTATAAAATAAACAATTTATTCTACAGCAACAGCGTGGAGAAAAGGAACTTTCATTTTCTGAGGCCAGAGACTAAAGGCACTGTGGAATTAGTAAACAGACAGCTAGAAAGAGTGGAGAAGGTAGAGAATGGAGTTGCAGACTCTACAGGAGGCTCTGAAAGTGGAAATTCAGGTTCACCAGGTAAGTTGTATTCTTTATTTGTTGGTTTTCTTCTCATATATTTTAGTGCAAGTAATGGTTAGTCGTAGGAGGTCTTGTGTAGCAGTAGCCTTTTAAGATTTGAAATTGCCTTAGAACATTAAATTTTCTGTTTTAGCCATCAGTGGCTTCTTTATACCAGTAAATACTTCATAAATCCATGGGTCTGATTTTTTTTCTTTTTTTAAAATGACAACTTTAGTATTGATAAAACTATCTAAAGACTGCATTTTCAGTGAATTTTGACTGAGAGGTCTTTCTGTGGTCCAAAGATGAGTAATGCCAACATGAGGGATAGGGAAAAAATCCTGGAATCACGGCGAGAGATGTGTTCCTGAGAGAACATACCGAATGCTGATATAGCTGGGACACAGACACCAAGGTGAAAGTCACTTGACTTGAGTAATATTTTTAAATAGAAACCAAGATTTTTTTGCTTCAGAAACAAAACCGTCTTCTACCTGAGATCAAGAATCTATCTGTTATAGTGTTAGGATGCTTAAGCTCTGTCTGTCAGATGCTAAATGGCAACAAAATCAGTTAGCCATTCCATTACATTGTAAATGAGAAATTTATTTAAATTTCTGTAGCTTTGAGAAACGTAAGTGGAGGTATGCCAAAATAGTTGTTTTAAATATAAGGTAAGGTCACAACCATAATTATGGACTTACTACCATAAAGTAGTGTTACCTTTTCTAAATGCTGTATTAATATACAATCAACTAAACACACACGCACGCAACATGAGATGTGTGTGGGGTACCGTGATGAAGTTTATAGAAGATTTGAATTGTAAACTTGGTTCTCTCACTGTCTTGCTATGTGCAAGTCTTTTCTGTTTTTGTCAGCTACCACGATGAGCATAATACTTGAATGGATAGATCAGTGAAGTGAGGATAATTATATTTATCTAGCTCACAAGGATGTTGTAAGCTCTAACTCAGGGGTTCCAAACCTTTTCCGGTCCCCGTACCGCCTTGGCTTTTAGTAAACCTTCCCGTACCCACTATTCAATATGAAAGGAAATAAATTCTAGACTCTAGAATCCACAACTTTTTTCACTACCACTACTACTTTTGGAATATTTCAATTAGGATAATCTAGTTATTTACCAAATATTCCCCGTACCCCCTTGACAAGCTTCTCATACCCCCTGGGGGTACGCGTACCACAGGTTGGGAACCCCTGCTCTAACTGAATAAAGTTTATAAAGTGTTAACATAATGTAGAAGACTTTGGAACAGAGTTCAGACCTTTCCTTTATTCTAGTGTTATGTGCATTCCACTAAATCAGGGGTTCAGCAGCCTTTTCAAACCAAAGAGCCAAACGACATCACAATTCAGAAAAAGTGGTCAACAAAGAGCTGTATAAGAATGCCCATTTGCATGACTGAAAATATAGAATGTAATATTATTGATAATTGACATAATAATAGTATAAATGAAACATTGTACTCACAGACTTTATTTAATGGGACTTCTGCTGCTGTACCTTTTCACACGTTTGTTTGAAGTTTACATCCTGACTGGTCAAATCCAACTTCATGCATGCATTCAGGCTGTCTTCTGTCAATCTTATGGCAGGGGGCTGGTGATATGGAAGTGTAGGAGTCTGGATTGGGGTGTATGATGGACCCAGGACACAAGGTTGGGGTGTGTAGAGGTGCAGGAGTGTTATATCAGGAGTCTGGGGACACGGGGATGCAGGAGTCTGCGGACATGTGGGTGCAGGAGTCTGGGGACGTGGGGTATGAGGGGTTCAGGGTGGTGGGTTCAGGCAGGGCTGGCTTGAGCCATTCCTGGGCAGCAGGCGCGCCACGCATGTGCGGCTCTGCCCCCGGGCGCACAGCGCATGCGCAGCTCTGCCCCCTGGCGCGCTGCGCACCTTACAGCTGCAATTGGGCGCGTGGTGCCTAATGGCAGCTCTAAGGGGCACCACGCGGTCCCTGGCCCCGGGCGCGCGGTGCCTGATGGCAGCTCTAAGGGGTGCCGCACGGCCGGGCGTGCGGCGCCCCTTACAGCTGCCATCAGGCGCTCCCCATAGGTTGGTGCCCCGGGCAGCTGCCCGGCTAGCCCCCCCCCCTTAATCCGGCCCTGGGTTCAGGTGTATGATGGGCTCAGGGTTGCTGTGTGGGGGGGGGTGCAAGAGTGTTATGACACTGCAGCCAGATGGGGGCTCGGCCCCAATTGGAGGCTTGTTGGCCAAGTTTCAGTTTTAAATAAAGTAAAATATTATGTCCAACACAAAAGGTTTCAACATTGTCTTGATTTATGGCAGAAGTGGGGAACCTTTTTGGGGCCGGGGGCCTCTGACCCACAGAAAAATCAGCTGGGGACCACACAGGTGAGAAGCAAAACAAAAACAATAAAATAAACAATCCCTCACTGATGTGACCCCAGCTGAAACACATCACTCTCCTGGTGTTCCAAACTCATTTGGGGGGAGGGGCAGGGAGGACTGAGATTCAAGGCCTTAGGCCAGATTTACTCTTCTGGGCTTCCAGGGTTAGTGGAGTTTGTGGGCCCCCCTAGTGGGTGGGGGCCAAAAATGAGGGGATAAGTGTGCGGGACAGGACTGCCAGGGAATGGGATAGGGATAGGATTTCAGGATCTGGGCGGGAGGAAGTGGATTGTAGGAGGAGGCGAGGGTGCGAGATCTGGCTAGGGGGCAGGCTGCTTGGCCGGGGGCAGGAGTGGGCTGGGGGCAGGCTGCCTGGTCAGGGGGTGCCTCGTCGGGGGGGGGGAAGGGGGATTTTGGCCAAGAGGCAGAGGGCAGATAGGATTTTGACCAGGGGGGCAGGAAATAGGGAAGATTCTGGCCAGGGGGCTAGAGGCAGGGGGCAGAGGGCAGGGGGTGTGTCTGGGATGGGGGCAGAGGGGATTTTGGCCAGGATGCTGGGGGCAGGGTGGATTTTGGCCAGAGGGCTGGGGGTAGGGGGTGTCTGGCCAAGGGGCTGGATTCTGGCCAGGGGGCAGAGGGCATCTGGTGGGGGGGAGGGTGAGTGAGGGCATTTGGGTCTGGGCATGAGGGGGTGGGGAGGGACTTACTTGTTTTCATGCCACATGGCAGGCACCATGTAACAGGCTTCCTGCTGCACCCATTCCCGGGAAGCCTCCAGGAAGGATTCGCAGGGGCAGCCTCCAGGGAAGTGGTTCCCCGGGGGCCAAAAAAGGCCAGTGCACGTGGATCCATTTTGGCTCCTTGTTTCCTGCATGCTGAAGGAGGGCAAAGAGCAGTGCACCAAGATGTTTTTTGCTCTGCTTGTTCCCTGCATGCTGGATTGGGGGAGAGGCTTGGGGCTTCCTCCCCACCCGCAGGAAGCCAGTGCTGGCATTCCAGTTTTTCAGAGGGCCGTAAGGTATTAGTGCCAGTGCTGGCTCCCTGCTGCGGGGGGAGCAAGAGCTGGCTGAGTTGAGGCTCCAGAAGAGCCATATCTGGCACCCTAGTGAGCCATAGGTTGCTGACCCCTGCACTAGACCATGAGGCCTTTACTGGGAACAGGTGGATCATTTTAAGAAAGCCACATATCAGCTTCTAGAATTGCAGATCAGTATTATGTGCTTGTAACAGGGCTCTGCTCACCGCACGAGTGCCTCTTGCTGGCCATCTTGGGGGTTAGCTCAACAGGGCAGTATGTCTCACCCACCATCGCTTCTGCTTCTGGACCTGCATCACAGCAAGGACTGAAGTGTCCTCTTCATAACATGGCCCTCTGGCCTTGCTACACTTTGCACTTCTCCTGCTAGGGTCCAGTATCCCAGTCCACTGAGTGTTTTGATGATGAGTGGGGGCATGGGGGAAGCTGGGTCCACCGAATGTATGGGGCCCAGCCTAGGAACACTGTAAATGCAAGCCACATGTTGCATCTCCTCCAGTCTCTCAGTAGATTTCTCTTGGCTACTTCTCCGTGACCCAAGCATCTTCTTTGCCATTTCCTCAGGGCCTCAGCATGTTTATCTTAGCCACTAACCAGGAGCTCACTTTTAGCTTCTCTGGTCTTCTAGTAGCACTATTCTGTTCAGAGTGCTGGCACTCCGTCCACCTGCAAAGCAGCCAGCTCTTCTCCCACCTTGAGTTCCAGAGAGCAACTGAACCTGCAGTGTCTGTAGGTCTTCTTATATGGGCCTGTCAAATCCTGATTGGCTGTTCCTCGCAGCCCCTCTCCTATTGGGTGCTTTTTGCACAGCCTCCCTAGGGCACCATTAGCCTCTTAACATGCAAGTGTGGGGTGAATGCCCTATCACAGTGTTCCTCAGGAAATTAACCTAAAGGATTTTGCCCCTTGACTTCACTCTTATTTTTACAAATCACTTTTTTCATTTTAAAAATTTTTTCAGTTTCACTTTTTAGCATCATATAGGTGTATCAGTAATACATTAAAGATGGAGTTCAGGGAACTTTATTGTTTACTGCAGTACAGCTCAAATAGAGAGTGGCCTTTAGACAACTTATTGGAAAAGTAAGTTATGTGATATTATTTTGATTTTTAAAACATCAGAAATATCCCGCATAGAAATTAATATTGGTACTATTTTGTATTTCAGGAAAAGGTACAGTATAGCATATTCAGAAGCCAGCACTACATGTCACTGAAAAAATTGTCCTTCATCACATCTTTGTTCATCAGTTTTTTGACTCCCCAGATTTCTCTTGCAGATGGCTTCAATAAATTTAAGTTAACTCTATACATTTCTCCTTTTCCTTCTGTTCCTGTGCCTATGTTGCTGATGAGGAAGTGTATTTGTATCTAGAAATATTTGAATTTGTCTTTTTTTTTTTTCATATTGTACAACTCCCCAGTCTCTTGATTCTACACCTTAACTAGTGTTCTTTCTAATTTTTTATGTCCAGTTATGGATTAAATTTTGTTATGTGCACCATTATGGACATGTTTGACACATCATCTCCATATTGCTGCTGGGAATGGTGGGGGGAGAACTTTGAGAAGGTGCCTATCCCTTCAGAGGAAAGGTATACTTCTATGGCCCCAGCACCCCTAGCCACAGCAGGGCAAGCAGGGAGCTGCTACAGCTGGGGGATAAGAGCTTCTTCCCCAACTGCGGTAGCTCCGTGTGTGGCAGCCCTGAGCCCCTGATTTTTAGGCAACTATGCAGCTGCGCAGCTTAGAAGGAACCCTGCACCTTACCTGGGGCAGCTATATACTTGGTTATATGAACATGAAAATGTGACTGTATTAAGGAGATAGAATTAAAATAAACTCACTTTAATGTGATTAGTGTTTTTCCTTCATTGTGTCTCCCCATTGTATATTTGTAATTATAGTCTTTTAAGCTCCTTAGGACAGACTCTCCCATCATTTCCTTTACTACCCACTGTATTACTGTTCAAAAAGTCTTCCAGGAATGAGTCCTGGACTGGACTGCCACAAGTGGGAATCATAACTTACTGCAAGATTGAAAGATGTTCCAGATTTGAGACTCACTTCTGTCTTTCATTCTGAGCTGGAAAGGATAAGGTATTTTACTGAAGTAATCAACACGATGCAGATGCAAAAAAGGCTAATATAATTCTAGGGGTGTATTAACTGGAGTGTCATATGTAAGAGATGGAAGATCATTGTTCTGCTCTCTTCGATACTGGTGAGTCCTCAGTTGGAGTAATGTGTCCAATTCTGGGCACGACACTTAAGGATGTGGACAAACTGGAGAGAATCCAGAGGAGAGCCACAAAAATGGTAAAAGTTTTAGAAAATCTGTCCTATGAGTAAAAAAAAATGGCCATGTTTAGTCTTGAGAAAAGAAGACTGAGTTGGAGACCTTATAATAGTTTTAAGATGTGTTAAGGACTGTGTTAAAAAGTACCAGTACCAGGTTATGAATTGTATTCCATGTTTGCTGAAGGTAGAACTAGAAATAATGGATTAAATCTGCAGCAAGGGTGATTTATGATAAATATTAGGAAAAACTTTCTGATTATAGTGGTAATTAATCTCTTGAGTAGGCTTCCAAGGCAGGTTGTGGACTACCAATGATTGGAGTTTTTTAAAACACAGGTTGGACAAATACTTATCAGGAATTGATCTAGGTTTATTTGGATGTGCCATAGCCTAATGGATTGGATTTGATGACTTTTCAAGGTCTCTTCCAGTTAGGGATGTTAGCAACTAGTCGACTAGTCAGCTATTCGATAAGCAAATGCTTATTGGATAGTCGAGTAGCAACTTGACTAGTCATTCCCCCTCCCCATGGCTGCCTCTGTCAGAGAGAGGCAGGCAGCAAGGCGGGGGAGCAGGAGCCAGTGCTGCAGGGGAAGCCAGTTCTCCTCCAGCACTGTCTCTGCGGGGGGCAGGAGAGGCAGAGGCACAGTAGGGAAACTGTGTGAGTAGGGGACTGATTCAGTCCCCACTTGCGCCATTCTCACTGTGGGTGCTTCTGGTTTTGAAATGTACAAGAGCCCTCTGGAAGTGCATCAGGGAACACGGGGCAAGCAGGGACTCATACAGTCCCCATTCGCCCCGGGCTCTCTGTGGCCCCCCCCCCCTTGCTGCCTCTGAAAGGCAGCAAGGGGGCGGACAGGAGCTGGTGCTGGGGGGAGCTGGCTTAAGAGCCAGTTCCTCCCCTCTCCCCAGCACCATCTCCAGGGTGCCACCTGCCCCCACCTCAGCGGAGTGGGGGGGATAGGGGATGCTGCTGCAAAGCAGCCCCTGTCCACGGGCCCCAGCGAGGATTTGGGCCCCCTCACAGACAGGGGCTGTTGCCATCTGTTTGTGGCAGACAGGGCTGTCCCCTGTGAACAGGGGCTGCTGGTCTCAGCATGAGCCGGGACCAAGCTGTCCTGGCTGCACCTTTGCATTTTAAATGTAGTAAGAGCCCAGTGGCTCTTACTATATTTAAAAAGCAGAACTGCAGCACGGGTGGCTCTGGAGCTGGAATGAGCCAGGGACTGCTTGTTCCTGGCTGAAGTTGGCTCCTGGAGCTACCCTCTCTGTGGCTCTGCACAGCAGCGCTAATCAACTAATCGTATAATCAATACAAATTGTATCAACTATATGATTAGCCAAATAATCGCATTTTAACATCCTTACTTCCAGCCCTATACTTCTGTACGTCTCTGATTCTATGAAATAGTGCTTTCAGATGTTGTGGAAGGCAGTACTTGGCTTCATCCTAAAGCATCTTACCCTTGTTAATTCATTGTTGAGGGACTTCAAAGGGAGTTGCATTTGACTGTCCATACGGGAGAATTGGTCTGCATGAGTGCTCTTCGGGCAGATTAATGGGAGAACCTGGTGTACTCCTTCCCTGCTTCCATCTGTAAGAAAAGGAGAAAAAAAATATTTAAAACAACTTAAGGCCAGCTTCCTTTTTTTATTCCTCTCACATCGAAATCCTGCCTAATTGGCGAATGGTGCAATATTGTGATTCCCAACTTAGTTACATTTGCTGATACCTAATGCTGTATGAAAGAAAGTTTGTCAAACTGACTATTGCAGGTTGTCTTATGAAAAGTTGAGAAAATGTCCTGTCTCCATATTTTAATTAAACATATAAAAACTAGCAGAATTATTTCAGCATTACTTTATCTAAAGTGCACTGAGAACTGAGGAGCTGAAGAAAATGGGCCAAGAATTTAAACCTTGGGAAGAGATCAGTTTCTTTGCATTACTAAAATGCAATATCTGTTATCGGTGTTCCTTTTAGGATATGAAAGGAGATTTCAGAATTAATAAATTACAAATGAAGTCTGAATTCTCTAAAACACAAATTCATATAATTTTTCAAGCAATATTGATTTGAGAGAAATTCAGTGTAATATATGTTCTGGATTTTTTTTCTCACTTTTTTTTTTCTTTTTTGGTAAGGGGATAGTAAAGCAAATGTGGACTATACTGTGTCCTGTTTAGAGTCAAAGATGAATGATTTGATGTGGTGAATGGGTGACCTCCAAAAAAGGAATTTGGGTTGTTGAGTTTATCATCTTGATTCATCATTCTGGGCTTCTGGGTTTTGTTGTTAAAATACTGATAACCTCCCCCTTGCTTAGCTATATAGCCAGCACCTTCTGCAACTGTTTGAAGGAACCGAAGGAAGAAGAGCAGTGAATGCTGTAACCAACTGTCGTCTTCCCTTTGATAACGGGAGTATTTCATCTAAGATGATCTCTTTTATTGCTAACTCAAAGGATGGAAGTGGAAAAGTCTCTTCTGAACATGGGTCTCCCATGTAGTACCAGCCAAGCCAACACACCAGCACTTCCTTACTGCCTAAAATGTGCTGCATTTGATTTATACAAAAAAACAACTGTTGTATCTGAAGTAGTTCAGCCTGTTCCTTATGACTGTGGAAGAAGGCAGTATTTTAGAGGACACACAGCTATTTGATTAGGTTGCTCAGCTGGCTTAATTTGTCATTAAAGGGATTTTTTTGAAGGAACTGCTTAAAAAGGAGGACTAGAGAGAGAGAGAGAGAGAGAGAGTGTGTGTGTATAGTAGCATCCTTTAGCTAAATATGAAAAATGGCATGCTCACTACTGAATGAGAACATTTCTGTGAATTATAAAATAATTTGGGTTCATGATGAGCTAAGTCTTGCTATTTTTCTTAAGTATAGGATGTCTTGTTTAAATCCAACTTGTAACCAGGGCCACTGCATAAACTGTCCAGTAAACACAATCTTAATTGAACCTTATATTGTATTGATGAATATCTCTTTCTTTCTAGAAATTGGTTGCCCAAATGAAGCAAGATCCACAGGTAAAATATGTATTTTGTTTTATACTGCTTTTATTACTTTTGCAGTTAATGTGTAAAAAATACACTGAGTCCCTGACATCTTGTTTTGCCGTTGTTTATTTGCCCGTCGTATACTGCCATGATAAAGTAATGTTTTCTTTTTCTTTGCAAGTTATACATTTTATAAATAAATGGAGAGTATTGTAATGCAGAGGGATTAATAATATGATAAGGAGCCTTTCAACTCCATGTTGCCAGTGTTTCATATTCAACCTATGTCCGTAATAACTGCAGTTTATTATCTAATGGTTGTTTGGCCTGTTGGAAATAGGTCACTGCCTCAGTTCAATGGCTAGTTGATACTTTTCCACATCATAAGTGCTTCCACAACATTTGGCACTAATTGACCTGTTTTAAGCATTGGCAGCCATCTCAAAACTGTACAGGTAATAAGGAAGATATGGACCCAATCCCAAAGAACATGCAACATTAATGAGGAGTCCTGTGGCACCTTAGAGACTAACATACTTCTTAGGGCTTAAATCTGTTAGTCTCTAAGGTCATGTCTACATTAGGAGATTTTCGAATTTACTAAATTCAACTTCTGGGTACCCGATTTCCCAGATTCAAAGTTCAGTGTCCTTCCTGTGGGGAGGCATTGAATGTAGCCTGAGGCAGGCTCTTGTTATGTGGACATGCTACCTCGGACTCAGAGCACCAGGAAGCACTCTGGGGAGCTGCGGGAGGCCTTCCAGAGGCGAATTAGTGGCACCAGAGCTTCCACACTAACGTTATTTGGATTTACAAGTTCGGGAATAGTGTTATTTCTCATGAAAAGCAGGACTACAGAGTTCAAATTCCATGGCCCCTTATTCTGGAATAATGGGCTTGATAGTGTGGATGCATCGCTTACAAAATCCTCCTTGGGGGGCTTATTTTGGACTAAGGTCCTTGTGTAGACCAGGCCTAACATGTCACAGGACTCCTCATTGTTTTTGCAGATACACAGTTATCCCTGTGATGCAAAATGAAAACACAGTTCGTTGGTTGACTAGAAGAAAATGTTATCTTAGAACATAAGGTTGCACTTGTTTGGTTTGTTTAAATGAGTTGATGTACATTTGATGGACTAAAATTGAGTTGTAATGAGGGATTTGAATGGAGGAAAAAAGTTCCAGGAATAGGAGCTCTGTGGAAGGAAACATGTTAGGGCAGGGGTTCTCAAACTTTGTGATACTGTGACCCCCCTCTAAGTTGCTCGTGACCCCCCGGGGGTCGGGACCCACAGTTTGAGAAACACGGTGTTAGGGCACAAAAGGAAGTGGGGATGTGGTTTTCTTAGGTACATAAAAGGGGCAAGAAGTCACATAGTAAGAATGAGAAAAGAAAGTGCGCCAGGGTGGAGTAATGTAGAGTGTAGAAAGTGACAGAATTTAACATCTCATTCAGAGAGGCTAATGACCAAATTAGACATGCACATTAAACTCCCCCTCCTGTTTCTAGCAATAGGTTCTTAAGGTTGGGGTCAGATGTGTTAGCAAAGGGATAGGTTTGGGAGGGAGCTTTCAGGCTGCTCCTGCTATATCTAGTCTGCAAATAGAGGACTTCAGTTTAGGGATGTACGCAATTAGTCAGCTACCCAATAAGCCTAGGCTAATCTGGTAGTTGAGTCACTACTCGACTAGTTGTTTTCTCCACCCCTTTTGGTGCCTCTGTATCAGAGGCAGCAAGGGAGAGGGGAACAGGAGCCAGTGCTGAGGGGAGCCAGCTTAAAAGCTGGTTTTTCCCCCCCCCCCTCCAGCACCGTCTCTGTGGGGGGGCAGGGGAGGCAGAGGCACAGCAGGGGAAACAGTGTGAGGAGGGACCAAAGCAGTCCCCGCTCACATGGGGTCTTGACTGCTGCGCCTCTCCCTTTGAAATGTACAAGAGCGCTGGTTCCTGGCTGTGTATCCGCCTTTGAAATATACAAGAGCCGTGGGCAGCTCTTGTACATTTCAAAAGCATAGGCACAGCGGGATAGGAAGCGCCACCCTTATCGACTAATTGAGTAGTCGATAGAAATTCCATTGACTACTTGATTAGCAGATTAATCGAAATTTAACATCCCTACTTCAGTTTCCTGGGCTGTTAGTTTCTCTGAGTGATTTTAAGGCTGGCAAAAAGAGGGAGATTATGTCAGTGTTCCACCTAGTGGTGTAAACATTCCCCCTCCCTCTCTCTTACTGCTTTAAATTACTGAATGTTTCTTTCCTGTGTCTGAATTGAGCCTAATAGTGGAAGTTTGGTGAGTAGACACTGTAGCAAGACATTTCTGTCTTACTACCATAGATGCTGCAGGTCAGGAATGAGTTGGGAAGGGGCCTACAATTAGTACAGCAAGGGAGGGCTAGGAGTAAAGATTTGGAATAGCTTTTGGAGCTTTATGGCAGTGGCGTGCAACGGGTTGTGGCTGTCTTCCTCGGGGCTCGCAGTGCTGGCTGCCATTTTGTTTTCCTGGCTCCGTGCCTGATGTACGCACGGTGGCGGGGGGAGTGGCAGGGGAGTGGACTGGTGCTTTAATTTAAAGGGCCGCAACAAAATGTTCTCTGAGCTTTTTTTTTTTCCCCCCCAACAAAAATTTTCCCGGCCCTGGGGGTCACGAATTAAAAAAGGTTGAGCACCACTGCTTTATGGTATCCTAGGACTAGAAGAGATTGTGAATCAGGACTAAGTTGTATTTCAAAGTTATGTGGAGGAATGTAAAGGTGTAGAAGTTGTGAGAATGATAGCTGTTGTAGTAAATATTAGGAGTTTGTTGATTTCATGGTTTTTACCTAGTGCTGATGGTGTGCATGCCATTTTACAGAAATAATATGTGATCTCTTACAGAGTATGCTAAGTGCATTATGATTTGATATAGAAAGAGATTGCATGAGGAGAAAATGGAAAAAGAAAAGCAGGGAGGCTTATGCAAAACAAACTTTTGAGGCTGCTAAGCACACTTTGTGTGTGCATGTGTGCGTGTATGCTTTGGTTTGATTTTTTTTTTTTACTAGACTTCTTGAATACAAATTGAGTTCCCTATCAGATTCAGGATAGTGAGATGTTTATGCCTCTCAGAATCTTAAACTTGAGAAACTGCCCTTTTAGTCAAATTACTAACATGAGTGGTGCATTGTTAAGGCTGCTGCAACTATTGAAACATTTCTAAATGTAAGCTAAGTTGTAAAAAGACATACACTCTTGTGCTCAAAAGGGAGAGGAGGATGCAGTAAATATAGTGCACATCTCATTTGGAGTGCATGTTATTTAATTTCTGCTAATAGATAAGGTTGCTGATGTTCTTGGCAGTCAAATAATGTCTGTCTGTCTGTCTGTCACTGAATAAGTAGTGGAAGTGAGACAATGCTTTAGCTAATATGTAATGCATGCTCTAGAAATTCCTAACTTATGTTTTTATTCTGGCTTGTCTGACCTGAAAATACAGTGATATACAGATTAACCTAATTTTATGGTATATTGTGAAACACGTATGAATTTTTTAACTAACTGTGTTCCATCCCTTCCTTCCTCCCAAACTTGTTTTTGAACACTGGAAAGATTCATTATTGATTGTTTTGTTGGATAACTTTTGAATAAGTCTCTGGCCATGTCGATAATATGATTGGGGGTACATCCAGAGATGCTTTATTATTGGTAGGATGTGATACAAAAAGTTGTCCTGCTACTATTGTGTTAACAAATAGAATATCTTTCTCACAGATTTTTTTTCTTTCTAATCAGAATGCTGATTTGAAGAAACAGCTTCATGAACTCCAAGCCAAAATCACAGCTTTGAGTGAGAAACAGGTAGGGAAAAAGGGATATTTTTAACACCGTGCTCAAAAGAAAATTCTGCTCTCATCTTCCAAGATAATTGATACATTTCTTTGTGTGGATGCAATGTGGACAGTCAGATGTTTGGGGGTTTTGTTTAATTTCTCTAACAAAAAATAAAGACAAATAAATGGAGCTTGAACAAACAGAGTGAAGATTTCAAGAACACTTTCAGCGTTTAAGCTATATTAAGTGAGAAGAGACTAGCAGTTTGTTATAGTGATTTGAACTTGAGACTAGAGTTGTGGTCTAAAATTCACTTACTTTATTCTAATCCAAGAAGTCCTTACTCAGGCAAAACTCTTTGAAGTCTGTTACAGATTATGGACTGAGAAACAGAGTAAGGACTTCTGGATTCTTCCCTTTGAACACTGGAGACCTCTTAGTCTGTAGCAAGACAATTTGTTAATCTTTGCTAGGGTAACTACTAATTTTCTTTGGTTTCTAATGGACTAATCCACATTTGACTGCTAATGGCATTAACCACATGGTAGAGATTGTTCCATATGTGGATTGAAAATACTAGTCATTGGATGACAAATGATTATTCTATAGACTGTTTAGAGGACTTGCAAAACCATATGGCTAAGTATTAGAATGTAAGTTTTCTTATTATGGAATACAGCCCCACCCCCATACTTCATATTTGCAGTATTGCTATGAAAATATAACTGCATCAAGGCAGCTCTTGCTTGCTATAGCCTAAATCCACTGAGGACTTTATTAACATTCTTTTTGAAACTTTGGAACTTCATATTTTGTTTCTTTAACTCATTGTCTATCTACTATAATGTAGTGCAATATTTTATTAGTAAATTACTAATATAGTGAGGTGAACAGTTTGAATTAGAGGCTAATTGAGCTAAAAACTGAAGCTTGCTGTTTGTGTTTTACCTCCTCTTAAGGTTTTTTTTTCTCCTAAAATCAGCCCAATAATGTGGTTATGTTAGTGAGAAAGAGACTGCAGCTTCAGAATTCTTCAGTTAGGTGAGAAGGCCCCTAATAGTTTCAGAGTTAGTATGCCATTGTAGCAGAGGATAAATCATATTGCCTACCGGTTCACATGTTCAAGCAGGGAAAGGCACAGTGTTCCCTCTAAGCTGCAGGGCAGCACAGCTTCACAGGTGATTCATCAGCCCCACCCAGTCAGCTCTGTGCATGGAGCCCTGAGCCTCTGAATCAGCTGTGCTGATTAATTACCTGTGAAGCTGTGCTGTGGTCAGCTTAGAGGGAATGCTGGACAGGAGGTGAGGTATTAAAAGTGGGGGAAAAGAACTTCAGACTTAAAAAAATATAGACTTCTGTCTTATGGTAATTGTATAACTCTGATTTGATGTTGTTTAAAATTATACAGAGGAGTAGCCATGTTAGTCTGTAACTGACAAAACTTTAAAAACAGTGAATAGTCCTGCAGCACCTTGGAGACTAACAAAAAATGTAAATGGTATCATGAGCTTTTGTGAGCCCAACCCACGTCTTCAGATGAATAGAATTTAAGAATCCAGGGTACAAATAAATAACAGAAAAAGAGAGGGGATGAAGAGGGAAAGAGAAGGGGAAAAAATGGAGAAAAAATATTGTCAGTTAGTGTCCATGCTAAATGAGGCTAATAAATAGAGTGGGCTCTAAGTATTTTATGTACCTTGTGCTTGGCTTTTTATGTCATTAGGATATAGAATATAGCGGCTCATCCAGGTCAGGTCTTTGTTTAAACATCTATTCAAGGTGTCAAACTTGTAAATGAAACCAAGTTCTGCAGCTTTCCTTTCAAGCTGGCTTTTGAAATTGCTTTGAATAATATAGATACCTTTAGATCCATTAGTGAGTGTCCAGGCAAGTTGAAATGTTCCCCAACTGGTTTCTCTGTGTTATCATTTTGAATATCTGATTTGTGTCCATTAATCCTTCATCATAGAGAGTGTCCAGTTTGGCCAATATACACGGCAGAGGGGCATTGCTGGCACTTGATGGCATAGATCACATTGGTGGATGTGTAGTTATATGAGTCTCTGATGTGGTGGCTTAGGTCCTGTGACCAATGTTGCTTGTATTGATGTGTGGGCAGAGTTGGTACAAGAGTTGATTGCAGGGGTGGGTTCCTGGATGAGTTTGATGGAGGTGTGCTGCATGGTTGCTGGAAATAATTTGTTTGAAGTTAGGGGGTTGTCTGTAGATGAGGGTTGGCCTGTCTCCCAAGGCCTGTGAGCGTGAAGGGTCATTTTCCAGGATAGGTTGTAGATTGTTGTTAATGTACTGGAGGGATTTAAGTTGGGGGCTGTAGGTGATGACCAGTGGTGTTTGTTGTTTTCTTTGTTGGGCCTGTCTTGAAGAAGCCGATGCCTGGGTACTCATCTGGCTCTGTCAGTCTGTTTTTTTTTCACTTCTCCAGGTGAGTATTTAAGTTTTAAGAATGCCCGATATAGATCCTGTAGGTGTTTGTCTCTGTGCGATTGGATCAAATCCAGTTGTATCTTAGGGCCTGGCTGTAAACAGTTGATTGGGAAATGTGTCTGGGATGGAAGCTAGAGGCATGTAGGTAAGTGTTATGGTCGGTAGGCTTCCGGTATAAGGTGGTGGAAATGTGGCCGTTGTGTAAAATTATAGTTATGAAGAACTGAACAGAAGATCTGGACCACAGTTGAGTAGAAGTTAGATGCATTTCTCTTTAGTGATTGTTTACATTTACAGCAACATTCATCTAAAGGGAAGCTACACCCTTTTTGCTCAGCATAGCACCTTAAAATTTCACACAGTGAGGTATTTTTTATGTGATAAAGCATGAATTTTATTTTTAAAAGATTTGTTTAGTTCAGTTTTTGAATCCTTAGCTGCCAGTAGTCATGAAAAAGAACCTCATTTGAGATACAGGAAGTGTGAAGAGTTAAATTGTAAACCAGTTTCCTATTTTACATTGCTAAATATTGAACGGCGATGTTCTTGTGATTATCAGAATATTAAAACAGATGTAAACGGCTTTACCATCTGTACCACTGGGTTCATGAGCTGCCAGTGTCCCTAAAAATCGCCCTTTTAAAATAGCATGGTTGCTAAAATGGGATTACATGAAGTTGTTTTTAAACTGAGCATATATTTTCTACATGAAGAGAAACTTCTTGTTTAAATAGTTGTAGAATATGTGTATTTGGGGGTTCTTTTAAGTTTCTGGACATCTTTGCAGACGCAGCTGTGATTTTATATAGCATGGTATGCAGCTTGTTAGGAGTCAAACACCATGCTTTTGATGGAGTCTACTTCTGTTCGGATTTTCATTATTTTTCCTTTTTTAACAAATGTAACTGACAAAATATTGGTTTGATCTTTGCATATGGGGGAAAAACTGCATCTAATGGGCTGACTTTGAAAGTGGTTCTATGAGCAAAATTGATGTGTTCTCCCATTTCCTCACACATTTTATGTACTTTTCTAAAGCACTTTTTACTGTAGTACCTCACTCACTTCCTCTGGCTAAGGCACTGTGTTGCAGCACATGCTTATTTCAGAGAGTCACAGTACTAGAGTTTTTGACTAGAAAGAAGTCAGGGTTCCTAGTTTCTGCTGTCCCAAGAATAGGAGATTTAGCTCTCATTTTCCCCTGCATAGGTTTATGGGGCATCTTCTTTTAACCACCGGTGTGGTATGATGGTTCAGCTATTAATTTGTGGACATATTTGGTATAGCTTAATTAGTTTTCACAGAAGTTAGGTTTATAACATTTTGTTTTTCAGAATGTTCCTCTTCTTGAGCCTGAGGACAGTGAGAACCTATAGTTGTAAAAATTGAATTAAATACAGTATTATTCTTACTAAAATGTTAGAAATTATTCTTTGCTCTCTTCTTTACTGAACATGCACAAAGGCTTCTAGTGCAAGTGCCAAATATGTGGCAGTTAAGCCAAGACTGCCAGTTGCTGTAGAACTTCTCTCCCATTCTGAAGCATTGTGGGAGTAGTGCTAATACGCTGGAATTTGCTGTCACTGTAGTGAATCACAGTAGTTCAGACTTCTTGCTGAGAATTAATAATGAGAGCACTGTTCAGAAGTTTCTGAAATTGAAGAGATCTGGCAACTATAAGGAGAAAGCAAATAGTCTGTGTCGTGTAGGCATAAGCTTAAAAAAAATAAACTGTTTAGTTGAGGCAGAATTCAGCTACATACAAAAGGGCAAGGCACAAATTCATATAGTTGTTGAAAATATAATGAGTAGTGAAAGTAAATGCTTTAATTAGTTTCACTTGGGAGGTAATGAAGCTGTGCATGCTGTAGGTTTCACTGAGTCACATGAAATGCAAATTTAAAAAGGGAACAGATTTTCTTGACCATAAGTTTCAGTAAATTTTAAATAAATATAAACAGTTCTTTTCAGGATCATTTAAAGTAATTAACAATGAAGGTATAAAAATTCACTTTATTTTTTGTTTCTCATCTTGGACAGTGAAAATACAAGGTCAGTTCCGGGTCAGTTTGGCGCGCGCGCGCGCGCGCGCGTGTGTGTGTGTGTGTGTGTGTGTGTGTGTGTGTGTGTGTGTTTTAAATCAGTTAGAACTTTTTAAAAAGGGAGCATTTTTTAGGTTTTGTGCAAACAGTTTTTACCGAGTCTAAATTTGGCACTGGATAATCCCATTTAAAATGTAAACTAGTTAAATTATATGGGCCCTCTGCACCATGCTATGAGTGCCTCCCGCCCACAGCACAGTGGGTTGGCCAGGCTGGAGCAGCCTCCTGCCTACAGCATTCTACAGGTGGGGGGCTGCTCTGGCTGGGTTGGCCAGTGGTTAACCAGTTACCCCGTAAGCATTCCAGTAAGGCAACTGGTTATCCCTTTACATCCCTACTCTAGAGGTGTATTTAAAATATAATGATTTAGAATCGATAATAGAAGTATCAGGAAAGCTAGCAACATACATGTTGTAGATGTTCAAAGTTGGAGAACCTGTAACTCTCATGGAAGACTGAGATGGAACTGGGCTGATATGAAGGGATGTACATGGGATGAAACTTCAACAGACATCTGTTCTCCTGTTCGATGCCCACCCCAGTCAAATGGCATCACCCTGTCACAGGTATGTCATCACTAAATATGCATCACATTCCTTTATTTTCAGTGGCAAGGAAGAGCTCATATTACTTGAGTGAAAATCTGGACAGCTGTGGGTAGGCAAAATTGTGCCAGTACAGAGGAAGTTAATGGCAGAGCCAGGAGTTTACCACAGATCTTCAAATGAGTACTCTAATGCCTTAGCCAGAAGACCACCTTTCTTCCCAAGTCTGAACACATTATCCCATTCCTAATACATTGGAAAATTAAAGCATAACTATTTAACCAGAATGTTTTTTAAGGTGTTGTCCAATAATACTGGTTTGCACTTCCAGTGTCAGGTTGGATTAGTTGATATACAAGGATATAATCTGTGAAATATGTACATTTGATGGGCATAAAAGCATTACTTCATTTTCAGAAATGCTTCTGCATGTTTTAGGAACATTATTCTTGACTTCCTCTAACACATTTCTATGTTCTCTGGTCTTTTTTTGTGCTATTTCACTTAACTTCCCCATCTTACCATATTGACCAAATCTCTAATAACCATTTAATGGATAATTTTAATGTGGGCTCTATCACATATTAATTTTGGCAGCATAAATCTCATTATATAGTCTTATTTTCAAACAAGGACAAAGTGGAAAGGATACTTTTGTGCAATTAAATTGCAAAAAAATTAAATTATTCATCCAGGTTTCAAAGAATGTTTTTTTTTTTTTACGTAGTGTGTTTTCCTTAACAGTGACTTGACATTGAAGGCATTGAGATGATTCCTTTGAATAAGCCTAAAAAGAAGCAGAGACTTTTTGTTCATAATGTTTTAAACAGGTATACCGTGTCAGAAGATACCTAATTTTTTGATGAACTTATCACTTTGGTAACTAAGTGCTGAACAGAATTATATTAAAAAGCATAAAAGCTAGTTCTTGTTACCGCGACGTCAGGCTATTTTATTTATTTTTCCTTCAGAAGGAAGTCTACTTACAAACATGCTTTACTATGGAGAACAGGTGACTACTGAAAATCATATAGAGAACATGCTGCAAAAACAAGCCATTGTGCTTTGTCTTTTAAAGACTGGCAAGCTTATTCACTGTGTTTAAGATTTAAAGCAATTCTACATGGCCCTTTTGGATAACTCAGATTACCAATTTTATATTGTGTTTCCTTATAATCCACCAAATTCCTTCTGGTCTTGCTACTTAATTGTGTGGAATAGAGAAAAATAAAAAAAAATAGTATTAATGAATAATTTCGCAACATTTATAGCAATAAGTAGCTTATATGCATTTGTGTAAATGTAAACAAATGATTTAAGCGACAAAGATAAACTGCCATAACTGAAGTTTTAAAAATGTATCTTGAATAAATCGCAACATTTATTAGAGGGATTATATCAACATGAAGAGTATAGTAAAACTGAAGGGTGCATAAATGTATTCTGGGACTCCACCCTTTCTGCATACTAATCGCAAGTAGTAGAGTGCAATTTTCATGAAACTCACATAATGGTCTAACATAATTTCTAATAATAACACACTTCACTCAAAACATGATTTGTGGTCTTAAACTGTTTATGCAGGCAAAAGGATTTTGTTGAGGAAGGAAAGCTCAAGAAAAGCCATAGAACATAGGAGGAGGAGGAGAAACTAGTACAACCAGTCAAGAAACTAGTATAACTGGTCAAAAACATTTAAAATGCAGAAGCATGTCTGAAAAGACAGGTATGTAAATTTTGACAAGCCAAAAACGTGTCTCATTGATGTAGTGTCCTCACACAGCAGGTAATCCAAAATGATCTTGGTATTGCAGGCTAACATGAATGGGTAACATCCTAACCAGGATTTCTCCAGCATAGTAGGGATACAAATAGGCTAAAGGTCATGAACTTAGGTACCTATGTTTTAGCTATCTAAATACATAATTAGGGACCTAAATAAGCACTAAGCTTTTCAGATATGATGAAATACTTTGGAATATCCTTTGAAATCTATGGGCGCTGTGGATGCTCAGAATCTTTGAGAAGTCATGCCACTCCACTCTCAGTCTTGTAAAGAATGCCCTGAGTATATGGAAGCAAGCAAACAACAAAATAAAAAACACATCACCAAACCCAATCCAAGGCGTATTAGTGTATCTTTTCTATTGCCTGTGAAAGAAATGTGTAAATGTGTCATTTGACTGCATGGTAATGAATATGATTGGACATTAAAAAAAGTGCCAGAGGCTATTGATTTATTTTTGTGATCTGGGACTGCTTCTACTAAACATGGATCTTTCCTGCTTTGCATGAACAGTATAAAAAGATAAAAACAGCTATTACCAAATGGCTATAAGCAGACACCTTTCCTAACCTGTTGTATAAACACAGTCCACGCAGCATAAAAAGTCCTAATTCATTTTTCTGTAATTTGGCTTTAATAATAAAGTACACAGGAATAAGATATAAGATTAGCTTAAACAGTCTCCCCAGAGTTGGCTACTACTAGATTTTCCTTCTTTATGACTGCTCACCGCAAGTGTGTTTCTTTTTAGACAGGCACTCCTTCCTTTCTATGCAGCTGGGATAAAGAATCACCTGCCTGAATGAGTAAACAGAACTCTCTTAATC
The DNA here is from genome assembly GCA_032595735.1 of Pelochelys cantorii. Lineage (NCBI taxonomy): Eukaryota > Metazoa > Chordata > Testudines > Trionychidae > Pelochelys > Pelochelys cantorii. Next base: position 57,241,759 of record CM064329.1, on the reverse strand, counting down.
TTTTCCTAGTATGATAAACACCTGCTTAACAGTGTAAGGTTTTGGACAAAACAGTGCTAAGTTGTTACAATACCAACTCCAATCATAGAGGAGGGGGTTCTGTGTTACTCCAGAGAATTATTTCTTGAGTGTCTGGCTGGTGGGTCTTGCTGACATGTTCAGTGTCTAACTGATCACCATTTGGGGGGTTGCGAAGGAATTTTCTCTCAGGTCAGAGACCCTGGGATTTTTTTTGCCTTCCTCTGCAAGGTGGGTCATGGGTCACTTGCTAATTTAAACTAGAGTAAACGGTGGATTCCCTGTAATATGAAACTTTTAAACCATGATTTGAGGACTTCAGTAATTCAACCAGAGGTTACAAAAGGGGATGTGTGAGATTCTATAGCCTGCAATGTGCAGGAGGTCAGACCAGATGATCACAATGGGGTGTTCTGGACTTAAAATCTATGAATCAATATGCAATGGAGGAAAACACGGTTCTTTTTCTTGAGAGATGCAGTAGATTGTAGAAGCCTGTTGGTGAGCATTTCAGCCTGCCAAACCACAGTCTGACAGACCTGCAAGTAGCTGTCTAGTCACAAACCAGCTCCACAAGCCAGATCCACAGGGAGGCCCTGGAATCACAGTTCATCCGCAAAGTCAATTCACATGCTAAGGGACTCAATCGTGATATGGGCTGGCTAGGACACTACCTACTTAGTAACCACTAAAGGTGCTAACAGCTCTCTGAGTGGTATCCTTCCTGTGTTAGGAATATATCTATTAACTTTGATTTTTATCTGCTTAAGTTTAAGTACCCATTCTCTAGATACTTAATGATGCTCTGTCTCCCACCTCCCCTCCCCTTCCCCTCTCCTATTTCCAGTTTTCATATCCCAAACTCATAACTCCGGTCATCTGAAGAAGTGGGTTGTGCCCATGAACACTCATGATACCATCTACATGTTTTGTTAGTCTATAAAGTGCTATCAGACCATTTGTTATTAGATTCTGTTTGTTAGTGACTTCTCAGTTGCCAGAAAAAGTTGCCATTATCTGGTAGTTCCCAGTAAGTGGAAGGCAGGCAGCAGCCAGTGAAGGAAGGGCTGGCATGTGTCTTCCCTGCAAACTTGTCTGGGTAGGGCAGCAGCAGAGAGGGTGGTTGTGTTTATTATGCCAGGTCTTTCTACAGGGATTGTAAATGTTTGGGGCCAATGCCGTTGAATAGTACCTCTCCCTATGCTTTTAGGGTGCTCAGCACATCCCACTATTTCCTTCCCCACTTCAGCTCTCTGGCAGGGTGCAACCTAGCGTGCATAGGGAGAAGTATAATGTATTTCTAGCATCTAGGCTACTGCAGCCATTACCTCACATTTGCCCTGCCACAACCTCCCATTCCAGCCCTTTACCTCCTGTGTGATCCCTTTCCCAGTGCTTCCTTTCTTTGCTGCAGCCCTCCAAACCTGCCTACAGTTGGGGCTTTTCTTCCAATATATGTTCTTAATAAGCGGCATCCTGTTGCCAGTATTGAAGTCCCATTCCCATTAAAGCTTGTGGGATTGGTTCCCAGCAAAGTGTTGCTGTTAAACAGAGGTTGTTAATATCTGGATTTCTGTTAAACAGAATCTACTGTTTGTGAGGATGTCATCTCCTCAATGATGAGAGAAGTGAAAATGTCATAGGGAACATTTACCAGTTGGAAGGGGAGGTGAATCAGCTGCCAGATATCCACTTTAGAGCTACAGCTGTTTGTGTCTTCTGAATTTAAAGGCCTATCTCTCAAAAAATCACACAGTAAAAGGCCCATATGAAAAGGATAACAGTCCCTTCTTCCCTTATTTATTCTTGGATCTGGACTTCCAACACTCCGATCATCTGAAGAAGTGGGTGGTGCCCATGAAAGCTCATGATACCATATACATGTTTTGTTAGTCTTTAAAGTGCTACTAGACTATTTGTTGTTTTTTAAGTTTTTCCTGTTACAGACTAACTCGGCTACCCCCTGAAGCTTTAGTACATTATGATGTTTCAGTAATTGCCTAGCAATTGTAAAGAGAGATGTTTCTCTGCAAGGGGGAGTAATCCTGCCTTTTTGAGAATAAAGAATTGAAGTGAAAGACATCCCCAGCTTCTCCACGTTGGATGTTGGTGCTGGAAATAGAGAAGCCTTTGTTTATATGTTTCTGGTGTTTAAAAACAGATACTGTGTTAACACTGGCTGTTTAGTGGGCAGCCATGAAATCACTTAGTACTGTGGTTGGTGGTCTTGCATGACATGATGTGCCAATATTTCTGGGCCATATTGATAATTCATTGCGTATGATGCTCTACATGTTATCCTTGTTAAATACTGGCTACTCAGTTGTCTCCTTCCTGGACATTGCACCACCTTCTCCTTAGTATGTTCTCACTTTGCACCAAGGTGTGATGGGTCTCCCTACTCATGGCCAAGGCACGTTGATAGGAAATCTCAGGTTGCCTATGCTTTGAGTGATGTCTGCTTGGATATGTGAGCCTGATAACCCAAAGAGGAAACAGCCCAAAATATTGTCTAACAGTTCTGAGTACATTTCTTCAACCCATTGAAGGCCTCTGCATCACTACACCATCCTGGGCAAACTGAGGCACCACTCCAATGCCTGGATTGCTTGGGTCCCTCTGAGACATGGGAGTTATGATCATGCTAATACAGTTACCCAAACTATAAAATTCTCTGTGTACCTGGAGGCTGTACTATTGCGGGTCACATTTCTGGTGCCTTTTATGCTGATCTCAGCACAACTGATGCTGAAGCATTCTCCAGTGACGCTACTTTATTTTTCACATGAATGCCGCAGTCTATTATCACCTGTTTAGGATATAGAAGACATTGAAGAGACATATCAGAATGAATGTTGTTTGGATACACAAGGGATTAATAACTCTCCAGAACCAAAATACCTTTCTGCCTTAAAAGACCACAAAGGAAATTGTCTTTCCCAGGATGATCTTATCTGTCTACTGCCCTCTACTGGTTGAAGGCTTTTTTTTTTGTTATTGTCTCAAGCAGTTGTTTCCAAAGTTAACTGAGATTGTTGAGCCTGGAACTAGATAAAAATACTGGGTCGGCCTGTTCATAATGGTACATTTGGCAAGTATGCAGTGATTGGTCTGTTGTACAATAATATCTTTGCTTTTAATGTTCCATCTCCAAGAGGAAAAGATGTCTGTCCTTTAGATATAAGATTCCCAAGCTAAGTAAAAATGCAGTGTAAGATGCTTGAATATTTATCCTCAATTGGCTATATACTGGGCAAGCTGAGCTGTTTGATAAAATGCTGACTGGGTTGAAGAGGGGAAAAGATTTGGGGAAGAATGCAATGTTCACTTTCCTCCCATTGTTCTTCATGTTGTACCAGGAGATGAGATTTAAACATGGGAACCTCGCTATCAAAACATATTATGGGAATCTTTACTTGAAAAAGGTGTTTCGTATCTCCCTCACCTTTCTGAACACCACTGAGTATAGTATAGCCTCCTGCAGCAACAGACCCATGCATTGGTATATCAGACAGTGCCAGCCCTACACTTTCTCAGTTCCTTCTTACTGTCTATAGTGGTTAGTCAGAGTGCCCTTCCTTGCATAGCAAGGGCTAGTGGTTTGGTCTCTTCTGACTTCAAGCCTTAGGGCCTTGTATACAGGTTGTTTAGTAGTAGTTAAGTAATTGTTAAGTGTAGCTGTTAGTTAATTCCAGCAGGGACTTTGTTTCAGGTTGAGCATGCCCTGGTCTCCCAGGTTTAAGCCTTGTGCAGAATAAGTAATTCCCATAGCAATTGCCTTAGTGCTTTGTGTACACATGAAGGATAAGTGCCATATTTGTAAGAATTTTTGGTCCAGGTCTTGGAGGAAGCAGGATATTTATTTGTGGGATGTCATAGAGTTTGCCGTTTGTCTGGCTTTCAAGTTGTCTCACCAGGACTCAGAGTATCTTAGCTTCAGTGCACATTGTGCCCTAGCATCAGGCTCCGCCCAGCATTGCTTCCTGTTGCCAGTACCCCACAAAAAAGCAAAGAAGCATACTCCCTACCACCAGGCAAGAAGGGTCATGGGTCATTGGACAAGGGACTCAGTTTGGACTGCCTGGCTACTCTGGAGCCATGTGTGTGCGCCTCCCTAGTCGGGGCTCTTAGCTGTTTAAAAGGTCCATCACCAACTAACTCCTAGGAGTGGTATGGGATCTAAGCCCCTATTGGCACCAACACCTTCCCAAGCTCCCCGGGAGCCAGGCCTGGTTGAGAGCCATGTTCAGAGATCAAAGCAGAGGAGACTGCACCCACCACTAAATCTCCCTTCCCCATGGGGGATGGTGTCCTAGAGCCTTGATGGTACTTCATCCCTGGATGAGGCAGTTCACAAAACGTATGGTTAGATGATTTTTATAGAATACCAGCCCCCACTTGGATGGCTAGCCAGGAACTTGTTCCTAAAGATGGAGGAGGTGGCCGAGCAGGAAGACACATTGGTCATTGTTTCCTTGGCCTCGACTCCTGCCCACATCGCACGGCCAGTGCATGATGGAGTCCTCAAAATTGCAAATCGCATCAACTCTCCCACCTCCAAAAGGGCTGAAAAGATGTGCTTTGTCCAGCCAAAGGTTTGAGCAACTTCATACTCACCCACATCTGGGCTTGCTGGTGGTTTATGCCAATGAAAAAGACAAGCAGGGGCACATTAGCTCAGCTCCCAAAAATAGAGGCCAAAAGACCAGACCTTTTTGGGGAAAAAAAAAATTATTCAACTGCTAACCTGCAATTTTGGGTAGGAAACCAGAAGGCCCTCTTCAGCAAATACAGTTTTAACTTATGGGACTCCTTCCATAGGTGCAAGGAGTCCCTCCTGCAGGGTTTGGCCCAAGAATTCAACACCCTGGTTAAGAAGGATACCATGGCAACTAGGTGATCCCTCTAAATGGTGTGGGATGTGGCAGATTTGGAAGCTAGGGTGGTCATGTCAGCAGTGGTTATGAGGCACAGCTCCTGTTTGCAGACCTTGAGTCAGGACCTTCCATTCAAAAGGAATGCTCTCTTCTCCAAATAAATGGGTGTGAGGCTGCATGGGTTAAAGGACACTAGACCGTCCCTTCACTTGCTGGGCATATGTAACAGTTTGTGTGGAAGCAATTCCAGGTGGCCACACCACCATGGCCTTAGAAGCCTGGTCTGAGGTCTGCAAAGAGAAGGGATAGAGACACCATTTTTAATCATCCCGCCCTTTCTCCTCCCATCACCCTGCAGCCTGGCTAGGCAAAGCACCCCGGGGTCCAGGTGCACTCATTTTGAGGATGTGCTTAAGAGCAATACCCCAGTCAACTCCCATTCTTTCCTTGACTACCTTTATCCTATTTGTCATGGTTACATGTCACCTCAGATCACTGGATGTTGACAATGCTACAACCTACAGTTTTCAGTCGCCCCTGCCTTCTGTATACCCTCTTCTCCATCTCTCCTCAGGGACCCTTCTCAGGAGCAACTCCTCATTAAAGAGGACAGTAAGAGGAGGTCCCTTGGGACATGCCAGGGAAGAGTTGCTACTCCTATTATTTCCTAATCCTGAAGTGAATATGGGCCTCAGACCCATTCTGGACCTGTAATGCCTCAGCAAGTCTCTCAAGAACAGTTTTGCATGGTGTACCTGGTCTCCATCATCCCCTCTCTGGATCAAGGAATCTGGTATGTTGCCCTTGAGTTGAAGGAGGCATATTTCCATATTCCCAGGTCAGAGATGTTTTCTTTGCTTCATAGTAGGTGGATGTCATCTCCAGTTCATGGCGCTCCCCTTTCACCTGTCATCAGACCCAAGGGTCTTTACAAAATTTATGGTGCTAGTGGCTGCTTATCTGAGTTGTCGAGGGGTCCAGTTCTTCCTATATCTTGACAGTTGGCTCATCAGTGGCATGTGTCGGGAACACGTGCAAAGAAGCCTCCATCTGGGGTGTTCCATCTGCCTCAACATGGGCCTGTTAGTAAATGATAAAAAATTTACCTTAAGGCCAGTACAGTGAATAGATCTCATAGGGGCAGGTCTCAACTCCACATCAGTCAGAGCTTTCATTCCAGAGGCGTATTCTCAGGCCATGTTGGAGATGAACTCACATTTAAAGAACCACCTGCTCACCATGGCTCACATCTACCTGCAGTTCTTGGGTTATATGACAGCTTGTACATATGTGGCAAATCATGCCAGGCTCCATCTCTGGACTTTACAAGCATGGCTGGCATCAGTTTACCTCCCCAACAGGCGTGACCTGGATTGCGTGGTCAGAGTGCCAATTGCATTCTTTCAGGTCTGGATTGGTGGATGAACCCAGAGTGAGTGTTTCAGAGAGTTCCCTTCGCAACCCAGTCCCTGTCACTGACTGTGGTCTCCAATGCATCAGACCTGGGCTGGGAGCCCACTTTTGCAAGGTCAGCATGCAAGGCCACTGGCTGTGAGGTTATTTGGCCCACCATATAAATGTCAAGGAGTTCAGAGTGGTTTGCTTGGCCTGTCAGGCTTTCCTGCCCCACCTGAAGGGCAAGACGGTGCAGGTCTTCATGGACAATACCACTGCAGTATATTATATCAACAGGCATGGCAAAACTAGGTTGTTGGCCGTTTGCCAAGAAGCTTTCTGCCTTTGGGACTTTTGTGTGCAACAGGCCATTCATCTGGTAGCTGTGCATCTGCCTAGGACCAGGAACGTGTCTGCAGTTCTCCTCAGCAGGATCTTCTTGGTTGGTCCATCCAGAGATGGCCAGTATTATTATTCAGAGGTCGGGGACTCTCCAGGTAGACTTGTTCACATCCCATTGGAACAGGATATGCCACATGTACTGTTTTCTCTGGGGATGGATGGGGTTCACTGACAGATGCTTTCCTGCTACCATGATTGGAAGCCCTGATGGATGCTTTCATGTCAATGCTGTAGATCCACAGAGTCCTTGTGAAGATTAAAAGGACAGAGTAAAAGCTATCCTGATAGTCCCTGAGTGGCTTATGGGCTGTGCCCACGAAAGCTTATGATACCATCTACATATTTTGTTAGTCTTTAAAGTGCTACCAGACTATTTGTTGTTTTTTAAAGTTTATCCTATACGGACTAACTTGGCTACCCCCTGAAGCTTACTAACACTGCTGCAGCCTGCTGCTGGATCTTTTGGTAGCTGCCCCAGAGTGGCTGCCTCTAAGGCTAGACCCGTTGTCCCAGAACGATGGCCATCTTTTGCATCTGAACCTGGCAGCATTGCACTTTACAGGATCTTTTGAAATGGGGCATTTCTGTTGAAAGATCCCCACTTGACCGCGGGGGGGTGTGTGTGTGTGTGTGTGTGTGTGTGTGTTTTTTGAAAGCGGCTTTTCGAAAAAAAGCCACAGCCACCATTATGTAAATGAAGCATGGGAAATTCAAATCCCAGCTTCATTTACAATTTCAATATGTCTAATTTACATCCCTTTATCGGAAAAGGGATGTAGTTTAGACATACCCCCTTCAAAATCTGTCGTGGCCCTTTTGATCAGACATAAAGTTCTTCCCATCTGTCCCCAGCACTGAATCCATGAAGTGAGTGAATGAGTAAGATCTTATACAAGAGTCTTCAGCTTTTGGGATTCACTATCTTGCAGCCTTCCAGAATCTGATGAACATACTTCAGATCATATATTAAAACTGTTATTTTGCCTACTAGAGGTTTCTTACTGCTCATGAGGAAGAGGTGATGACCTTTCAATAGGTTTAATTTTGTCAGCAGGTGGGGATGAAGGAATGGGTGTAATTTACTTTTATGAATTGATTGTTTAGTCCTTGGTATTAAATATCTAACCCTTGTCTAGATATTGCATAATAATTAGCACATAATAAATCAGTCAAATGATAACCAGTCATGGAATAGATTTTTGTGTGTGTGCCTTTGTCTCTTCCATAAGACTCCCCAATTGTTTATTGCCTTTACACCCTCACCATTTATTTCAGTTTACTTTTCTATCATTTGCAATTAAATTTTTAGTTGTAGATACAGAAAAGCAGAATGCTAGGTGACAATAAGCCCTGTACAGAATTGCTCTGGGATTTTGTGTATGTGTGTGTCACTTAAGAGTGCCTCATGTTTTTTTGCTTGCACCTTTGGAGTTGTTTGCCACTGTGTGTTTTGATCATAAGATCTTTGGTAGAGGAAGAAAGCCTTCCATTGAAAGAAATTATGATGCCTTTTACTGGCACGTTATCTTCCAGTTATGGTCCCTATGTGGATTACAGATGCGTGTGTGCATGCACACCATGCACCGGAGCTGGAACGTGGTCACCAGATCTCTGGATGCCTTGAGGCTCCCATCCCCAGTTGATGAATCTCTCTTGTTTTGGTAGCATCTGGCTCGGCTCTGACTCTCACTGCCAGTATCTCTCCTGCACTAGGACTGACCTGTGTTGCTGGCTGTCTCACTTCTGCCAGATCTGTGCTCTGATTCTGAAGCTTTAGAGGAGTAGCCTAGTTAGTCTGTAACTGGAAAAACTTAAAAAACAACTAATAGTTTTGCAGTACCTTAAAGACTAACAAATTATGTAGATAGTATCATGAGCTTTTGTGGGCACAACCCACTTCTCTGGATGAAACACTACTCCAATTCTGAGCCAGACCCTGCATTCTCCCCAGTGCACTCCTATAGCCTGGACCCTTGTTGCCAGCCTACCCACTGGCATACATCCCTTCTGCTTAGGCATGGATTTATTACCTCTAGGGGTTGCCAATGCCCGGTGACTCATATGCCTGGCCCTACCGGGATTCTTACTGGGATTGTGGGGTACCACCAGTCCCATATTACTGGCCATTCCCTACCTACACTATTCCTCCTTCCATCTATGATTAATCCAAGGACATTTCTGTAGCTTTGGCACTTTTGGCATTGCTGGTCTCTACTGCAGCTTCCTCATCCATAGATGAGGTGCTCACCCTGCTTTCCCTTCCTCCTCTACCCTCCCAACATCCACACTCAGTACCAGAACCTACTGTGGCGCATGGCTGCAGATCTCAAGCAGCCAGTGGATGTGAGGGAGATGTTCCAAACTCTCAGAACAAGTTCCTGGACATCTTGCAGTCATCTTGGACTTCTTGCACTGTAGTTTCTATCTATGAAGCCATCTTGCAACGAGCTTAAGCAATGTGGCACACCCCATGTTCCTGTGTCCCTATAACGAAACAGGCAGAATGCTGCTACTACTACATGTCATCTAAGGGTATGGACTTCCTATTTACCAACCTCACACTGCAACTCGCTCTTGGGTCACATGGTGACTGAGTGCACCCAAATATAACACCTCAAGTCATTCCTTCTGATTGGGCGGTGAAGAAACTTGACTTGCTGAGGCTCAAGATCTACTCCATAGGCCTCCAGCTCCTCAACCACCAAGCAGTCTTGGCAAAAGAATGACTTTCCCCTTACTCCAAGCTGGCAGAGTTCCAGGCCTTTTGCCTGACAGAGAAATGACAGGGTTTTCAGGCCCTACTGGATGAGTGCAAACTAGTTGCAAGGTGTCTCTCTAAGCCATGGTTGATGGTGCTGACATCTCATAGTGCTCTTTGGCATATGTGGTGATGCTCTGCCAGGATTCCTGTCTTTAATCCTCCAGCTTTCCTAAGGAAGTCCAGACCACCCTTGAAGACCTTCCCTTTGACAACCATAAACACTTTAGCGGTAAAATGGATGATTCCCTCCAGTCATTTGGTATCTACGTATCGGCCCCAACCTGCAGGCGGCAGCAGTCATGCTTTCGACCCCTCCCTCACATTGCTTACAAACCCTATCCTCATTGCCTGCAAGAGCCATATCACAGATGCCCGTGCATGCAGCAATCTCACTACTCTGCCACTTCCACCTTTCCACATTGTCCATCAGAGCAGTCATTTTGACTCTTCCCTGATATTTGCAAACCTCTCTGTACCCTTCGATAGAGCCTCAGATCCTATTCAAGCATTGTCTTGCCTTGCTTGCCTATATCTGAGGTAAGATCACCACTGATGATTTGGTGCTGGCTTTGTTCACCAGCAGTACCTGTTAGTTTTTCTTCTTCCCTCCTTGTCCACCCCATGGTGGTTCAGGGAATCCTTCCCAACGTGATAGCCTCCTCCAGAAAGGAGACACAGAGCATGTCCATTTTTGTTGCCATGCTTGTGGTTTTTATTCCTCGTATTTCCTTGTGCCAAAGAAGGGGCTACTGAAATTTTTCTGTATTAATTTTTGCAGTATTAATTTTTTATTTGATTTAATATTAAATAAACATTTAAAGTCATGCACCTTGTTAATAACCCCATGTTTCAGTATTTTTCAGTATTCTTTCTTCTTTCATATATATTGTGGCAAGGTCAGTCCCACTCTTGGGTCCCAGACTCCTGCTCAGTCCACAATCTTGCAGGTTAGGTATTGCAGCACAGGTCCTGTTTGCCCTTGCCAGGGTTTGAGCTTCTCTCCCTTGGCTAAAAATGGCTTTGGGGCAGGTATCCTCTGGTCAACCTGAGCTGGGTAAACAATCCTCTCCACCTACTGGCTGGACTCATAGGCTACCAGGGTTGGGGAGGGGAGCCCAAACACCCCTGGTTGAAGCTCCTCACCTCCCTTGCTGTCGCTGGCAATGCTGCCATTCCCTTTCTCCGTATTTTTCTGGTTTTCTTCTTATCTGTACTGGTCTCACTCCAGCTTCCTCTCCCACTCTCCCTTTCTTCCAGCAGGGAAGGCTTTTTAAAAAGGCCCCTGGCAGCCTCAAGTGAGATCAGCTGTCCCTAATTGATTTACAGCAGCCCTGTCTCTGCTGCTCCTGATTGCCGCAAAGTAACCCTCTCCTAAATTGCTGCCTGCCTTTTAGAGCTGCCTCATATATATATATATATATATATATATATATATATATATATATGCCTACATGACAAAACTCACTCTGCTCATGTATGGAAAAGCTTAGCAGGTACACTGGTCTACACCTTGGTCACACCATATGCCTGCCTGCATATGCGCTTCCTCCAGATGTGGTTCCGGTCAGTCTACAGTCAGATCACATAGGCAAGTCGGTCCTGATTATCACCTCCATCCTGGCTTCTGTCACCCGGTGTTGCAACCCAACCAAGCTCTTGGCCAGCACCCTATTTGCTCCTACCACACCATGGATGCCTTATAGGATGCCCTTTTGGAGGGCCACATAGCTCAAAGTTTCTGGTTACCCAGGGAAGCACAGCTGCATATCACCATCCTGGAACTGCAGCCCTCCTGCCTTGCTTGCTAGGCATTCCTGCCCCTCATCAGATCCAGCCACATTCAGTTGCTGTACAAAATGTTGATAATTGTATATCTCAACAAACAGGGTGGGGCCTGATCCCCTGCCCTTTGCATGGAGACTATCCTCCTCTGTAATTGGTGTCTCAGACACAGGGTCACTGTTCATGTCATGCACCTCCCAAGCAGAAACTTTTTGGTAGATGTGCTCAGCAGGTCCCTCCATGCAAATTACAAGTGGGAGTTCCATTACTTGATGCTTCATTCAGTCAGTTGCCAATGGGGCGTGCTGTGCTGGGACCTCTTCACAGTATCTGAAAACGGCAAGCTATCCTTCTGCTCCAGAGGAGTCTTTGGGCCTAGCTCACAGGGCAATGTCCTTCTCCTTCCCTGGGCCACCAAACTTCACCATATGCCTTCATGCTCATTCCCTTGCTAGTCCCGCTCTAGGGGAGCAGGATCAGGCAATAGTCATTCTCACAGCACCCTCATGCTTTTGTCAGTATTAGTTTACAGATTTCCTGCATCTTTCTGCTTATCTTGCAATCTGCCTTCGTACTTTCTCAGATCTCCTCACATGGACACCTTTGGCATCCCAGCCCAGGATTGCTCCATCTCATGACCTGTTACTGGGGTGGGGCTCAAGTTTAGACAGGGCCTATCTCAGTGATTGGCTCATAAGGGTTGGTCATATTACAAGGTATGGTCAGCAGTTCAAATGTACAACAAATGTACCATTCCAAAGTCTAAGCCTGCAGATAAATCTCAAGAAATTGATTTTGACCCCCTAGCCAATGAGTTTTCTTTATAGGAGTATGTTTGGATTTGATATTGCAAAAAGATAATCTCCTTTTCAGCAGGCACCTTGCTCTATGGGACCTAATCCAACTGAGTTCAGCTTAGCACAGAAGTTTCAGAAAGGACACATCTGCATTTCCTGGAACACGTGTCAGCCTCCATTTTTGAGACACAAAATGCCAGATTCATTTTCAGTGTCTTCGGGGATGACTTGGTACTGCTTGTGTACCCAGCATGCACAGTATGAAAAAGCAAGTATCTGTATCCAGCCAAGTCTTACAGTCACTCACCTGGTTGAGGAATCCATCAAAGTTTGTGTAGGAATCCTGTTAGACCAGAATCTGCCCACAGTAGTATTAGCATCAGATGCTTTCCTCTTGGGATGAAGGATCCTCATATAGAGTCCAAGGCATATGGTCACAACAGGAAGAATGCTTGCTCATCAGTCTATTGGAATTAAGGGCCATCAGAAATGCTTGCCTGTGATTTCTTTCCCCAATCAAAACAAGGTTCGTAAGGATCTTGACTAGGAATGTGAAAGGTTAACCAGTAAGCATCACCCTAAGGGGGTAATGCTTTCTGGTTCCAGTGAACTGGTAAGTGCTGAAGCAACTTCCTGTCCATCCCCAGCAGGGGGCTGCTCCAGCCCTGCAGGGCCCACTGCAGGCAGGGGCTGCTTCTGCAAGCTGGAGCAGCCCCGTCCATGGTGGCCCTGGCCTAACACCCCTCCCCCCCCATCCCCAGGCAGCCATAGATTACATGCTGACTCCCCAGGAGAAGGGCGGGCAGCTCTTGCTGGCTTCATTCAATGGGGAAGAGGCTTCAGTATAGCAGCAAAGCCTTCCTGGGAGCTGGGCTGGTAGGGGCTGGCAGCCTCACCCCCATGGAGGCTATTTAAATAAATATTACATCCCAGACTAGCTGAATTTTATCAAACATGGCAAACCATCACCACCGACAAGTGGGTGCTAGAGATCATCCAAACAGGTTACTGCATATCATTCATTACCATCCCCCACCTCCAAACCCTCTCCCTGTCCCTTTTCAGGGACCCCTCTCATGAGCACATGAGGCACAACACCTCTTACAATTAGGGGCCATAGAAGAGGTTCCACAACAACACAGGGGGAATTCCCATTATTTTCTCAACACCAAGAAAACATCCAGCCTAGCCTGGACCTGCCCTGCCTGGGGGGCAGACACCTCTCTCCTGGTTGTGCCCACTGGAGCTGTGGGAGCCGTGGAGAGGTGCCTCTCACCTGGCCCCAAGCTTCTGCACTGAGAGAGGGTTGGGATAGTCCTCTCTCCCTGGAGCAGCCTGCATACCGAATCACTCACTCCCAGCCAGAGCCCTTGTACCCCATCCCTCTGATCCAGCCCTGAGCTCTCTCCCACATTCAGAAGCCTTTGGCCCCACCCCCACCACAAGAATTTATGTGCACCAATATGAAGGTGCCGTGGCACACATCACCTCCATATTGGTACACATAACAAAATTCATTCTCATTCTATTCAGAGGACAGGAAAAAATAGAGGGAACATTTCACATTTTCATTAGAAATATAAAAGATTCTGTTAAATAGCTGAAAGGAATTAAGGATGTAAAATCCCAGTTTAAAAATTAAACAGTTAAATAGAATGTTAACCAGCTAACTGGGATCCCACAGGTAGGGAGCCACTCCAGCCTGGCTGAGCTGGGGCGGCCCTCTGTCCGTGGGGCAGCAGTAGTGGGATGCTGCTCCAGCCCAGCCAGGCCCACTGTGCTGTGGGCTGCTCTGGCCAGGCTGGGCCCAGCCCACTGTGCCAAGTGTGGGGAGCTGCTTGGGGTGGGCTGGACCTGTTGCTCTGCAGGCAGAATGCTGTTCCTGCTGGGCCCACTGCCCCGCAGGCCATGGCCTGCTCTGGCTGGGCCAGGCCCGCCATGAGCAGAGAACTGCTCCAGCCTGGCTGGGCTGCTGGTTTACTGGTTACCGGTAAGCGTTACCCATTAACATCCCTAAAAGGAATCTACTTACCTTCAGAAATGGAGAAGATAAGATGTTTGGTGTAAATAATGTCATCTTTTTCTGACTCACTCGTGTCTTCCTCAACCCTGGACTACCTGTTGGAATTACAAAATTCTGGCCATTCTATAAATCCCACCTCAGGATGGGTTTCTCAGTATTTGCTCATTGACCACGGCAAGATTCCTAAAAGAGCTTTATCAGTTTTTTTCCCCACAGATTGGAGCCCCTGCACTTCTTTGAGATCTCAACTTTGTTCTTAAACATTTGATGAAATGATGTTTGAGCCGTTAGCTACATGATTGCTACATCTCTCTATGAAGATTGCCTTCTTGGTGGCCATCATCTCTGAAGTGATGGGGCGATGGGAAATCTAATGGCAGATTCCCCTTTTACTGTGTTTTTCTAAGGTTAAGGCAGTGGTCATCAACCAGTAGATCGGGATCTATTGGTAAATCTTGGAGCCTCTGACAGGTGATCTTGACTAGTTTGACCAAGAGGCTATCAAGTGCTGTCATTTCAACTGCCCCTCCCCCCACTGATGCTCATCTCCCACCCTTTGCTGCCCCTCCCAGTGGGGAGCGTCCTGCTTGCTGTGCAGGGCAGGGGAAGGAGAGGAGGGTGCTGATGTAAAGGTGCCCCCTCCCACTCTGTATCCTTTCTCCACAGAGTAGAGAGGGGTCACAACAGGACTAGGGATAGAGCAAGTTTGCTGGCTGCTTTAAAAAGTGGGCCAGGGCCAGGGCAGGGGTGAGCCTGCCTTAGCCCCACTGCACCACCAATCAGGAGCCACCAGCAGTACCCAGCTGGAGCCCACATCCTGAACTGCTACCACAGTCATGAATCTCCTACTGTACCCCAAGCTCCTGCCCTAGCCCTGAGCACCCTTGCATCTAAACACCTTCCAGAGCCTGCGCCTAGAACCCCTTCCTACATCCCAATCGCTCCCCCTGAGCAGCTCAGAGCCCCTCACACTCCAAATCCCTTAATCCAAGACCACAGCCTGCACCCCATCCCTCTGCCCCAGCCTGATGAAAGTGAGTGAGGATGGGCAAGAGAGGGAGAATAGAATGAGCAGGGGCAGGGCCTTGGAGAAGGGGCGGGAAGGAGGTGGGGCAAGAGTATTTACATTTGAGGTAGATCTTGGATTGCACTTACATTCAAAAAGTGATCTCACGCTTAAAAAGGCGGAGACCCCTGGGTTAAGGTATCTTTATGACTTCATCTAAAGTTCTGACCTAAAATATTTTCTTAGTTTCTTATCAAACTATTACCCTTCTGTTTTTTCCCCTAAGTTGCATCAGTCTACACAGAAGTCTGCTTTTCATACATTAGATTAAGAGTCTTTACATTATACTTTACTTGGACTGAACTAAGACATCCAGGAAGACTCCTCCTAGATTTTGTAGGATAGGAGAGGTAGATCTAAGAGAGTGCCTATATCCCCTCAGGGACTGACTTGATGATGCATATCTGGTTGTATAATTGCCTATTTATATTTTTTCTCATGTTACACTACCCCTTAAAGTGACTGTGTACTCTAGTACAGTGGTTCTCAACCAGGGGTATGCATACCCCTGCAGGCACACAGAGGTCTTCCAGAGATTACATCAGTTCATCTAGATATTTTTCTAGTTTTATAACAAGCTACATAAGAGCACAAGCCGTGTAAAAAGCACTAAAATTTCTTACAATGACTTGTTTATACTGTCTTATATACTGAAATGTACATACAATTTATTTCAGTTGATTTATTTTATAATTATATAGCAAAAATGACAAAGTAGGCAATTTTTTAGTAATAATGTGCTGTGACACTTCAGTATTTTTGTTTTATTTTGTAAGCAAGTAGTTTGTTAGGTGTAACTTAGGGGTATGCAAGACCATCAGACACTTGAAAGGGGTACAGTAGATTGAAAAGGTTGAGAGGCCTTGCTCTAGTTTAGTAGATATAGTCTGCATCAGTAGCCCAACTTAAAGAAGTTGGTGAAATCTGCAGGGCTGCAGCTTCGTCCTCAGTACACATGCTCTTTAACTGCTATGCTCTAAGTCATGCTGCAGGAGGAGCTATAGGAGTAAGCAATGCAATTCTTTCTTTAGTGATGGGCTCTGTTCTGAAACTTTCATCTCTTTTTAAAGGGTTACTTTTAATGCCTAAAGGATTACTCCTAAATTGGACCACCTACAGGGACACTACTGGAAGGAGAGTTACTCACCTTGTTCAGTAACAATAGTTCTTAGACATATGTGTCTCTGGGGAACCCCATTACCTGCTCTTCTTCCCCTCTGCTTCGGAGCTGCTTTATTGGGCTTTGGAATAGAGAAGGAACTGAGGGCTGTTTACCCATGCAGTCCTATGTAGCTTTGGCTTGGGGCACAAGGATGTATAGGGCACGTATGGGCCCACCAAAAATCTCTGATCAAAGAGAGATGGGGCATGTATGTCCCTGTGGGTACTTCATTTTGGCTGTGCATATCATTCAGTTACTGCACACATTGAATAACTTCTCTTTTCTTTTCTTTCATTTGAGTTCTTCAGAAAATTGACAGCATGCCAAAATAACTGGACCTGAATATTCTAAAGAGCCAAATCCAGGGGTGGGAAAAAAATAATCCACAGGCCAGATCTGGCCTGTCTAACATTTCTCTCTGGTTTGCAGTACAGTGGGGCAGGAGATGCCTGTGGTAAGCACCCCCCACAAGAGCCTGTCCTTTGCACCATAACTCCCAGCCCCTGGTCATAATCCTGTCCTGCATCCAAATTCCCTCCCAGAACCCACACCCCTCCCCTTCTCCTGCACTCCAGCATTGCACCAACCTGGAGCTCTTTCCTGCACCCAGACTCCATACCCCATGATGACTTACCAAATGCATCACATTTACGCCCCTTGCCACCCCTCCCCCCGTGAAAATGATTGCCAACTCTGGCCAAATCTCTGCTACTTCCACTGCTGCTGCAGTATTATTGTAAAATGCCTAGGAGCTGCTGTAATGGGGAGGAGGATAGGAGAGGGTAAAGCTCCCATCCTAGCCACAAAGCAATAGACCTAGCACATGGCTCCAGTATCCCATTTTTTCCTTAGATTGGGGAGGGCAAGACAAGGCCCGGTGGCTGCATCCAGCTCATCCAGCTGCTGGATCTGGCCCACAGACTGCCCCACTGGAACCCTCAGGCAAAGAGCAGCCGTCCACTTCAGCACAGCTTCATGCTGCTTTAAGTGGTTGATTGCTCCTTGTGGCTCTCTGCTCCAGGCGCTATGTGGAGTGTTTGCAGAAACCGGCCAGTGGGAGCTGAGAGATTTTGCTGGGGATAGGGGCAGTGTGCAAAACTCCCCCTCCTCCTGGCACCTGGAACAGAGAGCCACAGGGAGCAGTCAGTCATTTTGAGCTGCCTGGGAACCACCTAGGTAAGTGCCTCTTAGCCACAGCCTGTCTCTGGCACCCCAGCTTCTCCCTCCCCCAAGTCACTCCCTCATATCGCCATCCAAACCCTCTGCATCCTTCCTTCTCACCTCCCTCTCCCCGGTCACAACTCCCTCCTAGACCTTACACCCCCTCTTACATCCTTCCCCCAGGGAAGAATCCTCTCCTGAACCACTACCCCCTTCTGGAGCCTGCCCCCCAAATCCCTGCCCCAGATTACAACCTCCTCCTACACCCAAACTCCCTCTCACAGCCCACACCCTCTCCTGCATCCAGGTCCCCTACCTCGAGCTTCCTTCTGCACCCAACCTCCACCCCAGACTGTGCATCCCCTCCATAGAAAAGTGTAGTCCTTGACCACTTACCAAATCTTGGAGTGGCCCACGCATCAAAAATTGTTGCCCACCCCGCTTTAGATTTATAGATCCTAAGGCCAAAAGGGACCATTGCAATCATCTGGTCTGATCTTACTTCTGAAACTCCTAATGACAATGACCATAGAACTTGCCCTAAAATAATTCTAAGAACGTAGCTTTAGAAAAAATCCAATTTTGATAGAATCTACCACAACCCTTGGTAAATTGTTCCAGTGATTAATTATCTTCACTGTTTAAAAATTATATCTTATTTCCAGCCTGAATTTGTCTAGCTTCAACTTCTAGCCACTGGATCATGTTATACCTTTCTCTACCTTTAAGATACATTGATTGAGTTCCTGGAGTCTTTCACTGTAAGATATGTTTTCTAATATTTCAGTCTTTCTTGTGGCTTTTCTCTGAACCCTCTCCATTTTACAGCATTGTGGACACCAGAACTGGACATGGTATTCTAGCAAATGTCATACCAGTGCCAAATAAATAATCTCTCTACTCTTACTTAACATTCCCCGATTATATATCCAACCATCATATCAGTCCTTTTGGCACAGCATCAGTCCTCCCCACTAGCCCTTCTGAATCCTAGGCGGCGACTCCTCAGGATCCTCATGTGCCCCCCTTTGGCTCCTAATGTGGCTCCATGGGCAGGCTCCTGTGATGAACAGTGCCCACTGCTATCTGTTACTGCCAGTCAACTGGTTGTTCTGGCACCATAGTGACCTCTGGTGAGCAAAAGGCAGAATTGCAGCTCTGGGACAACTTGGAAAAAATTTTCCCAGGTGAGGGGAGAGGGGGAGGTGAGGAGGGTTTCTACTCTGGACATGAATTCTGCACATGCACAGTGTGCAGAATTCTCCCAGTGTAGACAGAGCCCTAGATCACTGTAACAATCTTACCGTAGAGTCACTAACAATCCTCTAGGGTTCTCTGTTTTATCTGGACACCCAGACAAAGTGAACTGATTGATAATTGGTCACTTATACCAAAAATTACAAAATTACAAAATATTTAGGTTCTTTACAGTCCCAACGGACAAGCCACATGTCTCAGATCAGTTTGTACCCTAGATCTCACACCAAAGACAACATCTGTAGCTAATCCTGTAATAATCTAATTAAAGGTTTTTATCTAGGTGAAAGCAATCACATACATGCAAATAAGTTATTGTCTATGGCTCCTAAAGACGATGATGTGGTAATCTGTCAATTAAAAATGTTTTTCAGGGCAGGCCCAGAGATAATACTTGGTGATCTCTGCCTTAGTTTAGTGTCTCTGGCCCTGTGAGAGTTCAAACAGCAGAGATGAAAACATTTTCTTGGGACTCAGTTTTATCTTTTACATTTAGCCTTCCAGTCATTGAAATGAGCTCCCTTGCATGTAACATTTCCAAGGTGTGATAGGGCCATTCACCAGTCCTTTGTATCATAAGGTTCCTTAATGGCCAATTTAATCTCAGTAGACTTCTTGAGTTGGGAATGATTCCCATGCTTGGGTTCAAAACAAACATTTTCTAAGTTAAAAAGCAAAACTTACATGTCTGTTTTCCATGCTATAAGGAAATATTACAAATGAGATTAATGCATGCTACAATTTACAAGCATTTCATAGCCTAAACACTAAATACATTCTTATAAGACTAATACCTATTTTGAACATAACTAATGTATAGGAAAACCTGCAATAAACTAATTAAAGGTTATTATCTAGGTGAAAGCAAGCAAACATGCATAGCTGGTTTGGTTTCCAGCTATGAGTTTCAGTGCTCAATTGATGCCAACAAACTTGGAAAGAGCTTTGTGTACCTGGTTTACCAGTGTCACAGCTGTGTTCCCATTTTTAGTTGCCTTGTTCTTTAAAAAAATCTTTCACAGTTAATTTAAAAACTGATGTTTACTTGAGCAGTCCTGTTTTTGTCAACTTGTGGACCTTTATTTTAGAAGCAGACTAATTCCTACTTGTAGATATGTACTAATAAGGCCTTTAAAATTTTGTTTGTGTGGTATCTGTTTTTATTAATATCCTTTAAGATAATATCATCCAGCCCAATAATTGTCACACAACTGATTTGTTTTTTAATATTGTGCTATAAATTTTTAGAATTTTTTAGAGACTGTGGCCCTTACATTATAAGGGTTGCAACTAGTTTCAGTTACAAAATCTTAGTCAAGCACTCCTATAGCTGTGTTTAGAACAGTAAAACTGTATAAAGGCATATCTTTGTGGGGCAAAAGCTAGTTAATTCTAATGTGTTGTTTTATTTCCTTAAGGGCAACAAACCATAATAGTCAAGCATTCCTTAGCCTTTGGTGCATATCCTTGGTAATTTGAATGCTTTCAATCATCTGAGAAACATCCAAACCCTCAGAAATAGACATGCAGGTGTGGCTTACTGTTATAATAATGGTCTCTTAATTTTACATTGTATGTTTTAAAACAAACATATTTTTTTAAAAAATAAACAACCTTGAGAAATCAGCAGCTTTTCATTTAATAGTAAAATTTTCAGAAGCCAAACTGGATGTAAAACTCAATGGGAGAGAAATATGATTGTTCTTTTGGGCTGTGTCCTCTGTATCCTGGCCTCTTACTTGGGTATTGCCTCTAAGCCTCCTTCCATTCACACACAAAAATCTCTCCCCTGAGTTAAATGGTGCTTTCAGCCTTTGCTTGCTTGCGTGGCTGAGGATGTGGGATAGAGCCAGGGTTCCACTGTTGCTCATGCTGATAACCTACTCAGTTTGCAGTGAGGATGCAGGCATTGCTCAAGTGCTGATGGTCTTTCAGTGTCTTCCCACAGTTCTTTCTGTGCGCCCACAAGGACAGACAGATTCTCTCATCATTCACTGGGACAGAATCATAGAGCCCTTTTGCTCTAGTCTAAAAGAATCAAGGGACCTTGATCTAACTGCAATGAAGGATACACCTTTGGAATTTTGATCACCAATGCTTTCTGAACAGCCAAAATATAAAAAAAAAAAGTCAGATTTTCCTTCCAACCCAACTGTGATTTTCAGCAGCACTTTAATGGCCACGAGGCTGCTTTAAATTGTACTTTTAAAAAGGGAGTATTTTATTGTCTGCAATTGAGTTTTACATCAATTTAAAATGCTAAAATAGCCAAGCTGTGTGGAAGCCCAACAGCTGGCCTGGAGGAGGTGAGTGAGGAGAACTGATAGTGAGGTATGGGGGGAGAGTACAGTTTTTTGCTGCCTTTGCTGCTGAAGCTTGTGGTACTTATTTAAAATAAGAGGAAAAGGTACTATTGACTGAGTACTGTTTCCCTTTTTTCACTGTATTCTGTGTCCTGGGCACTTGGCAGACCATTCTGTTAAATAAGATGACAAAGTGGTAAAAGCTAGGAACTGGCAACTTCTCTAAATTCTAATTTCAATTTTTTCATTATTCATAGAGTATTTTTATGCATTCTATTTCACCTCTATATCTGAATTTCCTGTGAAAAATTGGAATAATAATGCTTTGATCCTCAAAGTCATTGTGAGGTTTCATTCATTAATGTTTACAAAATGCATAGGGATGGAAACTGCAAGTTTTATTTATTAAGATATGTAAGTGAGGTTATTTGATGATATCAAACTGTGCACATGTATACAGAGTCATCAGAAAGGCCCAACTAGCAACATGGACTATGGGTGTAGATAATCATTGTCCAAAACCATCTTTTAATTTTTATTCAGGATTTCCTATTAGTTGGAAGTACATTCTTAAACTCTATGAATATTTTTACAGAGATATTCTCTTTATTTTCAAAGAAAAATACACATGAGGAAATAAAAGCAGGATAGTGGTTAGGAGTTATGTTGCTTAGCTAGTCTAAATAGAGTGCGAGAGCAGTTATAGAATAAAAAGAGGGGAATTAAAGATTATCATAAACTAATTATAATAGACAATATTGGAGATAACGTTTTAACAGTGGCATATTTTTCAATTAATCCACCTTTTAGATAATCAAATTAGGGGATTTTTAATACTGTTTAGTTTCTTGTACAAATCACCAGTTCAGTGGAAATTGATAGAAAGATGGCAAACAGGAGTTAGCCCTCTATTCAGTTTAACCAAGTTTCTTGTTATGACATAACAGAAAGAATAATTCCCTGTAGGATATTGTCGTAGGTTTGTTTTGTAGACTGCAGTGTTTCTTGGATTATTTTCTTGGAGTATGCTGTACAGATAGTTACCACAATCAATCTGTTTTAGCAACAGGGCTCAAGTTGGAACAGGACTCCAGAAAATGTTGTTATGATAGGTTTATTCTTGCCTAAAACATAAAGCTCATCTATAAAGCTTTGTTATTGTATGACAAAAGTAGAAACAAATTTACAGCTGTTAACGACAAACCCATACTTCCCCAGTCCACTTTTTTACTGCCAATTAAATTCTAATATGCCTCAGATAAATCTTGAAATATAAATTTTTAAGTTCTATCAGAGATCCATCTTTCATTGTTTTTTTTTTTCCACACACGCTCTGCCTCCTTTCCCCCCCACGCCCAGTTTGTTGTCTGAGAGTAGATTAAATTATTAGAGAACTGTCCTTTGAGACTAAATGAAACAACGTCAGTGCTAGTGTATGGCAGCAGGATCTTCTCATATCAGAGCAGCACTGGAGAGGTACAGTAGACAAGATGAATATTTCTCTCCTTGACTCATCTTTTGATTTAAATATTCATTCTTCACCTAGAGGAAAAGCTGTTGATTTTTGGTAACAAAGTGTACAGCTCGTCAGCTGCTTGCGCTCCCCAGCCAGAATGAGGAATGCAGCAAACAGTACACTTTCCCCTCACTCCCTGATGAAAGGAAACAGCCAGCAATGTCTCTATACGAATCTGGCGGGGAAGCTTCAGCCCCCCGCACCCTCTCTAAAAGGCATCTGGAGGTGGAAGGCTCAAAGATGGGGCAGTCCTGGATGGGGGGTGGGGGACATGCCCCCAGCCAGCCCCTTTCACCTGCTCAGTGATTGTCTTTTCTGTATGGTTTTATGAGAAGCAATCCCATTCCAGGCACACCCCATTTTCCTGTCACAACCAAACCGATACCTTCCTTATGAAAAGAGGAAGCCATTTACCGAATTTGGTCGTCCTAGCTCTTACCATTTAGGAGAAGTGCTTGAACAAACAAACGAACCAACTCTTTCAAATATATAGTAGATTAAAAAATAAGATTTAAGTCGGGTGGGCAATAATTTATGGGGGGCCACTCCAAAACTTTGGAAAGGGGTCAAGAGCCACACTTTTCTGTGGAGGGGATGCGGGGTTTAGGATAGGGATGTAAAAAAATTGGTTAAAAATGTAGCTTGTGTAATTGTTAAAAATCCTAGTGATTACACGTGCTACGGCTCTGCAGTATAAAACTTTATAAAACAGTGAAGTCCGCTCTCTGGAAGTGGGGCCCGCAGCCAGGAGCAAGTACGTGGCTTATAAGAGCGGCGAGGAGTCCTGTGGCACCTTATAGACTAACTGAAGTGTTGGAGCATAAGCAAAGACCCATTTCGTGGGCAAAGACCCACTTCGTCAGATGCATCATTATAAGAGGGCTCCTGCTGTGCACTGGCTCCCGGCTGCCAACTTGCTTCTAGGGAGCTGGCTTCACTGCAGGGTCTGCAGTATAGCTGTATACTGCAGAGTCCATAGCGCAGAAGCAGGTACGCACTGGGAGCTGGCTTAAAGCTTATATTGCATTGCATGCAGCTTATCAGTTAATTGTTTAAACAGTGTTACTTGTACATCCTTAGTCTGGGACAGAGGCTGTGTGCAGTCGGGAGCTCGGGGTAGGAGACTGGGGTGCAGGACAGGGTGTGGGATCTGAGAGGAAATTTGAGTGAAGAAGGGAGTTGTGACCTAGGGCAGGGGATTGTGGTGCAGGGTCTGGGAGAGGGTATGTGTGCAGGAGAGGATTCTGGCCTGGGTGAGGAGTTTAAGAGGAGGTGCAGGGCCTGGGAGGGAATTGTGACCTGGGGCAGGAGGATGCAGAGGATTTGGGTGGTGACCTGTGGCAGGAGATTGTAGTGCAGGGTTAGGGAGGAGGTATGGGTGCAGGAGAGAATTTCCAGCCAGTGGGAGCTGAAAGATTGTGCCGGGGGCAGGGGCAGCACATGAAGCTTTGCCCTCCCTGCCTCTGGCATGCAGTGCAGAAAGCCACATTGAGCAGCCAGCTGCTTTGAGTGGAATGGGGCTGGTCCATGCTTAAAGGTCCTGGACTGCAGGCTGAATTGAAAAGCTTGGAGGGCTGGATTTGGCCTGCAGGCTATGCACAACCTAGGTGGGGCTACTATAAGGTGGTTGCATAACTGGCTGGGTAACCGTTCTCAGATAGTAGTTATTGATGGTTCACAATCATGCTGGAAAGGTATAACAAGTGGGGTTCCAAGTCTCTTTTGGGACCAGTTCTGTTCAATATCTTCATCGTGGGTTTAGATGATGGCATAGAATGTACAACTATTAAGTGTGCAGATGGTTTCGAGCTGGGAGGGGTTGTAACTGCTTTGGAGGATAGGATCATAATTCAAAATGATCTGGACAAACTAGAGAAATGATCTGAGGATGAAGTTTAATAAGGAGAAATGCAAAGTACTCCACTTAGGAAGCAACAATCAGTTTCACACTTTCAGAATGGGAACTGAATGTCTAGGAAGGAGTACTGCTGAAAGGAATTTAGGGGTCATAGTGGACCACAAGTTAAACATGAGTCAACAAGAGATTTCAAGCAAGATGTGGAGAAGTTGGAGAACAACAAAAGAATGATTAAAGGTCTGGAAAACAAGAGCAAGAGGAAAGGCTGAAGGAATTGGGGTTGTTTAGTTCAGAAAAGAGAAGACTAAGAGGGGACATGATAGCAGTTTTCAAATATCTAAAAGGGTGTTAAAGGAAGAGGGAGAAACATTGTTCTCATTGGCCTCTACTGATAGGGTAAGAAGCAGTGGGCTTAAATTGCAGCAAGGGAGGTTTAGGTTGGACATTAGGAAAAACTTCCTAACTGTCAGGGTGGTTAAACAGTGGAATAAATTGTCTAAGGAGGTTGTGGAATCTCAATCTCTGGAGATATTTAAGAGCAGGTTGGATAGACCTCTCTCAGGGATGATCTAGGTGGTGCTTGGTCCTGTCGTGAGTGCAGGGGACTGGACTCCAAGACCTCTTGAGGTCCTTCCAGTTCTGATTCTGTGATCTTGTCCTGATTTTACGTGGTTATATGTTGACGACAGACATATGAAAGTAAGTTACTAAGATAAAACAAATCAAAATATGCCAGCTAAGCTTCATACATTGAGGGTATGTCTACACTACAGCGCTATTTCAAATTATCTTATTTCGAAATAGTTAATTCGAAATAAGCTAATTCAAAATAACGCATCTATACACAAAACCTATTTCGAAATAGCGCGTCCACACTGAGTGGACCCTGAACCAAAGTTAAGGCTGGCCGGAACTAGTGCCGACAGGGCATCAGGTTAGGACTTAGTGTGTGGAGCTGCTGCCTGAGGCTAAATGAGCTCCCTACTTAAAGGGACCCTACCCCCACCCCGGACAGACAGTTCTCAGGGTTCCCTGCTACCTTGTCTACCTTGATGAGGGACAGCAAAACACTCGGCCACATGGAGCCAGAGCTGCCCCTGAGCACACCGGTGTGTCCCGTGGGGTTGTTGCCATCAGACTGGCTGCACTTGCTGCAGGCTGCCATCTGAGGGGTCCAGCGGGGGCTGTCAGGATCCAGGAGGCCCTGCAGGAGAGCGTCCACCCCGAGGAGCACTAAGAGCCTCCCCGGTCCTCCCCACTGGGGGCTCGTGCCCCATTCCTCCCTCACATCCTCCCACTGACCCCTCCCTAGCCCCCCCCTCCTCATGTCAAATAAAAGACACGTATGTTCAAAAATATGAACTGGGTTTATTGTACAAAACTGGGGGAGGATGAACCTCTGGGGAGACCGGGGAAGGGTGGCGGGAGAGGGGAGGGGAAAACTTGGAGGAGGGAGCTGGAAGGGGGAAGCAAGGGGAAGAAGGGGGAGGGGAAGCTCAGTGTTCAGGGGTGGGGGTCTCGCCGGGCCAACTGCCTCCCAGCACCGCGGGGGAGGGGGCCTTGGTATCCCCGGGGGGATGGGGAGGAGGGTGCAGAGGTTGAGGTTGGGGGTGTGGAGATTGAGGAGGAGGGTATGGAGGTTGAGGAGGAGAGGTGGGAGGGGGGGCAGGAGTGGGAGGAGGAACAGTAGCTGGGGGGGCAGCAGGCGCCGGGGGCAGCACGCTCTGCACCAGGGCCTGCAGGTGTGAGCACATGGCACGGCCCTGGGCAAGGTGCTCCCGGCGGAGCTGCAGGTCCTCCTGCACCCAGCCCTGGATGGTGCGGTGCAGGGCTTGCAGGGCCCCCATGTGCTGGTCCCGGTACCCCTGCTGCATGCTGGTGGTCCGGAGGAGCCCTTGGGTGCGGGAGGCTGTCACGTGCAGGGTGGTGCGCCCTGCATGTGCAGCTGGTGCGGCTGTGGAGAAAGGAGGAGAGTGGTCAGTTCTCCCTGGGGACGCAGTGGATGATGCCCAGTGCCCCCTGCGAGGTGAGGACGACCGTGCCCTGCACTGTCAGAGCCAACGTGCTTGCACAGAGGCCATGGTCGGGATGTCTGGCTCTCCCCGGGAGTGGGAGCTGCCCCAAGACCGCACCCATGCCCCTGTGCTGTGTATAGTGCAGCCGAGGCTGGGGGGAGATGTCCCCTGCCTCTGTGTAGAGGGGGTGTGTGAAGGGAGGGCGTCCTGCTGGGTCCCGCCCCGGGGTCGGGAGCGTGTCAGGTCTCTTCACGCACGCGTGTGGCTATTGGACCACGGCCCCTGTGTGGCATGCAGCTGGAGCCACCTGCCCAAGGGTGGCACGGCACGTGCCCGCACGTGCACAGGTGGCTGCATGATCCATGGGAGGCATGGCCTACGTGCACGTTCCCTGCCCCTCTCCCCCTGCACCCCCCAACCCGGGTAGGGGACAGTGATGGCACTTACCTGGTGTGGCCTCCCCTGACAACCCTGCTGATGCCGGTGCCTGGACAGCTCGGGGGTCCCACTGGTGTGGCACCCTCCATGCTAGCCCCTCTGCCGCACCCAGGTCAGGGCCCTCTGGTCCCGGCTCGCTGCCCCCCGGGTTGGCACGGATCATCCCACCCCCAGGATGCGGTCGAGGGTGGGGAAGTAGAGGCAGGTGTCAGCCCCTGCTGCGGTGCCGCCACTGGTGGCCCTGATGTATGCCTGCCGCAGTTCCTTTATTTTGAGGCGCACTTGCTCCTGGGTGCACCTGTGGCCCTTTCTGGCCATAGACAGCCACGTTCCTCTTCCTGGTGCGGAGATCATGGACATTGGGGGCCTCCCCCCAAACCTCAATGAGGTCCATGATCTCCGCACCAGTCCAGGCGGGCGCGTGCTGTCTACGGCCCCTGGCTGGCCCCTGGGAGCTGGGGGACTGGGCGGGGGACACCGGGCTGGCACTGGCTGCCCGACTCATGATGGGGCCACTGAGTGCGGGGCTGGCAGTGCTGGCTCTCTGCAGGCCTCTTTAAGGGCCCCTGGGCTGGGGGAGAGGAGAGGAGTTTTCCTGGTTGTGCCCAGAGTGGCCACCAGGGCTCCCTGGGAAGGGCTGGAGACCCCCTATTTCGAATTAAGTGTCTACACAGCACTTAATTCGAAATAGCTATTTCGAATTTGGTGTTATTCCTCGTAGAATGAGGTTTACCAAATTCAAAATAAGTGCTCCGCTATTTCGAATTAATTTTGAAATAGCGGTTTGCATGTATAGATGCTATTGAAGTTAATTCGAAATAACTGCTGTTATTTTGAATTAACTTTGCTGTGTAGACATACCCTAAGAGAAGTTGTTTTAAATCATAGTTTCTCATCCTAGTCCTCATTTCATAGGTGAATTTTTTATAGACCCAGAGCTGTTCTTTCTGACCTGGATCCAGCAGCTCATCTCCACTTGTCGTTAGAGTACTTTTGTATCCAGGTGCTTTCAAGTATCTTATGGGGTTGGGGAGCAGACTGAGAAGCCAGCTGAAGACCATCATCATTTGCTTCCCATCCCTTAAATAGAATTTCCCCAGGATAGGAAGTCTTTGTCCCATTCCCCTCAGCCCTGTGGAAAAATACCAAATTCAAGATGGATTCCAGCACCAGGTGTCATGATTGCATGTTTTTGTAGGACCAACCACAGTTTAGGCTTACAGGAAAAAATAAGACCATTCGCAGATCCTTGTCTTGAGCACAGAGCCTTTAGGTTTCTTAAGTACCACTAGTGTCTTTCATTAGAAGACCTAGATTATTAAACATGTTTATACTTTATAATTCTAGATTCACATACAAGAAAGATACATGCACACAAGTAGAGTATACACATTCAGGGGATTACAAGCTCTTGAATAATAGGTTACCTGCCCCATTTTATGTAAAACATGTTCAAGTAATCCATATTCATATTTAAGAACACATATTCTTAAAATGTGCAGTGTAACAACAGCCATGGAATTTTAGGTGTATTCACTGGAGTCAGGACTGTTCTTGAAGAACCAAGAACCTGTAGCCAAGAGATTTTTTTTTTAAGCGTCATCTGGCAAGAACAACACAACCTTTCTATCTGAGAAAGTGACCTTGCTGACTCATCTAGGTATTTGTCAGTTAGCTTTAGACTTCTACACTGTTCTCTGTTTTGGGATCATTCAGGAACTGAAGATCATTCTGCGCTATTAAGCAAGTTTCAATCTGAGAGCTCACTGGACCAGTACTCCAGAATCTGCATTGGCTGCCAGTGGAATTCTCTGTTGGAGTTTGCGTTTAAAGATCTGCGTTAAACTAGGAATAAGAGTAGTGTGTGAATTTGAAGTTCAGTAGCTATTCCACACTGACCGTGTGGACATGCTTATTCCACACTGAGTGCCTTTGTGCAGTTTATTTTAGTCCAGTTCAAAGTGGACTAAGTGAAAATGGCACTTTTATTGCAGGATAAAACATGTTCACACAGGCAGTTAATGTAGAATATCTATTGTTCTTTAAATTCGTATCCTAGCTTTTTCAGCCCAACTTTCTGTGTAAAGAATTCTTGCTTTTGTACAACATCTGCTTGGCAATGGCCAAGTTCACGGAGCTTCTCCCCTCAGACTTCCAGGCTGAATTTTCGGCTTTGATTGAAAAGGGGAAACTAATCTCCAGGGCATCCCTGTAGGCAGCACTAGACTCTGCTGATGCTGCTACTGAGATGATGACTGCAGGAATAGCCATGCATCAGGGGTCACTGTTATTAGTCTTGAGACTCCCATACATGCAAAGTACAGCAAACAATTCAGGACTTGCCCGTCAAAGGGGATACACTCTTCTCAGAAAAGACTGATAAGAGACTCAATAGTGTAAAGGACTTGAGGACTACCCTCAGGTCATTGGGCCTTTATACCCATTCTACTCAGCACAGACACTTCTGCCCACAGCCTCACAGTGCCTCTCGCAACAGAGCCATCAAGACAGCTCTAAGAGAAGAAACTTCAGTGGCAGAAGGAGGCCACATCAGCTCTCTGGGCAAAGCTTGACCACACAAAACCCCTCCAGGGCTGATGCCTGACTTTTGAAGGCAAGGTTGAGGACGGCACACCATACCTGCCTGCAGATCCAACCCCACTTTACCTTTTCCTCCCAATTATCCCCTTTCTATCATGCATGGTCCTGTATTGCTACGGACCCATGGGTGCTCAGCATGGTAAACCGGGTAAACTTCAAACAGTTCTCTGCCTGCCTGCCCTTCTATCCCCCTTCCCTGTCCCTCTTCAGGGGCTCTATCACAAGCACCTCCTTATACAGGAGGTGCAATTACTTCTACAATTATGGGTAGTGGAGAAGGTTCCTTAGATGCACAGAGGAAAGGAGTTTTATTCTCAGTATTTGCTAATACTGAAAGCCAAAGGAGGTCTCAGATCCATCCTAGACCTGCAGAGATGCAACAGATTAATAGAGAAATGCATGTTTTTGCATGGTTTCCCTGGCCTTCATTATTCCCTCTCTGGAGCTAGTATGCAACCTCAGAATGCATTAAAGAATGCATGTTTCCACATAGTGATCACTTAGTCCCTCAGGAAATACCTAAGGTTTGTGGTGAACAGTATCCGCTACCAGTTCACAGTGCTTCCATTTGGCCTATCAGCAGCTCCCCACATGTTCACCAAGTCCATGGCAGTAGTAGCTGCATTTCTTTGCAGGTATCGATACAAGTGTTTCTGTACCTCAGTGAGTGGCTGATAAAGGCCCACTCCAGCGCACAACTAGTAGCTCAGTTCGCTTTCATTGGGATCACCTTCAATTATATAGATCTCTGAGAGGCAGCAAGGTGGGGAAACAGGAGCTGGTGCTGGGAGGAGCTTACCCCAGCACTATCTCCACGGGATGGAGGGGCAGGGGAGGCAGAGGCGCAGTGGTGCTGGAGCTGGCGTGAACCAGGACTGCTTAGTCCCAGCCTGCACCAGCCCTGGGAGCTAACCCCACTGTGGCTCTGCCTTTTAAATACCTTTGGGCAGAGCTGCAGCAGGTAAGCTCCCAGGGCCAGCGTGAGCCAGGACTAAGCAGTCCTGGTTTGCGCCGGCTCTGGGATGCTGCAGTTCTGTAGTAAGAGCATGCCGGAGTTAGCTCCTGGGGCCAGCTGCGCCCCCGGCTCCTACTACTTCAAACTGCAGAGCCATGGCTGAGGTAGCGAGTGCCTCCTCCCTTAAGGACTAATTAGTTAGCCGATAGAAATTGACTACTTGATTAGCTGATTAACCGCAATTTAACATCCCAAGTCTATACCACCATCTAAAGACTGACTGGCCACCCCAGATGCATCAGGTCCTCCAGACTTGACTGCTAGAACCTCTAGACATCAGGTCTTATGGAAACATGCATAAACGCTGGAGGATATAATCCTTCTTCATCCACAGTCTCCACTTCTTTCTGGTCCTGTCTGCCTGAAGGATGTCCTTACTGCAGAGGAGGACACTCTCTGTGTTTCAGGACCAGTCCCAACTCTAACTATATGAACTCTAACTATGGCAGGAGTGACTTTCATGGGAGATATTATAGGCTATGGGAGACAGCCCACACTCTGTGCCCAGGCCAGGCTCTCTTCTATAGTTACTCCCCCTCGTCAGAACTCTATCCTGCCCAGGCTGGGTGGGGCAGGCCAGCCTGCCTATTGTAGCAACTCTGAGTGTCTGGCACTGGGGTTGTGCTGCCCGATGCACCAGAGCTGGGGCACTGCATCTGTGCTGCCTGGAGCACTGGAACTGGGGGTGTTGTGACTGTGCCACTTGGCAGCCCAGAGCACTGGGGCTGGGACATGGCAGCCACACCACCCAGCACACTGGATGTTAGCTTTCTTTGACTTCCACTGCACATTGAGTGGATGTTTTCAGAGAACTATCACAGTGACTCTTAAGAGCTTTCATGAGTGCTAAAAGCTAATTTAGACTACATCATGTTATATGTATAGTTTGGATTATGTTTTCCAATGTGCATTACTTCACATTTATCAACATTGAATTTCATCTGCCATTTTGTTGCCATATTACCCTGTTTTGTGAGATCCCTGACACCACACTGACATTACAGGACCCTAGAGACTGGCTATACCATTATGCTCAGCCCCACCATTTTCTAGTGACAGTGAGGAGGATGAAGAAATCTTTCTCCCCATGATATTCCTCTTCTAAGCCATCCTCTCAGCTATAACAACAGCAGCAGCAGACCCCACTATAGATGTGGCAACCTTTTCCATTGTTCTCTCCTATTCCATTCTCTCAATCATGACAGGGATGGAATCCCTGGGGCCCCATGACAGCTCAAGCACTAGCGCCACAAGTGACAGTGCTAGCAAGACTTCAGTCAGTGATTCCTAAACCACCTGCATCCACCAGATATGACCCTGCACAAAGGGAGATAGAGGATCTGAAGGACACAGAGGAGGAAGACATCTTACCTCATCACACATCTCCTCTTCCCCCATTGGATGTCTCCATAATGCCCCCTCCACCGATGGCAGGCAAAGACTTCAAGTCCTTTCAGGATCTGTACAAGAGGGTGGCTGACTCCCTCAACATTTCCTTAGTTGAGGTTCCCAAGGTACAACACAAATTAACTAATGTTTTGCAAGCGTCAGCATATTCAAAAATAACTTTACCAGTCAACGATGCCATACTAGACCCTGCAAAGATTTTGTGGCAAACACCAGGCTCAATTTTCCCAACCTCAAAAAGGGCAGACAGGAAGTACTATGTTCCTGTCAAAGGGGCTGAATTTTTGTTCACCCACTTGGTACCAAACTCTCTGGTGGTAGACACAGCACATGGCAGGGGCAAACAGACCCAATATAAATCCACTTCTTAGGACAAGGACTGGAAGAGACTGGACATTCTGGGGAGAAAATCATACTCCTCAGCATCCCTCCAAATCAGGATAGCAAATTATTCAGCATTGCTAGCAAAATACACATACTACCACTTGGAAAAAAAACTAGGAAGTTTATTGAACACCTCCCAGAGGACCACAAGGCTTCCTTCAACTCCAACATAGATTAAGGAGTTCTCACAGCAAAAAACACTCTGCAGGCATCGCTGGATACAGTGGACACCACCTCAGGATCATTGGCGACATCGGTGGTCATGCATTGGGCCTTCTAGTTGCACTTCTCTGGGTTCCCTAGGGTTGAGAACACGGTTGAGGACATACCCTTTGAGGGACAGAAGCTTTTTTCCCACCACCGCAGACACTTTTCTGCATTCATTTAAGGACTTGCAAGCCACACTCAAGACCTTGGACATACATGTCCCTCATCCCCAAAAGAAACTGAACCACCTTTACACACTGCGAGGCAGGGCATCATCATCATACTCCTTCCAGAGGAGCTATGACCTCAGATGATGGCAGAGGCAACAGAAGCTTAGGCATCCTCACGAACAGCCCACCATGTCTCAGTCCTCCAGTGGTAGGCAAACGTTTTGACCATCTGGTTGAGGGTTCGACACAATTTCCATCAGCTAGTCAGTACCAGCTCAGCCTTCAACCATTCTAGTATACATGGGCCAGGATTACAACAGACAGGTGCGCCTTGAAAGTAATAGCAAAAGGCCTCACGATTCCTTTCCTTACTTTTCCACAAACCCAACACCCTTCCCCGTGCTTCTTCAGGGACCCTTCTCACAATACTCTGCTCCAACAAGAGAGTCACAAACTTCTCCAGATGGGGGCAATAGAACTCGTACCATGACATCAGAAGGGGAGAGGGTTCTACTCCAGATGTTTTCTCATCCCCAAAATATCAGGAGGTTGGAGACCCATCCTGGACTTACACAGTCACCCTTAACTTGCTTTCTGTTTGAACCAATGGCAACATACTCGTCACACCTTTCCATGAAAGTTGTGTTCTAAATCACGATCGTGACAGCCAGTAGGACCAGTGAGTCAGCGGAGCTCATGGCAGATCTGCCATTTACGACTTTTCACAAAGTGGTGCTAAGACCACATATGAAATTTCTTCCAAAGATAGTTTCTCAGTTCCGCCTCAATGAACTTATATACTTACCTGTTTTCCACCAAAAGCTTCATCCTGATGCTAATGCAGCTTGACTCTGCTCCTTGGATGTTTGATGGGCAACAAAGCAGTTCAGATGCTCTTCCAGACTGTTCATTGCCATAGCAGATTGCTCCAAAGGGCAGGTGATTTCAAAACAGAGGCTTTCAGAATGGATAACAAATTATATTAAAACTTTCTATGACATCAATAAGGTGTCACTACCGACTCAGTTGCAGGCACACTCCACCAGGGCAATGGCCACATCTACAGTCTTCCTTCATAACGTGCCCATTATGGACATTTTGTAGAGCTGCAACATGAGTCTCTACACATACTTTTATGAAACATTACATAATAGATACACTGCACAATGTGTTAGGTTTGGGGTGGCAGTCCTCTCCGCCATTCACTGGTTAGGTCCAAAGCCCCTCCTTCCAGACTCTCGGTACTGCTCCAAAGTTACCTACAGTGGAGTGCCCACAGGGATACTCTTTGAAGAAGGAAAGAGAGGTTACTTACCTTGTGCAGTAACTGTTGTTCTTTGAAATGGGTGTCCCTGTGGGTGCTCCACGACCCTCCCTCCTCCCCTCTGCTTTGGAGTTGTAACATCTCTCTGTAGTAGAGAAGGAAATGAGGGATGATTGACAGTGTGCATTGGCACATTTCCTGTGTTGTGAGCAGTGCTGCGTGTGTGCGGTGGCACCTAGAGGGGAGTACTGCTGTTAAAAAGTTCCAATTATAAGTGCAGGAGCGCCAAGATGCCTACAGTGGAGTGCTCACAGGACCATCCATCTCGAAGAACACCAGTTACTGCACAAGATGAGTGACCTCTCTTTTCACAACGTTGACAGTTGGTGTTCAATCCAAAGGCCATTATGAATTTCATTGGAAATACGTGTACCTGTCATGTTTGTTTTAATTCATTTTAGAAGCCAGATTTAGGAGAAGTGGGCAGCTGACAATTTGGTTTTAAAATATAAAAACAAAGGCTAGATAGTGAACTAGTGCCCTTATGAAATTAGTGTGTGTGTGTGTGTGTGTGTGTGTGTGTGTATATATATATGCAGATATTTGTTTATGGAAGTAGACATAGTATTAAACTATTTTGTTTCCTCTGCACAGGTGGTAATTCAGCGCAGTAAATTGTCATTTTAAAAGGACATGGATTAAAAATTATGGGTCAAATCCTCCATTTGGACAAGTGCCTGGCTGAAAAATGAGGGAAAAAACAGAGTAAGGATCACAGAAATAGAGCCCACATATTTAGAAAAGAAAACATTTCCTTGAAGGGTATTGCTAACAATATCCCTTACTGTATTAAAACCAAAGGATTTACAAAGTAAATGCACTTTTCACTGCTGTGTATTTTGCTTACTGTTTGTGGTATGTTCAGCTTTGATAATGGTAGCTTTAATTTCTTGTCAGTTTTGTTAGTTCTCTGCAATCTGTAGATTGCAGTATCAATATGAAAAGTTGCTGTACCAATAAACTTGTTTTAACGGTTTGGGTTTTTTTTTTTTTAAATCATGGAATAATTTTTTAATGTTGATTTATATAAACTATATTATGGATTTTGATCTATTTTTCTATGTCCCTTTTTAATATTTGAGGGAAGACACCAGAGGCAAAATTTTCAAAAGCACCTAAAACCCATTTTCAGAATTAGGACTCTCTGATTTTAAATGAGGCTTAGGCTTTGAAATCCCCAAGTAAGTCACTTTTATAAATGGAACTTTAGGCTCCAGTCATTTCAGCCTTTTTTGAAAAATTTACCGTAAGTCTATTGTTGTATTAAAATTATTTTGGAAATACTGATTCCTAACAGTAGTACAGGGAAGATGTGTAAAATCTGGAATTCTTGCAGATCAGAGTATAAGGTATTTGTTTTTGGTACGAATGTTATTTTCAGTATTCATATTGTAGCCAGAAATGCAGTCAAAATTATTGTTAAACAGTGTGAAGCATTAAATATCAAGTAGGATTAATCCGTGAAAAAATGTATTAGGACATGAAATGGAGAAATTGCTTAGATCTGATGCTCTGGTAAGGTTTATGGGAGAAAGTAGGGCTTTTAGCTCCTTAGTTTTAGCACCTTGATTTCCTCTAGAGCAGTGGTTCCCAAACTTTTCGGCATCACGCCCCCCTTATTGATTTTTGAGAAACCCTCACGCCCTCCCTCCCAAAAAAATAGCAGCAAAACTTGGGGTGGGATTGACGGGGTGTGTGTGGGGCTGGGTTACCTCGTGCCCTCCCTGCTCACACCCCCCCAGGGGGGCAGGCCCCCCAGTTTGGGAACCCATGCTCTAGAGTTATAATAGCCATGATAATCTGAATGTATTCATAAACTTCATTTTTATTCTTATTCTTTATAATATCATCTCCAGATCAGTTGATATCTATGTTGTCACACCTATAACATCTCCTCTTGGATGTCTTGTTATCTTAAACTTAACATGTCCAAAACCAAATTCCTTGAGTGAAAGCCTGTTAGTTTGCCATTGACTTCAGTGGTGCAGGACTTCACCTCTTTTTTTTCCCCCCTCTTGATCCTCATTCATCTCTTTTTATCACTGCCAAAACCTCTTTCCTTTAGGGCCAGCATCTGAGGATTATTTTTGACTACTCCCTCTTCTAGTCATCCAGACTGTATCCACATTCTGCCACTTCTTCCCCCACAATATTTCCAGATCACGTCCCTTTTGTTACAGATTCACAGCCAACACCATCATATCATATCATCATTATATCCTGTCCTGATGACCACAGTGTCTTCCTCTCAGGCCACCAAAACACACATGCATTAGTGTGCTTTAGTCCATACAAAATACAGCTGCTAAAGTAAACTTTCTTTACTGTTGATTTAATTCTGTCATTTCTCTCTTTGTGTCCTGCCACTGGCTTCCTTTCATTATTGTATCAGATTTAAGTTTCTTGTCACTATCTTCAGAGCTTTATATAGTTCTACCCTTTCCTACTTACTTACTTTTGCTGAGTTTTGCATTGTTTTACATTGTTCTCCCTCCCACCCCTTCTACTTCTTTAATGTTCCCAGCCTCATTCTTTTCAGTTTCTTGCATTGTTGCTACCATGCATTCTTCTATTCTACCCTTTGTGTATAGTATGATCTCCCTGAGCTCATCCACAAGGCCCTACCTTGTCTACATTTAAGTCCCTCTTAGGATGTGTCTATAAAGCAAAGAATAACCCATGGCTGGCCTGTGCCAGACAACTCAGGCCCACGGCTGGGACTTTAGGACTGTTTCATTGCTGTGAATACTTCTGGGTTTGGCTTGAGGTGCTGGCTCTGGGGCCCTGAGGGAGGGAGGTTCTCAGACTCTGGCTCAAGAGCCTGAGCAGGAAGTCTACACAGCAGTGAAACAGTCCTATAGCCAAATTGGCTGGCATGGGCCAGCTGTGGGTTTTTCTTTTCTGGGTAGACATACTCTGAAAGACCCATTTCTGGCATGCTGCCTGTAATGAATTTAGTTGTCTTGTATTTTAAAAAAACGCAGCCATATTCCTTGTCGCTCTTATGCTACTTCTACCTATCTGTTTGTCCATGTAGGCTGTGCATTGCTCACAGCAGGAACCCTTCCTCTTTCACTGTCTGGATAGTTTGTACTACATTATGGGTGCTGTCGCAAACAAATAATAACAATGGTATAAAAATGGCTCTCTTTCAGATTTATAAATTGTTTAAACACATCTGACAGTATAACTTACATTATATTCATGACAGGTTACTAATAGATTTCTAGGGAAATGTGCTTTCAGTCAGTCAGTGGGTGGACAATAATGAAAATACCTTACAATTTGATAGTGACAAAAGAGAGGTTAAAAAAAAGCCCTGCATCTCCTGTTTGCCTGTCTATCTAACTTACATTGATCTGGTTACTATTCCATTTAAGTAACAATCCACAAACTTCAGCATGGTCTTATTAGGACTGTATTCTTTGGTTCATCCTAAAAGAGGCATTAGGTCTTAGATTTTCATTTATGTTTGTTTTACTTTGTATTAAGGATGTTAAATATTGATTAATTTACTAGTCGAGTAGTCGATAAGCACTTCCGCATTCCTCCTTTGAAATGTACAAGAGCCACAGTGAGGGGTTCTTGTGCATTTCAAAGTTTGAACTCCACGTGCAGCTAGGGCCAGTGGGAAATCTTGCTGTCTCCGGGCTCCACGCACTTTGAAATGCACAAACATCAGTGCCAGCATGGAGTCTGGGGTCAGCAGGGGACTCAGAGTCCCCCACTGACCCCGGGCTCCATGCGGGCACTGACACTTTGATCTGCCATGTGGAGCCAGGGTTAGCTGGGGACTCCCCAGCTGACCCCGGGCTCCATGCAACATTTCTACCAAACCTGGGATCAACTAGGGACTCCCCAGCTGATCTGGGGCTCCATGTGACATTTCCACCAAACCCAGGGCCAGCTGGGGATTCCCCAGCTGACCCTGGGCTCTCTGTGCTTTGAAATGCTGCGTGCGGAACCCGGGATCAGCTGGGGAGTCCCCAGCTGATCCCAAGTTCTGTGGAAATGCCTCACAGAGCCCAGGATCAGCTGGGGATTCACTAGCTGACTCCGGGTTCCACGGAAATTCCCCACAGAGCCTAGGGTCAGCTAGGGAGTCCTCAGCTGACCCTGGCTCCACATGGCACTGCCACTTTGAAATGCCGCGGTGGCGTGTCAAAGCGGCAGTACCTCAGCCTCCGTGCAGTGCTGCTGCTTTGAAGTACACTCTCTTCCTCTCTACCCCCTTTGCTACCTCTATCTGATAGAGGGAGCAAGAGGGGGGGAAGTAACTAGTCGACTCGATTATCTGATAAGCATTTGCTTATCAGGTAGTCGACTACTCAACTAGTCCTTAACATCCTTAGTTTGTATAAGCCTTTCTCTTCATCTTCCAGTTTACAGGCCAGAGTGTCTTTACTTTGTGGATAAGCTAGAGGAAATAAATGAGTCTCACCTCCTTTAGAGCACAATGCAGTACATATGTTCATGCTGATGTGTGACAGAATTCTGCATCTAGGTTTAGGTTATTTCACAGAGAACACCTTGTCTCCAGCTCCCTTGAGTTTTATTCTGGAACCCAATAGCAGCATTATACTTGTTGATTTCAATGTTCAAGAGGAAGTCTAAGTGGAAAATGCAATTCCTTATGTAGTTAATCCCAGTTAAATCTGCCACAGTTTACAGGCTGGATAATATTGTGTGTGTACATAAAATGAAATAAGTGCCTTTACTAAAAACTGTTGCTAAACAAACTAATCTTGGAAGTTGTACAGCTGAGGAGAATAAAGTGAAATTCAAGCATATTCCAAATCAGAGGAAATATCAGAGGATTGTAACCACTGTTCCTCTTTCCCCTTAAGCCCTTTAGAAAATTTGCAACCCACACTTTCAGAGAAAGTTCTTGAACTTCCAGCATTGGCCTGTTATTTATAGTAACCCTGTCCAAAGCTACACTAATGTCCAACATTACATGTTTATGCTTTCAGAGTGAAATGAAACTAATGTTTATCTGGTAAGGGTAACTTTTCCATAGCCAAGAAAAATAGATAACAATCACAGAGATAAAATTTTCAAATAGGCCAAGTATAGCAAGGCTTAATGGGCTGGCAAACAAGAAAATAAAGTATAAACTACTTTACTTATTAAGTATTTTCATGATGTGAATTATATGCTGAAACTTGGATAAAAACAAGGCAATAATCATTCACTAAAACGGATATCCGAGAATACTAATAATAGTAACATGATCTTTATGATATTTCTACACACAGAGTAGGAAGCAAATGGTGTTTAATCATATCTGTGCATTTTAGTCCTTAGGAATGAAATATGCAGTGGAAAACTCTTTAGTACAGTACTTGGTTTCAGTACGCTGGTGTTTGATAAATCTTTACGCATCACATTTAGCTGATTGGTTTGCGGCCTTTATGTGTTAAAGGCACAAAAAGGTTGCTTAGTAGCTTGTGATTATTTTTCCTGCAAGTTTCTGTGTTGTGGTGTATGTAGTGCTTTCCCCTGTCTGGAAAGGGCAAGTTGCTCAGTTGCCTTTTTAAAAGCAAATTTCTTGGTTAGCTGTGACTGAGTGCTGAGTTACAATTCTGAGGGTATAATTTATAACAGAAAATGCAAGTGTGCAGACTGCTAATCTGTACATATATAAATAAAGCAAACAGTGGCAGATTAGTATGGAATTTTGTTTATGAATAATCTTAAAAATAAATGTTACCGTGGGCATGTCATACCTGATACAGAACATAACGAAAATATAAAAAATCACTACATCACGTTAAAAATCTAATAGAAATGTGGAGAAAAAGCAGAAAGATGGGTGACAGTTGCTGCTGGTTCTGGATTGGCAGCTTATTTATAATCATGCAGACTGGAAGCTAGATTGTGGTGCTGTGCTGTAACACATCAGATAGGAATGATGATTGCGTATGTAGTCCCAACATTT
This sequence comes from Pelochelys cantorii, assembly GCA_032595735.1. Lineage (NCBI taxonomy): Eukaryota > Metazoa > Chordata > Testudines > Trionychidae > Pelochelys > Pelochelys cantorii. The sequence continues at coordinate 57,201,879 of CM064329.1, read as the reverse complement.
TAATTTTTAAGAAAAGCACACACTTCTCTTCTGCTACGGAAATCAAATAAACTGACTAAAGCAAATTCCCAAAGTTCTGAATAGTTAACTATTTTGAATGCTATCAGTTACTTTTCTGTTAGGAAAAAATAATTTAATGGTATCATATTTATGTGAGCCAAATATGTACAGTGTTTGGCCTTTACTGCATTGTCCATGGTACTGCCTGAAATGAATGAGTCACATATGATTGAATGTCAAACATTTGCATATTTTTGGATATACATGAAAGAATAACAATTGCCAATGTCTTTTTTAAAAATTTCAGATAAAAAATAAACAGGAGTACTGCTTAGCATGTTAGACAGCTTGTCTTGAAAAAAGTCTATAGGAAGTAAGAGAAATATTTAATGTCTCCATTTGACATTCACTTCTGGTCAATGCAGCACAACAATGTTCCAAATTTCCCCAGTACAAAAATACACAGCAAGAAAAGGAGTCGAAATGTATGGACCTTTTCAGGAGAAAAGTGTACTCCTCATCCACACTACAACTTTGTATGGCTGGCTATGCCTCCCTCCTTGCAAATCACGACTTGGATAATTACTGTAGACTAATGGAGCTAATGGAGTACCTCCCAGATAATAAGAGGCCTATACTAAAATCTGTAGTACAGGAGGGATATACAACAGCCCTCACATTGCTGCAAATATTGTTATATGTCGCAGACACTGCGGCAAGATCTACAGCAACTTCTGTTGTCATTCATAGAGCATCCTGGCTCCAATCCAGGCATTCCCAAAAAGCTTCAAGGAAAGTTCGAGGACCTCCCTTTTGATAAGGACAAACTATTTGCAGCCAGAACAGATGAAATCCTTCATTCTAGTAAGGACTCCCGAACCACACTCAATGCTAGGGATGTACACCCTGCCATATCAATGCAGGCGGTGCACACCCTATCAGCCATACCAACGAGAATGTGATTTCACATACCCCAGAAACCAACAGAGAACCTTTGACCAGGGCTGTTCTAGACCACGAGTATAGAGGAAGCGACCACAAAACAACCTCTCCTTTGCTTCCCATGCCAATAAGCAGCAGGTTTGAAACAGTGGTTGGGGGGCCTGCATGGCCTCTCCCACATCATTCTTCTGAATCATTCTGCTGTCTTTCACCATCATCTACGTCCTTTCCACCATTGCTGGGCTATCATCACAACAGACTGATGGGTTTTAGAAAAAGTCGCATCTGGCTACTCCATCCTGTTCATCTCTCTTCCCCCACCCTCTCCACCCCTCTTCAGGGACCCCTCTCATGAGGATCTTCTAAAGCAAGAGGTCCATCAACTTCTTGCCATCGGAGCTGTTGAGAGAGTTCCCGACTAGTTCAAGGGCAAAGGGTTCTACTCAACTACTTCCTTATGGAGAAATGCATGGGAGAGTGGAGACCCATTCTAGATTTATGACAGCTCAATAAATACTTCTGACAGCAGTGATTCAAGATTCTTTCTTTAGCATCCATTATTCCAGTTCTGGACAAGAAAGATTGATTTGCAGCCCTTAACCTACAAGATGCATACTTCCATGTGACTATCCATCTGTCCCACAGATGCTTCCTGTGCTTTACTATAGAATTCAAGCATTTCCAGTACTGAGTGCTACCGTTCGGCCTCTCTTGGGTCCCCAAAGTTTTCTCCAAGACTCTAGCTGTAGCAGCTGCATTTCTATGTCATTAGGATGTCATCTTCCCCTGTCTCGATGACTGCCTTACAAAAAGTACATCTTGAGAGGAGACCCTCCGGATGATATCTATAACAAGAGATCTATTTTGATCTCTAGGTCTTACTATCAACAACCTAAAGTCCCTTTTCAGCCGACACAATCTCTAGAATTCATCGGTGCTCATTTCGATTCCATCACAGCCTGTGCCTATCTGCCAACCCAGAGGTTCCACGCAACATAAGACCTCATCAGCAGACATACCACCAGCCCTTCCTTAACAGTTTTCATGTGTTACGGTTGATGGGGCCAGATGGCCACCACTACATATATGGTACAGTGTGCTCGTTTACACCTTTGGTGCCTCCATCACTGACTGCTGCGTTCTTGCTCAGAATCAACCATGTTGTGGCAGACATTCTGAGCAGACATGTCACTATAGACCACAAGTGGGAGATCAGTCATCAAGTTATCAGACGTATTTTCCAAAAATGGGGATTTCCTCAAATTGACCTTTTCGCCTCCCACAACAATGCTATATGTCCGCCTTATTGTTTCAGAACAGGTCTGGGATGGGGGTCCCTGGGCAATGTTTTACTGATTCCTTGGAAGCCCACCTCCTCTATGCCTTTCCTCCAAAACCACTTATCCCCAGAACCCTCGAAGATCAGGAGAAACCACACTCGAGTAATTCTGATTTGTCTTTGCGTGGCCCAGGCAGATGTGATTTCCCTATCACTCTCTTCTTCCACACACACCCCCATCACCTCCCATGCTGCCCAGATCTCCTAACCCAGAACAAGGATACCCTTCTGAACCCCATCCTCAGTGTCTGCACTCGACAGCATGGCTCCTTGCTGGTTCCAAAATGCTGAAACACTTTGTTCTGACAGGATAAAACGAGTCCTCCTTCGTAGTAGGCGCATTACTACCCACACTACTTATCTCCGCAAATGAACGAGGTTCTCTCAGTTATGTGAACAAAGACATTCCGATCCATACACAGCCTCACTTCACATAATCCTGGACTATATACTAACCTTGAAACAATCTAATTTGTCCCTCCCTTCACTTTGAGTTCACTTGGCTGCTATTGATGCATTTCATCCATCTGTGGAGAGACATTCAATATTTGCCCATCGCATCACCAGTCACTTTCTAAAAGGTCTCCAGAACCTTCCCCGACCATATAGACCTCCATCACCTTCATGGAATCTAGAGCTGCTATTGGATATGCTAACTAGACTTCCATGTGAATCTCTACCAACATGTCTTCAATCTCTAATGATGGCGAAGTTGATCTTTCTACTAGCAAAAATTTCTGCACATAGTCAATGACCTCGCAGCCCTTACTTACATGGTTTTTAGCAAGGACACCATTATTTTGCTGACTCATCCATCGTTTTTACCAAAAGCATCCTTGGACTTCCACATCAACAAGCTGATTATTCTCTAGACCTTTTACCCTAAACCGCACTCATCAGGATGGAGGTCCTGCTGCATACTCTAGATGTTCGAAGGGCCCTGGCGTACTACGTTGATCATACCAGGACTTTCTGCACTTCACAGCATCTATTCGTGTCAGCGGTGGACCAACGCAAGGGCAAGCCATTCTCTTCACACTGCATATCCAACATCATTGTCTCCTGCATCATGGAATGCTACACCCTACAGGGCGAAAATTCTTCCTACTTCACCTAGGGCACATTCCTCAAGGGCATTTTCTACCTCCACAGCATTCCTACAAGGCATATCCCTTTGGGACATTTGCTGTGCCACCACATGGTCATCAGACCATACTTTTATGAAACAGTATGCTATTCTTAAACATTTCTCTAATGATGCTTCAGTAGCCACAGCAGTTTTATCCACTGTCAACAATAGGTGACTCTGAAGCCCACCATTCTTGTCATAATTGAGAACTGCTATAAAGTCACCTACAGTGGAACACCCACAGGGACATCACTCAAAGAAGAGAGGGAAGTTACTTACCTTGTGCAGTAACGATGGTTCTTTCAGATGTGTTTCCCCGTGGGTGCTCCTCTACCCACCCTCCTCCCCTCTGTCTTTGGAGGGGCTTTCTTTGTTTCCTCTTAATTCAGATACTCAGGGCTACATTGGCACTTTTTGGCACCATCACCGCCACCTACCGAGAAAAAAATCTGCTTTATAATGTGTCATCTCCATTCCCTTCCTGCTCCTCCTCAGTAGAGTTTCTGCCATTGAGGTAATATATAGAAATACTTACATATTTGGGTATGCATGCACACTCACATGACAGCTGCAGGAACACATTTACTTCCCTTTGCCTCTAGATTATCAACACCTGTGGATAAATGTAAGACAAAAGTGTTTTTGTTTTCTAGTAGCTGTTGTAATCTTGAGTTGCTGCAAGAGAATAAGAGACTCATGGAATACGTTAGTACTGTCCCAAAGTAATGTCACAAGATCTTATTCTACATTTTTAACGTGTGCAAATGAAATGTTATATCAGAGAGCTTTGTTAACTGGCAAAGAAATAAAGAAGTGATGCCCGTGGCCCCCCAAAATGAATGGAAGTTGAGTAACTGTACACTCATGGGTAGGCATCTAACCCAGACCAATAGAGCACAGGGCATGTTGTTCATTTTCCTGTGGTAAATGCCAGAATAACCAAAGAAGAGCAGTGTCCTATAAAACCGGTGCGTATATATAAGTGTCTTTTCAATGGGAAGGGGTTTGGGCTTCCCCTCAGGCTGTCATCCTGTTAGATTTCACAAGCAACAAATTGAGTGTACGCCAGTACATAGGCATTTCTTAGAGGCGTCTCATCTAAGTGATACAGGATGTGGTGATGATTCAGTAGCTGGTTTCTGATTCTTATTACTTCTGTGAGTTCCCCAATGTGTGTGTGTGTGAGTGCGTGAAATTAACATGCACATTGGGACACAGCTTAAATTCATGAAAATTTAGCACAGAGAGATGGTGAGAATGTGTTCGAGGAAGGAGTAAAGAACTAGGAGCTAGGAACTTCTCAGTAAACCTGGTTCTGATGCTCATTCTCCATCTGTGGCCTTAGTAAAGTCGTTTAAAATAAATTAAATAACAGTTAATCCAAAATGGTTACACTTGGATTAGACTCTTAAATAAAAGGTGCTGAGCATCCACAGCTTCTGTTAATAGTAATAGAGATGTAGCCATGTTAGTCTGGTCTTGCTGAAACAAGAGACAGGACTATGCAGCACTTTAAAGACTAAGAAGATAAACCATCTTGTTAGTCTTGAAAGTGCTGCATAATCCTGTCTTTTGTTTCACTTCTGTTAACTTCAACCCCTCGGAAAATCGGGCTTAATTATGGTTTTCAGTGCCTAACTTTAAATATTCAAATTTGTAATTTTCTTATTCATCTCTCTGTTACAGTTTTCCCATCTGTAAAATTAAAGAATAAGAGATACTTGCCTACCTGCTTATGCCACCGGGACTTTGTGAGAATTAATCAATTAATGTTTTTAAAGCATATGAAAGATAATATCTTGCTTAATAGTAATAGTAGTATTGCTGCATGATATTAAACATTTGTCTGTCCATGTGTGTGTTTGTCCAAGAACTCCTCCTAAATAGTAAGAGCTGGGACCACCAAATTTGATACACAGTTCCTCTTACATAACTTAAAGCAAGGTAAGGATTTATTTGTGCCTGGAAAATGGGATGTGCCTGGAATTGGGAATGCTTCTCATAAAATCATACAGAAAAGAGACAGAATCACTGGCTGGAGGTGTGCCTTCCCTCCCCCCTGCCCTGTCCAGGACTGCCCTAGTCCTGAGCCTCCCATCCTTCAAGTGGCCTTCATGGAGGATGGATGGAGGGGGCTGAAGCTCTACCCCCCATTTGTACAGGCACGTTGCTAGCTGTTCCCCTTTGTCAGGGAGCAAGGGAAAGCGCACTGTTTGCTGATTTCTCATTCTGGCTGGGGAATGCATGGGGCAGGTGAACTTTGACCTGCCCCAGCTGGGGGACATACATCCCTCTGCCGGCTGTGCCCACTGGAGCTGCAACCAGCCATAGAGAGGAACTTCTCATCTGGCCCCAAGCTGCTGTGGTGAAAGAGGACAGGAGTAGTCTTCTCTTCCCAGGGCAGCCTGCACACTGTACCGCTCATCCCCAGCCGCACCCCAGAGCAATGATTTAAATGAAGAAAAACAAAAATTACTTGAGTTAAGGACCCGGGTAAATCTTCTAGTGTAAATATAACGGCAAAGCAGTGGTTTCTTTCACTAGTCACATAATGCATTGATGATATCTGAGAGCTTTTCCCTGTGCGTGCCCATCACTGTTTTCTTGCCACATGCTCAGTTCTGTCCACAATCTGGGTAAGCTATCATCTTTGCCTGGTCATATGAGGAGGGAGATGTGCAGGAGGTTGACAAAACCATGCTTTTGTTTTATTGTAGGCAATCTGTTGACACAAGGTTTTAGTGCTGGTATGTCAGATATTCATGTTGCCTTAAATATTTAATTTAATACTGTGTAGACACTTCATTTTATTTAAGGGTAATTCTGAAGTCCATCATATATTTCAGAAAGTAATTCAATATCTTTTTCCATTTCCTTTTTCTGTTGGAGGGACTTAAAAGTGCAACTTGTTTTCTGACATAATATGAATTATGAATTTTGCATATTTAATTACAACATGGTTTCATCACACTCATTCTTGAATGATAAATTGAGTAATATTCAGTTGATTTGATTTGATGTAACTTTATTTGAAGCTCAAGTTCTGAGCATATCAGAAAGTGCTTCTGCTGGCAAATTAAACAGCTGATGCTTATTTCTGTCATCTGGAAAGCATTAAAACTAGCTCTTTCCTTCTGTGTTCAAGAAAGGTAAACCAAAACTTAACCATTTAAAATTAGAGTTGCAAAAGTTTGGACAATGTAATCTGCATCTCTTGAGTCTTCACAATGATGAGAAGATGTTAATTTTTAATCTAAGCACATTAAAGATCTGTTCAAGCTGCGTAAGAAATTATTTTAAAAAATTCTTTTTAGAAACCATTGTGCTTTATAGATCATGGGCCAAACTTTCAAAAGTGCTCATTATACACTTTTGGAACTGGATTTTCAAAATAATTCATTTCCCATGTGGTATTGAAATGAAAGGGCCAGATTTTCAAATGAGAACTGCAAGGGTGGTGACTACTTTAGAAAATCTGTTTCTGTATTATTTTTGTACATTCCTTCCATTATTCATAACAACTTAAACTGAGATCCAGTTTTAATGAAAATTATTTGTGTGTTCTTGTTTTTATGCTAGTGGCTTGCTTTAATTTTGTACTTGTCATGAGATGTGTTGTATTTTGCCAGTGTCTTGATCCAAGCTGTATTGCTCTGGAGTGTTGTTCCTCTTAAGAATAGGTGTACATGCTTGCAAGAAATTTCAGAGAGAAATAAATGCATTGTATTATGCCATAATGTGTCCTTAATGTGTGTGTGTGTGTTGTGGCATTGCAGTAATTTCTCTAACAACTGAAGGTAATAATACAGATTTGATATCTTCTCTTTGCCCATGTCTACACTACAAGAATAGGTCAAATTTATTAACAGTGATTTTTTTAACACCCAGTTTTGTAAAGTTGAAACTTCATGTTCCCACAGTGCACAAGAATTTGATGTAGTGCATCTCCAGTAGGATGGCTACCATCAGCTCGGACAGTGATGCATTGGGGGTAGCGATCCCACATTTCCTGCCACTCCTTTACATTCTGGATTAGGCTCCTTTACCTGGTGGGACAAAAACAGTGTAGCAGGTGGTTCTATGTACATATCATCAGGATTACATAATGCACTCATCTCCTCCCTTCCCCCCCCTCTTGAAAACAACTGCAGACAATCTTTTCATGCCCTTTTTTCCCTGGTTATTCATGCAGACGCCATAGCAGGGCAAACATGGACCCCGGTATGTAATAATTGAAAATGTCTTGTGCCTTATACTGTGGTATGTCCAAAGATTAGCCAGAAGTTACCAGAGCGAGGAACAATGTGAGGAGGCCATGAACACAGACAAGTATGAAACACCTGAGTGGAGAGATTGGGAGATCATGGCAGCAGTTGATTCTGTTGACACGGTAAAATACTGATTGGGGTGCCATGAAGGAAGCACAGACTGGTGGGACTGCATAGTTATACAGCTATGGGATGATCAGCAGTGACTGCAAAACTTTTGCATAACTAAGGCCACTTTCATTGAAGTTTGCACATTGCTTTTCCCTGCCTTCAAGCGCAGCAATACCAGAATGAGACCCACGGCATGTAGAATAGTAATAGAGATGTAGCCATGTTAGTCTAGTCTAGCTGCAATAAAAAACAGGACTATGTAGCACTTTAAAGACTAACAAGATGGTTTATTAGGTGATGAGCTTTCGTGGGCCAGACCCACTTCCTCAGATCAAATTGTGGAAGAAAATAGGCATGACCATATATACCAAAGGGATACAATAAAAAAAAGTGAACACACATAAAAAAGGACAAATCAAATTTCAGAACAGAGGGGTGATAAGGGGGGGGGGAGGTAAATGTCTGTGAGCTAATGATATTAGAGGTGATAATTGGGGAAGCTATCTTTGTAATGGGGAAGGTAATTAGAGTCTTTGTTGACACCCTGCGTAAAGTGTCAAATTTAAGCATGAATGACAGTTCAGAGGTTTCTCTTTCAAGCCTGGTGTGAAAATGTCTTTGAAGCAGTATGCAGGTAATCAAGTCATTGAGACAATGCCCTTTCTGGTTGAAATGGCAAGAAACTGTTTTTTCTTTATGATACTGTCTGATATCCGTTTTGTGTGCATTGATTCTTTGGCGAAGCGTCTGAGACGTTTGTCCAATGTACATAGCAGATGGACACTGTCGGCACATGATGATATAGATTATATTTCTGGATGAGCAGGAATATGTGTTCTTGATCTTATAACTGAATTGGTTAGGTCCAATAATGGTGTCAGCAGAGTAAATATGTGGACAAAGTTGGCAACGGGGTTTGTTGCAAGGAAAAGTCCCAGGGTTGGTATTAGTGTGGTATGTCCTGTGGTTGTTGGTAAGAATCCTCCTGAGGTTAGGTGGTTGTCTGTAGGAGACTATGGGTCTGTCTCCCAGAGCCTCTCAGAGTGTAGTATCCTGTTCTAGCATAGGTTGTAGTTTATTGATAATATGTTGGACGGGTTGAAGTTGGGGGCTATAGTGATGACAAGTGGTATTCTATTGTTGGTTTTCTTGGGTCTGTCTTGAAGTAGATGGTTTCTGGGTATTCGTCTGGCTCTTTCAATTTGTGTTTTTATTTCTCCAGGTAGGTAATTGAGGTTTATAAATGCTTGGTAGAGATCCTGAAGTTTCTGGTCTCTGTCAGTGGGATTAGAGCAGATGCGGTTGTATCGAAGGGCTTGGCTATAGGTGATGGATTGTATGGTGTGTTCTGGATGGGAGCTGGAGGCATGAAGGTAACTGTATGAGTCAGTGGGTTTTCTGTAGAGAGTGGTGTCTAATTTACCATTGGTGATTTGTACTGTGGCATCCAGGAAATGGATCTCTCGTGTAGAATGGTCCAGGCTGAGATTGATGGTGGGGTGTAGGTTGTTAAAATCTCTGTGGAATGTCTCCAGTGTTTCTTGGCCGTGGGTCCAGATCTGGAGACATTCCACAGAGATTTTAACAACCTACACCCCACCATCAATCTCAGCCTTGATCCCATGGTTCATGAAGCCATACACAGGAAACCTGGACTGCAGTAAAGAGAAGTTCAACTACAGGCTAAGCAGGTGCAGAATGGTGGTAGAATGTGATTTTGGATGTTTAAAGGGAAGTTTTTGCAGTTTATTGACGAGGTTAGACCTCAGTGAAAGTAACATTCCCATTGTTGTGGCAGCCTGTGTGCGCTTCATGATATTTGTGAAAGTAAGGAAGATAATTTTAGGGTTGAGGCACAGCTCCTAGCCACTAATTATGAGCAGCCAGACATCAGGACAATAAGGAGAGCACATTCATCATCATCAACAGCAACCACAACAACCACAACCACCACCACCTCAATGCCTGTTGGTGTCCGATGCCTCCCTCGCTATTTCCTTCCATCTTTCCTTGTCCAGTGGAGAATTGCTTAGTTTCTGTAGACTAGCTCCGCACCAATCTACTATATCATCTACCCATTCTCTGTGGGTTCTGCCTCTCCTATTCGGACCATCCGTTATGCCGAATACCAGGGTCTTAACTTTTAGCTCGTCGTTCATTCTGCAGATATGCCCGAATAGCTGTAACTTCTGTTGTATAACCTTCTGCAGTAGGTTCTCTTTTGGCTGTATCTTCCTATATAATTCCTCGTTGGTGACCTTCTGCATCCATCCTATTCTCAGGATCTTTCTACAGCTGGTCCCCGCGTCGACTTATGACCTATGACCATTCGTACTTACGACCAACCTCCCGTTAAGCCCATTACAGCCAGTCACTGAGTTATGAACATGCGATCTGTGCTTTGGAACAGCGCGGCCGCATTTAAAAGCATGTATTCCGACTTACGAACAAATTGAGTTACAACCAGGTGTTTGGAATGTAACCCGTTGTAAGTCGGGGACTACCTGTATAACAACTCTTCTCAAACACCAATATCCTTCTCTTTGAAGGATCCGTACAGCATGTTGCTAAATACACACGTTTTCAAGATGCTCAGCTTCGTTCCTAAGCTAATTGCTTTACTTTTCCAGATCTTATCCATCTCTTTCAAACTCACTCTTGCTTTCGCTATTCTAGTTGCTATTTCCTTTTTACAGTCTAGATCATACGTCATGTTGCTCCCCAAATACGTGAACTTCTCTACGTTCTCTAGTTCGATCTTCCTTCTTATTTCCTTATCTCCAAATGCCATTGTCTTTGTTTTATCGATATTCATAATCAGTCCATACCACTTCCCTTCCTCATTTAGAACTGCATGGTTCTCGCTAGCTTCTCTTCATCTTCCTCAATGATAACTATATCATCCATGAACCTCAAGTTGTTAATTCTCATCCCGTACATCAATATCCCTTCTTACCTCTTCCTTGGGGAACTGAAAATCAGAGAGACATTGAAAAACAGCTTTGTGAATAGCCAGACAGCGATATGACAGTCATGCATGTTGCTCTTAATGAGATCCCCCCAGCATTAAGTGTGCTGGCCTGTAAACTCTGTAAAGCCTTCCACCCCTGTGCAACACAATCAGTAAAGATACTGTTGTGGAGAAAAGATACATTTTTATTTAGAGAACACAAGGAAGCAGAGATAGAAAAGGAATTCAGGGTGGCAGCTTCAGGGAGGGGTGGGAAGCAAGGGCAAGTAGAACATTAAAATGCCCCTGTTCAGCAATCACAGCCTTCTTTTCTGGGAGACATCCCTGGGGGTTGAGTGGAAGATTACCCTGGACACACCCTCCCACCACCCTAGAATTCTAGGGTACCTGGGAGGGGAAATTTTGGATCTTGGTGAAGAAGGCAGGTGGCTCAGCATGGGCTGGAGGAAGGCTCTGTGCTCTATCTGTTTTTCTTCTGCTTCTGCCAGGTGTATCAGCAGCTCTATTTGCTGCCCCATGAGCATCAAGATCTCCTCCTCAGTCTTGACTTCACGTTCCCTGCATGCTCTCCTCATGCCCTGTTCGCATCTCCTGCAGCATCATTCTCCTCCACACATTTAATTGCAGCCTGTCCGTGCAGGTGGATTTTGTTTGCTTGTTGAACATACTCTAATTATGTTTTTGCCTAGTTGAAATCAGTGCTAGCCAAACAGCTGGAAGAGCCAGGGGATTGGGCAACAGGCTCTATGTTGTACCTGCTGTAATGAAAAAAACGAAGGGGAGACTTTAAAGGAGATACATTCTTTTATGCTAAGAGATTAGTTTGTGTTCTACAATGTATGTCCAACACAACAGTCATGTAGTATGTACAAGGCCAAAGTTATATTTTTAAGCGCCCATTAGGCAACACGTACAGCACAGAGATGTTAAAGGAGCAGCTGGATTTGGTGTGATGGCAGGCATAGTAAGGGACGGGCTGGGGTTCACTTTTTTGCTTCCACTTTGAAAGCGTATGAGACATTGTGACTGCAAATAGCAGCTCCTACAGCTAGCCAAGTGTCTACATTTGCAAAGGGGGACCATGGTCATGAGCAGCTGTGCTGGGGTGGAAAGGGATGGCAAGGCAGGGGCTCACATGTTCAGTGTGTGTTTGGTACCCTTTGTTTACTGAGAGAGTGCAACTTTCCCTTTCCATAGGAGCCTGCCACGGAGAGGAGGGGCAGGCGTGGTGATAGTACAGGGGCCCATGTGGTGACCATGTGTTTGGCACCCCATGTTTACTGTGAGAGTGCAACTTTCCTTTCCCACGGGAACCTCTGGGCATGAAGGGTTTGGGGCATGGTGCAAAGGAGGGGCTCATGCTGGCAACAAACCATGCATTGTTGGGAATGATCAAAGGGACGTGTACTGCCTCAGTGGTATCAGTTATATAATTTCCCCTGCTTTATCCAGGTTGCCATATTTGATATCACTCTTCTCTGAATCACACAGAATGATTAGGAGCAGATGCTGACTGAATGTGCCTAAAAACCTGGACCTTTTCATGCTTCGGAAGTATCCACAGACTCCTGTGGGATGCTGGTCAGGTTCCCCCTAGAATTCCATGCAGCTGGTCATAGATGTGATATGTTTGCAGTGATGACCCAGACTGTCCATTTGCCTCCCTTGTCTTCTGGTGTGCCTGCCTGAGCTCCTTTATTTTCATGCAGCACTCCTGGGTGTCCCGGTATATCCTTTTTCAAGCCCTGTGTGATCTTGGCATAGATATCAGCTTTCTTTTGCTGCTTCATAGTTCTGCCTGCACTGATTCCTCTCTGCACATAGTATACAGGTCCATGACTTCCTGCACATTCCATGCTGGAGCTCATTTGTGACCCTGTGCATTCATGGTCATGCTGAGGTGTGCTGCCTGCTCTGCTCACCCTGCTGGCCAAACAGGAAATTAAATTCAGACTTTCCCGGACCTTTTCCTGTGCATAAGGAGAACAGCAGGTTTGAAAGTTGTGGTATTATTGGTCACATTGGGATACTTGATGGCCAAGAACATTGACTTTCACAGAGCTACATATTCACTACCCTAAAGTTGATGATGCATGGTTGAATTTCCAATTACTCCTCACAAAAAGTAGGAGTACTGAAATTGATTTGAGCAGCCCTTAAAATTGGTGGAATATATTTGGTGGTGTGGATTCATTATTTAGAAAATCAACCTAATGCAGCTAAGTTTGACCTAAACTTGTAGTGATCTCCTCCTGTAGTGTTTATCCATGCAAACATTTCATTAGAATAAATGTCAGTGTTGTCTGAATTGACTGAGGATTAGACCTACATGGCTTTATATCCTATTACCATTCATTTCTTTGCAAATATTATTATGGTAAATGATACAATTTACAGTATTAGCCTAAAGTCTGTGGATGTCTTGCCATACATTTAAATGGAATCACAATTGAATCTTTTATAGTTTTAACTTCACAGATTTCATTTCAGTAAGAAAATGAGTTCTGAAACAGTTTTAAAAGAAGTTCAAATGACATATTAATGAATATAATATATACCATGATAAAAGGTCAGTTCAAATTGAAAAGGGACAATAAATTTTAAGACCAGAACGGAACCACTATGACAATCTAATCTGATATCCTACATATAAACAAGCCATAACATGTTACCCAGTATTTCTTGTGTTCTATTTTTCTTGCAGAGTTAGGGAGGAGGATTTTTTGCCAAATAACCTGTACAAATTTGTGAGTGAGTCATTGCTTTCCCCTGTGTGACTGAGTGTAAGACAGTGTTGTAGGCACACTATTAGAATAGATGTCCTATTGGGCAGATCTGGTAATGCAGTTCTTATAAATCAGTGTTTCTCAAAGTGGTCCATGAAACCACTTTGATAAACCTGCTAACTGACCATTCCGGTGTGTTTACTTACTAGCTGTGTGGCCATGGAGCCTTGCGGCTCCCTTTGGCTTCGGTCTGCCATTTACAGCCAACCGGAGCCACGGGAAGCAGTGGCCCAACCCATGCTGCTTCCCACATCTCCCCTTGGCTGCAAATGGCAAACTGGAACCAATAGGAGCCATGAGGCTCCATGGCCGTACAGCTGGTAAATAAACACACTGGAGCGGCCAGTTAGCAGGTTTCTTAAAATGGTTTCGCATACCACTTTGAGAAACACTGTTATAAATGTACTTGAAGTTGTTCTCTTTTGTAATCTGTTTTTTTCTCTGAGAAAACAAGGAGGATTTGAAATAGAGTTAACATACTGACTTACCCAAATAACACCACATATTTATTTTGGTGAGACAGCTGAGGGAAAAAAATGTTTAATAAGGAAATATGCAGTGAGATTCAGGTGACTAGCATTTGACAACTAAATGCAGCTTACATTGCAATATATTGTTCCTTTTTTTGTACTCTGTGTTTGAAGAAATACAGTCTTCTACAATCAAGCAGCATAAAATTCAGAACTTGTGACTTTAGCAGGGAATCCCTTTTTGTTCCCATTATTGTTGACTATTTTAGAAATCTGGAAAAAAAGCAAAGAAATGAAGTTAAAAATGTTTACTGATACAAAATTGAAATTAGTGATCCCCAGTGAAACCTGGGGATGTACAATATGTTGATTTGTACAAAGAGATGGGATGGTATGAATTAAATAGGCTAGTTCTTTTAAAGAAATCGGAAAAACAAATTTCACCATGGGCAACCATAATCGTAACATGCACACATGCACACCTTGGCCAATGGGAGCTGCAGAGCCAGCGCTTGGAGAGGAGACAGCACACAGAGCCCCCTGGCTTCTCTGCCTAGGAACCAAACATGCTGACCACTTTTCGGAAACCATGTGGAGTCAGGGCAGAAAGGAGCCTGCCTTAACCCCTCTGCGCTGCCCAGTCAGCAGTGATGTCCAGAGCTGCCAGGGCAGTGTTTACAGAGAGTATTTGTATTTAGAGCAAAAATCTGAAAGCATGGATGACACTTGTTTCTGTCTCATTAGAAACCTGTGCTTTATTTTCAGATTTGCCCTTGTGCAATCTCTCAATAAACTCATTTGTAAAATTGGAGGAGTAATACTTACCTTTCTTGTAGGGTAAGGGTTTGAGACCATGTTCAGTAATAATGAAATGCCCAGAAATATAAACAATAGTAAGTGGAAGAAGTAAACTTAGCAGTCATGGCCTTTGGCTTTGTAGTTCAGTGAACCTTCCCCAAAGCTACAGGCTATTTTTAGACACACAGCATACACTCTGTTCCTTCCCATCTTCAGGTTGGTGGTAATGTGTAGCAGGGTGGTAATGCATTCACTCAAAATGTGGACTATATCTTGGAACTTAGATGACACTTGAGAGGTCTATATGGGAGGCAAATAGTGTTAATGATTCTTTTATAGCCATAATATTTGATTTACTAGGGATGTTATTTATCAATTAATTGAAAAGCCGTGTAATCACACAAATTATCAGTTACACGACTATTCGTTGGACCCCGGTAGGGATGTGAGCAACTAGTCGACTATCCAATAAGCATAAGCTTATCCCTCGACTTATCTCCCCCCCCCCCGACCCTTGCTGCCTTTATCAGAGGCAGCAAGGGGGGAAGCAGGAGCTGGTACTGGGCGGGAGCTGGCTTAAAAGCCGCTTTCCCCCAGCACCATCTTCATGTGGGACAGGGGAGGCAAAGGGGTAGCAGGGACTGCGCCTCTGCTTTTTAAATGTAGCAAGAGCCTGCCAGCTCTTAATACATTTAAAAAGCAGAAGCATGGGGGGGACCCAATGCGAGCTGGGACAGCTGATTCCCCGCTGGTGCCGGGTCCCCTCCACTGCGTTTCTGCTTTTTAAATGTATTATGTGCTAGCAGGCTCTTGCTACATTTAAAAGGCTGGTGTGCAGCAGGGTGGAGCCCAGTACCAGCTGGGAGTCAGCTGTCCCAGGTCATGCTGGGTCCCCCACACTGCACTTCAGCCTTTTAAATGTATTAAGAGCCTGCTGGTTTAACCTGCCAGCTCTTAATACATTTAAAAGGGAGAACCAAAGCGGAGTTAGCTCCTGGGGCTGGGAGCTACTCTCGCTGCAGCTCCCCTGTTTATTGACTAATTGACTAGTCGATTGAAATTCTGTTGACTAGTTGATTAGTTAATTAAACTAAATTTAACATCCCTAGTCCTCGGTGGGGGGCCAGCAACCAGTGTGCTCGTGGCCCCACTCCTGGGAAGCACCCTGCCACCCCATGCTGCTGCCTCTAACAGCAGCCTCTGTATGCTTGGGGTTTGAGCTCTCTGTGGCTAGAGTCTATACCAGCATCCCACAGAGCAGCTTCTGTCTGCGTTGTGCCTGGGCCTGCCGCGGACAGAGGCTGCTCTGCGGCAGCCTCCCCTGCCCCTCTCCCCCCACTGCTGCCTGTGGTAGAGGCGGTAGCAGGTGGCTCCACAGAGCCGGCTTAAAAATCAGCTCCCCATGTTTATTGGCTCCTGCCTGCTCTCTGATAGAGAGGTGGGGGGTAACAGGAAGGAGCAGCTTGCATGAGCAAGAACTTGTGTAGCTGGCTTGAAAGCCAGCTTCCTGAATGTGCTGGCTCCCACCTGCCCCCCTCACCCTCTGCGCTATTGCTTCTCTATCATGTGCATTGGGGGCAGGCAAGTGGCTCTGTGGCTCCAGTGCTCGTTGGGAGCAAGATTAAAAGCCAGCTTCCTGTGGCACTGGCTCCAGCTTCCCCTCTCCTTTGCTGCTTCTGATACAGAGGCACATTGACATCCCTATGTATTACATGTATAATTTTGGGCCACATTCTCTTCTTGCTTCAATCAGTTGAAGATAACAGTTACGCCAGTACAGAATTTGGCTATTTTGTATTTAAGTAACGTATATGGAAGCCCAGGTCCGAGTCTGTGTGATGAGTGGTGTATGAGCTTTTATGCCCTGGGGTTTCCCTGCATTGATGGAATCCTTGGGTTGCTGATTATGCTGGGTTTCCAGCTGCTTTGTACAGATGGATCAGTGCAAAGCAGCAGGCATTGGACTAGATATTTTGTTTTCATTCGAACCTTTGTAAATAAGGTAATGCGTTGGGTATTAACACTAAACAATGTCTTACAGCTGAGATCTAACAATGAATGTGGAGTTAAGGCTTACAGTAATTTTATTGACTGTTTATAGGTTGAAAATTGACATTGATGAAATTCCCTTACACAATGATTAAAATATCTTTCATTCCAAGTACATTTAGAACATTTTCAGGGTGTTGCGAGATCTGTCAGGAGTTAAAATAAAGATATTTTCTTCTGTCAAGAGGAACTTCCTCATAATTAAATGTCTAATCAGAACACACTCCCAGTCGTGTAAATAACTGCTATGACCAGTTTTTACCAGTAAGTTTTAACTAGTTGGCAATAGGTAGCTGTAACTAGTTTAAACTGAATCCCCTCATTCCCACTAGATGGCATTAATTCATTAAGCAACATTTTTTCTCTGTCATATCAAAGTTTATGGAAATATATTCATTTTGGATTCTCAGCTCTGAGGTCACAATAACAAATCCAGCATAAGCATCCTATAGGTCTAACATCACACAATGATATGTACAAAACAAATGAAAGGGTGTTGAGCCCACAATTAAGTAAATATTCTGGTACAGTATTCTGGTACAGTATTTCTTCTTTTGTGAGAAAAAGATGGACTAATTGATCCTGGGCATAAAAAACTAAAAAGTAAGAACAGGTTACAATGCAATTAGCGGTTTCTGTGTTAGACTATAATAATAATTTATTTAATCTCTAACCTTCTGCTAGTTCGTTTATAAAGACGCTAGAAAGTTGTTTAAATTTTAAAGTTGACATTTATTTCTTGAAACATACCTCTTGTCACTGCTTTGAAAATTTTGTATATATTTTATTTATAACAATTTAACTGGCTTCAAATGGGATTAGCAACAAACCCACTTGTTGGATATGTTGGCTGTTCAGATACCATACATACAAAACAGAAAAGTAACTTCTCTGTTGTATTTATATTTCTCCTTGTTATGTATATTATTTTAGTTTATATAAGAATTTATTTTTAAGATTACCCAGTTTTTTAAAACGGGAAAAAAAGAGAGTCTCTACAAGCCATTGTGGATGTATAAATAATTAAAGGTGTATTTTATATAGGTTTTTTTACAAGTGTTTCTTCTTTGGAGACCATCAGTTAATAAACCTACAAACCACCCATTCCCCAAACCAATTTCCATATCCTGTTGGAAGTAATTTAAGTCTAATCAGATGAACATAATTTTGAATAATGAGACTACTTCTATACTAGTGTGACAGTACTTTGAACTATGGAGGCTTTATTGTGAAGCATACATTAAGCTTTTTGGTGGATATGGGAAAACCTGACTGGTGCTGATGCTGTCTTTAATGCTTATTTGGCAGTTGCTAGTTAGTTGGAATTCAAGTTTTGCAATACAAAGCCCGTTTCTATCCTTATTTATTTATAATTAGAAAGAGAAACACATTCCTCTGTAAGTGTTTCTCTATTGAGGATACATATTTTCCTGTGTGCAATCAATCGGATCATAAGCTTGAAGTAGGTTTTAAACTGATGTTAGGAAAAAAAGACAATGGTGAGAAAGACCAAACCAGTTAGGAGACGAGAGAGCATTCTGGTGCAATACTTGCCATTTAAACCAAAAATCTTGATTTTTCTTGACAAAGATGTAGCAAAAATGTTATAACACAAAAAGAACACTGAGTGCAGTGGCACTTTAAAGACTAACGAATTTACTAAGGTATTAGGGCTTAAGCTGTTGTGCTACAACTCCATTAGATGTTGAAAAAAAAAAAGGATACAGAGAAGGCTTTAAAAGATAACTCACTCCATGTTGTGTAGACATGGTATACATGAAAATATTAATTCTTCATCGAGTGGTCCCCATGGGTGCTCCACTCAAGGTGTCGGGCTCGTCCTGGCGCCGCAATCCGGAGAATCTTCATCAGCAGTAGCCCAGCTGGACCACGCATGTGCGCCCGCCGTCTTGCGCCGTTTGCACCTTTGTGCTGAGTGCAGTCTGGCCCCGTCAGTTTCATCCCAACCATCCGCGGCCACAGACGGAGATAGGACGTGCTCCCTCTCTGACCTGAGGAGAACGGGAGATTAGTCTTAAAGTTATAGTTAGTTAGCTAGTTCTTTGTTAATTAGTTACTGTTAATAGTTGTTCTACTACTTATAGTTTATATCCAGTTTAAAAAAATTTTTTTCTTCTGTCCTAGTTATAAGATTTGAGTAGGCCCCCCCCCCCAAAAAATAGATATAGATAAAAAGAAAAAGAAGGAAAGACTGAAAAACTTAAACAAGCTCGTTATGCCGGGATCACCTGGCTTTAAGAAGTGTTCGCATTGCAGAGATGCCATGCCCATATCAGACGGGCATTCTTGGTGCATCTAGTGCCTAGGTGATGGGCACATCCTACAGAAGTGCACACACTGCACCAAACTAACTGCACGTGCAAGGCGAGACAGAGAGTAAGATTAAGAATGCTCTTGTTTGATAAAGCTCTGCAAACAACCGGCACAGATGAACCGCCTAAAGGCATCTCATAGGCGCATGAAGCGCGCTTGATCTCAGAGGAGCCTCGCCGCGGCACTTCTAAACCCACCGGTCGAGTGAGTGTGGGTGATAGACCGGGCACCTCAGGCGTTCTGCCAAGGCACCCCATCGACAAGATGGGCAAGGGTCGTAGCGCTTCAGCTCCAAGCCCTGCCCTGTCAAAAGACCTGGTAATGGCACCGTTTAAAGAGCCATGGGCTGAGTCAACACCTGCAACAGCCCCAATGGCTCACTCAAAACCGGCACCGCACGCCCTGGCACCAGCTGTGCTGGCGCCTGCGCACACGGAAGCAAGACTGCCGGCACCTAGAGCAATGGTGACGACAACATCAGCACTGGTATCCACGGTGCCGGAGGCAAGCGCATCGCCGGCATTACTTCCCCCAGTGCCGGTGCAATTGACAACGCCGGCGGCACCGGTGCACATAGAGAATGCAACTAATTCCGCACCGGCCAGCCTGCTGCACACGACACAGCCTTCCCCACATACTACTTTGGTGCCTACTAAGGCACAGAGGAAGACTAGACGCGTCCGGACGCCATCTCTCACTCCAGAGTGGACAAACTTTTCTCCTGCACCTCTTTCACCTGCCTCATCCTGTTCAGGCAGCCATCACCATGTTGCACACTATATCTCTACCAGGGACTGCTACTATAGGTCACCTCCCCCGCGATGGTATTACCGAGCTCACTACTCCTGCTCCCCATCCCGCTACACGATGAGGTCTTTGTCACCAAGATCCTTGAGACCTTCGTGGTGCTCTCACCGCTATGAGGCAGCAAGAGAGTATTCTCCGAGATGCTCACCAGGCTCATATCGTCATGGGTAATACTACGACCGTTATTACCACAACCTCCCTTGTTCGCTCTATAGACGGTATCCGCGATCACAATCTCCACATTGCAGCTGTTCAGCTTCACTGCATCATCCACCTCAAGACCTGCTTCCTCATCTAGCCCCGCCTGCGGAAGACACGATCTCAGTACCTACTCATGAGGAACAGAGTGACAACCATACTCCACAACAGGAACAGGAGCTTTTGGATTCCCTTACCGACCAATTGTCATCGTCACCTGACGATGCGGTTTTCCAAGGGGAATCTTCTCCAGTAGAGAACCATGAACTATAAACAATTTCAAGAGCTCTTTAGGAGAGTTGCCGAATCTCAGGAGGTCCAAACTACGGACGTGCAGCAGAAACAACATTGCTTGCTAAAAAATTTGCAACCTTCTCAAAAATCAAAGCTAGCGCTCCCCTTTGACGAGGCCATGCTGGAGATTGCTAATGACATCTGGCACACTCCAGCAGCCCCTTTGCAAACCAACAAACCATCGGATAAGAAGTATTTCGTATCCCAGAAGGGTATGGAATTTTTATTTATGCACCCCCAGCCCAATTCCCTCGTCATGGACGCTGCGCAACAGAGGTCAAAGACAACAGAAGGCAAAACCACAGCTAATGAAAAGGAGGCTAAGCATCTGGACATCTTAGGCAGAAAGTTATATTCTTCTGCCACCTCAACCCTGAGAATGTCCAATTACGCGGCCCTTCTCGCGAATCATGCCTTTGACAACTATTCAAAGTTAGTCCCTCTTTTGGAGCACTTCCCAGACTCCAAAAGACAAATTTTGAAGGCGATAATCCAGGAAGGCTATACAGCAGCTCGAACAGCCCTGCAGATCGCCCTCGACACAGCTAATACAGCAGCACAAACTACAGCTACAGCCGTCGTTATGCGTCGTGCATCTTGGTTGCATCAGGCTGCCATTCCGAAAGATCTACAAGCCAAAGTTGAAGGCTTACCTTTCGATTGCCAGTTGCTCTTCGCTCAAGGTACAGATCAGGTCTTCCATTCAGGCAAAGACTCTCGCACCACTCTGAGATCTTTGGGGATGTATACGCCTCTGTATAGACGTAGAAGATACATGCCCTACAATAAACAGAGGCCTTTCTCTTATGCTGCGCCCCGTATGAGGCCATACGATCAACAGAAACAAGGCAATGCCCACAAAAATGGCGCCAGCAACCCAACAAAGCGCCCACCCACCAACAGGGCCGGCAGCAAGTTTGACATGTCGATCGAGGGACTGTGTACCACCCCTTTGACGGGTACTCCGCACGAGGCACAAGAGTTATTCCATCACCGGTTGAGACCCTATCACCAGCTTAGAAAAGGTTCAGAAAAGGGCGACTAAGATGATTAGGGGCTTGGAAAGGGTCCCATATGGGGAGAGGCTAGAGAGACTGGGACTTTTCAGTTTGGAAAAAAGGCGATTGAGGGGCGATATGATAGAGGTATATAAAATCATGAATGGTGTGGAGAAAGTGATTATAGAAAAATTATTTACCTTTTCCCATAATACAAGAACTAGGGGACACCAAATGAAATCGATGGGTAGTAGGTTCAAAACTAATAAAAGGAAATTTTTCTTCACACAGCGCACAGTCAACCTGTGGAACTCCTTGCCCGAGGAGGCTGTGAAGGCCAGGACTCTATTAGGGTTTAAAAAAGAGCTTGATAAATTTTTGCAGGTTAGGTCCATAAATGGCTATTAGCCAGGGATAAAGTATGGTGCCCTAGCCTTCATAACAAGGGCAGGAGATGGATGGCAGGAGATAAATCACTTGATCATTGTCTTCTGTTCTCCTTCTCTGGGGCACCTGGCATTGGCCACCGTCGGCAGATGGGATGCTGGGCTCGATGGACCTTTGGTCTGACCCAGTATGGCCATTCTTATGTTCTTATGTTCTTATGTTTGGTCTTTCATAACCACCGACTGTTGAGTCCAGGATATAGTCACTTCAGGATACGTCATCCCCTTCAACTCTATTCCTCCACTTGCCCCACCTTCCCCGTCCCTTTTCAGGGACCCCTCTCACGAGACTCTCCTACAACAAGAGGTCTCCTGCCTACTTACCATAGGAGCAGTGGAGAGGGTACCAGCTCAGTTTCGCGGGAAAGGATTTTACTCTCAGTACTTCCTCACTCAGAAGAAGTCAGGAGGTTGCAGACCTATTCTGGACCTACGCTGGCACAACCGTCACCTGCACAAGGAAAAATTCAAGATGGTCACGTTAGCCTCTCTCATCCCAGTTCTCGACAAAGGAGATTGGTTCGCATCTCTCGATTTACAGGACGCCTATTTTCATATAACGATACACCTGGCCCACAGGCAGTTCCTCCGGTTCGTAGTGGGCACAGAGCACTATCAATACCGAGTGTTACCTTTCGGACTTTCAGCAGCGCCAAGAGTTTTTTCCAAGACCCTGGCTGTAATGGCGGCCTACCTTCGACGTCTCAACATCATGATCTTCCCATATTTAGACAATTGTCTATTGAAGGCTCCCACCTTGGACGAAGGTACACGGGCAGTCGCCACTACCACGACAGTATTCAAGGCTCTGGGGCTCATAATCAGTTTCGAAAAGTCTTCCCTAATGCCGAGTCACTCCCTAGAATTCATCGGTGCAAGGCTCGATTCATCGACCGCAAGAGCATACTTACACATAAAAAGGTTTCACGTCATCCCAGACCAGTTCAGACTGTATCAATTTCTCCCAAATCTCGTCTACTTACCTGTCTACAACTGTTAGGGCACATGGCCGCCACCACATATGTGGTGCCACACGCAAGACTTCATCTGCGAAGTCTTCAACATTGGCTATTCACGCTATACACGCCAAGCGTCCATGGTACACACAGAACAGTCTCCATTCCGAAAGCCGTCAAGGACTCACTAGCATGGTGGATCAACCCCAAGAACATGCTAACAGGCATCCCCTTTCATGGGCAGAAATCCACAGTAAAGATCACAACGGATGCATCCTTACTCGGGTGGGGTGCCCATTTGCAATACCATTAAGCTCAGGGTCTCTGGGCGCCCCAGGAATCCCTATAGCACATAAACTTCCTTAAGTTAAGAGCAGTATTCAACGCCTGCAAACATTTCCTTCACATGATCAGGGGTCTTACAGTCCAGATCCTCACTGACAACATCTGCATGGTTTATTATATCAACCGACAAGGCGGCGCACGCTCACGCACTCTCCGTGCAAAGGCCATACGATTATGGAACTGGGCCATTCGTCACAGGATCACCCTTACTGCATTATATCTTCCAGGCAAGGACAACATCATCGCCAGTACCCTCAGCAGGCTATTCCTTCCTCAGCACAAATGGGAGTTGCACATTGACATTACCCGCGATCTTTTCCAACGCTGGGGGTTCCCCAGCATAGCCACTCACCGCAACAGAAAATGTCATTATTGCTCACGAGCGGGTATAGGTGCAGCTTCCTTAGGGGATGCCTTCCTGCTCGACTGGGGTCGTCACCAATTGTTCTACGCCTCTCCCACTCATCCCGAGGGTACTAGAGAAAATAGCAGTGGATGGAGAAATGGTGATTGTGATAGTGCCCTTTTGGCCCCGACAGATGTGGCTAACGCAGTTGTCGCGGATGTCGGTGGCCCAGCCACGGCGACTACCGAAGCTGTACAACTTACTATCTCAGCAACACGGTACGATGATTCACCCACACGTTGATCGTATGCACCTCACTGTGTGGCTCCTAGTTGACTCCAAGCTCTGGAAATGAACTGTTCTCAGGCTGTCAAGCATGTGCTTATAAACAGCAGACGTCACACTACTAGGAAAACTTACCTCCATAAATGGTTCTGGTTCCAGTCTTGGTGTTCAGCGAGAGCTCTCGACCCTCTTTCCTTGACTATCCAACAAGTACTCGATTACATCCTGCACCTGAAGACGACGGGTTTGGCGACTTCTTCCCTCAGGGTCCACCTCGTGGCAATTTTGGCCTTCTATCCTCCCATTGACGATCATTCGGTATTTGCACACCCACTAACCAAGAGGTTTTTGAAAGGGCTCGAGAATCTGTATCCGGCTCATAGGATTCCACCAGAGCTGTGGGACCTAGCTATGGTCTTAGACACCTTGACTCGCCCCCTCTTCGAGCCTCTTGCGATATGTGACCTCCGCATCCTTACGATGAAGGTGGCGTTCCTGCTTGCCATAACTTCAGCGCAGCGAGTGAGCAAATTAGCGGCTCTCTCTGCCGATCCACCATACACAGTATTTAATGCACAGGGGGTAGTGCTTCGTGTTCATCCTCCCTTTCTACCGAAAGTGAATTCCATTTTTCATATAAACGAATCCATAAGCTTGTCGACATTCTACCCAAAGCCTCATTCCACCATGGAAGAATCACGTTTGCATACGCTGGACATCAGAAGGGTGCTGGCCTTTTACCTTGACAGAACACGTGGGTTCAGGAAGTCTCGGCGCTTTTTCTTATCTACAGCTGAGCGTTCAAAAGGCCAACATCTCTCCGCACAGCGCATTTCCAATTTGATTGTCGCTTGCATCACATGTTGTTAGCCTTGCACAATAAATCTTTGCTGCAACAACCTCACGCCCACTCCACTGGAGGCATGGCCACATCCACAGCTTACTTTAAGGATGTATCATTACAGGACATATGCTGTGCAGCAACCTGGTCATCTACTCTTACCTTCGCCAGACATTATGCCCTTGCGAAGATATTGAGGAGCGATTCTGCGGTGGCCCAGGCAGTTCTGTCTACAGCACAGAAACCATAAGTCCGAAGCACACATATAGCATTGGACCACTGCTGTGTACTCACCTTGAGTGGAGCACCTACGGGGACCACTCGATGAAGAAGAGAGAGTTACTCACCTTGTGCAGTAATGTCTGTTCTTCAAGATGTGTGTCCCCATGGGTGCTCCATGTCCCGCCCTCCTCCCTGCTTTGGAGCTATTTTTGTCTTTTCAGATGCTTCCGGTTGGGAGGAAACTGACAGGGCCGGACCGCGCTCAGCACAAAGGTGCGAATGGCGCGAGATGGTGGGTGCGCATGCGCGGTCCGGCTGGGCTACTGCTGATGAAGATTCTCCGGATTGCAGTGCCGGGACGAGCCTGACACCTTGAGCGGAGCACCCATGGGGGACACATCTCGAAGAACAGACGTTACTGCACAAGGTGAGTAACTCTCTCTTTTTCATGAGATTCCCCTGTGAGTGCATCACTGTCGGTGTTGGGTCATCCTGGCACCACAGATCAGGATTTTTCACAGCAGTAGCTAGTTGGGCCACGCATGCATGATAGACGCCTCATGGCATTCGCACCTTGCACTAGGGATATGAACAACTAGTCAACTAGTTGCTTTCCCCCCTCGTTGCCTCTATCAGAAAGAGGCAGCAAGGGGAGAGAGGAAAGGGAGTGCTTCAAAGCTACAGCACCTTGTGAAGCCCAGTGCCAGACCCTGGGCTCCATGTGGCGCTGCTGCTTTGAAATACCGCGTGCAGCTTGGGGTCAGCTGGGGACTCCCCCACTGACTCAGGGCTCCATGCGGCGGTGCCACTTTGAAACTCCACGGGGAGCACAGGGCCAGCGGGGGACTGCTTGAGTCCCCCACTGGCCCCATGCTTCCAGCAGTGCTTTCGCCTTTAAAGTATAGCAACAGCCCTAGGGCTGCTGCTACACTTCAAAGGCTGAGGTGCCCTTATTGACTAATCGAATAGTCGATGCAAATTGCATCAACTATTCGATTTGCCATTTAATCTAAATTGAACATCCCTACATTACACTTTTCATGTGCGGCCCGACTCTCCTCAATTCATTCACTACCACCCTCTGTCGCAAACCGAGCTCAATCCTCTCCTGAGCATTACCGAGTTAGTGGTTTTTTTTCTCCAGTTACCTCGTTAATTAGTCGGTTACATCATTTTATTATTGTCTAAAAAAACTATAAAAAAAACAGAGGAGGGAGAATGGGGCTAGGCCACAGCGTTTCCTTACACATCTTCCCTTCCTTATACGGTTGGAGACAATAATTTGTTACACACACGAGGAGGAGGAGAAGGATGACAACACAAGTTTAACTGACAACCGCACTTAGTGCCTCTCGATCAATGCTACTTGAAATTGCCATGCCAGGCTCTCGTGGGTTTAAAAAGTGCAGCTCTTGCCGCAACCCAATGCCGGCCTCTGATGGCCACCTGTCTTGGATTAGTTGCCACCGGTGCCAACTAAGACGTGGGAACTGGACAAGGTTTTGACCTCGACTGCACCACAGGTGCCACCCAAGACACTAGCACCACCAAAGGTGCATTCAAAGTCAGTTCAGATCATGCCGAAGACTCCGAACCCTGAACTGGTTCCCTCACCACTGACACCCATGCCACTTCCCTCGGCACTGCAGCCTAGCTTCGACAGATTAGGCTTTGGCATGGAACCGCCATGTTTCTACTGGGCGACACCATGCTGTCTCTGGTCGACTTGACTATCCCGCCGCACTGCTGCAATACAGATATCTCCATCACTCCCTTCTTCACAGGGTTCTGTGGGGTCACCCAGATCACTGGAGCTGTCTGTTCGGAGTGGATTCAACCATGATTGCAGGAGTGTTTTCTCGTCTCAACACTCCTCCCCACCAACATGACCTGTGTGCTATAGACACAGACTTTGCAGCCTCCTTGACTTGCACACTGGCCTTATCCACCACTACCATACACAGGACATCGATTGCCGTGGCGTCAGTGCTCCTCTTCGAGACACCATTTCATGGCATCATCTACATCTGCCAAGAGACCAACTCCTCCACCAAACTGAGCTCATAGTCCTCTGGCCACAGAGGACGTGGAGCCTAAGGAGGGCCAAATTACAGAAGAAGATGCATCCCAGCCTCTGGACACATCACCTATGGACCAGTCATCCTCCTCCCTTGATGAGGCAGTCACCCCGGTATACCCATCACCGGCTGATGACTTAAAACAGTTTCAAGAACTGTTCAAATATGTTGCCGCAAGTCAGGAGGTTCAGCTCCTGGAGGTCCAGGAAAAGCAACGCTGGTTCTTAAAGAACTTACTACCCATACTCTATGCCAAGATCATGCTTCTGATTGACGAAGCCGTGATGGAGGCAGCCGAGGAGATCTGGCAGACCCCAGCTTTCACCCCTCCCTCCAACAAGCAGGGCAATAGGAAATATTTTGTCCCTGCTAAGGGTTATGGACTTCCTATTTTTGCATCCTCAGCTGAACTCCCTCATAGTGGATGCAGCCCATCATAGGTCAAAGCCACCACAGTTTAAAGCTACAGCCCAGGACAAGGACAGTAAATGCCTGGACATTTTCAGAAGGAAGATGTATTCTTCAGCATTTCTCCAACTACTCATTGCCGACTATTCTGTTCTGTTGGCTAACCACGACTTTAACTATACAAAGTTGATGGAATTGATGGTGCCTCTTCCTGACCATAAATAGCCCATCCTCAAATCAATAGCTCAGGAAGGATATACCCCCTCATGTATTGCCCAGCAAATGGCACTTGATATTGCTGACGCGGCTGCCCATGTGACTGCCTCTTTGATTGTCATGCATGGGGTGTATTGGCTTCAAGCCTCTGGAGTTCCTAAAGAATTACAGAGCAAAGTGGAGGACCTTAGCAGCAAAGACTGATGAAGTCCTACATACCAATAAGGACTCTCACATTACTCTGCATATGTTAGGGGGTGTACACCCCACCCTACCACCACAGATGATACATGCCATATTAATGGTAGAGAGACTTCCCATACCTCTGCCATCAACAGAGGGGACACTCCAGACCAAGAGCTCAGAAGAAGTGACCCCAAAATAGCCGTTTATCTATTCAACACTCTTTGAAACAACAGTTTTGAGACATTGGTCAAGGGTCTGCCCAACCTCTCCCCTATACATGTGCCTCACAACGATGTGAAAACTTTTTATGACCTCTTATGGCCCTTTTATCACCAATGGGCAACAGTCACAATGGACTGATGGGTCCTCAACATAAGAAGATCAGGATATGTCATCTCTTTCACTTCCCTCCCCCCAATCTCCCCACCTTCCCTGTCCCTCTTCAGGGACCCCTCTCATGAGGAGTTCCTAAGGCAAGAAGTCCATCGCCTGCTAGCCATAGGAGCCGTCGAGAGAGTGCCCCCAACCAATTCAGGGGGATTGGTATTTACTCCAATTATTTTCTTATGGAGAAAAGAACGGGAGGGTGGAGACCCATCCTTGACCTCCACAAGCCAACAAATATTTATGCAAGCAGCGGTTCAAAATGGTCACCCTCGCATTGATTATTCCAGCACTGGACAAGGGAGACTGGTTCTCAGCCCTTGACCTCCAGGACGTCCACTTTCAAGTGACCATTCACCCATCCCACAGGCACTTTCTGCGTTTCACAATAGCCTCAGAACGTTTCCAATACAGGATCCTTCTGTTTGGCTTTTTATCTGCCCTCAGGGTATTTTCAAAGACACTTACAGTCATTGCTGCTTACCTACGTCATCAGGGTGTCATGATGTTCCTGTACTTAGATGACTGCCTCATAAGGAGCCCTTCCCATGTGGAGAGAAACAGTATGATACGGGTCACCAGAGTGTTTTTTAAGTCCCTGGGACTTTTTATAAATGAGCAAAAATCCACGCTCCAAACAACACAGATTTTGGAGTTTATAGGCGCTTGACTATTTTCCGTGACTGCTTGGACCTACTTGCTATTCCAATGCTGTCAGGCTATGCAAGATCTTGTTACCATTGTCTCAACGAGCCCAGATGTACCAGTACTTACCTGCTTACCTCATGGGTCAACCATGGCTACTACAGCTTATGTCATTCACCATGCCTGCTTACAGCTCTGATGCCTCCAGCACTGGCTCTCGTCAGTGTACACCCCTTCCAAACATCATGTCTACAAAAGGGTTTCTCCTCCATCCAGTGTAATTGCTTCTCTCTGATGGTGGACCAACCCCGACAACCTCCTAACAGGATGTCCGCAGAGTCCTCTTTTTATATATCAACAGGACTCTGGCCTTCTGCAATTCACAACATCTCTTTGTCTTTGTTGCTGAGCATTCGAAGGGGACATCTATTTCTTCCCAGCACATTTTGAAGCTTATAGTTTCCTGCATCACCCAATGTTACTCTCTCCAGAACAAGATACTCCCTGTTCAGCCCAGAGTATGTTACACTTGAGTGGCCTTGACATCTACAGCCTTCCTTTGGGGTATCCCCTTAGAGACATTTGCCGTGCTGCTACATGGTCATTGGACCACACTTTTACAAGACACTGTGCTGTTCTCCCGCATCCATCTACGGCTGGTTCATTAGCCACTGTGGTACTTTCTACCACTACCAAATGGTGACTCTGAAACCCACCTACTGTCTACCTTGATTACAGCTATATAGTCACCTACAGCTGTGCTCCAACAGGGACATCACTCGAAGAAGAAGAAAGGGAAGTTACTCACCTTGTGTAGTAATGACAGTTCTTCAAAATGCATGTCCCTGTGGGTGTTCCACTACCTCCCCTCTTCTTCGGAGTTTGTTTTTCTCTTTTAGATACTCAGTGTACATGAGGAACTGAGGAGGGCTGGGCCGTGCAGTGCGAAGCGCAAAGCACGAATGCCATGAGGCACCTATAACGCATGAATGACCTAACCAGCTGCTGCTGTGAAAAACTCTGATCTGTGGTGCTAGGATGACCTGACACTACAGTACAGCACCCATGGGGGGAGGGGGGCACATCTCCAAGAACCATTGTTACTGCACAAGGTGAGTAACTTCCTTTTTCAGTTTAATAAGAGTTCAAAGAACAGAATCTCTGAAGAATGTCTGGTTCAATAAAAGGACACATTTTAGAGGCACACATTGAAATGGTTGGTTTAATATGTTTTTCCCCTTATGATTGTTTGTTTAAAAAAAAAAGCCTCTGAGAACCTAGAAATGTATTTATTTTCCACCAGTTTTATTCTTTTTTATGTGGAAAATCTTGATGTATTTCCAGTTTTATTTTATTTTATTTTATTTTATTTTATTTTGTGGAGGTGAAATTAGCAGAGCTGTTATGGTAGACTTTCTTGTTTGTGCATCATCATTACTGATGGTGCTGGCACTATTCTATAATTAGCATTTAACTGCTATTGTAGGTCATATTTCCATGTCTTTCTGTATTGGTGGCAAGAAAATGTTTCACTAATTTTTGCATTGATTTTTTATTTACAGAAAAGTATACTTTTAAAAATACAAATATATAAAATAAAAAAGAAACAAAATCATAACTCAGAGTACAGTGAAACATGTGATGGGTCTGTTTGACCATGTTCCTTTTTAATATTCCATTCCTCCAGTCTTTGTAATTCTGAAATTATTTATCTACTCTCTTTTTAGGTAGATATTGAAAATGCTTTTCTAAAAGAATCAATTGCAGTTGAAACTTAACGTATCAAATTTTTATCTTACGATGATGTGTATTTACATAATGATACATATCTAAGGTTGAAATAACAGGCATATTAGGTAAAGATTGCATCTTTGCAGGATAGTTCTGAGTGTGCTTGGGGGAATAGTATGGAATAGCAACACTCAAAAGTGGAATGTATTATGAAGGGCAAGTGTCTGTAGATTTTAATAGAGCATTTTAAAGGCATTTGCAGGCCCAGATTTTAAGGTTTTCTATTCCAATTTTAAATGTTACAGTCCCTCTAATTTTGGATTATTTTGACTAGGAACAGCTGTTAATCCTTTCTGTCCTCTCCTGCTTCTCTCCCCAAAGATGATAAACCTCTTAAAACTACAGCGATCCATTTTGCTATGAACCCTGTTAGCTTCAGACATTTAACAAAGACTGTCCACTACCTTGTGTTTTGATTGAAAGGCAAAGCAGAATAAATTTAACGGGGACAATGACTGATGGGGAAGATAATCTGTATAATATGCCAGATGTTGAAAATGTTGCAAAATAATGTATGCATTTAAAACATACATTCATTAAGGAATCCTTAACTAGTTTGTCATGGGAACTATATATGTGAACTCCACTTTTGAAAAGATAAAACTCTTAAAAATTTTGCTGAAGGGATATTGACTAAGGTAAGCTAATCAAGATTACCTGTTATAGCTATCTGTGTTTCCAGAACACTCAGTCACAATTCTATTATGTATTAAAGTTACTGCCGTTGATGAGAAATAACTTTATCCAGCTAAAACAGTTACCCAGTTAATGAATTAAAAACCTACATTAATGTTTTTGCAGCCTCACTGTTAATGTTACCAAAGAAATTCATTTCTACATTATTGTTAATCTAACTTCTTCATTTGGAATCAATATTGGTATATGTATGTCCTGCAGAAGGGTCAAGGTGGACTAATGCAGAGGCAAACACTGAGAAAAAGACCGAGAAAAAATCTCAGCGAGGTAACCTAGTCATGAAAATACAGCATAACAACAAATGTGCCTGTTTATAGTGATTTCAGTAAGTTAATAAAATCCATGTTATTTTTGGGTCCTGTTTTTCATTCTTGATGTGTGATGATAATTTTCCAGTAGTCGTGATTTTTTTTTAATGAAAACATTTACTCACATAAATTAGGATTTCAGTTTTTTGTGTTGATTTTATTTATTTGTAGAGAGAAATGTAACTTCTTTCTCTGTCCTTTATTTCTTAAATCTTTGAGCCTCTGTCTGAAATGTCACCCTTTTTGACATTTGTGTTGTAGGGTTTTTTCATTTTAGTTTTTATGAAGTAGTGCAAACTCTGGCTTAATTTGATTTGGCATCCCTGCAATTGAACATTTGTAAGTATCTTGTATTGTGGCCCATCTGGGTTGTCATAGAAACCCTAGACCTCCATCCTCCTTCTTGTTGTTAGAACTGGAATGCAAACAGGGCGTCAAAGTGACGTTTTTCTAGTAAAAGTGACAGCCTTGTGAAGAACTGAATGGAAAGGTTTCTTATTGGTTTTATTCTCTCATGGCCTGTTGTCACAGTTATTATAATGCATCCAGCTTTCTCTTAAAAATCTGGCAACTCTGTAATAGAAAAAATGTAAGCATCATGAGAAAGCCAAATGTGTGGTTAAATTTGTGCACGGTTTCTTCTTTTGTCTTTAAAATACACGCACACAGAGTTGGACTGCTCTGCTAACTAATGTGTGGTAGAGGGAAAATGGTTGGGCTGCGTAAGCTATTCCAAGTCAGCTGCTCTACTAGTGGCTGTAAGAACCAGTTATGGTAGCGCATGTCTGTATCTTAATATTTTTGTTCATAACTGATGCAAGTCTTCAACTAGAACAACCAGGAATAATCTGCACTAACAGATATGTTTACAGAAATATATGCTTTCCCATCCCCAAGTATGTCTCAACTATGTGTTAAGCAGTATTTCAAGGTATAGTAGCATCTGGTCTCCAGGCCAAAGAATCTCTGAAATCCATTGAAGACTGACCAACACAGCTGATTGTACTCGAGTGAATGTCCAGTATGGACTAAGAAAATTATTTTCTAAATAGCAACTTGCTGAACAACTAAGAGTCAGGCTCAGTCAGTGCGAAGGGGGCACAGGAACAGTTTAGTTTTGTGTGGGGGAGGAACAATCCCATAGTACAATCTGTTCTGAATATGCTATTGCTGGTGTAAAAGTAGTTTCCTTTATGGCCTCAGCTATTGGTGCAATTTCTCAAGCAGTGTGAGTCACTGACCAGGTTTATGGTTGTCTTTGGCCAACATGAAGAAAATCAGTTTTATGCAAAAAAATTGAACCACTGGTGCAGACTGTCACTAAAACCTAGAAACTGCATAAAGTTGTTCAGGGTTTGGAGAAAGCATTTGTACTTCTTCATTGCTAAACTGGAACAGGAAAATTTGAGGAACTCAAAGAGAAGGATATAATTCTTTATTGATTGCCTTGCACATCTTCCTAACTGCAAGGATGGTTAAACCCTGAAATAAATTGCCTAGGAAGGTTGTGGAATCTCCATCACTGGAGATATTTAAGAGTGGGTTAGACAGACAGCTATCAGGGATGGTCTAGATGGTGCTTGGTCTTGCCGTGAGGGGAGGGGATTGGACTCAATGACCTCTCAAGGTCCCTTCCAGTTCTAACGTTCTGTGATTCTATCTACTATAGATTTGAGAGCGTTTGTCTCAAATACTCCTCCTAAACAGTAAAAGCTATTTGGTATAGAGTTTTCTCTTATCATAACTTAACTCACTCTCCAGATCATCACCCTGAATCACAGTGTGGCTTTCAACCATTCCGAGGAACAGTGGACGTGATCTTCACCACTCGGCAATTGCAAGAAAATGTCGCAAACAAAATCAAGCCTTATTCATGAATTTCATTGACCTGACCAAGGCATTCTACTCAGTCAGTCGTTGCACCCTATAGACCATTCTCTCAAAGATCGGTTGCCCCCAAAAATTCATCAGCATCCTGACGCTGCTTCATGACAACATGACTGCCACAGTGCTGGGCAACAGCGGATCCTGAAGCGACCCCTTTGAGGTCAAAATGGGAGTCAGACGAGTCTGCATCATTGCCCCAGTGCTGTTCTGCATCTTCATTTCCGTGACCCTCCATCACATTGATGGCAAGCTTCCAGATGGCGTGAAGATTATCTACAGAACAAATGGGAAGCTTTTCAATCTCAGGAGATTGAGGGCCAAAAGCAAGATCTCCATGACTTTGATCATGGAGCTCCAGTACGTGGATGACAATATGGTTGTTGCTCTTTCTCCGGTAGTTCTTCAGACCATCTTAAGCGCCTTTGCTGAAGCGTACGGGAATCTCAGTCTCACAATGAACATCAAAAAGACCAAGGTGCTCCATCAACCCTTGCCGACGGGGACAATCTCATATACCATGTATTGAAGACCATGGAGAACTGCTGGAAAACATGGAGCATTTCCCGTTCTTCGGAGGTTATCTCTCCGCCAAAGTCGACATTTGAAGCAGAAATGCAGCATCGCTTGAGCTACTCAAGCTCTACTTTTGCCCACCTGAGACAAAAGGTCTTTGAGACCCGGGACATCAATGCCAAGACAAAGCTCCTTGTATACCATGAAGTGGTTGTTCCAACACTTCTGTACACATGTGAAACCTGGACAACATATAACTGTCACCTGAAGGCACTTGAACAATATCATCAACGCTGCCTCAAGAGAATCCTAAATATCCTTTGGGAGAACAGACGCACGAACACTAGCATCCTGGAAGAGTCGAACATGACCAGCATTCAAGCTATCATCGTCTATCAACAACTTTGCTGGACTGGTCACGTGGTTCGGATGCCTGATCAGCGCCTCCCAAAACAGATTCTGTTTTCTAAGGTCAAGGAAGGACAGACGAGTGTTGGGGGCCAGAAGAAGTGTTTTAAGGACATGTTGAAGGCGAACATGAAAAAGTGTGGCATTGGTGTCAACACTTGGGAGAACCTTACCCAGGACCGTCCCCCGTGGAGAGTAGTAATCCATGAGGGGGTAGTGCAATTTAAGAAGCCCACTGCAGCGCAGACAAGGAGAGGCAGAGGAGAGAAAAGGAGCAAAAACTACCTTGCGCCCCGCCAATAGCCACCAGCACCTGCCCCTTCTGTGATAAGACCTGTGGCTCCAGAATCAGGCTGGTCAGCCATCAACAGATCCACAAATAGGAGGGTGACAAGAAGACATCCTACTCATTATGGAGTGACCACCCAGAGAAGAACATAACTTAAAGCAACATGAGTGTTTGGTTGTGCCAGGAAAATGGGGTGGGCCTGCAATGGGATTGTGTCTCATAAAAGCATGCAGAAAAGAGACAGAGTCACCAGACAAGTAAAAGGGGCTGGTTGGGGATGCACCTACCTTGCCTGGCCAGGGCTGCCCCACATTCTCTCTGTCTCTCTCACTCTCCCAGCCCCCTACCCTGATTCCCTCCTTAAGGACCTGAGCAATGCCAGGTAAATGTCACCAAACCACATTTACACTTGCTCCCTCTGTCGACAGATTGTGTCTGCATCTAAGCTCCTCTGTCGACAGTGGGAGTAATGCACTGTGGGTATGTATTCCATAGTGCCTGGTGCCACCATGTGTTGCTAGGAGTTGTGGCACCTCAGAACAGAGCGTAGGGCATCATGGGACCCCGCAGAACATCCTGTCAGGCACCACTTTGTTCAGGGGCTTCAGGTGTCCTTTTGTGCCAACCACAAAATCCAACCATAGTTCTCTGCTGTGTACCTCAGCATCTGCAGCAAGAAAAAATGGATCCCCCACTTTTTTTGCATGATCTATTAACTGTTGAGAGGACTTTCTGTGTGGCAGTAGAGATCTTGAGGTAACGGGCAAGGAAGAAGACTCATAGGAGCTTGACTGTGTGCACGATATGGATAGCAGCGACCTGTCATTGCTTTTGGCATTCATAGAGCAGCTCTACAAGGTGGTAGACTGTCACTTCTGGGCTAGGGAAACCATCACTGATTGGTGGGATCACATCATCATGCAGGTGTGGGATGAAAACCAGTGGCTACAGAACTCTAGGATGCGAAAAACAACCTTACCAGAGCTGTGTGCTGAGCTGGCCCCTGACCTGCAGCACAAGGACACCAGAATGAGACCTATCCTCTCAATAGATAAGTATGTGGCAATTGCTGTGTAGAAACTGGTGACTCTGGATTGCTACTGGTCAGTTGCAAATCAGTTTGGAGTGAGGAAGTCAACCACTGGTGCTGTACTCCTGCAAGTTTGCAGGGCAAAAATCACATTCTGCTACAGAGTATTGTGACTCTGGGAAATATTAATGACTTAGTGGCTGGCTTTGCACACATGGGATTTCCCAATCCGGGGGGGGGTGGGGGGGCGCGGCGCGGCGCATAGATGGCACACATTCCGATTTTAGCACCAGTCCACCTTGCCACTGAGTACATCAAGAGGAAGGGATACTTCTCAATGGTATGGCAGATGCTTGTGGATCACCATGGGTGTTTAACAGACATCAATGTGGGGTAGCCTGGAAAGGTTCATGACACACACATCTTTAGGAATGCTGGTCTGCACAGATAGCTGCAGATGGGGACTTGGTTTTCAGACTACAAGATGACACTGAGGGATATGGAAATGCCCATTGTGATCTTGGGAAACTTGGCTCACTTCAAGGGGCACTTGGGTAGCAGCAAGGAGTAAGGCTGAGCAGGTGCCCCATGATGGTCGAATTTGCCTTTGGGAGATTGACGATGGGATGGAGGTGTCTCTTGGGCAGACTACACCTCACTGAGGACAATATTCCCATGGTTATCACAGTTTGTTGTACTTTGCATAATTTGTGTGAAAGTAAGAGGGAAGTGTTTGCTCAGGGATGGAGCTCTGAGGCACAGCACTTGGCTGCAGAGTTTGAGCAGCCAGTCATTAGAGCTGTCAGAGGAGATTAAAGGGCTCCTGTCAACATCAGCGAGGCTTCAAGGGTGCACTTGGAAAATGAGAGTCCCTGAAATAAATCTCTGTAACGACTGCTTCTGGGCCCGCCCTTCAGTGCAGCACATAATTGGGAATGTGTCTTCAGTGTCTGCACTTGTGATCAGTTACTGGTCTGTAACATTTTTAAACAGTAAATAAAAAACATAAAATCCTTCTAAAAGTGTGTCTTTCAGGGCATTGCTTTTTAATGAATAATCATACAATCATAGAATCCTAGAACTGGAAGGAACCTCAAAAGGTTATCAAGTCTAGTCCCCTGCCCTCACGGCAGGACCAAGCACTGTCTAGATGAGGGCTACTCAATTTTGGAAGCTCCGGGGGCCACAGTGATACTCACAGCACATGCCAAGGGCTACAACTTAAGTGTGGTTGCATATTCATGCAAATATATATGCAAATAGCTTCTTTCATACTGATGAGCATGAAAACAAAGATTAATGCAAGACTATACAACATGCAGGCCCTATTTAAGCCCTATTCTGCTGATATTAATAAAATGCAATATTTACCCGATTTCCGCCCATATGACAAGACTTTTAATGAGCAATGACAGTCCAGGAAATTAACTACTAAAACACATATCAACAGAAGACCATTATATTAACTCCTTTTTTGTTTTGGCTCCCATCCATGGGCCGTGTGCACCCAAACTGCACCACGGGCTGCAAACAAACGGGCTGTGGGCCTCATGCGGCTCGTGGGCCATGTGATGAGTAGCCCAGGTCTAGATCATCCCTGAGAGATGTCTAGTGACTTACTTTCATATGTCTGTCATCAACATATAACCATGTAAAATCAGGGGTGGACAAGATCATAGACTCATAGAACTGGAAGGACCTCGAGAGGTCTTGGAATCCAGTCCCCTGCCCTCACGACACGACCAAGCACAGTCTAGATCATCCCTGATAGATGCCTATCCAACCTGCTCTTAAATATCTCCAGAGATTGAGATTCCACAACCTCCCTAGACAGTTTATTCCACTGTTTAACCACCCTGACAGGAAGTTTTTCCTAATGTCCAACCTAAACCTCCCTTGCTGCAATTTAAGCCCACTGCTTCTTGCCCTATCATTAGAGGCCAACGAGAACAATTTTTCTCCCTCCTCCTTATAACACCCTTTTAGATATTTGAAAACTGCTCATATGTCCCCTCTTAGTCTTCTCTTCTCTAAACTAAACAACCCCAATTCTTTCAGTCTTCACTCATAGCTCATGTTTTCTAGACCTTTAATCATTTTTGTTGCTCTTCTCTGGACCTTCTCCAATTTCTGTACATCTTGCTTGAAATGTGGTACCCAGAACTGGACACAATACTCCAGCTGGGGCCTAATCAGCAGAGAGTAGAGCGGAAGAATGACTTCTCGTGTCTTGCTCACAGCACTCCTGTTAATGCATCCCAGAATTATGTTTGCTTTTTTGGCAACAGTGTCAGACTGTTGACTCATGTTTAACTTGTGGTCCACCATGACCCCTAGATCCCTTTTAGCAGTCCTCCTTCCTAGACATTCAGTTCCCATTCTGTACGTGTGAAACTGATTGTTCCTTCCTAAGTGGAGTACTTTGCAATTGTTCTTATTAAATTTCATCCTGTTTACCTCAGACCATTTCTCTAGTTTGTCCAGATCACTTTGAATTATGACCCTATCCTCCAAAGCAGCTGCAACTCCTCCCAGTTTGGTATCATCTGCAAACTTAATAAGCATACTCTCTATGCCATCATCTAAATTATTGATGAAGATATTGAACAGAACCTGTCCCAAAACAGACCCCTACGGAACCCCAGCTGTTATGCCCTTCCATTATGAATGTGAACCGTTAAGAAGTGAAACTCAATAAAGCTCGCCTCCTCTCACATGGTAAGGGAGGTGCTGGTAAAGGGTTACAACTCACAGATGTGAGTAGTTCAGGCATCATATTCGCAGTTGGGAGAAAGGGTGGAGTACATAGGGAAATGTGGGCTTCCAGAGAAGGTAAAGGAATGTTGGGGTGTGGGGGGAAGTTTGTTAGATATGGAATTTTGAATTGGCTATGGGGGGGGCAACCCATTGGGTTCACTGTGCTGCTTCACCAACCACTTTAGGATCTTAGTCTGTTCTTCTGACCCTGACCTTGAGTTCAGGACTTTGCCAGTCAGGTCACAGGTGGTTCTTGCAGTTCCTGAGCTCCCTTTCCAAGAGCTATTCCCAATGTCTGCATTCACTCGATGACTGACTTATCAAGCCAAATCATCCTTATTCTGCAAGGGCATCTCCTTGTTGATAGCAAGCTCTCTGAGCCACTGTGCAACACAGCCACCAAGATTTCTGATATTGGACTTAATGCATAATAAGAAGTCTGCTAATACTGAATCCTACATTGTAACATTTCACGTTTATAAACCCCTTTCCCACCATTTTTACTCATTGTCCCACTGCCCTTGAAAGGAACACATCTCACCAACCATCTTAATCATGGTGATTGAGGGGTGGTAACATCTGTGCATACAGACAACATAAATTCCAGCTGGGGATAGAAAATTCCCTTTGCAGGAACATAGGTCTAATTATGCCACACTTCTCTACAGGCAGGTAACATCATGGCAAACCTCTCCCTGCTCAGAGTAAGCAAGGAAACCAGAGTACAGTGTCTCCGGGCTTATGATTTTTGCCCTGATCCTTGTGCATCCCACCTATGTTCTGCTTTGGTTCCTGCACAAGTGACTGATGAATGGCAAGGGCTAATGCCCTACACTAGGGGAAGGGACAGATCAGCACTGCCAGGGAATCTGTAGCAGAAATTTACAAATACAATTCCCTTGAAATCATGGCGGGCATCAATATGCTGCTCGGCCACATGGTTTAGTCACATGTGGATATGTGAAGCTCACAGAAACACAGCCAGTCTCACACTTTTCCATGCCCTTAGCCCTGCACTCAAAAAGCCATGGCCACTACTCCTGTATCTCATCATCTGCTTTTCGGTCACCGGAAAGTGGCTGCTCAAACTGGCTATGTTCGTCAGCAATGGAGACTATTTCCTGGCTGCCAGACACACTCGGCCACCCCGAGGGAGAGCCCCTGGTCCTTGTCTACTCCAACCTCCTCATGTACAATTTCATCCTCTAGGTTAGTTCTTCTGTGTATCGCCTTTGTACCCTCTGAAGTATCCACAAGAGTCTTGGCGGTAAGGATGAGGTCACTGCCGAGGATTGCATCCAGCTCCTTATAGAAATGGTAGGTCTTCAGTGAAGCACCGGAGCATCTGTTCTCCTCATGGTCCTTATGATAGCTTTGTCTGAGTTCTTTAATCTTCGCTGTGGTCTGCCATGTATCCATCTCATACCTCTTTTCACGCAGGGCTCGAGAAATATGCCCATGTGTATCCCAATTCCTATGGGTCATTTGCATCTGGCACTGGACAGACTCCTCTCCCCATACACTGATAAGATCCAACAGCTCCATGGCAGTCAAAGCAAGAGAGAGCGTTTGGTCCAATGCCCAGGCATGGGCACCTGGGAAAGATGCCTTGAGACCACTGTATGCTGAGGCACCATGGGGGAGGGGAATGAGGCTCCAGGTGCTCAGGGAACAGGAAAAATTATTTACATTTTGCAGGACTCGCAAGTGGGTGGGGCAGGTAGTTGGTCACCTGGCTACAGGGCAGTGGAGTTCAAACTGCTGTCCAAAGGAGCTGCTTTGGAATTGTGGAACACTTCCTGGAGACCAGAATCAGCAAAAATAAAAATAAAAACAAAAAGCCTCTAGGTGTCTGTGCCGCATGTTTGCTGACAACACAAGGAGGAGAAAAGAAAGAAGTCCCTTGTCGAGCTTGAAGATTTTGGCAATGAAAATGGCCATTTTTCGTGACGCAAGTTGCGTTGCAATGTGACCTCTCACACAGTTTGGTTGACAAAAGACACTTTTCCTTGTCTACACTGGCAAGTTTTGTCAAGTCCTAAATTATCTACTGTTTGTGAGAGCTGGTGGAACTGGTTTGCAGTGTAAATTGTGTTGATGTGCTCCACTACAGACAGACAGCATAAACGTATAGCAAAGCAATGGGGTGAAACAAAAGTTTGAGAAGGTACAGTGGGTTTTGTCTAATTCTTGCATCAGCATTAAATGCAAATTAAATTTTAAATTTGTTTTTAGTGCTGGCCTGCACTGTATACACATACACATACTCTCTCTTTTTATGTTTCTTTATGATGTATAAAGAAGACCTAAAATGGTAATGTTATGAATGTTTATTGTTCAGTGGTTTTTACCATAAAATAGTAGAAATGCCAAGTCTTGTTGTCTTTCCTTTTGGTACAGAACTCCTTGGAGAACTAGATATTGAATTTAGTGCTTTTTTCAGTCCTCATTTTGAGTCTCTAATAGTGAGAGTTTCTCTCCAAAATGTCTTTGTCAGGAAGTTTGAAGTAAGTAGTTCTGTGCATGCACATACACACTCAGGAGTGCTTAGACAGTCTGACTAAAAATTCCTTTACCTTCTTAGTTTCACAAATGTTACTCTTGTCACTTGTCATAATTTATCTGGAGTTCTCTTGCAAAAAGATTAGGAAAAGATTTATCTAATCTGAAAAAAATACATATTGTGCAGATGTGTTTAAATAACATAAAACCAAAAACCCCATGAAGCCTTTTATACTTATCAAAGAATCAAAACAATGTGCAAACAATTTTTTTCTTGTCAGGTTATCTGTAAAGCATAAAGATAATCAATTATAGAAGAAAAATCTTTTTGAGTTTTTTTTAATACA
This sequence comes from Pelochelys cantorii, assembly GCA_032595735.1. Taxonomy (NCBI): domain Eukaryota; kingdom Metazoa; phylum Chordata; order Testudines; family Trionychidae; genus Pelochelys; species Pelochelys cantorii. Next base: position 57,160,499 of record CM064329.1, on the reverse strand, counting down.
GTAAAATTGTTGGGAATAGAAAAAATGTCACAGAAAATTTCAGAAGCAGCAACATCTTTCTGGTAGCAAAAGATGGTCCCTTCAGCTATAGCGTGATGTTCTTGAATGGGGGGCTTGCTCCAGCTGTCAGTACAAGGGTGGATTGATTTAAATCAAAGCAAATTAAATCATTGATTTAAATCACCAAAATATCTTTCAAGTTACCAAAAAAGCAAGACTGTGCTTAGAGTGCACTTAATTATGGAGTAAGCTCCATTGAACTCACTAGCACTTCTGTTTTTTTGAGAAAACAAGTATAGAATGGGGTTCCCCTGGAAAAGCTAAATTATGCTGAAGTAAAATAGGGAATATACTTATGGCATCACCATTATGGTCTGTGGCCGTGATGTTCCAATATAAGGGGCATGTATTATGTAATATAAAATAAGAAAATGACAGTGGCTTTTTGTATGGTATACTTGAGTGACAGATTCTAAACCTAGTTAACTAATTAAATAAACCATAAGGATTAGCTAAGATACACTTTTTTTAGCAACATCCAACATAGCAAATGGTTTGCGAATTTACTTGTCAAATCACACTTGTGCTGAAAGGCATAGAGAGATTCTTGAAGAGTGATGCATTGCAAAGTGAATTATTTAAGTTACTGACCAGCTATCCACATATTCATCTACATAATTTTCTTCCAATAAACAGTTTTCTTTATGATGATTCATTCTTGCAGTTAGGCCCTGCATCATCATCTTGCTCTGCTTGCACTTGACATGTTTTCTTTTTTTACCCAGGGAACGAATTTCTTCAAAATATTCCCAGATAGGATCTCTCTCCCCAGAAATCATGACAGATTTTTGTGTGGCCAAAGTGTAGGGGAATATACGACGCGGGGTGGGGGTGGTGTTGGGTGTGTGTGTGTGTGTGTGGGTGCGCGCGTGTGTGCGCGCGTGCGCGCGCTCTGAATAATATCTTCCCTTTTTCTTTCTAGTCAGCTCCACTGTTGTTTCTGTGCTGCATCTGTCCTTTCCTATATTTTGTCTTTAAGATAATGTCTTAATTAGCTCCTCTGCCGTGCATCTCTCTTTGCCCATGTTACATTTTAGTCTGCTGAGAAACAGAAATTGAAAGCCCAGTACTTTCAAGAAACAATAGGTCATAGTTAGGCTGGACAGATTATCGTAGAATACTAGAACTGGAAGGGACTTTGAGAGATTATCAAATCTAGTCCCCTGCCCTCACGGCAGGACCAAGCACTGTCTAGATCATCCCTGACAGGTGTCTGTCTAACTTGCTCTTAAATATCTTCAGTGATGGAGATACCACAACCTCCCTAGGCAATTTATTCCAGTGTTTAACAACCCTGATAGTTGGAAAGTTTTTCCTAATGTCCAACCTAAATCACCCTTGCTGCAATTTAAACCAATTGCTTCTTGTCCTATCATCAGAGGCCAGCGAGAACAATTTCCCCGCTCCTCCCTGTGACACCCCTTTAGATACTTGCAAACCGCTATCATGTCCCCTCTGAGTTTTCTCTCTTCCAAACTAAACAAGCCCAATTCCTTCAGCCTTCCCTCTTGCTCTTGTTTTCTAGACTTTTAATCATTCTTGTTGTTCTTCTCTGGACCGTCTCCAGTTTCTCCACATCTTTCTTGAAATGTGGTGCCCAGAACTGGATTCCAGTTTGAATATTGGAAACAATGCTCCAACTGAGGCCTAATCAGCGCAGAGTGGAGCGGAAGAATGACTTCTTGTGTCTTGCCACGATGCTCCTGTTAATGCATCCCAGAATCATGTATGTATGTTTTTTTGCAACAGTGTCACATGGTTGACTATTTCGCTTGTGGTCCACTAAGTATCCCCAGATCCCTTTCTGCAGTACTCCATCCTAGTCACTTCCCATTCTGTATGTGTGAAACAGATTGTTCCTTCCTAAGTGGAGTGCTTTGCATTTGTCCTTATTAAAATTCATCCTATTTACCTCAGACCATTTCTCCAGTTTGTCCAGAACATTTTGAATTATGAACCTGTCCTCCAAAGTACTAGCAACCCCTCCCAGCTTAGTATCATGTACCCTCCATTTGCAACCAAATAACATTCCTGCAACTATACAGTTATTGTTTATCCCAGAAAGTAACGTTACAAACATTTACTATATATTTGAGAGAGTTTGTTTGTCTGTCTGTCTGTTCAAGAACTCCTCCTACACTGTAAGAGTTCAGACCATCAAATTTGGTATAGAGGTGCCTTTTATCATAACTTAAAGCAAAGTAAGGGTTTGGTTGTGCCAGGAAAATTGTATGTGCTTGACATGGAATTGCTTCTCATAAAACCATAGAGAAAAGATAGAAACACCAGGCAGGTGAAAGAGGCTGGCTGGGGGGTGTGCTTCTTCCTCTCCTCTTCCCAGCACTACACCATCCCCGAGCCTCCAACACTGGAGGATATTAAATGATATCTAATACTGGAGGCACCCTTAGGGAGTGCAGGGGTGTTGAAATTCTCCCCACACCACAGGAACATTGCTGGCTGTTCCCCTTCATCAGGGAGTGAGAAGAAAATGCACAGTTGGTTGCATTCCTCACTCTGGCTGGGGAGCATAGGGGCAGACGAACCTGAACCTGCCCCAGCTAGGTGACATGCACCCCTCCCCAGGTGTGCCCACTGGAGCTGCAGCAGCCATGCAGAGGCACTTCTCACCTGGCCCTAAGCAGCTGTGGTGAGAGAGAGCTCGGGTATTTCTCTCAGCCTCGCCCCATAATGACGATTCAAATAAAGTATGTGCATTTTCATTTTATTTTCCAAAAAACAAAAATTGAGTTAGAGCCCAAGCAATGTGGGGTAAATCTTCTAATATTTTGTTAGTCTATAAAGTGCTACCAGACCATTTGTTGTTTTTTCCTGTACAGACTAACTCATCTACCCCCGAAGCTAGTATTTATATATTTGTAATTTCTTATAAAAGCTATTTAGAAGATATAAATAAGGAAGAGAACCAGTACCCTGTGACTGGTCAGCTTTCTGCAGTCCTACAGTAAGTGCTCTGCAACTTCTCAGTTTTGGAACCAGAGTATTAGATTAAAATGTGAATTTTGATTGAGCTTGCTGTGTCATAAAGACTTTGGCTATAAGGTTAGGTTAGACTAGGCTGTACTATAATCTGAATTGGCATTATTAAATTCAGTACAATCTGAGAAAGGAAGTACAAGATCTTTAAAAGCAGCTAGTCATTTTGGGTGCCTTATTGAAGACATTAAAGTAATATGATGTTCAGAGTGTTTTGTATTCTCTCTCTGAAAATCAGGCCCTATAAGGAGCTTCAGGTCGGGTACTATCGTAGGAATGTTAGTGTATAGTCATGTAAATGATTAATCAATAAGCATGGGCTTCTCGGTTAATCCAAATGACTAAACACACTCTGTCCCTTGCTGCCTCTGAATTCCCGCAGAGCTGCCTGCCCCTCCAACCCCTGCACTGTTGCCTCTGATAGAGAGACAGCAGTGTGGCGGGTGAGGGGGGGCAGGTGTGAGCCAGTACATGCAGGAAGCTGGCTTTTAAGCTCCTCACAAACACTGTCTTTGCAGAGCCCTCCCCCCCACTGCTGCCTCTGTCTCAGATGTATCAGAGTCAGCAGTGCTGGGGGGAGGTAGGTGGGATGCCGGTGCAGCCCCTGTCTGTGGGGAGCTCGGGCCTCCTGCAGACAGCAGTTGCTGTCACTCCGCACTGCTGCCTCTGTATCAGAGGCAGCAGTGTGGGGAGGCAGAGGGTTCCCTGGGACTGAGGCCAGGAGTGCACTGGCCGCTGGCCCCACCCCTGGGAACCATTGAATAATCATGTAACTGTTAAGATTTGGTGCAGTTAGATTATTGAATTAAATGATATCTAACTCCCTACACTATAGTAGTGCCTTACCTTTCTTCTCATAAAGCAGTTCTGCCTTAGTTTCCCCTCAGTCAACTGGGATTTTTATATTGCTATCCTGTTTTCCAACATGCATTATTTGAGGCCTACAACTCACATCAGCCCTGCAAAATCTGCTTGGATTTCAGTGCTTCTGGGCTGATCCTAGGATATAGGGCAGTGCTTGGCCTATTGCTTGTCTTGAAGGGCCAAGATGTCCTGTTTCAGGAATTCCAGAATTACCAAGATTTTTTTTTTAAAGCCCACAAAACCAGAAAAGCTAGCTGAAGTTTACCGAAATGTATCTACAAAGTAATATTATTTTAATATATTTCTGTCTACGAAGATGCATACAGGTGCCAGTAGCACAGCCTAACAAACATTTAGAGGGAGAATGGTGGGAGAGAAGATTAATTACAGTAATAATATTATGCAATTCTATACACCAATTGTGTGCACAACTTCTTGATTCCAAATAATTTGTAAGTATTTTTAAAACATTTTAAAGATGCCAATGGATATCATAAATACCATTGTTAAGAGCAGGTGTTATGGCACAAGTTTGTTTTTCAAATAATTCAGATTCTGTTGCAGATTAATTGCCCATAGTCCCTCCTTACCAAATTGGTTTCCCTTTTATCTGCAAGAGCATGTTCCAGCAGCATTGCTCAATGTACACAAATGCTAATCTACTTTTGTGCGCATGGAAAACAGCATTCCTGGCACTGAGTTAAAATCTCACAGAGAATATATTAATAATAGGATAAGTCTCTCTTTCAGAGGAGCCTATCATTTATGTGGTCACTGTTGAGAAGGCTATAGATAGATCTAGTGTTGTTTGTTAACTATGCTCATTTCTTTTTAAAAAAGATACTGAAAAGTACATGGAGAGATTTAATTTTAGAAATTTCCCTCTTGCTATACTCTAGTTGCAGATGTGTATATATAATTTAGGGTCACCTTCTTTTATATTGCTACATATGCTTTAATACTCTAAACAAGTTTTTCTTGAAGACTCTACAATGAAGGAAAAGCATAGTAATATTCAGTTTAATAGAGTGAATACTTTCTTTGTTTTGTAGATTTGCATTTGGTATGCATGATCCAGATCATGTATTCCCATAGTTTAAAAGAGGATGTGTATGTGTAACAGAGCTACATACATTTTTGCTTAAGTCTGTGCTATTAAAGTATTCTTTTTGTTACACACGCTAGACTTGCAGACGCTGTTGAGCCTTATCAAATACAGCCAGTTGGTGCTGCTGGTATGAAAGCATAGGGGAGCGCTCATATGGAAGGTTAATGGAGTGTAATTATAAAGAAAAATGAACTGCACAACCACTTTATCTCATTCTACCTGCACTGAGAGTGACAAGTGTTCTGATCTTTTATAAACCCTGGAGCAGAGGTTTAACAGTCTAAAATTATGACAGTGTAACTGTCAAACACACAACTCTGTGAAGTATAGGTATGAGCTTAATGACAGGAATATTTACATTCCCTTATGTGTGATCTCTGTTAGGAAGGACATATCTTCAATCTCAAGAAAAGCTACTAGTAAAACATAATTCTTCTACATTGCTTCCACTTTCAATTCGGTTGGCCAATTTTTCTTTTACCAAATGTGCTTTATCCTCATTGGATAGTGTCTTGATGAAACAGAGTTCATTGTCCCCTGAGGTGTCCTGCATGTTCCATGAGTGGCTTCTTCATCCCCATTCTTCAGATCACTGCTCTCATGATGGTTTACTTTCTGCTGTGGAGAAAGTGATTACTTCTTTCAAGGCAGGGTGACCAAACTACCTGATAAATTGCACTTCAGCAGGGACAAGCACAGTCACACTGTCCAATTGCTCATGAGTTAAACATGGTTTGAGGTTACATGCTGTGCCCTGATCCTGGTATTTTGTTACTAATTATGTATGTCTGCCTAATTCATCATGATTAGATGGTCCTCCTGCCATGGCATCTGGTAGATAGATAGCTTTTTGCTGTAAAATAATACTAGAACACTTTAGTTCTGAAAATGTAACCATAAAATAGAAGGAAGATGTTAAGAGAGATTGGATGACTTGATCAGATCTTGGTAATGGAGTGTGTGAGTGTGATGGACACTATATAATGTTTTAGCTCAAGAATTATGATTATTATTCTTATGCATGGGAACACAAAGGAACAACCCTTATCGGGAAGCAGCTAATATATATACATGGTAGCCACTGGTCTAAACTAAACATCACTGGGCAACTATTTCTTCCTCTCTCATTAGTAGTTTAACTCTTACTATGTACCGCTACCATTATGTGTGAAGTGACATTTAAAACTGAGGTGATATTAATTATACAAGTACAGTGAAGCAATTCAATTTCCTAACTTCTTGTTTAACAAATTAACAAACAAACCTTAAATGAAGCAGCCTAATTTATAGTCTGGTGAATTCTAACACTTCTGAATAATGCAAGTGGAAGTGATAGATAATTATACTATGTACTACCATACAGTGACCCATTCCCTTGAAATGAAGCCAAATTCACTTTCAGCAGTACTAGTGCAACCGGTAGCCACTTCCCATTATTGAATCACACATTCCTTAACAGCTGCGAGGGAAAAAGAACATGCAGTTCATATTTATGCATTTCATGCACAAAGGCATTAATTCCAAGATTATTTTTACTATGAAACTAAACAGAAATAGAAATTAAAGGATTGGTCTCCATAACATGTTGTACAATGATTTACAGTAAATTAACCCTCACATTATTGTCAATACCACTTTGCATTTAAGGTCTAAACATGCTTTACAGACATCAAACACAGATTGATGGACTGAAAAGCCTGGGACTATTCAGATTAGGGAGAGGTGAATAAGAAAGGATGTAATAAAGGACTACAGCATAATATATGATATAGACTGAGGCTGTTAATCTGGCACTCCTATTTACTCTGAGTACAAAAACAGGGAGATTGTTCCTGTTCAATTTAACTGACTAACTTAAAACTTATAAAAAGGAAAATGTCTTTTACACAGTGCATAATAAACTTATCATCAAGATCACCAAGATCCGTCCTGTTAAATTTTCATCAGTACTTTGGCGATAACAGGAAATGGAGGAAAGGTGTAAAGATCATAGCAGGGTTTAAACAAGTTGCTGAAACAGTACTGAACATGTTTTATCTTTGATTACATTTCCAGCTACATAATATTCAGCACTGGTTCAGCTAAACATCTTGTTGACAGCCATGTTAGTAAGGAAAAACTTAAAAAGCACCAAATAGTCCTGCAGCACTTTAGAGACTAACAAAAAATGACAATAATATCATGAGCTTTCGTGGGCACAACCCACTTCTTCAGATGAAACATTAGTAAAGGTTCTAGTTGATAGTGTAGACACGTGTCGGACCATGATCTGGTTCAACACCAAGTTTAATTACATATTCATGCTACAGTTTGAATGAATGAAATATTACATACAAGGAAACTCAAGCTACAATGCTGCTTTTTTTTTCTCTTTAGATTCTAGAATATGTGACAGACTGCACATGAGCAAACTCAATCTAATACAGCAGGGAAAAAATTGCATTGCAAAGCAAAATTAAACTTAAATCACCATTTTCCCCTTCGAGTGATGGTCACCGCTAGCCTCAACTTCCCTCCTTTAATCATACCCAGGGCCAGTCAATATTATATCTCTGAAAGCAAGGAAGCCACCAGTTCTCCTTCACGCTCCCATCCCAGCCTCCCCGCCACCCTTCCACCCCATAGTATATATGACATTGTTTATTTATCTCAGTAGGAAGCACAGCTTCAGTAAGATGGGTTAGATTTTAGACCGGGGTGGGCAAAAGGCCCCTCCATGGGCCAGATCCAGCCTGCCAAGCAAGTTGATCTGGCCTGCAGAGGCCTTGCCATTCACCCTACATCCATTCTGAAAGGAGCATGCGGCGCTTAGAACCACCACGCCCCTCGCAAGGCAGGAGGAGACTTTGTGCGCTCTCCCCTGCCCCCAGGCCAATCAGAGTTTGGGAGTATGGGGGGAGCACGCGAAGTCTCCTCCCACCCTGCCAGAAGCACACAGCACTTCTGAGTACCGTGCACTCCTTGCAGGGCAGGGCAGGGCGGGAAGAGACTTTGCATGTTCTCCCTGCCCCCAAGCCAATCAGGGCTCAGGGGAGGAGGGAACGTGTGATGTCTCCTCTTACCCTGCATGGGGCTTAGCACTTAAAGTCAACTGCCAGCTGCCAGCTCTAAGCAGGGTGCTTCCTTGCAGGGCAGGGGCAGAGAGCAAGAGATTTCATGTGCTCCCCCTCCCCAGGCCCTGATTGACCTGGGGTCAGCGGGGCGGGGGGGGCACGCAAAGTCTCCTCCCACTTCCAGGGGTACAGGTACCTAAAGGGAACTGCCAACTCTTCAGAACAGCTGGCGGTTCTCTGGGGGGGGGAGGGGAGGAGGAGAGCAAATGTCATATATACTATGGGGTGGAAGGGTGGAGGGGAGGCTGGAGTGGGAGAGTGAAGCAGAACTGATGGCTTCCTTGCTTTCAGAGATATAGTGCACTCCCTCACCCTCAGACCAATCAGGGTCTGTGGATGGGGAAGCACAGAAGTGTCCTGGCCCCGCCCCGTCCACCTGAGGCCCTGGCCCTTCTGGGGCAGCCCAAGGCCACTTTAAAAATTTCTGAAGTGGCCCCCGGTCAAAAATTATTGCCCACCTCTGTTTTAGACTTTGTAAGAACAAGTCAGGATTTTCACTATTGTTGCCATCACTTTTTTCAATATTATGTGGACCTGGCAAAAGCTCTAAATGAACATAGATACTTCATAGGCAGGGAAAGTACAGATGCTCACTGTGACGGGGTGCGGTCACAGACGACTCCTCGGGAGTGCCTCCCAGAGTGCTGACACAGCCACTGACATCCACCTTTGCACTCTTTGGGGCTCCTCACCACCCAGTCCTGCTGGGCCAGCTCTGCTGGTCTCCCCCAGCCAAGGCCCCGAGCAGAGGTCCCTGCCCCCACCGAGAAGCAGTACAGACACTGAACCACTTCAGGTCCAAGGAGAGTGCAGTTTAGGGCCCAGCCTCCTGAGGTAGCACTCCCCAGATCGGATCAAACCCCAAAGAATTAGGTAAGCCACCTTTAACAATGAAAGGGGGAAATGTGCACACTGGTTGCTCCCCCAGGTAACAATTACTTACACTGGGTGTGATAGAAAATAAAAATGATTTCATTAAGTGGAAGCAGTAGGATTTAATATTAATAAGTGAGAATAGGCAGAGCAAAGTAAGTTGCAAATCAAAAGAAACAAAAACGCTTGGCTAATTCTACACTGAAACCTCAGTACAAACTCTTCAAACTCACACTAAAACCTCTTTTCCAGCTGCCCCTCCAAACCAAGGCTGTCTTCCCCACCCTGGGGTCTCAGGCTCCTTCCTTCAGGTGCAGCCCAGCCAAAAGACCAAAGCCTCTGCTTTCCTACTCTTTTTTTAAGGAGTTGAGGCCACTCCCTACCAACCACTGCTCAGACTCAAGGACAAAAGAGATTGTTTAACAGATTAGATGGTCCTCCATGTCTCTCATTCACACATTTGAAACTCACCAAGTATTCCCCACTCCATGTGTCTAATTTTCCACACACAAATGATACATACAACAGAGTAAGATAAACAGAACCAGCAGATCATTACATGAAGATCGATGGGTTACATGAAATAATTTGCTCAAACCACCTTTGAGTTATGTATATTCATGTCCATGAGTCCATTTCCAAAAGTATGGGGGGGGGGTCTGCCACAGTGTTTTTTTCCCCTCATGAATCCCTCCAACTCTTGGTAAATTTAGTTACTTTTATCTGAATCCCCTGCAGTTAATAAATATTTTATGTGTAGAGTACATAGTAATTCTAAATTTGCTCAATTTGTAGAGCAGAACAAAACTTGTCAGGACTGCAGGTTTGGTCTCATTACCATCAGTAACGATAACAATTGAGTCAGCACTGACAGTTTAATTCTGTTGATGTCACTTGACCATCCACAGATGAACTGGTTCTGTGGTGTTAGCCATGATAAAGACTTGGTTTTGTAAGTAATGCAACCAGGAATACATATACAAGCAGATATGGGCAGTTCAAAGGTGCTGGCTTCACAGTCACTTTTGTGGCCAAGTGTATTTTTAAACTAAATAAAAAAAAATAATTGGTAAGATCATTTTGACTAAGAATGAAAGACCAGTAGTAGTTTGATGTCTTAAATGACCAGAAGCTGAGATCTGTTAATCTTTGGGGTCTCCAAGTACCTGTTCCAAGGAGCTCATTGCGACTCTGATGACTGGCTGCAGGCATCTGGTCTCCCGTGTAGGCCTCAGGATGTCTGATGCCTTCAGTCAGGGGTTGCTTTCCTTCATGCTTAATGCAGCTGCTAGGGTTGCCAGGTGTCGGGTACTGACCCGGACAGTCTGGTATTTTCGCCTCCTGTCCGGTAAAAAAAAATTCAGAAAATACCGGACACCTAAAATGTCCGGTATTTTCTGATTTTTTTTTCCCTGGCCACGAGGTGAAAATACTGGATACCTGGCAACCCTACCACACACTCAGCGCCCAGCCTCCCCCCCCCCGGCCCCCAACACGCCCCTGCCCCCAGACCCCATGCTTACCTGGTTCCGCAGGGAAGCTAAGTTCTAAGAACACAAAATGGCTGCTGGAAAAAAGACCAAGGGGAAGCAATGCCTCCCCTGGGTCTTAGTGCTCAACCACTCCCCTGTTCCTATCTCTATTCTGACTGCACTCACTCTGAAAGGGGCCATGCTATTTTAATGCTGTTTTATTTATTTATTTATTTATTTTTGCTTAAGTCTAGGAGGGGTTTTTTTTCCTCAACAACTTTGGTCCCTCCCCTCCCCCTCTTTTTTTCTTCAACAGAATTTTTTACCTGGTGGGTTTTTTTTTGGTGGGGAGGGTGTTCGGTATTTTTTGTTCAACCGTCTGGCAACTCTAGCAGCTGGGGCTTCTACTTTCCTTACTAGTGCAGGTACACATGCCCAATCAGATATGCAGATATGCATCTATTCCAACTGTCCACCATATCACACCCCCTCTGGCCTGTCCCAGAATAACTCCTATGCTGGGACTTCTGTAGAGCCAGCTCTGCTCTGGGTAGGGGTATTTTTGGCAGCAGAGGACGGTGACAGCTTCAGTCAAGAATTTTCCCCATTGAGCTCATCCCTTAATCTCCTGATAAATTGTGCAGACTTTGGAAGTTTCTGTTTTAAATGAAGTATTGGAAAAATGTAAGGATTTTCCAGTTAAGATGTAAGTAAACTTGATAATAGAAATGTAAATTGGTACAGCTCTATACATTTCAATTATCACTCTCAGTAAATAAATCTATGTACTGTGGATATGGCACTTCATTCCTATAAATGCTAATGGCAGTTACATTTTTATTTTAAAAAAATAATGCTCTTTTTGGAATCTATTCTCTTCTTGATGTGTGCATGTAAGCACTGGTTTAATCAATAGTATAGTACATGGAATCTTGATCCTGCCAAATATATATTCAGAGAATCAAGTGATTTCTAAATTAGCGTGCTTGGGGATTTGTTAACAAAAGGTAATGGGTTAAAACCAGCACAGTAGTCACTGCATTGTTGCTTAAAAGTGCAGGCTAGCCATTCAAATATCTTAAAGATCTGTATAAACTTTGAATCATTCTGTCAGTGGACTAAATTGCAGTTATTTGTACACCACTTTCTGCTCCCTTTGGCCAAGAATCCTCCATTATATCCCTGCATCCTCAGTTATATTCACTGATACAGTTCTTCTTTTATTTACTACATTACTGTGATTTACTATTGATAGTTGCACATTTGTCCTCCTCATTAAATATGTGCATTTAGCTTTGCTACTCCTAATTTACAGATTTAGTAAATATTTTTAAATTTAAAGAATAAATATGTGACAGTGTTTCTTAATTGCCTCTGTTATTTTCTACAGTGTAAATTTTGGTGTCTTTCTCTTTTTTGTTTAAGAGCATAGCTATTATATTTCCCATTGGGTAACAGTGGGATTGTTTTGAAGGGAATGGGAAAGAAGAGATTGCCTTTAATAAGTTCTGGCATAGCAAGCAAATACATATTGCTTTTTCCCTGACAAAAGTTCAGGTCTCATTTGAAATCATTGTTTTCTTTTTTCTGTTTCATTCTCAACAGTTCACAGATCTTAAATGCTAGAGAATGTTCCTAGGGCATTGTGAAAATGGAGTAAAGTAATCTTAATAGTCCACATTCTAAACTTGGTGGAAAGTTAGGGCAAGTCAGTAGCAGGAAGCTGGTGCATTGAAACAGCTAACTTTGTTTCCATGGTAGAAAGAAGTGTAAATTGGATAGCCTTGTAATATTCTCCTTTTCTTTCTCTGATATTTCCAACAATAAAAACAGGATGTCTTTTAATATGAATATTTGGGGCGGGGGGATGTGCTAAAAAGAAAATACAAGATCACCAAAGGGAATTTAGGGTCTTGGTGCAAAAGTTGCTAAATCCCTTGGGGGGGAGGGGGGGGGGGAGAAGAGAAAAAGAAATACTGGTTAAAAATGTAAATAACCCATACCTAATAAAGTTGCACTTTAAAGTGGGGAAAATATAATCCTACTTCAGAGAGCATTCCTTATTTACATCTCATGAAAACCTTTGCATCTTAATTGTCTGGATGAGAACAATGAGTGGACCTTGGTTGTTTTTTGGAGGGCCATAATGGCCCAGGAAATTCTGACCTTTACATTATGGAAGCCTGGATAAGTTTCTGCAGAATGAGACCTAAAAATTATTTTTATGCTTTTTAGGAACAGATTTGCTACATGAGTGAAACAATATCTTCACTGACTATTTCAGTATTGATAACAGTTATAACTGGTAAGAAACACATAAGATGTCAAAGACTCTTTGAACTCATCAGTGTGAAAAGGATTTAATGAGACCTAGTGATGAGGACATCAAGAGAATTGGAGCCCTGGAATTATGCAATATTTAACAAGCACTGTGTGCCAACTGGATTTTGAACTGCTCTGATACTAGCTACTGCAGAGGGACTGGCAGGTCATCTTTGGATAGACAACAGCAAAGAAATTATGTGAAGAGTGCATTTTTATAAAGGCTTGGAAACATTTCAGGTTATGTCAGTATAGTTTATGTCATACAGGAGTGTGAATGAGCATATAGTGTTTTCACCAGATGCATTACAGCAGCGTAGTTGCTCTGGTGCAGCTGTGCTGCTATAGTGAATCTAGCACTTGGTTTCCCTTTTCTAATGGGTGGAAAGGGGTGATTAACATTAAGCTTCGGGTGGAATTCAACCAGTTTTAAAATGATGAAAGGCAGGCAGCTTTTCATAAATCCCAGTATTGAGAAAAAGCAACTACAGGGGGGACTTGGACATATTTGAAAACCTTTCATTATTTGTGTCTGATGCAGAAAAATCTATCAAATCGTGTTTGATAGTTTATCTGAGTTTAAACATATGGAGAAACAACTGTTAATAGATAAGGGGACAAGAGAGTTGCAAATGTCTAGGTTTTCAGACATTAATAAGACATTTTCAAAGGGTTGTGCAGATTTTTAGATACATAATTCCTGTTGATTTTAATAGGAACCATGTGGCTAGAACTGTTCACCATGCATTGCAAATTTACCCTGAAGACTTGTATGTGCTGGAGCACAAACTGTATTCAAAGCTGATTAAACATGGCCCTGGCAACATCATGCTTGAGAACTATTTTTTACCACAGTTCTACCATGATTTGATGCCCCAGAGTGGACAGGAATTTTTTTTTTTCAAACCACGAAGCTGTCAAATCCAGCTCTAGCAAGGTTCCACTGCAGTTGTTGAATATAATCACTAGTCCTGTGAACAGAACTGCGTGTGTGGACGCTTGCATAATCCATGTGTGCTTGATGTGGTGCTCTGTCCCCCTTTAGTGTCACCTAGCTCAGCTTCAAAGGGTGAATCTGCTACAGCCTTAGCTAAAAGACACATAGCTTTTAGCACATACAGTAGGGCTCATACACTGGCTTCAGAGGTCCCAGGTTTGATCCTGCCTGCTGATGCCTGTGGTCTGCCAGTATTATACTTGCACCTGTACTGGTAAATCCCCATTGGCTTCAGTAGGACTCCATTAGGGTGCAAAGATTTGCCCTCATGGATCTGACTACATACTATATAATTGTTTTCAGTGTGGTAGAAACTGGCACCATTGAAAGTCTGAAAACTGTTTCAAACATGGCTATGAGTTCTAATATGGACAGTTCCCTAAGGAGTTGTGTAGCAAAACTGTCTGATTTGGCAGGTGGAAGTAAATTATTTGTGTATGTACAATTCTCAGCTGCCCTCGTAATGAACAGTGAACACACTGACTTGAGGCTCACAGGTCTGTGGAGAAATTTTGTCACTTCAATTCATGTGCCTTTTTATTGACTGTTGTTAGAAGGAAATAAACTGATAGAAGTTACTGGTATCTCCTACAAACTAGGGATGTTAAATTTAGATTAATCAACTAATCAAATAGTTGATGGAATTTGCATCGACTATTCGATTAGTCGATAAGGGTACCTTGCCTTTGAAATGTAGCAAGAGCCCTGTTGGCTCTTGTTACATTTCAAAGGCGGAGGCGCCACAGGGAGCATGGGGCCAGCGGGGGACTCAAGCAGTTCCCCACTGGCCCAGTGCTCCCTGCTTTTGAAATATACAAGAGCCCCAGGGGGACTCTTGTATGTTTCAAAAGCAAAGCATGTGGGGACCACAGGGCGAGCAGGGGATTGAGTCTCCCACTTGCCCCGTGTTCCCCGTGGCATTTCTGCTTTTGAAATGTACCAAGAGCCCTGTTGGCTCTTGATACATTTCAAAGGCAGAAGCATCGCCTGTTCCCTGCTGCGCTCCACTGCCCCCCAGCACCAGCTTCTGCTCCCCTCCCTTGCTGCCTCTCTCTGATAGAGGCAATAAGGAGGGGGAAAAGCGACTAGTCAAATCACTGGTTGACTATCTGATAAGCATATGTTTATTGAATACTCGAGTTGCGTACATCCCTACTACAAACTTTTTACTGGTGGTTCCTCCCAATTGAATATCCTTCTAATAAATATGGATGATAGAAAATGAGGCTATCAGGCAGTTCTCAGCATATTCTGAATGGCCAGAGTAGCTTCCAAAGAAACAAGTTTTTTTTCTGCTTATGCCAAATATGCAGTTGTCTTTTTCCTGCAGGGTAGTAATGAAAGTTTGCAAGTGTTTCACTATGGTTTTTTTCTTCCCAGTTCTCCTGGGCTTTGTTTCAAGACTCAGGGGAGGATCAGTTGTGAATGTGATGTGACTCACTTGACTCCCACTCTCCTAAATCGTGTACAGATTGCCTGTTTCCTTCCTGTAGCCGTATGCTTTAGGAGTACTCAAGCTTGACTGTCCTTTTTTTCCCTTTCCCTACTGTTCCCTTCTATGGTAAAAAATGAGTTCTTGCTTGGTTGCTGCCGGTTTCCTTGAGTTAGGACATCAGTAGAAGAGCACTATTATCACTGAATTTCTTAGAGATAACTTCTTGTTTGTGTCAAATACAGTAATTCATTAGTCTCTTGTGCAGTTTTTATGTGGACTTCATTTTTGGCAGGTATTAACATTTGTGTTATATCCTGTCCTCTGCTGTGTTTTTTCCTCTCCTCCCCCTCAATTTGGGTTGCTTTCTGGAAATGTCCTCTCAGTTCCTGTCTCTACTTGCTGACATGGCACTTTAACTTGATAACATAGTTGATATTTTCAGAAAGCAATTTTAAATTAGTGTTAAATTGTTAACTGTATTAATGGGTCGACAGGCCCAAATCAGTTAAGTCTCTATGTAAAATTCTTGAATTAAAAAAATATTCTTCACTTTGCTATCTTTACTGTTTGCTACAGGCGGAAACTAATTCAGGCTTTTTTAGTCCTTGGCAGTTTGGGGCATTTTTTTGAATATAGTAACAAATTGTTAATTTTCACTTTGGTCATTTGCAAACTCCCAATCTTTCTGTGACTTTGGATCTGCTTTTCTTTTAATGTCTGGTAATTTCACAATTGTATGCAAAAGCATATAACTATGGAGAGAGTTGTCAATAGATTCTCAAAATATCAAAGAACACTTTTACAGCCAAATTGCCTTTGCTGAATATACTTGATAGTTGCTGAATTCAGTCATTTCCAAAAAGATAAAAAATGTGAATCCACAAGTTTCATTTTATGTACTTAACAGGAGCTTAATTTCCTTTCTAGTGGGCAGTGTATCTGATTTATATTTTTAAAGTTACAAATATGAAAACTTCCAATTTGGCATCCCACATTGGTCATCTGAAGAAGTGGGTTGTGCCCACAAAACCTCATGATACCATCTACATGTTTTGTTAGTCTATAAGGTGCTACCAGACCATTTGTTGGTTTTTAAGTTTATCCTGTACAGCAGTGGTGGGCAAAAGGGCCTCCGCAGGCCGGATCCAGCTCGCCAAGCGGATGGATCTGACCCCCAGAGGTCCTGCTGCTCCCCCACCCCCAGGCCAATTAAGGCCTGGGGGCGGGGGAGCATGTGAAACCTCCTCCCGCACTGTCACGAGCATATGGCGCTTTGAAGTGCCGCGTGCTGCTCTCAGGAGGGCTGGGGGAGGGTGGAGAACGGAGGAGGCTTTGCGCATTCCCCCGCCCCCAGCCAATCAGGGCCTGGGTGCGGGGGAGCTGCATGAAGCTTCCTTCGCCCGGCCCTGCGAGGAGCCCATGGTACTTCAAAGTGCCATGGGCTCCTCGCAGGGCGGGTGGAGGCTTCCCCCGCCCCCAGGCCCTGATTGGCCTAGGGGTGGGGGAGCATGCAAAGCCTCTTCCAGGGCACGGGTGCCTATCGGGAAGGGGTTCCGATCATGGTCTGGGGGTGGGGTAGCCTCACCTGTTCCCGTTTAGGCCCTGCCCCTTCCAGGGTGGCCTGGGGCTACTTCAAAAAATTTTGAAGTGGGCCCCCGGGCAAAAATTATTGTCCACCCCTGTTATACAGACTAACTCGGCTACCCCCTGAAGCTTGCTTTCTTTCTGTGAGAGGTTGGGTAGGTAGGTGCAAGCATAAATCTAAAGTTTTGTCTCCACTGCCAATTGATTGACAAAATATTTGTCATTCACAGATGCTTTAGTCTCCCCCTCCCCAAGTAGCAATGTAAATGGCTTGCGGTCAGCAGGAATGCTCTCCTTTCAACAATGCAGATCCGCTCGTAGGGGGGTGGGAGTATTTTGTCTGCAAAAGTGCCCACAAACAGCATTTACGCTGCCCAGTTTTTAGCAACATGGCCATGTTGAAATGGCTATTTTGCTAAAAGCTGTGTACTGTAGACAAAGCCTTAAATTTCCTTAGACAGGGACTTTGGAAGGAAAAGCATATGGAGTGCTACAGTTATAGTTGTGTAGAGGACAAAAAGTCTGTTTTGCAAAAGATTTTAAGTTTCCAAAACTTAGCTTAGTTCCAAATTGGTGCAAAACCAAGAATTTTCCTTCACAAAGGAAAATTTATTTATTTTTTGTTTCTGGTAATTCAAAATGTTTTATTTCAATTTTGACTTTTTCAGAATTTATATATATCACACCATAATAGAAAATGAAAATTAGTTTCAAAACAAAAAATGAAAATGTTTCATTAAAAAAATATCAAAACACAAGGTATTTTTGACATCATTAAAGCTTTTCTTCTTGGTTTTAAAAAACAAAATTCCAGTAACATCAATTCAATTTCACAAAGCATTTTAATTTCAATGGTATTGCATATTCCAATGGAATTTGATTAAATTAAAATTTCTCTACTCCACTCTAGTTTTAGCTAAGGACCTTTTACTAAGCCACCATTTTTCCCATTTACATCATTGCTGTTGAAGTAGGCACACAGTACATTTGGATTGGACCTAATAGTCCAATTGTTCTTATTTTGAGTCTGCCCTAAATTGACTGAGGGAAGGAGGTATGCGGAGAGCAAGGTAGCCTTTTCATGTACCTCCCCAAAAGACTGAAAGTATCAAAGTCATGTTTTTCCCAATCCCAGCCTGCCTTAAGTAGTGAGTCTGAAGTTAGGATCCTTAATCCCAGTTTGCCCATATGAGACAGCTTTTTTTTTCCCCTCAAAGGATCACTTAATAGAGATTGAAGGTCTGACTAGCTATCAGGAGAGGGAACTTTTATATTCAAAGTTATCCTTGCTTTTCATAAAATCTGTATACTAGTACAGGTTGGACTTCCCTGGTCGGGCACTCTCAGGATCTGATTGGTCCCAAACAAGGGATTTTGCCAGACCAGGAGAGGTCATTTCTGTCCCTCAACCTGGCTTCTCCTGGTGGCCGTCAGCCTCCCCATCAGCTCCCCCTCTGCCACTGGCCCCACTGCCCCGCCAGCAGCCCACTGCCATGCTGGGCTCGGCCTCCAGCCCTGCTGCAGCAGTCTGCAGTCCTACCGTGGGGGCTCACAGCCCCACCATAGCTGACCACAGCCCTGCCACTAGGGCGCCTAGTCCTACCAGCTTTCCTGCAGCTGACCCGGGACACCCCGCCCCACCACACCTATTGCGGCAGCCCGCAGTCCTGCTGCTGGGGCTCCCAGCCCCACCGCAGATTACCATTGTTCCATCAGAGCTCGCTGGTGCTCGGGGTGGCCCGTCCGTATAGGCGAACTAGGCCAAGTTAAATGGGGTGCCAAATGGTGGCGCAATATCGTTGAGGGGTTTGGAGATGGGGGCGCCGATTGCATGGTTAGCCTAGGGCACCAGTTGCTGGCAGCTAGTCTAGGGCCGCCCCTGCTGGTGCTCCAGGCACTCTGCCACCAGCTCGGCAGGGCTCCTGGCCACCAGTTCCCCTGCAGCCAGTCCAGCTAGGTTTCTGGTCCCCACAGCTCTCCTGCCTCTGGCCCTCCACCGGGACTCTGTGGTTCAGCAACATTCATGGTCTGGCAGGGAGTCCCGGTTTAGAGAGTTTCAACCTGTAGGAAACCTTGATCTTCACCCCCCAAAAATGTCTGAGCCATGATTTCCCTGACCCCCACCACCACCACAACAGTTTGTCCTATTAGACATTTTTTAGGTTGTGGTGGTTGTGAGAATAATAATTAATTTTTAAAAAAACTACATGAAAAAATGTTAAGGTTGCAAAGTCAAGGAATACGAAGATAGGAAATGTCGGATTTAAGGGTGCCCACGCAATTTTTATTTGGACTTCTTGTGCACATACTGTAATGTCTCACTTAACATTGTAGTTATGTTCCTGAAAAATGTTACTTTAAATGAAATGATTGTGACATCCCCACCTTCTTTATGAAAATTAACTTATGGGTGTGAAATGTGCATCACTCAAAGATGCTTTATGCAGAACAGAGCATGCATCATATCAATTTTACAGTTACAATCTGCTGAATCTATATAGCCTATTTTTGTGCATGTATCATTCTTTTATGCAAAGTTAGAAATATGAAGTGTGAATCTGTTTATAGATTAAATGTGTTAATGAGGACCATTAGTGATACTTCAGGTATTTAATGACGCAGAACTCAAACCAACGACTTGTTAATTGTCATGTTTTTCCTCTAAACCCAAACTGTGTTTGGTCTTAGAAAGACTTACGGCCATACCACCTGGTACTAGAATACATCTTGAACCAGGTATTTTTCCATGGGAATGAGGAATACCAAACAAAGTGTTCTGGACCTAGGGGAAAATCTATTTAAGCAAGGAAAAGAAATCAGTCTCTTGTCTTCAGCTAGCCTTTTGAAACTGCCTTGCCCATGCCCACCCTAAGAGGATACCTGTCAACAAAGAACTTTGAAGAAGCTTTAGACCCAAGTCAGAATAAAAATCAACTCTGATTTGAAGCTTTTACTTGAGATAAAAGCAGTTTAGGTAAGAATTTGCATGTAACAAATTTCTTAGTAGATCAAAACTAGCTAAGTATTTTTTGTTTATTTTAATATAATAACTTACTTTGATCTGACTGTTTTCACTTGCAACCACTTAAATTCTACTTTTATACTTAATAAAAACATTTTTGTTTATTATCAAGCCCAGTGTAAACAATTGTTATCTGGTGGGGAGCAACCACTGTGCATATATCTCTTTCATTGATAAAGGGGACTGACCTTATAAGCTTTCTCTGTGCAAAAGTTTTACACAGGGTAAGATGGATTTATTTGGGGTTTTGGTCCATTTTGGGGCTTGGTTTTCTGAATGCTGAGCCCTTAGAACTGAGTCTTCCCAGAGCTGAACTAGTTCAGTGTCTGTGCTGTTCTGCAGAGGGTGGTAACCCCAACTCTGTGCCTTGTTTGGGAGAGACTAGAGGGTCTGGCCCAGCAAGACAGAGTGGTAGGGAGCCCCAGAGAGCAGGAAGACCGGCATCAGTGGCATGATCAGCACACCAGGATACAATCTTAAGGGAACTTCTGTAATTTTAACCTATCAGAATGATGTTAACTAAATCCAGTTTCCTATAAGAATAAAGGTAAATGGGGTTAGGGTCCAGGGATTTTTTTTTTTTTTTACAGACAAAACACATTATGTACATATAATTTTTAAATAACGTATTTAATCTATACTCATTACTGATAATTGTGAAGCTTGGGTCAGCAAGCGCATAGCAGTGTCAGGCTGTGGGAGTTTGCCCTTCTCCATTCGCCTGGCACTCCAGTCAGGGAGTGGAGTTGGGGTGCATGGTGTTGCCCTGCTCCCTGCCTGAAACGCTGAGTGTGTGGAGTAGGGTGAGCCAAACAACCTATAAAGGAAGGTTGCATTACTTTAAGTGAGTAAATTCTATAATACTTGAGCAACCTTATAACTAAACAATTTTAACTGGGACAACTTTAAGTGAGGAGTTACTGTACATTATGATTGTAGTAGAGCAGGAGTTCTACTATAGTTACCGTTTAACTGAAATTTTGAGGTATCCAGTATTTAAATACATGATCACACATTATTTTTTCTACTGTCTCATTTGATGCACAGGATACACTATGTGACTGAGTCAGGGGTTTGTAGTGCATGAAGCTGTTTGTATGATCCTATTCTCATCTATTTGTAGATATTGAAAAATGTATAGGTTGGACTTCCCTGGTTTAGCACCCTTGGCACCTGACCGGTCCCAGGTGAAGGATTGTGCCAGACTTGCTACCAGCCTCCTTGCTACTGGCCCCCCCTCACTCCCGGGACTCTTGTACATTTCAAAGCTGGGATGCCTGCGTGCAGCCCGGAGTCAGCGGGACTTCCCGCTGGCCCTGGGCTGCACGCTGAGTTCCGCGTTCCTCCTTTGAAATGTACAAGAGCCTTTAGTGGTGCTCTTGTACATTTAAAAGGAGGAACGCGGAAGTGTCTATCAACTAGTTGAGTAGTCGATGGAAATTCCATCGACTACTCAACTAGTAAATTAACCGATATTTAACATCCTTAGTGGGCACCCCATTCTGGCAGGGCTGTGGGGATGCAGAGGTCTCTGCGCTTTCTCCCTATGCGGCTCCCACTGGCCCACGCCACCTCCCCCCCCCCCCCCACGTGTTCCCTAGCCCCGCTCGCCACCCTTGGGTGATTTAAAACCTGCTGGGGGGGGCCCCTGCAGTGGGGTTAGAGTGGTTTCTTGCTGCTGGTTCCACGCTGTTGTGGGCACGTCCCTCTGTCCAAGGGATGTGCATCCATAGGAGAAAGCTGCGAAACTATTAACTCATTTTGTGAAACTGACTAGATATCAGTGATGTCAACTCTCCTGAGTTGATCATAAGTCTCTTGATAATTGGGGCTTTTTTTTCTGGAAAGCCAAACCCATGCTATTAGAAGTAAGATAGATCTGGGAACTTCATTACCTCCTGCCTCATGCACTGCTATCAACTCTGATTTAGTAGATTATGCTTGTTTGTTGGTGCATGGTATTAGAAGAGAATCCCAGCCTTCTTTTTCTTTTTTTTCCTCCTTTTTCTTTTATTAAAGACTTTAGGTCTCATAATTTGTGGAGAAAATCTAGAAAATATTCCCTGAGTTCAGCAAAGACTCAAACACCAGATACCAAATAAAAAGATCCCCAAGTATATTTTTATCTGTGATTTCAAGAAGCAATTCTATTTTGGGGGGATGTGGAGGCTGATTTATGAGTTTTGAACTCTTATGGTTGACAGTATAGTACATGCAAGTCAATAATGTCTCCCCCTGTATCCAGGAGCGAGGACAGAAACCAGGATCCTATGAAAGACATGAAACTGAGTCCTCACCCTGACACCCCCATATTCTCATGCTGGAATGCCCCCCCACTAACATCACTCCCTCACACTGGAATTCCACTTCTTCCTCTTCCCCCCTCCCTGCTAACATCCACATCATCATGCTGGGGTTTCCTGTCCCGCCCAGGGTAACTGAAAGCCAAACCAAATGGCCCCTCCCTACTGGCTGCGGAAGCGCATCAGCTTAAGCTACTTGCTGGCCAAGGGGGGTTGCATCCTGGCTGAGGCAGCCAGCAAGCAGAGGCGTAGCGAACGGGGGACAGGGAGAGCCATTTGCCCCCGGGTCCCATGCCAGGGGGGCGCCGGGCTGGGCTGGGAGCGAAGCGCATGCTGCTCTGGCCCACATGATGCTTTTGAACAGAGACCAGGAGTTGGCTAAGTGCTCCCTGCTCTCTGCATGCTGAGAGCTGAGGCAGCAGGGCCGGGTGGCAGCAGCGGCCACTTTAAAGGTTAGAATCCCTTACCCGGCTGTTCCGTTCCTCCCGTGCCTGGCTCGGGGGGGGGGTGGGAGGAAGGACGGTTTGATGGGGGGCGCTCCCGGTGCTGGGGGGGAGCTCATTCAGGGGGAGGGGTGAGTGCATTTGGATGGGGGCTCTGGGGGGTCTGGCTCAGGGGGACGGGTGAGTGCTTTGGGATGGGGCACGGCGGGGGCTGGCTCTGTGGGAGGTATGAGTGCATTGGGATGGGGGGCTGGCTCTGTGGGAGGTGTGAGTGCATTGGGATGGGGGGCGCTGGGGTGCTGGCTCAGGGGGAGGGGTGAGCGCATTGGGATGGAGGGCTGGCTCTGTGGGAGGTATGAGTGCATTGGGATGGAGGGACGCAGGTGAGGGGCTGGCTCTGGGGGGAGAGATGGGTGCATTGGGGTTACTTATAATTTTTTTTAAATAAAAGATACTCTATAACAAAAGGAAAAACTTAAAAAAATAATAATCTGGTTACATTTTAAAGACTAACAAACATATAGATCAGGCATGTCAAACTTGAAGCCCACTGAGGGCTACAAATGAAAACTGATAGCTTTCAGGGACACCAAAGAAAATGTACTTCCATTGGAAAGTTGTAATTATTTATTATTATAGATTATGTTTTAGGTATATTTTGTAATATTTTTATAATTATAATATAATTAATATATTTTATAATCTAATATAGATTATGTTTTAGGTATATTTTATAATATTTTTCAGGTTTTGTTTTAATATAATACAATAATTTGATGTGTAAAATTGTTATTTACTCAAAATAATTTTTAATTTAAATATAAATTTAAGGTATTTTTAAATTTTGTATATGATACATAACTTGTTTTGTTGAAATAAAAACAAGTATAGACCATGGTCAATAAAATAGAACAGGCTTCTGTGAAAATTTCAGATACTTTGTAAGTTTTTGAGATTTTGCATAAACATATAATTATTCGTACAATTGCAAAAAATTGACATATATTTGATATAAAATTAATATATGTTTTGTGATTTTATTTGGAAATAAATAAATAAAAACCAAAATATTAACAGAATATCCCCCTCCACTGCCCCAGAGCCAGGCACTCCCATATCCCCGTTCTAACCCAATTCCCCTCTGTTCCCCCAGAGAACCCCCCTCTAACCCAATACCTCCTCCATCCCCCAGACCCAGGCACTCCCAGCCCCTCCCCCCCATACCTAATGCCTGGGTCCCAGAGCCTGTGTTGCTGTCACCACACATTTTTTCCTCAGGCGCTGGGGAGGTGTGAGCACAGCAGCCAGCTGTGAGCAGGCACTTGATGCCTATGCAGAGCAGCCCAGCCAGCCGTGATCTGCACTCGGCCATGTGCTCTGAGCGGCCAGTGGGCCACACTTTATTCTTTTACAAAATGTTGTGGCAGGCCACAAAAAATTTCGATTGGGCCACATGCAGCCCGCCAGAAGCCTGTTTGACATGCCTGATGTAGATGGTATCATGAGCTTTTGTGGGCACAACCCACTTCCACCCACAAAAGCTCATGATACCATCTACATAAAGGGTGGGCAATAATTTTTGCCCGGGAGCCACTTCAAAAATTTTTGAAGTAGCCCTGGGTCACCACGGAAGGGGTGGGGACTAAACAGGAAGGGGTGGGGGAGCCCCTTTGCCTCCTCCTTCCCACTAGGCACCCTTGTCTCTGGTAGGGCAGGAAGAGGCTTCGTGCGCTCCCCCACCCCCAGGCCAATCAAGGCTTGAGGGCAGGGGAGCGCAGAAAGCCTCCTCCTGCCTTGCGAGGAGTACGTGGTGCTTGGAAGTGCCGTGTGCTGCTCGCTGGGTGGTGGCAGAGCAGAGAAAGCTTCACGTGCTCTCCCGCCCCAAGCCCTAATTGGCCTGGAGGCAGGGGAGCAGCAGAGCCTCCGGAGACCGGATCCGACCCATGGAGGCCCTTTTGCCTACCTCTGATCTACATGTTTTGTTAGTCTTTAAAGTACTACTAGACTGTTTTGTTGTTTTTTAAGTTTTTCCTTTTACAGACTAACTCAGCTACTCCTCTGAAGCTTATAAAAAAGTTTCTATACTATTCCATTCCTTTTTGCCTCCCTGTTTTCTTTCTCCTTTGGTGAGTTGGGCAGGCAGGAGTTTTGGTAAAAATGTATCAGACATACACGCAATGCCCGCTCTACCTCAGCTGGTGCTGGATAATCAGAGCCTCAATTCTAAAGGAGTTGGCATTACTGAAGTGATAGATCACCCCACGTTTTGTTGCTGATTTTCCATCTCCCAGTCATAGCAAAGACTTGGGATTAACTAAAAGTCTTATACATGTTCCGATGTTGTGATTGTGAATACCTGGAGAGGCAGTCTGCTCAAGGCAAAGTTGGCCTTGAATCTTGATATCTATGGCTTCAGTTGAATGGCTTGTGTGAAATTTGGAAGAGCAGCTCAGAGAGACCTCTCTCCTTTACTTAAGGATAGAATCTCATGGCAGCCTGAAGGAAAAAGTCCTCATGGCAGACAGAAAGCCACACTTGCAGGGTATCCTCAGCCTTAGGCTACTTATTGCTTCAAGTGCCTTCAAGAAAGCGAGGGTGTGTGTTGTGTGTTAGTTTTATTTAAAAGTTTTTCGGAGTGTTATTTTAACAGGTAAGTGAATCTCTTACATTGATAACTCTCGTGTTGTTTTTTGCTGTGCCATAATGTGAAAAACAATTAGGTTAACTAGGTAAGTAAATGGGCAGTTAGGAAACATTACAGATTGCTTATGATAAATTTATTAGGTATCTTGTTAGTTATGTAGCACTTTAAAGAATTTTTTTCTTTTTGTTTTACCAAGATCCGACTAACATGGCTACCTCTCTATTACAAAAAAATTGATATGCTCAAAATCTTTTTTACTTTTATTCATTAAAGCAATGTGTTACTCATTTGCTATAACAGTGGTTTTAAATGCTTGAATGAAATAGTGATGAAATTCATATTTAGGTAGTATAACATTAACTTTTCTCATGTTTTATAAAACTTACATATTTAAGAATTTGACATTTTTTATGTAAAAGACATGAACCTAATGAGAACGGGATATGAACAAATTAAAGAGAGAGAAATATTTTACAGAATGTAAACCACAAAACTATATAATTTATGTCTGTAGTTAGTAAAATAAGTAATTCATTAAACAATAAATATCCTAAGAGGTGGATTATTTACAGTGGTGTAGTGAGGAGGGTGTGGGGGAGGGGAAGTGGCCCCTGGGTGCCACACTAGTGTGGTGCCAGTATAGTCCCCTTTTATCCCTCTGCTTACCTGCTCCTCCTCTGCCTGCCACCATCGGCTGGAGCTACCTCCTCCCCGCCTTTCTGCCCCCAGCCCGACTCCCTCCACTAACCCGCCAAAGGGTTAGTGTGTGCAGGACCCAGTCCCAAACTGGAGGGGGTTGGGTAAGACGCGGTACAAGCTCCCCCCACTCCTCCCAGGGTTGAGCTCAGCTATGTGCCAGGTTTGGGGCCCCACCATTTGGCGGGGAGGTGCCAATTTTGCCTTCGTCCCTGGGCGCATAACACCCTCACTACGCCTCTGCCAGCAAGGCTTCCTGGACTAAGCAGCGCCCTCTGTGGCTAGGACTATGCGTGCACTGAGGATCTGAGTGCTGTGGGAGCCATGTGCGAGGGTGAGTCCCTGCGTGCCACTCCCTGGCCTGGCAGCCACACGGGCCTGATAAATAACTTTTTCAAAATATTTCATAGGCTGAATTGGGGAAGTGCTCAGACCACAAATGACCCCATGCCGGGAGTTTGAGACCGCTGAGGTAGAGGCTTTCTTAGGACTTACCAGCTGTTAATGAAGCTTCATACCCATTTTGCAACCGTTTTGGCAAACCTCAGGAAAGCCATTGCAACCAGAGCAATCCAGTGGATAACTAAATTTAACAAGTCCTTTTCCAAAATGAAGGCTTTCTTATTCAAGTGATGGTCTCTGTCTGTATTCCTCTGAGGGTTAAGCACCTGCACTGGAGCCAAAATAGTACTGTTCTGTGGTCTGAGCAGTGCCGTAACGAGCTAATTTTGTGCCTGAGGCAAGAATATAAAATTGTGCCCTCTCAGCGGCAACATGCAGCCTGACATGTAAACTGCAGGCTGGCTGATGCTAATGGGCAGGGGAGGGAAGCGGCGCTGTCTTAAAATAATTAGTTTTCTATATTATTTTTCTGTGCCCCCTCAGCTATGCGCTTGAGGCAAGTGCCTCACTCGCCTCACCCTTGTTACAGCCCTGGGTCTGCGCATGCACCCTGTGTTGCCTTGTGATCTCACCAGAGGTGATAAAGGGGGCAGCAGGCTTCCAGAGTCTCCGTGCCTTCTGAACGCTGTATGGTTCCAGTTGGAGGTTCCATTCCTGTTGTCCTTGTGGTTAACTTTCCAGAATCTTTCATAACTATTAGTGGCGTTCATAGTTTAGATTTCTTTCTTGTTTTGCTTTTTTTGTTTGTTTTGTTTGACTCTTCCTTTTGTACTTGATTTAGGTCTAGGGATGCTGCTTTGGCAGTTTTCAAAGAGGTAGCCATGTTAGTCTGTTTCAGCAAAAACAAAAAGGAGTCCAGTGGCACTTTAAAGACTAACAAATTTATTAGAGTATTAGAGCATAAGCATTTGTGAGCTACAGCTCACTTCCTCAGATGCTGAAGAGAAAAAGAAGGAAAACAAAGAAAGCATCTGAGGAAGTTGGTTACAGATCACGAAAGATTAAATTGCCACTGGACTCCTTGTTGTTTTTGCTTTGGTAGTATTTTCCTCAAAACTTTACCCCCCACTTCCACCTGCAGTATCCAGGTATGGGTACTGGATTATGCCAAAGACACCGGGGTTCAAAGCTTATGCTTCCCACCTTCACTAGTTATGCATCAGCAGCAAGCACCAGCACTGTTTGTATTGCTTGGGGGAAGCTCATATTGTATCCAGGTGCAGTATTTGCCTCTCCTGCCCATATTTGGGAGAACTGGAGTCTCAGCTTCAGGAAACACTTTATGCCATAGGAACAGCATTGGATCTTGAATGGGGAACCCTCCTGGTACATCAGCATAAATAGGTGAAGAATACCTCATCCGCCGCAGAACCTTTTCAGGTTCCACTGGTACCCAGTGCTAAGTACCCTGCACTGGGGCTTAGCCATGAACCAGGGAAGCATGCGCATAAGTATGGCAATATTTCTTCCTCCATGTATAAGAAGGACTCAGCATTGTAATTGGGTTCTGGTCATGAGTGAACCACGTTTCAAGTCTCAAGAAACTAAGAAACAGTTGCACCAATCATGA
Organism: Pelochelys cantorii; assembly: GCA_032595735.1. Taxonomy (NCBI): domain Eukaryota; kingdom Metazoa; phylum Chordata; order Testudines; family Trionychidae; genus Pelochelys; species Pelochelys cantorii. The sequence goes on along the minus strand of CM064329.1, from coordinate 57,132,594 downwards.
ATCCGCTGGTACTGACACTGGACCCAGTGACACCATCTGTCTCCAGAGAGATGCAGTGCCCAATACTGACTTCTCCAGTAGAACAAATACCATTAACCGCTGAGAGACTCAGAAGCACCTTGGGTCCCCATGAGTTATTTAGAGTGGAAGTACTACAGTCTTCACAGCCTCCAATCTGATGACCAAGTTGGAGGGGCCCTTCTCCTCCTGTTCTGGCACCAATACCACCACCATTTGGTGAGGGTTCACCACTCAGTGCCAGAAGCACAACTACCTGAAGACTCTGACAGCACTTTGTCAGTTCCCCACCTTGTCTTATCCACCAGGTTGGTATCTGGCACCATGGTCACAGGGTACACAATAGCAGGGTCAACGGGGGCCTGTGGTACTAATATTTACCTTCCAAGTGATCCCACTCAGTTTAGGAGGACTCTCCTACTTCATCACCACAACCCTCGTCATACAGGTACTCCAGCGTGGTGCTAGATGACACGTTGATTAGTCCGACTCAGATGTATTTGGAGAGGCTTCCCTCATCTTCTCCAGATGCAGGCACTTCTTCATTCCACTCCTCCCCATTGGACAACTATTAACAGTTTTAGACTAGCTACAGACTAGCCAATGCCCTAGAAATTCCCTTAGAGAAGGTAGAAGATTGTGAACACAAGCTGCTTGACATCTTGCACATTTCTGTACTGGCAAGGGTGACCCTATTAATCAATTATGCTATTCTCTAGTTGGCACATACTGTATAAAACAGTGCAGCCACATATGCACCCATCCCTAAAGAAGAGTTCCTATGTCCCATCCAAAGGATTAGAGTCCCTGTTCTCTTATTCTCTACCAAACTCACATCCAGGTGGCTTCTGAGCATTCCAAGCAAGTTCCCATCTCTACTCCATCTGATAGAGATGGTAAAAGGCTAGATCTCATGGGCAGAAAGGTCTTCTCCTTGGCAGGACTCCAATTTTGTATTTCAAATTACATAGCCTAGATGGCCAAATTTTAATAACTGTGGTTGGCTGAGTTTGCAGATAAAGCTACCTGTGTGAGATTGAAACCAATTCCAGGAAGTTTTGAAGAAAGGCAGGTAACTTGCTATGTTCATGCTACTGATGGCTTCCCATGTCTTGGCAATGGGGGTTGTCATGAGAAATGAATCCTCCTCTGCCCCATAATAGACAGGTGAGTCCTGAATATCATCCGGAGCTGCTACATGATAGAGTGTATGGCTGTGCCCCTGTCTCGCCCTCCTCCTCAGTCCACACTCACACTATGACCTCCTACAACTTAAGGCTGACTTCCTATTGCAAATGAGAGCTGTACAGTTAATCCCCAGACTTCTTTCATGGAACAGGGTTCTATTCAGGCTACTTCCTAGACCCCAAGACGGGAGGAGGAAAACCATTATTGGATCTGTGATGCCTCAGCTGCTTGATTTCCAGTCCAAGATTTTGCATGTCATACGCATAACCGTCATTCCTTCCTTAGAAAAAGGCATATGGTTTACGGCTCTTTATTATTCAAGATGTCTGTTTCCATATCAATATGCACCTGATATATAGAAGGTTCCTAAGATTTGAGGTGAGGCCTCACCATTTTAATACAGGGTTCTACTATTTGGACTTAGCACTGCTCTGTAAGCATTCACAAAAGTCTTCTCAATGGTGGCAGCCAATCTCAGACATCAAGGGACTCTCACTCTCCATGTCTGGATGACAGGCTCATAGCAGTGTGGACCAAACAAGAGGTCCAGGAATCGGCCTCTCAACAGCTTCTGCTCCTATCGATCCTGGGAGTCAATGTTGAAAAATCAATGCAATTCCTGGAGTTCATAGGAGATCTCATAGATGTGACTTCTACCCCAGTTTATCTACCAAGGGAATGATTTCAGACAATGAAGGAACTAGTCACTTGGGTGTCTTCCAGCACTTTGGTTTTGGCCAAAATCTGTCTGTCTTGGACACATGGCAGCCTGCGCGTATGTCATGCCTTTTGCTCACCTGGGCCATCAGATTGGCTGTAGGGCCTTAACATTACTATCTTTTAGGGGTTCCCTTTAACCTAATAACATATTATGCATCCCTTTAATGGTTGCAGGCAATGAAGGACAATAATCCTGGCATTCCTTGGTTGTATTACAATAACGTGCCTTTCTTGTGTAAATCCAAAGGGGTTCAAAGCACCAGGATGCAGTCTCTTTTTCCCAAGACAGCGGGGTTATTATTGCAGTGGGGGAGCTAGGACCCTAATGACTGTTATGCAAGAGCAGGTATGTGATGGGGTCTAAGCCCCCTGTTGATAGCATCGGTGTCCTGACATTCCCAGTGAAAGGTAAATCTGCTCAGATCAGGCTGCCAACAAGACTTCGTCCTCCAAAGGCTGAGAAGAGCCAGGAGACAGTGACCAATCAGGAACCAGCAGTCTAGTTAAAAACACTTGCCTCCTTCTGAAGGACTCAGTTCTCAGTGCAGGATGACACTGGGACAGAGGAGGAGCTTCTCAGCGCTATGCAAAAACCCCAGGGTCAAGTCTGGGACTTGCCCTTAAGCATTGCAGCTAAGAGCTTGCTTTTGAGGTTTGTTTGTTTAAAGGTGCAGACAGCCAAATTCTAAAAATGTGTGGCTTAGAGAGTGATGCCAAGCATATGGCACAAGCCAGGTTGGTCTGAGCAGGTGGCCACAACTTGACAGGGAGTGCCTACAAGCACAATGGTTGGCCTTGTGAGAACAATGGATCAGCCCCAATTGCGATAGAGCCACATTAAAATTGCACAGAGAATCTTAATTCAGGCATTTCCTAACTTGATAGTTTCTTTCCAGCCTTAATCTTTTTTTACAGCGGTTTTTTTAATGTAATTTCTTAATGTTAAAAAAAAATTGAAGGAAAAAATCCAAAACGTTAGGTGGAACCAAGCTAATCCCTTATATAGATCTACAGCACACTCTACTATTGAATGATGAAATAACTGGCATCAGTAAAAAGCCATTATATTGTGAGTGGACCTTGCAGTAAAGGGGATGGAAAGACATTTTGTAAGTTCATTTCATACCTGTTTGCTAGAGAGCAAAGGAGATTCAGAAATCAGCAGTTGTAGATTCAGTTCCAGATTCTGTGGAGAAATGTTCTGTAATCATTAGTACCCACCTAGTCTGTCTCCTTCTGCTCCAATTCCCCATTTTCCCAGTTCCTGCCCATCCCTCTCTTCCTGCCCTTTATTTCTTGTTCCTGCCCATCCCTCTGTTCCTCTCCTATCCCATCCTTGGATCCCACTCCTCTACTGGCTCCCAGCCCTTTTGTACCTGTTCCCCTTCTGCTCCTGTTCTGCCTCTCCTGGCTACCGTTCCTAACTTCTTTCCTTTTCAGGCTCCTATTTCCACTCCCACATGCTCCTGCACTTATTCCTCCATCCTGCATAATTACTCTTCTAATCCTCATCCCTTTGCATTCAAGGTATGCTGCTTCCTGGGTTTCTGTGGTAGGAAGCATTGAGGGCACAGGAAGAAGAAACCCCCTTTTCTCACTTCCTGTACCAGGCACCATAGTGACTCGCCAGCCTTAGGCAGCGAGTTATATCAACCCGTGCAGCCCTGGCACCAGTAATATTCCTAGCCCAGGCTCTACCAAAACTCACTGCCTGCCTTCCACTGAGCTCCCTGCCATCTGTATCTCCTGGCTCTGCATGCTCCCCCTGCGTATCCCCTGAGCCTGACTACTGCCTGTCGGTGACTTAAAATGCCTCAGCCCCTACTACCAGCACTGGCAGCACAGTGGGCTTACAAAGGCTTCCTGATGCTTGCTGTATGCAGCTGCCAGCAGTAGGGTTGCCAGATGGTTTCAACAAAAATACTGGACACACTTGACATTACATCACAATCTACATTACATCTTATTTAGAAAATACCGGACATTTATATTTTCTCATTTCTATTTTCTCCATTTATTTCCCGAACAGAAAGCTCAAATACTGAATTGTTTGGTTCAAAACCGGACACCTGGCAACCCTAGCCAGCAGTTGCATCCCCACGGGAGGGAAATGGTGTCTCTGTGCTGAGCACTGCTCCAGCACAAGCCAGCAGGTGCAGGGAATGAGCAGCAGGAAGCTGCTGTAACTCTACTGCAGTGGCAGTGGCAGTGGGGGCCCAGGGGGATTTTAAATCACCTTGGGGGTAGCAGGTGGGATTGGGGGATGCACTGGGAGGTGCACAGGGGAAACAGGCAAGCAGCAGTGCTTGGAAATCCCCACCCCTTCAGGAGCCACTGCCAAGGGGGTACCCCCAGGCAAGCATGGCACCCCATCTGCTCTCCCCACACCCACTGTGCACCCCATTTCTTCCAGAGCCTGTACCTTCTCCCCCGCCTCCTACCTTGTCCTGCCCCTAAACTCCCTCCCAGAGCCTGCACCCAGGATCTCAAACCCTTGCCCCAGGCCACAGGCAGCCAGCTCCCAGACTCCATCCCTGAGCATGCACTCCAGACGCCCACCTGCACCCATATTCCCTCCCATTGCCTCACCCAGATGCCCTACCTGTACATAAATCCCCCTAGAATTCCACCCCTCATCCCTCCTGCACTCAAACTTTCTCCCAGAGCCTACAGCCCCTCCTGCTCCCCAATCCCCTGTTCCAGCCTAGAATTTGACCCAGCACCCAAATTCCCTCCCAGAGACTGTACCCCTCCCCCACCCAAACTTCCTCTCAGAGCCTTAGGTAGGTGTTGCGGGGCGGAGAGGGGGGAGAGTTTAAGTAGAGGAGGGGTGCAGGTTCTGGGCACCACCAAAATTCTTGCAAACCTGCTGCTCCTGCCCCAGCTGCTGGGAGAAGTAATTGCAGGAAAAACCCTGCTCAGTACCTGCAGCTGCAAGCTGGAACCTGTTCAATCACTTTGTAGGGATAGTGCATGTGCACTCTGACTAATGTGTAGGTGCTGTGAGGGAATAGAACGTTCCCAATGCAGATGGAATCTTCAGATAATTTAGCTCTGAGCTTGATTCAGTATGTGCCAACTGAGATTTTTTCAGAAGCTTATGAACTGGCCAAATTTTGTTGAGTTTTCATAAAGACAGCAAAAGCCTTTTTCTGTAACTAGGGTAATGCACCGCTAAACTTCAAGTCCCTGCTCCAAGCATGGAAGCAAGTCTCCCATTAAGCCAGTGACAGAGATGGGAAAGGAACCCCATCTCTCATGAGTGCCAGTTCAGTGCTCTGTCTACTAGATAATGCTGCCTTCCAAATCCTGAAAAAAAGAAATCCTGCTGAAACTTCTTAACAAGACTTTTTCAGTATATACTTTGCTCTTTCTTCTTTTCTCCTGCACTGCTTGAGGATTTATTTTAGGCAGTGCTGGGGTCAGCTTTTCTTTTTATTTCTTTGATATGATGTTTCCCTTACCAGAGTGACAATAACCCTTTGTGTTTTAGCTCCATAATCCAGTAGAAAAGGTCCCAAAGAATTCTCTTAAATATATCTCTTAGATATATATATATATGCATATGTAACTAAAATCTATAACCATTTCTGTTTGTGTTTCTGTTCATCTGATAGAAGAGAGTGGTGGAACAGCTGCGGAAGAATCTGATAGTCAAGCAGGACCAGCCAGATAACAAATTTCAAATACAGCCATTGGTACAGTCAGAAAACAAACTACAAAATCCACAACAGCAACCACTACAACAACTACAGCAGCACCACCATCAGCAGCAGCAATCTACTTCACCCTCTCCAAACCTGATTGGATCACAGGTAAAAACATTGGAAGCCTTTCTGTAGTAAGCAGGGCAAGATGAACGTGAAATTCATTTCTGTTGCAGAGGGATGAGAATAAAGGCTAATTTAAGTCCTTGAAACAGAGTTCAAGTAGTACTTGAATGATGTGTAAGCCTTGTAATGGCCCTCTCTACAATTAGTTTCCCTCTTCGTGGACATACATGTGGGGTTTGGGTCCTTATCCCTTCTTTTGCTGTCACTTCTAACCAAAGTCAAAATAAATTGTGGTTTATGATTTTTGTTATTTCTTTTAAAAGTGGGGCCAGGACCTTGAAGCTCAAAGGAATGCAGGAAATACCACCTTTCTAAAAAATATTTTTTAGCCAGTATATCTTCTAGTATCCAAGGGCCAAAATTGTACCTTTTAAGGCATCTATACATAGTGAGCCTAAAGAAGTAGTTAAGGTCTATTATATCAGTATGACTCATCCCATACAATGGAACCATTTTCTAGTTCAACTGCATAGAAGAGCAGAAGTTAAAACATAATGCATAGTAGAGCAGGTCTCATGTTTATATATACGGGAGAATACACTCTTGAATCTTGAAATATAAGATTTTTTCTTTTTAAACTTCCAGGCCTACTCTTCATGTAAAACGTCCACCTGGGACTAGGTGTTCTGTGAACACATAGGTCCCGATTCAATAAAATACTAACGTACCTGAAGTATTTGCTTTAGTATTTTGATTAATCAGAATATTAGTTCTTTGAGTACATGCTCATGTCAATTCCATTTTAGGTATGTGCTTGCCTATGTGCACAGTCAGAGATTTTTGCTTTGGTAGTACCATAGGGTCTGGAGTGCCACGCTCGTGCGTCAGTATATGGGGCACTGCCAGCCCTTCACCCTGTCAGCTCCTTCTTACCACCCTTGATGGTTAGTCTGAGTGCCTTATCTTGCATTGCAATAGCATTAGCAGTTCTTAATAGCCTGTTGTCTGTATTCTATGTATATAATTAGTAGGTAGTTAGTTAACTAGCCATTAAATTAAGTGTTACTTGTTTGTTTTGTTGCTAGAGTTGCAGCTGGGACTTTGTCTCAAAGAATAGGACATGCCCTATTCCCTGAGCTTCAAACTTTGTTCGTTATGTGATGCCAATGCCTATTGGTGATCCCCCATAGTTTGAAGTGCTTGAGAGAATCCCATATAAAGGACAAGTGCAGAATTTGTGAGAACTTTTGTCCCATAACCCTGAAGGTGTGGAATATCCACTTGAAAGCCCTCCTCATGGAGGCTGCACTTCATACTTCCAGAGCTAGAAGGAGGTACCACTACAGTTGGACCCCCTAACCCAGCCAGGTATCCACTTACAACTCCTGGGGACAGTAGGGGTGCATCTACACAGCACAGTTATTTTTGAAATAACTGACCTTATTTTGAAATAACAAGGTGAGTGTCTACACAGCAATTCTGTTATTTCAAATGATGGCTTATTCCGACTTCTGTAAACCTCATTCCATGAGGAATAACACCTATTCCAAAATAGCTATCCAAAATAGCTGTAATGTGGACGCTTCACTGCTGCTATTTTGAAATAGCTCCTTCCCAGGGCCATTCGGACTAATTACTCCCCAGTGCCCCCTCTGGCTTTAAATTAGGTAGTATGTCCACATTAGGGAAGCTTGCCTTAGACTAGTTTTGAGGCTTCCCTGAAGCGTAGACGTGCTATTTTAGAATAATTCTTCCGGAATAGCTTATTTCAAAATAAACATGCAGTGTAGACGTAACCTAGGAGACTGTGGCTCCTTCTGGCACAATTGATGCCTGAAGCTACCCAGGTACCTAAAGAAACATGGATTTCTGTTGACCCTAGAGACTGGCATGACATCCATATTGTGACAACAGGGCCAGTGGTCTACTCAATGACTTTGTTGGAACCCTTGCAGTGTACTATTGATGCTGGTTCCTGCTCCTGCAAAAACTTCCCTTGAAACATTCAAAATCATATTCCACCACAGTCCTGCACGTGCTCAGCCTATAGTTGAATTTCTCCGTACTGCGATCCATGTTGCCTGTGTATGACTTCATGAGCCACAGGAACAAGGGATAAGCTGGATTTCCAAGGATCACTATTGGCATTTCAGTGCGTACAATAATAGTTTTCTGATTTGGGCAGAAAGTTCCATCTTGCAGTTTTCTGAAGAGAGAGGAGTTCCTAAAAATGTGCACATCAAGCACCTTTCCCAAACATTCTATGTTGATGTCAGTGAAATGGCCTTTGTGGTCCACCAGCACCTGTAACACCATCAACAAGTACCTTTTGTGGTTTATGTACTCTTTGGCAAGGTGGTTGAGTGCCAAGATAGGAATGTGTGTTCTATCTATCACCCCACTACAGTTAGAGAATCCATCCTGGCAAAGCCCTCCAGGTTTCCCAGAGTCCTGTATGTTTCCCAGAGTCACTTTCCTTCGTAGCAGAAGGGTATTGATTGTCTTGGTTACTTGGACCACAGTAGCTGCCATTATAGATTTACCCACTCCAAATTGATTCCCACTTAACGGGTAGATGTCTGGCATTGGAAGCTTCCACAGAACTATTGCTACTTTCTTCTCAACTGTCAGAGTGGGTCTTATTCTGGTATTGTTGTGCTTCCATGAAAGTGGTATTAAGCATGCAAATGTTTTGCAGCCACTGCTGATCGTGCCATAGCTGTGTAACTATGCAGTCCCACCCGTTTGTGCTTGTCTCATAGCACCAGAACTGGTGTTCCACTGTGTCAACAGGATCAACTGCCACCAGCATCTGCCAGTCTCTCCACTCAAGTGTTTCATACATGTCTGTATTCATGGCCTCCTTGCATTGTTCCTTCCTCTAGTGGCTCTTGGCCAGTCTCTGGACATACCACAGCATAAGATGAGAGTTGTTTGCAATGATTACCACAGCACTTTGCAACTGAACGGTGTCCATGCTTGCCCTGCTATGGCATAAATAACCATAAAAAAAATAGGGTGTGAAAAGATTGTTTGCCGTTGTTTTCAAGCAGGGGGGAATGGAGGAGATGGGTGCATTATGGGATCCTGATGACATGTATCCAGAACCACCTGCTACACTGTTTGTCCCATCAGGCATTGGGAACCTAACCCAGATGCAAAGGGGTGGCAGGAACTATGAGAAAACTACCCACATTGCATCACTGTCAGAGTCGACAGTAGCCATCCTAGTGGGGATTCATTATGTCGAACTCTTGCTCATGGTAGGGATATGCACCTTCGGCTTTACAAAATTGGGTGCTAAAAATCAAATTTGGCCTTATCTCATAGTGTAGACATGGCCTTATGCATTGCTTTATTCAATGTTGCAATGCCTAACTGAATATCATTTTCAAATGAGATTTAGGCATTTGGGAGCCAAGATCCTATTTCCCATCAGTGAAATTTAGACTGGTTTCCTAAATCTCTTTTGAAAATGAGATTTAGGCTCCTAAATTGGTTAGGTATTGCAGCTGAAAGCACAGTAATACTAAATACATTTAAAATTCTGGGCCTTAACATATTAATCTTGGGAATTGGTATTTGCAGCTATAGTAGATTTACACATTTCATGTGTATTCTGGAACTAGAGGCTCCAAAATTGCTGTTTTCAGGGCAGGCCAAGAGAAATCACATTGTCCAGCAACCTAGGACAAGGAAAATTCCGGTATGATCAAATGACATTTAACTCCTTACTGCCCATTGGCCTAAATGAAAGTCAGTGCATAAAATTCCAGGATGCATCCAGCCTGAGGCTAAAAATCAAAGCTGATTCCCTCCCACACTAGTTTCTTTGTAACACAGAAGTAATGATGGAGGATTTATCCAAGTATATAAATTTTCTAGTTATCTTCTGTAGCCTATGTTAGCTAGTTGGCTTCCTGCTGTTCTCAGGGAAGGGAAGAGTCCAAATAATTAAACTTCTGTACCTGTAATGAAAAATAAAAAATGTAGCAGACCTAGGATAACGTGTATAGATAGAGAGCAGATAGAATCAAAGATGTTTTTTACTCCCATTTTTACTTATCATTTCTGACTGAGCTCAAGTATAATACAACTATAATACAAGCAGCATCCTGTCCAATGTGTAATGTGACAGACTCTTCAACTGTTTTCTGTTTCCCGTAGAAGACTATGACCACAGCTTCTATGATCACCACTAAGACACTACCTCTCGTCTTGAAAGCAGCAACTGCAACCATGCCTGCCTCTGTTGTGGGTCAAAGACCTACCATTGCCATGGTTACTGCAATCAACAGTCAGAAAGCGGTCCTGAGCACTGATGCACAGAATACACCAGTCAACCTCCAGACAACAAATAAGGTTACTGGTGCAGGAGCAGAGGCAGTCCAAATAGTGGCAAAAAACACAGTTACGTTGGTAAGCCAGAAGAAACAGTCAGTGGAGAGAGAGAGTGAGAGTGTGTGAATGTGGGACTGTACACCTTCGGAGCTCTGTGTATTTACAAAGGAGGACTACTTACAGCTTCTTATAAACAGGCTGGTTTTGTCCCACAGAAAGAAAAATGAATTCTTAACACATAGGAACATGCAGAACCTTATTGATATTGTGAGGCTTAATTACCTGAAATGCTTTTAAGATCCAAAGGAAAAATATTAATTATATATGTTAAATTGTTTATCAAATTAAGTAATGGTTGTAGTCATTGTCTGTGTAAAATACTGTTACTAGCATCAGGTTCTTCCTACCTAATCTTCAGTGTTTTTCTATAGTTCTGGTTTTGGAGGCTTTGAGGACTCTATTTGGTTGGTATGGATCCTTAGCTTATCTATTGTGTCAAACTTCTCTTGGGTTGTTTGCTTACTGAATCTATATAGGGTTAGGATACAGAGACATTTTACTTTCTGGATAAAGGCTGATCCAGGGCTTCATCAACAGTTGATCTTAAATTTTATTTTATAAAAGAATATCACTTTGGTGGATGTAAGCAGTCAGTATTTTGCTTCTGAATGAGGCAAATAGCTATATTTGGGGTGGATAAACCTCTTTCAGTGGAGTCTTTTCCCACTATCCCCACTGATCTGATTGTCTTCCAGAAAGACTGATAAATCTCTGCTCAGACCCATTCCTTGATGAATAACATACTCTGGTCCACAGAGTTGACTTTTCTTTTAATAATCACTAGTCGTGGACAGATCATGGGCAATAAACAGTCACGTACAGGTCTAAAAATATCCCTTACTAAATATAAGGTGCTGGGAGAGGGGAGGCACTCCAGTGGACGCTGCTGCTCTGGGGGAATTGTGCTGTAGTGGTCACTGCTGCTCGAAGGGAAGTGGTCCAGGTCTCGACTGGTGCTTGGGAGAGGCAGCCTTAGAGTCAGCCACACCAGCCTCTACAGAAACCATGGAGGTCCCAGAAAGTCACAGAATCCATGACTTCCATGACCTCCATGAATGATTCACAGCCTTACTAGTGATATGTGTTTCTAGAGTGTTTCCATCAAGGATCTCAAAACATTTTCCCACAAATTAATTAAGCTCTAGAGCACACTTGTGAAGTGTTAGTACTGCTATTTTACATCATTGAACAGAGCAACAGAGAGGGGAAAGCCAATATTTTGAAGTGTACACTAATGTTTGTCTTAATTTTGGGTGCTCAATTGAAGGCCACTAGGAACTGCTTTTCAGACGTGTTGGGACCACAATAGCTTCAATTGACTTCAGTTAGAATTGGGAGTGCTTAGCCCTTCTAAAAATCAGGGTCAAGGTCTGTCAATCTGGATATTCAAATTACAAGCCACTTTTGAAAATTCAGGCCCAAGCTATTAACTCATGGCCACGCACAGTGTCATTTATAATGCTAGAAATAGAAGACAGTTTCTGGCTTCCAGATCTTGTTAGAAACTACTAGAGACACTGCTTCATGCTTCTGTATCATTCCACATGAGAATACAGAAGTGCTTTTACCATTTGAAGGTTCATCTGGCAGGGCAGACAAATCTGGGTTTACTTTCTATCTTTTGTGAAGGCAGTTTTGATTGTTTTGACTTAATGAGCTTTAACATTTGTTTTATTATCTTCAAATGAAATTGTTTTAGATGGCAGAGCCTAGTATTGTGTATATTTAGATGAAACAAATTGATGGCTAGCTTAGGTTTGCAATATAGAATGTGCAGGAACCAGAATGTAAGGCCAGCTCTTTCTTTAATGTAGTTCTAATACAGAAACTGTTGCTGTGAGCCTTTATTTACAGTAGGGGGGAAACAGCCTAAACTGAGCATAAAGACTGAAAATACTATCCATGTGCTTGGTTTTGATGTGTGACATCAGAACTATTTTTCTCTTGGTGACCACTGTCTAATGTTTGTATAGCAGGTTCAGGCTACACCTCAGCCCATCAAAGTGCCGCAGTTCATCCCTCCTCCCAGACTCACTCCTCGTCCAAATTTTCTTCCACAGGTGAGTGCATCAAGAACAAAAAAGGTAGGAGGGAAGTTATGAAGGGATGTTTTCTGTGTATTTCTAACCTTCATGATGTATTAAATGAAACTACTGGAAGTGTAGAAGAAAAATTAGACTGTCCAAAAGGCTGCAAAATCTCTTTGGTCATCATTGCTCAATATTCGAGAGCAGGAGAAGAGAAAGAGCTAATAAATCTGGGCAATAAGTGGCTTGTGGGCTGGGCACAGTTTGCCAGGGTTAGCCCTTGGCGGGCCACCAGAAGCATTATTTACCTGCACATCTGCAGGTATGACTGCTCACAGCTCCTATTGGCCACAGATCGCTGTTCCCAGCCAATGGGAGCTGCGAGAAGTAGTAGCTCAGCCCATACTACTTCCCACAGCTCCCATTGGCTGAGAGTGGTGATCTGCAACCAGTAGGAGCTGCAAGCAGTTATGCCTGTGGATGCACAGGTAAATAAAACATCTGGTGGTATGCCAGGGCTAACCCTGGTGAACCTCATCCAACCCGAGGGCCACATATTGCCAATCCCTGCTCTATATCATTTGCAACTGAGCAATACAGCTTTAAATTGTTTTACTTTGTACTTTTTAGAAGACACTAGTTCGGGGGTGGACAATAATTTTTTATGTGGTATCATTCCAAGAATTTGGTAAGTGGTCAAGGGCTGCACTCGTCTATGATATAGTGTAGTGTCTGGGATGGAGGTGGGGTTCAATAGGGAGTTTAGGGTAAGAGATTGGGGTGCAGGAGGGGATGTAGGATCTGGGAGTTTGGTTGAAGGAGGGGGGTTATGACCTGGGTCAGGGAACTGGGGTGCCGGAGGGGATGTAGAGTCTGGAAGGGGGTTTGGGTGCAGGAGAATATTCTAACCTTGAGAGTGGGGTGCAGGGTCTGGGAAGGGGTTATGACCTGTGGCATGGGTGCACGGGTTTGGGTTGTGACCTAGGGCAGGAAGAGGTTGGGGCCTGGGGCAGGAGATTGAGGTGACTGGGGGTAGAGGATCGGGGTGCCAGGTCTTGGAGGGGGTAAGGGTCCATGAGGGGGGCAGAGGGTTATGGGCTGGAGGGGCTGGGTGCCAGAGGCAGGCTCTGGCCAGAAGATGCTTACCTGGGTAGCTCCCAGCCAGAAGCCCAGCAGCTTCCTCAGCCAGGCTCCCTCCCTGCTCTTTATGCCTCTGAACACTGTGAGCCCAAGCGAGGGCAGAAGGGATGTTTTGCGCTTTGCCTGTCCCACAAACAGGCAGCTCCCAGTGTCCAGAAAATAGCCAGTGGGAACTTCAAGATTGAGCTGTGGGCGGGCAGCATGCAAAGCTTCTCTCTTCTTCATAGAAAATATGGCAAAAGACCGCCTTGGCTTAACCAGGAGATCTTGCATTATCTAAAAATAAAAAAGGAGTCAGATAAAAAATGGAAACTAGGACAAATTACAAAGGATGAATATAGGCAAACAATACAGGAATGCAGGGGCAAGATTAGAAAGGCAAAGGCACAAAACGAGCTCAGACTAGCTACAAGCATAAAGGGAAACAAGAAGACATTCTATAAATATATTAGAAGCAAGAGGAAGACTAAGGACAGGGTAGGCCCATTGCTCAGTGAGAAGGGAGAAACAGTAACAGAAAACTTGGAAATGGCAGAGTTGCTTAATGACTTCTTTGTTTCGGTCTTCACCGAAAAGTCTGATGAAGGAATGCCTAACATAGTGAATGCTGGTGGGAAGGGCATAGGTTTAGAAGATAAAATAAAAAAAGAACAAGTTAAAAATCACTTAGAAGAGTTAGATGTCTGCAAGTCACCAGGGCCTGATTAAATGCATCCTAGAATACTCAAGGAGCTGATAGAGGAGTTATCTGAGCCTTTAGCTATCATCTTTGGAAACTCATGGAAGATGGGAGAGATTCCAGAAGACTGGAAAACAGCAAATATAGTGCCCATCTATAAAAAGGGAAATAAGAACAAACCAGGAAACTATAGACCAGTCAGTTTATCTTCTGTGCCAGGAAAGATAATGGAGCAAGTAATTAAGGAAATCATCTGCAAATACCTGGAAAATAACAAAGTGATAGGGAATAGCCAGCATGGATTTGTAAAGAACAAATCATGTCAAACCAATCTGATAGCTTTCTTTGATAGGATAACAAGTCTTGTGGATAAGGGAGAAGCAGTGGATGTGGTATACCTAGACTTTAGTAAGGCATTTGATACGGTCTTGCATGATATTCTTATCAATAAACTAGGCAAATACAACTTAGATGGGGCTACTATAAGGTGGGTGCATAACTGGCTGGATAACCGTTCTCAGAGAGTAGTTATTAACGGTTCACAATCCTGCTGGAAAGGTATAACAAGTGGGGTTCTGCAGGGGTCTGTTTTGGGACCGGTTCTGCATCAACAATTTAGATATCGGCATAGAGAGTACGCTTATTAAGTTTGCAGACTATACCAAGCTGGGAGGGGTTGCAACTGCTTTGGAGGATAGGGTCATAATTCAAAATGATCTGGACAAATTGGAGAAATGGTCTGAGGTAAACAGGATGAAGTTTAATAAGGACAAATGCAAAGTGCTCCACTTAGGAAGGAACAATCAGTTTCATACATACAGCATGGGAAGCGACTGTCTAGGAAGGAGTACGGCAGAAAGGGATCTAGGGGTTATAATGGACCACAAGCTAAATATGAGTCAACAGTGTGATGCTGTTGCAAAAAAAGCCAACATGATTCTAGGATGCATTAACAGGTGTGTTGTGAGCAAGACACGATGAGTCATTCTTCCACTCTACTCTGCACTGATTAGGCCTCAGTTGGAGTATTGTGTCCAGTTCTGGGCACCACATTTCAAGAAAGATGTGGAAAAATTGGAAAAGGTCTAGAGAAGAGCAACAAGGTCGATTAAAAGTCTGGAAAACATGACCTATGAAAAAAGACTGAAAGAATTGGGCTTGTTTAGTTTGGAAAAGAGAAGATTGAGAAGGGGACATGATAGCGGTTTTCAGGTATCTAAAAGGGTGTCACAAGGAGGAGGGAGAAAAATTGTTCTTCCTGGCCTCTCAGGATAGAACAAGAAGCAATGGGCTTAAACTGCAGCAAGGGAAGTTTAGGTTGGACATTAGGGAAAAGTTCCTAACTGTTAGGGTGGTTAAACACTGGAATAAATTGCCTAGGGAGTTTGTGGAATCTCCATCTCTGGAGATATTTAGGAGTAGGTTAGATAAATGTCTCTCAGGGATGGTCTAGACAGTACTGGGTCCTGCCATGAGGGCAGGGGACTAGACTCAATGACCTCTTGAGGTCCCTTCCAGTCCTAGTATTCTATGATTCTCCCCCAGGCTCGCAGTGTTTAGAGAAGCACATAGTCCGCAGTGGGCCTCCCCTGCACTAGTTGCCTGCCCCTGCATTAGTTATTTCTTCACATTTTTTGATGAAGCACCTTAGAGAAGGAGCAAAAGGGGTATAACTGGGAATACAGGGATGAAATTAAGAGAGGAAAATTTTAGGCTGATTATCAGAGTAAGACATGGGGGACAGTAAAATCTGTTTAATTATGACAAAGTTTCCAGACGTACATGAAGGGATACACCCTGTATTTTGAGACATTAAAGGTAGAATAGACAAGATATCAGAAAATATATGATGGAAAACAATATGTTATTAGAAGAAAGATGGATTAGTAGATTTTGTTTCTACTTTTATTTTCTGTAACTATGAAATATTTGCATAATTGTGAATGTACTAAATACAGCCAAAGATAATTATGATACAGGGTAGAAAATATGTTGGGTCCTCTGAATTTTATAGAGCTGTTTTCTAGCTTCATACCTGGAGAAGTTTTCTCACATATTATGAGAAAAGAGCAAGAACCAGTATGGCTGTATTTACCATGAGAGGCTTTGATGTGTTCATTGAGGAGCATTTTGTTGTTCATAGTATAACAGAGCCTCTGCAGAGCTAGCCAATGGTGTCAAAACTTGCACAACGTGTCTACACAATGCATGGAGTCAACACATGCGATGGTGACTAATTGGATATCTCTGAAGACTTTTCTTTAGCTCTTGGGTCAGCTATTTAGAAATTTGATCTCTTGGCTGATGTAAAAAATGCTACAGGTCTTGGAAGGGGTAAAGATCCATGAAGGGGGCAGAGGGTTGAAGGCTGGAGGGGCTGGGGTGCCATTGGCAGGAGATGTAAAAATTGCTACAATATTGAAAGCTATGTAAAAACTTTTGAAACATACTTTCAAAACTGGGTGCCTGAATTGCTCCTGCAAGTACTTTATGGGCATCTGTTGTCCTCACAAAACCAAAAATTAGATTTGCACATACAAAACAGTTAGCATTAAATATGCAAATGAGTATTTTGGCATGTAAATGTATGCAGAAGCAAAAGCTGTGTGTGCAAGTGTCATGAATGGATTTATGCAATAAAACTGAAAATGTGGTTCTTTATTGTAGCACACTTATGACATTATTATGTGTCTGGTTGTTTTCCTTGTAGGTTCGACCCAAACCAGTTGCCCAGAATAACATTCCTATTGCCCCAGCACCACCTCCGATGCTTGCAGCTCCTCAGCTTATTCAAAGGCCTGTGATGCTGACAACGAAGTTCACACCTGGTTCTTTGCCCACATCACAGAACTCTATACACCCAGTACGTGTTGTTAATGGACAGACAGCAACCATAGCCAAAACTTTCCCTATGGCACAGCTCACCAGCATTGTGATAGCAGCCCCAGGTACCAGACTCGCTGGACCTCAGACTCTACAGATCAGCAAACCAAACCTTGAAAAACAGGTACTAATGGGCAATGTGTCTACTAACAGCTACAGTTCTTCTTTTGTGGATTAGTGCTGCCAGTGTGGAAAGGACTAACAACCATGGGAAGAATTTTCAATGGAGAATTAAATATCCGAGTCCCAGCCACTAACAGGGATCTAGTACTAAAAATATAATGACTTTGGAGAGGGGTTAAAAGAGACATTCTCAGTTTATAGGACAGAAAGTTTGGTGTTTCTTCAAAGGCCTATTGGAATCATTACAGTTCTTTAGCAGTTTGGTGCTCCCCCTACTGGATCATCTAAGGTGTGCTGACATCTCTGATGCTGCTGACCTGACATGCAGACAATATAGTAAACTAGGGCCCCCGCATGGGGAGGGGGGAAAGGTATACTTTACCAGGACCTAGAGGGGGGCCCAACCCAACCCTCAAATTGTTCTATGTGTGGGGGATGGGGCCCACGTTACAAGTTTGTATGGGCCCCAAAAAAATTCTTGGGCCCTGTAGTAAACCAAAAGCCGTGTTCGTGGCCAGTCAGTCCTGTAGAAACATAGGAACAAAAAAATTTTATTTCTAAACTTCTTTCAATATTTTATAA
Source organism: Pelochelys cantorii (assembly GCA_032595735.1). Classification (NCBI taxonomy): domain Eukaryota; kingdom Metazoa; phylum Chordata; order Testudines; family Trionychidae; genus Pelochelys; species Pelochelys cantorii. The sequence continues at coordinate 57,115,060 of CM064329.1, read as the reverse complement.
ACAATGGATAGTAGAGGAATAAAATAAAATGAAAGGAGCAGTGACAGATAAAAAGACATCTTTTTAAAAGTGGAAGTCAAATCCTAGTGAGGAAAACAGGACCAAAAACTTTGTCAAATTAAATGTAAAAATATAATAAGAAAAGCCAAAAAGGAGCTAGCCAAAAACTCAAAAGTAATAGTAAAATGTTTAAGTACATCAGAAGCAGGAAGCCAGCTAAACAACCAGTGGGGCCCTTGGATGATCGAGATGCTAAAGGAGCACTCAAAGATGATAAAGTCATAGTGGAGAAGCTAAATGAATTCTTTGCTTCAGTCTTCACGGCTGAGGATATTGGGGAGATTCCCAAACCTGAGCCATTCTTTTTAGATGACAAATCTGAGGAATTGTCCCAGATTGAGGTGTCATTAGAGGAGGTTTTGGAACAAATTGATAAACTTAATAGTAACAAGTCACCAGGATCAGATGGCATTCACCCAAGAGTTCTGAAAGAACTCAAATGGGAAATTGCAGAACTATTAACTGTGGTTTGTAACTAGTCCTTTAAATCGGCTTCCGTACCTAATGATTGGAAGATAGTGATGCCAATATTTACAAAGGGCTCTAGAGGTGATCCTGGCAATTACAGACCAGTAAGTCTAATATCAGTACCGGCCAAATTAGGTGATAGTATAATAAACAATAAAATTGTCAGACACATAGATGAATATAATTTGTTGGGGGAAAGTCAGCATGGTTTCTGTAAAGGGAAATCATGGCTTACTAATCTGCTAATGTTCTGTGAGGGGGTCAGCAAACATGTGGACAAGGGGGATCCAGTGGATATATTATACTTAGATTTCCAGAAAGCCTTTGACAAGGTCCCTCACCAAAAGCTCTTAAGTAAAGTAAGTTGTCATGGGATAAGTGGGAAAGTCCTTTCGTGGATTGATAATTGGTTAAAAGACAGGAAACAAAGGGTAGGAATAAATGGTAAGTTTTCCGAGCGGAGAGAGGTAACTAGTGGGGTCCCCCAAGGGTCTGTCCTGGGACCCATCCTATTCAACTTATTTATAAATGATTTAGAGAAAGAGGTAAAAGTGAGGTAGCAAAATTTGCAGATGATACCAAACTGCTTAAGATAGTTAAGACCAAAGCAGACTCTGAAGAGCTTCAAAAAAATCTCACCAAACTAAGTGATTGGGCAACAAAAGGGCAAATGAAGTTTAATGTTGATAAATGTAAAGTAATGCAGATTGGAAAAAATAATCCCAATTATATATATATAATATGATGGGGAGTAGTTTGGCTACAACTACTCAAGAGAAAGATGTTGGGAGTCATTGTGGATAGTTCTCTGAAAACATCCACTCAGTGTGCAGCGGCAGTCAAAAAAGCAAAGAGAATGTTAGGAGTCATTAAAAAAGGGATAGAGAATAAGACAGAAAATATCTTATTGCCTCTATATAAAACCATGGTAGCCCACATCTTGCATACTGCATACAGATCTGGTCGCCTCATTTCAAAAAGATATATTGGCATTGGAAAAGGTTCAGAAAAGAGCAGCAAAAATGATTAGGGGTTTGGAACGGATCCCATATGAAGAGAGATTAAAAAGACTTGGAATTTTCATCTTAGAAAAGAGACTAAGTGGGGATATGATAGAGGACCATAAAATCATGACTGGTATGGAAAAAGTGAATAAGGAAAAGTTATGTACTTATTCCCACAATAAAAGAACTAGGGGTCACCAAATGAAATTAATAGGCAACAGGTTTAAAACAAACAAAGGAAGTGGTTTTTTTTTTCACCCAGTGCACAGTCAACCTGTGGAACTCCTTGCCAGAGGATACAGTGAAGGCTAGAACTTTAACAGGGTTCAAAAAAGGGCTAGATAGATTCATGGAGGTTAGGTCCATCAATGGCTATTAGCCAGGATAGGTAGGAATGGTGGTATCCCTAGCCTCTCTGGAGGCGGGTGACAGGAGAGGGATCATGTGAGGATTACCTGTTGTGATCCCTCCCTCTGGGGCATCTGATATTGGCCACTGTCAGCAGACATGATACTGGGCTAGATGGCCTTTGGTCTGACCAGTATGGTTGTTCTTATGTTCTTAATAAAAACTGTTCAAAATATTTAGCAAGGACTGTTTAATAAGAAAATCCAGCCATGTTTGCTTTGGTGCCAGAGCCTGTTGATTTGTGTTCTCTTGTGCAATTGCCCCTTTTAATTGCAGGAAAACTAAATAGCTAGTAGCTTCTTGAGGTTTTTCAAGACTCCCATGACAGACCTGAGCTTGAATGGATGGAAGAAATGCCTTAAAAATAGAGTTTCTAGATAGTAAATATCACTTCAGGAAAGAGCAAATGGTGAAGGAGTATTAAAAATAATATGCAACTTCAAAAAAAAAAAAAAAAAGATTTAACTGGGTGATAACTGTAGACTGCTCCCAGTTCAGTTCACATGAAATCTTTGTTTTCACTTCAAACACCTTATCAATTAATGTTCACAGTTTCATGGACAACTACAATCTTGTGTATGGAAGATGCACTATTGTTTTACTAAATTCACAGGGGCTGGTTATTGTGTCTTCTGTAAGGCAGATTTACAAGCCGTACACTGCAAAAATGCATGCCTGTTACCTGTGAGCTTGATGAATCCTTATTACATGTCCACAATATTGCATTTTTGATGCTGATATTTCCTTGATGTCAGTATCATTTGTTTATTGTTTAAAGAACTGCTGAACTCAGGAAAACTTTGAAAAATATTCAGAAACAAGTAACAATGATTTAATTATCTGCTTACAGTCTTTTTTGGTATGATTTCTTCAATCTTTACGATAAAGGATGTTTACAGGAAACAAAATGTGTAACTGTTCGGCATTCGGATCCTCATTCAGAGTTTGTGACATCACAGCTGTACCATCACTGAGGCTCATCATGATGATGATTGTGATATTAAGAGTTGAGGATTCTGACTTCAGGAAGGAAATGAGTTACAGGAATATCTGAGTTCTTCGGACTCACTGCCCTGGTCCACACTAGGGAGTTATTTCGAAATAACTCCCCTTATTTCAAAATAATAATTCCTGCTTCCCATGAGGAATAATGCTTATTTTGAAATTGTTATTTTGAAATAGTGGTAGTGTGGACACTCAGCTGCTGCTATTTCAAAATATTTGGCCTACAGAAGCCTCTCACAGCTGCACTTGTGGCTGCTCTAGCCACACACCTGACATCTCCAATGCTCCCCTTCTCCTGCAGAGCTTAAAGCAGCAGGCTGAAGGAAAAGGGCTTGTGGCACATGTAGACCTTTTGCAGCCCCATGCCCCACAGCACCCATCCTCTGAGCCATGTTGGACCCCAGTGCTCCCGCTGAGCCCCCCATGGCTGCCAGCACTCCTGCAGCACCCTCGGCTGCCCCAGCCAGGGATGAAAAAGGGCACTTGCCTGGACTGGTGTGGAGATCCTTGACCTCATTGAGGTCTGGGGGGAGGAGATCAACCTCCAGGATCTCTGCACCTCCTCCCCTCCCCACCCCCCCAAGGATATGCCCAGCATCAGCCTCCATGATGACAGGGTTGTGGAGGACAATGAGGAGGAGGAGCAGGCCATCATGCCCTCCAGCCAGGAGCTGCTCCTCACGCTGGTGCCAGTCCCCAACTCCCAGGATGTCTCCCAGGCCTCGGATGATCCCAAGGAAGGCACTTCAAGTGAGTTATATACCTTTCCCTATGCATGCCTGGGGGCAGATGGCCAGTCTGCAGGGGGCTGCATGCTCCTCGCTCCTCACTCAGCCTGCTCACCTGAGAGTCACAGAAAAGTCTGTGCACATGGAGCACTAGTCTGGAGCACTCAGCTCTATTATGCTCTCACAGAAACCCCTTGCTCCTTCCCACAAGGTTCCTGGAGAGGCTGCTCACACACACCTCCCCAATACTCCCCCCTCCTCCAGCGGGCAGGGATAGAAGTTCCCTGTGGGTACATCTACACTTGCACCCTAGTTTGAACTAGGGATGCAAATGTAGGTGACCGAAATTGCTAATGAAGCGGGTATTTAAATATCCTGCACTTCATTAGCATAATCTCACCCGTGCGCTATTCCGATCTCCAGCTGATTCGAACCAGGAAGTGTGCTCCGGGCCGCATTAGTTCGAATCAAACTCCTTGGTTCGAACTAACGTTACTGCTTGTTTTTGAGTAACATTAGTTCAAACCAAGGGATTTGATTCGAACTATCGTGCCTGGAGTGCACTTCCTGGTTTGAATCAGCTGGTGATTGGAATAGCGCGCGGGTGAGATTATGCTAATGAAGCGCGGGATATTTAAATCCCCGCTTCATTAGCAATTTCGGTCGCCTACATTTGCATCCCTAGTTCGAACTAGGGTGCAAGTGTAGACGTACCCTGTCTATGGGACGCCACCAGTGACAGACCCAGTGTGTGTGGGATGCAGAAGGAAACAACTGCCCTGTTTCAGTGCCCCCTCCCTCGCCCCCCCAGCCCCCTCCTCCCACAGGCTCCGGACCTGGCCAGCACCTTCCCATGCCTGCTTGTCCGGGCCATGAGTGTAGTGATACTGCCCTGGGATATGTGCGTCCCTGCAGGAAAGTACCTGCTGTCTAGGCAAGAGAAGGTGTTGCTTGAAGCACATCACCATCATCTAAACCAAGATCTTTGGTGTTGGCTCAGAGATTAGGGCTAGGCTTCATACACGTTGTCTCCTGGGATGACTGCCTTTGTAACTTTTCTTCACAGCTGGGGAAGCTGTGAGCATGCCATGTCCCATCACCTCCCATGCCAATCTCATGACTCCGTGGATCCGCCAGAGAAAGCAAACCTGGAAAGATCTGCTGGGGGCCAGATGGCCTGCCTCTAGTCTCTCATCCGGAGGCTTGATGAGGAGTGCCAGGAGCGGGCTGCTGACTGGGAGGAGCACCAGGCTGACGGGGAGCAGCAGAAGGCCATGTGGGACCAGCTGGCACACCACCACAAGGCCATGTGCTCCTCCATCACCTCTGTGATGGAACACGTGGCCATGTGCATGAAGCAGGCCACCAGCCACCTCCCTGCCCCTACCCTCCACCCAAACTCCCTCCCTTGGCTTCCCCTCCTAGCCCCCCCAGGGGCTGCTTGGGCTCCGTAACATGTGGTGGTGGGGGAACCTCTCGGGCAGCGGAAGCCTCCTGAGCTACCCAAGGCAGGCACCAGTCCCAGCCCCATCCCTGAGCCCTCTTCCCCCTCCCCTGTTGTATATCCCCCCAAATAAACAGAGTTGTGTGGTTTTTTTTTTAAAGGCTTCTTTATTTGCTCTGGGGGGAAGGGAAGAAGGAAGGGCAGAGTGAGAAGGAGGGGTGGAAGAGGAAAGGCACACAGGGGCTATGCAGGGACCCCTTGTGAAGAGGCCTGGGAGAGAGTCTCACAGGTGACATTGGCTGAAACTCTCCCTCAAGGCCTCCTGGATGAGCACAGCTCTCTGATGTGCTCGCCATATGGCCTGGGGCCTGGCTGCTCATAAGCCCTGGTTAGCCAATCAGCCTCTGCCTTTCACCCTGGCAGGAAAATCTCCCCCTTGTTCTCACATAGGGTGTGGAGCACACAGTAGGCTGCCACCATGTAGAGGATGTTGTGTTCACTCATGTCCAAGCGGGTGAGGAGACTCCTGAACCTCCCCTTTCGGCGGCCGAAGGCACACTCCACAACCACATGGCACCTGCTGAGCCTGGTGTTGAGGTTCTCATTGGTGGAGCCCAAGGGCTTCAACAGACAAGGGAGCAAAGGGTAGGCTGCATTGCTGAGGATACAGATCGGCATGTCCACATGCACAACCGTGCTGGTGCGGTTGGGGAAAAATGTACTGGCATGCATCTTTTGGATCATGCAGGAGTTCCAGAAGATGTGGGTGTCGTGCGCCTTCCCCAACCAGTCGACGTTAATATCCGTGAAGTGTCCCTTGTGGTCCACCAGTGTCTGCAGCACAATAGAGAAGTACCCCTTTCTCTTGATATAGTCTGAGGCATGGGGGCTAGGATGGGGATGTGAGTGCTGTCTGTGCCCCCACCCTACCGCCACAATTGGAGAAGTCCATGGTGGCAAAACCATCCACGATGGGGTCAACATTGCCTAGAATGACAAACCTCCACAGCAAGATGTTGATGGCCTTGACTATGTGCAGGAGCATGGCCCTGATTGTGTATTTCCCCACGCCGAACTGGTTCTCAATGGACTGATAGCTGTCCAGCATGGTGAGCTTCCAGAACATGATGGTGATGCGCTTCTACAGAGGGTTGGTGGGTCGCAGTTGGGTATCCTGTTGCCTGAGGGCAGGGGCAAGCCATTCACAGAACTTGAGGCAGATGGCCTTCTATATGCAGAAGTTCTGGAGCCACTGCTGGTCGTCCCATCACTGCAGAATGATGAGGTCCCATCAGTTAGAACTGGTCTCCCTCCTCCAGAAGAGGCGTTCCACGGTATCCAGGGGATTGAGGATCATTTGCTGCAGCAGGAGCACCAAGACCTGGGTGAAGGGGGTCCTCCAGTTGGGGCTGGTTGTCGTCCTGCTGGAACAGCACATAGGCAGTTTGGATTAACTGTGCTGTGAGGTGCAGTATGAGGCCCCGGAACCTGGCACTGCTTTGCAGCAGCTCCAGCTCAATGATGTGAGTGCTCAGGCATCCGCAAGGGCAACCAGAGCACATGGTGTGAGTTTGGTATCCCGTGGGGGTGGAGGAGTGGCATGTGAGATGTGGCCGTAAACAGGAGCCCCTGAAAACATGTGTCTCAGCTAGCCTCAGCAAGCAGTCTCAGTGTCTGCCCTCCTGGTGCCCTCCCCGGAGTGCTTTTGGGGTCTTAAAATCCAATGCAGGCTCCAATCAGTATGGGTGTACTATTTCGAAATAATTCTGAGCTATTTTGATGCTGCCTTGTAGTGTCAATACACTATTTTGAAATTTATTATTTTGGGAATTATTATTTCAAGATAAGTTATTTTGAAATAATGTCCTAGTGTAGACATGCCCATTGAGACAGTTTTCAGGCAAACTTTACTCATAATGAAGAATGAAAAAAAAATGAAGAGTGTATAACCTCTGAACAGGGACTTTTCATAGAATGATTTTCCATAAGGTTTCAGCTGGTCTGTAATCAACCCACTTTTCATGCCACTTAGGGCCTTAGTATTGAGTTGTACTATATTTCTTTTCAGACTGTTAAACCCCACACGGAAATAGAGGAGAAGCAAACAGAGAATCGTACCATTACTCCACCAGCTGCACCTAAGCCAAAACGAGAAGAAAATCCACAGGTATCAGAGCAAATTCAGTGTTCTCTAGGGCTACGTCTACACTGCGGCGCTACCGGAGGTATCCCGAAATAGCTATTTCATGTCTTTTGAGGACGCCCATTATTTTGAAATATAACAGGCTCTCTATTCCAATGTCCCTTTAAACGTCATTCCATGAGGAGTAAGGGACATATCGGAATAGCGATTTATTTCGAAATAAGTGCTGTGTAGACAGTGCCATATTTTGAAATAAGCTATTTTGAAATAAGATATGCAATTTGCGTAGCTCAATCTTATTTCAACCTATGATGCAATGTAGACACACCCTATGAGAAAAAGGAGGTGTTCTGTCTTTCAAAAAACACCATAAACCAGGAGGGAAGTTAGTGTATTTGTTTGTTTCCTCATTTCCCCATCACCCTACACATACACACACTCTTTCTCCCTCAAACATGATTTCTTTTTTCCCTGTCTTGAGACTCATTCACTTTCCTTACAGTGTGCTTGCTGAAAAGGACTGGGAAATACAGATGGGGAATAATAAATCTAAATGTAAATAGCGCATAAAATAGTTCAGAACTGCCAGAATTATGGACGCTGAGCCTTTTACTCCTAAAAGTTCAGAATACCCTTCAAACAGCTCACCCAGCTTATAGTACGTCTTTTGATTTCCATAACTTTGAAATCTGAGACTTGTAGAATCATTCCCTAGGCTGGAGAGTTATCTTTATCTTGCTTGAGAAGCTTTTACCATTTTGACACCTTTATTCTAGTAAACAAGAAAGGAAGGAACATCTTTGCCCTTGAGCCTTTGCTGTTTCTACTTCTTTTGATCTTAAGACAGACAGGTTATGAATCTACCCCAACTTAGGTCTGATCCCTTTTTCTGAATGGGCATTTCTTAGTGCCTGTCTACACTACAAAACATCAGCCCTGGTTACATTTAAAATGAATAGTGCAGGGCTAGTCAACTTTGGAAGCCCCGGGGGCCACAATGATACTCACAGCACATGCCGAGGGCCACAACTTAAGTGTGGTTGCAAGTATATATGCAAATAGCTTTTCACACTGTCGGACATGAATACAAAGATTAAAGCAAGACTACACAGCACAAAGGCTCCATTTAAGTCAGTTCTGCTGATATTAATAAAATGCAATATTTACCCAATTTCCACCCATGTGACAGCACTTTTAATGAGCAATGACAGTCAAGGAATTTAACTACTAAAATGCATATCAACAGAAGACCATTATATTGACTCTCTGTTGTGGAGCATGTTCCCAGTGGTGGCCATGTTTAAGAATCCACCCATGGGCTGCATGTTGACCCCCGCGTAAACCCAAACCGCACCGCGAGCCACAAACCAATGGGTCGGGGCCACATGCGGCCTGTGGGCCACTTGTTGAGTAGCCCTGGTGTAGCGGGTATCTAATCACGTTGCAACCAGGTTCCCTAACTCAGCTGGACTTATGGTAGGGAGGCAAAGAGTTAACTGATTACCTGGTAAGAATGCCCCTTACCGGCATGTTTACCAGGGTAACCAGTTAACTAGTACCATGGGTCGGGAGCGCTTCAGTCCGGCCAGGCCAACCATGCTGCATGTGGGGGCAATCCAGCCCATTTGGGCTGGAGCAGCCCCCTGCTTACCACAGGATCACAGTTAATCGGTTAACTGTTTAACTAGGATTTTACATCCCTAGTTTATAGTGACCATCAGTTTCATCTTTGAGTATTCCCGGTTCAGTTCTCTGTTCTTCGGTGCAGCTGCACCTTCTGCATTATAATAGGAAATCTCTAAAAAGCTTTGACCTTTGAGAGCTGCATGTTTAGAATTGACGTGAATGGCTCTGAATGTTGTTGATTTCTTTCAGCTGCAGTAGCAGTATGCTTGTTAAGCTCTATCCTTCCCAGTCTTTGCTCCATCATGTGGTTTTGCCTTCTTAGCCATATCCTTTGTAAATAGTCTTTCTAATTAATCTTGAAAAGCTATTTACAATGAGTGAATTTGTTAGTAGGTGAAATATCTAACATTGTATCATGGGGTATTATTACTGGGCCTGTTATTTCCTGTTTTATCAGTGCCATATTAAGTCCATTGCTATAACAAAGACATGGCCAAAACTTTAAAACAAAAAGATAAAATAGGTTCAGATGGTGCTCATCTTGCTGTGGAAGATGATGTCGATCTTAACTCCTGGTGTCTGAGGTTCCTTGGGGTGAGTCACTTGTCATGGTGGTTGTCAATATTTATGTTATTCCACATCCCTTCCTCTCTCCTGTGCTTTTAAGACTGAATTCTTTCTCCAGTCTTTCCGTATAGAAAAGGTGCTAGAGGCCTCTCAAACACTTCTCGGGTGCTGCTTCTGAATTGCTACCTATTCCTCCTTCTGTCCCGTGGGGCAAGCTGAAGTCCAGATTCATCTGATCACACATTTTGAAAGGGCTTGGAAACTAAGCAAGATCAGAGACAGAGTCTGTTGCTACTCTTTTTGCTATCATTCACGTAGGGTCCATGCAAGCTACTGGACAGAGCTCAGTTCAAAAGGCAGGTTGGCACAAAAAGAGGCCTTTAAACTATTTAGATGCTCAAGGAGAAGCTCCAAAGTGAGGGCTGGTCCTTGAGATCTAAAGAGATCTCAGCAGAGGATCCAAAGTATGGATCCAAGGAATGGCTCTAGGTTTATTGGGTTTCCTTGTCACCTTTTAGCACCAGCTATTTGCTTCACCTAAAATGGAATAGTTCCTTGCCATCCTTGGAGTACCTTCAATGTAAGTGCAGTCTGGAGTCAAAATACCTCTGCAGTCAGCTTCCCTGCCCTCGGGAGTGAGTTTAGAAGCTACCTCCAAGAGCCAGTGCCATGAAGTTAATACCTGAATTAATTCTGACTGCCAACACTGGTAGAGTTGTTGAAACATTCTTTTGTTGGTGCTAGAGTAGTAATTCTTGAACCGTTTTCTGCACAGTATGGTAGTTTCCAGAGCCCCTGCCTGGTGGCTACAATGTAAATTATTTTGGGAATCAAACAATGAGGATTGTATTGCTGTGAAACCAGCAATGTTTAATTGGCAATTAGACTGTGCTGGTGTCTACTAAGGGCCAGTGATTGTGTAGGAGTTGAAACCGTGAGTCTGTTCCCAACTCTGCCAGTAACTTGTGGTGTGTCATTGGGGAAGTTGCTTGTCCTTGTGTCTGTGACTTTTTCTGAGATGTACAGATAAAAAGTGCTATATAAGAGCAAAGAATTATTAGTATTTTTCTTACTTGGTTGTCTGCCAACTGACTTTTCTGGGCTAAATGAAGTTCCTCCTGATAAGGATTGTAACTAGAATGAACTCTGTTCTCTCTCTCTCTGACACAGAAACTTGCTTTCATGGTATCTTTGGGACTGGTTACACATGACCATCTGGAAGGTAAGAAAAGTAACTCAGAATGGTTCCTGAGTGATCTTGTTGCTCAGCAATTCTAGATTGGAAGTAAAAGTCCCAAATGTTGTTGTGTGAAGTAAACTTTGTTCCCGTAAACCAAAGATCATACAGCACTTTAGGTAAAAATTGTCCCTACCCCCTCATTTTCTTTTCCCTTGTTAGGTGGAAACAAAGCAATTGTTTAGGTATCTGAAGTCAATGGCTGGGGAAGCAGTGCATGCTGTGCTATTTGAGAGGAAACAGTAAAAAAACTAATTGACTGCTATGTAGCTTTTATGTTTGAAGAAATTACCTAATAGGTCAGTGTGCCTTAACCCCTACTCTGGATTTCTCATTTCTAGAAAATGGAGAACATGATGGGTCTACTGTATTTTAGTAGATCTGATAATTTCTTTATTTCTGGCCTACAGTAAAATGAAGCGTAAATATGCAGAAATTCAAGGACTTGTACATCACTGTACTAAATTTAGGCTAAGCAGAAATCAATTTTTATTTTTATAATTTCAACTGATAATATAGTTGAAAGCATTATTTTAAAGCATTTTTCCTATTCTTTATTTAATTTTTCATAGTTTCACAAAATTAGGGATTCTACGCAATTTTTTTCTAATTTTTATCTGTTTGAATTTTTGAAATTGTGGGTTAAGAAACTTGTTTAATGACAGTAGAAGTTGAGATTCAAAAATTTAAAGCTTTATAACCATTAAAACACAAATTCTCAACATCACATTAAAATATATAAAGTAAATATCCTTTTGTCAAATTATGAGTTTTCAAATAGCATTTTTCTTACTTTGCCTACCAGTGCATTTTGATTATCAAAGGAAATTTTCTTTTTGTCAAATTGTGTGTATGTGTGTGTGTGTGGGGGGGGGTGTTGTATGGTGGGTTTTGGGGGGGGGGTTTGGTGGTTAATGTTACCCCAAATTTCACTGGAGACCACCCCAGGTTTACACTCATATGAATTTATTAAATGAGGAATTAACAATCCACTACAGGGTTAAACTCAAGGGGACTGAGCTGTCATTGAATGCCACTATAGGGTTAAACTAAAGGGGATTGAGCTACAGAGGGTCCCCGCTATAAGTCGCTCCGTATACATCCGTTCCACACTCAAGTCATTGATGTTTGTAGGAACTGATGCGTTATAAGTCCTCCCGCGTTATAAGTCATGCGAAACACACACCCCAATTTGCTTAAATGGAAGTCAGCTGCGGGGAAAAAAATTCCCCGCTTTAAGTTGTTTTGCTGTAAGTCCAAGTTTTTTGGAACGTATCTTGGACTTATAGCGAGGACCCCCTGTATCTCTCTCACCCACACAAACACACACATTCATTAGTGCATTCACACACATTCATTCATGCCCTCAGGCACTCTCACACTTACGCAGGCAAAAGGTTGCAGAGCAAGCCAAGGCATATTGACTCCCGAGGTTTGCCTCTAGCCACGGTAGAAAGAGGGCTTCTGCCATGTGCTCTCTCCTTTTATTGGAACTGGGTGGCTCTTGTCACACACACAGGGGTCCTTCCTCCACGGTCAGGAGCATGCCCAGACCTCCCTCAGTCCGGGTCCTTTGTTTGCTTAGGGCAGCCTTGTGTCTTTAATTAGTCACCACTTGGCTCCTGGCTTCCCGTGTTTAGCCTTGCTGTTTCCCTCACCCCAAACACTCTCCATTCACACACACACTCTTATCACAAGGTGGCATGCAGCTTAGAGCAAGTTACAAGCAAAGTGGCTGAGAGTTACAAAGTTGCAAAGCTCAACAATCTTACAACAAAGTGCAGAATGTAAAAGGCAAGGTAGCTGAAAGTTACAAAGAAACAAATACAAAGCTTCAAAGCTCAATAGTTACAAAGATACCTTCCAGAGCACAGAATTTGACTGAGACTTAGAAGACAACTGCCCCCCTTAAACAGCGTTCACAGCAATGCAGTCAACAGCAGATTTTGCCATTCTCTAAGTCATGTGTTGGCAGGACCTTACAGTTTAATGCATTTCCAGAAAATGTGTGTATAAATCAAGTAATAGCTCGGGCGGATGCTTTATGCAACATTTACTGATTAAAAATCGAATCCTTCCAAGCTTAACTGTATTTGCCCTAAATAGCAATGAGGTTTCCTCACATGCTACTGGATTTAGGTTCCCAATTATGTTGCAATTCACTATAAAATATCTGTGTTCACATGCTCTCATTTGGATGGGGCAGCCAGCCATTTCATAATTCTGACTGGCAGTATGTTTATTTTTACCGTTATCTATTCACATTTAAACTCAGGAGTGTAACAGATGGCTATCATCATCAGTGTTGTCTTTTCATGGAAAGCCTCACAGTCAGAACTTACTTGCTTGCAGATTGTATAATGTAGACATTGTTATGCTTTCTGAATTCACAGTTTCTAACCTAAACCTTTCTTTTCACAAGAAATCCAAAGTAAGAGACAAGAGAGGAAAAGAAGAACAACAGCAAATCCAGTGTACAGTGGAGCCATTTTCGAACCTGAGGTATCAATCTCTTACTGGAGGGAAGCCATCAGTTTTATTTTACAGTCGGTCCCCGAGTTGCGAACGGTTGAGTTACGACCGTTTGCATTTACGACCAAAGCTCCCATGGAGCGGTCGTAAAGGCGGTCCCCGAGTTACGAACACGACCCGTGCTTACGAACAGCGCAGTCACTATGTAACTCAATGGGGTCCGAGTTACGAACAAATCGAGTTACGGCCAAGTGTTTGGTCCGTAACTCATTCGTAACTCGGGGAGAGGCTGTATGCTGTTGCCATATTACTACCTACTAAGTTCTCTGAAGCTCAGTTAAACAGATAAATTGTTGTCATAGTTTGGGAGACCAATGTGGTGGTGTGACTTTCAGTGTTTTATATCATAAATACAGTCATTTCTGCTTAATACTACTCTCCCACTACCCCCATTATAAACATGGCATTAAATGGCAGTGACTGTTGGCCTTGCCATTAGGACGTCAGCTTGTATGCAAAATGGAAGGCTTACATTTCCAACGTTTCAGAGGGGTAGCTATGTTAGTCTGTAACTGTAAAAACAATGAGCGGTCCTGTTGCGCCTTAGAGACTAATAACTTTATTATGTCATGAGCTTTCGTAGATAAAACCCACTCATCTTGAAGGTGCTCCCGGACTGTATGTTGTATTTCCACATTTATCTTCCCAAGAACAGGGTAGACAGTAATCCCAGTTTGTAGTGTCCTACTCTGTCTGAGCTCTTGCAGATATAATTATTACCAAAAATTACTTAGCTATAGTTGTTTTTTTCCTCTTTGTAGCGTAAGAAGAGTGCAGTCACATACTTGAACAGCACAATGCATCCTGGGACGCGTAAAAGAGGTGAGCTGTTATTTTCAACAGTGCCATGTTGGTTTGTGCTTATTTCTGTCTCCCATCAGCAGTCCCCTTGAGACTGGAAAGAAAAAGAAACAGTGTAGAATTTTGTAATACTTCCTTTGCACAATAAATTCCAATGGTAAACAAGGACCAGAATTTCCAGGGTTAGTATAGCTAGTTTTATGGAGCAGCTCAATGGACCCACCCAAGAAGACAGCAAGTGTGCTATGTAGTTTGTGATTAAAGTCAAAGGTCTATGTATTCCATGTGTGGAGTGATGAACCTTAGACTATGTATGCAGCAGTGAGTTGTGTATTTGTGTGCATGTGCATGCATGTGTAACACAATAGATGGATCAGAATATTAGTGATGGAATACATAACATTTCACTTCCAAGTTATTGATTTTAATGTCATGATAGTAGTGAGTGAATATCTTTAAGTCTTTGGTGGCTATTTAGTGAGCTATATTAGCTGATGATCCCAGTCCAGTCCATATTGAACAGGCACACGTAATCATAATCATAACTGGTACTGATCATTTCCAATGTCTGTATTCTTGGCCAAGAGGTCAGGTATTCAAATGACTCTGTCTCTCCTTGAGGTAGCCTCTTCAGTGCAGGATGGAAACACATAGGTGGGACAGTATAGAGAAGTTTGCACTTCTGCTGGCATGCTGTCTCTGAATAAATAAAGGACATCAGTTTCCAGTGCCACCTTCCATTATCTTAATTTTGTTTTCTAAAAAGAAAGACAAGAAGTAAGTGTGTGTGTGTGTGTGTGTGTGTGTGTGTGTAAAAAATACTATATGTGCACTGTACATCAGGATATGTTCCTTCATATAGTAATGTTTCCAAAACTTTTAATTCTATTATATAACATTGTGCATATAGTAATGTTTCCAAAACTTTTAATTCTATTATATAACATTGTGTGATGAATTACTTGTAGATTTTTAAATGCACAATATGATATATGTGTATACATGGTATTTTCCTAGACTGTTTCACATAATGCTGTCTTCCTGTCCTTATTCTCACTCTCTGTTGTGAGTGTAGTCCCCTCATCAGCACCAGATTAGTAACATATTTTCAAATGGGATGGTCAAGATTTTCAAATGGGATGGTCTATAGTAGTTTTATTATTTTAATTAATATAGCAGTATACTAGGAGTTTAGTTTACGCAGTCTTGTGCCCTTTAGAGCTTTGGTTTAATTCTAGATGCTGTTGGTCTTGTCAGAAATTTCAGCTACAGACATCATCATCAAAGATTCTTTCTAAAGATGCACATTTTTCTGGAAAGTATCTATAACGCAAGTGAAAAATGCAATTTGTACTGGATATAGACTGGTATCTTGTAAATACTACTATAAAAGCTGGGTAATTATTCCTAGATTTGTATTCCTTGTGACCTTGGAATGTGGAAAGATGGGGAGAGTACTAAGGTCATATAGTTTTGTCATACACAAACTCAGTTGTACCTCAGTTGTATGAAGGTTGATCTTAGTGCTTTTCTAAAGGAGTCTACAATAGATATATATGATTGGGGCAGTGGGTATTTGATTATTGGAGCTTAGGAAAGAATCTAAGAATTGGGAAGCTGCAGCTGAGTAGAGTTAGTTTGGAAGGTACTTGGAGTCATGGGTAGTAGTATCTGCCCTTAAGATATTTGGCATATTCTGGGATAGAAAGTGCTGATCTATAGGGAAGAAAGGAGACTTGGAATGGTGAGTGCTAGCTATGAGAGAAGGACATTTGAGGAGGTATTTGCTGGCATAGGATAGATAGGGAGATGTAAGATAATAGTAAAAAAATTGAACTAACAGAAATCATTGCATCCTGTCTGTTGTTTTGATGCCAATACAAATTCCTGATAACTGGACAGTCTCGTTGCTAGGAATAAAGAGGCCCCACTCCGTACTTGTGAGAGTGACTCTTTGACCATTAGCAGAGCATATTTTCACACTCCTCTGTTACGCATTTTTCAAGCATTCATTTCTTGAAAAATTCCACTTGTACGTTTCTAAAAAAAAATGTTTAAATCTTTGCTTCTCTTCTTCCACTTGTGACTCCTATATTAATTTCCTCTCTGTGCTACATCATTTCCTTTTTCATGCTAGCCAATGAGGACCACTGGCCAAAGGTATGTAAGATCATTTTCCCCCTCCCCTTTTTTTTGTTCCCTTTTGTTAATGTGTAGGTCGTCCACCTAAATACAACACGGTGCTGGGGTTTGGGGCTCTGACCCCCACATCCCCTCTATCCAGTCATCCTGACTCCCCTGAAAATGAAAAGACAGAGACCACATTTACTTTCCCCGCATCTGTTCAGCCTGTGTCCCTGCCTAGCCCCAGCTCCACAGACGTAAGTAATTCTTGGGGAAGGGTTGGCTTTTGGAAAGACGTGTAGAACCTACCACACTGGAAGCTGCTTCAGAGTTTGGGTTTTTTAAAACTCACTCACAGTTTGTCATGGTTCAGTGCAGTGAAACAAGCCAATGTTCTTTTACTTTAACCTTCTTGTGTTTTATAGTATGGCAGATATTTTCTGTGACACTCAGTCATTGATTGGAATGTTGGAATACACTGGGTATGCTTAGATGAGCATGTTTTCTCAGCAAAGAATGAGTCCTATTATTTAGAGAGACCACAGTAGCAGTAAGTTGCTGATGTTTCTGTAACAAGAGAAGGAACTTGTTGGATCACCCGGATAGCTCAACACAGGAGGTTGAGCTCTGATCACAGGAGGTTCTTACGTCCTGATGTGATTGAATATGTTGCCTCTGCACTCCCAGCACACAAGACTTTCTTGAACAAAATCTAGTTATTCTGTTATTTCTAAAGCAAAGGACAAAAATATTTTGTCAAAATGAAAAGATTTTCTTTTCATAGCACAGTCTTTTTTTGAGAACCTTATTCTTCTAACTCTTTGTAAAATATACAGTTACATAATTGTCAGAATAAACCCTAGAAAGCAAATAACTGACATAGAGTTTTCTCCCAGGCTACTGATCCTTCATTACCCTAAATGACACTATCACAGTAACCTACAATTTCTCTGAAAAAGGTGACTGTAATAAATAAGAGTAGACCAATGTAACTTCATCTGGAGCTGGTTAAAGATCTCAATATAAAGGGAATACTATTATAGGACTATACTTGGAATAGAAAAATGAGACAACTAGGTAGACAAGAATACTCAGCGGTGAAAGTGCACTTCTAGTCTGAAAAGTGACTCTGAAAAAATGTGTCTTTCAGTAACTCCTTCATATGGGCTCAGTTTACAGGAAAAAATTCAATTCCCTCCATCTGAACTATATCAGCTCTGCAGGGCTAACAGTCAAAATGTACTTTGGTCACTAAAGTTAGCAGATGTCACCCTGATACACAAGGAGCACATACGTTGCATTAAGAAGGGACCCTTTTTAAATGGTCAGTTTCAGTGTGAAACAGTATTTGAATATCAAGAAAAATTTGCTGACAGTCAGATGAATGAGGCTGTAGAACAGATTCATGAAGGAAAGGTACAACGTCTCCCTCTCTGAGGACTAAAATGTACAAAACACTGGAAATTATACTGTAGAGGACAACTGTGGTGGCCCTAAGAGATGGACTGAATAACATATTAAGTCTCTTACATCCCTGATTTCATTGATTTTTTTTATCATGCCTTGTGACCAGAGCATAACAGTTCTTCAATAATTTATCTGTTTCCATATGTTTTACAATGCCTGGCTACCACAGGATAAGTTAAGGGAAGTATTATTCTAGAGTTCCAGCCTGATTCTGAATTTCTTGCCTTTAGTGAAATTGATTAATATTTAAGCTCAGTACTCTGGGTTTTAACATACTTTTAACATTAAATTATAATTTTAAAAAAATACAAAGACTCCAGAGGAAACATGTATGCTAACAAGAGATGATTAAAATATATAACCCACATGAATACACTTGGATAATTTGTAAAATTATCTCACGGTTCAGTGTATATACCATGTCAACAAGTAGCACAGCATTCCCCAGGAGTAATACAAATCTGTATACTAAAACAATTACAGTCAGGTTATCCAGTTTGTGCACAAAGGCAACATTAAAACATTAACGTTGCTATTTTAATTTTTTAAAAGAATTCAGTCCCAAATGCTCATCCAGTGCACATTTTCCAACAATCGATCCAGCTAACTTTGATTTTAAAAGAAAATAGATGTTACCATGGTAGATGCCTTTTTGAAATATCTAAGACCTATGAATTCTAGAAGCAGAAAATATATCGGGAACCATGATGTGTCTATCGCAAGTCCTTTATCTTAAAAATGCCTCCGTGAATTTGTTAAAAAAAATCTGTACTTTCACATTTACACTCTCCAGAATAATGACAGCTATTCAGTATTTGGTCGTTGCATTGCATATTTCTTAGTAACTATAATTACTATTAGGAAAAGTCGTATTGTGATGTAAGAACAAGGCTGAAAGTCAGGAGAGCTGGATTCTATTCATAGTCTTTCACAAACTCATAGTGTAGTCTTATGAAAGTCAAATAATTTCTTGTGACTTAGTTTTCCCCTCTGAAAAATGAAATAATGTTACTTCCTTTAGTACGCATGGGTGCTAAGATTTAGTATGCATGGGTGCTTAAAATTTATAAAGCACTTTGAGATTCTTGGCTATAGAAATGCAAAATATTAATTATTTAAGCACCAGCAATATGATTGATGCTTCATAGGAAGACAAAGAGAGAGAGATGGTCCTTTGCATCAAGGAGCTTACAATCTGATTAGTAGGGCCCTACTAAATTAATGGTCTGCTTTGGTCAATTTCATGGCTGGGAGTAAAATTAGTTCATTTTAAATTTTCAAATGTTTACATCTGAAATTTTACGGCGTTGTAACTGGGGGGGATCCAAAAGATGATCAGGATCCAACAATTGCAAGGCTAGTGTAGGAAGGTTGTAGGATTACCACCCTACTTCTTCCCTGTTACTGGGGATACTGCCTTCAGAGCTGGGCAATCAGAGAAGGCTGCTGGCTGCATGCCCAGCTCTAATGCCAGTGACATCAGCAGCAGCAGTGCAAAAGTGAAGGTCAGAGAGTATGGAGGATGGGTTACTATAGGTCTGTTTTTTCTGGCAGTCCCCTGCCTGTGTGGGGGGTGATAGCCAGAGATGCAGCCTCTCCATTCAGGGGTTGACAGCTGAAGCTACAGCCTTTCTATATCGGGGGTGACAGCTGCAGCCACAGTCTCTCTGCACAGAGGGGTGATAGCTTGAGTGCAGCCTCTCTGCATGGGGGAGTGACAGCTCAAACCACAACCTCTCTGCACAGGGACGGGGAAGTGACAGTTTGAACTGTCAAGTTTCTTGCAGTTAGGGGAAATTCCCAGAGATGGGTCTGTCCTGCCCCAGGAGTTGCTCCTGCAGGAGAAGAGGCAGTCTTATCCTTCCCCATTCCCATCCGAGACTAGCAGCTGAAGCCCTGCACAGGATAAGGGCCCCCAAGTACATGCCACATTTCACAAGGAAGATCAGATTGGACAGTCAGTGATGTATTTTCACAGCTGTGAGTTTGGTAGGGCCCTCCTAATTAGATATTCAACAAACAATATACTAGAGTGCTCACGGAAAGGTGCTTGTTTACAACAATATTAATTTATTAAAAGTGATGCAGGTTGTGTTGTCTTTGTTAAGGTTGCCCAATGCTTTCCATTTTAAGACCCTGTTTTCAGTTGCTGACAATTTGGCCAAATTTAAATTGCTTGGTCTGAAACATTCCATGATGGGTTTCTAACTCTGATTGAATTTTTTGAAAGTTTCACCTAAAACAGTTCATCTATAACAAAACAAAATTAAGGGAAAATATCTTGTTTTCCCCAAGTCTAAAAAAATAACTGGTTTGTTGAGAAACTATGTTGCATCCATGCTTTGGAGATGGACTTAAAATTTAGCCTGGGTATGACCTTTGAGTCAAGGAATTGCTTTTTAACGTTCATGTGAAAATCCCCCCAAATTTGACCACACTTCATCTAAAGCCCTGTGCAAATACAAAATATGCAAATGTGGCTATAATTGTATGTTCAAAAATGAGCTGTGGATATCTGCATTGACATCAGTGGATACAAATACTTGTAGATATAGATATTCACAAATTTGCAGGGCTCTAACTATATACCTGTGAAAAATCTGTTTGCACATGCTCAGTAGAGGCTTGTTAAAGTTTGGCAGCAGAATTCTCTGATTAATCCAACTAAGTTGAGCGTGCTCCATCCCCTCACAGTTTCTATCAGCTAATCAGACTGCTCATGCAGAGTGACTGGGCCTTCTCCATCCCAAGGCTAAGCAGGATTTTTACTGCAGTTGCTCCTACGTTCCAGGAGTACCTGTGCTACCAGGCACCAGAAGTGAGAGCAGTGAGACTCTCTCTCTCCTTTTCTATCAGTGCTGCCCCTGCTGTCATACAGGCAGTTTGGATGAGAAAGAGAAGACAAACTGATTTGAGTGCTGCAGGGTAAGGGTGCTGGAGGGGAAGATGTGCAGAGTGAGGAGCAAGGGTAGGACCTCTGGCTGCGAGGAAAGATAAGAGCCTAGGAAGGAACAGTGTTAGGAGCAACAGCCAGAAGGGAGGGGACAGGCACTATACCAGGAGAGGCACATGATGAGTGTCAGAGAAGCAGGAAAAAGGAATAGGAGAAGAGAGGCAGAAACAGGGCTGGAGGAGGCAAGATGGGCAGGGGCAAGAGTGAGGCAGAGAGAGAAAGGAGCAGAAAGGGACAGAGAGCCTTATGAAAGGGGCAAAAAGGTTTGTCATCACTTGCGTATACTTTTCTAAAAATCTGGAATTGTTCCTGTTGTTCTGGAATCTCAGCATTTCCATGATGTCTAGTACATAGCTCTAAAACCCACTGGCAAAGGTATGTCTCCATGCCACTTTAGTGGCAAGTGCACTTAGAACAGTGGTTCTCAAAGTGCAGTTGACAGAACACTAGTGGGCCGCAGCCTGAGGCTCAGCCCCTCCACGCCTGCAGTGAGGAGCCCACACTGGCACTGTAACCCTGCAGCCCCTACCTCTGCGAGGTGGGAGCACCAGAACCAGCATCCCACTGTATGGGGGGAATCCCCAAGCCTTGCGGGCCTGATCCGGTTTGCAGGGAGAGCAGGTGGCTGTGTGCACTGCCATTTCCCCACCCCCCAGCTGGGGGAATGGCCACACAGGGAAGCGCTGCCTGGAGTCTTTCTCCCTTGCTTCCATTGGCTGGAATTGCAGCCAATGGGGGCAGTGGGAGGTGGTGCCTGGGCACGAAGCCAGGTAAGTGCCCCTGTATCCCCCCCCCCTCATACTCAGACCCTGCATCCGCTCTTGCTCTTGCACCCTCCCTCGTGGCCTGATTACCCCCCCCCCCCAGACTGCTCCTGTACCCTACTTTTCCCCTTCCTTCCTGGCCAGGACCCCCCACCACCAGTCCACTCCTTACCCAACTTCCACCACAGACCTTCCACCCTCAGCTCGCTCCTACACCCAGCAGAGATGATGGCCACCGCGGGCTCTGGGGAAAGGTGGAAGGCCAGCTCCGCACCCCTGGAAGAGCCAGGGCTGAGGACAGTCAGTCCTTAGAACTGCCCGGACCACTGCATTGGGCCATCCCCAGCCCTCAAAGGCATGTGGACTGGCACTCCGGTGCTCCCACAGCAGTTCAAAGGAGCCTTGGGCCACAGGGCAATTGCCCCTTCTTCTGCCTCATTGGTGGGTCTGCCTCCACCTTACTTCCTGCCCAGACCCCACACCATCACCCCCTCTTGAACCTATTTTGTCATCATAGGTGGTTGGCTGGTCATCCATGGAAAGGGTTACATTGGGTAGAGTGGGCTGTGGGCCTAAAAGTTTGAGAACCCCTGGCTTAGAAGAAAACAGCCATCTATTGCTACCAGTTACTGTTATGTGACATAGTAGAGGACTGTGCTGTAGATTTAAATATACCAGTTATGGTGATGACCTAAATTCCCACTAAGTTGCATGTGTACGCAGCTTCCCATTAAACCCTGCACAGGAGCTCACGGTTGCAGCAGAGGGAGATGCCTCTCTCCAAGCCCCAAATTGTCCCTCCCACCAGCCTCCGCAGGGAGCTGCCACGGCAACTCATGCTGGGGCAAGCAAGGAGGGGTTCCTTTCCCTGAGCAAGAGCAGGTCTGTACTGGAGCCAGCAGGAAAGCAGCCAGTGCAGAAGGTCCGGCTTCTAGGTGGGGGGGACCACGGGGCTCCTCATGCTCTAGAGCCTCATGCCCTCCTCCCCAAGGAGCTGGACCTGCTGGCTGCATCCAGGTTGCAGTGTGGTACCACAGGAGAAGCAGGCACCAAGCAGCCTTCCTTAGCATCACTGCCCAAGTAAGCCCAAGCTCCCAACCTCTGCCCCACCCAGAGCCACTTCCTGCACCCCAAACTCCTCATCCCCAGCTCCACCCCAAATTCCACATCCCCATCCCAGAGTCCTGTACCCCAGCCCTGAGCCTCTCCCCAAGGATGGAGCCCCCTCTTGCATCCCAAACCCCTCATCCCCAGGCCAACCCTAGAACCCTCACCCCTCCTGCACCTAGTACCCTGCCTTAGCCCCTCCTGTATTCTGAATTTTTTGGCCCTACCTCCCACCCTAAACTCTTAATCTCTAGAGCCCCTCCCACATTCAGAACCCCTTAGCCCCATGCCCGCCACATGGATTTTGTTATGTGCACCAATATGAAGGTGATATGTCACACATTGCCTCCACATTGGTGCACGTACCAAAATTTATTCCACTGAGAGGTAGGAAAAATTAGAAGGAACACTGGTGATGACACATGTATGAGAGAGAGTCAGTATGGTACTGCAGGATGACATTTTTATCTTTCAGTTTTTAAGTTTCTAAAAATCTTGGTAAATTGCATCCAAATAACAAAGGCAAACTCTTAAATATTAAAAGCGGCGAGGAGTCCTGTAGCACCTTATAGACTGACTGAAGTGTTGGAGCATAAGCTTTCGTGGGCAAAGACCCACTTCATCAGATGCTTGTGACATGCATCTGACGAAGTGGGTCTTTGCCCACAAAAGCTTATGCTCCAACACTTCAGTTAGTCTATAAGGTGCCACAGGACTCCTCGCCGCTTTTGCAGGTTCAGACTAACACGGCTACCCCTCTGATTCCTAAATATTAGGAAATGTCAGAATTAAATTTGCCAGTGCAACCTTAATTCAGCTCTTTTTTTGCATAGGCATAATGATACTGTCTTTAAATAGTCACCTACTCTTTTTTCCACAGGCTTTTTTCAGTATGGGTGTAGATAGACAGATACTCACACATGTACAGTTAATGGTGGCTTATTGTTATATTTATTTCTGACCTAAATTCCAGGGCCTCATTGTACTAGGTATTATACAACGTAATAAAGACCTGCAGCTGGTCTGCCCTGAAGAGCTTAGCGATTTTTTTTCTTCCATCTATGCTGCAGTTGATATAGGAACAGAAGAGGTGATGCCAAAAGTGACTTTGTTTCCTTCTGTGTTTCCTCTATTCTGGGGCCAGCTTCAGTCCTTCCCAGCCTCTAGCATGCATTAGAGCAGCCTGGCACTTTATGGCTTCTCATAGCTGTTCAGAAGCCTGTAACCAGAATGCAGCAATGTAGAGGGGACATATGGCATACAACAATTTGGCCCATATTATACATACATACATACAACACACAAAATATGGGACATTTCCTAGGAATTAAATACTGGCTGGGAAGAGTTGCAGAACCACTCACCAGTTGTTAATTCCAATTAAATGCCCTGCACTTTTGCATTGTTACTTTGAGAAGATGAAAATAGGGCTATGGATTTGTGTGTATATGTGTGTGCATGTATGTATGTGTGTGGCCATTCCAGTTAGTACATAGGGGCTTTAGTGGAAAATTAATACCTTGCACATTAACCCATCTCATTACATGAATCATCATTCAACATTCCATGGAATTTAGAAGTTCCAAACCTGAATTGTTGAGCAATTGATACTTTCATTAGAGATCATTAAGGAAATCACCTGCTCAGATCTGATTCTGCAAGATATCTGATGTCACAGTGCTTAATTGGTCTGATCCTGAAACATACTGATTACCCCTGCAACATTCAGAATGCTCTCAATTACCATTGTGTTCAGTGGTAGTTGAAGATGCTCAGCATGTCATAAGATTGGGCCATGCAATAACATAGAACTTCAAAAGACTCTAGAATAAATATCCTTTGAAGGCTGGATTACAGAGGATTTTCTTTTTGTCTTCGTCTTGTTTCTTGTCTGCCTTCTGTTCCTCTATGCATTCACACACCGCAGGAAATAGGAAAAGGAAGCTCTTCCCAGTAAGACAGATTTCATTTCAAGGAAGGCATGAAATCTCACTGATTTGATTTCTCAACTTACATTTAAGAACTCCCTTTAGTATTAAAGATTAAATGATCTCAGAACCCAATGCTCGTTTGATTTATGGAAGTTATAGAATCAAAACATGGCGCTGAGCTTCAAGAAAGATGGACCCTTTGAAAAACAGGACAAGTAGTATTAACTTTGTGAATTAAGGACAAGAAGCAGCTCCCCATAGAGTAAGATTTATCTTTCAAGGAGTCTGAAAATTAAACCTCAGTAGTCTGTATTTGTGTGTGATTTTCTTTGAAACTATATGGATCTCTGCTGCATACATTTAATACATTATTCCTAAGGCCCTACCAAATTCATGGCCATAAAAAATTTGTCATGGGCCATGAAATCTGGTATTTCATTGTGAAATCTGGTCTTTTGTGCGCTTTTATCCTGTACTGTATAGATTTCATGGGGGAGACCAGCGTTTCTCAGATTGGGGACCCTGACCCTAAAGGGAGTTTCAGGAGGGTCACAAGGTTATGTTGGGGGATTGCGGTATTACCACCTTTACTTCTGCATTGTCTTCACAGTTTTCTGTGCTGTGTCCTTCAGAGCTGTGCAGATGAAGAATGGTAGCTGCTGACTGAGGACCGAGTACTGCAGGCAGCAGTTCTGAAAGAAGAGTGGCAATACCATGCCATGCTATCCTTACTTTTGCACTAGTTCTGGCAGTGGCTCTGCCTTCAGAAATGGGCTCCCAGCCAGCAGCCACCACTCTCCAGCTGCTCAACTCTGAAGACAGAACCACTGCCAGCAGCACCGCAGAAATAAAGATAGCAGTACTGCAACCTCTTCTTAAAATAACCTTCTGACCCTCCCACAACTTCTTTTTGGGGCAGGACCCCTACAATTACAACACTGAAATTTCAGTTTTAAATAGTTAAAATAATGAAATTCTTTTTTTTTTTAAATCCTATGATAATGAAATTGTCCAAAATGGACTGTGTATTTGGTAGGGCTCTAATTCCCTAATAAAGAAAAAAATCCACCTTTTTGACCAGCCACATACTGTATAGGACTCAGGCAAAATTTAATTCTAAAACAGCAAAACTCCTCAAACGTGAACAGGCTACTACACAGGTCAAATGGATTATAGTATGTCCTGCTATTTCATACTAAAGAGGCATGCAGCTGCAATTGTTTTCATTTGAGACAAATTAGGATTAAGATCCTGTAAGCGTTGTGTGTATATGTGTAATTCACCTGAAGTCAATGAGAATTGCATGTGCCAAGGTCTTGAAATATTGGGCCATAGGTGTGGCAAGTTGCCAACCCCCCTGTGGATAAAAGCTAGAGTTTACGTATCCCTGTTCTGCTCTCTGATCTTTAAGCTGTTTTCCTTGTGTGTTCCTCTGTTCAAACATCTACCTATTAAAATCACAATAGCATGAGAAGGACATAATGGGAGGAAAGAGAGAGAAAAAAAGAGAGAAAAATAAACCTAATCTTGCCATGAATTTTGGATTGGGAACTGAATAATTGGGAAAAGTAAGTGCTTCTAGTAATAATGCAAAAATAGTTAAACATAGATTTTTAAAAGAACACTATCAACTAACTTTACGGTTCCTTGTGAAAACCTCTTTTTCCCCTCTTGTTTTTTTTAATTGTTGATATCCCCTCATTCTGTCCCTTAAAGCCCTTGCCTAATAATGAAGCAGAAATCAGTAGCCATTGTAAGTCTGGGGCAATGAATTTTTAAAATATAATGGACTAAATGTACTTGATGTAACTTCAGTGAAGTTAAAAGAGTTTCTTCAGTGATTAATGTGATCCATTCTTTTTAATTTACATATCAGAGCACTTTTCTCATTTAGTATAACAGTTTGAAAAGTTGTCACATATGTGGTCTAAATACTTGCTGGTGGTGTTTTAAAGTTTAATATTGCCTTGTGCGGTTTCTTAGGAAAGACTGTGGACACAAGGCAGCCTCATATGTACACTCCTCACATGGAGCTGTGCTTACATCCAAAGATTAGAAGGACCAAGTAAAGTGGGCATCTTACCAGTATAGGCTGAAACCAATGAAAATCTTCCTAAGATGGATGGTGCGATAGGGATTGTTACTAAAGGCTGTGGTAACAAGTGTTCACTAGGGCCTCTCACCTGGGGAGGGCAGAGGGCCTTGCACATCTGTCATCCTCACTGGTTCTCCTGTTACACTTCCTAAAAAGAATTTAGCCATATAGAATCCCATAGCTGTAGCTTGTGCGAAAGAGTTTACGTTCAACTAGGATGTAGATGTCAAAGGTCAAAGTTCATTTTTTGCCTTCTTCTTTCTCACCCCCTTCCCTCAATTTTGTAGGGCGATATCCATGAGGATTTTTGCAGTGTTTGCAGGAAAAGCGGGCAGTTGCTGATGTGTGACACATGTTCACGTGTGTATCACCTGGACTGTCTGGACCCACCTCTGAAAACCATTCCCAAGGGCATGTGGATCTGTCCCAAATGTCAAGACCAGGTATTGTTTGAAAGATAGGGAGTTTCACATCACACACTACAAAGATTTTCCAAGTTAAAGAAAATAACCTGATCACTTGGCTTGCTTAGATTGGGACAGCCTGACATTGAACAAATCTATTTGGTCTGTAATTAGGCTTGTGTGAATTTCATCAAATTGCCACTGTTCGAATGCTCACAAATTCTAAGCCTTTAAGTCTTGCTTTTTGTGCTCCCAGATTCAGGGTCCTTTTGTGTTACCCTTGTGTTTCAACTCTGCTTTTCTGGGGCAAAGCGCACAAACTTTTGGGAAAGGTTCTCTATGACCGATAGGGATTTTCCTGTAGCTTTTCTATTCAGAATTTCTCTGAAAGGCAGTAGTTCTTTATGCAAAGTGAATAGGATATTTGCACAAGCCTACCCTTAATAGAGAGAGAAAATGCTGAGCCACTGCTTCATGGTAAAACCCAAACATTCTTGTTCTCTTTCGTGATATATTCAGTGTCAGAATAATAACTATCCATGAATGACTTGAACATTCTTCCCTCAAAATTTCTATTTAAAAATATACAAATGGATTGGAATAATGAGATATTTCATCCACTAATGGCATAAAGATTACAAGATAAAGAAGCTATTAACATACTGTCTGACGTAAGAGGGTGCCCTAGTAGTCCATGTGAGCCTCTGTTAACCAGCTGATAACATTCAAGAGCAACCTGGCATTTCCATATGCATGTTACATAAAGCAACAAATAAACAGAAAGTCCCAGGAAATTAAGATACTCAACATGGCTGTAGATGAAGGAGAGGGAATAGACTTCTTTTTATTCCTCCCCCCTCCCCATGACCACCACCTATTTGTGCTTTACTGAAAAGTTACCAGAAAAAATATATCTAAAAGTGTCAGAGACATTTTGCTTTAGAGTGACTCCAGCCTCCGTCCCCTGAATCATTCCTCTGGTGATTTACCAAACTCCTTCTTCCTCTCTAAATAAGGTCTATTAAGAGGGATTCTGTTTATCCTCTTAAAGACAAGAATGATGCTTATCCTAAGGTTTGGCAATGCCAATAACATGATACTGAGACCAGGTGGAGATGGGAAAGTGTCATGTCTTATGTGTTTGAAAGTGTGAAGTTCATATGTGTGGTGTAGAGGCTGTTCTGTGCCATTAGAGGGGTTCTCCTGGGAACAACTTAGATCAGCAGTTTGTCTGAGCCATGAAGTCACTGTCTTGTCTTCTGGCAAGTTTGAGATCAGATATGTTGTTTTTTCATTCCTCTTTAACCTATGAAGTTTCAGGAGCACACATATTTGTGGTTATGAGGGAGAAAATGAGAGAGAAAAGTGAGAAAATGCTGACATTCGTGATAAACTTGCCTCTGTTGTGGAGGCTATAATACAGATGCAAATAATTCTGTTGAACCTTGGACCAGGATTGCAAGGCATTATGTTAACAGGTTGTGTCTAATGATAGCCATGAAAGAAACTTTTTTTTGTCTCTTCCCTTTTTCTTTCTCCCTTTCCCTGAGGTAAAATGTGTGCAAGCTAAATGTACACACTCTTCTTTCAGATGCTGAAGAAGGAAGAAGCAATCCCATGGCCAGGGACTTTAGCAATTGTTCATTCATATATTGCATACAAAGCAGGTAGGAAAACAGAGAACACCTGTGCTTTTGTTTTCATGTTTGTACAGTGCTATTTTGGGGAATGGGATTGGGAAGGATGTGTTTTAAAGAGGAAGTTAGGCGGGAGGGAGGGGGGAGCCCTGGATAGTCCAAGTAATAATGTGAAAAGAGCAGGCTAAGTACTTTGTGGAAGCTTCGTGTGACTCTTCATTTATGCAGGTGCTATTTCAGGTATGATCCAATGTGTCCACTGTGTGAAGCAGCTTAGGGACTCCATTTGAAGGGCATAATGGGACCCTTTAAATATTTATCATTGAGAGGATTATTATTTCCTTTTACAGCAAAAGAAGAGGAGAAGCAGAAACTACTTAAATGGAGTTCAGATTTAAAACAAGAAAGAGAACAATTAGAACAGAAGGTCAAACAACTCAGCAATTCCATAACAGTAAGTATTTTTTCCATTGTAATGCTACACTTGTTCTCTGTAGCCCTTTCATTGTAGCACCATGCAAACAGGCAGAGCATAAATCTGGAGACTGGTATTTGGAGGCCTGATCCAGCTCTTATTGAAGAGAGTGGGAGTTGGTTAAATTTATATTTGAACTTTTCTGTTTCTCCTACCTTTTGGATCGTTTGAATACATAAAGTACAGCCAACATGAACTCATGCTAGGTGTACCTTTCAAAGAAAAACAATAACCCATAGTACCAACAGTTGACAAACACAACTCATGGTGATGTATAATGGACCCTATGATTCTTATCTTTATTAGGGAGGAGCAGCCCTAAGGGGCTACAGGTTCTAGTATCTAGTTCTTCACTTTATTCTGAGTCAGTAGGCCAAATTGCATCATGGAACTTAAAGCCTTGGTATATAGTCCTGTCATATCTAAAATGAAAGCAAGTGCAGTAGAATCCATGTTACTCACAGGTTTGGCTCTGAGGTTCATGGCAAGTTACCAAGGCAGTCTTAATTTGAGCAAACTTTGGGTGCCCCTGCCTAATATTAATTAAAGCTTGCCACACTTTTTCTCCCCATCCAGAAACTATGTTATCCACCATATTTTGTAACAGTAATAACTAGAACCTCTGTGTAGCATGTAATTTTCTTTAACCATAACACCACATATAAACATGAGCCCCTCAGGAAGGCCTATTAATATCACAGAATTATAAATGCTAAGTTGTTCTTTGCGAGATGTCCCCGTGGATGCTCCAAATCAGGTCGGTGTGCTGCCTCCAAGCCCATTTTCCAGAGTCTTCAAAGCAATGTCCCTGAAGCCATGCATGCATGCGTGCATCTCTTGCCACATGCGTGAGCTTCCCCCCGCCCCCCTCAGTTCATTCTCTACTGCCTTCGGTCACAGATGGAGCTTGGCAGTGTTCCCAGCCTCATCTCGTGTTTTACATAGGTAATCCCAGTTATATAGTTCTTACCTGTAGTTAGTTCGTTTTTCCCTTTTTAACTGTTGTTTGTTCAAGTTTAAAAAAAAATTTTTTTCCTCCATGTTCTTTTCCCTTTTGTTAGATAGTGCTAATGCCTGGCTCTCCAGGCTTTAAGTGCTGTTCCTCATGTAAGGATACTATTCCCATCTCAGACGGACACACTCAGTGTATCCGCTGTCTTGGAGAGGCACACGTTGCTTAGAAGTGTCCTCACTGTCCTAAACTGAAGGCCAGAGCGTGGCATGACAGAGCGCTGCACCTCAGGCATATTATGCTTGAGAAGTTGTTAAGACCAGCTTCAGACTCAGCAGCCCGAGAAATCCCAGGCACAAAAGGAGGAAAAGTCCTCAAAGAAACGCTCTTCCTCCTTACCTCAGGAGGCTCCGGCTCCTAAATGCTTTTCTCCGGTGCCGAGAACAGCTCTGGCACTGTGATTAAGTACTTATGACCAGGGCTCGATGATTGTGGCGAAAACCACTCACCAGCCCCGCACTGCGCATGCGCGAGACCTGCACTTGCGCATGCGCGAACCGCCGGTGAACGGGGCGACCGGCTGAAATCTACTCGCCACGGGTGAGTAGATAAGCGGATTTGTCGAGCCCTGCTTATGACACTCCGGGCTTATCCGGCACTGCCACAAAATTGGGTCATGTCAAATCATGCCCAGAGACTTCAGTCTTCAAGTTGCCTGCCTCCAATGTCATGGCATCTGCTGGCACTTATGTTACCTTGCCAGCACCTTCTGGCACCATCGTTACTTATGCCGGCACCACAACTGGATCCAGTGCCGAGCACAACTTCCGTCACCGGCACTACCACAGCACTGACTACATCAGCTGGCTGCTCGGTGCTGAGACATCTTACAGCACCACAAGTGGCGTTGGTACAGCCAACTACAGCACCATAGACACCGGCACAACAGTACGCATAACACAGAGACCTCCTGGTTTCTTCAACTTTCATTTCACCCGTTTTGGACACCGACATCCTGGTATTCTGGCACTGAGATCCAGATATATCGCTGGAGAGATTTTCTAGTGACTCTGATGGGGAGATGGATGTACTGTTCTCTCCTAACAACTCCCCTCCTACTGACAATTCTGTGTATTCAACCAGACTCATCTATCCAGAGTCTCAAAAACAACCCTGACATTATAATCAAACCAGCTGACAAAGGGGGCGCTGTGGTCATTATGAATAAGTCAGACTATGACCAGGAGGCAACTAGACAACTCTCCAACACCACATTTTACAGACCTCTCTCTTCTGATCCCACTTCAGAATACCAAAAGAAACGACACTATCTCCTTAAGGAACTCCCTGCCTCTACTGGGGACCAAATTCACACAGAAATACCTTCTGAACCCCGACCAGAATTGTTCTATTTGCTTCCCAAAATCCATAAACCTGGACACCCCGGACATCCCATCATTTCAGGTATTGGCACACTCACTAGCGGATTATCCAGCTATGTAGACTCTCTCCTCAAACCCTATGTAACCAACACTCCCAGCTATCTCCAAGATACCACTGACTTCCTCAGAAAACTACAAAACATCGATAACTTCCCTGATAACACCATCCTTGCCACCATGGATATAGAAGCTCTCTACACCAATAATCCACATGAAGATGGATTACAAGCGATTAGAAACACTATCCCAGAGGATACCACAGCCAGTCTGGTAGCAGACCTATGTAACTTTGTTCTCACCCACAATTATTTCCAATTTGGAGACAACTTATACCTCCAGATCAGCGACACAGCCATGGGTACCCACATGGCCCCACAGTACTCTAACATCTTTATGGATGACTTAGAACAATGTTTCCTCAGATCCCGTCCCCTTTTACCCCTCGTTTACTTACACTACATCGATGACATCTTTATGATCTGGACCCATGGCCAAGAAACACTGGACGCATTCCACAGAGACTTTAACAACCTACACCCCCCCCCCATTAATCTCAGCCTGGACCATTCAACACGAGAGATCCATTTCCTGGACACCACAGTACAAATCACTAATGGAAAATTAAATAACACTCTCTACAGAAAATCCACTGACTGCTACACTTACCTACATGCTTCCAGCTTCCATCCAGGACACACCATACGATCCATCGTCTATAGTCAAGCCCTTAGGTACAACCGCATCTGTTCTAATCCCACTGACAGACCAGAAACTTCAAGATCTCTACCAAGCATTTGTAAATCTCAATTACCCACCAGGGGAAATAAAAAAACAAATTGGAAGAGCCAGACGAATACCCAGAAACCATCTACTTCAAGATAGGCCCAAGAAAACCAACAATAGAACACCACTTGTCATCACGGATAGCCCCCAACTTAAACCCCTCCAACGCATTATCAATAACCTACAAACCTATACTGGAACAGGATACTACACTCCGAGAGGCTCTGGGGGACAGACCCATACTCTCCTATAGACAGCCACCTAACCTCAGGAGGATTCTTACCAACAACCACAGGACATACCACATTAATACCAACCCTGGAACTTTCCCTTGCAACAAGCCCCGTTGCCAACTTTGTCCACATATTTACTCTGGTGACACCATCACTGGACCTAACCATGTCAGTTATATGATCAAGAACACACATTCCTGTTCATCCAGAAATATAATTTATGCCATCATGTGCCAACAGTGTCCTTTTGCTATGTATATTGGACAGACTTCTCAGACACTTCGCCAAAGAATTAATGCCCACAAATCAGACATCTTCACAAGGAAAAACCAGTTGCTTTTCATTTCAACCTACCTGGACATAATCTTAATGACCTTACTACATGCATCTTACTTCAAAGAGACTTTAACACCAGATTACAGAGGGAAACTTTAGAACTTTCTTTCATGCTTAAATTTGACACTTTACAAATGGGCCTGAAGAAAGATGCTAATTCCCCACTTATCACCTCTGATTAGCCATTCATTGACTCATAAATAGCTATTCCCTCCCTCCCTCTCCTTCACCCTACCTTCTGTACTAAAACTGATTTGTCAGATTAATAACGTGTTCACTTTTTTCATTGTATTCCTTTGGTATAATATGGTCATGCCAATTCTCTTCCAGAATATGATCTGAGGAAGTGGGTCTGTCCCACAAAAGCTCATCACCTATTAAACCATCTTGTTAGTCTTTTAAAGTGCTACATAGTTTTTCCTTTTGTTTTTGCATGATCAGACTAACATGGCTACCTCTTTATTACTACTCCCATACTCCTGACACCCTCACCAGAAATACCATCAATCTCACAAGTGACCTTCTGTACCTCAGCTGTCCCCCTCCACCACAATCCCCATCTCCCCAAAGACTACGTGCAATACAAGGGGAGCAATCTGATCCCACATTGGATACCTTGGCTGATACTAACGAATAGTCCTCCCTAGATGAAGCCGTGATGCCTCCTTCCTCCCACTACAGCAGAAGATTTCTCACATTTTCAAGATCTTTATAAACGGGTATCTGCTGAACTGAATACCCCATAAAGGAAGTATCAGACAACTGACACAAACTGACTGACATTTTATTAACACCTACGACTTTCAAGATAGTTTTAC
The DNA here is from genome assembly GCA_032595735.1 of Pelochelys cantorii. NCBI lineage: Eukaryota > Metazoa > Chordata > Testudines > Trionychidae > Pelochelys > Pelochelys cantorii. The sequence continues at coordinate 57,081,516 of CM064329.1, read as the reverse complement.
TGATTAATCCAGCCATTATGGAACCAGCAAAGACCATCTAGCAAATGCCTGCCATGGCCACTCCAACATGCAAATGAGCTGACAAAAAATATTATATTCCTCCAAAAGGGTCAGGATTTCTTTTTTACCGACCCTGCACCTAACTCAAAAGCAGCCCAGGGGAGGACCAAACAGCAGCACTTTAGATCTACCCCATCTGATCATGACAGCAAAAGGCTGGATCACTTCGGTTGAAAATGTCCTCCATCTTACAATTTCAAGTGACAAATTATGCAGCGTTACTCAGTAAATATGACCATAGAAATTATTCAAAATTAAACAATTTTATTGCAGATATCCCTGAGGCAAAAAAGCAACAATTCAAAGCTGTCATTATTGAGGGTCTCACAATATCCAGGACAGCACTCCAAGCCGCCCTAGATGCTACCAACACAACTGCTCGGTCTACCCCAACAGCCATAGTCATGAACAGGGCCGGCCCGAGCTATTTTGGCGCCCCGGGCCTCAGGTGCGCAGCACCGCCTCTGGGGCGCACAGCCCCACCTCCGGGCGCACGGCGCATGCGCGGGCCCGCCCCTGGGGAGCATGTACGGCGCATGCACTGCCCAGTCAGCCCAGCCACCGCCGATGGTGTGCAGCCCGGGGCGGGCTGCGCCTAGCCGTGCAGGGCCCTGCAGCCATGGGGGGAAGAGCGGTGCTGCGGGGGTTAACACGGCCCCCGCCCCGGGCGTCCGCTGCAGCCCACCGGGAGCCGGGCACCCCCCATAGGTTGGCGCCCTGGGCAGCTGCCCGGCTAACCCACCCCTTAGTCCAGCCCTGGTCATGAAGAGGGCTTCATGGTTCAAATCTGCATTTTTCCCCGAGAGATCCAATCAACTGCAGAAGACCTTCCATTCGATAGGCAGAAATTATTCACAGCCAACACTAATGAACTGATTTTAGAGCAATGCTTCGATCTCTTGGCATCCACAATCCTGCAAATATGAGAAGACGACAATACAGGTATCAGCTATACCCTAGACCCAGATAACTAGACTCATCAATATAACAGACAAGAGCAACATAAACAGAACCACTTCAGAGGCAAGGGGTCAATGATGACACCAACCCTTTAACAGCTCTCAGTAATCGCAACCTTCTAAAAAGCAAATTTGAATCATGTGTCGAGAGCCGTGAAAACCTTTCGCCCATTCCAACACCTACACCATCTAAATTGTTCAAGCACTATCTTCTACCCTGTATTAACAACTGGAGAAGAATAACATCAGATAAATGGGTTCTACAAATAATCAAGCTCAGATATACTATTCCCTTCATGTCAACACCATCTCCCCATCCCCCTACCCAGTCTCTCTTCAGGGACCACTCTTACAAGGATCTTCTCCAACAGGAGGTTACACATCTTTTACAACTTGGGCAATTGAGTTAGTCCCCATTCAGTACAGGCAGAAAGGTTTTTATTCCCATTACTTCCTCATGGAGAAGAAGTCGGGAGGATGGCAACCCATCCTTGATCTATGAGCACTCAACAAATTAATAAAGAAGCAAACATTTAAGATGGTGACACTTGCCACTATCATACTGGTGTTGGAAAGAGGCATCTGGTTTTCATCCCTCTACTTGCAAGATGCATATTTCCACATTTCCATTCATTTTGCTTACCAGCGACGACTTCGATTCATTTTAGGTACCCAACACTATCAGAACAAGGTTCTACCATTTGGCCTTTCAACAGCTCCCAAAGTTTTTTCAAAGGTGCTATCAGTTGTTACAGTGTACCTGAAGAAATGATCTGTAATTATATTTCCTTACCTTGATGACTGTCTCTTCAAAGCGTGCTTCGAATCTGATGCTTGGCTTTCCTTCTCCATCACAAAACAACATCTTCGTCTGCAGATAAACGAAAACAAGTCAAATTTAGTTCCTACCTAAAAGATCCATTTTACAAGCCCATTATCAAAGTCCCTCATTATCCTGCCCTTGATGAAGAAGTCTTTTTTCTGGTGACACACAAAAATCTGTGCTCTGGTGTCCCATTCATTACCTCAGAACCATCCGTTTCCATGACGAAGGATGCGTCCCTCATGTCTCTCACTTGCAGCACCACATGGTTTGTGGGTTGTGGTCCAGCAATGATAGGGGCCTCCATATCAATGTGCTAAAATTTCAGGCTGCAAGATATGCTGCAAGAGATTTCTTCCTCAATGTCCTGTCAGATTATACATAGATAATGTTGTGGCAAAGTTTTATATAAATCGTCAGGGCAGAGCACGATCACATACACTGTGTACCGAAGCAACTGCACTTTGGAATTGGTGCCTAAGACATGGTGTATATATCACTTCCGTACACTTTCCTGGTCACCTCAACACTATGGCTGATGCTCTAAGCAGAACACTGCCCGCCAAACACAAGTGGCAACTTGACCCAGCTATCCTTTCACGGATCTTCCAACAATGGAGTAACCCCACCATAGACCTCTTTGCCACCCAGAACAACAAGTGTCTGCAGTTTTGCTCCAGAGCCGGCATAGGGAACGGTTCTCTTGTGGACGGTTTCCTGACCAAGTGATTGTTTCACCTTCTATACGCCTTTCCCCCCATACCTCTTATCAACAGGGTCGTGATCAAGGTGCAGATGGACAAGGCACAACTAATTATGATAGCACCTTTCTGGCCACAGCAACCCTGCTTCCCGTTTCTACTCAGAATGGCATACATATCACCAGTTCCCCTCCCTCACAACCCGGATCTGCGCATCCCAGTCTCCACATGCTGAACCTGAATGCCTGGCTCCTCAGGGATTTTCTGCACAAGAGTTAGTGCTCTGAACAGGTTCAATGCATCCTTTTGCACAGTAAAGCCCAAAGTACTCCCAAGACATACCTTCAGAAGTGGAAAAGGTTTTCGATATGGTGTGCACGTCGTCATGTTAACCCATCCACATCTCTATTGCCTCTAATCTTGGACTATTTGTTGCACCTTAAACAAGACGGTCTTGCGCTGAGTTCCATCAAGGTATACCTCGCTGCTATAACCACCTTTCATCCAAGATAGATGATACTTCAATATTTTCACATCTTCTCACTAAGAGGTTCATCAAAGGCCTTCATGCACTTTACCCTCAGGCACATCCTTGGGATCTTCACCTGGTTTTAAACACCCTTATTAGAACCACATTTGAGTCAATGGCCACCTGCTCCCTATTGCACCTTTCTATGAAGACTGTTTTTCTTGTAGCCATTACATTGGCCAGACATGTAGGAGAAATTGCAGCATTTGTAGGAGACCCCCCCACACGCTCACCCTAAGTTTTTACCAAAGGTACATTTGTCTGTTCAGTTGAATCAGACTACGCTTACCTACATTTTTTCCAGAACCCCATGCTAACTCATTCAGATCAAGCATGCACACTCTCGATTTACGCAGAGCACTTTCCTTTTACTTACAACACACGAGACCATTCAGATCTACTCCTAGACTGTTTTTCTGCATAGTGAATCATAAGAAAAGCCAGGCCATCTCAGCTCAGCGACTTTCTCACTGAATTTCGGACAGTTGCTAATCCTCCTGACAGTATAAGGGCACACTCAACTAGAGCCAGGTCTACCTCAGTGGCATTTCTATGAAAGGTCCCTATAGCAGACATTTGCACAGCCACTACATAGTCATCAGAACATACATTTGCAAAGCACTACGCACTTTCTCAAGGACCTTTCTGTAACCTCAAGTTCCCTAAGGTAGTACTAGCTACTGCTTTTTTGTCAGATCTGAAGTCCCTGCCTCCTTAGAGAGATACAGCTTTACAATCACCTGATGCGAAGCACCCACAGGGACATCTCTCAAAGAAGAGGCGGTTACTCACCTTTGCAGCAACTGATATTCTTTGAGATGAGTGTCTCTGTGGGTGCGCCACTACCCTCCCTTTGTCCCCTCTACTTCGGAATCCTGGTCTCCTTGTGGGCTTTACCATTCTGGGATAAAGAAGGAACTGAGGGAAGGAGTGGGGGTGCTCGTGCATGCGTGATGCCTGCATAGTAGGAGTGTGTGGCAAGAGGCGTGCACTTGCGCTGCCCCAGGAACACTGTTCTGAAGACACTGGGGAATGGGCTCAGCGACGGCGAACTAACCTGATGTGGGGCACCCACTGGGATACTCATCTCAAAGAATGTCAGTTACTGCAGAGGTGAGTAACCTCCTTTGTTCTATAGCCAATGTTTATGGCATCATACAGTTTTAGTATATTTCACTATACTCAGTCTCACACACTTTGGGATATATTTTTTCTTAAAAAAAAAAAGTGTCCGATGCACAAAGACCTCTAATGTTGAACATAGTAGAATACTTCAGATAGAAATAATATATGTAAAAGGCTACAGCTGTCCTTTTAAGAAAGTAAATATAGTGGCTAAAAGTTTCTGGATGAACAGTTTTGGAGACTAAAGTGTTCTCTTCATCACCAGAAGGCTGGTCTGGCCTGGCAAGCAGCAATGCATATGCTTTTAAGCAATGTGCATGGGCAGCACCCACTCACTGATGTGATTCAGTTCTGACCTAGTTATGAGTGAAGAGGGCAGTTCAGTCTCCATGGAATACTTCTTATTTACCCCTTCACTCAAACTTCCAACGTGGGGCCAATTAGTGTAGGTTGTGGTGTTGGATTTTCTGTTGTTCTCACGTATATGTGTTAAAAGTCTGACTGAGAACAGGAGGGTTTGAAGATCAATGTAGACAAGCCTTCAAAACTTGCACCCCATCCTCCCCCCAAAAAAGATACTATCTTCTTGCAGGACATCTGTTGGGGACTATATAGTTTATACATCATTAAATTCAATGTAGAGAAGGTATCAGCTACCTTCTCCTTTTTCTTTTGACAGTTTCAAGTGGTTCAGCTAATTTGCTTTGACTATCATCACAGCGTCTTGATTTTTTTTTAACATGCATGAAAAAATGGCAAAATAAGATTTTTAAATGAAGAGGGCAGGGCATCATTCTCTTCAAGCCATCCTTTTTATTCCTGGGGACAGAATATTTCTGCTAAAATAGGAAAAACTGTATGGGAAAGCAAGGGCTCTATCCTATTAGCAGGACCTATGTGCTCTCAACAAAGTCAGTTCCTACATATAGGATGCCTGCGTTTGGAAGTATTTCAGAAATGCAAAACTAATAGAAAATAATAAAAAACTTGCTAGTTTCAGCTGGACATTAACCCTATATTTTCCTTCAGAAGAAACACAATAGGCACATCTGATGATTTTCTAATCTTTAAGGGAAATTACATAAATGAGGGCAGAGCAAGTGGTAGTTCTCTGCTGTCAATTTAACTTAATGCTCTGTAAATATTAATTAATTTGCGTGTGCAGCTTTGAGGTTTGGCTTCTTCCATGTTCAGAAAGTAAACTTACAGGTGCAGTTATTTCTGGAACTACCCTCCTTGCTAGAGGCCTACACCTGAATTGATGAACATTCAAATTTCCTTCCTTACCATTTTCCATTCTGTTATTTATCCATACGGGTATAATGGTTGAGCTTTTTGTTGTTCTGATTCACTGCAGAAATGTATGGAAATGAAGAATACGATCCTGGCAAAACAGAAGGAGATGCACAGCTCCTTAGAGAAGGTAAAACAGCTGATCCGCCTCATCCAAGGCATTGACCTTTCAAAACCCATAAACTCTGAGGTTAATTCAGTAGCCATCTCCAATGGCGTGGACTCGACTAACAATGCTAATGCTGCCGCCTCTACCCCATCCCCATCCCCTTCCCAGAGCTGCATGGTGAACTGTAACAAAAGTGGTGAGACTAAATAACACAGTGGAGTAAGAAGGAGCCAGGAGAGGTGGCGGCAAGGAGGAGGAGCAAAATAATGAAACTCTAGAAAAGCAAAACCGGATTTCTTCTGGAAAGTACAGAATTATTTAGTTCTTTGGTTCCAGAGAGAGCGTGAAGATGCTTGTGCCAGGCGGCACCGGAGTTTGCCAATTGATCCTTCTTATTCTGTGTGTACATGCAAAGTTTGGATCATGTTACATGAATAGTGCCAGCTGGGGGTTCTTTGCCAGCACCATGCCAAGTGAAATAATATATTTACTCTCTCTATATTTTACACCAGTGTGTGCCTGCAGCAGCCTCCACAGCCACTATAGGTTTGTTTTATTTTTGTTTGGGGTGAAGAGCAGGGATGAGGCAGGAGAGCAGGTTTCAAATCCTTATTTGCAGAACAGTTTGTTTAGCTAAGGAAAAAATAAGTCCAAAGAGCCTGTGGGCTTTTCCTGTTTCTAAACTCTCCGTACTATTAAACCAAAAACCAGAAATATAAATTAACAAATCCCAGTGCCCAGCGGGGACAAGTCTATCAAACAAGCAGTATTTACTGTTATTTAGACAGGAGATGTACAAAATGAAATGGAGATGGATTTTTCACTGAATAACGAGCACATGTGCAGGTTGGGGATTTCCTGTCCTGGCAATGTTTGGGGTAACCTTGTTTCTTCACACTAGGCAAATGAAATGCATTGGAGAATTGTATTGGTTTGGATCTTTAAGTTGATCCAGGAGGCCTTTGTTGGGAGTGGAAGAAGAGGGGACCAAAATGGTTGAGTTGAAGCATTGAAGGGGGTATCTCAAGGGAAAATGTGCATCAGTGATTTTACTTGAAAACGAGGTTCCATCCCTTTTCTATATTTATAAAATAATAAAAATATCCTGAACAAAGCAGCACATGACCCACATGTGTGAACTGAACAGAGAAATGTCCTTTTCTTTCATTTCCTCTCTTTCTTTTGGTAACAAAAATAAATAAGGAATAGAAAAGCTGTTATTCAGGCTGACAGTCTAATTAAAGAGGTAGATGGGACCTTGCATGGTATAGATTAGAAGTAATAGTGTCAGTGAGATACAGTGAGTCTTTGTGAGTCCTTGTGTCATCGTTTTGGGCACTGTTTTTTTATGCAAGGGCAAAATCTTTGTATCTGGGGGAAAAACAACTTTTTTAAAACTAAAAAGGAAAATAAAAGATATTGAGGTCTTCCTAGTGTTACTTAAAATAAGATCAAGGTAAGAAACATTGTAAAAATTACAAAAGTGCTATTTGTTTCCTAAACAAGTGATTTCTATTAAAAAGGTGTCAGAACTGGAGAAAATGCTGTGTGCTTAGAATTTTTTGACACAGACTTTGCCTATTATGATGACATTCTGCTGTGTTTGTATTTTAAAATACCAGGGAGAAGGTTTCCGTAGTTTATATCATGTGTGTGTCTGGCCGAATTCTACATGCTGCATCTCACTCTCCAATGGAAGAAGCTTTCTTTCTTCTCTTCTGTTATCACATCTCCCCATTCTTTTGTGTGTTAGTAGCCCAGAGTAGAACACTGGCCATTTGATTGTTAAAGCCTTTTTGCTTTTGTAATATTTAAATATGGACTGATTAGAACATGGGTGTAGAATGGAGATGAAAGACAGTGGATTTGTTATACCTGAAATCTCCTTTTGTCATATCACCTTATTTCAGAATTCCATCTCTTTCAAATGATAGTGTGACTGTGTAGCAGAGCATGTCTTGTGAGTTCAGTTGTTATAGGGATTGTGTCAGTTAAGAGTGCTGATACTGGACATACAGTGGCTATCCAGTTCTGCTAACGCATATGAATACATTGGGCCAAACCCTACTTCTGTTGAAATCAGTGGCGAAACTCCCACTGGGTTCAGTGGGAGCAATGTTTGGCCACTATGCAGATGAGCTCCTAGCATGGCGGTAAATAGCGTGTGTGTTTTAGTAGCCAGACAGACCTGCACTGCTGATGGCACTGGAACACTGAGAAGCTTTGCATTGTACATATTATGCTCTGGGCAAAGGAGAAGAAAATACCCTGACCCTGGCATGGCCTGAGAATCTCACTGCAGCCACAGCTGCATATGCTGCTTTGAAATTCTTGAAGCTGTTTCCTTCACTCTCCGTTAGTGTCTGTTTTCACTAACATTTTGTTCCTCGAGGATACTTCCCCTGAGCCCTGGAGTTGATTCTCGGTTCTTACATTTGTCAGTAGATTTGGAGGAGAATTCTTGTGTACTCTTCTCAGCAGGCCCTATGATAAAATAGACTTTATCTTCAAATGTCTGTGTTGGGTTCTGAAGCCAGTTAAGCAGCAAGGATCAGTTAGCAGGTGTGGCAAAGCAGGAACACAGCCCATGAAACAAGTTTAAAGCTGATCAAAGGAAATACTTTTTTTGTAACAACCCACAATTAATCTGTGTAACTCTTTGCCACAAGGTATCATTGGACCATTTGTTTAATAGGGTTTTTAAAAGATCAAATACTTATAGAAATAATGAGAGAGAATCAACTGGGAATATAAACCTTCTTGCTTTAAGGCATAAGCCAGCCACAACAGAGGAGTTTCTTGCACCTCTCTCTGCAGATACAGTGTCAGAGACAGGTGACTGGTCCTATCTGACATAGCAATTCCTGTGTCCCTATGATTCTTCCAGTGTTATCTTCAAAGTGCTGTTTGGAGAACTGTGCCAATGGGGGTTGCAGTATATTCAAAGGCTGAGAGCTGACTTGATCTCTCCTCTGCCTGTTACTGGAAGGGCCTGAGGTTGGAATTGAGTGGTGTTCTTGTTTTGAAAAACACTGCAGCACCCAGGAGTTGTTAAGACCTTGCTGTATTTGTGCCACCCCTGTGAACTTGCCACTGTTCCTTTCTATAGGGGTGTGTTTAAACTACACCCCTCTGCAGACAGAGGGATGTAGATTAGGCACATAGCTATTGCAAATGAAGCGGGGATTTAAATATCCCGCACTTCATTTGAATAGAAATGGCTGCCACTTTTTGCCGACGTGGCACTTTGCCAGTAAAAAGCGGCAGTTTAGGCATAAGGGATTGGTCGGAAAAGGCTTTCCTTGTCGACCGATCCCTGTCTAGACTGCCGCTTTTTGCTGGCAAAGTGCCGCGTCGGCAAAAAGTGGTGGCCATTTCTATTCAAATGAAGCGCGGGATATTTAAATCCCCACTTCATTTGCGATAGCAATGTGCCTAATCTACATCCCACTGTCGGCAGAGGGGTGTAGTTTAGACACACCGTAGGTGTCTGTCTCTAGGCTCTGGAGAGATGCATCAATTTTTAATGAAGGCTAATTTCTGTCAAAGTTTAAAGGTTTTGCTGGAAAAAACCCTCCAGGCTATAAAAGCCTACCTTAAATTCCCCAATGACTTGGCAGAAAAATGATCCTAGCTTACAATGTTTTATGTTCTCTAGCTGATGTTCTCTGGTAGATTGTTTCCTTCCCGCTGATCCTTTTTGGTATGCTTCCCCTATTGGCTCTGCAGCAACATCAGTTAATAGGCAAGTCCCATTCCAAGAGCTGTGCTGACATTAGCAATGCTGCTGCTGCACAGACATTAAGTAAACAGGAGTCATTGCTGTCCAGTGGGTAATGAGGGAATTGACAGTTACTAAATAGAAAGCTGCTCAGAATCCTACACAATGCAGAAATTAGTAATTTGCTAGTTAGCTTTCAGCTTACACTAATATCTGCTGCCTTTTCTTTCCTGTCATAGTTGGTATGGTAGGGTGGTATTGAAACGCTCCAGTTCTAAATTCCTCTGAAGTGTGGCCATATGAAAATACATATTATAATACTTCACATTTTGTATTCCCTAAGCATCATTCTGATTTCGCTAATCCTTATATCATTGCCAGGAGTATGAAAAGGAACTTCTTATTCCCATTTTAAAGATGGGGAAACTGAAGCAGGGAGCTACAGTGAGGCCACAAAGAGTGTGGATATCAGAGGCATTCCTGGCTCTTAGCCCAGTGTTTAGTACACTAAACCATGGTGCCTCTCCCACTGCTTAGAAAAGTGGATTTTAGAAATAGCTTTTCCCTTATCGTTGCAGTCTGTTCCTATCACTCAGCCTTGACAGTATACTTCGTATTATGATCAGTTATTATTTGTTTAGAGCCAGCAGCATGCACAGTACTGTGCAAAACAGACAGTCACAGAGTAGTATCGTGTAGATTATGGATAGTGTAGGAAACTTAATGGTTTTTGAGTGTATCACTGGCAGGTAATTATCAGTGGTAGGATTAAATGTTTTGCACCTGAGAAATCATGATTAACAGGATCTGTTAGTTATCTGAGCAACACAAGAATTTTATTCACCCTCAGTTGCAAACACGATTCTTTTGGTAATGGTAATGGTGATGGTTTACATCTGCCTACCTAGAACTAAAGGTTGTGAACATTATATGGGCAGATCTGTTATTTTAGTTGTTGCCAAGAAGTCTGTGATGTATTTTATTGATAATATGACAAGGCTTCAAAAAGCAAATTCGTATCCAACCTGTCTGGAGATGTGAACATGAATCCTGACCTCAACTTCAAATCAGCCTCTTCCAGGGACTATCCCAGCCCCAGCCCTAGTAATCTAAGACTGGCCAGCATTCGCAAAGGCCCAGAATGAAATCCTCCTCAGGATTGCCTGAGGTACATGAAATAAATGGAGGTGTCCTTATAATACAGATGTAGCAAAACATCATCAATGAATTTGCACTGTGTTCCCCCTAGCAAGGCTGCACCATGTCTGATTTGCTTTCTCAGCACTAGCTTAACACAGTGTGAAAATTAAACCTGTTTAAAAAAAAAAAAAAAGAATATTCAGATGTCAAAACCTAAAGGCTATGTCTATACTGCAGGCTTCTTGTGCAAGAACTGGTTTCCGCAAGAGTTCTTGTGCAAAAGGTCTTGCACAAGAGTGTGTACACACTGCCATGTGCTTTTGCGCAAGAGTGTCCATGGCAGCGTGGACGCTCTTTTGCGCAAGTAAGCTCTGATGGCCATTTTAGCCATAGGGGTTTCTTGCGCAAGAAACCCCTGTTGCCCATTCACACTGCCTTCTTGCGCAAGAGCTCTTATTCCTCGTGGGGAGAGGAATAACTCTTGCACAAGAAGCCCTCGGTTCTGATGCTTTACTGCAAATTTACTTGTGCAAGAATGCACATGCAGTGTAGACGCTCCACAAGTTTTTGCACAAGAACGACTTCTTGTGCAAGAAGCCTGCAGTGTAGGCGTAGCCAAACTGTTTCTGCTGAAGGCTTCTCCAGTCCAGCCTTTGCAAAGGACAGAAGAGTATTGACGATGTTGACCAGGCATAGGGTAGGATGTTTTGTTGCACCTGCTATTAGGCACTTTATCTGCCACCTCTATTCCCATCCCCAGTCAGGGCAGAGACAGGAATGTTGGTTGTCATGGGGTCTGAAGTGAGTAGTGGACTCAATTTTCCTTCAGTCATCTTCCAGGACCCAGACCAGGGTTAATTTGATGAGACTCAATGCTTGGCACTACACATGCTTTACTGAAAATTCCAGGATGCCTGAACTTCAGTTAGTTTTTTCTTTATGCTCCACCATAGCAAGAGGAACCTCAAGAGCAGCAGTTCCAAAGTGTTCCCACACCATAGTTTTACCACCAGCTTCTTGGCTCTCGCTTTCCCTCCTTCAGAAATCCGTGAGGGGAATGTGCTAAATACTCCCTCAGCAGCCCAGCCATGGTGAGTTCTATTGCTTCCCCACCCTTATAAGCTTTTCCAGTAATTGTACTACTTTCTTCCATACCCAAGCCACATTCCTTATAAAGCTCCTTCAGTCCCTTCTTCCCCTCCCTTTGTCCTGCTGGCAATAGCAGTTACAGTCTGGCAATCAGGGCACATTCAGGCTTGCTAGGTTGTCAAAGAAGACTTCCATTTCCTTACTGCCAAGACTGCTTCCTCCTGGATTCTTCTGTACAAAAGAGGACTTGCATAGATGGCTTTTTCAACTGAGAGAGGAAGGATAAATGTTCTTCCATGCACCTGACTTGCTTGGCATTATCACTTGATCAGCAGACTGCCTCACTCAAGGCTATTCACAAGCTATGTCACCAGCCAGAAGTGGACTCTGTAGTCTTCTCTGTTTAGAAAACAGGATGTCTGTTAAGGCCTCAGCAACAAAAAACGAAATGTGTAAATGCCCCACTGGCTGAGCAGCTGTAGCCGTGTTCCTTCAGATCTATGCTGTAGGCCATCAGACATGGAACAGGAGATGCCTAAGGAATTATTTACGAGCAGGAGCTCTAGACCTTTCTCCAAGCTTTCACCCTCTTTTCATTCAGACCCCTCATATAAATGCATACCCCTTTGATAATACCCACAAAGAAGGGCTGTGGTGATACTTTATACATCCTTCTCTGGTATCCTCTCCTGGGGACAACCCTGTGTGTCCCATCTTTCCCATTTCATCCTGTTGGCTGGAACAAGGACTATCTGTATTTTTGTGTCCTGTACAGAATGAGCATATATGAGCACATAGTTGGAACTCACACAATAAAGTGTTGTTTATACATTGCATCAGTGTGCATGCCATGAAGCCTGTCATTTTATTATTTTTTCCCTACCTTTCCCCATCATTGCAGTTCTACTAAGGCAGCAACCTCTGTTGTAGGCAAGGCTCTGATGAGCCACAGATGTGCCTGAACCTATACTGCTACAGTTAAGTGATAGGCAGCTGCTCTACACTGGTGCTCCCATGAGGGATAGGAACAGTAGGATATTTTTAGAGAAAAAATGCTTGTGTAAACCCAGTCTGTGTGTCTGGGCATTGCAGTGAATGATAACCCTAATTGGAAATATGCTCAGATGCACTGGCACCAGCTTACAGGAGCTAGTGACCTGTCTCAAACAGTATCTGTTGCTTCTCCTCACCTCCCTGTTCTGGAGGGGAACATGGGACAGGCATAGGGGAAACAAAAGGGAGCCTTTTTCTGAGATGAGCAGGTAAAGACCTGAGAGTGAACAGAGAGAGTAAGGAAAGGAATGTGGGGGAAGAGCTAGGGTAGGAAGAGGAAAGGAAGAATAGATGTGAGGAAAAGGTACTCTCTTTTCCTTTCTTGACCTCTCCTGTAGCTTTGTTTGATTGTTTTTTCCAAGAGGAACTTCCCTAATTTAAGCAAGTGCTCCAAAAGACAAGTGTCATGGGAAGCAGCAGTGATGGGGGTGGACCCTTTGCCAGAGTCTCTTGGAGCGTGGATCTAAGTTAAGCAACAGCACATTGATACCTGACTGGGGACACCTCACCCAAATTCATTGTGTAGGTAAGGAAAAAATCGCTTCAGTGTTACTATTCTTACTTATGATGTAGAGCCCAAAGGTATGGCAGTGCTTCAGAAATAGGGATTCCCTATGCAAAAGAGCTTACTGTCTACATGGGCAAAGGGCAAGAAAGGTCCTGCTAATTGGTCCTGGTTGTTAAGTAGATACCGGTCTCTTGTAATTGTAGCAATGTTTTTACCACTTTTGGTTTTTGCTTTGTTTTGAAACTACTTTTATTTACAATGCAAACAGCATAAACTCAGCCACTTCCTGCTCCTTTGTTCTCTAGCATTCAGAAAGCTTCCTTTACAAGCGCTGCTGGGAAAAAATGAAGATTTGGCTGGTGCTTACAGTTGCCTCTGATTTTTTGGATAGCTAGTGTAAGAGCAAGGGCCAGATTTTTCTGAAGTACAGAGTGCCCATAGTTCCAGTTAAAGCAAGTGAACCTCTGAAAATCAAATTACAGGTACCTCAAGTTGGGCACCCAAAAAATCAGCTGCCAGGTTTTTTTGGGGAAAAACCATAAAATCACTGTGCCTCGGTTCCTCCTCTATTAGAGGTGGTAATTCTGTACTTACTATAAAGTGGTGTTTTTCTCATTCTTGGGTCACTAGGAACTGACAACACCTAGGCTAGGTCTACACTGCAAAATTAAATTGGAAAAAGAAATGCAATTTGCAATAGACAAGTTGCATATCTTTTTCCGATTTACTTTCAAAAGAGGCTTTTCCGAAATTTGGCACGTCTACACAGCGCCAAATTTCGGAAAAAAAGTGCTCTTTCGACACATCCCTTCTTCCTCATAGAGCAAGGTTTACAGGGATGGCAAGAGAGTGGGTCCGCTTTTTCAAAAAAAAAATTCGGAAAAGCGTACGCGTTCTTTGGACGCGGCATTGCTTTTCCGGGATACCTCCCATATCCCAGAAAAGCAATGCAGTCTAGACATAGCCTGAGTGAATGGGTATATTAACAGTACTACATGAACAGAACAGAAGTCTGCATGTTCTTCTCCAAGTGCTTATTTGTGTGCATTCCAATTGTGTGTGCATGTGCAGTCAGAAGATTTTCCATAGCAGCGCCTGTAGGATTGGTCTGGTCATCCCCCAGAGTCGTGCCTTCACGGTGCCCAATATAAAGCCCTGCCAACCTGCCCCCTCCCTCAGTTCCTTCTTACCACCAGTGAAGGTAGACTGAAATGTCCCATAGCTCTTGCTTGTGCAGGTGCCATTTCTTATATATCTTTAATGTATATAGTTTTCTTCTTAATAGTTCTAGTTAGAGTTTCTGTAAATAGTTGTAGTTAGTTTTCATTTGTGGGGTTATCCCCCACCCTCCATTTGTTCCAAGAAGCCCCAGAGTTGTGACATGCCACTTCCTCCAGGATTTAAAAATTGTGAAGTCTGTGCCAATCACATGCCAAAAAGTGACCCTCACTACTCCTGCCTAAAGTGCTTGGGTGAGGGCCACCAGAGGTATCGCTGCCACATCTGCCAAGATTCTGTCTCCGAATTTTAAAGGTCAGAGAACAGCGGCTTAAGGTACTTTTAATGGCGGTGACTCTGCATCCGCAGTGAGGCCTGGAACCAGGAGACACAGTGCCAAGCACCTCCTCATTGGCACGGAGCTCTCCGGTGCCATCTTCCACCTCAGCACTGAAGAAGATTTCTGCTCAGCACCACCACTGGTCAGGGAGAGGAACATCTGAAAGATACTGATTGCAGTCACCAGTACCCCAGAAGCGCAAGAAAATTGAAGGTTGGACTTCATTGCAGTCCAGAGATGTGCATCCCCACAAAGGCATGCATCAACCCCATACCCATGAAGGAGAGTGAGTCCGAAGCCACGGAGCCCCCTGGCTCCAGGGGTACCAAACCTCGCCACTCCTTTCAACACCAGAGGCATTTGAGGTGGCAAAGAACTTGATGCAAATCATGGCACCATCCTCCTCCAACCCCCCTCCCCCTCTTCCCCCCCCGGAAGAGAGCAGTCCCCAGCACCTACAGCATCGTCATACCCACTGGTGCAATCTTGAAGGAAGCTGGCAATGGTGTCTAGGCATTCCTGCTCACCAAACCCGCTGGCATAATCACAAAATGATAGCCCAGCCCCCCACCAATCGGCACCTAGAAGCTCAGCACCTCCGTGCTTCTCGCTATGAGAGACCTCAGGATCTGAATCTGAGTTGTACCAATCCAGAAGGCACTCAAGTAGAAGGTCTCGATCCAGGCGTGACTGTTGTCAACCACAGGTGCTGTGGCCCACTCTCACAGAACACGCCACAGTGGCCCTTCTGTATTCCCTGGGCATTCTAGAGGCATCGTTTGGCGCTATCTTCCCTAGTGTTGGCTATGTTTGTGCCTTCTTCCATACTACCACATCCTCCGGCTGTGGCACATGCACCAGTACCATACAGGACAGCACAGTCACTGCCACTGACCCCAATCTCCACTCCAGCACCAACCATGGGGCCAGAGCAGGCACACTCTCAGCACTATTGCCTCTGCCTCTACCAGGTCTGAAGCCGTGGCACCGATACCAACAGCACCATCATCAACCAAACCTCCGCCTCCCCAGGAGCCGGCATAGGCACCAATATTATTCCAAGCACCAGGACCAGCGCTAATGCCTGCACCACCAGCAGTGACAGCTTTCCCCTTGGCATCAGACCACTTCTGAGCCCCCCAGAACCAATGGCATGTATTGGTCCCTAACAGAGGGGAACAGATCCAGGTCCTAGTGCCCTCATCATCATCATCATCATCATCATCTCCTGAGAAGGCATTAGCAGGCACTGCAGTGGCCCCAGGTCTTGAGAACATAAGAGTCCTTTAACAACTGCTCTGCCTCTGGTCCCTCCCAGATTGCCCTACCACTTATTAAGACCTTGTGGCAGACCGCAAACTTATAAGCGCAATGAAAGATGCTATTTTGTGCCCTCCAAAGGTTATGAACAACCTCTGTACCCACCCTCCTCCGGACTCCCTGGTCATCAATGCGGTGAACCAGAGGGAGAGACAAAGGGTCAAGGATCTTCCCCCAAGAATAGGGAGACCAAGAGGTTTGACTTCTTGGGGAGGAAGGTATACTCAATGGGAGTGGGGGGCTTTCAGCTGTGTGTTGCTAACCAGCAAGTTGTGGTTAGCAGATATGCCTACAATACTTTAACATCTCTGGCCAAATTCACGGAGCTGCTCCCCTCTCACTCTAGGACGGAATTCTCTTTTTACCAAGGAGAAAATAATCTTGTGGGCCTCTTTACAGACTGCATTGGACAGTGCTGATGCTGCAGCCGGGGTCATGGCTACAGGGGTAGCTATGAGGAGAGCCTGCTGGCTCCAGGCTTTGGGCCTGCCATATGAAGTGTAGCAAACCATCCAGGACCTGCCCTTTGAGGGTACCACCTTTTTTTCTGAGAAAAGACATAAAAGTCTGCATAGCCTCAAGGATTGTAGGGCTACCCTCAAGTCTTTGGGCCTCCACAACCCCATCATTCAGTGCAGGTCTCTATCTCTTTAGTGGTTCTTCCCACAAAACAGACAGGACAATTCTCAAGGAAGGAATAAGAGTGGTAGAAGGAGGCCTCATCCATTCTCTGGCCAGTCAAAACCTTCGTCAGGGCCTAAACAGGCATTTTGAAGACATGGTCGAGGACACAGTCGAGCACAATTGGATTCCAACTCATCTTACCTCAGCTCCCTAATTATCTGCTTTCCACTACACTCTGAAGAACAGTGCTGAAGAGAGCCCCTAGGAGCCGGAAAACAGTACTGAGACCGAGGGGAGCGCACCGATGGTGCCTGGATGAGGCAGAACTTGAGCGGCATCAGGACCCCCGGTGCCAGGAGGTCTCAATGCCAACTACAAGGATGATTGGAGTGCTGCGACGACCCCAAAGCCAACCAAGGTCTGCTCTCTATGGATGCCATCGAGTGGAAGTGGCTCCAAGGGGACCGGCTGCAAGAATGGTGCCGCAAGTGCAACCGACATTGCAAGTCAGACCAGCGGTGACGCCAGACACCAAGTACAGATGTTTCCATACCTCAGTGATTGGCTAATCAAAGGCCAGTCCAGGGAGCAGGTATGGACCTATTTCAGGTTCCTCAGTTCAACATCCTGGGCCTCCTCATAAACAAACCCACATTGCCCTGGTTCAGAGGTTAGTGTTCATAGGGGCAGTTCTGGACTTGACTCAGGCCAGAGCATTCCTACCAGAATCAGTTTCAGGCCATGTCAAATATCATTTGAGGCCTCAGACAGTTTCCCACCACCACAGCAAGAAACTGCTTCTAGGCTTCTGGATCACATGGCAGCGTACACGTACGTAGTGCAGCATGCCAGACCGAAGCTCCGACTCTCCAGTCATGGTTAGCAGCGGCATATCAGCCAGCCCAAGACAAGCTGAACAGAATTATGACTACCAGACTCGGTGTTAGACTCATTACTGTGTAGGTGGTTCAACCTTTGAGAGGTCTGTGCAGGGTTCCTATTCACCAGCTCTCAGCTGTCCCCATCATTAGTAATGAACACTTCAGACCTGGGATGGGGTGCCCACCTTGTGGGACTCAAGACCCAAAGCCTGTGGTTGCAGGCAGACCTAGGCCTTTATATCAATGGCAGGGAGCACAGGGCAGTGGGGCTGCCATCTCAGACATTTCATGCACATCTAACAGGTCAATGTGTCTCCATCATGACAGACAACATGACAGTAATGTTCTGTATCAACAAACGGGGATGTATGCTCCTCTCCCTTATGCCAGGAAGCCTTGAAACTCTGGGACTTCTGTGCAGAACATTCAATACACTGGCAAGCATACCACCTCCCTGGTGTGTATGATTAGGCAGACTACTGCAGCAGGTCATTCCACAATCATGAGTGGTTGCTCTGTCCAAATGTGATGGTGTCAGTTTTCCAGAGGTGGGGCTTTCTCCTCATGGACCTGTTCCTTACACATCACAAAGGCAAATGTCAGCCATTCTACTCCTTCCAGAACCACAGCAGAGGTATTCCTTATCCATTGGCAATGTCCCCTTTCCGTACATGTTTCCGACCCTGTTTTACGCGGGGTGCACCTCAAGATCAGGATAGAGTGAGCACAAGTCATAGTAATAGCTCCGGCATGACCTTGTCAGCTGTGGTACACATTCCTTCTGGACACATCAGTGGTGGCACCAATCATATTACCACTTTTCCCAGACCTCTTGACACAAGACCATGTTTGCCTTCAGCACCTGAACTTTGAGTCCATGCACCTCATGGCTTGGAAGTGCCATGGTTAAGCCCCACAAAGCTTACTTGTTTGGACCAAGTCATACAGATTTTGCTCAGTGGCAGAAAGCTGTCTATCAGAGCCACTTATCTAGTTAAATGGTGGAGGTTCTCAATCTGGATATCTCTAAGTCACTTCCCTCCTACTCAGGCCCCAATAGTCAGTTTGAACTATCTCCACTAACTAAAGCAAGAAGGCCTTTCCCTTCCTTCAATAAGGGTACATTTGGTGGCCATCTCCGCATTCCACCCAGGGTCAGATGGTTGTTTGGTTTTCACAAATCCCCTGGTTATTCACTTTCTGAAAGATCTGGACAGACTTTATCCACACAGATGCCAGCCTGTCCCAGGCTAGGACCTTAATCTAGTCCTGTCTAGACTCACAGGGCCTCTCTTTGAAGCCTTGACAAGCTGTATGTTGTTATATCACTCCTATAAAGTGGCTTTTTCATTACCAAACTTTGGCCAGGAAAATATCTGAACTGAGGGACTCTGATGACAACCATCCTACACTATGTTCTATAAGGACAAGGTCCAACCTGGGCCTTACCCAGCTTTTCTTCCCAAAGTAGTGTCACGGTTCCACCAGAGGCAAGACATTTTCCTGCCTGTGTTCTGTGCCAAACCACACTCTAGTCCCAAGGAGCAGAAACTACACATTCTTGATGTTCTTAGGGCTCTGGCTGTCTACATAGAACATTAAATCTTTCTGTAAATCGGTCCAACTATTCGTGGCAGTTGCAGATCGGGTGATGGGTCAACTGGTGTCTGCCCAACGCATCTCATCATGGTTTACATCCTGTATCTGACAGTGCTACAGACTAGCAGGAATTCTTGCACCTCCTATCACAGCACATTCCAGTAAGGTACAGGATTCTTCCACTGTTTTCCTCACCCAGGTTCCCACTCATGAAAACTGAAGAGCCACTCGATTCATACTTTTACCACACATTACGTGCTCGCGCAGCAGGCCAGGAGCAATGCCTCATTTGGGTGAGGGATGTTACAGTCAGTCGTTGGCTCTGACCTTCTGCTTGTAAATCACCTAATTAGAATATACATGAACAAGTACTCAAAGAAAAGATGGTTACATACCTTCCATAACTGTTGTTTGAGATGTATTGTTCATGTCTATTCCAATACCCACCTTCCTTCCCTTCTGTTGGAGTAGCTGGCAAGAAGAAACTGAGGAGGGGGGCAGGTTGGCAGGACTCTATATCAAGAACCATGAATGTGTGACTCTTACGGGGCACCCTACAGGCGCTGCACTGCTATGGGAAAATATTCTGGCTTCTGTGCACATGTACCTAACTGGAACGGACATGAACAACACATCTTGAAGAGCAACAGTTACAAGAAGGTACATAACCATCTTTTATTGCTTGCTTTGGGCTGGCCTGAAATTCCTAAACACGTTTCCATTTGATTTCTCATTTTAATAATCATGGGCTTGAACATAATAGTGTAACTCCTAGGCTGAGAGCAGAAATTAACATGGACCTTTCCTCTTCAACATCTACTTTGCCTCTGGGCCACTGCCAGTACGAGGGATGTAAACAGGTAACCAGTTACTGGTAAGCATCACCTTTACTGGGGATGGGGATGCAGGGTTCCAGCCTGGCCAGGCCCATCACGCTGGGGGCTGGGTGGCTGCTCCAGCAACCCCCCTTTCTGCAGCACGATGGGCCAGCTAACCAGTTACACATAGGGAACCCAGCACTTTGGAAAAGGACTGGGCCAACCTGAGCAGTAAAATGGGTTATGAAGGAGTACAATGTCTGAGGGAGTATCATCATGTTTTAACACACTTCTTTACCAATTGTAAGCTGAGGGGAGAAGCACTATTTCCAGGATCAAATAAGTCCTTGACCACTGCTAATGAAAGGTAAAATTAGTGCCAGTGATGTTGTGATGTACTTGTTGATGTAGACACTGGTCTCCTAGGAGCTGCAGAGAGAGCCAGTAACTCATTTCACAAATGGCCCCTGACCAGCTTTAAAATTGTCATAGGTCATATTGAAGCAGTGAGCTAGTGGTGAAAGATTTCATATCTTAGCACCTGAGCCGCCATCTCCTCCCTCACCCACCTGACTTTCTTGAAATGCTCTTTAGTAACAGATCTCACCCACTGCCTGTGCCTTCAGCCCCTGGCTAGGTTAGGCTGGCCTGTGAACTGTCTGTGATCTAATTCCAAGTTGGCAGAGAAGGGGAAAATATCAAAAAGGCTAATAATAAAGTGGGCACTGGGTTTTAGATAAACAGGAAAGCAGCTGTTTTTTGAGAGGGTCCTTAATTTCTGCAACAAGACAGTGGCCCCATGTACTCATGACAGGATTGAGCAGTTACTCTTGAAACTACCATCTTCAGTGCAAGTTCATGTAAAAAATCAGTAGCATAAGCCCTTGGTGCTCCAGAGCACCAACCGAAAAAGTAGCAGGTTTGTTTTTCGTTAAATAGATTTCCACAGCCATGTGTGACACATTTAATCGTGCACAGAAACAAAAAAAAACCCTCTCATTCAGATACCATCCAACCTCTTCTCTCTTTGTCATTCGTGCCAGACAACCCCAGCATTCTTGTGCTGCCTCCCATGCCTGAGAATCCCAAATCATTGCAGGCCTTGGTGTAAAATACCCTTTTTTTAAAAATGGTACCACTCCGTTTTCACAGAATTGCATAATGAGAATAATACTGACTTGTGAGCTGGTTTGTTTTTTTTAAATCTCTATTTTTTTTAGCCTGATGCTAATAGTGAATTGCAGTCTCTTTACTGCCTTCTCTCTGTAGCCTTCAAGTCCCTTGTGGTTTCAGTTTTGGTACAACTGTGTTTAGATTTTAGCAAATTAAAGTGAGGGGAGGGGAAGGGAGGCAGGGCGGGGCACAGGGATACAGAGCATCTGATCAATTTGTATTTATTTATTTTAACATTTTTACTAAATAAAACAATAAAATCTCTTGTTTCTGTAGCCATGTTTACCAGGTGGGGGAAGCATTTCCCATCAGCACATGGGGCACCTTGACCTGGAAGACTTTCTACTATAACAGCCCAGAACTAATCTAAGTCAAGTGGGAGCTCAGGCTCCACTTCCATCCCTGGGTGAACATGTTCAGGTAGACAGGCTGAAAGCATAGCTTTGTCAACAGCTACACTTTTCACAAGGCAAAAGGGCCACTAGCACACCCAGCCAGAACTCATTTCTGCTTTCACTAAGTTGCCCTTATGTACCCAAGCTGCACTTTTGTTCAGGCCATAACTCCTGATTCTTCAGTTACAGAGTGTTCACTCCACACATCAATAGCTCCCTCAAAATAACAGACCCAGAAGGAGTACTGGGGACTCAGACTGGACCCAAATTCACTTTGGATCACTGGCTCTTGTAGGCCAAAGGGGGTGGTTGGGCTTGACAAATGCCAGCTCTGTGCTAGAAATGATTTCTAGGTACACCTGTACTGGCACAAGTGCTTTTGGCACCCTAGTTTAATCACTTCCCCGAACAAAATATTTTTAAGTCAAGATAAAAATGCATCTAGACCAGGACTTTGGGGGCTACAGCAATGTCACCAAAAGTTCTTCCTCCTTTCTAGCAGACCCTCTAGGCCAGCAAACATTTTTCTAGTGCAAAACTAGCCTAAATCTGTCTACAATTGCACCCCAAAAGCTTTTGTTCAGGGGTGCTTAAACCACCCCCTCCTAAAAAACAGCTTTGCTATAGCCAGTGCAAGTGTGAACGCTGCTTTTTTGAGAGGAGTACTCTCCTGCTGACAAAGCGATAGCTGTTCATGGGGAGTAGAAATGCCAACAGCGTTCCCAGGTGGTGACTGTCAGCAACAAGGCCAGGTTGACACAGCCTTGTCACTAAGAACTGGGAACGTAGACCTAGCCTAAGAAAAGTGGTAAAATATAGGTAAAAAGTAGCTAACATGCTAGCTCAGCCTGACCTAATGTTTCTCCTAGAGCAGATGGTTGGGTAACAGTTGAGCTTGATTTTCAATATGCTCTAGTCTAGGCACATGCTCTAACAGGCAAGTGGTTACTCTGGGCTCAGCTTTTGTCTTGGAGATGCCAGGAAGAAGGAATTCAATAACAGCCCAGGAAAAACTTCCCAACCCATTCCCAAATATGTTAGCTCAGATTCACACTTTGAGCCTAACTCTGCAAATAGGCCTCTTACCCCTCACTGTCACAGCTGCACTCCATTTTGTCTTGTGCACCATCAGCAGGCAACAGGGTCACAGATGTGACAATTAGGGTAGAATTTTCTCTGCAAAATGTTTGCTAAAGGGGATGACATGAGAGGTGTGGACTTAAGTTCACAAGGGCCCAGCCCCATGGAACCCAGTCACTTGTAGGACACACCACTGCCAGAGCATAACAGCAGCTCCCTATTGCCACAACAGTTTGATAAGTCAGAGAGCTGATCTTCCTTAGTGACAGTAAATAACTGAGGGTCCAGTTTTGGGGGAGGGAGGGTTTCACTCTCACTTGGAGCTCCAATTTCTATACAAAGTGTTGGAAGTAC
This sequence comes from Pelochelys cantorii, assembly GCA_032595735.1. NCBI lineage: Eukaryota > Metazoa > Chordata > Testudines > Trionychidae > Pelochelys > Pelochelys cantorii. The sequence continues at coordinate 57,058,604 of CM064329.1, read as the reverse complement.
TGCACCCCCACCCTGTACACATGGTAGTTGCCATACCTGTGTTACAGTACTGCCTCCTCACACAAGCCCTTCCCTGGGAAAAGGAGCTGGTCTTTGCCCTCATTTCCTACCTGCCTGTAAGTGCCACCCCGCCTCCAGTATCAGACAACATGCCAAAATAACCACATGGCTCCCCAAAGTTTTGAAAAAGAATATAAAAAGCTTTAATTAAAAAAAATGCAAGACACACTTGTATCCTTTCCATACAAAGCAGAATGTGGGACAGTGGGCACTGGGCCTGCCCTACCCTGACTGGAAGGTTTCCCTCCTGACAGGGTAGCAGTTCAGCTTCACACCAGGAAGTGAAGAGCAGAGAGGCCAGCAGTGACTGGCCTGAAGATACTTCAGAAACATCAGAAAAGCTACATATTCAGGCCAGCCTACTCATTCACACCCTGTGAGAAATCACCTTAAATAACTTAGAGTGAGAAAAGTGACTCTGCCTTCCAGCTCCAGTGACAGCTCTGGAACAGTGCCTGGCTGAAGCCACTCCCCAGACACTCAGCTACAATCCCTGCCTATGTCACCCACATCTGATTGTCACTATCAGTGAGATTCAAGCTCTTTCCTACTGAGAGGAAGTGACAGCCAGAGAGGTTTCCTCTGAGCAGGTGGTTGCCCACCAGGAGGTGATTTAGCTTACTCCCAGGGTGGCAGGGACTGGATGGTTTTATCAGAACAGGCACCACGATTTGGCAATAATCCAGTCCTGGTTCAGCTCCAAGGCATAGACCAGAACCAAAATCTGCTGTGGGCCCAAGCAGCTGACTAGAGCATCAGACTTGCAGCACCAGCCCTCACTAGCCACATGTGGGGAATCTGGGGACATGATGCTATGGAGCAGCAGCCTGAGAGCCTATGCAAACAGCATGGGAAAGATGGACAGGCCTTGCCATCCTGTCTGGGAAGATGGTATGGGTGGCCAGGGAAGGCCCAGCTGGAGAAGGCAAGCCCCAGCCCTGCCCCCCTTCCACCTAAGGGCCTGCCTCTGGAGCCAAACCCTGCCCCCCTTCCCCCCAAGCCTGATTCTTCCTGGCCAGGTAGAGGGTCAGGGTTGCCAGGACTTGGCTGTGCCTTTCCTTGCCTACAGTCCCAGCCACCCATGGAAGATGGCTGTGTAGGTCAGTGGTGTGGGCTAGCCAGCTAAAGCCTGCACTTCTACAAAGTGCAGAAACCAAACCCTTGGGACTGCAGCTAGGCAGCTGTTGTGTACAGAGCCTCAGCCAGTAAGAAATGGGTATACGCTTGTGCAAATGCAGCCCCCTGCAAACAAGCAGGCAGGGTCACAGAGCTTCAGCTCCAGCCCCAGCCCAAATACCTGCACTGCAGTTTTATAGCCCTGTGCCAGCTGCCACAGCCCAGCTGCATGTTTTTTATTGCAGTGTAGGTATACCCCCAGAGACCCATCCTGTAGCCTGCCATCTCCTAGGGAAAGCATGGGGGTGCTTCAGCTCCCTCTAGGCCCAGGGATAGAGTTCAGACAATCACAACTTGGGGAAGAGAAGAGATGAAGAGCTAAGTTCAGCCTGTCTTACAGGGCTAAGCTACACCCAACAGGTGTAACTGTGAAGGGACCTAAAGGAGCCCTACAGGGTACAAGACAGAGGAGCTGATAAAATCAAGCAAGAGATCATCTTGCAGAGCGTCAGATAAAGTTTTGAGAGGCTGGGAAGAGTGCCCAAGCAGACTGCAGAGGAACCCCTAGGGTCATTTACACTGGCCAAAGCTCTGGAAACTGAACGACAGGAACCTCTCTCACCCATGCCCTTAAGGAGGGAGATGGGCTCCATGCAGCCCCCTTGCTAGACATTTAGCAAGGTTGTCCTGTCCTTTATGAGGAAACCCTCAGCCACTTTAATAACCCTAAGCCCCTTTTTCTTGGCTCTTTCCTTCCTAATGGGAACTACTGCTCTTGTGCTAGGGAAATGGTGCTGCAGGTTTGATCCCTTTCAGGCAGGGGCTCCCAACCAGTGATGTAGGAAGGAAGAAGTCTGTCCCCTTCACACTCCAGCCCTGCACCATGCTGTCCCTCAGCATCAGAGGCTTCTCTCAGCAGTGAGGTATTTGAGTGCGGCGGCGCCATACCTACGCGACAGGTCCTGGTGGAACTCCTCCCGCAGCGTCTGTAGACAGCCCCGGTAGCCAGCACTCAAGCGGAACTTGGAGATGTCAAAGCTGGGGGCATGAGGCATGTGGATTATGAAGGCATTGGGCAGGACCAGGAACTCATACTCCTGGGAAAAAGCAGGTGGTCAGCAAGCAGGTACATCTGAGCTCTCCCCACACCCATGGAAGTCTGACCACCACCACAGAAGCAGTAAAGCTTGGTCCAAAGGAAGTCTTGTGCTGGGAGGGACCCAGAAACCACCTGCCCATGGTCACAGTAAGGCGCTCCCAGGCACAAAGCAGAATCTAGACCCTCTTTGCCCAGCAAATTCCACTGGCTCACTCACCTGGGCATCAAGTTCCATGATGTGGGACACCTTGTTCCAACCAAAGCCCACAAATCTCTGGTCATAGTGGGGGCAGTCACGCCTCACTACAACGTAAGGCTCAAAGTCTGGCTGCCACTCCACACGGTACGGCACTGTCGCTGTCCGCCACTTCGCATAGTCGGTTGGGGCATGGCCCTTTGGCCACACATGGTACCTTGAGAGAGAGAGAGAGAGAGAGAGAGAAATGAAGTATCAGCTAGATGTACCACACAGAGGCCCTCAGGTCCCAGAGACAATCTACAAGAGGGAGGCCAGTGGTGCACTGAACCCTGGGGCTACAGGGTAACACACAAGGCTGCTCCTGTCACTACCTGCAGGGCAGCAACTTCAGAACAGATCCAGGCTCAGGCAGACTATGGGGGTGGGAGACAACACAAAAGGCGCTTGGGTCTGGCCTGTCGTCTGGGTCTTGCTGGGTGAAGGAGAGTGGCTCCAGCACCTACCTGAAGGTGTAGAGGGAGCCCATGTCCAGCATGGAGAGCAGCTCCGCTTTGGATTTGGGGAAGGAAAGACGATAGCGCAGAGTCTCAAATGCTGGCACGATGAGTGCTGCCTTTTGCTGGGGCAGCTCCAGCTGCCGGATGGAGTTCCTGGAGGAGGGCAGGGGAGAGCATGAGGCCTCGCTAGGATGGCTTGGAGCCAGCAAGAGCTAACTGCCACTCAGTAGAAGATAAGAGCCCCACACACAGTATGTTCCTGGGCCCCAGCAGCAGATGGTGGAAGGGCATCAGCAATCTCTCAATCCTGTCCTTCCTCAGTATGAGGTTGGTGGGAAGAGAGACTAAAGGCCTTCAGGATGCAGCATGTAGGGAAAGGATGCAGCACCTCCACCCAGCGGTGGTGTGAAAGGGGCATCTCCTTCTCCAAGCAAGGGTTCTCTCCCCCAGGTGACAGCAGGGCTCTTCCAGAGGATTCAAGCCCAGCCTATGCCAGCAGAAGAAGCTTCCTGTCAGTTGGTGAATCACCTCCTGCAGGAAGGGCTGGGAGCCCTCTTGTTTGGGACCCAGGTGAACTAGACAACCTTAGTTAACCACCTGGGAGGAACCATCCCACCTGGGCCCTTGGGGGTGAATGACTGGTGTAGTAAGATGAGGGCCTGAAACAAAATTCCATGTAGCACAGGCCTGAGGCCTAGCTAACAATGGACAACACTTGGTTAATATAAAGCAAAGCTAAGGTGTGACCAAGAGGCAGGCCCCTGCTCACAGAACAGGGCAGAGTGCACAAAACACTAAATGGTAACAGGCCCAGGTGTAGAACACTAATTGGTACTAGGTACCTACTATAAAGCAGTAATTGGTTATAAGTTGAAAGCACATTCCCAAAGGATGGTAACACCAGCTCACTGAAAAAGACCTGGGTACCCACACTCCCCACAGATACAGACCCAAGTTCGGGAAAAGGTCTAAAATGACAGCATGATGGATAAAGATGTTCTAATCGAACCACGAGGGGCAGGGTGATGGGTAGTATCTAAGTAGTGTCAGAGGGTGGCACCCTGACACATCAGGGCTATGTCTACATTGGCAGGTTATTGCGCACGAACGGCCATTCTTCCAGAAAGCATCCACACTGCCCACCCGCTCTTGCGCAAGAAGATTTACAGTACAGCGTGGTAAGAGAGGGGTTCTTGCGCAAGAGCTGTGCTCTTTTTTTACCAGGTGTAAGCCCTCTTGCGCAAGAGGGCAGTGTGGATGCTCGGCAGGGATTTCTTGCGCAAGAAAGCCCTATGGCTAAAATGGCCATCAGAGCTTTCTTGCGCAAGAGAGCATCCACACTGCCATGGGAGCTCTTGCGCAAAAGCACAGCGTGCACATGGCAGTGTGGATGTTTTCTTACACAAGCATTCTTGCAGAAGAACCCTTGTGCAAGATGTTCTTGTGCAAGAAGCTGCCGGTGTAGACATAGCCCAGGAGTATGGTGTATCTGTATATTAAGTGGTGTCTTGGGGGGACAGTCTTTGTCCAGCCGGGGGCAGTGGGGCCTCCCACTGATTGAGTCCATTGTTATGGGGTACAAATGCATAGTGGTTCCACAGAGTCTACCAACAACTATTCCTGTACTTTGCTTAACAATAAACCTGGCCGGGCGCCTTTGATCCTTATCTGATGTGTGGTCTTTGGGGACTCTCGGAGTCTTGCTGTATTGACTAATTGCACAAGTCAACATGGCGCACGTGACTGAACACACACCCGACTGATCATCATCAACGGAGCAGGAGACCAGTCAGGACACCACACCAGTAAATCCTGACTACTACACCTAGCTTGGACTAGATGCACAGGGCTTACCTGAGGTAATCATAGAGCCCATACATGGGCAGGAAGTCGATGTCTGTCAGGAAGACATAGGGTGTCCGTGCATTGGTCAGGGCAATGTTGCGCAGCAGGTTGACAGGGTAGAACTGCCCCTCCTTGTACACAATGTGGTAGGCGACGTTCCTGCGGCTGCTCAACACTTCTGAGCCCTGGGCATAGCGCAGGAATTGCTGGGCCTCTGCGTCTGACATGTACAGCGCCAGGCTGATGGGGCCTGCCCAGTGTTTGCAGATTGCCTCTAGCATCTGCAACCTGTAAGCCAAAGAGAAACAGCATGAGACTAGCCATGCCAGAGCCATCCACATGGGGAGAGCACTAGACAACAGAGCAGGCAAGAAACAACAGTGGACACAGCCACGCAGAAAAGACTGAGCAAACCCTCCCACTCTGCCATGCTGATGCCACTTTATCTTGCCCTACTCCCCCCCCCCCCCTTTTTCTTCTCTCAACAAGTTACCACAGAACAGAATGTCCAAAACCAGGCAGCATTCGCCACAGTAAACTACCAGGATTCTACTGCAAGGTCTTAGCATCTATGGCAGCTCCAGGCAAGTTCCACAGTGCAGATTTTCATTTAATTAAACATGAAAATGACTCATCCCATCAGTGAAAGCAAACACCAGAAGGGGCTGCTGCATTTTGAATTCAGTGGATTTTACTCTTTCCACATGCCACAAATGCATGTGTTAGCATGTAACTGCACTGTAGAAAATGGGAACTGGAGAGTTAAATGGCTATCTATAGGGCTTTTGGCAAGTGGGGAGGCAGTCTGGAATTGTGGGATAAGAAAATTCACTGCCTATTTCTGCCACAACATTCAGCACTTAATTAACAGCGCTAACTCTGGTAGTGCCATATTATCATCCATCGGGTAACTGGTGTTTCAAGCTCTGCAAACTGAGGCAGATGCTGCTGCCTCAGTTATAGCAGGCTTGTATTGCAAGGTTTTCTTTGTTTCTACCCCTCCTAGCTGCATTGTAGGGCTTTTTTAAGTGTAAGTTCATCAGATTTGGAGGCATGATTCTGTGGTAAAGAGTGATTTTGCAATCCCAGAACCAAAAGTACCAACATTACATTTGTGGCATGACTCCTATTTGAGCCCCAGTCCCCTGCACCCCCCCCGACAGAAGTGATGTTTCTATTAGCGCAGAACTAGACTTGGGTCAGTTTGACAGCATCTTTTCATATAAAGGTTCCAGGGCTGATGAACCTACTTACAGACCCCACAACTGGCTGCAAGACTCCACTCCTCAGCAGCAGGAGATGCCCTGTAGGGAACAAGATATCCAGTAATTCCCCTCCTTCCATCCCAATCCCTGTGGAGTACCTGTCCATGGAGAGCTGGGCCACCAGGCTGACATCAGCAGGGTCAGGTGAGGCCGGGACCTCATACTGCAGAAAGAACAGGTGGATGCGGTGCATCATAAGGTGCTGCCGGCGGAAATCATAGCAGAGGTCATCCTCATCCAAGTCCTCCAGGGCTTGCTGCAGCTAGAACATAAGAATGAATTGTAGCAGGGCCAGACTACAGCTAGGAAACAGCCAAGGGCAGGCAGGTGCTGTAGCTGGAACACATAGGAGACTTTCAACTAAACAGGACAGAGCCCTGGAGATGAGCCATGTAAGGAACAACCTTGCAAAGTCGGAAGAGAGGACATGGATGGATCCTGCTTTGGGAACAGAATGTCTCATGTCCCACCCCTCCCATCCCCACAAGATAAGGGCAAGTGAGGATCGGGGCTAGCAACCAGCAAGGGCTCACTTGGTTTCCTGGTGGGCTGGGCAGGCTGGCACAGCCGAAGAGCTCCCTGCGCAGCAGGTTCCCGTCATATTCCAGGAAGGTCAGGTAGAGGTTCCGGAAGAACTCCACATGCTTGTTCTTCACCCGCAGCTTCTTGGGCGAGTTCCAGTGAATCACCTGAGAAAGGTGGGCTGAAGTGTCAAGGAAACAGGCAGACACAGTGTTTTCCCACCTCTTCGGATCCACCACCACCCACCTACTGCACCCTAGAACCCAACACCCTATCCCTCCAGGCCAAGAAAGGTCAGTGCCTGCAGCACTGGGCTCCTCAGCCCAGATGCAGCACCAACTCCTCCTGCAAAGCAGCCAGGGACCAGGAGACCCACCTTAAGATCAGAGACCTCTGAGTAACACTGCTCTGAGAGGGTATGGTCAGACAGCTGCACATTCCAAAAACAGGGGAGCTTGTACACCAGCACTGGGCTCTGCTTAATCACTGCATTAAAGATGTCCTGGAAGAGAATCAACAATAAGCCCATGGGGAGCTGGGCACCTGTAGAAACTCTCAGCCCCCACAGGTTGGAGGGCAAACCCTGAGCAGGGGACAAGAGCTGTCTCATGGGGGAAGGGGTCTCCATATTAATCCATACCATGCAACCACCCTACAGGTGGGCACAGTAACCAGACACTGCTCAGGAGGCATCTAAAGCTGAAATACAGGGAATGCTGCAGGTCAAGACCAATGCTGAGCTGACTGAGTGGAAGGTTACAAGTCTCAAATCATGGATCCCAGGCAGTGTTCCCTGTACGCTGTGCACTTGTGCAGCCCCTCCAATACTGCCCAGCTAATTAGCAGAGTGCCCACTGCTGGATTTGTATCAACTGGCAGTGCACATTCACCCATGCTTTTGTGCACATAAATTTTATTTCACACATGGAAAAAGTTAGAGGAAACATTGCTCCAAAGGCACCTAGTGTCAGCAGCATCCAATGGCCCCAGTGTTTGCAGGAAGCTGCAGGTCAGGGAGCATCTATAAGTTTGTCCAAGACTAAGCATGGGGTCAATGAAGACCTTGTAGCTGGGGCTCAGCTCGGCTCCATACCTGATCTGCCAGCGAGGTGGACAGCATGCTCATGAGCTCCCGCTCTGCTGTCAGCCGCCACATCTGCTCCCAGCCAATCCGGCGCAGCCGTTCCAGAAGCAGCAGGATCACCCCTGGGAAGCAGGGGGTGGGAGGAGGAGAGGTCATAGGTGCCCCACGTCACATAGACTCCAGCACTTCTGTTTGATGCAGTCGATCCAGCCTTCAGCCTCCCCTGAGCTCAGCTCTAGCCAGATCCCTTCTGGAGCTTCCTAGGGTCAATGTTCTGGGACGGCACCCAACCAGTTCTCTGAGAGCAACACCCTTCGCTGGGCATCCCAGAGAGGGGCTGGATTGTAGGCTTGCTGCCTAGCCTGAATGTGATGTCCCTATGTCCCACACTCTTCTCATCAGCAGTGTCTCCTGATATGATTCCCAGAGCATGGGGAAGGGGCTCAGCTCCCACCTCAGGAACTTTTTGATTGGCCAGGGCAACTCTGGAAGGGCCTTAGAGAGCAGTCACCTCTGGAGGGGGCCACCCTAAGAAACCTCTCTGGGGAAGAGCAGAATGGAGTGCAGCACAGGGCATGTGACTATCCCTCTGTGTTGAGGCTGAATAAGGGTTGCCAACCCTCCAGGACTGGCCTGGAGTCTCCCAGAATTGGTATCTCCCTCCTGTTGACTATTGAAAGCCATCCTGGACATTTTAATGACATTTTCTTAAAATAGCCTATTATGTCACATTGGAAAAAAGCCTCCCAGGATAACTTCAGTCAGAGTTGGCATCCTTATTAAGGTGTCTCAGTGCAGCTCCCTGGGGCCACTTATCCCCATTATAAAATCAAAGAGGGGCAGGTTGTGTAAGAGAGGCCTTAGGCTGGTAGAGCAGGGAATGGGGGCCAGTCATAGATAGAGCCACTGGGGAAACCTGCCATCAAGCCATTGTGGCCAAGGCCACTCTAAGTTTAGGTCCCAGTGGATTTGCTGGCAGTTTGCTCCCCATGTCCCAGGCAACAACAGCAGCATTTCTCTGGGACAGGACAGGAGTCATGGCAATAGGTCCTCGCTATCTGTGAGACTAATGGGGAGGAGTGGAAGCAGGTACTTCCCCAGCCCTGCCCCCCCTCCAAATTCTGGGGGGCCTCCCCTGCACCAGTCTCACCACTGAGCTGTGGATGCTCTGGGCTCACCTGTGTTGAAGCCACGTCCCAGCGCTGGCCATGGCTTGTGGTTCTTCCACAGGTTTCCGAGATACCAGTCACTCTGGTTCTCCACCAGCCCAACCACCTGCTTATCTGGAAAGTGAGACAGACCCACCTCACCAGAGGGGTATGTGCCCACCACAAATCCATGCCCTGCACTGCCCTCCCCCAACCCCCCCACCAGTGGTTGACAAGGAGGACAGATAGGAAGAGCCAAACAGAGCAGACTCCTAAACTGCCACTAGTGCCAAGGGGCTGCATGTTTTCAGAGGAGCCAGGGCAATGGGCCTGGCTCTGCTCACAGAGGCACAGCAACTCAACTGGTCCCAAGGCCCCTCCTTTCCCCAACTCCTCCTCACCAGAGAACTTCCCGAAGATGGCCCACAGCTCAGCGATGTCAGTGGCAAAGGTGATGTCTGTGTCCAAGACAATGACCTTGGAGAGGTTGGAGGGCAGCGCCTTCGTGAGCGTCAGCTTCATCAGCCCGTAAATCCCCGAGTAATGCTTGTTGGGAATCCACGCCACCTCTGGCTGCAACAGGGAGGGAGAGAGCCCTCAGGGCCAGGATATGGCCATTCCTATCTCTCCCCCTCCCCCCCCCCCAGTGCTAGACTTACAGCACTGAGCCTGTACCACAAATGTTACACATCCCCCCAAAACAGAGGTCTAAGGAGGTGTGGCTGTTCCCCAAATCCAACCCCCACTGTGCCAGAGGCTAATGAAGCATCACAGCTGTGCCACAGAGCTTCAGAACCATCAGGAACTAGTGAGGAGGCAATGGGCAAGTCCTAGCAAAGCAAGGAGACTGTTCTGCCCACATTTGAAGGAAGTACATAATATGGGGGGATTGTACAGGTGCACTGTACAATGTTCCAGCTGTTCAGGCATCTGCACCTATGGCAGCTGTCACCAGGGGGCGCATCGATTCCAGGCTTAGCCCAAATGTATTTTCCATTTGAAGTGTTTAAGGCAGCTGTGAATGAGACGCCTCCAGGGATCTAGCCCTCACACACATCGCTTACTCAGTGTCCCCAGTCAGCAAAGATGGAGAAGGCCCTGGCGCACAGCCAGCCACTCTCCCTGGGCCTGAGAAGGACTGACCCCTATAGCCCATTCTCCAGTCTGTTCCTGGTGTTCAACATCTGGGCAATGGGCTCACTGCTCCCTCAGCATTAGGATGTCAGCCAAGATTCCCCTGCCCTGCCCACAATGCTCTCCAGGTATTTGCCTGAAAAACTCCAGATACTGGCAAACACTGCCTTCTCCTTCCCCTCCTTACGGTCACTAGCCAAGTTGGACAGATTCCGTCCTTCCATTGCTCCCCACGCCTCCCTGCTCATTCCTGTCATCCTTCACCGAACTCCCTCCAGTCAGAGTCAGCTCTGCACCCCTCAGCACCACTGTCATGCTGCGTGTCCCCTCCCAGCTCTCGGAGCAGAGCCCCCAGGGACTGAGGTGCCCAGAGCCATACAAAGAGCAGCAATCCTCTTGTGTACACAAGCCTCAGGTGCAGTAGCCTTTGCACAGCTCTGCCCTCCATCTCCCCAGGCTCTGGCAGCCCCTCTGAGGATCCAGGTTATATTTCCCCAATGTACAAGTAGTATTTCTTTAGACTGAGTCTCACTTTACTCGTGCCTATGTGCCTGTTCCCTTTGGGATATTTCTCTGTGCTCCATTCACAGCTCCTACCTATTCCCCATCATCTGTGCATGACTTGTACTGCTGCTCAGATTGTTTGTGACCAGACTGAACTCTGATGCCTAAAGCTTCCCACTGCCCCTTAGCCTGCTCCCCTGCTTCTGTAGATGGTTTGGACTCTGGCTGTTTCATATCCAGGTCAATGAGCCTCACCTTGCTTTACAGGGGCCCTCTCTAGTGAGTGAATGGTTACACCTTGCTCTCTGGAGGCTGCCAACCAGGGGACCAGTGAGTATCACCTGGGCTAGTGGTTGTGTCATTCTGCTAGGAATGGGTCAGACTCACCAGCTCCTTCATACAAGACCCACCTGGGAGCCCGCAGCAGAGAGCAGCTTTCAGCTACAGACCTGTGCCAAAGTGGAGGAGACAGGCTGCTTCATAACCCCCATACCAACCAAGTGTGAAATGGTAACAGGCACCAGGAGGAGAGCAGATGAGAGAGGGGGCCAGCAGCAAAAGAGTTAATAGTCTGGTGAACTCCCTCTGCCACCCTCACTGCCCTGCTCATTTTGCTGGAATATTGAGCATGGGAAGAGAAGCTGAGAAAGGCAGGGGGAGTGAGGGCAGGAAGAGATCTGGGGCTCCTGCCTTCAAATTGTCTGCATTGTAGAAGCTAACGTGGACGGAGGGCACCATCCAGGATTGGAAGAGAGTCTGCAGGATCTGCTGAGCCACAGAGTCCGTGATGAGGTGGAAATGGAGAGGGTTCTTCCTGCCAGGGGGAAATGCAGGCAGCTGTCAGAGATCCCTCCAGAACCACTGAGCCTAGAACAGCTTCCCCCGTCACCAAATCCAATGGCCTCTAGAAGCTGCCCCATCCTGAGTCCAACCCCCCTACGCCTCCCCAGTGATGACTGGTCATGACCCAGAGAGCTTTCACCTCACTCCACCCCTACGCAAACAGCACAGCCCCCTTCACATAGGACCCTCCCAGTAACACAGGATCCTGGGAGTTGTGACTGGGGAGGAAGGACAAATTAAGTTCCCCACAACCACCAGAGCCTGGGCTTCCCTGCTGCACATCTCCCCTTCTAGGAGCCAAGCTGCAGGCATGGTTCAGATTTGATTTACCGGAGCCCCCAAAACCCATGGGTCTGAAAAGGAGACAGAAGCCCACCAGCCCTAAAAACGGGGCAAGAACCTGTATACAATAGCATAACACAGCACAGGCTTCCCCTGCACTGCCACCTGCATTACCTGTGGAAGAGGATGGATTTCACCAGGGTGACCACATCTCGGCTCGCATTGTGACCTGCGCACACAATCGCTACGTGCAGAAGCTGCCCAGAGACAGAAGGTACCATCAGCCCCGCCCAGAGCAGCACCTCTGAAGCAAGGGCTGTCCAGCAAACAGCCGCTTCTGGGGCAGTAACACTTCAGTGCCATGATCCTATGATTAGAACCCTCTCCTTCCAAGGCAGGTGGCGATAGTGGCTGCATAACATTCTGGTCAGTCAGTTTTCCTTCCGGCCCATCTCACCGCACACAGCACATCACACACAGAAATAGCCTCAGCAACCCAGCCCCCCAGGGACACAGGTCAGGGTCATCACCCACAGGTGACAGGTGGAGAAACTGAGGCAGGATTTGCCCCAAGTCACAGAGCTGGAAAGAGAACCCAGCAGTCCTGGTGTTGCCTTCCCACCCATACGCTCACACACTCTGAGGCACTAACATCTTCCAGCAGCAGGTAAGGAGGGGTCATTCTTTTGGCTGTCAGCTTCACACCCTTAACTGTGAATAAAATGCCCCCAAGTGTTTGAGACAAGAACAAAGCAGACAGCCAGGGGGAGGCCCAGAATCTAAAGACTTGCTGCTAGGGCAGGCCATCAACCCAGGCCCAGGGCACCCTCAGCACGCAGTGTCATTGGCTCCCTCAAGGTGCCTACCCTCCCCAAGGACATTGTCATGAAGCTGGCCACACACTCACCTCACATTTCTGCACCGCCTGCTGCTTGGAGCAGCCTGTGCGGTTGCTCCTCTCATCCGCAGGGGTGTCCTCATTCTCAAAGGAGGCTGTCCCCTGCTGGCTGCCATCACTCCTGCCCACAGCCCCAGCCTGCACTTGAGATTGACTGAGCAACAGGCGCAGTTGTTGGTTCTCCTCTACCACCTTGCGTACTTGGGATGCTAAGGCCTCTCGCTCCTGGTCCTGGCTCAGCCGATCCCCAAAGCAAGGGGACAACAGGAGGGAACGACCATCTGTGTGGAGTAGGTATGTTAGCTATCGGGTAATAGAATAGTCAAGGAACCACATGAATTCTTAATGGTTAGTTGACTATGCGATAGTCCCTGAGGGCGGGGTGGAAGCCAGAGTGCTCTGGCCCCACTCCTGGGGAGCCCCCTGCCACCCGATGGCAGGCAGGAGTTGGTCTGCAAGGGGAGCCAGTTTAAAAACCAGCTCCCAGCACAGACTGGCTGCCTGCCACCCCGTGCCACTGCCTCTGATACAGAGGCAGCAATGTGGGATGGCAGCAGCCCCTGTCCGTGGGGAGTTCAGACCCTCTGCAGACAACGGCTGCTTTGGGACAGCCTCCTCTGTCCCCCACTCACACAGACAGCAGTGCTGGGGGCGGGGGGCGGGGGGGTGAACTGGCTTTTAAGCTCCTGCTCCACACCTGCTCCTGCTTCCTCCCTTGCTGCCTCTGATACAGGCCTAGGCTTATTGGTTAATCATCTACTTGACTACTTGTTCACATCCCTAGTGTGGAGAGAGCCCCCCCAAACCACTGAGAGTTCAGCCCCCGGAACATGGTGGAAGAGCACCCTGGAAAGGAGGAGGGAGAAGAGATAACAGTTGACCAAGTGTGGGGAGAGAGCACCCCAAAGCCACAGTGGGTATAGGGTCAAAGAGGGGAGGGGTAATGTGGCAATGGCACTGGTGGGCGGGGACAGCCATCTGAGGAGAGAAAATTCCCCCACTCCCCAGAGGAATGTGCATGGCTGCCTCCCTCTAGACTCCAGACACCTGTCAGGCACTGAGCCCTTCATCACCTGTGCACTTTGATCCAGCAGAGTCTCAGAGGGGGCCTAACTCCCATCAACAGCTTGTGGGGAGTGGGCAATAGTCTGGCATGTGTCCTCCTCACTCTCACCTACTGAAGTTCTTCCACTTTAAATAATTAATTGGGCCAGAGAGTGAGAAGCACTTTATATCTCAGTGGTTAGAGCACTCATCTGAGAGGTGGCAGATCCCATAGGGGTCAGAGGTCTCGAACCAGGGGTCTCTCACATCCCAGATGAGCACTTGACCAGATTATAAGTGGACACCTTCTCTGCTCCCTCCCCTCAGCTGCACTGAGTGGAATTAGGTGGCCTCAGCAGGCCTATTGGATCAGGCCCCACATGCCAGTAAGGCACAGAAGCACCTTTGGATTGCTAGCAGGGATAGGCCCTCCCTGCAGCCCAGCCCCGGCACCTATCTCTGTGGGAGGCTGGAGCTTAGCGCACCTCTGTCATCAGCATCTCCCACTGCTAGCTGACATGGCTCCCAGCCTAGCATGCTGGCTTGTGTGGATCCACCTGTAAGGTGCCCAGCCCTGGCACCGAGACCTCACTTTGTGGGCACAGTGTTGTTCCCAGGATTTCCTACACAACTAGAAGTTAAACACCTGTGAGGCTCAGCACTGCAACCTTGTAGGATCTCAGCTCATCTCCATCTCTAAGCCCTCCCCTAGCTCCAAGTGATTAGCTCTCCACCCATCAAATGCTTTATATACTGTAACATACTTGTCCTCACAGCCCCCCAGAGATAAGCAGGGGCATCACAGATGAGGATGAGGAAACTGAAGCAGAGAGCGGGCAAGGACTGGGCCCATAGCGAGTCAGTGGCAGAACCATCACTGAATACTGTTGCTCATTCCCCTGTTCTGGACAGTACCTCAACCCAGTGCCAGGCCACACTCACTTTGTATAGTGCCCAGAAAGACACAGAGCCACGAGACAAGGATCACCAGCGTTACAGTGGCGAGCAGCAGCTTCAGTTTTCCACGCCAGGAGCGCAGCATGATGGGCAGGCAGGGCAAGGGCTGGAGGCAGTGGGATCATGTAGGCAGGTCTAGCCCAGCTGGCCCCATCATCCTAGAGCCTGCAATGGAGGAGAAGCACAGGGAAGTGACACAGCCAGACCAACAGCCAAGGCACAGGCGTGCAGGGCTTTGCCCTTCTGAGTCCAACAGCTGGGCACAGAGGATGGCACTAGCTTGGTGTCTGGGTGAAGCAGCTGTGTAACCATGATAGCAGCTCATTCTCCCAGCCACATGGAGAGGGCACCCCTCACTCCGCTCAGGGATTACATTGCGGCCACCATGGGGAGTCTGGGGACACTGTCACCCACTGATGAAGGCTCTAAGCATTGCTGGCTTTACCCCCATTGTTACTGTTCAATGCAGCATCCTGCCTGGTCCCTAATTATTATTAGGATGTTTGAGTGTAAACAACTAACCGTTTAACTGATAAGCAGATGCTTATTGATTAATGGCATCAGTTACACTCAGCACAGCCTCCTCCCCGAGAGCCATGAACTCACTGCAACAAGTTTCCAACCTCACAGCTCCTTAATGGTGCGTGAAGATCATCACCCCCATGACGCACAGAGGGGAAGAGCAGTGAGTCGCTGGCTGAGTTGAGATTTGACTCCTGACTCAGTGCCCTGTTCTAATCATAAGGCCAAGCTGCCTCCTCTTTCTCAGGCTGGTCAGTCCTTTGATGGCAATTCAGAGCAGAGGACCCTCCCCTGGGAATATTCTATCACAGGCTCCCATAAGCTTCTGAGGGGTAGCCAAGATAGTCTGTAACTAAAAAAACAACTAATAGTCTTGCAGCACCTTAAAGACTAACAAAACATGTAGATGGTCATGAGCTTTCGTGGGCACAACCCACTTCCTAAGTTTGACCTGGAGGCCCCTAGCTAGGATAAACCACTCCAACAGAGCACAGAAAGAGGGATCTCAGATGCCCAGGCCACTTAGAGATTGACAAGTAACAATTGACTGTTTAAAATCCCTCCAGACACAGAGTGCTACAAGTGTCCATGCTGTGCTCAGGAGGCCCCTAGAGACCCTCTGGGAAACAAAGGGGATCCCTTGAGGTTTTGGAGAGAAGCTGTCAGAGCAGGCTGGTCCCAACAGCTGGCATCAGAATTCTAGGAACCCAAGGTGGGAGTCTGCCAGGAAAGAGGAAGCACACCCTGGTGAACACCTGGCGTGTGCATATTGGGCTGCTACATGGGTACACAAGTGAGAATCCATTTGCCCTTACAGCCTTGTGAAGCCAGTGAGCAGGTGGCCTGGGAAAGGTTTGCAGGGAGAGGTGGGATGACATCTTACACCCCTTGTATCACTCCTCTTGGAGGGGGTCTTTCCATGGCCATGGCTGTCAGAACTGTCTGGATCTGACCCGAAAGACCCTGCCTCCCAGCTTCAGTCACACAAACCGGTCCCTACAGAAAGAACTAAAGCCCTACTAGCTAATGCCCTACTGCTGGGCACTTCCCATGACTGCACCTCAGTAATCTCAGCAGGCAGCACAGAAACCTAAACCTGTGGTTCCTGCAGGATCCCATGCCCAAGGCTTGGCCCCCAGCCAGCTGTTGAGCACAGGATGGGGTTTAGTAATTTGCTCTCTCAGAGCTCAGAGCCCTGCCAAGTCACCTGATGTTTAATTAAACCTGCCCTTGTGTTAAAGAACAAATTTCCCCTCCCCCACACGCTCTGTGGGGGCCAGAACCATTCCCCAGATACAAGGACAAGGCACCCAAGGCCAGCTGCTCTGGAATCTTTACTGGAGCAGAGATAAGCAAGTAGCCAAAACTCAGCACTCTGGCTCCTTTCCCAAACTTCGTCTAGCTGACCTGCTCCTGTGGAACAAAACCAAGACAATCTCTGAGGAGTCAGCCCAGGGATAGATGCCTCCCTCCTCCCCTTGCTGGCTGCGGACCATTACCTGCTCTAACAAAGTTTTGTACTGTGTGGAGTAAAGATCCTGACTGCTCGCCTGGAAGTCACGGGACAAGTACTCCTACCTTAAAGGGACACGCAGCCCTTTTACATGCCTGAGCTGGAGAAAGCTTGTCCAAGCCCAAGGAACTGTGTTCCACAGGCCCAAGCAATGGACCTAGCTTCAGTTCAGTGTCTGAGTGTCCTGTCTCTAGGGCGAGAAGTCCAATGGGAGCAGCCTGTTCAGCCTTTGTGGGAAGAGAGCAGAGCTCATGACAGATCACGGCACTACCCACAGACAGCCTCTCACTGCACTGCCAGGATCCAAGGGGAGCCCGGGTCCCATGTACAGAGAAGCTCATGGCTGAACTGCAGAGAGAGGAAGTGGATGGTGCAGAGAAATGTTCTCAGGGAACCAGAATGAGAGACATCCCCTCCTCCCCCCATTCATTTCCCTCATACATGAGCCAAGGAGCCAATCTTGCTCAGCAGAGGTGACACAGCACACTTTAACTCTCAGCTGCCCAGTCTCATCCCGGTGCCTAGCACCTGTGCCAGGGCAGAGCCTGATAAGCACAGATTAACAGGCACATGCTAAGACACAGGTAAGCTGGGTCACATTTTAACAACAGCTTCAAGCCATGGGGAAACCAGAGGTTGGGGAACGCTTCACCCACATGAGCGCACAAAATGAGGCACCATACCCAGTATATTGTGCAAATCAGCACAATACTTCTGGCCTGTCCTTTTCTTAAGGGCTTCAATCAGACGTGAAACAACTGACCATGGTGAGAGTTAAATCGTCATTGTTGAGGCTCAAAGTTAACAGCCCCTTGAGTTTGCCTCTGTCAGAGCCACTGTTTCAGCCTGTCTGCAGTCTCAAGCTGATGTCACTGCATCAGTTACTCTGAAGTCATGATTTTAATGGTACCTTTGTAACTAAGTGCTGCAGACAGCTGCAGCACACTGGCCCTGTCCAATATCTCAGGGGAGTGACCATTGGGATAGTTAGAAACAAAAGAGTAGCCATGCACTGCAGCAAACTATCCCCTCACCAGTAGCACTGGCATCCCAGCAGCAGTACAACGCAGGGAGTAAATAAATCAGCCATGAGAAATGTGGGATTGAGAGAGTTAGTCAAGAGGAAAAAAAAAAAAAAAAAAAAAAAGGAGAAAAGCCAAGATCCCAGCTTCAGGAGAGAGGGACACATCAAAAGGAACCAGACAATGAAAATTCAGCTGCTAGCAGGGAGACCATAAAAGAGGGAATTCTTGCCCCTCCTCCACATACTTACCCAACCTCCACCAGTGCTCTTCTGGCAGCACATCACCCCTCCCGCCTCTGACCCATGAATGGCAGGTATTAGAGGGAGGCAAAGATTCTCATGTGACTCTCCCTACTCTCCTCCCCTTGTAGCTCACCCACTGTTCACTCAGCTAATCTCCAGGCCTTGTTGCCTCCAATGATGCATGATTTGTTCTTCAGAGACTTGTGGGACAGTTACCAACTAGATGGGGCCTCTGCTTAGGGTCAAGGGTTATAGGCCAAACCTCTTGACTAACTCCACAGCCAGGGCCGATTTCTCCTCTTCCCCCCTCATTTCCCTGCCTGATCCCTAGAGCTCTGAAAAGTCAACTCTCGCTACTCCTCCCAATGTTTTCCCAACAGAAACTCCAGGGACCGAGTTCTCTGCTTTGCACCCCATGTACTCATTAACACCTGTGTGATGGCTGCTGCAGAGGATGCTCCTCTCACTCAAGAGCAGCAAAGGAGAGCAGCAGAGACAGTTGCTCACTCCATGGAGAACAAGCTCAGCCCCTAGTTCTTCACAGCACCAAGGGGCAGAAACATTTTGCCTTTAGACTAGATATTTTGATTCCACAGCTAAGAGTGAAATATGCAAGGAAGGCTCAGCCCTGGCCAGGCCCCCCACCATACACCCCTACAGGTTTAGCCTTCACTGATCCAAGCTGACTTCACACACAATTAGGCTGGCCCAACCAGACCTCCCTCATAGGCCCAGCTCATTTCTCCTCTAGGTCTTTACTGGCAAACTACTGAGAAGGGATCCCTGCCCTTTCTACATAACATCTGGAGACCATTCAAACAATAGCCTCCCTCCTGCAAGTGAATTAAATGGGCCTGGATTGAGAACTTCCTTCTTATTCAAAGACCCAAGGCTTTAATTGAGCCTTTAGTTCCTATGGGTCAGGGAACATGGGGCTATTTTCCTTCCTTTCACTGGGACAAAGATGGGCAATACCCAAATATTAGTAAACCCAACAGTTGAGCAGTGTGAAGGCTGAAGCCCTTTCCTCCAGGCATTGCAGAGACAATCACGTATCTGCTAGGTACAAGAACATGTAATGAGGAGCTTTTCACAGAACTGCTCGGAGCATGATGACTTGGGTGCAGCAGTCTGCCTCTGCCTGTAGGAGTAGCCAAGATCTTGGTGGCTTCTCCACAGAACACGCTTGTTGCAACACCTTGTCTGCTCTGGAATACCAGGCAGCGGACTCTAGGGTCTCCTCCAAGGACATCAAACTGTCCTACCAAAGACTGTCAGCAGCAGACAAGAAGTCCAAGGGCTGAATCTATTGGGCATATAATGGAGCAGAATGCAGATGTGCTTCTACATAGCCCACAAAGATTAGGCTCCCCAGAGTGTCATTCAGCCAACCACTCCGAGCAGGAGGGTGCATGGCATGCTGAGTAAGATCTGTGTAGTTTCCAGGAGTTGCATGCTCAACACACAAAAAAGGGACACCAGCTGCACTGCAGATTACCAAGGGCCTCATCTGGCCTTCTTGGGTCTTTTGCTCTTTACACACCACAATATGAAGTAACTACAAAGGCACAACAATAACCATAATATTCTGGGATGTATTAATAGGAGTGTCACATGAATGACACAGGAAGTTCAAATAATAGCCCTGCACTATTTGGAGTGACTGAGGCCTCAGCTGGAGTACTATGTCCAGCTTTGGATGCCACACTTTTTCAGTGGACAAATCGGAGATAGGCCGGAGAAGAACAAAAATGATAAAAGGTTTAAAAACCTGACCTTTGAGGAAAGGTTAAATAAACTGGGTATGTTTTGTTCAGAGAAAAGAAAACTGGAAGGAGGAAGTGCATGAACCTAATAACAAGTTTTCAGATAACAGTGTTAAGGGCTACAAATTGTTATAAACTGTTCCTCATATCCACTAAATGTAGGACAAGTAGTAATGGACTTAATTGAAACAAGGGAAATTTAGGAGAGATAATTATGGGGGAAATAAACTATAGGGGTAGTGAAGGTTTGGGCAAGACTTCCCCCATCATCTGAGGTATTTAAGAACAGGTTGGACAAACACCTGTCAGGAACGGTCTAGATCTATTTGGCAGATGGCTGGACTAGAATCAGGAGATACTTCTTGAAATCCATTCCAGACTTACATTTCTAGGATTCTGTGTTACACCCCCCCAAACACACCTCCCAGGGATCTGAAATAAAAGAAACAGAGGATCACTAGAGAGAGAAATCACAAACTATTTAAAGAGAGACTACCCAATTCCTCCACACTACAGGTCTGTGGGCTGCCCTTTGGTCACCTTTGTTCTGTTCCACTGCCATTATTCCCTTTCCCTCCTCTCTCCGCTGGCCTGGGATGGGGGATCCCCATTGTGCCAGGCACCGGATGCCAGATTACAGTTGGCCAAGCTTAATGATGAGCGAGCAAACAGGCAGCTGCAGGCTACGTGGCTGTGTCGTTAACGCTCTGATAACTGGGGCTGCTCAAAGAAGCGCGTTTAGCTGCCGTTGGGATTAACGCTTGGCAAACAAACACAGGGAAAAGCCCCAGCAGGAAAGGCGAAATAGCTCTGAAACCCCCAGCGCTGAGCCCACGTGGGAGGCTGGCCAGACCGAGGAGAGAAGCGTTCGCTACTCCCATGCCCACCCCGCGCTCTCCAGCTGCCTGCCGCCAGGGTGAAGGTGAAGCGGGCGGGACTGCAGGGCTGAACATTCCCCGCGGAGAGCGTGTCTCCCCGGCTGCAGCGGGGCCCCGGGGGCTGCACGGAGTCTAAAGAGTTTGCACCTTCTAAGTCACCTCCCTAGCCAGAAATGTTCCGGCTCACACGGCTCCCTCCACAGGCAACCTCTGCCGTCCCCTTCACTGCCTCACACGCGGCTCCCCGCTGGCACACATCCTACCTGGCTTTCCCCTCTCGGCATCCCACACCGCTCGCTTTCCCGCTCTCGCCCAGCCAAGAGGTACGTTCGGCCGCGGGGCCGGCGCCACAAGCGCGGCGCACCCGGAGCTGCCCAGAGTTAGTTGTAAGGAATCTGCCTCCCAAGCCCCTCCCCCCACCACCTTGGCTCAAACGTCACCGCCCGCTCCGTGGGCTGGGCGGAGGAAAGTCGCCCCCCCCTTCCCCCCCCAGCACCTGGCCGGAGCCGATGCAGGCAGCGGAGAAGGCTGGGGTGGCCCTGCAGCCCCGTGAGAGGGGAGCGCAGCCCACCTGGGACGGGCCAGGTTACCTGAGACAATGGCACTGCCTGCGCAGGGCTCCAGCTCCCAAGATGATCAGCGGCAGGGCCAGCGCTGCACCAGTACCGGTGAAGGCAGTGCCGGCTAGTGGCTAGAGCACAGGACTGGGTATCAGGCTGTCTAGGCTCTGTTCCAGGCTCTGTCACTGCGACCTACATTTCCCCCTCCATAGGGCTCCTGTTACCTGCCTCTCATGGGAAGTGGGAGGATTCCTTAAACTAGTATGTATGTACAAAGTGCTTGGAGATCCTGGGCTGAGAGAGCGCTATTGAGCCTGTGGCACCATGGAAAGGGGGATCCCTGTACCTCAGCTGTGGAGGGCAGGACTGAGCCAGGCATGGGAGTGCAGGAGGAGATGGGGAAGGCAGGTAGCACCTGCCATGTCTCAGAGGACTGAGCTCAGGTGTGGAGCACAAGGAGACAGGGAAGATGAGCAGGTGTAGGGCAAAGTCTTAGCAGCTGTTGAGCATCCAGTTATATATGAAATGGAATGAGCAGAAAGCAGCACTGCCCCAAACACCCTGGCTGTGTCTAGACTGGCCAGTTTTTCCACAAAAGCACCTGCTTTTGCGCAAAAACTTGCCAGCTGTCTACACTGGCCGCTTGAATTTGCGCAAGAGCACTGACGTTCTAATGTAAGAAATCAGTGCTTCTTGTGCAAATACTTTGACGCTCCCGTTCGGGCAAAAGTCCTTTTGCGCAAAACCTTTTGCGCAAAAGGGCCAGTGTAGACAGCTCAGTTTTGTTTTGCGCAAAAAAGCCCTGATGGCTAAAATGGCAATCAGGGCTTTCTTGCACAAAAGCGTGTCTAGATTGGCCACAGACACTTTTGCGCAAAGAGTGCTTTTGCGCAAAAGCATCCGTGCCAATCTAGACGCTCTCTTGCGCAAATACTTTTAACGGAAAACTTTTCTGTTAAAAGCATTTGCACAAATTCATGCCAGTCTAGACGCAGCCCCTGAGAAAGGCAGAATAGCTCCTGAACAGCCCCAGGAATACAGTAGGAAAACCTGTCACACAAGCCTACATGGGGAACATGAAGTGATCAGGATTTTCCTAGTGCAGCAGAGAAAAGGGGCCCATCTGAAGAGCCCAGGCTAGACACAGATGCTAGCTATGGGAAGGCTGGCTGTACCTGCTGCAACTTCTCTCACTGTTCCTGGCCTCCAAAGTTACAATAAGGCAGGCTTGCACTTTCAAGAATGCATGGAAACTATCAGCCCTCTCCCCACTTTGCATTTCAGAAGAGCAGCTGGAAGGATGCACAAGGTGCGATAGGAGGTACAAAAGGGAGTGGTGGGGGGTGACAAAGTAATTGCTGCCCATCCCTGTAAGTGGGAGGCACTAAAAATCAGAGCCAACAAGCACAGACCTGCCAGCCAGAAAGACATTGTCTCTTCCAAGTGTAATGCATACCTACGGGGCTGGGCCTGGACGTGTGCACAGATCACTGCCTCAGGGAAGACATTTACCTCCAGCCCAGGTGGCTCTTGTCCTTATGAAATCCCAGTTCAAACATGCAATTGCTCCTTAATAGCTTCTTTCATTATGTACAACCCATTCCTGGGCATGAGGGAGGGGGCTGGGGCTGAGGCTGCCCTACCTACATAGTAATGAGCCACTGCATCCTTCTGAGCTGAGAAAGGAGCAGGCCTAGCAGGCCTCTTTCCTTGCTACAGATCATCGGAGAAAAGGCAGAATCACATGGGGGCACAGGGCTGTATGAGAGTGCCTACCCAGCAGGGCATTAAGTGCTATGCCAAACACAAGTCTGTAGTTTGGGGGAAAACACCTATAATAGTGTTTTGTTTTGATAGGGTTTTGCACTTGGAGCAAATGGTGGTGAGGTTTGTGATGGTCCCTAATTCCTGTGGAAGTTCATTCCAATCTCAAACTGGCCTCCAGACAAGTGGTACACTGACTGTACAGAGTTCCATAGTGCCAGAGGGGCAGGGGTCAGCTGTCGCCTAGGGTGCTGCCGGCCCGGGGCACCCAATGATGATGTCACGGGGCACCCAGGCGCCCAATGATGATGTCACGGCCATTGACGGCTGTGCAGGCAGGGGCGCCGATTGCGCCTTCCGCCTGGGGTGCCAGCTGCCCTCAGGCCGCTCCTGCAGAGGGGTCAGACCAGAGGTAGTGGTAATTTTTGACCGGGGGCCACTTCAGAAATTTTTGAAGTGGCCATGGGCTGGCCTGGAAGGGGCGGGGCCAGGACACTTCTGTGCTTCCCCACCCACAGACCCTGATTGGTCTGGGGGTGGGGAAGCATGTAAAGTCTCTCCCCTTCCTCCCCCCAGAAAGAACCACCAGCTGTTCTGAACAGCAGGTGGTTCCCTCTAGGTACCTGTGCCCCTGGAAGTAGGAAGAGACTTCATGTGCTCCCCCTGCTACCCCCAGGTCAATCAGGGCCTGGTAGGGTTGCCAGCTGTTGGGTTTTGAACCGGACAATCCAATATTTTAGCTTTCTGTTCGGGAAACAAATTCAGAAAATATAAATGAGAAAATATAAATGTCCAGTATTTTCTAAATAAGATGTAATTGTAGATTGTGATGTAATGTCAAGTGTGTCTGGTATTTTTGTTGAAACCATCTAGCGTGGGGAAGGGGCCAGCTGACTGTTAAGTGCAGAGCCCCTTGCAGGGTGGGAGGAGACTTCACATGCTCCCCCACCTCCAAGCCCTGAGTGGCCTGGGGAGTGTGAAGTCTCCTCCCACCCTGTCCCCCTCCCCCAGTCCTACAAGGAGTGTGCCAAGCTTCTAAGCACAGTGCACTCCTTGCAGGGCGGGGGCCGGGTGGCAGGAGACT
This sequence comes from Pelochelys cantorii, assembly GCA_032595735.1. Classification (NCBI taxonomy): domain Eukaryota; kingdom Metazoa; phylum Chordata; order Testudines; family Trionychidae; genus Pelochelys; species Pelochelys cantorii. Next base: position 57,034,753 of record CM064329.1, on the reverse strand, counting down.
TAGCATGCTTCCCCCAGACCAATTGGCCTAGAGGCAGGGCCTCCACAGGCCAGATCCAGCTGTGGAGACCCTTTTGCCCACCTCTGAGTCAGACTATCTAGGCTCTTGTCCCCCACAGCATACCTTTGAGAAGGAAGTGTTGTCTAGGCCTTGAAACATGAATAAGTGAGTTGGAAGTCCTAGCTTTTAGCTCCGTCCCTGGGAGTGGGGTACAGATCAGAATAGGGGGCTGAGATACATGACTCCTGGCTCTGCCACTGCCCCAGTCTGGGCCTCAGGGAGCATGTCTACCTTGGTCTATAAGCTGCCACAGGACTCCTCACCGCTGTCTACCTTAGGAAATTTCAAAAAAACTTTTCAAAATAACTCCCGAAATAAGTATTTTGAAACAGCGTGTTCACACTACAGGGAGGCTCAAAATTAGTCAGAGGCAGGCTCCCTTAGTGTGGGCATGCTACCTCAAGCACTAGGGAGTACTTACTTTTAATGAATCTGGGGAGTAGTTATTTCCAGATAGCAACAATAGAGCATCCACACTACTGCTATTTTGAAATAACTATTTCAAAATAAGCATTATTCCTCATGGAAAGCAGGAGTTATTTCAAAATAACCAGCCCCTTATTTCAAAATAGCGGGCTTGGTAGTGTGGACACTGCTTGTTACTTCAAAATAAGGGTAGTGTAGACCAGGGTAGGGTGAGCTACTTCAGGTCTTGATACCAGGTCACTCATGTAACATGGATATAATAGCCAGTGGGCATGTGGAGTTTCTATATTTTGTGTGAGGGTCTCTGAAATCCTCCCACGGAAAGATACCACAGAAAGGTTCCACTCCCAACCCTTTCAACTGAGAGCACAATTCCACCCTGCCTCAGAACTTCTGCACCAGAGCCCATAGACAACTCCAACACCATTGGTGAAGCTAAGACACCTATATGCTCCATGCTGCTCAATCAAGGTAGAAAGGACTAGGGCAGCTCAGTCCAGAACACTTGTGGGCCAGCTATATTGGAACCTCCCCACTCAGGTAGCTGGGTAGCCAGAGCACTAGTTACTCCCTAACATTAGCTATGGCCGTATCCATACTAGGGATTTTAAATATTGGTTAATTGAATAGTCGATTAACCTTGTGAATTCTTAACTATTACTCGACTATTCTATAGTACTCCGAGGTGGGGCCAGCTGCCAGTGCGCTCTGGCCCCACTCCTGAGAAGCCCCTTGCCACTTCGTGCTGCTGCCTCTGTATCAGAGGCAGCAACACGGGGTGCCAGGCAGGAGCTGGTCCATGAGGGGAGCCAGTTTAAAAACCAGCTCCCCTCGTGGTCTGGCTGCCTTTTGCCCTGTGCTGGTGCCTCTGATACAGAGGCAGCAGTGCAGGGTGGCAACAGCCCCTGTCTAGGGGCTGTCTGAGCTCCCAGACCTGGCACGAGCCAGGACTGAGCCAGGCTGCCTGCCCACCTAGCTCCTAATACACTTTAAATGCAGAGCCACAGCAGGGGTAGGTCCTGGACCTGTAGCAAGCCAGGACTGAGCTGGGCTGCTGGCCAGACTGCTAAATAGTTTACTGGTGGGGGAGGGTGGAAATGCATGTAGTCTATAGCATTAAACTATAAGCTTTTGCTTATCGGTTAATCGACTACACTATTACATCCCTAATCCATACTGCACCAGAAAAGCTCCTGTCTTCAGCTTCCAGCGCTTAGGCAGCAGGTGCAGAACCCAGGCAGCAAGCCTTGAGCCATCACTGGTTAGTCTGTATGGGTGTGTCTAGACTACACCTCTCTGTCGACAGAGAGATGTAGATTAGGCACATCGAAATTGCTAATGAAGCAGGGATTTCAATATCCCACGCCTCATTAGCATAAACATGGCCACCACTTTTTTTTTAAACAAAACGGCAGTCTAGACACGGATCTGTCAAAAATAAAGCCTTTTTCGACAGATCCTGTAAACCTCATTTTTTGAGGAATACAGGATCTGTTGAAAAAGGCTTTATTTTCAACAGAGCCACATCTAGACTGCCGTTTTTCTGAAAAAACTCAGTTTCGAAAAAAAGTAGCGGATGTGTTTATGCTAATGAGGCCCGGGATATTTAAATCCCGGCTTCATTAGCAATTTCGACGTGCTTGATTTGCATCCCTCTGTTGACAGAGGGATGCAGTCTAGACATAGCCTATGTGAGGAGCTGCTGCCCAATGGAAATGAAGAGAAAAAGGACAGCAGGAACTGCAAGCAGACACAGATTACAGCTGAAAATGTGGGTCAGGGAAAAGTTACCTTACCTCCACTCATCATTCAGGCTCATGAACTCTGGTTTCTGGATGAGTGAACATGGCTTCTTCCAAATTTCAGTGGAGTGCTCCAAGCCTGGTCTGGGTAGGAAAGTACTGCCATTAGATCAGATAGAGGATACTGTCCCTTCCCCTACCCATCCACACACTCCGCCTGGCCTCTGTAGAACACTGTGCTCCTGCCCGTAGCGAGCAAGGGACCCAAATCCACCCCCAGCCATGTAAGGGCCTTTCTTTTGACCCAGTCCTATAATATGAGAATCAGAGTTTCCCTCCTGTAGACATTAGCCAGCTGGAAGAAGCTCTGCTGTAGAGCAGATGGAATTTACAGTGGTGTGAAGGAAAACTGTGTGGGGCATAATCAGACCTGGGGAATTTTATGACATTTGTAGCTTTGCAGCTGAGATAACAATCAGGGAGATCACAGCTGCAGCTGCAGAATGTGTAAACTGGACAGGAAGCCATTATCAGGGCCTCACAGCCGAAGCAATGATTGAACAGCAGCTACACAACATGAGTGAGAGAAGCTGTAGAAAAGGGTGCTGGGAAAGGTGAGAATCAGGTATCTGCTGGAGCCAATCTGGATGGCTCTGAAATAAAAATGTCTATGTCTCTGCCTGCATGCACACTTGTACACTCAGGCCTCTGCACACAGGCATCTACCCACACATGAAGGTGTATACAGATATATGTGCAGGAGGGCACATGTGCTGCTAGGGAAAACAGATGCCACAGACCGAAGCATGCATGCTGGTATCTACACACACACACACCACTTGCAGTATTCTTCTGGCTGTCTTTAGCCTTCTCTCACCAATTTGGCAGGGCTTCCCCCACTCTTTTCCTCTCAGGCTAAATGCTCCTCACTCACTCTTGTTTCATCCAGACACCTGCTGCTAGTGGAAAGACAAAGGTTTCCCACTAATGCACTTCTCTGCCACCCATCCGCATTAGAAGGGTGCAGAGTAAAAAGCGATGCTCATAGTGAGATGTTGTTCCAACTTTCCCAGGGCACAGAACTGTGCTCACCACGTGAGCCATCCATATTATTCCTTTGCGGCTCACAGCCCAGCAATCTCTCCATTCTCTAACAAATGAGTCATTCCTGGGGCTTTCTTTAAAGTCACCTCTTGCCTGCTTGAAGCTGTTTCTGGTATTAGTAGGTCTTGGAGAGCCTTTTCCTTTCCCGCTAGCCTAAGGGCTCACCTTTGCATGAGTAGCTCAGCCCATGCACAGCCATTACAACAGGACCCATTCAGGGCCCCAGCCTGACTGCCTGTTCCCTATTCAGACTATTGTCAGGAGAACAATGCATTTGTGTAATGCTGCTGCAGGGAATTTCTTCCTTAATGTATGCCATTTCCCCACCCCCCAGGGACATGCAAGAGTGTGGCACAAGAGCACTGCAAGAGTACTGTATTTGGTTTCCTCAACAGGAATCTCATACACAAAGTGGCAGCATCATACTAGGATTTGAGGTCATTTCCTGACATAGATCCTAGGTTCAATGTTTTTCCCCCCAGCAGCTATCCTGAGGTTGCTGCTAATCCCTTACTTCCCATAACACCACACAGGCAGTTTGGAGGGGTGTATGTGTCAGAACTTCCTCAACATGTCTGTAACTCTCCCACAACTCACCCCCCCCACACACACACACACAGAAATTCCTGCGTACGGGCCTGTAAGGCATCCAAGTGTAGAAGTGAATCTTCCAGGACAAAACAGAGATAGTGATTTGATGTCTTGGTCAGGATGGAAAGTTAAGTACAAAATTTGTTCACTAAAAATTGTTGCACAGCTTATTAAAAATGTCACAGCATGCCACTGTTTGACAAAACACAAAAATCTCTTCCCTGTGAGGTGCATCAGCGTTCACTGCCTTGCCTCTTGGAATGTCACACCAGTTTTGGAGTGTGGACAAGGCCTGAATTGCTGAAGCAACAACCTCATCATGGGGGCAGGGATTTTTTTAATCCCTCTCAAACGCCTCTTTCTCTGTCAAATACATTTTTAAAAAATTCCCTTTCCCAGGTTACCTTTAAATCTCACACCACAATTCTGCAGTAACACAGGGATCATTTCACACACCGCTGAAATGTAAACACCTCTGCAACAGAGTAAGGCAGCAGCTGAATACTACCCAGCAGTTCAGAGGAGCAAGGGAAGTGAGGAAAAACAAAAGTGAAACTGCAGCAGGAATTTTGCAGAGGGAGAATGGAATTCAGCCAGGATAACAGAATTAACACTCCTACACTCAGGATTATTGTCTCCTGGTTTAAGACAAGTGGAATCTTTAACAAGAGGCAGGAGTCGCTTCTACAGCTCATCAGAAAGGTAGAAACCTCAAGCAGAATAGCCAACATATTCCATAATTCCTCAGTCACAGAACTGTGCTCCAAAACATGAGTCTTCATTTAAAAAAAAAAAAAAAAGTAGTCTGATCTCTCTGGATGCAAAGAAAATCCTGAAAAGTTTAATGTAGTATATAAGTGATGAAGTGATGTTTTCCTAAGCCTGCAGAGAGCCTGAATCACGCTGTTCTGAATCATGTCTGTGTATCAAACCCCTCTCCAGCCAGTTGGCTCATTATTACACACAGTTCTAAGGCTCCAGCATTAAGTACATATTCTATAAGTTACCAGAAAATTACCACACCCTCTATGCTTAAATACAGAGAAGGGAGAGATTGCCCATCACACTTACACAAATATGGTATAGCAGCTTGCTCCAGAAGTCTATGGAGTACAGATATTAGAAACTAGCCATCAGAAATGCCACCAAAATCTCAGGCTTTTCTGTAACATTGCAGCCATATTATATATCGGTACCATGGAAATTTAGAGGACAAAGAACTCATCCAGGCCACTAAGACTCAACTAGAGTCATTGGAGAAACTCACCTTATTTAGGATTTTTCCTCTTCATGTCACTGTCACATCTATGTCAAGTCTGAGTTAATGCTTTCCAGGACATAATATCTGTCTAGAAGATGGTACACACTGAACATCCTTACCCTTACTTGAAGTTAAGCATGAAACAGGAAAAGAGAGTGTCCCCTGGTTGATGAAATACTCACCCTGTCTACCTCTGCCTCACCTATGGAGAAGCTAGGAGTATTCACCCTTCAGACAGGTAGATTTGTGGGGATACAGGGGCAGCAAGAAATTATGTGCTAGGCTGACCTCAAGTGCAACAACCTGGCCAGCAGGAGCATAAACCAGCTTCCACGCCACAGAGAAAACCAGCAGCACAAAGATAAGCACCAGGCACCTGTTGACACCAGACCCACTTATCAGACACTGTCCAGTGATAGCAGCAGCAGCAGCTGCTTCTTGACGGGTCGCCAGGTAGCTTGTGGCAATTTCACCACTCAATTCAGCAGGGATCCTTTCTGGGCTGGTGCAATAAATGATATCCCTGAGATAATTTAGTCTGGTGACAGGCCATATCTGAGCAGACCTTGCCAAAGCCCAAGACCACTAGAGATTTTTGCTAGTGTAAAAATGTTAGTCATGGGTGTAAATTTGTGACATTGCTGCAGCCAAAGCCATAGTTTGCCACAGTTATACCAGTGCAAGAGGGCTTTTAGCACTGTAGGCTTTTTGCTTGCTGAACCAGTGAACCAGCAAAAGCGCTTTTTTTTGCCATTTAAGTTGCATCTATGCTTTTGCCAGTATAATTTCACCAGCAATCAGTCCTAGTACAGATCTGGCCTAAATAAGATCTCTGAGCACACCAGCACTAACCGCCAACTCCACCATGGCTTTAAGCAAGAAAGCCTTCAGCGCTCTCCCTCTCTTCTGTCTGGAGCTCAGGAAGCAGCATTGCTCCCCACTTGCCTGGGGCAAACAACTAAATAGTAAACAGCCACTTCACAGAGCAGGAAAAGGACTGTTCAGGACAGGCACCATCTTTTAGCAAGGCATTGCTAGAGAAGGCACTCAAGGGATGAGAGACAATGACAGCAGCAGCTTGGAGGAGGGAGAACCACATCCATGCAAGCCTGGCAGGGGATCACTTCACTAAACTATTAGCCTTGCTGGGAAGCTTGCAACTTCCAAAGCCCAGGGTTATATGAAACACTGCTCTGGGGCAAACTGCACCAACTGAGTGCTTAGCTTACTTGCACTCTAGTGAAGCTGGCAGTGCCCAAGACAAAGACAGGTGGGAGTTTTCAGCAGCACAGAAAGTTCAGGAAGAGATTACACTGCAAAGGCCACATCTTCACATCAAGTCTCCATGCCATGTGCTGTGCAACAAGAGTTATACACCTGCTGATGCAGCGGTGTACACTGACACCTCCTGACTCTGGCCGAAGATAGACAGGAACATAGGATGAGAAGGGGCCTCTTGGAGAAGAGGCCTCTCATCGAGCCCAGTCCTGTTATCACAGGTAACCCCATCATCTAATCCAGAGGTGGGCAAAATACAGTCTGCCCTGAGTTGGTACTCATGCTCTCAAGTCCCTGCAGGCAGCATTACAGCTAAGATAAATAATTATTCTGTCAACCTAGCACTGTCTGTACCAGGGATTAGATCAGTTTAACTGTGTCACTCAGGAGTGTTAGTTTTTTACACTTCTGAGACACAGCTTGCAGATGTAACTTTCCGGTATAGAACAGCCCATAGGGAGACATAGGCCCTGCCTTGGAGATTTTGCAATCTATAGATAAAGGGTGGGAAGAGAGACACAAAGGGGCAGTGACTTGTCCAACATCAACCAGCGCTAGGTCAGCATTAGAGCCAGGAACAGAACCAGATCTCCAGTCCCCTAGGCCAGTGTTCTGCTAACTAGACCCCTATCTGAGAGTCTGCTATGCAGCAGTAACAGAATGGTATCATGGGGAATTTGAGCCCATGCTCAGGAGATTCTGGCTTCTAACTTAGCTGGTAGGTTAATTCCTCTGCAACACTAGCTTTGACTATAATAACTGTGAAGAGCAGCCACGTCTTCCCTTTTTACTACACATATGCTCTTGATGCCCAAAGGAGGCAGCACAGACTACTAGCACCAAGGCTGGCTCCAGCCTCCCATACTGCACTGTGTCTGTGGCAGAACCCCGGGGACATGAGAGAGAGAAGATTCTGCCTTCCACTTTCTACTACTGACATTTCTGAGGAGAAGGGATTTTATTTTCCATATGAAGCCCAAGGTTTGTTTGGGTGGCCTGAATTTACTGCTAGGCAGGGGGAGGAGGGAGAGGCAGGACTGATCCAGACACCTCGCCCCCTGCAGCTCACACCTGCCTCCAATCTAACCAGGGTTAGATTGGAGGTGCCCAGAGCAGGTGAGTAGTGTAAAAAGAGTGCAGTACCTGATGCTGGGACACAAGAGAGTCTGCATACTCTGGGTCATGCATTGCAGTGGAATACTCAGGGATGGGGTCTCTCCAGGAGAGATAAACAACATGGAGGGGAGATGAGCATTATATAAAGGTTATAAATTAAACTGTAAACATGCAAAGGACTTACTGGCCATGATAGTAGCGTTCTGGGTCAAGCTCACTGCAGCCCAGCTGAACTGGATGGCTGATTTATACCTGTGCTGAGCCCACCAGATACCCTGTAAAATACAGCAGGGGAAACATGTTCACCTTGATGAAATATTTTGACTGGAAAGGCATAAACCTTCAATACTAGACCTGTTTGGGCCACAGCATGAGAGGCATTGCACCATGGAGCAGGGCAAGGGCAATGCCTCTGTATAATGCACCTGAATATGAAAATCCATTTGGGTTCCTCTATGCCAAGATCACCAGGTAGAAGTAAATCACAGAAAACTACCTTGCCCTACAAGCCCTCCCAGGGAATTAAAAGTACAAACACTCCACACTTGTGTGGCTTATCGGGATCATCCCCCTCTGATCAGTGTGTGTACGTTGGGAGCGGGGATAGAAATTGGGATATTCCTCCCCCCACTGACTCTGTGCACAGGGAACAGACAGAAATGTGAGGAAATAAGTGAAACTTTGGAGTTTGGTTAAGTAGCCTCTCTGAGGAGAGGGACCTGGTAAGAGAATGCAAATACCTGAAGGGCAGGAATGAATACCAAGCAAGGAGAGGGATTAGTAACACCAAATCCACACATTTCATAGCCTAAGCACTTTAGAGCTCTCTAATTAAAGCCCAGAGAGGGCTGATTATTTGGGGGTTACATACAGGGCACAATGAGAAAGAAAGGGACAAAAGGAAAATATAGGCTGAGTCCCAGGAAAAAAGTCTTCCTAGAGACTGACAGTTAGGAATAGATGGGTAAGAATGTTTTATACACTGTAGTGGCTGTGCCCTGTGCTGGGACTTTCATGGTTTTTAATTTCTCCTGGCAGATTAATACTGAGGCTGTGAATAGAGGTCAGAAGAGATCAAGAGACAACATGGGGGAGGGAAGTTAAATGGGTTTGATGAGAATGTGAAGGGTGGGTTTCAACATCAACCAGAAAAGTGCTGAGTTCACTGTGAAGGGAGCCTGACCCAACATGCTGAAGTCTCCTGCCTCACAGGAAAGTCTGACCTTGATTATCAGCTGGTGAACCATCAAAGCTGTGCCCCCCCAAACCAGGTTAGTCTCTTCCTCACAGACCAAGTTGCACAAAAGACTTCTGTACGGAGTTCTTATCGGGCTCAGTGTGGGGAGGAGCTGGAAAGTCCTGTTACTGAATATCCTGTACAGATTCTAGGAGCTGTCTGAGCTCCACATTGGGTTCATTAGGGGCGGGCTGGCTGGCAGGAGCAGCACTTTGCTGGGGAAGGTAATGAGGGAAGCACCTCAGCACAGCGCATGTTAAAAATAAACAAGTAAAAATAGCAGCCCACTTACATTTGAGATTCATTTGGGTCCCCATGCCATAGTGTCCCTGCTGGGGAAGAAAGACCCCAGCGCTCCCTGTCTCGGCCTCCTCCTACTGGTATGGGTATTTTAGTAGGCAATGCTGCAGCCTGGCCATTTAGACTAGAGTTATCTGGGTTATGAGATCAGTAGTGGAAGGAATAGCCTCAGACACAGCAGACACCCAGGGCAGGCAGCAGTTTCAGAGGAACATGACCAATGCAGCAGGTGAATCATGAAAAGAGCCAGCAGCAGAGCTAGGAACAGCATGCAGGAGCCCTGCTCAGGCTAGAGGCAGGGAAAAGGCACTGCCCTCTGCAGTGAAGTGTGCTGGCCTTAGCTTTGCCCCATAAGATCTGGCAGGGGGAGGGGTATCGGGGACAGCCTGTCATTTACTTCCCTCACTCCTATTCTTAGGTCTTTTCTTTTCCCATTTCCTTTGTTTCAATCTTCAATGAACAGGAAGAAAAGGGAAGGAGCCTTGACAAATCCAATCAAGGTTCAGACAAGCCAGGCCATGCACTAATGAGGGAAGAGGGAAGCAACAGAGGAGAATGGTAGCCCCAAGAAATGCTTGGTGCACAGAGGAAGAGGGATTCATGCCAAACAGGCTAACGGAGCACGTCCCCAGTCTGACAAAAAGAATTGCTCTGGGGTCCCTTCTGATCTAACCATTTGATTCCTCTATTCCTTTAATTCTCAAATGAAATAGCCCAGATCTCTCTGTCAATGTGTCCATCTGAGCTTGGAATGTAGTGATCAAAGGCTCTCTGGAAACAAGGGGATTTGAGAAGGGGAATCTCCAAATGTGCAGTAAAGGGGCATCACTTTGTAACAGACGCACAGGAAGGATCCTTTGCTCACTCAGGTAGACAAAGAGGAGGAATGTTCTTCCTGGCAGGTACTATGGGAAGCTAACAGGAAACTCAGGGCTGTCTCAGGCCCAGTGATGAGGAGTGGTGCCTAACAGTAAGCGATTGGAGTAGTGTGTGCCATTGAACAGAGAGGAGGCCAGCAATCCCAATGCCCTTTGCCAGTTTATCTTCTAACCTAAATGTACTGGTCTGGGCATGAAGAGCCTGGAACAGCAGGAGACTAAGTTTCTTTAACATATCTGCAAGAGGAGCAAGAAAACCAACCTTTGGAGGATGCTGAGCTGACGGGGCTATCAGGGACCCCAGCAGCAGCTGGCTCCTGCACTGCAGATCCAGTGGTAACACATTGGTTGAAGAGAAGCTTCCCCAGTTACAGGTTCATGGCTTCTGCAGGCAGAGAGCACGGGTTCCAGCTAAATGTGGAGTCATCCCATTTCACCACTTGAAAACCCAAAAGACAAGAACTCCTAGTCACTGAATTATCAGGTTATAAAACAAAGGAGGAGTGGGAGAGAGATCAGGGACCATACCCAGGAAGAGCCCCAGAGGTGCAATGGGTGAGGTACCTTAGTGTGAAGTCATCCTGAGAAGAGCCCTGAGGCATATGCTACACGGTCACCAGCCCAGTCTCTTATGAATCCCCTCAAGAGCGCTGCTCACTTGAGTAAAGTCTCCACATTTGAGCATTAGGCCACTACAGTAAATAGTCTCAGGCCTTCAACTGAGTGCTGCCCACTAGGGCTCACGTACTGCACCTGGGAGAAGTGTTATCCCTTCAGGATCCTTTATCTCTCTTGTCAAACCAGTCTTTACCTAACTCTCAATTAGTCAGCAACATTTGGTCTCCCAAGACTGCTGGTCTAAAGGTTGAGGCTGTAATGAAGCAGCATGGCCCTGTGCACAGAGCATTAAGGTGGAACCAGGACTCCTGGGTTCTGTTCTTTACTCTGCCACTGGCTCTATGAGCCCTTGAGAAAATCCCTTGTTATCTGTGCATCTGTTTCCCCATCCGTAACATGGGAATGAGGAAAGTTCTCCCACCTCAGTGAAGTGCTTTGATCTCTATACAGTAAATGCGAAGTGTACTATGTCATACTGGATGGACCAGAAACTTTGGAGATACAAGAGTGTAATTCAGACAGCTGTTGCCTTTGTGAGTTTTCCCTAGAGCAGGACTCCCTGGCTTCTCTTCATACCGTGTGTACATAAGGAATGGACAGAAAGAAAGTTGAACATTTGTTTAATCACTTCCTTGTCCAGTGAGCATCCCAAATTAACAACCTGAGCCTCAGTGACACGTGAGAAAGTGAGGAGTATCTATTAAAAAACATTCCAATATTAAGGAGCAGTAGGGCAGAAGTAGATGGAGGGAGGAGTCATAACATTCTTGGGATGAAGCCAGCACTAGTTCCTTAAAAGGTCTCCCATGTCCCCCAGGTTCTCATTCGACAGTACCTCCCCATCTCCCATGGCTCCTATGTCACACACATTCATTTGCTTAGTCCCAGAGACACAGGCTAGGACAGAAGAGAAAGTGAGCTGCCACATGTAAACCCCAGTTACATAGCAGCATGGATGGATAGACAGTGTGACATGAAGGATGGCATATCTCCTCTCTCCAAGCCATAGACTGCTGCCTACCCTAGCCTCTTTCTTGGAGACAAGTGCAGATCTCTGACCTCCAGCTGTACTCTATGATTCCCAAGGGCAAACATCTCCTTTGAGGCTCCTTTACCCTCTGACATCTCACACTAGATTATCACAAAATGCATTCATGCCAGGTTCCAAAATCAGGAGAACATATTTACTATTGTATTTTCCTTTGCTTGTGCATTTCACGTAAGCACCTCATGACAACACTTGGCAGAAATTACTCCTCATATCCCACCATGAGGTAGCAAAGTATCATTTCCATTCCACAGACAGGGAAATCGAGGCACAACATGGCAAAGTAACTTGCCCATGGCCATTCAAGACATTTGCAGCACAGATATAGAGAACTCAGGAGTTCTGATTCCAAGTCACTGTCCCCCACCCCTGTTCCCATGGCTAGACACCACTCTCTCCTAGAAGTACAGGCGCAGTGGAATAGCAGGGAGTGCCGCAAAGCATGATTGAGATGCTCTGGTGGGGTGGGGGGGGGGGAGGAGGAGCTTTTCACAGTATCAGTAGGCCTGGACCCACCAGTTGGCTATTACCCTGTCCAGGAGAGACCCAGGATTCTCTGGCAGATGGGGTAGAGAAGAGACACAGTACTTTTCAGTTTTCTTATCACTGAGGCTTTGGGCCCTGCTGATGTCAAAAGCCCTTGCAGTGAGCCAGAGAAGATACTACCTTCAATATCCAACCAGATTCTTAATCTTCCAGATAAGACTTCAGAGTGAATTCAAGATCAGTTAATAAAGTTGTGGTGTAACTGTCACAACTCTGCTGTAAGGATTCCTGCTGGCAGAGCTGCAGCAGTGAAGCCAGGAGCAGAAGGGATGTTCCTACAGCTGAAATTTTTCTTACCAGACCAGGAGAAGCATCTCACACAAAGTTGCGGGGGAGGAGGGGATTTACAGGAAGGAAAAGGTCTCCATGCCAGCAGAGCTGATCCTGAGTTAATGAAGTTAGAAGCCTTGTCAGACTAATTTTTCTGCCCTTCAGGAGATGCAAGGCTTGACCACCTTCCCTGAACAAACTCTATGCTCATTATAAAAAAAGACCTACACAGAAAGAACATCCCTTTTGTACCCTTTGGGCTTTCTTTACCAAGCACAGAATTTATGTAAATATTTAACCTAAACAGGTTACATATTTGTACATGATAAATTCAGGTCTCATCTTCCCTGCTTCTTCTAAAAGACTATGACCAACTGGAAAACCAACAATATTATGCAAAAGAAAGCAGACAGAGAGAAGAGACTGTGGAACTTAGATTTTGGGTTTGTTTTCCTTAACAGTTAGAAAAGAAAGCTTTCACTGGTGAAGAATCAAACACCTCCCTCCGTCCTCTTCAGTCAAGAGCTGGAAAAGGCTATTATTTCACTTCACTCAGTCACCCATGGAGACCTCCAGCAAAAACAGGGAAGAGTACCAGACTTGATATTGTTGCTGTGCCTGAGGAAAAATACAATTTTTTTTGAGGGAATGGGGCGGGGGGGGGGGGGACTCTCAGGCTCTCTTCATCCACCATAAACAAACAAAGGCAAAACCTAGTCTCTCTCTGACACATTTTGGAAGTCCTCTTTAACAAAAGAAACCAAGCCTTAAATAGCCCTAGCATGCTCCTAAGCTCCAGGATGGCTCCCTTTCATTAAATTATCACATTGTCACCAAGACTAAGCCTGGGAAAATAGACCAGTCTTATAGAATTTCAAGGTTCACCAAAGCCAGGTTTTGGCACCAGCCCTCTCCAGAAGGCTGTTGGTTCATACACCTTGAATAATTGCATCTTTCATGCTATGAGGTGCAAAGAGAGGCATCTCCTAGGTCATGAGCTCCCCAACTTTATGGAATGAAATTAATTGTTCCGAGGTGAGGGTTGAGATCTGGCAGTGTGCACAGACCCCAGAACTCAGGTGTAATGCACACCTGTAATCTGCTTTAGCAGCAGCTTCCAGATTGTTTCAAGGTGTTGCACCCTGCAAAGCATGGTCAAAAGCCTAACTTTAGGGGGACAAAAGCCTGTATCACCCAAGCAAAGTCCAGACCTAAAAGGAAAGGGTGCAGTTATCTTGCCAAATGCCAGTGATAAGCAGCATACTTAGAAACTGCTATCACCTAGGTATCCAGGAGCAGATGGAAATCCAATAAGCACTGGGAATTAGAATCTTTCCCTTTGGCATCCGAGAGGTGTCAAGCACAGCACAAAATACACACTTAGGGCAAGTACACGAGGAGCTATGCTATAGTATATAATAGTCCCACATAGTATTTAGCTAGTATGTAATCTCCAAGCAGGCTAGAGAGGGCAGTAAACAGACAAGAAAGGGATTTATAATAAATTGTGTTAATAAAATTATGAAAATCTCACCTGCTTTTTTCCCCTCTTGGAAAATCCCACTCCCCTGATTTTCCTGAATTGTCTTCTGCAGCCTTCTCTCAGACTGGAAGGTCCTCAGGGCAGGAAGCTTCTCATACTAAGTTTGTAAAACAGACTGACTTTAATGTGAACACAGTACAGTTTCCTATCTGCAGAACTGACCTATTCAATGTCAGTTATAACTTTAATTAGCAGGCTCTGTAAGGAAGTGTGTTCTGTAATTATCTCTGCAGCAACAGAGAGCTATCAGTTAAGATAGAAACTTCAATTGTCCACCTGGAATAGTGAAGGGGAGCAGGAGAGTACAGGCCATGGAATAATTCAGATGAATAAAGGGTTGGATACTTGAAGGATCTCCTCCACTGGGGTAAGAGAGGAAAGGGGGACACAGCCAGGAAGGGTTTTAAGAAGGCAGCCAAAGCTTGGGAAGGACAAAGATATAACTAGTTTAGGACTGGCTGATCCTTGGCTAATAACCTGAAACCCCAAACCATTGCTACTCATGCCCAATTACTGGATTTCAAATGGCGCCATTCACTTCAGATCATAGAGAACCAGCACAGCCTCTTGCTTGGAACTCTTTCATGAATTCAGACAGATTTAGGACATTATAGAAAAGATTGCAAATACATTGCTAATGATTCAGACAGAACACAAGCGCACTGGAATAAGCAGGGGACCAGAAATAAAAGGTGTTGTTTATACAAGCGATGTCAAACATCAGGAGCCAAATAATGATAGCTCCAGGTCTTAGATGGATTTCTGAAAAAGACTTTCTGCATGAGGCAGATCTCACTACTCTGTAATTGTGCTTCACACATAAGAGGTGCTACTTAAACAAGCCACTGTTCTTAATCAAGCAAACGTTAGCCTCCCTGGCAATGCATCCTGTCCCAGTTTGGCTTTGTCTACACTGGCGGCTTCTTGCACAAGAACATCTTGCGCAAGTGTTCTTGTGCAAGAAGACTTGTGCAAGAAAACATCCACACTGCCATGTGCGAGCCTGTGCTTTTGCGCAAGTGCGCCCATGGCAGTGTGGATGCTCTCTTGCGCAAGAAAGCTCCGATGGCCATTTTAGCCATAGGGGTTTCTTGCGCAAGAAATCCCTGCTGAGCATCCACACTGCCCTCTTGCGCAAGAGCTCCTGCGCAAGAGGGCTTACACCTGTAAAAAAAGAGCGTAGCTCTTGTGCAAGAAGCCCTCTCTTACCACGCCGTACTGTAAATTTACTTGCGCAAGAGCGGGCGGGCAGTGTGGACACTCTGCAGATTCTTGCGCAAGAACGGCCGTACTTGCACAAGAAGCCATGAGTGTAGACACAGCCTTAGAGACAGGAAGGGTAAGAGGCACCAGGACACTGGAGAAGTTAACTGAACATTTCCAAGCCATGAGACCCAAGTCTTAGTCTGTGTTGTGTGATAGCTTGTGACAGTCTGCCTTGCTCCAGTTCTAATGCACCCTAACAGAACAAGGTATAGAATTTGGGCCAGCCGGGAGAGTCCCAGTTCAGCTTGTAGAATATTCCAGCCTCATTGCATCCTCAGCCTGCTTCAGCCAAGCTTCTCTCCCCTTTCACTGACTTGGTCACTCAGAGTGTGCACTCCCTGAAGTGGGTCTAGTACTTTTGCCATGTTGCTCCCATTAACATTAAAGACAGGGTAGGTGGGATCACTTAAGAAACCGAATTATTAGATGCTACCCAGCACTGAAAGCCTGCCAAAGGGATACTTTTCAGACCCCAGAAGGACTGTTCAAGTTCTGAGAGGCTTGTTCAGATCACCAGAACTGCTGTTCAAAGCACTTCTGAATGCACATTCGTGGGTCTGGCTCAGACTGGCATTTTCATTTAGCTTTGGGTTAGCAAGTTGTCCATCAGACCATGCTCCCCATGAGATGCCACAATGAATGAGGCCTGCCATTCTAGGAAGAGCTTGTATATCAGGGACTAAAGTACTCGCTGTATGTCTGTCTATCTACAGATTACCTAGGGCTGGAAACAATTTATTCCAAAGGGTGTGGGATGAGCTCATAAAAGGATGGAATAAATACAGAACATCAGTCACATAGCAAGTAGCATAGCTAAGCCAGGAAGGTGATCATTTCCTTCATACAAGAATTCAAGGCCCCTTTCTTTAGCCACCCATGAGAGTCAGATTCCTAGTGTGGAGGGGCACGGGTTCCACATTACTTAACCAATTGAAAAGAGCACATGCTCAGGCCTCACAGGATATCATCCCACCTCTGCTAATATGCTAGAGGGGAATGCCTCCTGCCTACCTATGGAGTTGGTACAATGTTTCTCCGCATGTTTCAAGTATTAAGGAGGCAATTCCTCCCAACAGAGACAAACCCTGAAAGTCTGGGTGCTGAATGATGTATTTCTATTCGCATTTAAATGCATAACCTATATTTCAGTACCTGAACACCACTGTCCAAAGCTCTCTAATGCTACACCTCGGTAGCAAGTGCTGTAGAACTGCATATGCCCAAAAGGTAGAATCTTCAGGCTCCTGGAATTTGTGCCACAATGTCAACTCATGCTTCTGGCCCAGGAGAAGCATTGATGGGGCAACTATAAGGTTCAGTGTCAAACTCTACAGGAGTCGATCTCCCAAAAACAGTCTCATCTGGCAGATTCTAGCCAGACAGAGTGCAGGTTGCTGGCAACAGAGCAAGCTGGAGGCACTGAAAGGACAGAGCACTGATTGGATTTGCACTCTCCTCCATACTACCTAGTAATCACCTGACCCCTCAACTGCAGCCAAAGGCCTTCCAGTACCCTACAATGTCCATTACCCAATCTTAGGTTTAACAGTAAGTTGCTGAGAAGCCTGAACTTTGATTTGCATAATAGAACACTTCATCATGCTCCATTAAGTCCCATAAACCAAGAAAGTCAGGCATGGTAATCCCAAGTGTTTTGAGCTGCAATGCCTATAGATCTTTTACCCTTTTCTATCTCCATTATGGAAGGACTCGGGGGGCCAGATTGGCTAACATGTTGTGTAACTTTCCTGAACAAAGATGGAAGGGGTAAAGAACAGAGGTGATTTAGGGAGCAGGGAGGAGGAACAGATAGAGAGCAGGGAGGTTTGTACCCTGCATGACTCCTCTGCCTAAGTGTTCCCCACTTAGTGACAAACTAGCATGTCTAGGAGAAGTCAGAAGACTCCAAGCATCTGATTGAAGACAAGCTGCTGGGCAGCCTGATCCCAAGCTGCTCTCTGGCAGGGCCTGGGCATTTCACTGAAAAATTGTCACAGAAGCTCAGCTAGTCTGAAATGGACATTGTGCTAGTTTGACTGCTGTTGCTGCATGTCTCTGCAGTCAGGATCAGCACATTCCTGACATGAAGTCATGCTTAGCATCTCTCAAACATACATTGAATTCTATTTCATGCACTTCTCTTCTGAGACTAGATGTTCCTTATGCTCAACAATACCCCATCTCCCAATGATCTGTACGGCAGAACCCAGAGGAGCTGCTGCACGTGAGAAACCGGGCCTAACTCTGATGATTAAGAGATGAAAAATGACTATTTTATCCCATCTACTCTGAGCTAGAACAAGACTGTCCACTGATGTCTATTCTCTGGGACATTGTCCCAAACTAATTTTAAATATGCCCCCACAGTTGTACTTCTGACCCTTAAATGTTGTACTTTAAGGGGAATAGGAACTGCAACACATCACATATTCCCTGGCAAATGAGCCAACAGCAACACACTGAGAATTCCTAGCCTTCTGTCTGGCCCATTGTGACCTGTTCATGCTTGCTTACCATAGTCACACAGCAACTGACAGTTCAAAAGCAAGGGGATGAAAGCAAAAAACCTTGCCAGGTCTGCAGGTGAGTCCCCCATGTAGACCAGGGTCCCACAACATACCAGGGCCTGTTCTAGGATCTTGTGGGGAGCAGGTGATGGTGCAGGGTACAGAGCCTTCAAAGAGTTTATAAAAGGTACAAAAATTACAAACACCAAAATTATGAACTGACAGTGACAGACAAGCATCAGAGTAGCAGTGTCAACCACACACTTTATTGGAAACTAGAAATATGCAATCAGGACCAAAACAAGAGCAAATACCTTGCAGCATTATGTGTTAAACAAAGTATTCAGAAAATAAAGGGAAAGCATTAAAAAGACTTGACAAGGTAAGGACATTGTTTGTGTTGTATTTAAATTAAGATGGTTAAAAGCAGCATTTTTCTTCTGCACAGTAAGAAGAAACTTACACAGAACTTCTGCATTAAGTTAATGTTCAGTTACAAACTTTTGGAAGAAATACCATAACAATTTTTTTCAGATTTACAATCAATCTCCATTCCCAAGGTGTTCATAACTCAGGTCTACGGAGTAGTATGGAGAATTCTTCGAGCCCCCGAAGTTTGAACACAGGGATTTTAGTTCTTTGATGTGAAATCTCACAGTTCCCCTGTGGAGTCAGATTTTAGCTGACACTTACACATCCATATTTCATTGTAAGGAATGGAATTAACTTTCCTGCTTTCATTTCAAACGTAGCAGAGGCACCTCCCAAATACCAGAGACTTGTGGATTTTGTTAGTGTAAATGGGGCTCTTCCTTTCCTTCTCCTCTCTGGTTATGAAGAGCAGCAGTCACATCGAACATTTGATGGTACAAATGCTTGACAGTCCCAGGAAATTCTAGCTAGCGTCCCCTCCTTCTAGACACACTCAAAACCTCTTTGCCTTCCACCGGCAGCTGGTTAGCCCATCAGCAGGACTCACAGACCTAAATTAAGGTTCCCTGCAGAGTTGTGAGGGAGGTTTTCATACCTATTCATTTCTATGAAACAGATCCCTCCCCCGGCTTAAAGGGCAGTGGCCATATCACACACTTTCAATCCCACCCCCGTTCCTCAGTCCCCTCCCTCTTGATTTCATGAAGTCTTTCCTACAATTTCAGAAGCGTTTACTAACTCCCTACTGCCAAGCCGACTGACTCTTTTTGCCTTTACACTCATCCTGCTCGTACATCCAGGCTTTGTGAGTGTTTCGAGGCACTGAAAAAGTGCCCAATGGATGGTCCCCAAACGAAGACCCCTCCAGAGAGCTGCAGCACAGAGACGGGGAAGCGAGCGCCCCGACAGTGCCCTGCCACTCGAGTGCTCAAAAGCACCGAGCACTTCATCACTCCTGTCAGCAGGTCTCACCGCTGCCCCGGGGAAAGCAGGGTGACGCAGGGAAAGAGCTCGGCCTGCGAGACTGGCTCGTACCGCGCTTCGCGACTCCTCGGAGTCCGTTAACTCAGCGCGAACGAACGAGACCCTCCGACTCCGCTCACAGCGGGCGCTGAGCAGCCACGAAGCAGGACTCAGCGCTACCGACGCGCGCAAGACCGAGTCCAGCAACCTAGGGGGACGAGGCTTTGCCCGTTACCCCCCGACTCCTCCCGGCTCGCGCGCTCGCCCCCTCGCAGCCCTTTAAATCACCTGCCGCCGGCCGCTCCGCGCTCGATTCATTCTCCTCGCTCTGTTGCTCTGTGCTCCAGTCGGGAGCCTTGGCGCGTGGCCTCGTTGCGCAGGCGCAGTTGGGGCGGGCACCCGGCGCGTGCGTCGCTCAGTGCGCAGGCGCGCCGTAGCTCCCTACCCGGAAGTGCGTGCGGGGTGGAGGGTGGAAGCGGCGGCGAGTCCCGGCCCCAGAGCCATGGCCGCCGCCGCCGCCGGGCCCGTGGGGAGACTACGGCGCCTGTGTCACCGATACCAGGAGTACGTCAGGCAGCACCCGGCCGCCACTGCGCAGTTGGAAGGCACCGTGCGGGGCCTCTCCTACCTGCTGCCAGGTACCGGGGCGGGGAGCGGGGAGCGGGGCAGGGACCCCGACCGCATCGCCACCAGCGCAACTCAAGCCCATCCGCATTGCCCCGAGCTGCTCGGTCCCGGTGAGAAAGGACTTGCCTTGCCCCTCGGCGATTCACACGCTGCTGGGCAGCAGCAGCAGCCAGCTCTGAGCGCGCATGTGGTGGAGAAGACCGGGAAGGTCCGTGCCCCAAGTGCAGCTCAGACTGTGCTGGGTAGTATAGCCAAGTATAAAACCCAGGATGCCTGGTTACAGTGTTTTGGCATATCGCTTTTGGCCCGTAAGATCGTAAGAAAAGAAAGAGCATCTGTCATCAGCCTGAAACACACCCACCTTCCCCCGCTGGACTTGTACAGAAATCGGAAGGTTGGAGAAAATAATAAAGCCTCCTTGCCAGAAGGAGAGAGAGCAATGGGAAGGGGAGGGAGTAACTTGATTTTTTTTTTTCTAGGGCTTGAGAATATTAACCTCTGGAAGCCTTGAGGCATGCTTCACACCTTTTTTACTAAGCTAAGCATTCCCTATCAGCATTCATAACTGTGTCTCTCTGAAGCAGTGATTATGGTGGTTTTTCAGCAGCAAGACAGACCCTCCTTTAACATCTCTCCTTTGTTTATTTCTCAGGTCGCTTTTCTGATTCCCATGAACTTTCTGAGCTTGGTACGTATGCTGGTGTATTGATATGTGGTACCAGAATTGTGCCATCTGCAACTGTGTTGTGCAGACTTTGGGGAGGGCAGGCTGAGCAGTATTGCACTAGCGAAAAAGATGCAGGTCTGAAATCCGAGTGCTGCTACTGCACAGCTGGGATTATTCAGTGGCTGCTGCTCCTTAATGCTCTTGCAAATGTCACTTCAGCTGGGGCAGTGTGAGATGAAGCATTCCCTTGGGTGTGATGGGAAAGTTTGTATCTTTGCCAGCTGCTAGTCTGGACTCTCATGGAGCTCCCTATTTCCTCTGATGCTAATAGCTGCTGTTTGGCTATTTAAATTAGTTAACTTTGCCTTCTTGAACCAAGGAGCAGATAAGCACTCTTTTCACTATCTTGTAGAAGACTTGTGGTCTGGAGCTTTGTACCAGCTGTTGTTTGACTGAAACCAGACAAAATGGCTACATTACTAACTTGGAGTTTGCCAGAGACCCTGCCCCACAGCAAGCTCAGTCTATCTCCCCCTCTGACTGGGGTCATATTCCTGGAACATGGTCCTTGGTCAAAACTCATCATTATCTTAACTTTGCTCTTGGTGGCATTGCCCCTCTCAGCCATCAGGAATCTCTTCATCTCACCCATTCAGTCCCCTCAGTGAAAGATTTTCTTCCTGCGTTCTCGGCTTCAGCCATATCCGATGACTGTGTGGGAAAGGGTTCAGTCAGTTGTCTGCATTTCTTTCCCATGTGAATCATTATCTTCTCCTTTCCCAGTGTACTCTGCCTCCAATCTCCTGGTGCTGTTAAATGACTGGATTCTCCGAAAGGAGCTACAGAAGACCCTGCCTGTGGTAAGGCTCTTGTGTATAGGGGGAGGGGTTGGCACATACATTTCCTATGCTCATCTACAGAGGCTGTGTTTCCAGAAATATTTCTTTAAAAGTTACTGGGCCAGATTCCAGGCCTTGCGACAGCACCTTTATACTATTTCACTCTGGTGGCATAAAGAGGCTGGAGCAGTCCTCCGACTGTCTTGCATGCAGCCCTTAGCATGAGGGAGTGACCAGAGCACTCTGCACTTTGGCAATTCTGGGTGTAGAGAAGTCCCTAGGCAGCTCATGTAAGGTTGCCATAAATTAGAACAGCTTCTGAGTTATGGTCTGGACCACATGAGTCACTGAGAAACCCAGAATCTGGGATGCGCAAAAGAGGCAAAAAGCCTCCTTGGCCCTTCCCCTTTCTTGGGCTGCATCTCCTGTCTGGTGTAATCCAGAATCAGGCCCCTTGTGTCTGCCTTTATGCCAGTCTACATACAGTAAAACAAACAAAACATCTCAACTCTGACATGTTAAGAGATTGAAAGAATCTCTGCATACCTCAAAACAGCCTTCAGCAATCACTGGTAGGGTTCCATTAGAAAGTCCTCTGTTCTACCAACCTGCCTATTCTCTGGGCTTGGATGTGTCAGGCCCTGTGCTAGTTGGAGGATGCAAGTTTGTAGCCAGGATTACAGCTGTATAGAGAACAAGAATGGTGAACTCAGTGGGCCTAACTGGCTTTTCACTGCTGAAGGCCAAATGTGAAATGAGAGTGATCTCAGCCAGTCCTTCTCGTCTCTGGGCTACATAGTGCCTGAAAGTAAATCTGCCATTTACTCCCAGGAGTCCTCAACATACTCCTCCTTGGTTCACCCTGAAAGTAGAACTTTCTGACTGGGCTGGACTTGCACCCCACATGACACATGCCCAGAAACCTGCTGCCTCTTACTCTCCCCCCACTTTGTGTTTTGCAGTCACTACCCCAGCAGAAGTTGCTGACCTGGCTGAGTGTGCTCGAGTGTGTAGAAGTCTTTGCGGAAATGGGAGCTGCCAAGGTGTGGGGTGAGATGGGCCGATGGACCATCATCGTCCTCATCCAGCTGGCTAAGTGAGTGCTCCAGGTAGATGGTATGTGTGCGCATAAGAGGGCTCGTTGACACAGACTCACAAGTGAGATGTTACCTACTGAGCATCCACCAGATTTGAGCTCATGGAAGAAGGTGGTGCAAGCATGTTCCATCAGGCTAGGCACGTTTGGGGGTGCAAAGGACATTAGATTTCTTGCTGCTGCGAGTACTCACTTTTGTGGGACTCCTGGCTGTGGTATGGCAGGGTGAAGAAGGTAGAGCCAGTGATGAGGAGTGTTTATTCCTGTTGCCATGTGGCCCCATTCGCTCAGTGCAAAGCAGAGATTGTGTGTTCCCCGTCCCCTATGGCTGCTGCCTCACCATGAAGCTGGGTTTCTGTAGTGTGTGCCTGATGCTTACAGCTCCTGGCTCGTCTGTATCCCATAGAGCCATCCTGCGCCTCTTGCTCCTGCTGTGGTACAAAACTGGCATCCAGACATCTCCTCCCATCATACCACTGGACAGGGAGCAGCAGCAGCTCCAGCCAGAAGGTGAGTCCATTGCACTGGGATTGCCTCACAGTCTTGCTACTTACCAGACATTGGTAAGTTCAGACATTTTTGGGGAGCAGAGTGGAGTGAGTGTCTCGTTCCATTAGCCCTTGTTGAAAATCCCCATTAGCCAAGTGGTGTGGGCAGCAGGGAAGCTGCAAGAATTCCATAAGGCAGGCCTCTTCAGTACCAGTCTTCTCCCCAGCATGCATCTACACACTGGTTAGTTAACTTAACAGCACTGCTCTCTTAGACTGTCAGCCCTATAATAGGCCTAAGCCTTGAATAGCAAAGAGGACTGAAAGTCTGGCTAGAGGTGCATTAGCAGAGCTGGGGGGTAGGGAACCCAGGACTGGAGTAGCAGGTTGCATATGTGGCCCTGTGCTTTCCTGCACTTTACTTGGCTGTGCTTAGTGTTGGCAGTTTCATCAAAGCCAGACTTAACAGCTGAAACATAAAGGTGTCAGACTGAAAAGACTCAGGTTCGCTGGCGTCATGTAGTTAGTAATCTAGATGGAGGAGATGGGCCTGCAGTGAGAACTTTGTCCTGGTACACCTCAGAGCATGGTTCACAAAGAGCTACAAGGAAATTGCAGCCCTGATCTCACTGTGGTGCCTCTCTCTTGGCAGACAGGGAGGGCAGGTTAGCAGGGAAGGAACAGACATATGTCGGGAGGCGCTCCAGCCGCGTTATGAGGTCCCTCGAAAGCAGTAAGTACTTCCCCCGATCAGCTTGTGCCCTGGCATTGATCCCTGCACTTGCTGGTTCTGCCTTGGGTCTGTGGCCAGGCTAAAGATTCCTCTTCGAGTGTAACCAATGGGAGCTAGCTGACGTACCCAAGAGGGTGCTGTTCCCATCTAGAAATGTGAATGGGTAACTGGTAAGCCTCACCCATAATGAGTAATGCTTACTGGCTCTGGTTAACCGGTGGGGGCTGGAGCAGCTCCCCACCAGCCTTGGGCTGCTCCGGGCCCAGGTGTGTCACTGGCAGGTGCTTCTCCGGTCACCTGGAGCAGCCTTTGTCTGCAACTGGAGCTCCCTCTGTGCTGGCTGTAGCCATCACCTTCTCCTTACTAGGGGAAAGCCAGAGCCACAGCCTCAGAGTTCTCCCATTCCAACCCTTCCCCTGGGTGTCACTGAAAGGCCTGCATTGGAGGCTTGGGAAAGGCATAGTTTGCATTAGAAACCTTGTCTGCAACTCTATTTCAGCCCCAGCCTTGGAATCCAGACACTGGGGTTCTCCCCAACAGAGGGAGGGAAAACAGAACCGAAGAGCAGAGGAGATGAACCAGACTCCCACCCCTCTGGGGCTTCAGGAAATCATTGCAGAATCTATCTACATCACCCGGCCTCTGTTCCACTGTATCCTAATTTGACTTTAATTAGTGCCTGTGGTGTGCATTGTACCCAACCAGTGCATCACAGCCTCGGTGCTCACCCTTCCATGCAGCTGGTCATGAATGGATCAGGCACAGGAAGGGCTCTAGCCAGGGTCCCTGTATGTGCTCAGCCATTTGGGCTAGAAGACTGGGTCATGCCAGCCTCTTTCATGGGGCCTTAAGCACTGACCTGTGAGAGTTCAGCAGCTGTTGCCTGGTGGGTCCTTTTAGCTACACACACAGCTGCAACCAACCATGTCTGTTCTCTCCATTCCTTAACCCTTTGTTCCCAGTGTTGAGTTTAGGTGTGTGGGGCCAGAAATCATGGAAGCCCTGGTTCCTCTCAGGAATCTTGGACATCACAAGGTCAGTTGGAGGGAGGCCACCTGGAGCTTCAGCACTTGGGTTCCATTTGGATGTTTTGGGGATGAACTCCCAGGCCTGTTTGTCTCCATTTTCCCCATTTGATCCCACTGGTGCCCTGCTGTTCCCTGCTGCGTAAGTGCTGCAGGCAGAAGCAGGGGGGTGGGCGTGCAGGTGCAGCTGCAGGTGAGAACAGTCGTTTGTGGCAGCAAGAAATCTTATGCCTAGATTCTCAGGCTCCTGCCCTGCAGCACCTTTGCTCTGCACAATCCTCTGCTGGGTGTGTGTCCATCCTTTCCTCTGAAGAGGAGCAGGGAAGCCTGCTGAGAGCAGTGAGAACTAAATGCTGCCCTGGCTGTAGATCTCTGAGTTAACTCCCTGTCTTTCCAGCTTGAGTTTACTGAATGATATGAAAGATCTGAATAAGCACGAGCGCTTGGAGCTGAGACGCCGAACCATCCTGCTGCTGTACTACCTGCTGAGATCTCCTTTTTATGACCGATACTCAGAGTAAGGTGCCCTGCTGGCTGTTTTCTGAATGTACCCTCTTTAAGGAACTAGTCCCCCAACAGGCTTTTTGATGAACAAGGTGTTTTAAGAACATAAGTGGCCATATTGCATCAGACCAACAGTCCACCTAGCCCAATATCTAATCTTCCAGCAGTGCCAGGTGCTTCAAGAGAAAGAACAGAGAAGGGTGATTTTGAGTGATCCACACCCTTTGTCCAGTCCCTGCTGGCAATGAGAGGTTAGGGACACACACAGCAGGGGGTGGTGTCCCTGCTCATCATGGCCGATAGCCATTGGTTAGACCTATTCTCCAGGAATTTACCCAATTATTTTTTGAACACAGTTATACTAAAGGGGCTTTGGTGCCTCTCCCTAGGGTAATACTAGCTAGGATGCCAGAGTGGGATCAGACTATTGAAGATCTCAAACGTCTTTCGCTCTGACCTACTTCACCTGCATCTCTGTGGTTTGCATTCAAATCCTGACGTGGACAGTTGTGGGGATCTGGCAGTGTGGGGCTGCAGGATATTTAGGAGCCGCAAAGCAGCTGAGCTGAGAGAAATCCAGTTTCCATTGCCGGAGGAGGAGTCCTCTCTATTTGGCAGACTGGGATGTGAGCTCATTGCACTGGACTCATCCACACTCTTTCTGTTTTCCCAGGGGCCAGATCCTCTTCCTCCTCCGCCTGCTGGCTGATTATGTACCCGGGCTCGGATTAATCACACGTAAGTAGGCAGTAGTAGTAGCTGCATTTCCACTGGAAGGGGCTGGAGCTGAGGGTGGGGTGAAAAAAAGCCCCTGGGATATTTGCCACCAGAATACCTACCATTAACACTCATGTGCTGGTTTAAATCCAAACAGTAAGGAGTTAAATATCTTAGGGACTTAAGCTGAATGATTGTAATGTTTCAAATCCCCCTGCAGCTAGAGCTGGCTGGATTCCAGTCCTGGGTTCCCTGCACAGCTTTGCCAGAGCACCTCAGCCCGGACCTCCAGTGCACTCTGCTGTGTGGGTCCTGCTCTGCTCCCCTCTGTCCATCTTCATCCACCTCATAAGCACTGAGCTGTGCAAAGCACAACCCAGCATGGTAACCCTGTCCAAACTGCTACCAGGACACTTACTCCATAGTAGTTTTGTATGGACCATAAATTAAAGAATGGAAACAGTCATACATTTCTGTAGCACCTCTTCCTGGGCACTGCACAATCTCTCTTCTCCCACTCCCTGCTGAAACACAGCCTTGGCTACATGAGTTTAGTTAGGGACTGAGGGAAACTCTGTCTTTGCAGCTAATCTTTGGTGCTGAGTTGGGTTACTACCCTTCCCTATGCTGGGGTTGGGGCCCTCCTCTCCCACAGGTTTCTTCCCGTCGGCAGAAGCAGTCCTGGGGCAGAGGGGAAACTCAGTCACTATTGTGGAGGTGTCCGGGCCTCATTTGTTGCCTCTGTTGTCCAAATTTTAAGGCCTGTTATGGGTCAGTGAGTTTTGTCCTGCTCTGCTCCCGGTGAGTACATTGGAACCACCACTTAGCATGGCCCAGTTGGAGATTTTCCTTGGGGAAGAGCTGGGATTGACGGGCATCAGCAGAAGTGCAAGTGGGAAATTCATGCTCAAATGGACAGCTGTTGTTCCCCACTCTGGCTCATCTGGTTCCTCTGTTCTCTCATTTCAGGACCAATGATGAATTACCTGCCAGCTTGGCAGAAAATCTATTTCTATAACTGGGGCTGATGGGGAAGTGGCCCTTTGCTGCTGTGACTGGGGCTGGCTCAGAGTGGCAACAGGATGTCTCTGTGGAGTGCGAACTGGCCGGAGGGATGTTTCTGTTGTATCTATTTTCAGTTAAACCATTGATAAGAGACTCCCATTCTCTGGAGGCAGGGGTTGTAACTTTTTTACTTAGCTAGCTGTGAACAATGGACACTGTGGGGGTCAGAGACCTTGCCACCCCGACATGTATTATACCGTGGCTTCAGTGCTGGTCCAGGCCCTTTTTTTATAAGCACTTGGGTTTTGTATGGCTACGCAGTAATAAAGGCTGGCAGTGGCACCAGTGTGTTGGGGACTATCTGTCTGCTTTGCCTCTGAGCGCTGGGATTTGCCCCACGCCGCACCTCTTCCTGCTAAGGAAGCTGGCTGTGCTGAAGAGGAAGCCCTAAGACCCTTTGCCCTCCCAAGGTTTCTCCCCAAGTCTGAGTTTTCTGTCCTGGGTTGCAACTCCCTTCCCTGTCCTCCTCACCCTGGATCACCCCTGCTCATACTAGCTCATACACGGCTGCTAGTCCAGTAACACAGCTGTGTGCTGGGGCAAGAGAGCTTTGCAAGGCAAGAACATTTTCCTCCCTCAACTGCAGATTTGGGGGCACTGCATCTCAGACTGCCCTCCAACTGACCTCCACCATAGCTCTAGCAGCAAGGGCCACCTCTGCCAGTCCCTGTTTCCGTGACACTCACTGCCTGTTTCGCAAGCATGCTCTTCAATGCTCTTTCCCCTGGAGCATGCATCATGCACACATGCTGCTGCCTTGCCCACAGCTGGTATTTTTGGTGATCGGCTCAGGCTGTTTAATTTCCTGCAGCTCCCCTGCAGGTATTGCATGCCACAGTTTTTACATGGCTTTTCTAACAGGCCTTGTTGAGCAGCTGCCAGGGGAGGGGGCTGGCCAAAGCTGGAAGTGCAGGCAAATCAATTCAGCAAACATTTACCTATGTGCACAGTGCAAAGCTTAATGGCCTGGGTCGGGTCTACGGGAGCTCAGGAGCAGCTCATGTGATTGGGGTGGTTAGTCTCTTTACTGGCTGAGGAATGGTAAATGGAAACACCAGCCAGGGGTGGTGCAAACTCCCATTCGCAGAGCTACAGAACGTCTGGTCCTGTAGTGTGAGGTGTGTTCTTGGCCTGGGTTTCTTATTTCCCAGCTCGGATGATGCATTCTCATGCCCAGCCCCCCCTGCTGCTCTTTCAGTCCTGCCCTCCTAATGCCCCTTTGTTCTTTCAAAGGCAAGGGTCAGCCGCCTTTTCAAACCAAAGAGCCAAACTACATCAAAATTCAGAATAAGTGGTCAACAAAGAGCTGTATAAGAATGCCCATTTGCATGACTGACAGTATACAACTTAATATTACTGATAATTCACATGACTAATAATAGTGTAAATGAAACATTGTACTCAGGTTTTAGTTAATAGGACTAATGCTGCTGTATCTTTTCACAGCAAGTTTTCTTATGTTGTAAACATTTCTTTGAATTTTACATCATAACTGGTCAAATCTAGCTGCTCTGGGGCTGTGCTCTGGCACCTGGGCAGCCATAACCAGCTTGCCCAGGGCTGGAGCTGCCAGGGGCGCAGTGGGCAGCTTGCTCTGAGGCTGTGCTGAGCCACCTGGCAGACCGCTCTGGCTGGGTGCCAGTGCTGGGATGCGGTGGACTCCCAGAGCAATCCACCTGCTGAAGGCAGAGATGTGGAGCAGCCAAGGCAGCCACATCAGCTTGCCCCCGGCCACACCTGGTGCCAGCTGAAGATAGGAAGGATAAGGCAGTGGCTGAAGGTAGAGTGGTGGAAGGGGTGCTTTAGTGGTCTAATGGATAAGGCATCAGCCTCCGGAGCCTGGGGTTGTGGGCATAGTTCCCTCTAAGCTGTGCAGCCACGCACAAAATTCTAAGCCCACCCATCCTGTTTGCAGAGCCATGTAGCCGCACTCACCACTCACTTTCCTGTTGGAAGGTGAGTGGCATGGTGGTAGGTTCCAGCTCCAGTGTATGCTATGCAGCCCCAGCTTGTGGGGCTGCATAGCTGGCAGCTGCCCCCTTGTGCTCTGGCTGGAGCTGGGTGTGGTGAGCCTCACCACAGCCCCTGCTCCAGCATATACCCCACCACATCAGAGGCTCATATAGCTGTACATGCACCAATGTGAGCTACGCCATCAAGTGCCAGCAATGGCCCTCTACCATGTATACTGGCCAGACTGAACAGTCTCTATGCCAAAGGATTAATAGACACAAATCAGGTATTTGAAATGGTAACACACACACAAACCTGCTGGGGAACATTTTAAGTTGCTCGGTCACTCACTGAAGCTATGTCTACACCGCAGTGCTATTTCGGGATACCAGAGGATCTGGAAATAGCTATCCCCCGTCTTAACAGCAAGCCCCTTATTTCGGGCTCCGTATTCCAATGTCCCTATAAACCTCATTCCACAAGAAGTAAGGGACATTTTGGAATAGCGGGTTATTTAAAATGTGGCACTGTGTGGACAGTGCCAAATTACAAAATAAACTATTTCGGAATAAGATTGAAGCAAGATACGCAATTTGCATAGCTCAAATTGTGTATCTTATTTTGAACTACAGTGTAGTGTAGACATAGACTAATGGATCTAAAAGTGACAATATTGTTACAAGGCAATTTCAAAAACCAGCTGAAGAGAGAAGCTACAGAACTTGATTTCATTTACAAGTTTGACATCTGTGACAGGTTTAAACAAAGTCCTTAACTGGATGGCCCGCTACATTCCACACCCTAATGACATAAGAAGCCAAGCACTGGGTACTTAGAACCCACTCTATCAATCAGCCTCATTTATCATGGACATGCTAATTGACAATATATTTTTTTTCCTTCTCTTTCCCACCCCCCATCCCCTCTAACAAAAATATGTATAGTTATAATGAGTTTTCATGAGTAAAACCCGCTTCCTCAGATGAGTGGAAATAACTGAAACCAACATATATCAACTCATCTGAGGAAGCGGATTTTACCCATGAAAGCTCATGATTCTATATATTTTTGTTAGTCTTTAAGGGTGCGTCTACACAGCACCTAAACTCGAAATAAGATACACATTTTCATCTACATGGCACCAAATTTCTAAATAACTTGCCATTTTGAGACATCCCTTAACCCTCATGAAGTGCGGGTTCCAGAGATGCCAGAAAGTGCACCCATTATTAAAAAAAAAAAAAAAAGCAAAATATTGGGCATGTTTCAAAGATGGGGGGTGGGGGTGGGGTGGCTGTGCTGTCCAGATGTACCCTAAGGCGTCACGGGACCACTCATTACAGCTCAGTCTGACCAGACTGAGATCTTGAACTACACAAAGACTTGGCATCTGTTAAAGAATAAGAAGGGCTTCCAAGCAACTTATCACAGTAATTGGGTAGCTAAGGGTGAGCCTTTGTGGTCTTTAAACCTGCACTACAGCCATGCACTGAGAGTTTGAACCAAACTTGGCATTTTTCAGAGATTTGATTTGAAGGTCTTGTGCTCCCTGTGGGTATGTATGTCTACACGGCATTCCTCTCGAGAGAGAGGAAAGCAAATGCAGACAACCGAAAGTGCAAATGAAGTGGGGATTTACCTATCCCGTGCTTCATTTCCGTAATAGCACTATTTCGAGAGAAAAAACCAGGGTTATTTCGAAATAAAACCCTTCCTTCGAAATAACCCTTACTCATTTTTTTGAGGCATAAGGGTTATTTCGAAGGAAGGGTTTTATCTCGAAATAACCCCATTTTTTTCTCTCGAACTCGTGCTATTCTGCAATAGCGCCATAATGTGATTATGCCAATGAAGTGCAGGATATTTAAAATCCTTGCTTCATTTGCAATTTCGTGTGTCTGCATTTGCATTCCTCGAGAGAGAGAGAGCGAGAGGAATGAAGTGTAGACATACCCTTTCTGTCCTGTTTCTGTGTCTGTGTGGGGAACAGCAGTCACTAGCTGCCATAGGGACAAATGTCTCCCTCACCCCTTAAACTAAATGAACACTGAAGTCCATTTGAGATTTTCCTGAGCAAGAACCTCAGCATTTCGCTATGTGGCCCTATTGATTTGACCATGGGTGTTTTGAAGTGGATTGGTTAGGGACGGCTACTGAGAATGTTGCAGTATTAATTTTATTCAATTTCACATTATTTTAAGTCATGAACCTTGTCACTTGTTTTAGTAGTCTTTCTTCCATAACGTTTAAAAACTATATAACAGATATGTGTTTGTTAGTAACTAGTCGGTAGCACACATCCGAAGAAGCACCATAACCTTCATTGTTCCCACTCAGGTGTGCACATCTGCAGCCATGCACAAAATAGTCTAAGCCCGCCTTCTTCACACAGCTGCACAGCAGCACTTGCCTTCCTGCTGGATTTGGAAGATGAGTGGCATGGCTGCTTCCGTGGCTGGAGCTGTGTGGCAGGCAGGGCTGGGGCTGGGAGGGGCCACTACGCTGGTGGATGGGGATGTACTGAGGGCCAGTTGTTCCAGTTGCTGCTGGGGTTTGCAGCAGCGTGGTGGGCCAGTAGGTGGCTGCCACGGGATTTTGGGCTGCGAGTGAGCAGGCACGTTGCTGCTGTAGGAGTTTGGGCTGCGGGTAGGTGGGTTGCTGCTGTGGGTAGGCAAGCAAGCAGTTTGCCGCCCATGTCTGAGGCCATGGGCTGCTGCTGGGGTTTGCAGCCATGTGGCAGGTGGATTGGGGCAGTGGGCGGGCAGGTGGGTTGTTGCTGCCAGGGTTTGGGGCTGAGGACGGGCGAGTGGTTGGTTGCTGCCCAGGTCTGAGGTCACGGGCTGCCGCTGGGGTTTGCAACTATGTGGCAGGCAGGTCACTGTCGCCACAGTTTGGGGCTGAGGGTGGGTTGCTGCTGCCGGGGTTTGGCGCTGTGGGTGAACAGGGTGCTGCCAGCGAGGCTTGAGGCAGTGGTAGAGTTGCTACCAGGGTGCTGCTAGTGGTCCCGTGGCTGCTCTATGGCCTGGGCTGCGTGGCTCTCACACTGTGGGGGCGAGGTAGAAAAGACAAAATCAGCTAAAGTGAGAGCAAAATCAGCATTTCTTCAGTCTTGAGTGGGACTGATTCTGCTGTCACACAGCTGTAAATCAGCAATAGTTATAAAATAGGTATGCGACTAAATGTTTACACTTTTTTAAAAAGAGCAGCTGAACACAAAATAACATTTTGGGAGCTGTTTCACTACAGCACTAGTTTGGAGCTTACGCTGTAAGCATATTCTGATGCATTAGAAATTTGAATCACTGTTTTGAATGGTCCTCAAAGACTAAAATGTGGGGTTTTTACAGCTGTTGGGGGTATGCTTAATTTACTTGATATTAGACTTCATTCTCCCATACTTGTACTGAAATAAAAGCATCTTTAAAAATGGAAGGAAAAAGAGATTTGCTGTAGTAATCATAAGCAGTGGACTATGGAAAAACTAAACATTCTTCAATGTTGCACAATGCAAAGCCACGGTTCATCTAAAATATACATCTCTGTATTACTCTTTTTGTCTAGACACCTATATAGTTAATACCTATATTGTCTCCAGCTTGATACTTGGTGCCAGGCTTGCCTCTGCTGCTCTCCATCCAGCCAGCAATGCTGGCCAGTGCAAGTGACCCTGCCTGTGGTGGCCCCTTTTGTGATGTCACAGTAGGGCTTCATGGTGTCATTATGTTCCATCAACGAAAGAAAAGGAGAAGAGGCTGAGTTCAGCTTGGTTCTTCAAGAACACAACCTAACTGGGCTGAGCTCTCTAGGCTGCATGACACTGCACCTGCTACTGCCACTCCTGCTGGGGGCCGTGCTTCCAGTACCACTTCTCCACAGGTAACCTAGGCTCTGCAATGTTTGGGCCCACTCCCTCCTCCTCCAGGTTCCGGCCCTAGAATACATGCAGGTGACTCGGGCATAAGCTGAGCTGAACCCAGGCCCTCCCCAGCTGGGAACTGGAGCAGGTGTTTTGCCCTGGTTGGGCTATGCAGAAGAATCAGAGTGTGTACAACCTATTTGCTGCCTCTTAAACCATCGTTATCCCTCCCCCCGCCTCCAATCCCAGGGGGCACCTTTCCCTACCCAGCCTACCTGTCACTGAGCTGCTTCAAGCTGTATAATGCAGCCTGCTGTAGGGAGGGAAGCTAACACACAAGTCACCTGCCCACATTAAGGGCACTCATCAAATGCTACTAACCTGGCCCAATCAGCTGGTTTCCTAAAGCCCCTGGTGCTGCACCACCCTTCAGCTTTAACAGTCACCTGAGTCTCTCCTAAGCCAAGTGCAGTTACTCACCTTCTCCATCCTGCCTTGCTGCAGCACTCAGGCTGGCGCAGTGGCTGTTCCAGAGAGGCACAGAAATGCTCCGGCAGCTCCTGCCCTGCCACTGGAAGGATCCTTCAGTGAATGTCTCAGCCTGGGAGCTGCCCGCGCCCCTGACCCTGCATTTCTATTGCAGGCTTAGCGACACAGTCCCTGAGGATTTTGCTGTTCCCCTGGAGCTCCCACAGCAGCACTTTGGCCTGGTGGATGGTACCAACTTACTCTGCTCTAACATGCTGTCATAGGGCCATGGCCAGTTCCTGTTCTGCCTCCTGTGCCAGCAAACCAAGTGCCCACTGCCAGGGCATGTGAGAGGAAGGGTCACTGTGCTTGGGGGAGGGGGAGGTGTAACGCTGTTCCCCAGTCACAAGTCTATTGGGGGGGGGGGGTTTGTGCAGGGCTCCTGCTTGCAGGGGCAAAGAGAGGCTTCCCAGCCCTCACCCCCCCCCCCCCCCCCCCCAGTGAGCTGGAAGAGCCTGGTTTGCTGCGTAAGGGGGCCACTTCAAAGCCTTGTCAGGCTCAGCGCACCTTCCCCAGAGGCCAAGGAAGGATCATTATCTACCCAAGCACTACAGCATAGGAACAAATTTCAGCAGAGGCACGCAAGCCCAATGCCACTGCATGGTAGGAGTTACTGTTTTCAAAGGCCCATCTAGGTGAGCCACAGACTCATGGAGCTAGCAGGATATGCCATCACTGGCCACTGTGGCTCACCCAGCAGCCTGTTGCCATACCGACCACTGGCCACCAATCCACACTGCAGCTAGCCCTCCCTCCCGCCCCCTGCAGTTCAGTTGGCCAGGCTGTGGGGTAAGCCTCTGAGAAGCCAGCCAGTGCCAGCTGCACCTCATTGACAGTGATTTTTCCCTCCTGGTGTATGGACACGTGACAGGTACTTGCTGTTGCTGGCTATTCTTGTGCATGGCACAGAAGTGGCTGCTACTAGAGGGAGATGGCTGCGCTGTACTAGGAGTAGCTTTGACTGGGGTGCTGCTACTGCCAGGCTTACTCTTCCTAGGGGAGAGGGGGTGCACATGTGAGTGCTGGACCCAGACTTGGATCACTAGTATCTGCAGGCAGTTTCCCCCCAACAGAAGCTGTTTTGGGCCTTGCCTGTCTTCCCCTCTCCCTCACCAGCTCTGTCCTTCTGTAGATTATGGCATTAAACCAAAGCATCCCCAGTTCCAGACTCGAGCCCCCCGGAAGCAGCCAGCAGGCCTGCACCAAGCACACAAGAGCAAGCGAGATGAGCCAGACTTGGCAGAGTATTATGATGACAATGTCCTGTGAGCAACTAATGGACTCCCTGCAGTGGAGTCGCTAGAAGCCCAAGGGCTAGGACCACCAGCTGTGCCCTTGTGCACCAAATGTTTTATAAAGGTGCCCTGTACAGCAAGGCAGGCTGAGGGGGCTGCTTAACTGTGTGTGGGGCGGGGCGGGGCGGGGCGGGTGTTGAAGGCAGAGGTTTGCCCCTGTGCCACACTATGCCTCATTCCCTGGATGTTTCTTCAGCTGCTGGAGAGGAGGTAGCTGAAGATGTAGCCTCTAATAAAGGTTGCCTGGTGCCACTTGAGAGTAGGTGTGGGGATCCCAGGCACAGAGAACTGAGACCACTCATCCATAGACAGCTTCCAGGTAAAATACTCTCCCCTGATCCTCAGTCTCGAGGAGCTGGGGGGTGCTATTTCTCCGAGAGGAGGAGGCCTCTGGAAATGAGAAAATGGGGGGGGACGGGCAGCCCATTTAGCAAGTCTGTGACAGAGAAGAGCTATTGGCCTTGCCCAGCACTCTGGTTGACACAAAAAGGCACTTAGAGTAGTTCCATGAAACTTTGTTTAATAGTTGCTGCCACCACAGCAGATCCAGCAGGCCAGAGACCGACTGGAGAGGAGAAGTGTCATCCCTTATATATTAGCACAGCTCACGGCAGGCCGGAGCCCCTAGCTGCTCCCACTGCTGTCTCAGGTTCTGATGCCTCTCCTCCTTGATGGGGCCAGTGCCATTCTGGTGACTGGGAAGGAATTCATGTTGTGCTCATCCCACTCTGGGCAGGCCAGAGTCACTGCCTTTCAGCAG
Organism: Pelochelys cantorii; assembly: GCA_032595735.1. Classification (NCBI taxonomy): domain Eukaryota; kingdom Metazoa; phylum Chordata; order Testudines; family Trionychidae; genus Pelochelys; species Pelochelys cantorii. The sequence continues at coordinate 56,999,414 of CM064329.1, read as the reverse complement.
CTCCCAAACTTGTACCCCAGTATGCAAGTAGCCCCTGGCACCCGCAGCTGGTGGGGGGGGGGAGCAAAGGATTCCCCTCCCATCTGGAGACTGAAGGGTCAGAGGAGCTCTCCCCCCCCTTACAGGATGGGGGTGGGTTGCCACTGACGCATCTGTTCCCAGCTCCTCCTCCTCAAACTCACTCCTCAACAGGGAGAAGCAATGGGGCCCCATAGTCTCAGCCCAGGCTAATATGCACCCCTGGAAAGCAGAGGCTTCTCTCAGGACGCCCAGGCGGTAATGGCAGGGAGGCTACAAACCAGGCTGCTTTTCCCTCCTGGGGAGAGATCAGGGGTGAGTCCCTCTTCCATGTGGTACCTCTCAAATGATTCCAAGGCTTTTAGCAAATGCCCCTCTCTGCCGTGCCCAGCCCATGGCCCCTGTCCCTCAGGGGAGGGGAGATGCAGAGCTACCCACTATCCCCTTCAGTCAGGGCTTGGGCTGGCCTGTTCCTATCAGCTCCTGTTCTCAGCAGCTGATGTGGCTTCACAGTCTGAGTCCAGTGCTGCCCGAGAGTTAAACATCAACCTGAGAGGCCAAGAAAGGGAGCTGGAGAAAGATGGCTAGGGCTGGAAGCCAGACCAGGAGCTGGGAGGAGTCCTCACTCCTCAGGCAGGAAGGTTATGAGCATTCTCTCCTGAAACCAGGCCAGCCCTGGCTTACACAGTGACAGGCTGCTCTCTCCCAGGCCAGCTCCAGTGCCAGTGCTGCACTCCTGCCCCCGCTTCCCCCTTCAGAGCCTACAGCCATGCCCCATGCTGTGCCGCCACAGTCCTGCCTGTGGCACTGGTGCTTCTTCAATATAGTAAACTAAAGGAGAATTTTACAATGAACCCCATTTTCAGCCCGCCCCCTCCCATCCCCCCAACCCCCAGCCCGAGGAAGGGGAGTCCTGAAAAGAGGCAGTGCTCCATGCACTAAGGAAGCCGTCCCCTGCTCCGTTCCTCCTCCAGTGTCAAAGCAGCTTGTCCATGCATGATGGGGAATGGGCAAGTTCGCTGGTCCTGTCTGTACAGAAGGGTGCCTGGCCCGGCCCCTACTCCAGGTAGATGTCCTCTGTGGGGCATGTGTACTCCACATACTCCTTGTAGAACTGCTGGAAAGCCCTCCTGCAACAGACAGCAGAGAGCAGGCTGAGGCATGGCACACAAGCTCACACACACAAGCTGCCTGTGCGTTGCATGTACACCCCCACTTTGGTCAGGGATTCTGAACTAGTCTCCAGCCCCCATCAGAAGTCAGGGGTTTACTTTCAGAGTTCTACAGACTGGAGCTGGAAAGACCCCATTAGTGTATCCCCTGGGGCCCAGGGCAGGGTTGGCCCCTGCTGTCTGTCTCCCAAGGCTCTGTCAGCCCCCTGGAATGTCCCCAGTGATGGTCTCTGCCTTTCCTTTTGGAGGCAATCCCTCAGTCTCCTCCTCTGTGCAATGCAGTTTGCACACCCTGTCCCCAAGTGTCCCTGGGGCTTGTTTCAATGCTGTTCTCTTTAACCTAGCACAGGCTTTTTGCTGGCCCCTGTTCCTGTCATAAAGGGTTACTGAAGCAGCCCATTCTACCTGTGCACTCCCAGGATTTCAGAGGGCTCTTGGGCAATAGGAGGAAAAAGGTCTTAGCCCTTCGCAGTCCTGCAAACCCTCCATCCTTTGGAGGGAGGAGCAGTAGTTTGTGAATGGAGATGCAGAGGCCAACTCCAGCCCTGAACCATTCACTGGGCATTGCACAGCAGTAGGGAAATGGCAGGGATGCAGATCCATAGATCTCACCACCTAGTAGCTAGGATGACTCAGGTCAGCCACGTGGTGTCACTACTGAGATTATTTGTGTGTGCTCAGCAACACACAGTGGCAAAGAGCAGCATTTCCAAACTAGCCTGTGCAACTGCTCCACTCCGGGGTGGCACAGGGGGGTGGGGAATTGGATAAAGAGCCTTTCACCTCTAGGGCACCAATCCAGCCCAAGGCAATAGTTATCACCATACAATGCCTCAGCTGGTTGGGGCCTCCTGTGAAATCAGTTGTTGGCTTTTGGTCCAACGTCCAAGTCCCAAAGCTACTGCACAGTGGGCTTGTTCTAACAGGCCCCTGGCCTAGATGTCAGCCCCCATATTTTCTCTGTGCAGCACCAAACTGCCCTGGAAAATACTTGGGAGTTTAAGTAACCTAATCCATACTCTCTCCTGCTGCCTCACCCAGAGCTTCCCACCCCTGCTCAGCTAGGCAGCTCCAGTCTGTAGCCCATGGTCCATAGCAGGCAAGGGCACCACAATTCAAACCAAGGCAGAAACACCCCAGGGCACAGCTTAGCCTAGTCTCATAGCCACGGCAGGAAATGGAGCCTGGAGCAGGGACTGCCAACTGCTGCCCTGGAAAAGAAATTTTCCCCTTCCTCCAACTGCCCTCTGGACTCACCCTACAGACTCTGCAAGCGGCTTGGTGGACTCCTCTGAGACGAAGACATGACAGGCGAATCTGTGGTCAGCTGGGTGCTTGGTGATAAACCCAAAATATCTGGGAGAGGAGAGAGCAGGTGAGGTTGGAGCAGAGACCATGCACAGGGCTGTGCTGGAAAAGCAGGGGTCTGCTTTCCAGCCAAGCTGTGTGCCCCATTAGAACAACAGCCCAGGATCCAGGAAGCATTCACAGCAAGGCCTGACTTACCTTTGGGGAAGTGGGGAAAGGTAGGAAGGGCACAGAAATTGGGATCCAGCCATTCTAATTCTGGTGCCTGGGGAACAAAATTGGGCTGGGAAGCCCCATGAAAGCCAGCCCCAAAGAATCACTTCTAGAGCTTATGTAAATACCCAGCACTGGGCAGGGTGAAATGGGGAAAAGAGGAAATTTCCCAACAGGAAAAACCCTTCCACTGTCCAGTGACTTAGCTGTGGTCCGATAATCGCACACTGCCCCTCCCTCGCCCCACCTTTGGACCCACGACTAATACCTTTCCTCCCAGCATCCTGGGACAGCAAGCACCACACTCCCAGGGCTGGTCCCTGCCTGAAACTGCCAAGAAAGTGGGTAGCATTTACAAGGAAGGGAAACCCACAGGGAAGAAGGGGAAGGTGACGATAGCTGAAAAGCCCACCTCCCCCTAGCTCCCAGGAAACACAGCAGTCTATAAGTAGCAGGCTGAGAAGGAAAGGGGGCCTCTCTTCCCCAGGTTCAGGATTGTAGAGGCCCTCGACTGCTGCGGCACTCACTTGTTGTTCTTTGGATGGTACCCACAGAAGGAAATGTTCTTGAGCTGGAAAAAGTGACTACATTTATTTCCCTGTGGGGCAGAGAAAAGAGCTGTCAGACTCAAGCCTGTGCTGCTAGAGTGATACAGGGTGGCCTCTAGGGGGTGCAGGAGGGGGACATGCTGCTCATCTCTCACCCATGGAGCTCCAGAACTAGGTCCCACATGACAGTGTCTCCTGGCTTGACCCCATTTGTGCCCATCACAAACCTCTATACAGTTTGACACAGCTGTGGCTGCTCTGTGGTGGTATGGGCTGTAACACTGTAAGGGGCTGTTTGTCAGGACTGGGGAGGCATGGCCAGGGCTGCGGGGGAGGGGAGGGGAGGAGAGGAAGAGTCCAGGGCAGGGATAATTATCAGAACTGAGGTGCATGAGCAGGGCTGCGCACAAGGCCTAGGGCTGGAATTTCAGGGGGTGTTGTGAGTGAGGTGCCTTGTTAGAGCTGGGGAAGCTTGCACAGCATTTGCAGACACTATGCATGGCGCTAGCTGGTAGCTTGAACCTCTCCCTGACATGCCCTCTCAAGGGGCTCTGTCTACTTGTGAAATCACATCTCTTATTGGAAGAACTATAGCTACTCCTGTGGCAGGTTGAGCCCCTGGGTCCCATCTCTGACAGCTATTAGCAGTCACAGTGGGCACAGCATTTTCTCGTGGGTGTGGGTGTGTTTTCTTTGAGAGACAAGGAAGGTAGGTGAGGTAATATCTTTTACTGGACCAATTTCTGATGAGAGAGATGATTTCAAGCTACACAGAGCTCTCAGTGCCTTTGTGTTCCTTTTGGAAGTACTTTTAGAGTCAGTGTCACTGGTTGCCCTGGATAGTCAGTTTTTTCCCTTGCTGAAAAGACCTTTACAAACCCCAGTGAGGGAGCAGAAAAGCTGTTATATGTTTGTACAGTGCTTTTTTTTGTGACGGTACTGCCCGGTATGCAGTATTGGCACCTCCAGTCAGAGCTCAACAACTTTTCCCCTGGAGTACCAGCACCTTTTTTTTTTTTTTTTAAATTATACCAAAAAAAAGCACTGTGTATGTATATAACTTAACATCTCTAAGCGAGGGCCTTTCCCATCCATCCCCACAGCTTAAACTCTCCTCTAGTCTCTCATGCTGGCGCAGCCTTGCCCTGCTCATGTCCATTCAGAATGCTGCATCGCCCACAGGTTACATGTTCAAATAAGCATCTTTGCACTTTCTCCCATGCTGCCCCACCTGATTAGGAGGAGCTCCCCATGAACACCCAGAATGCTAACTGAAGTCATTATCCACCTTAAAACTCCTCACTTATGACATCTACTGGCAGGTTGACACCACTGCCTACCATGATGACCAATCTCATCGCATTGTTTCCTTGTACTCCCCTGTGTCCATCTCTGGTCTCATGCTTAGCCTGGAAGCTCTTTGGGGCAGAGACCATCTTTTTGTTCTCACTATACAGCACCTAGCTTACAGGGTTCCTGGTCCTTGAATAAGTCTCAACTCAGGCCCAACTGTTTAAAGGAGTCCTAAATAAAAGTTTTTAAAATAATCAAGTTGACAGGTGACTCAAATACAGTTTATGTAAAAATCCCAGTCCTTATTGCTCAGCACCCTTGAATTACTCTGGCAGGGAAACTGCCTTACCATTTGGGAAGGCTTCCAAGTGGCTTTGCCTACAGGCCTCTTTTAGCTTTGCACCTGCCTCTTGCAGGCTCTGCACAGGCTACTTATGCAAAACGCTAATGGGAAGCCTCCAATGTCCATCTAAAGAGCTTTGCTGCTCGGATACAAGAGCAGCACTCAAAATAGCAGCAGAATGGTTTAGAAACAGCTCACAGATTATCAAATCAGCTCCACACACTAACACTGCAGTGAAGTAGTGCACCCAGGGAGGGTGGACCTCAGTGTTAGGGCTTGGTGGACGAGAGGATCCTGCTGCCCTTAGGGGCTGGGAGGGTGGATCTTGGTGCGAGGAGTCTTTGGGTGACCGGGGGAGGGTAGATCCCACTGTGCTTGGGTGGGGTACATCCTACTATATAGATTCCAGAACCTGGAGATCAGGATCAGCCAATCAGGTAGAGGTGCAAATCACAGATATCTCACTGCATCTATGAATATTGTTCTTACTGTAGTGAGCATGAGCTAATTTGGAGCTGTGATTGCAGGGTGATATGCTGGGCACCGGGAATATGAACAGGTGGAGCAGGAATAGCCCTGAGATGTAAGTGAGCAGAGCTCAGGGGACAGGGGTCTGTTACCTTTTGCTCCTTGGAGTCATCAGATTTCACAGCAATCTTGACACCTCGTACATTGATCTCCAGGATGCAGCTGGAGGGTGGGTTAAAGTGCACAGTGAGGCGGCGGGTGGTGGCGATCTGGGAGGAGACAACGGGACAGACCATGTCACTCACAAAACACATGAGTACCTACCACCGTCGTTCCCCCAAATGAGGTCTTGGCTCCCTCCCATTCCCAGGGAAATGATTTCCTTGCTCCCAGATCTTCCCAGAAAGCTCTTTGCTCTGCAGGTAGGAATGTAGGTTCTTTGCCCCCAGGGAGGCCAGGACTTGGGGGCTGCTGTACCTTCTGCATAGCCGCACACAGCACGTCATTGCCTTTGTGATACGGGACCTGGACTGAGCCAAGGAACTTCACCCGGAACTGATCCATCCAGTCACCATTCTTGGTCAGAGCTGGAAGATAAAGCCCCAGACGGATGAGAATGTGCAGTCCCCTCCCCATATTAGTGCTTACTCACCCTTTCCACCCAGAGCATCGGTGCAGACCTCTGCACACATGCACCCCATGCCATGATATCAGTGTGTGTCCACACAACTGCCACCTCCCCACACGCACCATCCCAAGGATGCACCTTCCTAAAGTTCCATGCAGGCAGAGGACCTAGGCCACCAAGCTACACAGCTCTCTATTTGCTTCTTTGCTGCAGTTTGCACAACATACTCCTCTCTGCGCCCCAGCAAGACTGGCACAGTCGGCAGCCTCTGGTCAGGAGGGGCCTGCGGCTGGACTAGCAAGGGGAGTGCTACAGGCCAGGCTTGAGAGGCAACATCTGAACTGCAGAGAGGGGTCCAGTACCTGTGACATGGTCAGGATCCTTGGTGACCTCGATGGCATAGTAAGCAGGGAAGATGCCCCGGTCACCTGTCCTCATGTTGTAGGCCTCATACCAATAATCTTCTGCCTGCACCTCCACCAGCAGAGGGTCGTCCACCTCCAGCTCTAGTTCATCCGTGTGACGAGGCACAAACCTGAGGGGCGAGTCACCAGCACTTTGCCAACCAGGAGCACTGGTTGCCTCGTAGCTACAACATTGCTTAGCAGCTAGGGACAGAGAGAATCTTCTGTGCTAGTCTTCCCCCAACACCTCTCCATGGTCCACTCCAGGAGTGTCCACTCTGATCTCCAGCCAGCATGTGTCTCTGGGCAGGGCCTTGTCCCACTCCTTTCTGATGGGGAAGTTTCAAGACTGCACAGCTCCCTGCCGTACATGGCGATATCTCCAGCAAGCCAGTTTGTGTAATGGCCAGTGTCTGCATGTTGCTCTGTCCTCAAGGCAGTGAGCAGGGCACTATTAGCAGCTACAGCCCACTACCCAGCTCCTTCTAAGCAAGCCCATTCATTCTTACACAGGGAAAACATAATAAAATCACAAACTGATTTAAACACACACTAACCATACCAGGAGTCACCCACCAGTCGTATGAGGCCCTAGTAGACCAAAGTCTTTCTAAACCTTCCACAAAGGTCAGAGACCCTGCGCACAGAAGGTCCTGTCCACTTGTTGGATTAGAAAGAAAGCCTTGAGTCAGTTCAATCTCATCCTTTTACACCCAAAGTCAGCTTTGTTTTCTGGCCTTTGGAATCCTTGGGCTACGTCTACACTGCAGGCTTCTTGTGCAAGAACTGTTTTGCGGAAGAGTTCTTGTGCAAAAGGTCTTCCACAAGAGCGCGTCCACAGTGCCATGTGCTTTTGCGCAAGGGCGTCCATGGCAGTGTGGATGCTCTCTTGCACAAGAAAGCTCTGATGGCCATTTTAGCCATAGGGGTTTCTTGCGCAAGAAATTCATGTTGCCTGTCTACACTGTCTTCTTGTGGAAGAGCTCTTGTGCAAGAGGGCTTATTCCTTGTGGGGAGAGGAATAACTCTTCTGGAAGAAGCCCTGTTTTCCAACTCTGTACTGTGAATTTACTTGCGCAAGAACGCGTGTGCAGTGTAGACGCTCTGCAAGTTTTTGCACAAGAACGGCTGTTCTTGCGCAAAAAGCCTGCAGCATAGATGTAGCCCCAGTGTAATGCAGCATATACAAACCACTGCACAGCATGTGCATTCCTTCCAGCTGTTCCATCTCCATGACTCGTTTGAATCACCCGTCACTGGTTTTAGTTCCTGTTGGAGCTGTGGTGACCCTCCCCCGGGGCGTGGGAAACAATCACACGTACACCAGTCATAGGCAGAGATACTGCATGTGACTGCAGCATTAGAAACAGGCCGGAGGTGGCCTCAGAGCTGCAACTGACTGGTACCATCCACATTGCTCTGAGGAGCAGAGCAGGCTGGGGCGCTCTGCTTCCCACCACCGCAATGAAGTGGAGGCACCCGGCTCGGAGATGGGGGCAGAGTGAAGCTGGTTGCTACATCACTCCACCTCCTGCTGCTGGCCCCAGGCCTCTGAGGCTGCCCTGGGCCCCACGGCTAACATTAATATGGAGAACCATCATGTCCATCGGACAATTGAAGCAGCTTCCCTGGGTCCCCCAAAAGCACGACTCTGCCTCTAGATTTCCTTGGAGGGCTTCCATCCCCATAGGGAGAAGGTGTGATGTTGCTTAGCCTGTGCACCAGCTGGAAGTGGGGTGGATACAGGCCAATGACAGGAGTTTGGCAATGGTGCTCTTCCTCTACCAGAAGTGTGTTGATGAAAGGGGGCTCAGTCAGGCCACGCACAGAGCATGAGCTGCAGTGAGGAAGCCTCCCCTGCCGGCCCAAGCCAAAGGCAGAACAAATGCTCTGGGAAGAAAGGCTCCCTGGCCTGGGGTGTAGAGTGTGTCTAACTCACCTAAAGACAGCACGGTGAGTCTGCTCCTGTTCCTCCCCATTGATCATACATGAGAATAGCCCAAAGGATTCCGCACCTGTGAATGCAAAGGGGCATGTTACAGTCTCCAGAGGGATCTGGTTCCCTGAGTGAGGGAGGGAGACTGTTCTCAGGACCCACTCTGAGAGCAGCCATGCCCTGGCATGTACCTTAGGGTTTGCTTACAACATGGTATCCCCAGTGGGGCATTCAGGACTGGCATGTCAGCACCAGCCAGGGCAAAGGGGTGTCTGATAGAACTGCATCTCTCCTCACACCCAGCTGAGGACCAGAAAACTCAGCCTGGCATAAAGCTCCAGAAAGCCCTTCAGTGTGACACCTGCGAAAGGCACTTGATGGACAGCACTAGCACCCAAAGGCTTCTAGAAAGAGGCACAGCCCAGGCAACAAAGCCCCTTCCTCACAGCACATCCAAGCGCTGTCCTGCAGCAACTCCTCTGAGCAACAGTGGGTGTTCAGTCTCCTGGGCCCAGTCCATCTTGGGCTGCTCCAAGGGGCCAGATCAGAGGCAGCTGAGCTGGTGGTTTTGTGTACTAAAGGACAGAGGCCCACGAGCTGCTTTTGCACAGGTGCCAGCAAGCAACTGTCAAGTGGAGGAGAAAAACCCTTTGTAGCTCATGCATGGGGTAGGTGTGGAGCACTATAGAACTGGCCATGCACAAACTCCTGGCTGGTAGGAGTTGTCTGCCCAGAGCTCGCAGGAGAATTATGTGACCAGAGTTTGGCCTCCATAAGCCGGGTTTGGCTTCATTTGGACTCAGACTCACTGCTGAGTCCAGGCCAGTTCCTCAGAGTGGGATTGCAGCAGTGAACTCCAACAAGGCAGGGGAAATAAACAGGGTAATAGTAGAAACAGGGTGTATTTCTGTGGGGGGAATAATATGAGTGGCATGGCTAAGGGGAGAAAAAACAAGCAGGGGGACGTGACTGGTGGCCAGTGGGGGGGGCTTTTACAGCCCCACCCTTTCCCTGGTACACCACCCTCAGGCAACAAATCACAGATGGTTGGCCCCTGAGGATACAGGCAGGAGGACCTGGAAGAGTCCAAAGGGATATTTTGGGGGGCAGGGAGAGAGGCATGGCTGATGGATCCTAACTGGAGCAGAATATACCAAGGCTACTATAAGATGGGTGCATAACTGGCTGGATAACCGTTCTTAGAGAGTAATTATTGATGGTTCACAAGCATGCTGGAAGGGCATAACAAGTGGGGTTCCACAGGGGACTGTTTTGGGACCGGTTCTGTTCAAAATCTTCATCAACAATTTAGATGATAGCATACAGAGTAAGATTATTAAGTTTGCAGATGATACCAAGCTGGGAGGAGTTGCAGGTGCTTTGGAGAACAGGGTCATAATTCAAAATGATGGGGACAAACTGGAGAAATGGTCTGAGGTAAACAGAATGAAGTTTAATAAGGACAAATGCAAAGTACTCCACTTAGGAAGCAACAATCAATTTCACACATACAGAATGGGAAGTGACTGTCCAGGAAGAAGTACTACAGAAAGGGATTTAGAGGTCATAGCGGACCACAAGTTAAACATGAGTCAACAGTGTGACACTGTTGCAAAAAAAGCAAACACGATTCTGGGATGCATTAACAGGAGTGTTGTGAGCAAGACACGAGAAGTCATTCTTCCGCTCTACTCTGCACTGATTGGGCCTCAACTAGAGCATTGTTTCCAATATTCCAACTGGAATTCAGTTCTGGGCACCACATTTCAAGAAAGATGTGGAGAAACTGGAGACGGTCCAGAGAAGAACAACAAAAATGATTAAAGGTCGAGAAAACAAGAGCAAGAGGGAAGGCTGAAGGAATTGGGCTTGTTTAGTTTGGAAAAGAGAAGACTGAGAGGGGACATGATAGTGCTTTTCAAGTATCTAAAAGTGTGTTACAAGGAGGAGGGAGAAAAATTGGGACATTAGGAAAAACTTCCTAACTGTCAGGGTGGTTAAACACTGGAATAAATTGACTAGGGAGACTGTGGAATCTCCAACGCTGGAGATATTTAAGAGCAGGTTAGACAGACAGCTGTCAGGGATGATCTAGACAGTGCTTGGTCCTGCCGTGAGAGCAGGGGACTGGACTCGATGACTTCTCAAGGTCCCATCCAGTTCTATGATTCTATACAAGTAGCTTTTTATTTTAGCATGCATCCAGATATCCCATTATTGATGTGATGTAAGTCAGAATGAGTGTCTGTTGGGTTTCACTCCAAGACATTGTATGGTGCTCACTAAATCCCTAGGGGACCCAAACTAAGAATGGTATTCAAGACACGGCACATTTTTACACGCTGCATATGCCAATGCAGAAAAACAGCTAGGGCTCTTTCCAGTTCTGCCAGTTTGTTGCTTTAAAACTCCACCCTCCTAATTGCTCTAGCATCTGAAAGATTAGTCACATTGCTTTGAAATTTAGGGAGCCTCCTTGGGTGCAGGGTAGTGTTAGTGAACCACATTTGGAGTCATTTGACAGAGGGATTCCCAAATTACAGTCTCTCCCCACCCCCACCCCCACGGTTTCCTTCTGTTGCTTTGCACTGTTAAATGGAGAAGCTCTAATGACAGGATGAATCCCCACAGGCCTCTTGATTACTGTGAACCCACACTTGAATTAACATTAACATAATTAAGAATAAGTTAATTACAAGCCCCACCTAAGACAAAAGGAGTTTTGGACTGAGTGACTGGAGGTTACTGTGGCAATGTTTCAGTCAGTAGGTTGCCAGGTGCCTGCTTTTCAACTCGAAAAGTCTTGTTGAAAAGGGGCTTTGGCATCAGATACTACAAGTCCAGTTACCATGGGCAGAGGGAGAAGCGAGCCAGTTGCCTGATCCTGAAGTGGCAGCAAGTGTGCACTGGGTCAGGCGGCTGCTTTGCAGAGCACAGTGTGCAGTGCTGTGGCAGAGGACGCCCTTGGCAAGCGGGGTTAGGGTTCCCAGTGGGCATGGTCCATTCCCCGGGAGGGAAGGAACTTGAATTGCCTCCTAAGCAGTCAGCCCTGGCATGGGGAAGGTGGCTGCTGGGCTGCACGCTAGTAGGAGAGCTGCATCCTAGCTCATCCACGGGACTGCCTGGCTGCGGGGGGAGGGGGGGGCCTTGGGGGAAGAAGTAGAAAGGGAAGGGCCTTACTGGGACAAAGTGGAGCAGGGGCAGGCCCTCAGGGAGAGGAGGCAGGGCAAGAAATAAGGAAGCTGACAGCCCCTGCGGTTGCCAACATGTGGATCCTGGAACACGAGGTTGCAGAAGTTTGCAGGAGAGAAAGGAAAACACCCTGACACGGGAACTGATGGCTACAGGCTGGTCTGGGTGGAGAAAGGAGGCCTGTATTGGCATCAGGTTTTGCCCACACTGCAGTGCCTGAAAGGGGTTGGGTTTGTCAACAGTCCTTATTACAAGGGACTTCCCTTAATTGTTTAATCTCTATGCAACAATATCAGGAGTTGCTGAGATACTGGTTCCAGGTGTCAACACCAGCCCTTACCAGCTGCTGCCCAAAGGGCTTCTGCAGCCACCAGAGCCTCACTGACCCTGGAAGAAAAAGAGAGAAATCAGAGACCATGCCAGGAAAATGTGGGGCCTGCGCCCTCAGGAAACCTCCACTCCCACATCCTACCAGGCAGAAGCAACCAGGACACACAGCAGCATGAGCCACAGAGATGTTGGGGAAGGAATCAGGATCACTTTGTAATACAATCACAAAGCCCTCTGCACCCCTTCTCCTCTCCCCCGCCCAGAACACCCTGGAGGAGGAGCCCCATCTACGTTGAGCCCCATCTCTCCCTGATCCGCCGGCACAGGACTCACTAGAAGAACGCGACCGGCCACTCATGAAGACGTTGAGGAACTTCTTGGAGAAGTGGATGTCAGCCTCAGGGGTGGAGTCCTCAGACAGGCAGACCGAATCACGCTTCAGCGCGTCCTCCTCGTACTCCTCGCCGATGGCCGACTCATAGGGCGAGGAGACGCAGTTGTCGTAGACGGTCGCCGAGTCGCTCTCGTCACTGTAGCCCGAGTAGCACTGCTTCAGGCTGACCAGCTCCAGCTGCACGTTCTCATCCACCACCAACGTGTACTTGACCGAGTCATAGGAGAGGGCACTGGTGTCTGAGCTCACCGACGCCCTCTGAAGGTTGTGTCCATGCCGGTAGCCACCATTGCTGCTGCTGCTGCATGAGGTCCTGGGCAGGCTCATCTTGTCAGGCGAGGACATGTAGTCCAGCACCTCGTCCTCCTCACTGATGGAGGGGTTGGGCTTCCCCGTGAGTAGGGGATAGCTGGAGGTGTCAATGTCAGAACTGATGGACATGCGGTTCTCGCTGGACTGCGACAGGAAGGGCTTTTCCGGCTCCAGTGGATCGGAGTTCTTCTGCACAGGTGTCAGGTAGATCTCCTCAGTGGCCTCTAGCCTCACGTCCGTCTGGTAGCGGATGCGGTCCCGGTGGGCCTCCGGCCCCCTCGTCACCACCACCACACTGGGGTTGTGGGGTGGGAGCCGGCCAGCAGCCTGGTTCTTCTCAGGCACCCGGGAGGAGACCACACAGGCGGGAGCAATTTGCGTGGCAGCCGTGCGCCGGCATGGGCTCTCCGTGGATGTGCCCCGGTCTTTGGTGGAGGTTGTGCTGTTTTGGTGATTGACCTCATCACTTAGGCAAACGTGGTCATGGGGAGGGGTCTGTTCACCTGGGAGGTGGGAAAGAGGAAGAGAGCAACGTCCACCCATCAAATCCACAGCACACGCAGCCTAGGAACATTCTGTGCTGGGATGTGGTGAGGATGCACCCAAAACATCTGCAATGACAGCTGCTGCCAACCCCACCACCCACGGGCTGGGACTGAGGTTATGGGCCTGACCAGAGTTCCCGACTGAGCCTATGTCTCATGCCAGCTGGACAATGTTCAGATTACTCTCCTGCATATCCATAGGCTGCAGTGGGAACAGGAAGGCTCTCTCTGGGCTCTACCTCCTGACTGCTACCCCCAGATTCATGGAGCTATTCGTGCTCTGCAAACATCTCAGGACAACCCATCTCTCACTTCTGACCCAAGCTGGAATGGTCCACAGCCTCCAAGGACACCAGGAAAGGAAGGACCTTACCAGCTGGGGACAGGTACCCAGTAAAAGGGGTCTGGCGGAGGGGAATCAACGCCCAGCTGGCTGAAGGTGCCACCAGCAGCCTGTGGATAAGTGCAGCACCCACCTCACTGGGCACAGGCCAGAGGGAAAGGGAACTGGGAGGTTGCAGCACTGCAGTTGCTCCTCTGAGATCCAGGCACTGGAGGAACTGGCAGGAGACAGAAGGGGAAAACCGGAGAGAGTGAGAAAAGCAGCCTCCTGCTGAGAGCCTGGGACTCACCAGTTTTCAGGGGGGATGACGACCGGGACACCCGCTCCTGCCAACTGTGCTTTTTCCCTAGAGAGTTGTTATTCAGAGTGTCCTGAAGAGAAGAACAAAGCTGCCTTGTAGCTGGAACAGTAAACAGCGCATGGCACAAAGATGCCCTGTCCCTCCCCCAGCCCGCCATGCCACTGCCCCAGCCTCCCCCCACAGCAGCCAGCTATTGTCCATGTGCATCAGGGATCTGCCTGCTCGGAGGGATCCTCAAGCTAATCCCATCTGCAGCTGGTGCTGGGAAAACATGGGCAATATTGGGAGCCATCCCGCGGCACAGGAGGGAACAAGCCATGAGCAAGAACCTGATGTGGATTTTTGTACCCCAGTCTTAGAGTGGCACGCAGGACACAGCCCCAAGGACACCCACTTGGTTTGGGTTTTTTCTGCAGGAAAAACTCGAGCAAATTTTGCACCCACCTATGACTGGTCATCTATATATTGTGCATGTGGTCTCTCATCTGACACTCTCTTCCCCCCACCCTCACTTGGGGTGCGTCCTCACTGCACTGGAATGCGAAAGAAGAGACACAATTTGAGCTACGCAAATTGTGTATCCTATTTTGATGCTATTCCGAAAGAGCTTATTTCGTCATTTGGCTCGGTGGACACAGTGCCAAATTTCGAAATAAAGCACTATTCCGAAACGTCCCTTACTCCTTGTAGAATGAGGTTTGCAGGGGCGTCGGAATTGCGACCCCAAAATAACAGGCTTGCTGCGAAGACGCGGGATAGCTATTTCGGGATACTCCGGTATCCCAAAATAGCATTGCAGGGTAGCCATAGCCATTGTGATCTTTACTGTTCATATTACCAGAGAAGGTCATGGATTCTAGCACACAAGAGCCACTAACAAGAGGCACGTTAACCCCCTGGCTACTGAGCACCATGGGACAGGTCCTGCATCTGGCAACCCGTGGCCTGAAAATCTCTGGACCCAGGGTGTGTACAGGAAGCACAGGCCCTTCCATGTCACTGGGCACAGAATATCACTGGTGTTTTGCAGCCATCTCACTGTAAACTCCTGTCCCCATCCTCTTTCAGCCCAGGAGAAAGGACTCTGCTTCCTGTGTTCTCCCATTGAGTACTGAGCTTAGGGGTTATTTTTCCCCAGCTGCAGGATCTATATTGCCCCAGGCTAAATCACACTTAGTTGTTTCCTGCCCGGGTGTCTGACATCTCTGGGGCTAGGGCGTTTTGGATTTCCTTCACCTTCAGCAGGGCTCGCAGAGCCTCCTAGCACTTCTATGCCTCCCCCCAGGAGAGGGAGTCAGATCTGCTAGGGGATTTCTAGCTCTGAGTCTGAGCTGCCTAGTAACCACCTCTTCCCCCTTCGAAGTGCAGAGAGCCTTTGGCATGGGGAGCCTCTGAGAGGCCACATGTTGTATAAGTGATTGCCAGTCTCCACCCTCTGCCCAGGAAGGGGGAGACCCTCTGCCTCCAGAAGGGCTGGTGCAGGCTGGCAGCCCAGCCCCCAAAGCCCTGCTCCTGCCAGTGCAAAGAACTAAGTGTCCCCATTTGCCTCACTGCAGCTCCCCGTCATTTGTCAGAATAGGATTCCAGCCAGCCAGGCTGCCATAGTGACCACTGTGCCAGGTCTCCTGCATGCTGTGCTCAGAGGGGCAGCCCTGGCTGCAGAGGAGGAAGCAGCTCCCAGTCCCCTCTCCACCAGCACATGAGCTGGCCAGGGGACGATGGGTGTGCAGGCCCCTTGTGGTGGGGATCTGATGGAGCAAATCCAACCTGGAGAATGCAGGCAGCTTACAGACTGGCCCAGGGATAGGATGCATTGAGGTTACTACCATAGAAATGGAGAGCACGCCACAAAGGGCTTGAAGGGAATGACCAGACACTCTCATGCCCCCACCAAGTCTGATCAAACAGGTGTTTGGTCCCAGCAGCCAGCAGATTGGATTTCCCTCCCTCCCCTGAGCCTTGGATTTTCTCGGGCCTGAGGGTATCTGCATCTGAGGTTGGGCTGGAGTGAGGCCTCCGCAGGGAACCCTCCTTCCCCCATACCGATGGACTCAGAAGCACCCCCATCACTGAACACCATACATGGCACCAGATGGAGATCTGAGGTGCCCTGCACACACCCAGATGTGCCCACTACTCAGCAAGGAGGAGAGGACTGCAGATCATGGTGGGGAAGAAGTGTGGGCACCTAGGCCAGCTAGTAGGTAGGGCCATGCCAGCCACTCTGAGACATTAATAACCAGGGTGCTCTGGGAGTCTACCCCACACCCCAGAACAGAGCGATGTAAATAGGAACACCCCCACGTGCTCTAGCGAACCGGAGTGTCCAATGGCAGGATTTCCATCCAGAGGGAAGCAGCAGCTTGGAAAATGGTGGGGCAGCTGCCCAAAGCACAGCTGCAGGCTGCCTCCAGGGCCATAACTGAGTTTGTGGGGAATGCCTGGGAATGGAGCCAGAGATGGTGTAAGCCCCTTCCCTGCCTGTGGAAAAATGAGACTTTGCCCCCTCTCTGCTCTAATGGTGGGATGCTAAAAGAGGGCTCTGAGCAGATCCTGGCTGTAGTCTCCTCATGAGGGGGTGGGGGAGAGGAGGAAGGGAACACTGATGGGTTTGAACAGGAAACACCCCCCCCCCCTTTCCTGCCCAGATGGAAGTGGGAGCCTGGCTGTGAGGGGAGGCCTCTGGAAGCAGCACAGCTGGGTATCAGTTGAGCGCCACCAGCCCCAACTGGAGTGCATAGGAACCTACAGTCAGCTATAAGGAAGGGATTTAATGTAGCTCCCAACCCTCCACCACTATCCTGCTCATCTTGCTGCTGCTAAACCTTTGGAGATGCCATTCAGTGCCCTTTCCTCCTATCACTTTACCCAACAGCTCTGAAGAACAGCACAGTGGTTAGGCTACTAGCCTAGCACTTGGGAGACCTGGGTTCAATGCCTCATTCCTCTAAATGCTTTCTGCATAGCACAGGGTAAGTCATTCCCTTCCCATGTGCAATAAGGAGAAGAGTGCTCTCTCAGGGTATGTCTAGACTGTGGAGTTTATCCTGGAAAATCTCTGCCGTGTCCAGGGAATATGTCTGCTTTTTTGAAACAGTTTCCGAAAAAGCGAGCACATTCTTTCAGAAGCCCTGTATTCCTCATGTTATGAGGAATAAGGGATCTTTCAAAAGAGGAGGTTTTTCCCACATTTGGCCCAGTGTAGACCGGCCAAATGTCGGAAAAGCCTCTTTTGAAAAAAACAAGCGGAAAAAGGTTTGCAATTTGCGTATCTTTTTCTGGAAAAAAAAAAAAGCAGTATAGACGTAGCCTCACTACCCCTGCACGTGGCAAATACATTGCAGTGTGTGGGGTGCTCACATCCTATGGTAATGGGGACTTTGGACAGACAAACTCCTTCTTAGACAGGACCAAGCCCATGCCTACAGCACCTCAGGATACACAAAGACCAGCCAGGGAGTGGGTGACCAGGCCAGGGGCAGCGTTGCAAAGGAGAGCCATAGGCAAGTCAAGAGGACCATTAGCATCTCTGAGGCACCCCCTTGGAGACAGACTGTGGTGGGTGGGAGGCCCTTTGGGAAAAACAGAGGTAGAATTTGCCTAGCTTTGCCATCAGTTGAAGCAGCAGCAGAATCCACTGCAGGCCCAGAGACAGAGACACTGCACTGGGAGCCTTGTCTCAGCTCCTGCCCTGTTTGCAACATGAGCCACAGTCAGACCCTTCCTACGTTGAATAATCAATCAGCTCTGCTCAAAAAAGGAGAGAAGACCAGAAGTGAATGTGTGAGGTGAAGCAGAGGGAGGGGTAAGTACACCAGGCTACAGGTGGAGTGATGCGGACCCCAGCAATCAAACCCATGACAAGGAGAGAATGAAGAGAGATGAGAGTCTTGTGGAACTGGAAGGGTGGACAGAAGCGAATCATAGAACACTAGGACTGGAAGGGACCTTGAGAGATCATGAAGTCCAGTCCCCTGCCCTCATGGACCAAGCATGGTCTAGATCATCCCTGACAGATGTCTGTCCAACCTGCTCTTAAATATCCCCAGTGATGGAGATTCCACAACCTCCGTAGGCAACTGATTCCAGTGCTTAACCACCCTGACAGGCAGGAAGTTTTTCCTAATGTCCAACCTAAACCTCCCTTGCTGTATTTTAAGCCCATGAGATTGTGAACAGTGCTATTTGCCTGCAGGCTTCTGGATCCTCACTGCAACTCTCTCTCTGGGACCTGCAGCCCCCTCTCCACTGCACTGTGAAGCCCCGTGCGTCAAACAGCAACCCCTTATCTGTAATGCTTCCAAGGGCTCCCAAGAGCGACTCTAAACAAACAACGTCATAGGATTCCATGATAGCGACTCCAGATCACATGGGCTCAGACTGCAAAGGACAGCATCCTTCCTCACTGCCTATGGCACACACTGCCCTTGGCATCGGGGAGCCAAGCAGGGCTCTCTCATGTCTCACACAGCAACTCTTAACACAGGGTCTGCCCCCAGAACCGAACAACAGAAATGCTGCCGATGGAGAGAGGATGGGGCGGCTCTGCTGGGTGAACGGGAAGAGCAGTACGAATGTATTTTAGTCACTGGAGTGAGCGACTCGGATCTAATACACATACACGCTCAGGGGAGCAGGGCTGTGTGGGGAAAGGTAGGGCCATTCGGTCTATACTGCAGTCGCAGGGTATGACTGCAGGGCCTGGAGAGCAAGCTTAGATCCTAGACCAGCGAAGCTGCGGCAGCACAGGCATCAGCATGGGCCGTACAACCCACCTGGACAGTTATTGGGGTAACTAGCCCACACTGAAGCCTGCGCTACCATGGCTTCACTGCTGCAGTGTCTGAGCTATTAAGATAAAGACTAGCTTGGGTGTGTCTACATGAGCTGCACTCATACCCTGTGACTGAAATGCAGAATTACCTCCTACTCCCTTTCCAGATCAGAACCGCACTCTGAACCTGGGTTTGCATTTCTGATCCAATCCAAACCCACTGAGTCTCTGAGTGATCCAGGCAGCCCCCAGCCCCATCCAAGTGCAGGGTAAGGCCCGAAGCATGGACTGGAGTCGCTAATCTGATACTACAGTATTTTCCAGGACAAATGCTGGCGGCTGCCCCTTACAGAGGTTACGATGGCAAGTCCGAGGAGAAGGAAGTGAAAGTGAAGAAGAAATCTCTCCTTCCCACGGTGACTCTCACTGCCCTCTGTCACCAAGGACTCTGCCACTTGCTCCCCTCCACATGACAGCAGGAGCTGGGAGACAGTATTACCCAGCAGCCAACAGCCCTGTGATGTTAGAGGCAGACAACAAAGGCTCCCCTGTCATTCAGCAGTTTCTCTTCCACTCCCCAGCCCTTCCCCCCTTCACTAGGGTGCTGTCTCTGCATTTATTTTTCTTTTGCCGCAACAAGAAGCCAGCAGCACGAGCCTGTGCACAGCAATGCCCCGGCATGTCAGTATCCCATGCAGGCTGCCCTGTGCCAGCAGTGCTGCCCAGGATGTGAAGCTCAGATTCCTACTCTCTCAAGCTTGTTCTATGGGCTCAGGGCCTGACAGGATTACAGCAGGCCCCAGCTGTCACTGCCAGGCACCTCGGCTCTGCACTTCTCTGTCCATCTGGTGGCTCCACGTGGACAGGATCACGAGCAATTGATTTGACAGCCAGCCAGAGCCGCTTGGAAAGGAGTCAGCCTGGAAACCTGACTGGCCTGGAGACCCCCTTCTCCTCGTTCAGCCCTGAAGGGGTGCGGGAGGACACGGGGGCCAGCCGCGTCTAGGGCCGGCATTGCTCCTTGGACAAGAGCAAATAAAGTAGAGAGGTATCCAGCCCCCAGAGATCCCACCCCAGATGGCTCCAGCTACAGTCTTCCCTCAATAAAAAGCCAAGGAGGCAACCCCCAATCAGGTGTGAAAGCCCTTCTTGGACAGAGGCCAGGGGCCATGGGTGACCCCAAGGCTTGGGGAAGCAAGCCCTCCTCCAACCCTGCCCTCCAGAGCCCAGGCATCCCACTGTGGCCGCTGCTGGCCCCTGCCCAGCCTGCCCCCACCCCTCGCAATGTGGCTGCTGGCCCTTGCCCCTCCCTGCCCCCAAGGTAGTGTCCCCAGCCTGCCCCGGACCCAGAAAAATGGTGAGCGACACGGCTGCAGCCTCCCCCAGCCCTGAAGAGCTGGTGGGTGGCGCAGCTGCAGCCTTCCCCAGGTCTGAATGTCTGGAGAGCCAGCTAGAGGGCATGGCACAGGGCTGCAGCCGTGCTGCCTGCACCCCTGACCAGCAAGGGAGGTCCTCCGAGCACCAGCCCCAGCACTGGATGGCCAGAGGGGTCGCAGCCCCCAGCTTGCCTGCCCCAGCCTCTGGCATCATAACAGCAGGCTGGGGAGTGGGTCTGGAGGATTCCAGTGAAGAACGGGCAGGGCCAGGTGAGGCAGTTTGGGAAGGCAGCGCCTCCCCTGCCTACAATACCCGCTGTCCGTGACAACGGCCCTCAACAGTACAGACTCCACAGCCTCTAGGGGGACAGCCAGGCCCAGCTGCCCAGACGTGCCGATGAAGAGGGGCAACAGGAGCATAACTGGGGCTACAACAGTCTGGCAGAGATGACTCAGCCCTGGTGACTCTCTGCAGCACAATGAAGGGAAACAACATCATAAAGGATTCCATAGCGAGTGAGGTCAGCCAGCTTGACAGGGCCATTCAGCACGTGGACACTCCGCACCCCAGCCAGCCCCTGCCCTACAGCACACACCCGTCCTAACCCCCAGTCCTATCCATGCTCCCTCCCATGCCCAGTCTCCTCCCACCACATATTCCCACCTGCCCACTCAGCTCCTGAACCTAGCCCATCTTGCCCTGTGTACTCCACCCTCCTGGCTCCTGCCCCCCCCGACCCACACCTGTCCATTCTCCCCAGTACACAGAAAATCAGACGGCCCCCTCGGACAGCCCCACCGTTTGTCTCTCCAAAGCCAATGTCCTGGAATTTCACCAGGGACCCGCTTCCTGGATCAAACTTCCTGATGCAAAGGACAGGAGCTGAATATGACCCAGGAGAGCAGGGCATAACCCTCCAGGGACACAGCCCTGCCCCTGAGCTGCCAAGACCAACTTTGTCTTCTCACTCCTCTCTGGGGTCCTCTGCTTGCTCCATCTCGACCTTACCTCCCCTTCCTCTCTGCCAAGAGTTTGCTACTTGCTCCCACTCCAGAAAGGCAGGAAGCTGCTGTAATTCTGTGGCAGCCAAACCTCCTCTTCCTCCAAGCCTCCCTCCCACTTACTTAGTCTCCCCAGTTTCCAGCACTTCTGTCCACACCGTACCCTCTCCCCTGCACAGGTTTCCTACCTTCCTGAGTCCCCTGCTGTCTAATCTCTTCCTGCTTCTTGTCTGCCACCACTGATTGCTCCAAACTGTCTCACCCTATGGCTGGGGGCCCTATCCTTGGCCCCCTTCTCCTCTCCCACTTTCCCCTCTCCTCAGCTCCTCCACTGGATCAGCTCCCAGCTCCCACTGGATCAGCTCAGCTCCCAGTTTTATGCTGATGCAACCGAGCTCCATGCCCACCAACTCCTCCCCATCTGTCACACACAGGAACACCTGCCTCTCACTTCATTCTCCTCAGCCCAACGTCACCAGGATGAAAATCCTCTTACTTGGCAAGACAAGCCGCATCTCAGCAAGAGAGAATGATAAAAATAGTCTTCTGTGTATGTATCGCACCGTGCGCTGCTTTGCCAACTTTGCAGGAGACAGACAAGCGAAGGGATTCCGAACAGTGCACATAAGCCGCGCACACAGCACTGAAATGCAGCCCCCTCACAGGCAGAACAGCAACGCTGCAACAGCTGCTTAGCAGAAAACGTGAAGACGGCTCCTCTGTCTAGCTGAAACCACAGGGGAAATTTAGGAAGACAGAATGGAATCACACGAAGCACCACTGGTCAGGACCCAGGGCTCCTGTCTCACTCAGAAGAGAGCACCAGCACTGGCCCCTCCAGCACTATGTTGGGGTCGGGGATCAGCACGCATCCCCTGCCATGTCACCAGCACTACCTGCAGCAGCCCCTGCATGTTCAGACATTGGAGCTCTCCCATCCACCTCCTGGCCAGGCTGAGACCTGCCTCTCCTCAGAGGAAGCAGGTGAGAGAGCTGGGCTATAGCCTCCAGCTGAACCATCCATCCCCTTGCTGTGGCCTGAATCTCTCCAGTACCCATCCCACTACTTCACCCTCCATGTCCTGGCTGACTTCCCCTCTCACTTCTGGTCCAGCACATGCTGCTCCGTGGCTCATTCATACATTTGTCACTTCAGGCCTCATTTACCGAAGCTCTCCCCTATGGCCTCCCAAAGCTGCTCCACCTCAGATCTAGCCTCCCCAGCCCCCACGATCCCTTCTCCACCACTAGACTGACCTGCCAGGGCTACATCCCCACCTACCTCCTCTCAGATTCCCCATGCCCCCACCCCGAGGCTGACTCTTTGCCCCACTACACTAGTACTCCTGCCCCTCCACTCCTTACCTGACCAGCACCTCTGTCACCACCCTGGGGTCTCACCAGACCCATCACAGTCTCCAACCCTCCGGACAATGATTTCTAAGGGTCAGCAGGACAAAGTGACCCTGGACTATCGGGTTGGGAATCTCGGTGGGGAGGACACCATGTCCCTTCAAGCCTCACCTAATGATAGCGTGTTTATAAGTGATCTCAGGGGAGAGGGACATGTGTCTCCTCTGCCATTCAATGCCTCCAACTCCACAGCAAGGGAGATTTCAATCCTCCTCCCCCATCTGCCTCCACATCATACTCATGATTTCACCGGCTTCCATTCACCAGCTGAGCTGTGTCATCCCAAACAAAAGCCCTCTGGCAAAGGGATTAACCCCCTCCTCATCCCACACCAGAGGCTGGAGTTACACGGGCTGGAGCTCGGTCCAGTCCCACCCAGCAGCTCTCACCTCCCCAGTTGCTATTGGCACTGCTGAGCTCGCTTGAGGCCCCAAGGAGGCGACTGGCATCCGGGAACAGTGGGAGGTTAGGAATCCTCCCTGCACCCCCAGGGGAGAAGCAAAGAGGGAGGGAGTTTTCAAGTACATCCATCACCCCTTCCCCCCTGGGTTCTAGGCCCCTCGTCCCCTGGACAGGCTCCAATCCAGGCTTACCTGGGTCCGAGGCACCTGTGGGAAGAGGTTGAGAGTTGTAGGCCGTTTGGGTCTATAGGTGTCCATGGTTACAGGCGGGGGCTCTTTCTTGAGTGGCTCAGAGGCAGTTTCCTCTTCGGCAGAGGTCTCCCCGGCAGCATCAATCAGGTCCAGCTGAAGCATCTCTGCCTGGAGCCGGCTCGCCTCCCCGCTGCCCACCCCCAGGCTGCTATTGGTCTGCAGGCTCACATGGCTCTGGGAGGATTAAGAGACAGAATCATGAGACTGGGAGGGAAGGTCGGGCAGTCGCATCACATCACATCAGCCCCTGAAGGATGAAAGGAGGGAGCCAGACTTGGAAGCAAGTCTCTGCTGAGCTGCCTTTTATTTTTAAGGGGACAGAACAAATATTCAAGTCTCCAAGACCAGTTAAAAGCAAAGGGTTCCATATTCACAGCAGGCACGGGGCACTGACACAGCTTCTTTAGAACTCAACCACTTCAGCTCCCTACCCAGCCACTACAGCTACAATCGCAGCAACATGGCTATTCTCTGGTTCGTAAAAGCAGCCAGCCTTGTAAGCGCCATGGGTGGGGAGGGTGGGGACGCAGAGGCACTAAGACTGTGCTGGCTGATACCAGGAGCAATGCAAGTGACACTGGACACACACAGTTTGAAAATCAATCCCTCAGTCACTCCACAGAAAATCACAAGCAGCACAAAGATCCTGTTAGTCCAGCAGCTCCTCCTCGCAGGGCCCAGACAAGACTGGTTCCTGCATTCAATTCTCCAAGCCTCTGTCCCAGTCTAGCTTTAAAAGTCCCAGTTGATTGCACTGCCACCTCTTACCCTTGGAGACTGTTCCACAGCCTCATGCATTTCACTGCCAGGAAGCATCTCCTGGGAGTTCCCCTTCCTTCATTTCACCCCATTCTGCCAGCTATGCCTTTACTTATCCTGTTAAAGAGCCCAAACCTGCATGGGGCGTAGCACAGCTTGTTTCCAGCTTTGGGACTATAATTGGTAGAATTTTTCAATTGTGTCTTTCAGAAAGAGCTTTGGTAAAACTGATGGTGCTGTACATGCAGAACTGGATTTTAAATACTAGTAGCCTAACCCAGGGAAGATACCTACCTCTGTTGGGCATTCACTGATGTAATAAAATAATTCCTTTCTGTCAGAAGGGCAGCCCTGTGCTGCAGGCCATCACACAATAAGTGACCCTGCCTCAGTTTACCTCTTTCTGAGTCCCCAGTCTTCCCAAGTACAAACAGCCTCTTTGAGGTTCATTTTTTGTTGAAGTCCCATGTACAGAAACCATCACAGAAGTCCCACAGATCTCCCCAGCATAATCCAAACTGCATCCCTCCCCACACAAGGGTTCTCCAGCACAGCCCCGGCATCCCTCACCATACCCCAATTCTCCAGGGCATCCTCTCCTACCCTTGTACCAGGACAACCATTCCAGCCCTTCCAGCTCGAGTGAAATGCCTCCCCTTCCCAGCAGGAACCTCCACAGTCTCTCTGCTGGGAGCATTCTTCTGCCTGTCTCATGGTTCCTCGGGGTCCAGCTCTTGGGCTCTAGAGATGCCAACAAGTGAGCTCCTCTGCTGCAGCCCTGCTCTGGCTCAGGGATACCAGCCATAAACCCTTCTTGCTGCTCTCCTGACTTCAGCCTTTGCCCAGGAAACACCTTCGGCTTCTTTCCAGGACTCCTCCAGTCCCCTGGGAGCTCTCCCCCCTACCCATCTGTACTGGGCCATTCTGCTCTGACTCACCGAGACTCCACCCCCCTGCCAAATGTCTTTTGCTAGGTTCCTTTTGTCACTGGGTATCCCCCATTCTCTTACAGCCCCCAGGTGCTGCCCCACCCTCTTAATTGGCCAATGGAGCACCCGCACTGGCATGGGAGCACTGGACCTACGTTACTCATCGGGACCAGTCACTATGTGACTAACTCCTGGATGCTTACAGCCGTCATAGCTCTCAGTTCCTCCCTTTTCCTCCCCCAAATTTCTTGGTTGTTATATAGTCAATTTGGACAGATTGAGCTTGTTCTTGTTTTCTGTCTTGGTATCAATATTGGTGCCAATCATCAGGGCACCAGAGTGCCTTAGAACACCCCAGAACTATAAATACAGTCTGTCTTGGTTTCTCTGTCCCCGTTGCTTGGATTCTCTTTTTAATCATCCTTTATTTGTGCAGATGCCAAGTTCATACTGCTCAGAAGGCACCAAAATACATCAGATGGTTCTAATGATCCCTTCCAGGAGCGAGATCCACAGCTGCAGAAAGAAGTCTGGCCCCTGTGACTGCAGCTGTCATCTTGGGGTGACAACTCCACTCTCCAGAGGGCTGGAGTACCACCAGGTGCTCAGGTGGTGAGCTGTTAGGTAGTATGAGCTGGATTGAAACCTTGAACCCAACATTCAATGGGTAGGCTTAGGGCACTAATGCCTTTTTCGTGGTGTGTGCTTCAGGGTGCATTTTGCACCAACTGGGGCAGTTTAAGATCAATGGTTTAATTCCCATAGTTTGTGTTGCAATAATCAAGCCAAGAGATCATACATGGGTGGGTCCTTATGGCCAACAGGTGGGCTGAAGTCTCCTGAACAGGAAGAAGTGGAGGAGAGCTTTTTACACAGTGCCAGCCATGACTCTAACAGGACTCCAAGGCTGGAAAGGGACCTGACATCCTCAGAGCCACCAGTTAGGATACAGGGAGGCATTCCAGTAGCAGTGGGGATTCTTTGATGTGCTTCCCTCTCCCCACGAACATTACCTCAATCTTGCTTCATGCGTCAATCCCAATCCCTCTCACTTTTGTGTCCCTGCTAGGATCCAAAGACAGCCTCCTATAAAATCCTGGCAGTGGTAGCTGCTGCCCATTATGAGCCGTTTGCCCCCGTGTCTGTGCTTTTGATATGGGCAGCTGTTACAGAGGAAAAACTCAGCCTCCTGAGTTCAGGCCCTCTCAGGGAACTCCTCACTCTGGCAGCCCACTGAAAACCAGCCCACTTGTGAAGTTTCACTCCTAATCTGCAAGGCCCTGCACAACATGGGCACAAACTCTACCAAGGACCACTGGGAGGTCTCTGCTCCCCACAGCCATTCAAGGTTCCTCTCCATTAACACGGCAAAGAGGAGAACATTAATGATCCTTGCACTGCACTCTAGGCTTGGCCTTTCCACAACCCGAGTCCCACATACAGAAGGCTTCATCTCAGCATTAGTGGGGAGCAGCATGGATCATGAGACCACTGACTCCAAACAAGAGCACGTATGGGTGTGTGAACAGCCACATATGGCAGAACCAGCATCCACCAGTACTAAAACCCCCGTTCTGCAAATGGATCCAAATAGGCAGACATGCCTCTGTGGTGCCCCAATGAAGTCCATGGGACTGTGCAGTTATGGTGACGGCTACTGGCTGGGAGCCTAAGGCAGCAGGGGAGATGGACAGGTGCTGCTGCTACTTGCAGCCTTAGAGAGAGGGGTTCTTGAAAGTGAAATGGGGATTTAGGGTAATTAGTGGGATGCCGCACAAAGACAGGCCCCAGAGATAACAGTTCTGTAAAAGAGTAAACACCTTTGCTCCCTCAGTCCTGCCTGCTGCCGCCTGCTTCTTCAAGGACAGTAGTTGTGACCAGTGCCCCTGCAAGTTGGAAGGGGCTAGAGTAGGGTGGAAATAAACACAGACAAAGCCTGCAGCTGCACCAACTTTCCAAGCTTATTTTTCTATAAAGTGGGATTTATGAGGGAAATGCTGAGCAGCTCCAAAATGGCAGAGCTGTAATTCCTTCTAATATGATAAGCCAGGCTTTACTCCTGATCCTTCTCCCTATGTAATCCCCAGCAGCCTGAGAAAGGCAACTACATTCTGTATTCACCATTGTACTGACACAGAGGGGCCCAATACTGGCTGGCTGCACTAGTCAGCCCCATCTTGGGCCTGCAGACATACTCCAGGGTTCTGTTAGACCAAGGGTGGGGAACCTGAGGCCCAGGGACTAGATGTGGCCCCCAGCTTCCCTGGATTTGGCCCCCGAGTCTCAGAGCACCCTCCTCCAGTATTGGGGAGCCTGTGCTGGCACTCCAGCCCCCCCCCCCCGCCACCTCACTGCGGGGCTGGAGCACACAAAATCTACTAGGCCGGCCCCTCCTAGGTCTGGTGTGTGACTAGAATGTGGGGAGTGTCTTTCTGCTTCTCAGTCGGGGGCCATGTCAATGAGAGTCTGTCTGGGTTTTTTTGCTTCTCATTTGTGTGCGGCCCCTGACTGATTTTCCTGTAAGTCAGCGGCCCCATCCCAAAAAAGGTTCCCCACCCCTGCATTAGACCCATGCTGTTGTTCCTGGCCAATGCTGCCACCTTCAGAGCATTGCTAAGTACTACCACGTTATCATAAGGAGAAGAATAGTGGGACACAGTGGAATAGAACTTCGCTTCTCCAAGGCATTATGACAGAAACAAAAGGGAACATTTTTAACTGCAGCTGAAGTCAAGGGGACCTGTGGCTGTTTAGCACTTCTGAAAATCAGACCTGTCTGAGGCACCCCAAATTACTGGTGACGGTGCACCACTTGATTTACCCCACATTTTTCAAATGCTGAGTCACCACTTAGACCCAGGCATGTCCTTTTCTGAGGTAGGGGGGCATGGTATTCAGCGATGACTGAGGCATGTTTAGGGCTACTTATTTAACAAGTCAAAAACCATATGTAGTAAATAAGATTATTGCTAGTGTATTGTTGCCTGGCTGTATTTCCTGCCTCAGCCGGTACAGCTGGATCCTCATTTCTGTGCATGAATCAACAGTCTGTTTTGGACTGGATTGTATTCTGTAGGAAGGGTGGCAACTCTAAACTCCTTGCTGAAGCTTAACCCTCTGAAGCAAACCTGCCCTTTATAATTTTGTCCTAAATGTCCTGTTAGAACAAATTCTAACAATTAGAGGGGTTATCAACTTTTTAAATTCTGTTACGCTATCAACAGGTCTCAGACAATCTTCTTGGCAATTTCAATAGTCTTTTAGATATACCATGAAACAAAGTGCCCTTCCATGTCTTCAGTGGCTTGTTCAGCCTTTTTCATGCAGTCCAGAACAGGATCGATCCGTGCCTGTTATTTAGGGTTGCCAGCTCTGACGGAAGCTAGTCCAAGAGATCCCTCCCCACCCCCGCAACATGAGGTCATGTCATCTTCTTAAAATATCCTATTAAAATCACCAGGATTGCTTTCAATAGTCAGAGAGATTCAAGTTGATTCCTGGAGACTCCAGTGTTCCCTGTGAGCTTGTGTGGCTGCCCAGGAGAGATTCAAATGCTGCCCAGCTGATTAGCAGAGCACCCAGAGCTAGGTTTTTTGTTTCTACTGGTGCTGCACATTCACACATGCCTCAGCGCACATAAACATGTATTCTGAACATGGATGGAAAAATCCGCACGTAGATGGAAAAGATTAGAGGGAATGTTGGTTGGCAACCCTACTGTTATTGTACACCCAGTGTATCTGCTCTCACACTGTTGGCTGCTTGTTAGCTCTTTCAACTTCAGGTCCCTTAGCAGATGTCGGAGCAAAATGCTTTCACTTTCTGGAGATCATGAAATATGAATGAGATGGCCTTCCTTTAATCACTGCAGCCTTTACTGGCCATTAACTATCTTTTAACATTCACACACCATCTTAGTTCTTAAATAAACCTTTCAATTGTAAGGGTCTTTCACCTTTTTAATAGTTTTCTATCTGTTTTAAACTTGTCTGACCTCTTCGCTGAAAAATCAGTTATTTGCCATCCTTTGGTTATGCCTTGTGTCTGGTAATAGACCAAGTCTATCATTATATAGAGGTTTTGCTGGTGGTTTTTTCACAGTACAAAGGTGTTGCTCTATAGGTGAGTAGAGCTAAAGATGGAAAAGCAATTGATGCAACAGCAGAGCCAAGCGGATCCTTCACTGTACTCCACATTCTGTTAATTCATCTCTATCTTTGCAGAAACTTCGGAATTTCAACAATTCCCCACTTTTCAGAGGTGGTCCCCTGTCCATTACTATAAACCTTGGCATTTTATGGAATTCCCTGATATGCAAACCTTGATCTAATGGGCCTGAGCCAAATCGCACTAAAGTTTGATACGTTTAAGTGTTGAGCTTTGGAAAAATCATCTATGATGTTTTCTTCCAGAACAAACAAATCTAAATCAGACTGTGTCCTCTGTTCTCTTCGCTGTACATCTCTGTAGCTCCATTCTAGCAGTGAAACTGCTCTTTCTGGACAGAATATGACTTCTGCTGCTCTCTTTGGCTTAGTCATTCACTGGGAAGGAATAACCCATAGAAATGACTGTTCCTGTACCTTTCTGCACATGTATGTTGCACTTGTATGTTGGGAACGGGAGCGTGAGAGGTGTGGACTTCTACATCCATTACCTATAGCTTTTATTACTCCTTGCAGTGTTTCCTCCTTAATCTATTTTCCTCTTTCCAGTTCATCCCACGTTCCTAGCGATAGAAGCATGAGGCTTTTATCATCAAGTTTACACGGACTATTACTGCTTGCTCCTGGCCACCTTGTGGAACATGTGGTTTTTTTAGTGTGTAGGCAACTACTAGACAAAGCCAGTAATTGCTAAATCCTTAGCTGTAATTCTCCACCTCCTTTTATGTATCACAGCCACTGGTTTATGGTATATTTCAGCTCTGAAAGGTACAGTCATGAGACTTTGTACAGCCATACACAAGGCCTAGGCTCTTTTGATATGCAAATTCTCTGATACTGTCATCATTCTTGCAGCATATGTGACAGGCAGCCATTCAGTTCCATGTCTCCTTTTGAAACATCTGTTGAGTGTTTGAACTTTTCTGTGTGGGGAAGTATTGCAGCACTAGTGCTGAAGTCAGTACATATTACCAATCCTTGAACTCTGTCCTACTCCAACATTCAGCTCCATTGTATCTTTGTGACAGCATTTTCTTAGGTGAGTTGTCTAAGGTGCCTCGATGAGTAAGCTTGTACCAACCTAAGACAAGAAGCCTTGCAGTCTCGTTCTGCATAGTCACTATTTCTTGAATTTTGGTTAGCTTCTCTACTCAGTAGGTGATTTCAGTAATTCAAAATGGATACTTGGGCCCTGTCTATTTTAAGGTTGTTTCTTCTTGTAGTTTCTAGTCCCCTCTGCAGTTGTTCCTGAAGTTCAGGAGGGAAGCTGCCCCAGATTATAATGGCATCAATGTATGTTTGCGCTCCTGAGGAACATTTAGGCATCTGGGACATTGTGCAAAGAAATACTTCCTGGTGCCAAATATATTCTGAAAGGCTACCTCACAAGGCAGCCAAATGGTGCACTGAAAGTGCAAATCTCAAAGTTTTATGTCCAGAGTATCTGCCAAAACCCAGCTGATGAATCCAATTTGCCAAACAATTTGGCTCCTGCCATCTCAGCAAATGTTTTCTTCCTTGTGGCAAGTGTAATTCTCCCCTTGTGATGTTCCTGTTGGGTCAGCACCAAGTTTTGAGTTTGCCTCCCTTTTCACTCAACAGTTACTAAGGAGTGAACCGTGCCCGTTGTGTATCCTGCTCTATGAATAATGCTGCTGTCTGTCATGGTTTTCAGCTTTTTCTCTGGTGTCTGTAAGAACATATCTGCTGACATGTACAACAGACTTTTCTCCTGACTTCCTGATTCAAGTGCAGTTCAAGTTTACTACCTGTCATTCGGATTCCCTGTGCCACACGCCCTCTTGGCCAAGCCAAGCATCTTATGTACAGAAACGTCAGGTTGCTTTCTTCAATGAGCTGATACAAACGCTTGTTTTACTGTCTTACCTCTTACCTCTCCCAAGACTGGGACTGTATCTGAAAGCCCTATATCAACTGAGACTTTTCAAGCTGTATACTTCCTTTAAACCTCTCTATTGCCATTTCTATCATTACATGCACTTATGCTCCTGGCATGACAGTATATGTCCCAAGTCGGCCATTTGTTCATAGCCATTCTTCTGAGTAGAAAGTTCCTTTCTTCAGGCCCAGCCTTAGGGCAAGGCCAGCAAGGTGGTTGCCTTGGGCCCCACGCCTTCAGGGCCCCATGCTGCCCAGCACCCACCTGCTCGCTCACTGCCCTGGCTGGGAGCCACTGGCTGCGTGGTGCAGCATGCTGCCTTGAGCTCTGCAAACTCTTTGGCTGGGCCCGCCTTTCTTAGTTATACTTATGAATTGCTCACTTCCCCTTCCCTACAGGAATTCTCAAATTCCACCTGTAACCAATGCATGCTCCTGCTGTACCTGCACATTTTTGCACAGTGGTTATACGGATTTAAGTGTACATACATTACATGACACACAAAACACTCCTCTGAGAAAACATTTCAGATTCAAAGTAAATTCCTAATTTTGAGTCACTGCACTCAAAATTAGGAATTGTCAGTGGAACCTTAATTTGGCACCCAGGCGATATACCTTATGGCACCTACCTTATATACACGATCATGTGCTGTTTATTTCCACGGGTCCCTGCCTCCTTCAGTGCACAGCATTTTAAGTCAGTGCCTCCACTCCTCTGCTCTCCATGTCCTGCTTTCTCCCTCGTCCTTCATACTGGTTGCCCCTCCTGCCTCCCACCCCTACATCTCATTGCCCTGCATGCAGGTCAGACTGTGTCCTCGTCATCACCCATGCTGCCTTGGTGCCAGCTGGGGAAGTAAGAGCACATAACAGTCTCTCTACTCTCCCTTCTCAAGTCCTGGGACACCCTGGCCCCTGGCTGCCAGGAGGAACAATTGCAGGGAAGGTGTTGCTCAGCCCCTGTAGCCCAGGGCTCGACTATGCATAGCACAGCTAGCGCACATGAGCTTTGTGGGAGTGCCTGGAGCATTCTCAGCATGCATAAGATATTCAGAGACTATAGATGCCAAACTCTAGCATGTCTCTATTGAATTTATGCTAACTGATTTCTAGAGGCTTACAAGTTGACCAAATTTGGGTGGATCTTCTTGGGGATGGCAAAAAGTCACGTTCTGGATGTCAGGACCGCCCTCACAAATGTCAGGTCAATGGAGGCACTAGATCTCCTCACCAAAATGACTACAATTTTTTTTAAATGGGCAAAACCAATGCATTTTTCTGTAATCTTCTTCCAAGCAATCATTGAAATGCTTTTGCTGAAAGTTTCTGGAAAATTTCAACTTTCAGGCTGATTTCCAACATGACGAATTTCAGCCCAGATGGGTAAAGTTTGGTGAAGTTATAAGTGACCACAAATAGGATCTCAGGTGTTGGGCAATTTTACTCACAGGTTTCACTACTTGCACCCACTTTAATATCCTGGATATTTTCTCAATACTGGATATCTTCTCTATGTTGTATGTAGCTGTCACGTTGTTTACAACCTTCCTTGTTTGGCATGGTTTTTCTTTCCCTGTTTCTTCTTTCTTTCCTCCGTTCCCACCTATCTGGTGCAGTGAGCCTTGCTAGCCTGCATTTACTTTTCTGGTAATTTCACTGCATGACAAATGAACACCACCAAGAACTGCTTCACCATCAAGATTTTGTAAAGTGGCCAGTGTTGTTGGATTCCCACCTTGAAACACCTTGGCCTGATTTTCAGAGGACACCCATCCTCTGTGCAACAGGTGTCTCAGGTTGGCCACGCAAAAACATTGGCTACTTTACAAAGTCTTGATCCCTGCCTTTTCACATATCAAGTCTTTGTCCCTCTGTTGCCTTTCATGCATCTCTTTATTTTTGGAACTCCAAACTCATCACTCTTTAATGATGGAGTCCCAAAAATCCAACTTCAAAAGATTTGCTTTTTAATTTTAATGCTACGGTGAACATTTTCCCTTCTTTTTGACTCTTTATTCAGAAAAATCCATTTTTCACATGGAACATGTTTTCTAAAGATACAAAGAGCCTCACATCTTTATAGTATGTCTTCAAAGCTTTCTTCCCTGTGTTATGGAAGACACTGTAAACATCCCATATTTCTCCTATTGCCCAAACCAATGCAATTTTCCACTTATCCTCCATTGTACTGGCTCCTGTGGCTTTCACAGACAGTTCAAATAGCAGTCTGAACCCTTTCCAAAGCTTGTCAGCACTTCCCAGAATGTTTAAGGCTGATAAGTGATTTAGATGTTGCAGATCCACAGGTTTCAGAGTAGCCATTTTTATTTTACTTGTTTCCTCTCTGCAGTCAGTGTCCCTTCTATCAAACATTTCCAACCTGCATCCTCTTTCCTTGCATACACCTGCACTCGAGAACCTATGCAAGGCAACATGTTGTAACGGCAAACTCCTTGCTGAGGTATAATCAACAGTAGCGCAGCTGGCACTTCCCTAGATTCCAGCTAATATAAATTCCTGCACCAAGAACAGGGTTAACAGAACATTTACAAAGCCTTTTGATGATAGGAATGGATACAATTTTTAGTTCAAACATCTAAAGGAGGAAATGCTCAAGTCTTGCCTTACTATTTTATTCATCACTACCAGAAACATCATAAAACCCCACCCTCCCCAAAGGTCAGAGAAATACACATGAGCCTTTCAGTATGGCTTGAGGGTCAAGCAACTTTGGCTCTGTCAGACCAAAGGAGAAATGAAGGTCAGTTTCAAAGCTAAGGAGCACTCTCAGAACCACCCACTGCATTAGTTGCCTACCATTTTAGCCAGGTGGCTAAGCTCAAGGACCTCTGCAGATCTCATGGACCCATGAAGAGAGGCTGCTCTCTGCTAAAGAGATCCCAAAACACTTAGAGCAGGGCCGCATGCAGCCCATTCAGGTTCTGTGTGTGGCCCACAACACGTTTTGTTTACCATTGCACATGGCGCAGTGTTGCCAGATTCCACTGGCTTCCATCTGCGTAGGTTTTTTTCCCCTACCAATATTACTAAAGTGACATGCACATAAAGCAAGGGCAGGTGAAGTGAGGTGTGTACTGATTGCACACAACATTGGCTGCAGAGAGCCCGCACAGCTCTGTCAATCAAAGTGCTGCCCAGTTCAATCGGCACATCTTGCAAATTATAGGTATGCAAGGGCTGTTGGCAAAACTACTCTATCCTGGAAGACCATCTTTGCTACAACAATTTTGTGGCCCACTCAGATGAAGGAGGGCCAGTCATGTGGCCCACTCGCTAGATTATGTTGCCCATTGCTGACTTAGTCAGATTTTCAACAGTATTTAAACAGGATTTTTGAAAGCATCTAAGCAGGGTAGGCATCTAACTTCCATAAATGCTTTTGAAAACCCCACTATGCCTTTAAATTGCTTTGAAAAAAAACTAACGCTTACAGAGCAACACCTCCAACTCTACCTGGACACTAATTCTGACCAGCAGAGATCCCCTACCATCTGTGCAATGTGCTCCCTCTGAAGCACAGCTTAATAAAATAGGCAGCTGCATTCTGCACCAACGCCAGGTCCCACATACTCCCAAAGTGCAGCCCATGCAGAATGCATTGCAGCAATGTCATCTCAGGATGCCATGGGCCCCTGGTCCAGATCAAAAAGGTCTGAGCACTCTTCATACTGACACAGCTGCTGCCTAGGTATCCAGGAACAAGTGGGATCTAAATGACCCTTAGTCAAGGAGGGGGTTGATATGCCTTCTGCTATTGCTTGCATAGGGCTACGAACAAATCTGGGCCGATCCTCAGGCATCTTTGTCCTCAGCCAGACCCAGATCATTTTCTGTGTTGCCAAACAAATGGAGATTCAAAGCTGAGGTCGGTGCAGCCCACATATCCTCAGTGAGGTCCTTCTCATGACAGCCCGTTATGATACTGGAAATCAACCTAGGCGACAAACATTCCAACTGGCTCCCCATTCCCTATCACATCAGATCCCAGCTCCTCACCCACCTACAGATTCCGACAGAATATTACCCTTCACCCACCACCTACATTTCTGCCCCTATGCTACGCTTATCCTAGCCCTTTCACGGTCTTAGATTTGCTTCTTCACTTGCTGTGCCCCATATGCTTGGAACGTAGACTCAAAAAGGATTCAAATTTAAATGGCTAATGGGAACAGCCAGAGTTATGTTAGCTAAGGTTACAAACACATCAAGAATATAAATCAGCTGAACTAGCTACAAACAGATGGGCTATGTCTACACTGCAGGCTTCTTGCGCAAGAACGGCTCTTCTTGCGCAAAAACTTGCCAGGTGTCTACACTGCACGCGCGTTCTTGCACAAGCGTTCTTGCACAAGTAAATTTACAGTACAGCGTCGGAAAACAGGGCTTCTTCCGGAAGAGAAAGGGATCTTGGAGTTATAGTGGATAGTTCTATGAAGACATCCACGCAGTGTGCAGCGGCAGTTAGTAAGGCAAATAGGATGTTAGGAATTATTAAAAAAGGGATAGATAATAAGACAAAAGATATCATACTTCCCCTATATAAAACTATGGTACGCCCACATCTCGAGTACTGCGTGCAGATGTGGTCTCCTCACCTCAAAAAAGATATATTGGCATTAGAAAAGGTTCAGAAAAGGGCGACTAAGATGATTAGGGGCTTGGAAAGGGTCCCATATGGGGAGAGGCTAGAGAGATTGGGACTTTTCAGTTTGGAAAAAAGGCGATTGAGGGGCGATATGATAGAGGTATATAAAATCATGAATGGTGTGGAGAAAGTGATTATAGAAAAATTATTTACCTTTTCCCATAATACAAGAACTAGGGGACACCAAATGAAATTGATGGGTAGTAGGTTCAAAACTAATAAAAGGAAATTTTTCTTCACACAGCGCACAGTCAACCTGTGGAACTCCTTGCCCGAGGAGGCTGTGAAGGCCAGGACTCTATTAGGGTTTAAAAAAGAGCTTGATAAATTTTTGCAGGTTAGGTCCATAAATGGCTATTAGCCAGGGATAAAGTATCGTGCCCTAGCCTTCATAACAAGGGCAGGAGATAAATCACTTGATCATTGTCTTCTGTTCTCCTTCTCTGGGGCACCTGGCATTGGCCACCGTCGGCAGATGGGATGCTGGGCTCGATGGACCTTTGGTCTGACCCAGTATGGCCATTCTTATGTTCTTATGTAAGAGTTATTCCTCTCCCCACAAGGAATAAGCCCTCTTGCACAAGAGCTCTTCCACAAGAAGGCAGCGTAGACAGGCAACATGAATATCTTGCGCAAGAAAGCCCTATGGCTAAAATGGCCATCAAAGCTTTCTTGCACAAGAGAGCGTCCACACTGCCATGGACGCTCTTGCGCAAAAACACATGGCAGTGTGGACGTGCTCTTGTGGAAGAGCTCTTGTGGAAGAGCTTTTGCACAAGAACTCTTGCACAAAACAGTTCTTGCGCAAGAAGCCTGCAGTGCAGACGTAGCCATGGAGTAGAGAGAAAGCTTCCCCCAGCAACAGGGACCTTGCTGATTGTCCATTTCAAGGTTTCTAGCATCTTCCTCTGAAGTGTCTGGTACTGACCACTGTAAGAGACAGGATACTCTACTACAAGGGTTACTGGTCTCATCAGGTATGGCATGTCCTATCTTCCTCTGCCATTATCTGTCCAAATCTCTCTCCTCATTCAAATTCCCCTAAGAATTCCTCCAAAAACGCTCGTCCCCTGAGCTTCTACCCAGATCAGCATGGAGACTCCCAGGTGACAGGGCAATGCCTTTCGCATGTTCTTAGGGGTTTAGTCTAGCTGCAGGTGCTAGCTCATTAGCACCTTGTTCCAGGAATGAAATAGAGCGAAGGCACAGACATAGCAAATCTCCTGGCCTGCTCCCAAGCCTTTCACTTCAGCCCCCATTCCCCAATGAGGGTATGTCTACACTGCCACCCTAGTTCGAACTAGGGTGGCTAATGTAGTCATTCGAAGTTGCAAATGAAGCCCGGGATTTAAATATCCCGGGCTTCATTTGCATCTTGCCGGGCGGGCGCCATTTTTAAATGCCCTTAGTTCGAACTCCGTGCCCCCGGCTACACGCGGCATGGAGTAGGTAGTTCGAATTAGGATCTCTAATTCGAACTACCTACTCCGTGCCGCGTGTAGCCGGGGGCACGGAGTTCGAACTAAGGGCATTTAAAAATGGCGCCCGCCCGGCAAGATGCAAATGAAGCCCGGGATATTTAAATCCCGGGCTTCATTTGCAACTTCGAATGACTACATTAGCCACCCTAGTTCGAACTAGGGTGGCAGTGTAGACATACCCTGAGAGAGAACTGCTCTAATGGTGGCCTCGTCATGGTGTTGCTGATAGAAACTGCCAGAGCTTGGTGCCTTGGAACCATAAGGCCAGCAGGAGGAAGCTTACCGATTGCCCTTGGGGGGTTTCACATGGAGTTTCTTAGGTGCCGAGGTCTGCAATAGGATCAGACTGGAAGAGCTCTCCTTTGGGCTGGGAGTAATGGAATCTGTTTCAGGGGCAAATGGGGAGAGACTTCCACTGGGCTGGAGTTAAAAGGATCTGTGCTGGTCACAGAGTAGTCCACAGCATTTAGCCACATGGCCTGATGCTGCCTTATTGTCCATACAGACGTAGCTGACCGATACAGCCAGAATCCCAGCTGCCAACCTCCATATTGATCTGAGCAGCTAAATCAGAAGCTGGAACCTGCAGTTTCCAGAAGCTGCAGCAGTGTACTCAAAATAAAATCAGACGACTTCGCCTCTCCCAGATCCCTGGCTCCTCTCTTCATCCCCCCTCCCACCACCAGGGACAGTTGACATCCTTACCCGGGGAGCCAGGCTGTCCTTACAATGCAGGCTGATTCCACACTCATCAGTGATTTCAGAGAGATCTTCATCCTCAAATTCCTCAAGGCTGATGTCATGGGTGAGCCTGGCGAAGGCAAAGACCATGTAGTTACTGCCAAACAGATCTAATTTGCCCACGGAGCTCCCGGCACTGGCCCATGAGTAAGGGTGGACAGTGTGTGACAAGTTGCATTGTGTTATAGGGTGCATACTGGCAGCCCTGCTAGGAAAGAGGGATTACAGGGCAGTTTCTCTGGTCTATAATGGGAATACTAGTGAGACCTACCTCTCAAATTGGGGTACAGCTTTACACCAGCTTCCCCCCCCCCCCCGGATTCTGTTTGTCTGTGGGGCCCCTGCTGAATTCCTGCAGCATCGCTCTTCATCAACAGGGCCCAGAAAGCAGCCTTGCAAAGTACGTTGGTGGGGAAGCAGCGGCCAGACCCCTTCTGGGAAGATCAGTATGTTACCTACTCTGGGGAGTGCTATGCTATTTTCTGAGGCTCTCCAGGCAGGGCCCTGTGGCTTCCAGGGACAAGAAAGCTACTGTACACAGAGCTGCTGGACCTAGGCTCAAATCATACCAGTCCCTGCACACAAACAAAAATACAAGGAGTCCCAAAGTAGGAAAGAGGTGGGAAAGGAAGTAGAGGGGTCAGAAAGAATCTGCATTCTCCTAGCTTATTCCCACCAACAATGCACACCTGGGTGGAATCAAAGAATTAATCTTTTAGGTATAAAATCCAATATTAGGAACATAGGAAGTATCAGTTCAGCTGAGATGGAGCAGGATTCATCTAATCCAGTAATATACACTGACAGGAGTCAGTGCCAAATGCTTCAGAGGAAGGTACAAGAAATCCCCCACAGTGTACAATTATAGAATAATTTGCCCACAGGGAAAATTTCTTTCTAACCTCTGGCAGTTATTGGCTGGCTTATGCCCTAAAAACACAAGATGGATGGAAATATTTTATTTTATATATATTACATTTACAAAGCTCACTGGAGATGCTATTATCCATAAAAATATTCAATTCTTTTTTGAATCCATCTAAGCCCTTAGTTTTCAGTGTTTTTTGTGGTAGTGAATTCCACAGGCTAATTGTGCCTTTACAAATGTATTTCCTTTTAGCAGTGTCACTGCATGCCTCCCTGTTCTTTTATTCTGAGAGCATGTGAATAGAAGTACCTGATTTCCCTGCCCAAACATTTATATTATGTACCTCCATCATCTCTCTCTCATCTAGCATGTCTCCAAACTGAAGCCTCTGGCCTCATCTACATACAAACTTGCACATTTTAACGAGAGATGTGGTTTTAAACTGATTTAGCAGAACTTTAATGTAGATGCTGCTATTTCCATTTAAGAGTGACTTCTTTTTGTTCAGAATAATATGTTTAAAACAGATTATGGTAAACCAAAATTCACTGTTCTTAAACTGAAATCAGAGTGGCTACACATGGGTTTGTACCCATGTGCAAAACCGATTAGAGTTCAGTTAAACGGATGCAAGTTATGATGTGTAGATAAGACTATTTTCTTGACTCATACAGAAGAACATTTTCATCACCAGTGTTTGAATCCATCTGCAGCAGAGAATTTGGCCAGAAAACCCCAATGGCTAACATGATCCATAGAGAAGCAAGGGACCCAATAGGGGAATGGAACAGAACCAAAAGCAAGGTCACCTGGGCGGGGGCGTCCCCATGGTGGGATCTTGAAGAGCAGGAAGTGGAACGAGTCAGGGTTCCTGGTGATGCAAGTGGGGAAGGGCAAAAGGGATAGCTCGCGTAATTCACAGCTTCTCAGAATGACCTTTCAAAGATCCTTGGCCTATCTCATCCTCCATGGGTGTTTAGATCCTCATCAATCCTGGATAGCCAGGCAGCATCCATGCCCAGGGGTCTTTTTTATATTCCTTGCGTCCCCCTTGGAGTTATAGTGCCAGAAAGCAGAAACCTGCCCTCCCTACCCCAATCATGTCCTTGCTTAGTCCCACTGAGATATCAAGGCAGCAGCAAGTAACATCCTTCCCTCCTGCTATTAAGAACCTCAAGGGAACAGATGGCATTATGTCTAGAACAGAGCATATTGACCTGCTCACTCTTAGAGAGACAGGGAAGAAAAGGTGGGGAGAGTAATCTCCTCTCCTAGATATTTCTAAAGATCTCGCTCCCTTCCCAGGGACCCTCTCAAGTGCAGCCTCCTGCCAACATCCAGCAGTGGGGAAGAGGCCGTTTTGGCCAAGGGCAGTGGAGCAAACCTCTGGGTCTTTTACTGTCTGTACAGATCAGACAGGAGCTCAGGAAAAGAGCCTGCAGCACAGAGTCCCTTCAGCTAAATGACTGATCTATAGTGCAGGGGTCAGCATATGCATTGCTTCCCCAGCTGCTTTCAACAGATACCCTCTCTCGGCTTCCTTTTCACAGGCCTGAGGCTCCTCTGCCTTACAGCCACCTGGTATCACTGATTACACTGGGACAAAATGAGCATGAATTGCTGGCATTTGCGGGCATCTAACACACAGTTTGCAAGGGTGTTAATGATGTACAAGATGCCAAGAGAGGGGGAAATCAGACCCCATGTTCCTAGGCTGCTTTCCCCTCAGCCTGCTGTTCTATAGGAAGTGAGAGAAAAAGTCTAGCAATGAAGCTTTACTGCATGAATCAACTCCCTCTCCGGTTACGCAGAGTCAGACAGGATCTGCCTCTAATGATCACTCTCATGTACTGCTGTCAGGGCCCTGGGGCACAGGCTGACAGAGAGACCCTCTTGTTGTAAGGGCCCAGTTCTGCTCTGCAAGACCCACAACTTCTCAGAAAGGCTTCTCAAAAGGCTGTGGCTGCCGCCCCCCCCCCCCCCCTTCCAAATGCTGCAGAACCTCTTGGCAAAGCAGCTCCAGGACTGGCCTGTGGGATGGCTGGAGAGCAGCTGCAGCTCAGCTCTCATTCTGGGGCAGGGCTCAGCACTGTGTGCAGAAGGCATAAGCCTGATGGCCTGGCACCGGGGAACCCACAGGTTTGAAGCCAGCCATGGGAAGCAGAGATGCTGTGCCAGGGTTTGGAGGAATTACCTGGGGGCACTAGGATTTCCAAACCCTTCAGTCCTCCCTCTCCATGAAGCCCCTGGATTAACACTCCCCTTTCACAAGCAGGCTACACTGCTCTTACCCTTTCCACCTGCTGTTAAAACAAACATTTCCAGCAACTGCTCCTGCCTCCAGCACTAGGAGGCTCTCTGCACGTGAGCCCATGACTCCTCAGATGGGGAGGAAACAGCAGTCTTGGCTGCTCTGGTCTTCTCAGTGCCCAGCTATCATGCAGCCCCATACACAGCAGATAAACTATGGGCCAACTATGTACTTAGTTCTCTCCTGCTCTGCAGGCACCGCACGCAGAAAGAGGGGAGGCTTGACTGTTCCCCAGCCCTCCCTTCCCACCGTTCCCTACCATTTCTCCCACTGATCCTCCAGCCAGCTCTCCTCTTCTGTGCTTGACTCCATTCTCAAGGCCAGCTGCATTTAAAAGGAACCCGTTCCTTGGGGTTTCAGGGCCACAGTCCAAAGAAGTTCTCCCCAGGGAGAGGAGCCAGGCATAAGGGAGCTGAGCTCTGTGTGTGCTGCCCCTCTGCCTACCCCAGCTCAGAGCCGGGTGCTTCCTGCGCCACTCTCCGCCTCCCCACTGCGCAGTCTAGGGGAGCTCATTAAAAATAGATAGAATCAGCTGTCTTGGAAAAAAAAATAACCCACTGAGCTGAGATGGTGCCAGGCCCTGCGCGCTGCCTGGGCTGCTGAGTCTCCCAGCCAGCCAGACTCCTGCTCAATAGCAGCTCCAGCTCCCCCCTCTTCATCACTAACAGACACCAGCTCGGTGAGCCACCTTCTCCTGTCCTTGCAAGGTCCCTTGCAATCTATTCAGCCTCTTCATGGACCACAGTCTCAGGTGGGAAAGGGGGCAGTCATCAGCTTTTACTTGGCAAGGAGAGAACTATAATTTCATCTACTAAAAGAAATGTAAAGGGGTCACCGCAGCATTTATACACACATGAAATTGTGTGCTGAGGACAAGGTGGGGATGCTTGGTTTCATGTACTTTCAGAAATTATCTAAACCCCCAGTCTTCCAGCCTCTCTTCCGGGCCATTCTAGGTATAGTCTCTCTGCCCAGGGTCTGGCAATGCCATGGTCCAGGACAGCAGTGAGCACAGCTAGCACCTCTGGTGCTTTATTTCAAGCTTTTAAGAGAGTGGAGGAGAGCTAGGAGGACAGAAACAGCTTCTCTGGTAACCAAGCATTCAATTCCACAAACTAAGTAGGAACAGGTGAGACCTGCCCAATGGAAGCATCACAATGGACATACCCCTTGCTGCTAGTGAGTCCATGTGATTTTCAACACCCTGACACAGGGAGAGCAACTGTCCTGGCCTGAAACATTCACTAAATTTCCTAACCCAAGGACTAATCTTATTAGACAGGTCAGAATCCTTGTGTTGTCACGCCCCCAAACCACCCCCCTTGCAAGTTAAACCAATTAACTATGTGTAATTTTTCCTGGGTGTTGCACTGAACTGTAAGGTGTCACCAATGGACAAACATTTCTATTTAACACCCTTTAAGAAGTATAATTTACATAATCTATCTGCCTTTAATTCCATTCCCCCTTCCATCTCCTTGCTTTTCTAATAAATCATGATGCATCTTTTCCTGTGTGGTTTTCAGACTCTCTTTCTCTATTTCCTCCCATCCATTTTCTCTCTGATTTATTTTCTCACCTCTCCCTCTCTCTTTTCCCATCCCCTGACACTGAAGTAGCTGGTAAAATTTCCAAGTCTTAGGAGTCAAAAAATTAAATATGCTAAGTTAAAGGTCAAAGGGCAGATGTGGGCAGGTCACTGACCAGTGAGACACCAATCCAATTCCTGCTGCTGAGAAATGAGAGGGGAGACTTCCCTGAGGCTGTCCCTCAACTCCACTTTTAAGGCCACAAGGAACCCTGATAGTCTTCTTGAGACTGATCTCCTGAATAACAATGGCCATATAACTTCCCCAAGTGGCTCCTGCTCCATTACTTTTGGTCAAGATAGAGCAGATGGTTTAAGAAAGACATTCAGCCATGATTTAGAGACTTTGAGTGATGGAGAATCTACCACATCCCTGGGGTAATTTACCAAGGGAACAGTTCACCTTACGGTTGAAAATGTGCATCTTATTTCTAGTTTGAATTTGCCTAGCCTCAGCTTCCAGCCATTTGGTGTGACTTCTCTGTTAGATTAAAGAGCCTTCTGCTATAAGCTGTTTTCTCCCCAAGTAGGTACTTGTAGACCATGATCAAATCACCTCTTAGCTTGCTATTTAAGTTATAGCTAAATAGACTAAAGAAGCTCACGTCTCTCTGTAAGTCAGGTTTTTCAATCAAAATTATTCTTGTAGCTCTTTTCTGAACCCTTTCTAGTTTATTGGCATCACTGTTGAAGTGGGGACACAGTATTCCAGTAGTGCTCACACTAATGCCACATAGAGAGGTCATAACACCTTCTCACATCTGACTCATGATTCCCATACAGTCAGGCTATGTCTACAC
Organism: Pelochelys cantorii; assembly: GCA_032595735.1. NCBI lineage: Eukaryota > Metazoa > Chordata > Testudines > Trionychidae > Pelochelys > Pelochelys cantorii. Next base: position 56,956,237 of record CM064329.1, on the reverse strand, counting down.
TGGCGGCTTCTTACGCAAGAACATCTTGTGCAAGGGTTCTTGTGCAAGAAGTCTTGTGCAAGAAAACGTCCACACTGCCACGGGCGCGCTGTGCTTTTGTGCAAGAGCACCCATGGCAGTGTGGACGCTCTCTTGCGCAAGAAAGCTCTGATGGCCATTTTAGCCATAGGGGTTTCTTGCGCAAGAAATCCCTGCTGAGCATCCACACTGCCCTCTTGAGCAAGAGGGCTTACACCTGATTAAAAAAGAGCATAACTCTTGCGCAAGGAGCCCTCTCTTACCACGCCGTACTGTACATTTCCTTGCACAAGAGCGGGCGGGCAGTGTGGACGCTCTACAGATTCTTGCGCCAGAACAGCCGTACTTGCGCAAGAACCCGCCAGTGTAGACACAGCCTCACTGTCTTAGCTACAGCATCACGCTGGAAGCTCATGTTCACCTGATTATCCATCATCACCTCACAATCCTTTTGTTATCTCTATCTTCCAGCATCTAATCCCCCTTCTTATAGCTATGATTTACAGTCTTGGTTCCTCCATGTACATTTGACTATATTAAAACTTGTGTTGTTCAAGTGAGTCCAGTTTATCAGGTGATCCAGTGTGCTCTGTAACTGACCCGTCTTTGTTATTTGCCACTCCACCAACGTGTGTGTCATCTGCAAACTTTATCAGCTATGATTTTATATTTTCTTGCAGAGCAATGATAAAGATTATCAATGGTTCAGAGCTCCATCTTTTATATCAGCTAGTAAATGTCTGATACATACTAAGTCCCTTCAGCTGTGTGAAGGGAGAGAGAGCTCTCTCTACCTGTTTCCCTATCCCTCCCACTAAGAAATATCCTGGCTGAAACAATCCTCATTCCCAACAGTTTCACAGATGTCCATAAAAGCCTCAATAGCTGCTGTCAAACCCACCATGGCTCTGGTCAGTTTTCACTGTAAGCACTGGCAGAAGCATTGGAGCCATTAGACTGCAGACTCTGATAGATATAGCTGCAGCAGTTATACTTACATGCACAGATGCTGACTTTCTCTTTTCCCCTGGGGGAGCCTTAACCCCTGCTCAGCTCCAGGCCCTGTCCTCACTCCATCCCTTCCCTGCAAGATCCCATCTCCACCCCACCTTTTCCCACCCCACATTCCCTCCCTGTTCCACCCCATTCCCCAAGCAGTTCCACCCTTGCTCTGCCCCTTCTCCCTCCCCCCCAGGGCCTCCTGCTGCTGCTGCTTAACAGCTGATCTGTGGCTGGGGGGGGGGGGGAAGGGTGGAGGGAGAGCCACAGGGTGGGGGAGGGGAAGGAGTTGATCGTTGGGGCCTGCTGGTGGGTGCTGAGCACCAGCTATTTTTTTCCTGTGGACCCAAGGAGTCAGCACCTATGCCCAGGTGACTTGAAGATTTTCCTTACAACTATGTAGGCTAGAAGATTTGTTTCTGTGTTATAATGAAAGTTCAGATTCTGCAGAAGTTGAAGGCACTCTCACGGAGAAGCTTCCTATTCCCTCTAGGCGAGGGGATTTTTTCAAGCCCTGCTGATAGCAATAAGGTTTAGCATTTACACAGCATGTTTCACCTCTCCAGTGCTGTACAGCTGTTCAGTTAGAAGGAAGGAAATATCAACCCCATGATACAGGTTGTTAAACTGAGGCAGAGAGAGTAGAAGGGACTTGGCCAAGGTCACAGCAGCAAGCCAGTAGCAGAGCCAGGAACAACACCTCTGAGCAGGTGTGGGCAAAAGGCCCTCCGTGGGCTGGATCCAGCCCGCCAAGCGAGTTGATCCGGCCTGCGGAGGCCCTGCCATTCCCCTCACTCAATCAGGGTCTGTGGGTGGGGAAACACAGAGGTGTCCTGGCCCCGCCCCTTCTGCCTGAGGCTCTGCCCCTTCTGGGGCAGCCCGGGGCCGCTTCAAAAATTTCTGAAGTGGCTCCTGGTCAAAAATTATTGCCCATCCCTGCCTAAGAGAGTCCTGACGTCCAGTCCAATGCTCAGTCTGCAACCACACTCCCTTTCAGAACCAGGAATAGGACCCAAAGTACCTGCATGCTCAGTCCACGAGTGTTTCTCAACCTTTTTGGTATCAGGGACCAGCTTTCTATTTTCCTAAACTTTCTTCTCCCCAAGTAGGGAGATCTCAGGGACAGTGTAGGTCCACAGACTGGTCATTGAGAAACATAAGAACATAAGAACATAAGAACGGCCATACCGGGTCAGACCAAAGGTCCATCTAGCCCAGTATCCTGTCTGCCGACAGTGGCCAGCACCAGGTGCCCCAGAGGGGGTGGACCGAAGACAATGATCAAGCGCTTTGTCTCCTGCCATCCCTCTCCAGCCTCTGTCAAACAGAGGCCAAGGACACCATTTTATCCCCTGGCTAATAGCCTTTTATGGACCTAACCTCCATGAAATTATCTAGCTTCTCTTTAAACTCTGTTATAGTCCTAAACACTGCACTAGACCATATGGTATCTCTGCTGCTTCATTCTGAGGAGAACAAGGAAGCGGATCTAGGCTGTGCAGTGCATGAAGGGAGTGTACGTAATGGCTGCCAACATTACAAGGTAACTCTTTCATAGTTGTCCCTTTTACCAAGCATTCTCTGGGTGGGGGGGGAGGGGGAAGGGAAGAATATCAGGCAGTCCATGACTTTCCCCACACCACAAGAGGAGCGCTTATGCCAGCTGATGGTGGGCAGTGAGTGAGTGGGTAGAATGGTAAACTGCCATATTAAAACATGTTCCTTTCCATTAATTTTATTAGAGTAATAATTCTTTGCATTATTTCATGGACTAACCCTACACCCACCCAAATTCTGGCAGCAGCAGCAGATTATCATATCTCTAGTTGCTCTTCCTCTATCCCACCTCACTAGAGAGAGAGAGAGAGAGAGAGAAAATTAACCTTCACTCCCAGAAATGCCAAAAGCTGGAAAAGCAGGGGATGCAGCAACTCAAAACTTAGGTGTAGTGGGTTGTGCCCACGAAAGCTCAAAACACGTCTACATGTTTTCTTAGTCTTTAAGGTGCTACTAGACCAGCGGTTCTCAAACTTTTTGGGTTCCGGAGCCCTTTACATGCGTAAAAATGTATGCGGAGCCCCAGCGGTCCACTGATTGTATGTGTTGTACCTATCGATGTTTCCAGTTTGTCAACCTCGCAGAGCCCCTGGAGATGTCTCGCGGAGCCCCACAGTTTGAGAAATACTGTACTAGACTATTTGTTGTTTTTTAGATGTATTAACAGAGCTGTCTGTGGTGCTCTTGCATTCAAAACTGGATGTTAGTTGGTCTCCTTTATTCCTGCAGGGATCCACACTAGCTTGGAAGAAGTAATTAAAACCCGCATAAGATGCTGAAATCCTTCCTAGCAACAGCTCACATGCTGCAAGGCCAAGAAGCAGAAAGCCAAGTCACTTCCCTGCAAATGCACCAGGCCTCAGGGCACGGAGAGATCTCTTTATTAGCCAGCAGGCCAGTCTCTTTGTTAACAGGGACACTGTGTATAGCAGGAGTTTCCTACCGAGGTGACCTTAACTTAGGCAATGCAAATTCCAAATATGTCTTCGCAGGTGACACATCTTGCTTCTATCAGCACCTCAAATGCCTCAGTTGCCAAAAGCCAATGGTAACAATTGCATTTTAATAACAACTTATGTTTCTCCAGAGCACTAACATCCGGAAGTCATTTTACTTGACACTTTAATGCAGCGATTTCTAGGATAGAAACTGGAAGCTGATTAACAGTCAAATAGCCATGCTATACCACAGTTCAGGAAAGGAAGTGAGCAACAACTCTGTATCCACCTGAAACTCTGAAGAGAATGTAGGAGCCTGGAGCAGAATCAAGTGACCTGAGCTGGAATTTGGCCAGAGTAGAAAGGCTAGCACCCTGACTCTTACGAAAGTGCTAGGAGATCTCAGATGAACAGAAGCAGTCAGGACTTTGTTCTGACATTCCATTTGCAAATTAGCACTATACTGGGGCATTCGGTACAGCATTAGTCCAAAGGGAAACACCTTTCCATCTGTGCTCCAGTTCCTGTTCCTCCACACAGCAACCGAAGAGAAATCTCAGAGAGGCCTCACTTTGTATAACAACAAATGCCCTGCCCAGTAACTCTGAGCTGGCTACTCAGACACCCCAACACATGCAAATCAACCAGCAGCACAGGGCTTGATTTCCACTTCTGCCTAGACTTCCCTGAGCTTCTTGGGGAAATACAAAGAGGTTCATTCCCCTTTGCTAGAGACTGCATTCTCTTTAGAATCCCTTTTAATAGGAATGCTTCCCAGCTCCCTCTGCTATAGTCAGACTCCCAGAGGAATTCGGGTATTCTCAACTTCCCTGAACCATAGAAATAGCTCCTCTAGGGGGTAGCTTTCCCAGGAGCCCTGCTGTCCAGCATCTAAACTGATGCAATGGCTTTTTATCAGGAAAGTTGGAAGTATGTGTGTGTCAGGGCCAAAAAATCTCTGCCACCCATCTCGTACTTCTGTTACATCCTTAACCTGTAGCAGCTCCTCCAGCTTTGTCCTGCATGTGTCTCTGAGTACTGGTTAACTTCCAAGATCTTCTCAGACTCATAGTACGAAGTGATTTGTCTGCACGCTGCTAAAGCCAACTATCCCCGCCCTTTCCTGCAGAGGATGGGGGACAGATTCATTGATGTTTTGCACCTTGTGCAGTCATTTACACCAGTTCACAGTGGGGGTAAAATACCACCAAGTCAGAATGCTTTTCCCCAGTGGTGTCAATGACTATGCAAGGTGCAGGGTTGTGTAGAACAAGGTCTGTGGTCACCAACTGCAGTGAGCTTTGCATAATGCTTTACACCCCACTCCTGCTTTAAAAGTGAAGCTCCTATGTCAACTGAGAGCTCCTTTAATCACAGAATGTCAGGTGAACAGCTCCCTCGTTTCCATCTCTATCTCCTCCTCCCTGGGCACAGACTCGGAGGCATTAATGTACCTTTAGCAGCCTGACTCCTGCCCCAGCTCAAGGATGAGCACTGGACAATCCTTCCCCAGAGAGCTGGCAAAAAGCTCTAGTGCCAAACCTTCTGTGAAACTCATGGCCCTCATTCTGGCCCAGAGAGACCTGACATACTCCATGCCTGGCCTGCCCAACTGGTCATCATCGACACAGCCACAGGCTATAGAATTATTAGCTGCCACACAGCAGCCTCTTCCTCTGACTGGCAGGTAGTTTAGAATTAGAAAGTCCAGCGAGAGAGAGGAAAAGTTTCAGACACTGACACTGCAAAGAAAGGTATCCTGCTGCTCTCACTGTAGAAAAGGATAGGATTCACCTCAGATCCAAAAAGAAGAAGAGTCCTTCTTATCTACTCTTAAGTCCACTCACCCCATTGGAGAGAAGAGCTGTAACCAGAACCACCTCTATCACAAATGACTATGGCATAAGGTGTCTGAGTCCCACACCACCGTGTGGCCTCAGGGTGGCCTCACAAGGGGCCCTTGCCTCAGTTTCCCCAAAAGGCTTTTTCAATAACTCCCAAATCCTTCTGCCCATTCTTACTCTTTCTTGGAGTCTATGTTTATTAAATTAATAAACATTCTAACTAAAATTTTAAAGTCCCTTCTCAAGTTCACCCATTTACTCCTGTATCAGGTCATGTCCAGGACTTTCCCCCCTAAGTTCCAGCTGTTCCCCACAGCCCTGTACTCACTCAACATCTTTCTCAGCAGTTCCCTGATGGTCTCAGGGTTCTCTGCTAGAGCCTACTTACTTCCTGCAGCCCTTGTTATCAATTTCCATCGCCCCACTGGCCTCCCTGGGGATTTCCTTTCTGTAGTTTCCTGCTGCTCTTTATAGGGGAATTAGCTTGATCAGGTGTCTCCTCAGTAACTACGGTTGACTGGGTCCAGGACTTTATCCCTTAGGGGAGCAAACCATCCTGTTGCAGGGTAGAAGTAGGAATTAGAGGATTAGACCATGGGAAAAAAGTCTAGTGTTAAAGCTCAGGAGCTTCTTGGCAGTGGGGTACGTGAGGCTGTGGGACTGTCTTCTTAAGAAAGGGAAGGGAGCCCCATTGCTTGGGATATTTAAGCTCATGAGGGTACAACCCTGGAGAATAGACTGTGGGGACCAATCCTGCCTTGGGCTCAAGGGACAAATGGATTAGATGGAACCTAATGGGACATTTCTATCTCTTAAGGTCTAGGATTCTTTGAATCAATCCCCCCATTGAGGCAAAGTAACCACCCAAGGAGGCTGCCCTAGAAAAGAAGGACCTCATCCCACACTCTTCCCAAACTGTTGCTTCCCGGTCCCTTTTCAGGCCTTCACACTGGAGAGATAATTAGAACTTCTTATCCCCATTCATCACCACCATTTTGGGGCTAGCTGGCAATGCTGTTTCTCTTCCATGTTAAGGATACACACTGCCTGATGGCTCAGCTGTCCTTTGCTGGGAGCCTGTGTGTTGCCATTCAAAAGGGGTTAGAATTACAGCAGCAAATGTAGATCGGACTCCCTTTGTGCCAGGATCACAGTGTTCACATGTCCTCATGGTTCATTCAGCACCTCACTTAATGAACTAATCTGATTCTGCACCCTGGAATGAAGTCTCTGCTGCCCTTTTCAGCCAAGAATGGAAGTCCCCAGACAACCCAAGAGTGTAAGGTCTCCTCTCACAGATGGTGGAGCTGTGTTGGCTACAAAATAAGAGTGGATCAAGAAAGTCCTCTGTCACACCAGATACTCTCTGTTCACATGCCCTTCCAACACTCCCCAGTGCTTGCACCTGCCAGATAAAACATCCTGGTGGGGAAGCAAGTGGAGAAGGGATAGGGTCCAACACCCTTGCACACCCATAAATATTTCAACATTATCTCTGGTCCTCAAAATTCACCCCAAGTTCAGAGATGTCAGAATTGTTTCCATCAATCCCAAGAACCTGATCCCAAACTCAGGGCTCCCGGAATGATTTTCCCTAACTTCAGAGACCTTTGAGTTCTCCACGTTAAATATCAGGGCTCTGACACCTCCCCATACAAGGTCTTACTATTCCCAGCTCCCTTTCCTGTTAAAAGTTGCTTCTTGAGCGTTTGGACTCCACTTCTAGAGACCTGGACAGCAGAAGGAGCTGACACCATGCTCTTCCTTCCTTGGGTGTTGCTGTTTACATTTGAGAGGACAGAGCCCAGGAGACAAATGTTGTATCTAGGACAGCAGCACACAGCAAGCCTGAGACTGTCACGGGACCAGGCTAAGCTTTGCTGCTAGACTCACATTACCCAGCTCTGTGGCTGAGCCTCTTCCCCATGGTGGACCCTTCCAGAGGCAGCTTGAATTGTTTAATTTGCATGCAACATGCCCCCATGTTGAATGCAATGGCTTCAAACAATTCAAATAGGCAGCATTAGAACTAAAAGGAAGAGAGTGGACTACTCTTTGCAGAGCCCCACAAAGCTGTTTAGCAGAGGAAGCACCAGAACCTAATGACAGTATGCAAAGGGGCTCTCACCCTGCCTTACAATGTCCAAACACCACGCCAGCTTCCCCTCAAAATAATGGCAGATATTCTCTTTCCCCAATTCTCACACCACTAGACACATCACAGAATTACATGTGAAACATTTACCTCTGATAACAGCATTTCTCAGTATAAGTATATACAATACAGTACAGGTCTCATCTCCTTGCCCAGCTCAGGCCCAGTTCTAGGCTTAGTGTCCCACCATTCAAGAAACACACGTCTGATAACCAGATGACACTTGCTCAGAATTTCAGAAAAACAAACGACATCAACCCCCCCAAATCACAGGAAAAATAGTGGCATGGCCTATACAAGACCAAATGTCAGGTGCTGCCCCCCCAGTGCACCCCTTTGCTAATTCAGCTCTTCAGAAGTCAAACCGGCAGGCATCCTGCCACCCAAGCCCACCTGTATCCTTAGCTCAGCTAGGCAGCTGTAGGTTCTGCTGTCCCCCTCTGCTCCTATCCCTGCATCTGCCTGGAGCTGTTAGGCCCATGTTGTGAACAGTTTCACAGCCTTCAAATTAAAAGGGCTCTATGTCCCAGATAGATGGGGGTGTTTGGTATTTCTGAGAGGATCGGTTCTAAATCTGCAACACTCTCCTGGGTTTGGTTTGTTTCAGGTCTGTACCTAGGAGCATACACAGGGGTCCTGGTCTCTGAGGTGACATAAGAAAGAAGGAAGGAAGAAGGAAGGAAGTATTTCCTGGGGAGGAAATCTGTTTTGGGGAAGGGGGTGTGTTTTTTGGCTGTGAAGTCTTCTGTGTTGAGGAAAGTGTGTGTGTGAGTGGGGGGGAGGGGGAAATGGGGGCAGTTCTAGGGCTTCGGTGGGAAATAGGATTTGGAAGTAGTGGGGGAGGAGATGACTGGAGGTAGGTGTGGATGGTTGGGTGGGAAGTGTTGGGGAAGCATACGTGGGAGGTAGGAGGGGGATATAAGGGGAGGGTTCCAGGGTCGGGGGTGCTCGAGGATGCTGTGGAGAGATTTGGGTTGGAGAGGGGATGCTTGTGTGTGCATTTCCATCCCTCCCCCCAACACACACACACAAAGCCAGCAGGAAAAACACGGCCTACCAAGTAGATTGCCGCTGTGCTGCCCAGAGCCCAGCCCTCCCCACTGAGCTGCAGGGAGACCGGCACAAGCCTTCGCCTGGCTGCCCAAGAGAGCAGGAGCGCTCCCCGCAGACCCCACCTGTTCCAGGGCACACGGCTTCTTCGCAGCCCCGGGCAGGGACAGCGGCCTGACCTCCTGGCCGGGGGAGGGGAGGGGTTACACTGCCCCGAGCCAGTTGGGGGGCAGGGAGACGGGACCCGGCTGCCCCAGGCAGTCATTGTTCCCCCCCGGCAATGCAGCCTGTGCCTGCCCGCTCGGGGGAGGGGGTGGGGCGGCCTTGCCCCTTCCCTAGCCCAGCCTCCTCGGTGGGGAGCGGGCACCGCCGCGGCTCCCAGCCTCTGCCAGCGGCCGGGGGAGCAGAGGCGCCTGCAGCCTGTGCCCGCAACGGGGATCGATGGGGGGGAAGGGGCGACGCCAAAGATCTGCAGCGACCCCCCCTCCTTCCCCAGGAAAGGGACCGAGGGGCGGGGGCGGGGAGGCTCAGGTACCTGAAATTGGGGGGCGAGGCGAGGTGCAGCCCCAGGAAGGGAGAGGATCCGGCCGGGGACGTGGCTCCTTTCTCTCGCTCCGCCATTCTCTCTCTCCATCAGGCGGAGGGAGGGGAGACGGATGCTGCCGACGCTGGCAGGGGAGGGCAGAGCGGGGCTGCCAGGCAGGAATTCACCTGCGGCGGGCCCCGGGGGCTGGCAGCCAAGGGCGCCGCTCAAAGCCGAAGCCCCCGGAGGCCGAACTACCCGAGAGGAGCCCCCAGGGGGCTGCCGCAGCCTGGCTCCCCCTCCCGCCGGGCGAGCTGCAGCAGGTGGACGGTGCCCAGGAGCCCCACGGAGGGAGCAGCGGCTGGGCGCGTCCTGCTCCTCGAGGAGCTCCCGGGACAGGCGGCAGGGAGGGAGCGGGGTGAAGGCAGGAGAGAGCAGAGCAGGTGGGATGGGCTGGCAGAGGCTAAGGAGCGGAGGGGAAGGGAGGGGCAGAGGATGAGGGGGGAGGGGATTGGGCTGGGAGAAGGGATCTCGCAGGGAGAGGGGTGTGTGGGGCTGGCAGTGGGTGAGGATGAGGGTGGCACCGGCCTAGGAAGAAGGCTGGCAGGCGATGAAGTGCCCTACTACTGTCTGTGAAAGGCTCCTGGTGAGAGGAGTGGATGGGTTCTTATATAAAAGCAGGTGCAGTCCCTGATATCTTGAGGATCCAAGGAGTGGGAGGGGGGAAAAGGAACCAATGACCCTCTCCTACAAAACCAAACACTCCCTTCCCGTCTTGGAGACCTCCAGGGTAGCATCGCACTCCCCCCACCCAATGTCCCAGCACAGCCTTTAGGATTGCAGGCAGAGCACCAGACCCCCCTCCCTCAACCCACTACTTACAGCCAAGCAACTGAGGGGGCCGGCAAATGCAGCCTGGGTTGGAGCCAGCAGAGGGGGTAGGCTGCAGACAAAGCTGCTAGGCAGTAGCCTCCAAGGGGCCTGGAAAGGGCGAGATAATAAAATCAACAGGTATTTTAATTTCCCAGGCCTGCCTGTCCCCTCCCCCTCCATGCCTCATCAGCACCCTGATCCAAATGGGGATGGTAGATCCTATTTTTCGGACATTGATTAAAGCAGAGTTTCCCCTCCTGAAGCACTACCATCCCTAGAGATGGTTGAATTGCTGCTACTCAGGCACTGTTTGCATTATGGTCACAGCAAGGGGAGGTTTAAAGCCAGATTTCAAACCATTTTCATTGCATGAAAGAGGTGGAACCATTTCTATTCATGACAGGGTCCACTAACCCACTATTTCTACTCCTTGCTCTTTAAACAGGCCAAACTTACCTCCCCTCCTTTAAACATACCACCAGGTCTAGAAAAAACACCATATTGAGTCCATGCTGAGATGGCATTTAAATCATTTTCATAACTTTTGTAGCACTGCTTAAGGAAATAACATACATGAAGCCTCTTACAGAGTGTGGGGAGCCATCAGGCCCTGCACCCCCCTCTGCAGCCAGATGTGACTCTCAGCCAGCAAGTAGAACAAAAGGTTTATTGGTTCACAGGGGTACAGAACAGCACAGACTTGTAAGCACAGGAATCAGGAGCAGTCAGTACAATCCATCTTGGGAATAGAGGGGCCCAGAGCCTCCCAAGCCAGCTAGATGCCCTCCATCCTGATTCCTAAGCCAGCTGATACTAACTCACACACCCAGCAACCAGTCCCAGCCCTGCAGGCAGCCCCGCCTCCCCCTTTGTCCAGCTCCCACCCCCTTCCTGCAAAAGATGTTACCTGATTGCATCTCCCACCTAGGCTCAGATTACAAGACAGCCTGAGCCATTGTGTATGTGCTGGGCTAGGCAACCTGGAGCAGCCTCCCTAAGTGAGGGTGTGTCTAGACTACAGGTTTTTTTCGAAAAAGGTGGCCTTTTTTTGAAAAAAACTTCCCCTGCGTCTAGACTGCCACCATGTTCTTTCGAAATTAAATTGAAAGAACACAGCGTTTTTTTCGACCGTGGTTAAGAAGAGGTTACTTACCTTGTAACTGTAGTTCTTTGAGATGTGTTGCTCATGTCCATTCCAGTCAGGAGTGTGCGTGTGCTGCGTGCACGGATCCCAGAGCTTTTTTCCCTTGGCAGTATTCATAGGGCCAGCCAGGGAGCCCCTGAGAGTGGCGCCGGCATATCTGTGCATATATGTCCCTGCTGGCCCCTCCACCCCCTCAGTTCTTTCTTGCCAAAGTCCTCTGACGAAGGGGAGATGGGTGGGATTTGGAATGGACATGAGCAACACATCTCGAAGAACTACAGTTACAAGGTAAGTAACCTCTTCTTCTTCTTCCGAGTGCTTGCTCATGTCTATTCCAGTCAGGTGATTCCCAACCCGTGTCCCTGGCAGTGGGGTCAGAGAGTAATGATATCTATCTTTCTACAGATTGCAGCACTGCCCTTCCCACAGATGCGTCTGCTCTGGCCTGCTGAGTAGTGGCATAGTGTTCTGAGAAGATATGTACAGAGGACCACGTGGCCACCCTACAGATGTCCAGGATAGGCACTGCGCTCGTGTGGAATGTGCTCTCAGTGGGGGAGGTGTCTTACCCACTCCATGGTAACTTTCATGAATGCATGAGGTAATCCAAGAGGATAAGCACTGAGCTGAAACTGGAACTCCCCTCATTCTTTCTGTGATGCAAATAAAGAGTTGTGATGACTTACGGAACTCCTTCGTCCTGTCTATATAGGATGCAATGGCTCTCCTCACATCCAGGCAATGCAAAGCCTGCTCTCTGGTTGTCTTGTGTGGCTTAGGGAAGAACACAGGTAAGTAAATGTCCTGGGATATATGGAAATAAGATACCACTTTAGGGAGAAAGGCCGGGTGAGTTCGTAGTCTGACCTTATCCTTAAAAAAGACTGTGTAAGGGGGCTCTGAGGTAAGAGCCCATAGCTGTGATACCCTCCTAGCCAAGGTAATTGCTACCAAGAATGCCACCTTCCATGACAGATGTTTTAAAGAACAGGTGGCTAATGGTTCAAATGGTGGCTGCATGAGTCCCTTAAGGACTACATTAAGATCCCAGGGAGGAATAGGGGGACGTATATATGGTAATAGTCTATCGATTCCTTTCATGAATCTTTTCACCATGCTGTTAGCGAACACTGACCTTCCACCCTCCCCTGGGTGGAAGGCTGTGATCACTGCAAGGTGGACTCTCAGTGATGACGTGGCAAGGCCCTGGTGTCTGAGCTATAGTAGATAGTCTAATATTAGAGGAATATTGGCCCTGACTAGGTCGATGCCCCTTTGTTGTGTCCACAACGCGAATCTCTTCCACTTGGCTTCATAAAGGGCTCTGGTAAATGGCTTTCTACTCTCCAGTAATACCCTCTGGACCTCCTGTGAGCACCTTGCTTCTAGGTTGGAAAGCCACTCAGGTTCCAAGCTGTAAGGTGGAGGGCCGTCAAGTTCGGATGGCATAGTGTCCCCTGCCTCAGATCTTGTGTGATTAGATCCGAGATTAGGGGTAGTCGCACCAGGTCCTCTATTGACAATTCCGTTAGGGTGGAGAACCAGTGTTGGCGGGGCCACATTGGCACTATCATGATGACTCTTGCCGTGAAACGCCTGACCCTGACTAGAGTGTCAGGGAACGGAGGGAACGCATACAGTAGCTGAGTGGGCCATTGTATATGTAGAGCATCCCCTAAGGACCTGATTCCCTGTCCTATGAAAGAACAGTATTTCCGGCACTGGGTATTGGTCTTGGAGGCAAACAAGTCCAGAAGGGGATAGCCCCACCTCTGGAAAACCTTCTCTAAAATATCTCTCCTGAGCATCCACTCGTGGACTTGAAAGGAACGGCTGAGTCTGTCTGCCAGATTGTTGCTGGACCTGGGAAGGTAGGTTGCCTGCAAGTAGATGTTCCTGGATATGCACAATTCCCAGAGTTCGAGAGCTTCCCTGAACAGGGGAGAGGAATGAGCATCCCCCTGTCTGTTGATGTAGTACATGGCTGATGTGTTGTCAGTTAACAGCTCCACCACCTTGTTCTCTAGATGAGGCAGGAATGCGAGACATGCCAACCTGACTGCCCTGAGCTCTTTGACGTTTATGTGTACAGAATTCTCCCTCAGTGACCATAGTCCTTGTGTCCTGAGGGTTCCTAAGTGGGCTCCCCACCTGACATCTGATGCATCCATCACTAACTGCACAGATGGGGCTTTCTTGTTGAAAAGGACCCCTGCACATACTACTTCCTCCTGCATCCACCAGTCTAGCGAGCGTAGTACTGATTTCGGGAGAGTAACCACCATGTCCAGGGGCTGTCGCACTGGGTTGTGGACAGTTCTTAGCCACCCCTGCAGTGGACGCAGTCTGAGTCTGGCATGCGTCCCGATGTATGTACAGGCTGCCATGTGACCCAGCAGTCGCATACAATTGCAGGCCGTGGATATGGGGGACCTCTGAAGGCCCACGATCACTGATCACATAGTCTGAAATCTGTGTCTGGGCAGAGATGCTGTCTCTGTTGTGGAGTCCAGACAGGCTCCTACAAATCCTATTAATTGCAAGGGAATTACGGTAGACTTTTCCTCGTTTATTATGAGGCCGAGTTGGAGAAACAGTCGTCTGGTGTTTGAGATGTGTCTCATCACTTGTTCGAGACAACCCCCGTATTAGCCAATCGTCCAGGTAAGGAAAAACATGTATGCCGTGGTGCTTCATAAAGGCCACCACTGGTGCCATACATTTGGTGAATACCCTTGGCGCTGTGGTGAGGCCGAATGGTAGGACTGTGAACTGGAAGTGTTCGTCACCCACTACGAATCTGAGGAATCTCCTGTGGGCAGGGATCACTGTAATATGTAAGTAAGCATCTTTTAAGTCGAGGGCAGTATACCAATCTCCTTTCTGGAGGGAGGGGATGATGGAGGCTAGGGTGACCATTCTGAACTTCGTTTTCCGTATGAACGAGTTTAGATCCCTGAGGTCTAGAATGGGGCGAAGGCCCCTTTTTGCTTTGGGGATGAGGAAATATCTGGAATAGAAAACCCTTCCTTTTAATTCTTATGGAACAAGTTCCATTGCTCCAAGGTGCAGAAGCTTTGCTACCTCTTGCTTTAGCAGGGTTTCATGAGAGGGGTCCCTGAAGAGGGATAGGGAGGAGTGAGGGGGGCGTGAGGAAGGGGGGGAGGAAAAGGGAATCGAATAACCCTTTGCTATCAGGTCTAGAACCCACTGGTCTGAAGTTATGCTGGACCAGGCCTGGTAGAAACAGGATAAATGGAAACCAAAGGGGGGTAACTGAGGTTTGAGTGCTACGCTGTCCTTGACTGTGCCCTCAAAATGAGGGTTTGGGGTGTGGTCCCTGAGATGTGGTTGGTCCTTTATCCTGGTCTGATCTTGAACCCCTGTGAATGTTTCGAGATGGATCGTTTCGTATGTTGTTACAGCCTCTCCTTCTGCCCCATTCAGAGTTGAATGCCTCCTGGGTCTGGGGTTCAGGGGTCTCCTCAGGGGGCCAGGTGTGTGGATCCCCAGGGACTTTAAAGTTGCCCTTAGGTTATGCAGTTTTGAATCAGTCTGGTCCGACAATAACCCCCCTCCTTCAAATGGGAGGACTTGCAGGGAGTTCTGAACCTCGGGCGGGATGCCTGACACCTGGAGCCATGCACTCCTTCTCATTACAATGGAAGGAGCCATCGTTCTGGCCGCCGAGTCGGCTGCATTGAGGGCTGTCTGTAGGGCTGTACGTGCTACCGTTCTGCGCTCGTCAGTTAGAGCCCCAAACTCTTGTCGGTCCTCCTACGGTACGTGATCCTTGAACTTTTTCATAGCTGACCACGTATTAAAAGCGTACCTTCCTAACATAGCTTGCTGGTTTGCTATGCGTAATTGTAGGGCCCCAGTGGTATATATTTTCCTCCCCAAGAGGTCCAGCTTTTTGGGTTCTTTTGACTTGGGGTAGGACCCAGAGGCTCCTGTCGTTCTTTTTGCCCTGCTGCTTGGACCACTATGGAACTCGGTGGTGGGGGAGGTGAGAAAACAAATACTCATGGCCCACCTGGGGGATGAAATATCTTCTCTCCACCCCTTTCTGGGTAGGAGGGATAGAGGCTGGTGTTAGCCAAAGAGTTTTTGATAACTTATCCACAGTTTTGATCAGTGGCAATGCCACCCTCCCAGGGGTGTTTGCTGAGAGGATGTCCACCATTGGGTCAGCCTCCTCTTGTACTTCTTCTATTTTCACTGATAAGTTCGCAGCCAGCCTTCTTAGCAACGATGGGGCTGGATCACCCAGGGCCTCATCAGGAGAGGACGACGAGGAGTCTCTCCGGATGGGCTGGTCATCCATCGGCTCGTCCACGTATGGACTTGGTTGCGGTGGTGGGGCTGCTTGTGTGGTCTCAGGTTGAGGTAGTCTGTGTGCCACATTGCCCTGAGTGTCCTGGGGTCTGGAAGCAGTTCTAGTAGTCAACTTATCCGTCTCAGATGTGGGGGCTCTATGGAGGGGGGTCGCCGATGGAGGGCTCTCTCGTCTTGAGGACCCCGAAACAGGTGCCCTAGGAGGTAGCCCTTGGGCCTGATGGTAGGCCCACGGAGTCCAAAAGAGCCATTGTTGTGGAGGCCAAGTGTACGGTTGGGCAGGGTTGCCATAAGCTGCCCTGTTGTTGAAATAGGATTGGTGTCTGGACTTCGACCTATAAGACAACCTTCCCGACCTCAGCGACTCCGCGTCCGAGCCTGAGGAGTATTCCGAGGCTGACCCTGGTGGGGCACTTGACTCTTGCTCCCTCCGATGTTGAGCCATACCCAACGGTTTTCCTCTAAGCATTGTAATTGGTGCGGGGGGTAAAAAAGTCTGCACTGGTGCTGCATACGCTTGGGTTGTAGTCTGTATGCCCTGACCCTGCAGTGCCGACTGGGGCAGAATATTAGGTTCTCCCAATGTTGTCCACATTGCGGGCAATGGTGTCAAAGATGGAGTTGGTGCCGTCAGATTTGGTGTTGGTACCGGTACTGCAGTGGTTGGTGTCAGGATTGGTGCCAGCACTGGGGTCAGTGCTGGCATGGACATCACTGTCGGTGCCAGGGTCAGTGCTGGGGTCGGTGCCATTGCCCATAGTGGGGCTGGGGCTGGGGCTAGGGCCGGGGCCGGGGCCGATGTTGGCAGTGTTCTCGGTGCCGTAGCAATGGTCGAAGGGAGTCCATGGACCCATGTGGCTGGCGATGGGGAGGCTGTCTCTGGCATCGGTACCGGTAACAGTGGCAGGGATGCCGCCGGCAAGGTTTACTATGCTGACCAGCGTGCCGTCGATCTGCCCGGTACCAGGATGGGGAAAGATTACGGTTCCGTTATAGCCGAGGACGACGGCTCCGGGGCGGTTAGCGCTATCAGATAACGCGCCACATTAAAAGTCTCCGGAGTCGATGGCCTAAGTTCCTGAAAGGGTCCTTCAGCTTCTCCCCTCATGGGAGTATGCCTATGTGCAGACTCCATGCGTGGCTGTCCCGGAGCCTTTGTGGCCAAGTGCCCTTCCCTCGGGTGCACTTTTCGGCCTGTCCTGTGCGGGGACCGTCCCCTAACCTCCTTAGGTCTCCTCTGGGCTGGAGATTGAGACCGGTGCCGGGAAGTCTTAGTCTTTTGCTTAAGCAGTGCCATAGTAGCCTCCTGCAACAAGGAAGGGGCACTGCACACTGATTGGGCTTCTTCCGGCGCTGGCAGTTGGAGAGTAGACTCCATAAGTAGCTGCTTAAGCCTGGAGTCTCTTTCCCTTCTTGTCCGCGGCTTAAAACTTCTACAAATCCTACAGATTTGTGTGCAATGTGCCTCACCCAAACACTTAAGGCAGGAGTCATGCGGATCCCCACGGGGCATAGGTTTCAAACAGGATACACAAGGCTTGAAGCTGTGTGGCCCTGGCATCCCCTCCCCAGCCAGGGAGAGGCAGAGAAGAGGAACAATGTCCTCTTATCAATTACAAGCTAAGGGAAGACTAGAAGTCTGACATGCTCCAACTGCCTCATGGGCGGTAAGAAGGAACTGAGGGGGTAGAAGGGCCAGCAGGGGCATATATGCGCCGATATGCCGGCGCCACTCCAGAGGGCTCCCTGGCTGGCCCTATGGATACTGCTAAGGGAAAAAAGCTCCGGGATCCGTGCACGCGGTGCACACACACCTGATTGGAATGGACATGAGCAAGCACTCGAAGAAGAACCTCATTTTATGAGGAATAACACCTTTTTTTGAAAGTGCTCTTTCGAAAAAAGGCGTTCTTGAATGCAAACAGGGCTTTTTCGAAAGAGAGCATCCAGAGTGCCTGGGTGCTCTCTTTCAAAAAAGCGGCTTGCTTTTTCGAAATAAGTGGTTGCAGTCTAGACGCTCTCTTTCGAAAGAGACTTGTAGTCTAGACGAAGCCTGAGAGTCACACCCAAAACACCCATCACCAGCCAAGCACCAGTGCAGTGCTCAGGGAAACTGAGGGACACACACAGAGAGTTACTACAGAACAGCACAGGACAGTAGGAATCACATACAACATAACAAAGCAAACAGAGCGAACACAATCCCTACTACATCACAGCCACAGTAGCAGGTTTAGCATGTCCTCCCTCATCTACTACTAGTTATTCCATTAAGCTGCACGGTGTTCAGAGCCATACAACATGCACAGTTTTGGTTGGTTGGGATAGTTATTTCTAATCCAGTTTAACATGCTGCTAAGTGTAGCAATACCCACTATTATCAATTTATTGTATGTATGTATGTGTATAATAGCAACTCTGCTCTGGGATGCTATAAGCAGATGGCACTAGATGGACTATTTCAATCTCTTAAGGAACAGAAGGCACATAGTTCCTTTCTCAGATGTTAAGACAGGTGTCTAGAAGAAAGTTTACTTCATAGCTAAAATCCCGTGCATCATGTGCTTCTTCATAGTTGGGAGAACAGAATGGTCCCAGGTGCACATTATATCTGGCAGATAAGAACGTCTGAGACCTAGGAGTTCAAAAGGGACAACATTCATGGACTGGTTTGGAGTCATAGGAAATGGTATAGCTTTATTACTGTGCTGTCCTTTAATTGTGCTTCCACAAACAATCTCTGCTTCCTTCTGAAGAAAGATTAGGATGTTTGGAAAGCTAGACTTTTTCTCTTTTGAAAATCCTAAACAGGCATCCTATTGGCCCAACCTGAGCAATGGCACAGAGAGCCCCACTTGTAACATATCCCAGCCTTTGTGTCTCAGGTTCTGAGAACTGCTTCAGAGCAAAGGGATCACCATCTCCTGTTCCGATATCCAACTTGATTAGGGGGGCCCAAAGAGTCCGTGCTCCTCCCAAGAAAGCCAGGACATTCACAAAGTGGTCTACCTCTTTACAAAATTGGTAGAGGTTTTACCTGCTCACAGTGATACAGCCCTAATCACAGCTATCTATGGATGAATTATGTTTTTAGTATAAGAGATTTGCTGTTCAAGCTGGAATTAGATAGAGGCTCCCACTTAACCTCTGCCTTTATGAAGCCTTAAATGGACCTAGTCTATAGGGGTATGTCTACACTATGGGATAAGGTCGAATTAAGCTACGCAACTTCAGCTACGTTAATTGCATAGCTGAAGTCAAAGTACCTTAACTCCACTTTTGGTGGCAGGAAGTTGAAGGGAGAACACTCTCCCATGGACTTCCCTTACACCTTGTGGAAGCAGGACTGCCGGCATCAACCAGAGCGCCCCTCTAGTTTGAATTAGCTGTCTTCACTAGACTCGCTAATTCGAACCCTGGAAGATCGACAGTGGCAGCTTCGATCTTCTCTGTAGTGTAGATGTACCCTAAGATATTAGGGTACCTGGACTTGTCTTTTTATTCCTAGGAAGAGCTCTGTGTAAGCTCAAAGGCTTACGCTCTCTCTTTCACCAGCAGAAGCTGGTCTAATAAAAGGTATTACCATCCTCACTCACCTTGTGGGTAATTCCCTATCACTATCTGTCCCCAGGGATAGTCAAGCACTTGAACTCGATAGTGATAAACAGCTTTAGAAATATGTCTCATAAAATGACTGACTAAGCACTGAAGCAGGAAGATACAAAGAGCACCGCGAAGGACAATTATGAATGTGCTACCTATAAAGAGATGTTCCTTCCAAAGCCCAGGCAACTTGTCTTTGGGATATGGCCTAAAACTGAAAGTTTAAGAGGATTTTTATTATATAAATATAATTCTCTGTGGTAGCCATGGTGTTATCTATATCAACACCCAGTCTTGCTTTAAACACTCCTCCTAGGCTCACTGAGTTCCACGTCTCTTATGCACTGTATGGCAGAAGGATTTCCTTTTGCTAGCTCTGACTTTTAGGTCCCATGGTTTTAATCAAAGTCCCCACCCCTGCACTATGACAAGAGATATGCCAATCCTTATACCATGCCATCTTGTGTACACATCCCTGTCATAGTCTCTCATCTCCTCTCTAGATAGTACTGAACTTTTCACTTTTTCTACCTCTAAATATTTTCCTATCAGAGAGAGATGCATTCTGGAGGTGAACACCTGGCTGCAAAGACTGTATTGCCAAGAACGCTTTGGCTTCCTTGACTTCAAGATGTTGTTACAGGAAGAATTGCTAAGCAGACATGGGGGCCACCTATCAAAAAAGGGGAAGAGCATATTTGGATACAAACTGGCTAATGTAGTGAGGAGGGCTTTAAACTAGGTTTGACAAAGGCCAATGACCAAAGCGTACAGGTAAGTCAAAAGGGAATTACAGACCAGTCAGCTTAACTTCTGTATCAGGAAAGATAATGGAGCCAATAATTAAGGAATCCATTTGCAAACAACTAGAAGATAATAAGGTGATAAGTAAAAACATGGATTTATCAAAAACAGATCATGTCAAACCAACCTGATAGCTTGACAGGATAACAATTCTTATGGATTAGAGGGCAGCAGTAGATGTGGTACATTTAGAATTTAGTAAGGCATTTTAAATAGTCTCGCATGACCTTCTTATAAACAAACTAGGGAAATACAACCTAGATGGAGCTACTATAAGGTGGGTGTATGACTGGTTGGATAACAGTTCCCAGAGAGTAGTTATCAATGGTTCACAGTCATGCTGGAAGGGCATAATTTGTGAGGTTCCACAGGGATCAGTTTTGGGACCAGTTCTGTTCAATATCTTCATCAATGATTTAGACAGTGGCATAGAGAGTACATTTATCAAGTTCACAGATGATACCAGGCAGGAAGGGTTGCAAGTGCTTTGGGGGATAGGTTTATAATTCAAAATGATCTGGGCAAACTGGAGAAATAGTTTTAGGTATATGGGAGGAAATTCAATAAGGACAATGCAAAGTACTCCACTATACTTAGGAAGGAACAATCTGTTGCATACATACAAAATGGAAAATGAGTACCTAGGAAGGAGTACTGCAGAAAGGCATCTAGGGGTTATATTGGACCACAAGCTAACTACGAGTCAACAGTGTAGCGCTCTTGCAAAAAAAGCAAGCAGCATTCTGGGATGTATTTACAGTAGTGTTGTAAGTAAGAAATGAGAAGTAATTCTTCCATTTTACTCTGCATTGATTAGGCCTCATCTGGAGTCTTGTGTCCAGTTCTGGGTGCCATATTTCAGGAAAGAAGTGGACACATTGGAAAAAGTCCAGAGAAGAACAAAAAAAATTTAAAGATCTAGAAAACATGGCTTATGAGGGGAGATTGAAAGAACTGGGTTTTAGTCTGGAAATGAGAAAACAGAAAAGAGGCATGACAACAGCTTTCAAGTACCTAAAAAGCTGTTACAAGGAGGAAGGAGAACAATTATTCTTAACCTCTGATAACAGGACAAGAAGCCATGGGCTTAAATTGCAGCAAGGGAAGTTTAGGTTGGACATCAGGAAAAACTTCCTGACAGTCATGGTGGTTAAACACTGGAATAAATTGCCTAGAGAGGTAGTGGAATCTCCATCACTGGAGATTTTTAAGAGTAGATTAGACAAACAGGATCCCCAAACTCCTTCACCCCCACATCTCCAGTCCCCTGCCATAATACTCCTGCACCCCCACACACCCCAACTTTGTGCCCTGAGTCCATCATACTCCCAAATCCCCTGCCCTGAGCCCCTCATACACCCCAACCAAGACACCTGCAACCCCACATCCCAGCCATAAGATTGACAGATGACAGCCTGAATGCGTGCATGAAGCTGGATTTGACCAGTTATGATGTAAGCTTCAAAGAAACATGCAAAAAGATGCAGCAGCAGAAGGCCCATTAACTAAAGACTGTGAGTACAATGTTTCTTTTATGCTATTATTAATCATTATATCAATTATCAATAATAATAATAAAATAATAAGTTGTATATTTTCAGTCATGCAAATGGGCATTCTTATATGGCTCTTTGTTGGCCACTTGTTCTGAATTTTTATGTAGTTTGGCTCTTTGGTTTGAAAAGGTTGCTGACCCGTGGTATAGATGGTGCTTGGTCCTGCTCTGAGTGCAGAGGAGTAGACTTGAGGAACTCCCTAAGTCCCTTCCAGTTCTATGATTTTATTACCCATCTCTGGACCCCTCCTATTTCTGCTTTTTAAGACTGTGTGTGTGTGTCTCTCTCTCTCTCTCTCTATCTAATCAAGAGAAAGGTTGCTGTTTCAGTGTTTCCTCGTGCAGAGGCAGCTCCTGAGGTAGTAGATGGCATACTAGTTAAACAAAAGCTGGTCCTACTATTATACTCATGCCACCTTCTCTCCACCCTCTTTTTCACACATAATTTGTCCCTACCATTTACACATTACACTCATTTGTTCAGGTGCTTTGCTCTCAAACTCAACAGTTTCAGCTATTGCCTCCCTAAGAAAGGGAAACTAACAGTGTACACAAGCAACAGTTATCTGAAGAAGTGGGTTTTGCCCATGAAAGCTCATGGTACTGTATATATTTTTGTTAGTCTCTAAGGTGCCACAGGATTACTTATTGTTTTTAAAGTTTAGGTATTAAGACAGCTCAGTAGGTATATTTGTTCTAATATAAACTTCTAGAAAAATCTATAAAAGCAAGAGAGTGTAGGACTGTCTGTCATCTGGGTGGAGATTACTATTTTAGGCAAAAGTCATAGGTCAACTCAACATCACAATTCACAGAAAACGACAGACCCAAAACACAGTCAGTCCATTTTAACCCTGACCCCTCAACTAGAATGCCCACAGCTACATTTAATTAACAGATTTCAGTGCTTCTAGTAAATTTTCACTCACCCATATTCACATCACCCATTGCAACACTGCATCTTTTGCCCTGACCTATCTTAACAACTTTTGTCTGCTTCCCTTCCTTTTTGCACTCAGTGCAGATTTTCTACATTCACATCTTGAAGCCACTCTCTTTTGAAGCCATAGCCAAGGCAGCACTTACTGAATTTTGGTCATCTTGGTGCCAGAGATTAGCCAGAGCTTTTGGGAAGATAAGATTAAAGATTGGGCTAGAGGGTAAGGGCAACACCTGCTGTGATTAGTGATGCTGGGATAATACTCCCATCTCTGGGTTTGGAGACAGTCCATCTCTGCCACTGGATGGAGCAGGAGTCAGTTACTACTTACATGAGCTCAGTGTACTACTGTTACTGGGACCTAGGGCAGTAGATTTCCGTGTGTAACCAGCCTGCTGTAATTCCTCTTGCATTGAAACGGAAGAGATTTGGGGCAGCTCAGAAGAGAGTACTCCACAGCCTGTTGCCCCTTTTATAAAGCACTACCCAAGACTCTTTTAACTATCAAATGTCCAGTTAGCTGCAATCTCAGCTTGCCACGCTGATGCATAGGTCAGGAGTGGCCAGCCTGTGGCTTCAGAGCCATATGCAGCTCTACACAAGTTAATATATGGCTGCTTGCATACGCGCCAACTATGGGGCTGGAGCTACAGGCACCAACTTTCCAATATTCCAGGGGGTGTTCAACATCAGCCTTGTCCCCACTTCATCCTTTTCCCCAAAACCCCCTTCCCGGAGCCAATTGCATCTTCCCTCTCCCCCTGAGCTTCCTGTATGCCATGAAACAGCTGATTATAGTGGGTGGGAGGCATAAGGAGGGAGGAGGAGGTGCTGATCTATGGGTGGAAGGTTCTGGGTGATTGCTGACGTATTACTGTGACTATTTGGCAATGCACATTGGAAAATTCTGGCTCCTTCTGAGGCTCAGGTTGGCCACTCCTGGCATGGGCTGGCAGTCTTTGCTCACCCAGCAATAAGCAAGTTTCTGAAAGGCTTGTGCCACTTATCAGCTCCTCTTCTGCGCACAAGCCACTTCTGCTATGGGACTAGAATCTTGTTCTCCAAAAGCTCGTGGGGCTTCTGTCAAACTTCCATCTGTCTATAAAACTGACACTTATCCTAGCCATATCTGCCTACAGTTAATAAAATACATATCCTATGATTAATACCCCTTTTTTGTAGTGTTCAATGTGGCTAACATGGCTATGTGTTCACATCCAAATGTGTGCAAGGTGATCTGATTTTCATCTTAAGCCACATTTGCCTTCTTTTTCTTCTGAAACATTTGCATCTAAAGGAGGTCAGTATTCATTTTAGATATCAAAGGGCTTTTAAATTATAGTGGCACATTGCATCACCACTATAGCTGAGTTGCATTGTGACTCTGTTTAAAGGTTGACATTCCTAAGTCTTCTAAAATTGATGTGCTTTGTTGGATTTCTCTGAAATTTGGTGTTCCTCATAAAGGTGCAGGGTCAGGTTAGTGACCCAAAATTTGAGACACGGGGTCCATCCAAAGATAAGTCTTGAAAAAAATAAGCAATTCAAAAAAGTTTCTAGATTTTTTTTTTGCACAGATCTAGAGCTCAAAACTATTGATGTGAAACAGGCCAAAATGGTCTCAGCAGATGAAAGTTTGAGCCTAAGGTGGTACATGCCACCCACTAAATATTTGGGGGACCTAAACTGAGAACATTTTTTAAAGTGTACGTTTTTATTTCACATGCACCAACACAGGAAAAGCAGCCAGTTTCCATTCTTACTATTTTATATGCTTTAAAGTTTGACCCTGTAAGAGCTCTAAAATTCAAATGGTTATTTATATTGCTTTGAAATTTGATAGCCTCATCGGCATATGGTGTAGCATCGGTACTTATCCAAAACTGGAGTTTGGAGGCATTCTTGAGTTACAAGCTCCCTCAAAAAAATCCTTCTAGTGCCTTGCATTGTATTGTTACATTGAGGCTTTGTCTACACTGGCAAGTTTTGTTGAGAAAAAGTGCCTTTTGTTGACAAAACTATGAGTGTACACACTGCCATGCAACTTGTCGGGAAAAATGGCCATTTTTGTTGACAAAAATCTTCCAGCTCCCTGAGGGATTTTTTTCTTTTCTTCTCCCTGTGTTGTCAGCAAACATGCAATGTAGACACTTGGGCTATGTCTACACTGCAGGCTTCTTGCACAAGAACTTTTTGTGCAAGAGTTCTTGCGCAAGAGCACATCCACAATGCCATGTGCTTTTGCGCAAGAGCGTCCATGGCAGTGTGGACGCTCTCTTGCGCAAGAAAGCTCTGATGGCCATTTTAGCCGTAGGGGTTTTTTGCCCAAGAAACCCCTGTTCCCGTCCACACTAGCCTTTTTGCGCAAGAGCTCATGGGGAGAGGAATAACTCTTGTGCAAAAAGCCCTTTCTTCTGACAATCTACTGTAAACTTTCTTGCGCAAGAACGGGCTTGTAATGTGGACGCTCTGCAAGTTTTCACGCAAGAAAGGCTGTTCTTGTGCAAGAAACTGGCAGTGTATCATAGAATACTAGGACTGGAAGGGACCTCGAGAGGTCATCGAGTCCAGTCCTCTGCCCTCATGGCAGGACCAAATACTGTCTAGACCATCCCTGATAGACATTTATCTAACCTACTCTTAAATATCTCCAGAGATGGAGATTCCACAACCTCCCTGGGCAATTTATTCCAGTGTTTGACTACCCTGACAGTTAGGAACGTTTTCCTAATGTCCAACCTAAACCTCCCTTGCTTCTTGTTCTATCCTCAGAGGCCAAGATGAACAAATTTTTTCCCTCCTCCTCCTGACACCCTTTTAGATACCTGAAAAAGGTATCAAAGTCTTCCTGTGTAGACATAACCTTGGTGTTTTGTTGCTGATTCTGGCCTCCAAAACGTGGCCCATAATTCCCAATCAGCTGCTCTGGTCTTCATTTGAACTCTGCTGCCCTCAGCCAGGTGACCAGCTACCCACCCCAATTTAAATCCCATTTCCTGCTGGCTGGCTTTTCAGTGTGAGTTCATTGGAGAATATAGCAACTGGTTTCACCACGATTGT
The DNA here is from genome assembly GCA_032595735.1 of Pelochelys cantorii. Classification (NCBI taxonomy): domain Eukaryota; kingdom Metazoa; phylum Chordata; order Testudines; family Trionychidae; genus Pelochelys; species Pelochelys cantorii. Next base: position 56,930,836 of record CM064329.1, on the reverse strand, counting down.
TGAGACATTTAATGTAATGCATGAAACACAGGACTGACCTTACAAATCAGTGTCCTACACAGCCTGAGGACCTGATAAGGTTGAGGTAGATTAGGACCTTGGAGCTCCCTCTGGCGTCATCAAGTGTGTCTGGCAGCCAGGAACTGGTCTCCACTGCTGACGGACATAGCCAGTCTGAGAAATCACTTTCCAGGGATCAGGAAGAAGGGGATGAGACACTGGGTAAGTAGGGATACCAATTCAGATTTTGTTGGGGGGAGGCTGACTGTGCATGCCATGATGGGCCAGGGGAAGAGTGAAAGCGGGGGGGGGGGGGGGTAGACTGAGGACAGAGGCTTCAGCAGTGTTATTGACCATGCTCAATACAAGCCAACAATCAAATGGGAGTGGGTGGGAACCCCATCTGCCCCCCCCCCCCCATGCATCATCTTTATCCAGGGGCTACCAGTGTCCTGGAAAACTCTTTCAGCAGATAGCTTAGCAGTCAGCTGACAGGTTCACTGTATCTAATTCCTATATAAAAGAAGGAAAATTAAATAAATATTAGACCCACTCAGCTCTAACACTCACATATTCTGACATCTTGTGACAAGTCACTTAAGGGGCATTGGTTAGCCTTATATTTTTAATGTATATTCTTACTTTGTTACTAACTCTGTGGAGAGAGACAGACCCCATCAGGACTCCTGGGCTCTATCTCAGCTCTAGAAGGGGACTGGGGTCTAGTGGGTTACAGCAAGGGGGCAGATACATTTCAGCTCTATATACGAGCATCAGAATGGCATACTGGGTCAGACCAAAGGTCCTCCTAGCCCATGACCAATGACAGGTGTTTCAGAAGGAATAAAGAGAAGAGGCAATCATCATGATCCGTCCCCTATCACCCATTCCCAGTTTCAAAATCCTGTGTCCAGCAATCCCCCTCCCATTACTTTTCACTCTCTGGGAGTCCTCATTTTCCCTGTATACTCCATCCCCTCTCCCAACTTTGTTTATACCTGGACTTACAATTCAGAAATATGTGTAACTCTTTGCCAGCACCTCCCATATTGTGTTTCAGTGCACTGTTTTCTTACAAATAAAGGCACACTTTTTTAATGGTTCTACACTTTTATTTTGTTAATTTCACACAGACTAATCACTGCAATCCCAAGTGCAGGCTTTAAAGGCATGGTCCTGGCTATAGCTTGCATGGGATGGGAAAGGGCAGCCTGGAAGCAAGTGTAATGAAGACGTCCGCCTGGCTGACAAATTGCTGCGGTACGGGGAGATTCAGGGCCAGTGGTGCTGGCAAGCTTAGGCTGGGAACCAGAGGAAGCAAAGATCTGCAGACTTGCCATGTTGTATTGGTGCAGCAGGTGGCACCATAGTGCTGTGCTTGAGGTTTCCTCTGTTCCCCAAGAAGCTTAGTTTTGCTGATGAGAACTGGACTGCACTGGGTCTTTTGCCCCTTGGGTCATGCTGGTACCAGATGGTCTTGGGTGCCTTGTGGTCTGGTGTTCTGGGTGCCATCAGTACCAGGGCAGGTTTTTTTCAGTGAATCATGCTGTGGCAAAGAATGAGACTGCTTTTTTTTGTAGCTTTTGTAGGACCTGGGTCCTTAGCAGAAGAGGACCCCACCTACGAGGACTGGCAAAGAGATCCTAGACTTGGGGTTGGAAGATTCTTAGATTTTTCTCATCCTCACTGAGTCTCTTTCATTTCTTTTCTGCAATGCGTTGTCTTCTTCCCCACTAGGCAGTGGCCATAGTGTACATGGCCAACTGTCACCTGTACTGAAAGATTACAGGACAGAGAGTGCTCGAAACCTGGATAGCCAGGCACGTCCGAGAGACTAATCTGAATAAAGAATGGGAATGGTCCCTGTATAATGCCTCCACAGCGACTCTCTGCCTTTGAGGTAGGGGGAAAAAAGGATACTTTTAAAAAATGGGAACAGAATGAAAGTGAAATACATTAATAATCAAGTAACTGAGCAAATGGCAGTAGATTAGAGCAGGGGTCTCAAATTCATGGCCTGAAGGCCATCGGCAGCCCGAGAAGTTTCATAATCTGGCCTATGCACAAATGCTGGCATGACAGTCCCTGCATCCCCACGGGTGGGGGGGAGGGGGGAGAGGAGGTGGTATCTTCCCCAAAGTCCAGCCAGTGCTCCGCCCTTTCCCCCCCAATCACACCTCTTCCCTCAAACCTCCTCCCTGTAAGGAAGTGGTCTTGGGGAGTACAAGGTGGACTAGCACATGGTGGCAACAGGGGTCAGCCCCCTCCCCCATCACTGGAGCAGCAGTGAAGCGGAGCACTCCAGAAGTCTCTGCTCTGCCACCATTGCTCAAGCCGGTCCAGTCACTCCTCTTCACCACAGTGGCAGGAAGTAGAGCACTCCAGCTTGGGCTGGCTTGGAAGATGGCGGTGGATCAGAGCAGCCTGCTGCATAGCTCCAGCTCACCTAAGGCCCCACAGGCTCATCTGAGTTTGGGGGATTGTCCCATCCATAGGACACTTGGAGCAGCTGCTGTGGAGCCCCCCCCACAAAGCACAGAGCTTGGCAGGTGCACCAAACTGCCTATGGTTGGGATGACTCTGCAAATACCTCCTGTGGGCTACAGGGTTGTGACAGCAGCGGCAGAGTTAGCAGTTGGAAGCCACTCTGCTACATTACCAGTGGTGGTGTTACGGGATCTGGAGGAGGGGAAGGAGTTAAATTACCCAGAGGTGGCAGGCAGAATTGGGGCGGGGAGGGCTCATGGACTGGCAGGTAGGGCTGGGAAATGCATGGAAGCCCCTCCTCCAGAGCCTTACCAGACAGGGATGCCCTCTGGCCCACTAGGATTTGGAGTGACACTTGTCCTAGGGTGAACTGAGTTTGCAACCCCTGGATTAGAGGCATGTGACAGCTGATATGGGCACTGCTGTTGTTCCAACAAGCTAAAGGTGGTAGAGAAGGAACTGGGTAATGGTTGGCTGTGTGCACAGGGTAACTTCTTGGAGTAGTACGAGATGGCTGCCATGTGTGCATGGCCAACCGGGGTACTGCTACCACAAAAATCTCCAGCTAGAAGCACATGGCACAAAACACTGAAAGCGAAACACCCAGAGGGACACCCAAAAAACAGGATTTAACAGACCCTCATCTCCCACCTTAATTAAAAATAAAAGTATTGTGTTATACTGGCACGCTCTCGATTCAAGGATGAACTCTACCAGATTCACATATAGGTCCTGAAATGAATCAGGAATCTGTGATTGGAACCATAGATCCCTGTGCAGTAGATACAGACATTTCCTGGCAGGCCAGCTGCCCCCCAAGGGAAATTTTTTTTTACTTCTCTCTTCAGCTTCAGGGCAAAGTGTTTCCCCTCAAAGCAGGTCACTGCATGATGGATGATGGGGCGCCATTGAGGCCGAATGATAGCTTGCTCCTCCAAACTTGTGATAGCCATATCAGTTTTCTTGAGATATGCTTTTCAGTACATCTTTGTAGTGCTTCCTCTGACTACCACAGGATCTCTCACCATGTGAGAGCAAAGAGCTTGTTTTGGGATGTGAGAGTCTGGAATTGACACACAATGTCCATCCCAGCAGAGTTGGTGCATGGTAAGAGCTGTTAGGAGGAGTGACACTAATGTTCTTTGCTCTCAACCCCCATTATCTGATTAAATGGGTAGTCTCCGTTCTTCCCATGCCATTCTCCCCACGTGGAAACACCTCCTAAGACTGAAAAATCATTACTCTCTCAAGACCTAAAATAAACAGTGTACTTTGCCTCTCTCCTTCCTTCATATTTATATCTTCTCAGATTGAGAGTTCTTCAAAGCAGGGTGTCTGTCTTGTATAGACTACACCTAGCAAACTGTGGGTGCTCCATGTGCCAGAATACAAATACTGGGGATAACAGAGAACCACATACATTCCCCTCTGCACACATTCACAAAGCTTTGCAATAGACCACTTGAAGATTTTCTGACCCAGCATAGAAAGACCCTCCAACATACACCTGACTCACTTGAAATAAGTGAAAACACAGCAAGTAGAGGATTAGACATTTATAAAACAATATTTACAGACAAACGATTGTATAAGCATGAAACTTTCCATATGACAGAACTTACATTTTCTGAATTCTAAGTGTACAAAGTGCATTTCTTTCCCCTTCTCTCTGCACCAGAAGATGGGGTCCTATACTGCCCCTAACCCCTATGCTACCAGACTATAGAGCACCCCCCCCCCCCATGGTAAGGATTTGGAGGCATCCCCCAGTTATGCTGGATAATTGGGTTATTCTTAAGTCCTCTCTAGAGGATATTAGTATGGAAAAATACAAACCAAAACAAGGTTACGAGGGGTGACTCACTGCTTGGAAAGCCTGGTCAATAGATTCCACTGGAAAGGGAAATCTGGGGTCAATGCCCTAGTGTTGTTAGTAGGAGGGAAAGGTTATTTAGCTGGTGTTTATAAACTAACTCTTGGCTCTGACATACTGCCCCATCTCCCAGTAACTGTAAACCTTTCAAATGCCCCTGAATCAGTTGCTATTTATAACCCCAGCATCATTTAAACTTCAAAGTCTGGGTCTCAAAACTGAATCCAAATCCATTTAAGATGAGAAATTGTCTTCTGTTATGGTAAGGGAACAAGTTATTAGTAGGTGAGGTTATGTGTGTGAACCTAGGCAGCTGTTTCCGCTAGGGGCTATGTCTATGCCACGCAGATATAGACTGTTAATTTAGATGGTGAACAAACGTTGTGCCAAGCACAGATACTGGAGACAATTCCTTGTGATGGCTGCAGAAACAGAGGCTCCTCTACTCTATTCCACCCATAATCTGGGGGGCAGCCTGAGGGCCTGTCAGCACCTTCATGAAAGACGAACAAGACCAGGGGATGTATAGTTAACAGCCTGTATGTGCTACAAAGCTGTCAGGTTAGAATACAAGTACTGAATGCTGTGAGGACAGAGGGAGAGGATGCGGTGCAGGGTATAAGGTCATAGGGTTACACAATGCAGAAACAAACAAAAAAAACCAGATACAAATGCACTGCAACCTACAGGAAGGGGAGCTGATGTCCACAAAGAATGGGCTATGGAGCCCAAGGAAGACTCATGTATAGGAGCTGCCCAACAGCCCAGCCTCATTCTAGTGGCACATTCACTCCACATCAGACACTGCGTGGGCTCCACACCAGACATTGCTCACTCTGTTTGAAAGGGCCTCTTCTTAAGGAAGGAAAACATGCAGAAAGGGTAGATACCACAGCTTAGTAGATCCAGAATGGGTTTCCTCACCAGGTACAGCTTTCTCTGCTACTCAGAGGAGCAAATATTTGGGAGAAAGCTTCACCTACGATCAACGCAAAGGCTTATTCTCAGAAGAGTCACCCTTCTCTTGAAATTTCCCCTCGAGGGCCCCAGAGAGGCAAAAGCCAGTTTTCAGCTGCCTATTCTAGGCATCTGCCCCATTTGGACAATGGCAGGGTCACAATCAGGCACTGGTTTGAATGTTTAAGACTCACTGAGCAGATAAGTACTTCCTGGTCCATGGAGGGTGGTCATGGTTACCGCAGTACTGATGTCTCATTCCTGCAGCTTCATCCTTTTCCAAATCCCCCTACTTTGCTGACAGTCTCATACAGAAGGACATTTCATCATGCTCTGGGGATGGAGTTGTTTGAACAGATGCCTTGGGAGCACCCTAATGCCATACAGACAGGAGAAAGGACCTATTTTGGGGTGAAAGACATCTCGCTGCCTGCTACTGAATAGTTAAGGTGGGTGTATAGTTCTTCTGAGACATGCAGATACTGCTTCCTGTAATTAGGCAGCAAATGGACCCATGTATGAGACAAATGGAAAGGAAGAAGATACACCTGGGAGTGAATGAAAAACTCTTGCCCCCTCCAATCTGGGCAGATTCCAGGCTTGGCTAAGAAAGAGGTTTAGGTCCCAGGGCTTCTGTATTGCCACTGAGCCAAAATGTACCCAAACACAAGTGATGCAATATCTGTGTGTGGCAGCCATCGGACTTACACATTCATTCCCCTTTCCCCTCCCATTTTCAGCTGTTGCTCAAAAGCTCTGATCCCTCTGGAAGCAGCACCCCTCCACTGCTGTGGCGAACACTCCAGCACCCCAACTCTTCCCTTGTGATTCGCCCATCTCTGGCTGCAAGAAAAAGAGAGAAAGGAGGATTTAGGTATCGGTACTCTTTGCAGAACTAGAGCTAGAACAGCAGCACTTCTCTCCAACATTTCAAGAGGACTACAAGGAACAGCACCTTGCCCCAACAAAATATGTGCTTCTCTCCCTCTCAGCCTGCAACATTTGGAGCAGATTGGGACCAGGCAGTGAAGTCTGATTCTGTAGGACAGCTAGGTCCTGTCAGAAGGGAGCAACACCCTGTAGAACAGGTCCACAGAATAAGAGCAGTCTGTTTCCTAAATTAATAATGCTGCTGCCCTCTGCTGGTCAGCTGTGCTAAAACCTTGCCAAACAATGTGGTGACAGACACAAGAGAGCCACTGAGGCTAGTTGGTAGTATAATAGGGCCCATCAAACTACAACACCACAAGTTTTAAATTTTTAAACTACTGACACCATTTCAAGTTGGGTACCGAAAGAAAGAGACTGAGGAGGATTACAGCCCTGCAGTCATCCCATAGTAAAACCATGGGGCTACTCACATTCACAAGTTCTTGCTGGGGATCTCTGAAATGTGCAGACCCGTCACTTTGGCCCGTTTGTACAGCTCTTCAGCGCATAGCTCCTCTATTCCCTCATGTTTACGTTTTGGAGAGGTCTGACCACAATGCAACAGCCTCTGTGCTGCAAGAGGGAGAGGAAAGTCACTGCAATATTTCCTCTGGCCCTGGAGTTTCTCACATTTACTGCTTTAGGCACCTTTGTGCTGAGACAGCAGGGGAAAAGGAGAGCCTGCAATGCCAAAGCAACAGGAAGTGCAGCCACAACCTCACTTCACTTTTCTTTGACACAAATATTAATGCCAACAGGATACTGAGTCTCAGAAATTCCAGCTCAGGACAAACACCAGCGTCTAACTGCTCTACACTAACGAGCCAGTTTTATTAAAAAAAAGTTTCCGTCTCCCCTGTTCATGTCCTATGTATCTAGACAGGTTCCATCGAATTGTGGCACATGATGACAGAAACAACCACCAACTAGAGTTCTGTTGGCTTTTTAGGAAGAGCTTTTGGGAACTCCCAGCAAGTCCAAATGAAAGTAAGATCTATTCCATTCTAGCCACACACCTGTTCCTAGCTGTCCTTTCTAACCAGCCATGGGCACCAAGTATCCATTAACTTATCTAGGTAATTTATTAACAGCTCCTGCTCACCTGTACTGGTGCTGCTGCCCTGGCCTGAAGTTGAGTCTGTGACTGGGTTGCTGAGATCTTCCACACAGGAAGGGACTGATGCCAATAAACCTGGGGAAGAGAATGTTCACTGACACAGCCACTGAGGAACAGGCTTTTGTTTTTCATGGGGAGCTCAGAACACCCTATGTGCAAACAGTTAGTGGTGCACCAGTGTTGACAAAAGACAAGGCTGGATTTAAAGCTCAGATGGCACAATGCTTGCTGGGGATCCAAGTCCTGGCCCCCATGATGTATTAGCATTCTTACTTGGATCTTATGCATGGGCTTTAGGAGTGAAGCACAAGGTTTCTGGTCCCTAACAGGCTCCCGCCCATTTTCGATCCCCTGAGAGCTGTTCCCAACCTTCAAAACTTGACATACTGACGTGCTCATGGTCTTGTCTGCATTTCCAGGGAAAACCATGTGCCTTTTGAGAAACTTTCAGCAGAAGTCACTTCCTCTTGCAAAAATCTGATCAGGAGTGCAACTGCTATTTGCTGCATTGTGAATCCCCCTCCCATCCCAGTCATTTTATCTCCTTCAATTGATACAGAGTTAAAATGCACAATACAGTAAGTACCTCATACTGATACTTACAGAGGCCCCTGTAGCGTGACAGCTGCTGGTAGATCTGTTTCATGCGTTCAATGTTTAGCCGGCTGGTCTCTGCATGGTTCACCATGGGTTTGGGGTAGTCCACCCCAATGATGCACTTGGCTGCCTTCTGCACTGACTCAGGGGCATTCCAGGGCTCGTAGATGTACCGTGAGGGGAAGCCCTTTAACTTGGGCAAATATCGCCTGAAGCACAAATAAAAAGATACTCTGAATAAGGAGTCAGTGTAATAGTCACAAAGAGTTCATATGTATGGTATAAGTAAAAAGTCAGCCACCAGGCAGACAGAAAGTGCAGCTATGTCTCACTGGCATAGCTAGGATGTGTATGAGAAGCACCCACCCATATTACTCACCTAACGTAGTCACCACTGGGGTCTGTGCGACGCCCAAAACCCACAGGGCAGTAGCAGTGGAAGAACTGCTGGAAAAAAGCACTGCACGAAAGCCACATCCAGCTGCCAGCATTCACGCTGAAATCTGCATCCAGCAGCAATTCATCAAACACCTGCAGCAATCAGAGAGAAAGCTGGTCAGGGAACCAATCGCTTAAGGAAAGACTCAGCAGCAGAGAACACTAGAAGATTGCCTCAGATGCTAATTATCAGCTTGTCATGACAGAGATCTTGGTAACTGGAACAGGAGCAGAAATTCAGACACCTGACCAGATAATCTTTACATCTGAACCATTCCCAGTGCAAAGCCCTGCCTGGTCATGTTATTTTGCAAACATTACAGTTAGCTCCTGCTGCTTTAGACTCTGTTGTACAGTTTTACTGCAGGATTTGGACATCAACCCTGTACTTGGAAGTGTAATGAAAGTACGCAAAATAGATCTTGAAGGAGCAGAGCAAGTCTGTGCAGATCAAAAGTCAACAAGTGCTTTTCCTGCTAGGTATAACATTCTCCATCCCCCACTCTGAGCCAAAGCAGGGTTTTAGTAATAACCCACTGAATTCCTGTCTATTTTGCTTTCTTGAAGTTCTGTATTCCAATTTCAATGGTCTATTAGGAGTTTTCAGCACCCTGGGGCAAGGATCTTACTCCTTCCACTTTCAGCAATGAACATATTGGGTGGATTCAAGGCTCCCCCCGACCTTTTTTTTTTTTTTTTTTTTTTTTTTTTTAAATATGTCCAAGAGGTGAGTTTTTTAGCTCTTTCCTTGGAAGATTCTAGACTCAGATTTCACATTCAGGGAGCTTACCTTGACCAGCAACAAGGAAAAATGCCCAGTAATATCCAAACACAATGGAACTGACAGACCACAGATGGGCTGGGAACACTTTATAATAGCCCATATCAACCAACAGATCCCATTTAAATGTATTTAGGGTAACTGCAGTCCAGGCAGAAAAAAGATGACTTCTGAGGGAAGCAAAGCTAGCGAGATCATCCTATCTTCAACACTACTTTATGTGCCAAATGACTGCCAGGACAGTACAGATCGAACCTCTCAAGTCCAGCATTCCCTGGTCCAGCAACATCCAGCTAAGTTTCCCGTGGTTGCACAAAGTTTGTTTGCAGCCACCAGTCCTGGCTCTCCATGTTTTGTGCTATTATTTATCTCTAACTTACCCCTCAATGTCTTCAAGAGCCCAGTAAACAGTGGAAGTGTAAACAGTGGTAAACTTGATAGACAATATTGGCCTCCCACGGTTCGGCAAATTCTTGGATTTGGCATCAATCAGATCTAGTGTTCCCGCTAAGATTTTCCATCCATGAGTGGAGTGAGTTGTCTTGTGCGCTGATATTGAGGTCATGGGTGCTTGTTGGATATGTGCCACCATTGGCGCTGCTCCCCGAGAGTCTCTCCCCCAGTGCCCACGGTTTGCAGGGAGTGGGAGGCTTGGGCAGCAATGTGGGAAGCCAGAGGGCAGTGAGAGGGTGGAGGAAGGGTGCGGGGGGTGGGGAGAGAGAGACAGGGATGCAGTGGGCCCCAGCTCCAGGAGCAGCCACACCGCAGTGCTGGCACCAGCTCCAGCTGCTTCTCTGGCCTAGAGGGAACTTTGTATGTAACCAAGTCAGTGACAGAAAATGTCTATAAGGATGGTTCCTGATAATGAGCTACTGGGGGATACCTTTAAGTAAACACAAAGAACATCTGCCCTTCAGCCACAAGAACCCCCTTTCTTGTGATTCATTCAAGTTTTGTACGTTGGCTAGAAGATAGTAAAATATTCAGAGCAAGTAGTTGTGATACTGTCCCTTAATCCTCATTTGCTGAGGGACAGCTTCCTGCTTCCTCCACCTCCAGCACTTTCTAGTTTCCAGTTGAACTCAGTATATTCACAGAACAAACATACCAGTAATAGGTCTACCAACATTATTACAGAGCAGCTAAATTTGTTACACTTATAAAAAAAACTTCTTAAATTTTTAAACAGTCTTCCCCATTTTTGCAGCAGAGGTGGGCAGGTCTCAAATTCTGGTGTGCACCTGCACAGGTACGCACCTTAGAGGGAACCCTGGTAAGGTCCCAAGGATGCTGGCTTAGAGAGATTCAACCTATACTGCCATCCCTGCAGAATGTGCCAACAGGAATTTGCCTTTCATGTGCTCTGCTGCTTAATTCTGGAAGTGTCAGACTTACCCTGACTCCAGACTCCCAGCTGATCCAGAGATCACCCCTGGTCAGGAAGCAGGCCACAGCATGCCTGGCCAGGTGGTGAATCCAGCCTTCCTGTTTTAGCTGGGTCATGATAGCATCAATCCAAGGGAAGCCTGTTTTGCCCTCTGCCCATTTTGCCAAGGCTTCAGGATTCCTGTCCCAGGGAATCTGAATGCAGATTGGGTTCCCTTCCATACGGTCAAATTTGGGATTGTTGGTGGCTGCCGTATAGAAAAATTCCCGCCAGAGAAGCTGCCCATATAGTGAGAGTGGTGGTGTGTTGTTTCGCTTCACCTGTAGAAGAGAAGATGCAGGGGCAAAAGAGAGAAGATTAGACTTTCCCAGCTCCTGCACCTGGGTAACTTAGCTCAGCCCACCTTCTGCCCCATCACTACAGGCAGTTTCCACTCAGGGACCAAAACTACTTGCAACATTTGGAGCCGTAAAGCTATCCTCTGAACTGCCCTTTCCCAGAAACTCAACTCATTGGGGCAGAATGTCCTTGTTTTTAAGCTAGTGTGATATGTTGAAAGAACTGGTCTGTCCAGAACAAAAGAACAAGCACTAAGCCAAACTAGAGCTCATGATTGTGAGAGCTCAGGCTTCAGGATCCAAATAGCTACATTTAAAACCTAATTAGGTCTACAAGAGTCACCATTTGTGAATGTTCCCCCCTCCCCAATACGGGCAACTCTATTTAAAGAGCTGAGCACTGCTTCATAGCCAGGAGAATTAAAGGCAGGGGAAAGAGGAAATGTCAATCTGCAGCTTCTAGTGTCAGAAACAACATAATATGACCAAGCTGCAAGGGAATTAACACAACCCATGTGCTCAGAATCAGCCTGTTTCTTGGTCTGCCTGCTCTGGAAGAATCCCCCACCTTCCCATTTTCCTTTTCTCACCTTTTTGTACAGCTCCCAGAGGCGGTAGTAGAACAAGCGGCAGGACAAACAGCCAAAACGCAGGTATGGACTGAGCCCTGTGGGGCTTGCCAACAGGGAGTTGGCATTCATCCTTGGCCTTTCATAATTTGCAACCCAAGCCTAGGAGCATTTGGGAAAGAGAATGGGTTTCAGAAATGCAGCATTCCAAGGAGTAGGTTCCAACTGTCTCCAGTAGGTTCACTGAAGTGCATCAACTCTGACAGTATTCCTACTGAATTGGCTTCAAACATTTGTTGGAGAGGTCTCAAACTGACAATTTCAGCACTCCTACAGCAGTGAGAGGCACACAAATCACTTTCTATTCAAAGGGAATTTGATCTAGTCATGTTTATCTTGGAGGGGCTATTAGCTCTTGTCTGCAGAGTAGGTCTGGGCCTAGGACCTCGCAAAAGTACAGCCAATTCTGAGCTACAGGAAGAGGGATCTTAACTGTCTCCCTGATGAATGCAGTAGGTGACTCCAGGAGGAAAGACTATCAACACTGAACATGGCAGCTGCAATTACATAACAAAGCTGAAACTGAGCACTGCCTGCAGAGTATTATACTGAAGTTTTATTCCCCCCTCCTCTATGCAGCATGGCAGGATGCAAGATGAGAATTGCACAACTACCATCAAGAAAGATGAACGTTAGAGACACAACTTAGCCATTTCTGACTGAGTAATTTTATCTTGTATTGTCACCAGTATCACCTAGTATTTTTACTGTTTTAATTTGTTTGTGTGAAGCAATAAAAAGGACAGAGTCAACAAAAAGTGTCTAGGTATTATGATGAGTGGCTCAATGTGGCATGTGTTGTACTAACAATCCTCACATATTCTACCTGGAAAAAGCCCGTCTCTTTGCCCTGTTGGTGCATCTGCACAAATGTCTCCAAATGAAAAACTAAGGAGGAGATGGTAAACAATAGGGATGTGAATGTTTAACCAATTAACCCAGTAAGCCTCACCCTTACAGTTAACTGGTGGCCCTGCAGGGTGTACCATGGGCAAGGGTGTTCCAGTGCACCCGTCCCCCACTAGTCCCATTTAATTGGCAACTGGTTAAACATAACGTTTAACCAGTTAAATAATTAAATGGGATTTTACATGCCTAGCAGGCAGTTTGTAGCTAGTATTGTACCTTGGTCGAAGGTGCTCTTCACCTATACTATCCTAGACAGAACGGGCTCAATACCCTTTTTGCTCCGAGGGAGCTGAAACACCAGAATTGCTCGGTGAGTGAATTCCACCCCTAAGTACGTGTACATCAGTACACTTCTGCCACAGCTGGAGTCTCTTTAAGCCTAGAAGTGGGGAGGGCACATTCTCTATGCCCCCCCACCAAGCTGGGTACAACAGAGACACTTCCATCAACACCAAACTATATCTGCTGCTACAAACAGCAGAATTAAGGGTGACAGCTAGGGTTAGTATTTTTCAGCCAGAGGCCTCAGCATGCAGAAGGTATCATTTTCTGAGTGAAAGGAGGTTAGTTACCTTTCTTTCCAAATGCTTGTCCAGCCGGGCTAAGGCCTCTGTCTCACCTCCTTTCCAAACTGCTGGGGCAAGGCCATCTGTGGGGAAACCTGAGAGGAACAAACAGGGTGGTAAGTTTGGAAGCCAACACTATGCAAAGGGCCCAGTAGGGCTCAAGCAGCAACAATATCAGGCTAGAGAAAGATGGCTCCGGAGTTCTCTGAACATCTGGTTTATTGTTGCTGGCCTGATCCTTATAGAGCAAAGCAAGCATGACTTCTCTCAAACCCCAGTACAGCAGCCTGTCGCCAAATTAAGTTCTTTAGTCAGCATTCTTGGGGCACTCCACCATCATTCATACACAAACCCTATCAATGCAAAGCCATCATCTTCAGGATCAATACCAAAGAAACAGAACAGCCAGCAGGGGGCATGCTATATTAATTCAGATGGATTATATGGGCCAAACAGTTGAAGATGCTGACAATTATAATTTAAAAAGTTAAGGCATACAATGGGTTAAATTTAGCTAGGGGCATAAACTGCAACAAGAAGTTCTATACTGTAAGAATATGAGACAATAAGGAAAGTGTAGGTTCTCTACTTAATGGGGAAGGACAGCAAACACCTGATGACAACAAGAAAGCTGAAGAGTGTGTCTATTTTACTTCAGTCTTCACTAAAAAGATTAACAGTGACACAATAACACAATTAACAAAAGAAGCGTAAACCAGATTAGGGAAGAACAGGTTAAAGAACACAGAAAAATTGCATGTATTCAAATGGTGGGACCTAATGAAATTTATCCTAGGTACATAAAGAACTAGCTGAAGCAATCTCAGAACCTTTAGCAATTATCGTTGAGAACTCCTGCAGGATGGATGAGGTCCCAGAAGATTGCATAATGGCAAACATAGCTATCCGTCTTTAAAAAGATGAACAAAGAGGAGATGGGGAATTACAGACTAGTCAGTCAGTCTAACTTTGTTACGTGGAAAGATACTGGAACAAATTATTAAACAATCAATTTGTAAGCTCCTGGAGGATAACACCATTATAAGAAACAGGTAGCACAAAGCTGTCAAGAACAAAACCATGCCAAACTAACCTAATTTCCTCCTTAGACAGGCTTACTTGCTTAGTGGACAGCAGGAAAGCTGTGATATATTTTGAATTATGTAAGATTTTTGACAGTCCTACATGAAATTTCATAAGCAAAGTAAGGAAATAAGGTTTATATGAAGTAACTACTCTTGGATTGAGGTCTTATAGTAATCAATGGCTCACTGTCAAACTGAGAGAGCATATCTAGTGAGATCCTGTAGCAGTTGGCTGCTATTCACATATTTTCATTAATGACTTGGACAACAGAACAGAAAGTATGCTTGTAAAGTTTACAGACAACATGATGCCTGGGAAGCAAGCACTTTGGAGGACAGGATGAGAATTCACAAGGATCCTGACAAATTTAAGAAGTGGCCTGAAATCAACAAAGTGCCATTCAATAAAGTCAAGTGCAAAGAAAAAAAAAAAAAGTCAAATGTGCAACTATAAAATGGAAAATAATTGGCTAGGTTGGTGGTACTGCTTAAAGAGCCCTAGAATTATAGTGGATCACAAACTGAATATGAGTCAATGTGATACTGTTGTGAAAAAGGCTGATGGGGGTGTACTAACAGGAGTGCTCTATGTAAGCCATTGAAAGTAACCGTGCTGCTCTATTGAGCACTGGTGAAGCCTCAGCTGCAGTACTGTGTCCAATTCTGGGCACCACACTTTAGGAAAAATATGGTCAAACTGGAACAAGTCCAGGTAAGAGCAACAAAAATAAGATTTAGAAAGCCTGATTTATGAGGAAAGGTAAGAAACCGAGCACTTTTAGCCTTGAGAAAAGGATACTGAATAGGGACCAGAAAACAGTCGGCATACATTTTAAGTGCTGTTATAAAGAGGGTCATCATTCTCCATGTCCACTGAAGGTAGAACAAGTACTAACAGGCTTAATCTGCAGCAAGGGATATTACAGGTTACATATTAGGAACAACATTAACTGCAAGGATAATTAGGGTTGTCAGGTGTCTGGTTTTGAACCGGACAGTACGGTATTTGAGCTTTCTGTCCGGGAAACAAATTGCGAAAGTACTGGACATATAAATGTCCGGTATTTTCTAATTAAGTTTTTATTATTATCATGAGTATCAGTACGTAGTTGCGTACTGCCTGGCTGGTAGACACGCTCACACTGCATGAGCGTGTCTACTAGCCAGGTAGTACACAACTACACAGTAGAGAGGAGGAGGATGGGGGTGGGCCTGGATGGAATCCCGGGTCCAGACTTGCCCATGCACCCTGCCATGACCATGTGCAGGATGGGCAGCACCCCGGGATCTGTGTGCACCCAGGCCAGCCCCACTCCCCGCCAGCCGGTTCCCACCTCTCCTGCTTCCCCCCCTGGCCAGCCCCGCTCCCCAGTGGCCGGTTCCTCCCCGGCCGGCCCCACTCCCCCCAACCCCCTCCCATACAGCCCCACTTCCGGGTGGCTGGCTCCCCCCAACCCCCTCCCGGCCAGCCCCACTTCCTGGCAGCTGGTTCCCCCCCTGCCAGCCCCGCTTCCCCAACCCCCTCCCGGCCAGCCCTGCTTCCCGGCATCTGCTTCGCGCCCCCCCCCCCCCAGTCCCCTTCGCTTCCCCCCTCCCCCCGATCTGAGATCAAGTGTGTCCGGTATTTTTTTAAACCATCTGGCAACCATAAGGATAATTAAGCTCTGGACTAGGCTTTCCAACTATGGGTTCGAACCCCAAAGTGGGTCACAACCCCATTTTAATGGGATCACCGGTACTGGCTTAGATTTGCTGGCACTTCGCCCTGGGCAGCAGGTCTCAGGTTACAAGGCCCCACCCCCACCCCAGGGTCTGAAACCCTAGGGCTGTAACCCTTTCCCCTCCTAAGGCAAGGTGGTGGGGCTTGTACAGACTCAAGCTTCGGGGGTGATGTAGTAATTTTTGTTGTCAGAAGGAGGTTGCAGCGCAATGAAATTTGAGAACCTCCAGTCTAGACTGCAATAGCACACAGGGTGCTGACTTTATAACTTTAAGGTCCCTTCCAGCCCTACATTTCTATGATTTTATAATCCAGTCACTCTCCAACATTAGAGTTTTAAACAAGTTTTGGGATTTCTTGTATAGAAATCGCACTCCGCTTAGCGCCATGGTAAACACACTATTAGAAATCCCTCTTTTTATTAAAGACTAGAATTACCCAGCCTGTTGTGATAGTTGACACACACTCAGGTTGGCTTGGTGAGGGAAGCAAAAGCAGACCTGACTGCCATCTTGTCCATGAAAGACCTGCTGCTGCCACGGTTGTGTCCTCACTGCTCCGCTCCCACCTTGCGCTGTCTATGCATGCCATGCACTCACACCTGCCGGAGAGCAGAGTGGAGCCACTGGAGACCATCATCCAGGTGCCAGCAAGCTGGATCCTGGCCAGCCTGCCCAGACCTACTGGCCAGACTTCCTGTGCTTCTGGTGAGGTGCGGCCGCCATTCCACACTCGCCCATGGGCCGCTAACTTATTCCCTATTTGGAGCAGCATCTGACTGCCACATGGGAGTGATTGTTATAATAAACAAGCTCTGCTACAGACACTGGAGCTGGGGGTCCCTGCTCTGCAGGCAGAGCTCTGTTCCAGTGGGATAAGCCTAGGAGGGAGGGGAATGGGCTACTCTCCTGTCCCTCGTGGCCTGGCCAAGGAAATGGGCAAACCTGACCCAGCATTGTCCCCAGCTTCAGGGGAAGGTGTGGCTAGGAGACTGGGAGCTGACCTCTGGGGTCACCGGGAGCGCACTGGCTGCTAGCCCCACCCGCGGGTTCTACAAAATAGTCAAGTAACTGAAAAGAATTCATGAGGTTACTTGACTATTCAATTAACCGATATTTAACATT
Organism: Pelochelys cantorii; assembly: GCA_032595735.1. Classification (NCBI taxonomy): domain Eukaryota; kingdom Metazoa; phylum Chordata; order Testudines; family Trionychidae; genus Pelochelys; species Pelochelys cantorii. The sequence continues at coordinate 56,913,898 of CM064329.1, read as the reverse complement.
CCTACTCAGTATTGCCAGCTAAAGGAAGCCCCAGCTTGAGAACAGTCCCAGACAGGTTAATCCACATACATGCAAGATGCATACAATCCCAAATAGAGAGCAACCTGAACATAACAGAGGCTGTAGAGGGTTAGCCACCTTGGTAACTGCCACAGCATGAAATGAAATACTCCTGTCTCCTGACTGGGGTTTGTAATACTCTTAATGGAGCACAGACTGTTTCCAGCACAGAGCTCGGTACTCCCATCCAGGCAGACGGAGGAAATGACTGTCTGCCCCCTGCAAATTCAAAATGGTATTTGATGTCGGGTCATTGTCATAAGTGGAATAACACAATTCATTTGGCTAATATGGGATGAGTGAGCCTTTCTGGGTAACATGAATGCTGAAAAGGAGATGGGGGAGGAAAAGTGCTTCTGCCTCCCTGAAAAAAATCCAGTTACTTCCCCAGAAAGAAGAGCATGGGACTGAGATGGTTACTATATGGACAGCTCCATGCAGGTGTTTGTACTGTGATGAGCTGTCTGTAGGACCATCACAATCAGTGTTTTTAATCAGCATCTCAGCAAAATAAGTTATATTGGCAAACCCCACATTTGCTTCGCTTCTGCTTCTAGCCCCACTCTTATTTTTCTATTCCACATAATCCCTGCTTTTCTTTCACTTCCAGCACTCACTTGCTCTTCATCATCTCCTTCCTCTTCTTGGAGAGCCAGGCTCCCCGTCTCCTACTATCCAGAATCCACCTTCCTTTTACTGACCCTACTTTCCTCTCTAACCTTCCCACGCTCCCAGAGCTAGCACCCTGCACCTCAACACCAGCCTGGAATTCCCTCCTGTGCCCAAATTCCTTCCAGTTGAAAGCTTCAGCAGAACCAGTTTTCCTGTGGAACTGGACTTGGGCTTTCAAATGCAGTTTGTGTGCAGGGTTTTCCTGCAATGAGGTGGATAGGCAGGCAGGCAGGATATACTCTGAATCTCCCCCAGCATGACTAACCAGGAACCCCTCCCTTCTCCTTTCATGGAGCCCCTGGGGAGAAGAGCACTGGGACTATAGTGATCAGTCACAGATATTCACATTTCTCCAGCAGGGAGAAGGGCTATTGCAATAAGGATGCAGAGTAATTAAGGGGCTGGACAGTCAGGTCTCAGCTGAGCTCCTTTGGCACTAGAAGATATGCTCATCTAAGACAACTCTGGCATTTGCTTGAAGTGCTGCCTTCTCCTGCCTCATTACCATAGGGATACTGCTGCCCCTTTCCCATGCTATTAGCTCCTCTGTTTTTGCTATTCCTCGCCTCTCCCCTTCTCTTGGAACTCTTAATTTTCATCCTACCTGTTGCTGCTGACTATCCCTGCCCTTTCATCTTTTTGCCCCTGCTATCAATTCGCTGCCTCCACCACCCCTAGCCGCTGCCTTCCCCCCAGCCCCGCCTCCAACTTCCTGAACAAGATCACATGGAAGACTGCTGGTGCTCAGGGCAAGGCTGAGCTTGGATTTGATGAGAAAGATTTGGTCCAGCTGCTGTGGAAAGTGGTGGATCTAGCCCACAAGAAGGTATTTCTCTGCATATGGTTCCCACAGTCTCAGGAAGAAAGACAAGGCTACTAACATGGGCTGCCCCTGTGCATTTGGTGGTGGGAAGAGGGGGAATTATAAAAATTGGCTAATCAGCTACAAAGGAGAGTTGGGGCTGGTGCCCATGAACACTGAATAGGCACTGCCTCAGTGAAGAGCACAGACAGAGTTAGGCAACAGCCAAGGCCACCCTTTTATAGGGCTTGTGGTCAAGCAAACTACTCCACTAATCCCATGGCATGCTGTGCCACACAGACTTTCCCTTGGGCCTCCAACCTAAGGAGCAGCTGTCCTGCATGCTAGGAGGCACTGAGAGGGAAAGGCAAAGCCCCACGCTCCACAAGCAGTCAGGGGTTTTCTCTTTGGCCTGGGTGTTTGCTCAGCAGATCAAAACTGTGCCTCAGCACCCCTCCTCCATCCTGACACTCTACCCCAGCCTGGAGTCCCCTTCTGCATCCAAATTCCCTCCCAGAACTTGCATCCCTCACCCCTCTCTGCTCCCAAACCCACTGGCTCCAGCCTAGAGCCTGTACCCTCTTCCCTAGCCTAGTCAAAGTGAGTAAGGATGTAGGAGAGCAAGTGATTGGGGGGGGGAATGGGGAAGGAGCAGGGCAGGGCAGATCCTGGATTGCCCTGAAATTTAAAGAGTGATGTGGGCTCTAAAAAGGTTGGAGACCACTAGTCCATAGTTATAGTTAGTACATGGTATGTATTTTTTAAATTTATGCTGCTATTTGTATGATTTTATTGGCAATTTAATAAAACTACTAAATGATAGATGCTCTTCTAACTAGGTGTTATTTGCCTACCATTTCTCGTATTTCTAGCAACTCTAGATCTCAAGTTAACAGAGACAACTCTCTTGAACTTAAGACTGTAGCCACCAGAGCAGAACCCAGGGAAGTACGATTAACTATAAATAGAATAAAAGGCAACACCTTTTCCAAATCAAATCCACGTACTTGCATAGCTTGGAAGCAAACTAATTCCAACACTGATCTTTGTGCCCAGGCTCACTGGTTAATCTTAATGACTACATGAGAGGCAGAAAGAGGGGGTGGGGTGATGTGGGAGCCAGTGCCCGTAGGGAGCCAGCTTTCAAGCTGGCTTCCTGAACATACCAGCTTCCATGGAGCTGCTTGCCCTCCTCTGCACTGCTGCCTCTATCAGAGGCAGCAGTGTGGAGGGGAGGCGCCAGCTCCCTGTGTGTGCCGGCTCCTGCAGAGCCACTTGCTCACCCATCTGCTGCCTCTACCTGAGGACCAGTTCCTGCCTGACCCTCTCCCCCATGTGTAAACATGTAACTGCTGGAAAAAAAAAAGTTACATGTTTACACAAATAAATGTTTGCTAGCATGTCTAATGAGACTCAAGTTTGGATGGTAGCAGTTTCACCAAGAACTTGTGTCTCTACAAGTCTCCAAATTAATTTATTTTAATCACAGTGAAGCAAGTATGATGGTCTCAACGGAGTATGATTTACACCCTTAGCTGTATCACAAACCAGCCTGTGTGTAGGGGAGCCTGGACAGCCCTGCCTTGATGATAAACAGTGATGGCTCCCTTGACAGAGAACGGATCCCTAAAACACAAGATGCAGGCCTGTCTTAAGTCTGGTGCACGTAATTAAGCAGGCAAGGTTTGGGAGGCAGGAATGTTTTGAATAATACTACAGATTAAGCGGTACAGCAAGACAACGTCAAAAACACAAGACAAGCAACCTTGTACAGGTACTTCTGTTTCTAATAAGCAAAAATTACAGATGCAGCCATGACACTTAACTATGCACATAGTTTTTGCAACATCCTTGTGGTAGCAGGATGTACCACAAGGAGGGCACTGGGCATTTTAGGTAACTTACACAATATGTAATCAATTGGTAAATATTATTAGAACAACAAAATCTCGCTTTGCTATAAAATGGGCTTAGTAAGAAGAATCGATGGGAGGGAATGAGCAGGATTGACCCACAGGTTCTGCTTGATGTAACTAGAAGTAAATAGGCCCTTCACACTGGCAACCCCAGTGCATGGCATTCCAACGCATGGGAATCAAAGGAAACACGACCTCTTGCCTGGTACTGTAGGTAGCATGGGGTGCAGTGTAAGTGAACTAGTCTTTATTATTGTATTATAATAGCTCTTCTATTAATTGCTTTTGCATTGCTTTGTGCTGCATTAATTGCTTTAGCATGTATAGTAATTGTTTTTAAGGCTTGTGAAACTTAAACTATGTTAACTGCTTAAAGCTTGCAATAAGAAAGAAAGTGATTAAATTTCCCTTGAGTGTCCTGCTTCCCTTGCATCTAAAATAAACCAAACCACACAACACTGTGAGGGACCAAGTAGCAGAGGATGCAGTGGGTCAGGACTGGGCAGCACTAGGTGGGAGACAGGGCTGAAAAAGCAGGCAAAGGATAGCAGGTCACATTGAGAGGTATTAACGAAGCTGTGGGAAGAAAAGAGAAATTTGCACTAGAAATAAGCACAACACAGGCAGACAGACAGTCAGTGGCTCATTTTCTCAAACTGCATGACTCACTGAGTATAAGTGTGGCTCCCAAATCTGCAAGCCTACTCAGGTCAGACAAACAATGAAACCATTTTGGAAGCATTTCAGCTAGCAGAAACATTTTAATAGAGCTCTGATTGGTCAAGCCCCCTCAGCCCTGGATACATACCCAGCTCCTCCAGAGATGGGACTCCGTATGTGTCATCATGATTATCCTGGATCTCAGACTTGCATTTCTCCATCTGCTGACTTGTTATGCTGCTCACTGGCTTCTTGGGAAGCTCCATGCGGCTAATGATGTTCTGGAAACGCTTGTAGGTGAGAGGTGGTTTGTGGCCATTCAGCTCGATTATTCTAGACACACAGGCCCAGGAGACAGTTAGAAAACAGCTTTATTCTTATAGGAGAGGTGAGGAAGAACACTCAAACACTAGCCCCCTTGGACTCCAGGTATTTTCTCAGCATAGAGAAATTCCAGACAGATTTGCCCTCCTCCATTTGGACCTACCCGTAAGCAAGGTATTAATCTCCATGCTAACCCCACTTCCAGGAAAGACATGCATCGGCCCCCATGACATGGCTTGAAACCAGAAAAATCCAAGCCCCTAACCAAACTGAGAAAGCCAAGTCAAGCTATTTTCTATTGATCCCACAGATGACAAATCCTAGTATATTTGCCCCCATCCCTTTCTTCGCTAGATAGCTTGGATTTTGCTATTATAATTTCAGTGCTCCCCACCCATCTTTGAAAAATCCCAGACTGTGCTTGTTTTTGTTTCCTCCACACTAAAAAAAAATCCCAGTCTGTCTGTCACATCTCCCTCCTCCAGACCCACAGAAGGGATACTAGTATGTGTCACTCCTCTCCTTTCCTGGGAATAGAAAGATCCCCATCATACGATCACAAGCAATTCTGCAACATACTTAGTATGCCATTTACTTTTTAGTGTTTTAACCCATTTCAGCTCAAACCTGGAGCACAGGTTGCAAGATAGAAGGGAGTTGTGGCTAAGCAACAACAATCTGCCCAAGTTACTACTGGGGAATAAAATGTGATGCTTCCCAGAACAGCTCTCTCCCTCCCCTGGGGAAGAGAGCGGAAAAGAATTTTAAGAAAATAATGTGGCAGAGTCTCAGAGTAGAAGCAAGGGCATTTTTCTTCAGCACTGTCTAACACAGTACCAAGAGCAGAAGAATTAATAGGAAAGCAGGGAATATTCAGACTGCCAGGTTTATATAAAGCAGCAACAACCAAGCCAGCAATTCTGCCAGAGCATTTACAGCAGCTGCATTTCTCCCCACCCTGACAGTCAACAACTTATGCAAGGGGCTGAGCTTGGAGCATATTGTTTCAGGAGAGGCCACATGCCTCCCTTCCCTCTCCCCTCCCATCTTCTGCACGTGTACTGGGGAGGAGCTCCATGCTAGCCTGGGGCCTTCACAGAGCAGCTAGTCACATGTGATACTGTGTGACCCATCTTCCAAGCTCTACAGCAGCCAGAAGGCAGGAAGCTGCTTCCTAATAAATCTAGTCTAGCTGTTGCTGGGATCTAGGTCATAAATGAATCAGGATCTCTCATGCATAGGGGAGAGGGCAGAGAGCTTTTTAAAGGCAGAGCATTAAAGAAAGGTTTGTAACAGAGACTCCCACTATTCCTACTTATTTCTTCATGTAGATAAGGTAAAGATACAGGGTATGTCTACACTGCCCACATTACAGCACAACTGTGGCAGCACTGTGATGCGGACAGTGTAGTCACGCTTTATTGCCAGAAAGAGCTCTCCTGGGGTGCATCTACATAGCACGTGAAACGCGAAATAAGACAGACTCAAAATAAAAATTGTGTATTTCGAAATAGCTTATTTTGTCATTTGGCGCTGTCTACACAGCACCAAATTTCGAAATACAGGCGGCCCCCAACTTGCAACGCAACTGGTTCCCGGGCCATCCCTTACTCTTTGTACAATGAGGTTTACAGGGATGGCAAAATAGTGGACGCATTCAAAAGATGTGGGGTAGCTATTTCAGGATACCTCTGGTATCCCAAAATAACTTCGCTGTGTAGACATACCCCTGGTGATTAAAAAACCCCCTCAAATGAGGAGTAGCTGCTTTATCATTTGGAGCATGGCTCCCAGCAATAAAGCACAGTCTATAACTGGCACTTTCAGCACTAAAACTTCTGCTGCTTGGGAGATGTTTTTTCAAACCCCTGAATGACTCAAGTTTTAGTGCCAAAAGTGGCAGTGTAGACAAAGACATACGGTAGGAAACATTGAAAAAGAGGAATAATTTGTTGGTATGTGCCATAGTCATCCAAAATAAGACCTGTGCAGCTTGAAGAAAGCTGTTTCCTTCCCTGAACTCTTCTAAAAGTAACTAAAACATTTCCACCTTTATTAATATACCCTGAACCCCTTCAGCCTTCCCCTGGTTTTGCATTATGCCATTCGAACTCCACACTGGAAAGAGGCAGGAGAGAATGAGATCTTCATTCCTGTCCCTCTCAATATGTTGTAAGTAGCTTCCCAGTACCTCAACATCACTGAGGTAATGGGAGGAGGAGACCTTGACAAGTACAGCAACTGCTCTTTCAACAGGTTTGTGACAGGGTGCAGTTTTGTCACCCTCAGGAGTACTCTGCAAGTTCCCGCCCTTCTCCAACTCCTAGTAGCACCTCAGCCACACTATCTAGTCTTCTTCCATGCCACACTATCTAGTCTTCTTCCACATAAACCCTGATGCACCTGTCTAGATATGCAATCCCCACTACTAGCCAGTCTTAGGTTTCCTACCCACACCCCTGACCTTGCACCTTAATCATGACAGTGGCAACCCTCTGGTCACAGGGCCTGCCTGGAACAGAAAGTGCAATTTGGACCAAACTGTGGCTTTTATAATGAGCCACTGCCTTCTAACTTTGACATTTCATTTTGCCTCATCTCCCAGTCAGGTAAGTTACTGGAGCAGGCTCAGGACAAGGCATGGATATAATTTTTACAGCACCTAACACAGGCTTGGGACCTCAAGAAATTATTAGTGTATTTTTTGCTCACACAGTCCTTTATCCACAGTGCTACTGTCTCTCAGGGAGAAGCACAGTCCAGATCCGAACAAGCACATTTATGACAGTTTGTTGAGTGGATTAACATTGGTAATTTGTGGTAGCCCATACAAGAGTTTTCCCAGATCTTTTTTTACTAGGAATGTGAGATGTCGTTTAATTTAATAATCGTGTAACTGCACCAAATCTTAGTGGTTACACAATTATTTGATGGTCCCCAAGGGCGGGACCGGCAGCCAGTGTGCTCCCAGCCCCACCTCCAGGGAGCCCCCGTGTCACCCCATGCTGCTGCCTGATACAGAGGCAGCAGTGCGGGGCAGCAGCAGCCTGTGCCTGGCGGACCCAAGGTCCCCGGGGACAGAGGCTGCTCTGCCATCGCACAGAGCAGCCTCTCTCTGTGGTGAGCCCAGGCCTGCTGCAAAGAGAGGCTGTTCCGGCATTCCGCCTGTCCCAATACAGAGGCAGCAGCAGGTGGTTCTGCAGGATCCAGTGCTCATGGGGAGCTAACCTAAAAGCTGGCTTCCTACGGGCACTGGCTCCCGTCTCCCCCACTTGCGGCCTCTGATCTAGAGGCAACAAAGGGGGCGGGGGGTGCACATGTAGGCATTAGGATTAACCAATAAGACCAGGTTTATCAGTTAATCATTTAAAATATATGCTAACATCTCGACTTTTTATAGAAGCAGATTTGAGGACTATAGCCCTTTATGCGTTAACTTCTAAGACAAACACATGCAAAAGCCATTCACCATAGCCCCTTCTTCAATGGCATCTTTCCACTGGTTGGCTTGCCCACAGGAATACTTCTTGTGTATGAGTGATAAGGACATGTTCACCTATTTCCTGTCTGTGAGGAAGTCCTCAGCCAGCACTTGAGAATTATGCTGCTCAACTGGCAACACGGGTTTCGATAGTCCCAAATGGATTGCTAACCTACTTGAACAACTGTGATAGCTAGGTAGGGCAAATGAACTTGTTCAGTCTCTCCTTGTCAGTTTATTCAACTACTAGGCTACATATATCGGATGAGCTCTCTAGGGTGCAGACTGTACCTTATTTACACATACTGTGCCTAGTACAATGGGACCTTAACTGGGTTTCTTCAGGTTGAGAGAGAAAACTAGACAGCAACTGCAAATTATAGGCTGCCAGTATACCAAGTACAGACTATTCCACTTCTCCACATAAGGCAAACATTATATAAAACTATCAAAGGTCAAAGTGCCCTGATCAACCTGTGAATGAATACATAGGGAAAAGGTATCTGAAACTAGAGGGCTTTAATCTGGCAGGCAGACTTAAGCTCCAAAACCAAAAAAAAGGCTCAAGTCAGAAAAATTCAAATTGGAATAAAACACAATTTTGACATTAAGGGTTATAATGTTGCCAAGGTATGTGAAATTCTCCATGACTTGGTGTCCTTAAAATCAAGATTAGACCTTAAAAAAAAAAAAGACATCTGATTCAGCCACTTAGTGTTGGCTTGATGCAGGAGCTGCCAGGTTAAATTGTATAGCCTATGCTATAATAGGGGCTCACACAAGATCATAATGCTCTCTCATAGATCACTTTGTAGATTTTCATTGATTGATCGATATAGATAGCTAGCCCGGCCTGGCCTGGAGTTAGGGAGAAACTCCCACAGTGACCATCAGCAAATCTGGATTATGAAAGATTTAGATCCCAGGGAACAGAAAGCAGGGAGATCCACCTGGAGGAAGAAAATGACCAGCCATCAAACAACGTTGGCTTAATGTGGCCCATCTTATTGTCTTACAGTAAGCCCCTATTATAGCATAGCTCATAAAATTTAACCTGGCAGCTCCTCCATCAAGCCAACAGTATGTGGCTGAAATCAGTTTTTTTTTTAAAAAAGGTCAATTCTTGATTTGAGGACACCAAGTCATGGAGAATTTCACATACCTTGGCAACATTATAACCCTTAATGTCAAAATTGTGTTTTACTCCAAGTTGAATTTTTCTGACTTGAGCCTTCATTTTTGGAACTAATCATGTCTGAAGGCTACCCTATTTCAGGCTTCTCAGTTAGAAAGGGCAAAATAAGGGGGCATCATTGCATACAGCAGTCCACACTGGAAATACTCAATGATGATAGAAGAGAACAGAGTATAATGGGAGAGATGTTGCTTCAATGCCAACACTCATCACCATCAGCACTTTGAGATACTCTTGTAAAAGGCATGATTAAGTGAAATGTAATCCCTACCATCCTCATCTGTGCTCACATGCAAATTGTGCTTTAAATAGTTGCCAAATTATGTGGATCAGGGGACCAAACCCTTCCTCAGACACTAGCTTTCCTACAATCCTTCTCAGACAGCACAATATGAGCCCTGTCTGTGCAGTATAGCTACCTCTTCTCTACCTCTTACCTATCCAGGTCATAGAGAGTGTGAGAGTTCTCTATCACCACCTCCACACCAGCTTCCTTGGCCAGTTTGATGATAGCTGCATCTCTCTCCTTTCCAAATGGTTCAGAATCATATTCAAAGGTAAGACGGGTAACTCCCCATTCCTGTGAAGAACACAAAACAAAAGTTGTCATTATAGATACCAGATCCTCAGAAGCTAGGATGGTCACTGAAAGAATGACAAAGGTGCCATAAGGTCATGCTAATGAGGCCTTGAGATTTTGCTTTACAGGATGCTAGGACATGATGAAAGATACCATGGAGGGCACCCTGTGGACAGATGTGGCAACAATACACATGGAATAAAGAATCAGGGATATGTGCTATCACCTCTATAAAAGATCTGGGTAAGAATCTTAGCATTATACTAACTCATGTTACTAAACTCCAGGATTACAGACATTTAAGAACCTCATTCCTCTCTCCTCCCTAATACATATTCTCTTTGTCTGCACTGCTCTCAGTTTGATACCACTCCAATGCTGAAATATCAGCATTACAAATTGCAAAGGGAAATGCTCAAAAACAGCTTAAAACTTATACTGAGAAACGGTCAAGGAGTTTAAGACAAAAATGTAGGTTCTGAAGTAAAGTTTTCCAAAATCCCCTTAATGCCACCACACAAGAGTTTCTCAAGCTTTGGGAGCCACAGATGTTAGGCCAGGCAGAAACTCCTGTTCCAGCAATAAGTTGGAAGTGAAGTTGCTGATCTCTGCTAGCAATGTTATGTGCCACCAGAGGTGTGGCCTGAAAGAATGGGTGTGAACTGGAGGTAAGCAGACTTTGCTACAAAATCAGCAGAGGTGCCATTTCAGATTTCAATGGAAGAAGCAATTTTCAGTGATGGTCCAGGGATTGAAAGGCAGCCAGCCCAAATTTGAGTGGCACTGTGATGCCATGGGCCAGGTTGGAATGCCACTCAAATTTGCCCCAGTTACCTCTCAGGCAGCAATGTCACTTGAATTTGGCCTGGCCCCTACTCTGTAGCATGACAGAGGTGGAGCCAGATCAAATGTGAGTGGTGCCATGACCCCCTTGTAGTAGGTCAAGTTGCCAACCACCAGTGCTTTGCAAAGTGTTTTTGTACTGATTTAGTAAAGGACAGGAAAAATTTTATTTAAATAAGGGATGTCCCTTATAATACAGGGACATTAGCAACTCTTCACTGGAGGAAGGAGAAATCAGAACAAGAGGGACTGGGTTTCTTCCAGAATAGCACAGGAAGATGCTGGAATCCAGACTTGGGGCATTCATCCTCCAAATAGTGGTACTGCTTTTGCCTTATCCAAGCTATGAACCTGGCAAGATATCAGACAACACACACCTCTAGAACACTTTACAGACTGCATGAACTTGGCTCTGAAATACACAGACCTGAGAAGGGTTGGGCAGCTGCACTGCCAATTTCAACCCTTTACAGAACATGATTTGCTTTCTGAATCCACAGCATTCCTTTGTTGAGAAATCTAGGCTATCAGAAGGGAGTTAGCGGTTTCCACAGTGATACTCCTGATGGCACTGTCAAACACTAACCAAATGTGTGGGCTGCAGGAAACACTCTGAGCAAAACCAAAGCACCAAGGGGGGGGGGGGGGGCTTAAAAAAAAGTCCCAAGTAGGAGGCTTCAAATTAACATGGGGTCATATTTTCCCATTGAAATGGCATGGTATATCCTTCCCCTTATGCTCTAGAGATCCAGTCTACTCTGAATAGTTTGGGAGGCTCTCTCTTTTCCTGAACAAGAGCTGAGGGTTGAGTGCAGCCAGCAACACAAGCACAATGCAACAAGAAGAGTTTTGCAATCTTGCATAAAATTACATAGATACAATGATGCTGGGGTGGGGGAACTGGGCCGCAGGCAGGGGCTGCTCTGGCTGGTCAGAGCAGGAAAGCTGAAAACAATGGCTAGTGACTACGCTAATAAAAGGCAACAGAACATAGACAACTAGAAACCAAGAAAACTGATAATTTTCAAAATACAAAGAATAAGTTAGAAATTTCAAATGTAGTTTCCATCTTCCCTATCAGTGAGTGGTAAGGAAGTGTTTCAGATTTATATTACACAGTATTTCTATAAAAAAGTCACCCCAAGCCATTTTGCTGTCTTGAATGCCTACTAGAGCTATAATTTCAAAAATATTGAATTCCAAAAGACAATTTAAGTACAAGCAATCAACTAGTATATCTGGTGTCTGAATATGGCACATACTGAAGCCAAATCCACACAAATACAAAAATTAACCAGACACCCTAACACACTACATCAGAGACATACACTAGGGGGCTCTTATTGAACTGTGACTTACCACAAGGTAGCAGTGACCACAGGGTTTGGTTTTGTGCAGAGGGTCAAACTCCAGATGACTGGTTAGAAGAAAGAGGGTGTTTTTAAAAACCAGATACCTTGTGGTAGTGACAAAGCAGCAGAGCAAACTGCATATTAGGAATGTTAGATAGCACGCAACTAAAAAGTCATGTAACCGGATGAAAATTTAGTGGGCTATCAGAGGCAGCAGCATGGGGTGGTAGGCAGGAGCCAATCCATGAGGGGAGCCAGTTTAAAAACTGGCTTCCTGCGCAGACTGGCTCCCGCCCCATGCTGCTAACTCTGAAATGGAAGTGGAAGGCCTGTCCACGAGTCCGAGCTCCCTGCGGACAGAGGCTTCTCTGTGGGATGCTGGAGCAGCCTCTGTAAGAAGCTAGGGACGAAGGCAGCCTCCCCGGCTTTCAAACTGGCTCCCCATGTACTGACTTCTGTCTTCCCCACCTCTGTAGGAGGCAGCAAGGGAAAGGGCAGGCGGGTCCACAGAGTCAGCATGTGCGGGGAGCCTGCTTGAAAGCTGTCTCTCCACATGTTTCGTCTCCTGCCTACCCCCCTCAACCTCTCTGCTTACTGCCTCTATCAGAGGCAGCAATGCGGTGGGGAGGGAGAGTGGATCCAGTGCTCGTGGGAAGCCAGCGCCTCACGGGCACTGGCTCCCGCATCACCCCAATACCTCTTTCTGCCTCTGATACAGAGACAGCGAGGAGAGAGGAGGGGGAAGAAAGTGTGTGTAGTCAACTAGATTAACCAATAAGCCTGGGCTTATCAGTTAATCATGTACTCATCTACATGTTGACATCCCTACTGCATACACCATCTCCTACTGAAACAAACATTCTTTTTAGCCTAAATCTCCACAAGGGCCTCTCTACCAACAGTAGAGATATTTGAAGCTGTAGTGCAGACACTGCTGTTGTATTACTATTGTGCCACCTAGCTTTATTTTATGCAGCATCGAACAACATGGCATGAACACCTGAGTCCTGTTTAGACTGCCTCTGTGGTTGCTACCATTGTTGGAACTATATGCTTAAAATCAATTTTAACTATGATCAAGTCTACAGCTGCAGACAAGGCCCAAGAGTATGTGCTGCAAGCTTCAACTTCCCGCTTTCTGAACCCATTATATCCTCCTTCCCACTCCAGGGGTTGTCATTTGCACTCTTTATAAACAGTGACAGGCATTCATTCCCATGCTCTGCTTACCCTTACAAAACACACAATAGACAATATCTAATTCTCAGATGATCTAAAACCACCCCCTAAAGATACCAAATGTAATTGTATATCCCTCTATTACAGTGTTTCCCAATTTTATTTGGCCACGGAACCATTTCAGCTTGAAAGAATTTCAAGGAACCGCTAGGGTTGCCAGGGTAAAAATTGTTGGGGGCGAGGAAGGACCTGCTAAGTCCCACCGCAATTTGTTGAGCAGAAAAAGGCTCTGTCTCTTTAAGGGGGGGTGAGGCTGAGTGCCGAGTTCTTGTGGAACCCTTACTTTAGCTTCACCAATTGGGAAACACTGCTCTATTATATGCAGTGTTTGGGATTTAGATGTTTTCTGCAGAGCTACTGTCCCAAAACTCCATAAAATCAAGTTTAAAAAACTTCATAAACATTTATATTCATATGCAACATTTTATGTCTAAAGTATCTGGCACTGTGTCTATCAACCAAGTCCAATTACTTAGCAACCATGGGCTATGGTGAAATTTAGGCTGACTTAAGTTTCCTGTTAACTGTGTAGCTATTTTCTGAGCCCTGCTCAGAGGTTCAAAGCTCCTGCGCAGGCAGGGAGCTCAGCTGACCAGTGGAGGGAGGGGCATCTCCTAAGCAGCAGCTAAAGGGAGCTAGCTGCTTGAACTGAGGAGCTACCAGCGCAGGCAAAGAAGGGAAATAAGGAAGGAATAAGTGGCTGGGGGGGAGGGGGAAGAAGTAATTGGCTGAGGGAGGAGTCGGAGGGGAGGGGAGTTTGGAGAGTCCCATCTACATGAGGAGACACACGCAGAGGCAGAAACTGAACCCCAGCACTCTCCTCAAGGCTCCTTGGCTGGGAAGGGGGAGATAAGGGGCTGACTGCATGGGGTAGGTAGGGGTAAGAGGGGGTGGGTGCTGGCACTGAGATAAGGTGGAGGGGGGGGGAAGGAGGGAGATTGTGCTGTGTGTCCTGGAGTGAGGTTGGGAGGGGAGTGGGGGGTGGAGAGTATGTGTTGTGTCCTGACTCCTAGCTAGACTGCTTGTGCCTGCTAGTTTGGGAAGCAGGATTTTATCCCAGCCTCAAGCTGGGTTTCAGGGAGCAGATTGCACAGGAGTAGGTAGGGGAAAGGAGACAGGTGGGTCTGGCATTTGTGCAGCAAGGTAGAGGCAGGGAGCAGCATGTTTGGGGCGTCCTGACTAAAGATATTAAAATGCGATTTTCTGGCTAATCGTATCGTCCAGGGCTGGGCAAAATAGGATCCAGGGGCTGGATTCAAGCCACCGGATCCAGCCCACAAACCACCCTGCCGGGACCCTCAGGTACACAGCTGCCATGGTTTAAAGGCAGTCCCTGCAGCTCTCTGCTCTGCAGGCAGGGGGAGGCTTTGCATGATCTCCCTGCCCCCAGCTCAATCCTCAGCTCCTACTGGCTGGAAACAAACAGCCAATAGGAACTGAGAGATTGGCCTGGGAGATGGGGGCAGCTCAAGCCTCTTCCCCCTCCCAGAGCTGAGAGCCACATGGAGGGAACAGTCTGCAGTTTCAAGTGGTCTGGGGCTACAGCAGGCAGGGAGTGCAGCCTGCTTTGTGGGCGCTGCAGGCCAGGAGACACTTACGTAAGCGCCTCCCAGCTACAGCCTGCCTCTGGCATCCCTGCCCCTCCTGCACCCAACTCCCTCCCCCAGGTCACCATCCAAACCCTCTGCACCCCAGGGGGTGGGGTGCCAGAGGGCTCTTGTACATTTCAAAAGAAGCAGCACCCGCAGTGGCCACTCGCATTGTTTCCCTGCTGTGCCTCTGCCTCCCCTGCCCCCCACGGAGACGATGCTGGGGAGAACTGGCTTAAAGCCAGTTCCCCCCCAGCACCAGCTTCCCCCACCCTTGCTGCCCCTCTCTGATAGAAGCAACAAGGATGGGGGAGAGAAAGCGACTAGCTGAGTCGCTACTCGACTATCTGATAAGCATTTGCTTATCAGATAGTTGACTAGTTGCTAACATCCCTAGTCCTGACTCATTTCCTGCAGTCCTCTCTGTCTGTCTGGGTTGAAGGGGGAGAGGGGAAGTAGGATGCATGGGGTGTGTGTATGCCAGGAGGACATTTGCGCAATTACATTTCAAACAAAGTTTACATAGATGTTAATGATTTATGGTAAGAAAGAAAAAGATTCTTTAACAGAATTTTTGGAATGTTACAGATATCAAACTATGATCTTAGGGTACGTCTAGACTACATGGTTCCATCGACGGAGCCATGTAGATTTGTTTGTTCGGCAAAGGGAAATGAAGCCGCGATTTAAATAATCGCGGCTTCATTTAAATTTAAATGGCTGCTGCGCTCTGCCGACCAGCTGTTTGTCGGCAGATCGGGGCAGTCTGGACGCTCCCCTGTCGACCTGAAAGCCCTTTGTCGACCTCCCCGGTAAACCTCATCCTACGAGGCATAAGGGGAAGGTCGACAAAGGGCTTTCAGGTCGGCGCTGGAGCGTCCAGACTGCCCCGATCTGCCGACAAACAGCTGATCAGCAGAGCGCGGCAGCCATTTAAATTTAAATGAAACCGCGATTATTTAAATTGCGGCTTCATTTCCCTTTGCCGATCTGTCTAATCTACATGGCTCCATCGACGGAGCCATGTAGTCTAGACACACCCTTAATGATTTTTTAAAATCCTGTTTTACCACTTAATACATGGTATATTGTATTGCATTAAGGCCAGACTTTTGCTATATGGTATAGTTCTGGCTCTTACGCATCAGAAGTAGCAAGTATTAGGCGTGATGCTAGTTTTGTAGGATGAAACCTTATTTGAAAGTTCTTTGAAACATGCATCTGTCTATAAACCCTGAAGCCATCTGTTCATTTGTTCTGGGGCTTCTACTCTTTGAATTGGTGAAACATAAAAGGTGAAAGTTTCAAACCAGGAGAACTTTTATCTGTTTTTACAACATGGATCCTAAACATTCCCCAGAGAAACACTATAAGCCTGAGTGAATGTCTTTTACTCTCCTTTTCAGTAAATATTGTATTAGTCATGCTCTCCTTACAAATACTATTTCTAGTTGACTCAGATTTGTTTAGTATTTTAAAGCTGGGCTATGTGTGGATAATATGCATTTTGATTTACTAGCTTGAGTTGTTAGAAAGGATAATAATACATGTACTCCAAAGGTAGTGTTAATTTTATTTTTTATTTGATTTCATATTAAATATCGTAAGCAGTGCTCCTTGTTAACTATCCCTTGTTTTAATAGGTTTTTTTCTACACATATGGACTGCTTAAAATATGTATTTGTGTGTGTGTTGTGTTTGTACTGGTGTTGCTTATCCATACACTACCTCAGTATGGATGTTGCACATAAGAAATTTCAACCTGCCCAAAAGAAAACAAGTCAACCTGCCCAAAGAGAAAATATTAGAGGAAACACTGGCTGACTCCTCTTTGGGCAAGTCAGTTATAACTACTGTTCTTTAAAATTAGAATATAAAACAGCTCGCTAAATTCCATTAAACAAGTTAGTAGGTTTCCTTTCTTTTTAACAGTCCTGGGATTATATTTAGTCCTCGCCTTATTTTAGCTAAGGACATGCACCACAAATAGACAGTATTTATTTGCAGCTTATTAGATAAAAATAACCTGCATTCTGGAAAGACTAAAAGCAAAGCAGAGGATATTTTTGTCATGTGCTAAAACACAGTTCAAGAAAGAATAGCAACATACCTTCTGACCCTGGTAATCTGATCCCCCTAGCCCCTCCCCTCTTGTCAAGTGGGGAACTATGACTGCTTACTGTGTACTGACCAAGCATTCAGACTCACAAGAACTGCATGTTTTCCCCCTATCCTCATCAGAAGCTTCCTCTATTGCAGGCTTTGAGAAGCAGGTAGATAAAAATAATTTTATTCAAATTAGATTCTTAGTGAAAATTAAATACATTTGTCTGTAAACATAAACCTGTTTAAACTATGAGATTACAACAGCCTATGCTAAGGCCTAAATTTACTATAATCTATTAAAACTTTAAAATTGCTGCATCAAAAGGTCCTCAAATTGTAATGAATTAAAGAATGCTGCTTTTTAAATTGTATATTAAATCATGAAGAACCTCTAATTTTTGAGGTGACGAACTGTAAAGATATGTCACAATATCATTTGTTACATCATCTACACTATTTTTGGTCTTTACAATGAGTTACTATTTACACTTTTCCAAACATTAGTAGTTTTGGTTTCTGTTTTGCACAAAAGCTTTTACCTTAATGTCCTTTGGTCTCAATGTAGCTATCAGGTACAGAAAAACTATTTTCTCATTTATACTAGTTAATTCAAAGCTGGGATATGGATTCAGAGAAAACAAGCATTTCTACTCTCTCAACTTTCTCCAGTCAATGAAGATAAAATATGAGAGGGGTGATCTAATACTCCACATTTCAATGGAAGTCAGGCACCTAACTCACTTAAACACTGTTATAAATCCCACTAGTTATCTTTCTGCAATTGTAGATGCCTAAAAAACAAAGGCTAACTCATGGAGACAAGAGTAGGTCAGTATTTCCTTTGTTTAATAAATCAGTTTTAAATAATATGTTTTGATGAATTGAAAAGAAAAAAATCCAGCATATTAAATAACTATATTGTATAAAAACTGTTTTAATATTAGCATTTTTGTACATTTTCAATTTCCATTCAAATGGAGCTAGACACAAATCCCAAATAAAATAACTAGTAAATAAATAATCCATTTACCACTTCTCCCACAATAAAAAAACCAAAACAATTTGAACAAACATATGTTAAGCTACAGTATTGCTTAAATGTATATAGTTATCTTTCTGGTTAGCAAAAAATTACAAATTTAATGTAAAGGCTACATTTGATTACAAGATATGTTAACAGTTATATCAACTAATAAGAATGAACCTCTCAAGGAAAAGAGCTAACAAATGTAGCACAAGATTAGAATCAATTGATTTAAATCATCATGCATGCTGATTAAATCAAAGATGGCTGGAGAGTAACCTGAGGACCATAGGTGACTAGGGAACAATGACATAAGGAATAAAAACAAGGATCCCAAAATATGATCTAATGTCTTCCTGGTCAAGCTAAAATACAGGGTTAGCCTCTTACTTTGAAAAGTCTTGGGAAGACATCTGTTGGCTGCCCCCGGACCACAAACAAGCAGGAGCCAAGTTTTCTTAAACTATTGTCCAAGTCTTCCAGGGACTGGAGCAGGAACCTGTGGTGGTGAAACAAACAGTTAGCAGCAGTAGTCTGAGTATATCTCAAGGATTAGGGTTAAGGTCATAGAGGCAGGCATACCTAAGATTCAACATTTAGCTCAGAGTTAGATTAAGCCAGCAAACATGACTCTCAATCTAACAGCTGGCATACACAGAACAGAGAGATTGCTGTGCCAGCCATTTCCCTACCAACCACATCTAATACTCCAGACAAATGGAGATGTGCTACAGTTTTCCATGGCCTTCTTGCTCTTGTAATCCTGCCTACTCATGTTATTCTCAGGGCTTTTAGTGTCCATCTGGCAATTAGAGCATCCTTAAAATCGAGACACCCCAGACTTGGTAATATTTACGTGGAGAACTTCAGACAATATAGCATCAGGCAGAATATACTGTAAGGATTACCTCAGGGATGATATTTCTGGCTACAGGCCATGCCACAGTACAAAATGGCACAAACATTTCCATCCCATCAGTAACAGAGGCCAAATGTACAAACAAAACTTCAGAGACGCAGTTTCAGTCCCCAGGCCAGCTGCAACTGTTCTATACATTTGTATTCCATTGTGACCTTGACAACTAGGTCATTTGTCCACACTACATCTCCTTTCATACCTGTTATACAGGCTAAACCTGTTTAATCCAGCACTCTCTAGTCTGGCAACATCTGTGGTCTGGCATTATTTTAATTAGCTGGATGTCCACTTGTCTTGGGTGTGGTCATGTTTCCTGCAGTCCCATAAAGTTTGTTTATAGTGTTTTAAAAACTTTGTAAGCTGCCTCGAATATTTTAAATAGAGAGGCAGGGGTAAAAATATTTTCAATAAATAAATAAATGAAGTCACCAGTCCTGGCTCTCAGTATCCTGTGCTATTTGTTAGCTCTAATTTACCCCTATATGTCTTCTAAAAGCCCAGTAAGCAATGGAAGTATTGGTAATGCTACTAGACAATACTGACCTCCCGTGGTTCGGCAAATTCTTTGGTCCAGCACCAGTCAGATCCCGAGAGTGTCTGACTAGAGGTTCAACCTGTACTAACTTCATCCTTGACTCAGCCCAAAAAGCTGCTGCCAAAAACTCTCTCTCTCAAAGCATGTTTACACCTTATGTTTCATGCACACTGAACTATAACTAAAACTTTGTTTAACAGGCTGGTTTTAAATATAAAATATGATTGGATACACTTCTTTCTTGTGCATAGTTAAGGCAGTTTTATTTAACCAATAGAACAATTTTTAAATGCTGCTGTTGTGCATTTTACTAAATTTTCAGCTTAATACAAATCAATCAAGTAATTAAGAAATGCGCATTCACAATTTTCTGAAAAAAGTCCCAAACCCTAATATCTGAATACATGCATGTAAGCTATATGACTATTTAAATAAGCATAAAAAGATTGTATCCTCCTGAAACGAGTAGTCCTGTGGCACTTTAGTGACTAACAAATATATATGTAGCATGAGCTTTCATGGGCAAAAGCTCCTTCTTCAGCTGAGATGATTTTCATTAGTAACCTCCGGGTTAGCAAACATTAATACAAAAGTTTGAGGAAAGACTAGGGATGTAATAGTGTAATCGATGAACCGATTAGCAAAAGCTTATAGGTTAATGCTATAGACTACATGCATTTCCCTCCCCCAACCCTTGCCAGTAATTTTTTTAGCAGGCTGGCCAGCAGCCCAGCTCAGTTCAGGCTCACACCAGGTCCAGAACCTATTCTGCTGCAGCTCTGCATTTAATGTGTAATAGGAGCCAGGCAGGCAGGCAGCCCAGCTCAGTTCCAACTCGTGTTGGATCTGAGAGCTCAGACCCACCTTAGACAGGGGCTGCTGCCACCCCACATTGCTGCCTCTTTATCAGAGGCAGCAGCATTGGGCAACAGGCAGCCAGTCCACAAGGGAAGCTGGTTTTTAAATGGGCTCCCCTCATGGACCAATTCCTGCCTGACACCCTGCACTTCTGCCTCTAATACAGCAGCTGCCAGCCGCCCCCCCAGGGACTATAGAATACTCGACTAACCAATAAAAATTCATGAGGTTACTTGACTATTGAATTAACAGATATTTAACATCCCTAGTAAACACCATGGCTATGTCTAGACTGGCATGATTCTCCGCAAATGCTTTTAACGGAAAAGTTTTCCGTTAAAAGCATTTGCGGAAAAGAGCATCTAGATTGGCACGGACGCTTTTCCGCAAAAGCACTTTTTGCGGAAAAGCGTCCCTGGCCAATCTAGACGCGCTTTTGCGCAAGAAAGCCCCAACTGCCATTTTAGCCATCGGGGCTTTTTTGCACAAAACAATTCTGGATTGTCTACACTGGCCCTCTTGCGCAAAAGCATTTGCGCAAGAGGGCTTTTGCCCGAACAGGAGCAGCATAGTATTTGCGCGAGAACACTGACGATCATACACGAGATCGTCAGACACGAGATCGTCAGTGTTCTTGTGGAAATTCAAGCGGCCAGTGTAGACAGCTGGCAAGTTTTTCCGGAAAAGCGGCTGATTTTCCGGAAAAACTGGCCAGTCTAGACACAGCCCATATGTAGTAGGAAATCAACCTGTTTTCAAGTCAACAGCCAACGAGAATCAATGTTTTAAAGAAAAAAACTAAGTACATGTGCAAAACAAGATTAAAATTACTTAAAGCAAGGCTCCCTGCTTGCTCAATTAACTCATTATTTAAATCTAGTCACTCTACTTCACCGCTCCCCTCCCCCCATAATCATACAAAGTTCAAGTTTCTTGACCTTGTTTACAAGGTCCTACAAAAAGCAATTCCTCAGCTACATTTTTAACATGATCTTCTTTTGTACACTCAATGGATTTTTGTGTTGCTTCCAGCATTAATAATCTTTTCATTTTTTCCACGGGCAGCTTCACAATGCCATGAAACTCTGGAAGGAATTCCAAAGTTTATTTGCCAAACATCTACCTCACCTCATTCAAATTATCACTAAAAGCTCACTTCTGCAGCATCAGCCACACAAAGCACTAATGCACGTGATCATTTAAGAAGGCTTCATTGCTCTAGGCCCGACAATGGCTGCATGGCTAACAATTCTCTCATATAAACAAGAAGCTTCCCTACACCTTCTCTGACGTACTAGGGTCTGTTAGACAAGTGAGTATCTATCAGGTACATCATAACTACGAGCTATTTGAGGTAGGGACTTATCTATGTATTTCCTGCGAAGCAGGAAGACAGTGTTTAAAGGAAAGGGCACTGGATTTAGGAACAGGAGTTCCAGGGTTCCAAACCCGCTCTGCTGTTTACTCATTGTGATACCTTGAGCAACTCAGTTCCTCTCTTTCTTGGCTTCCCAGCTGTAAAATGGAAATAGTATTTACTGCATCTACCTCACTAAGGTATTGAGGGGATAAATAATAAACGCAGGAGGTAAATTCACAACAGATGTACGGGCACAACATGTAATTTTCAACATGACCAGTTTCACAGAATTAAGTAAAACATACTTTAACACTTCTGCCTTATGATGAGGCTCTCTGATCCAACTCCTAATACGTCACCAGTAAAGATGAGTGTCAGAAAAGCAACAGAAGCCATCCTCGCTATAAGTCTAAGATACGTTCCAAAAAAACATGGATTAATAGCGCAACAACTTAAAGCAGGAATTTTTTTCCCTGTGCTGACTTCCATTTGTGCAAATTGGGGGGTTTTTTTGTGCAACTTAAGAGCAGGGAATGGTAGGACTTATAACACATCAGTTCCTACAAGCGTCAACAACTTTAGTGCAGAATGGATGTATACCAGGGTGACTTACAGCAGGGACGCCCTGTATACAAACCCCTTATACACAGAGGCAATCTGAGTCTCAATTAACATAATATACTTACAGAGCCACTTTCATTCTTAACAAAAAGGTGTAATAATCTCATACATTTAGAATTATGACTATCATGATGTAACTGTAGGGAGAACATGGAATTCCTCATAAATTACTAAGTAATTCAAACTGTATTCTCATAATAGCTTATCAAGGATTGCGGTGCCCAAAGGTGGACCATGATGCAGCACTAGGTGGTCTACCAGCACAACTGCATTCTTTAACTCCATGTGACTTGTGCAATCTAAGTAAAAACCTATACAAATGTAATGTTTTGAGCTGCATATGTTGGACTGAGTATAGAAAAAAATACTTTAAAAAGCTGCTACATGGCAAGTTTAATTTTCATGAGTTCAGTAGTGCATTTAAATGCAAGGTAACCTAGAAGCATACAAGCACTCAGTCATTTAAACTTAAAATTAGTATTGCAAGCAGTATTGTAATCTCACATGGATGACTTTATTTTTCAAAAATGAGAAGGGTACACTAGTGGAGAAGAAAATGAAAGTTCTGAACCATCTACAACTACACAAAATGAATTGGTCAAAAAAATAATTATGACGACACACACAGTCCTTGCATTCTCCTTTACAGGATGGGATGAGTATCTGTTGCCTTTGTGTCATAACTTATTTTATATTTTATTTACAATATTTGATTATTTTCTAAATAAATAGAGAATAGGATTGTTCCTTGTTTAAACAAAAAAATCAGAGTTTACAGATAAATTGAAAATATAGTATTCACAGTTGGATAACTATATCTATTTGGTTTCAAAGATCCTGAAGCGTTTCTTTGAATGCATATCATTACAATCATTTACACTAAAATAAAAAGTAAACATGCACATTTTGTTATAGTTTACATGTACACAATAAGTAAAACAAATAAGTTTCCTCAAGAAACATTAACAGTAGGTCACAGTGCCTATTGCAGCTGTCCTAGTGGGACTCAGGGAAATAAGTTTGGGAACCCCGGTACAGTGGACCAGACATCTTGGAATGAGACACATTAATGGGATAGGCAGTCTTCCAGCCTCAGTTTAAGTTGGAAGTGAAAAAATGGTTGTTTGATGACCCATAAGAAAAGGGTTACAAGCAGCCTATTCATTTTGTAGTGAACAATCGCTCATATCACAAAGAATAGTATAGGCAGAAACTCTCTGGTTCGGTAACATCGGTGGTCCGGCAGGGCCATGGATGTTCCAGGACCAGAGAGTCCCAGTGGAGGGCTAGCACCAGGGCAGCAGGAGCCCCAAGCGCAGCAGCAGGGCTGCAGGAGACCCATGCGTAGCAGCAAGAGCCCGGCGTGTAGAGGTGGCGGGGGTGCCAGGTAGGGCTGTGGGAGGCTGACAGGTCAGTGGTCGGGCCAGGGCTGGAAAGAGCTGGGGGAAGGGGTACCAGAAATGACCTGGCAGGGCTGCGGGAGCCCCATGTGCGGCAGCAGGAGCCTGCTGTCAGGTCCCAAGGGTGCCAGATAAGAGAGGTTCAATCTGTACCTAGCTCAATGGAGCCCTGATCGGGCCCTCTAGGCATTTTCACAGTAGAGAAAGAAGCACCATAGTTGCTCCTGATTCATTATGTCAGTGGAAAAATGAAGGATTGAACTGGTCAGAGATTAACTAACCCCTCTCACACAGAGCTGTGGTCCCCTCCAGACCAGGAGTGAGAGTCACTGGTCACAGTGCAATCTATACTTCAGTTACCCAGGCTGCACCTCTCTGTGAAAGGATTGCACTCCTGAAAATTAAACTTAAGCCAGAACAAAATTAACAGAAAACTTTGAATACCTGAATTTCTGTATTTCTAGTAGTTTATAGTACTTTTAGAACTTTTGAGTTACACTATGTAGTACTATTAAAAACCATGAGAAGCCATAATTTATCAATAATCCTGCCACACAAGGACTGAGTGGTGCTGCAGTGACTGATGAGTTAGCCCTAAAAAATTCCCCAAATCTCATTCAGAAATTTTTTATATTGCAAAGAGCATGCAGATGATTTTTAACCAAGTGACTGTTCCCTCATTAAAACCCTGCAACTAGATGCAAATGCTGAAGCGGTGCAAATACGGAGATCAGGTTGTGCCTGCTCTTGCCTTGGTGTAGAACTCTTGCTTGCATGCACAGCAGCAACATTAAGGTGAATCCTCACTTGGCTGTTCAAATATGCAGGCAGCCAAGACTCTAACATCAGTATTATATAATGTTAGGAGAATACATCTTGGATGCCTATTAGGTTAAAAATCCTGCTCCCTGTACAGGCATTATACACCCAGCATATTCCTTCAGATCCATATCTGAAGAAAAACTGCAGATTTGTCCACCCCTAATCCCTGTACTCCCAGAAGCAACCAAAGTACATTTCCCTAAGAATTAGGGCCAGAGAAAAAAGGGTTTGTGTATGAGTGCACCCACACATCCAATGGCTGAAAGCTAGAGACAGGATGTTGTTTATTGCTGCCATACAACTCTGAGACTTCAGGGATACATACAGAGTAAATGGGAAAAAAAAAAGTTTTCCAAAGTAAAACACGCACCAACCAGAGCTGCCTTACATAACCTGGCATTATGTATGTTATGAGATTTTTCTAAAGCCTGCAGCTCCTCACATGGTTAGAAATGAGACACCAAAAGCTGCAACTGTTCTGGTGATATGAACAAGATAAGTTCTGCATCAAATTGGTTTTGAGCAAATACAGAACTGAAAGTCTGGGCTCAGGGTAGTATACAGAATTTTTACTGTGCAGAGAAACTACAAAATTAACAAAATTCTCTCCGTCCTCCTCCTTAAACAACATACCGGTATATTTGAATTATATGATAAAATGTTATTCTCAATGGAAGAGTGAACTAATTTGGGGCTGGTACCTGTACCATCACTCTTCACCAGATCATAGAATACTGGAACACACATTGTTTTCAGGACCAAGATCTGTTTTTTTCCAGTTGCTTTTTAACATAGTGAAGCGATGTTTGAAGGCACCAGGATTCTCATGGATTAAGCATTAGATCCTGCACTAGCCCCTGATGATTAACTAGCTGTGACATAATAGGGCTTCCTCATCTCTACCATGTAGGATTCTATATGCTGTGTCAAGGCTAACTACAAATGTGAAACATTTCCAGGACAGTGGAACAGGAACGGACTACTAACGAAAAGAGGAGCAGTTACTGGCATTACATAGCAACACACCAGATGTCATCAAGATTACTCCCATCTTGGCGTATCCCAGTCTTTTCCAGTTCTTTCAGGCTATAAAGAGTCTTTAGATATTGGTCTGTAGTTTGCGTAGTAAGTAGCACTGGACATGCCCTTCAATTATGTAAAAAAGTAGGCATTTTATATACTGTTTAAATGGTCCTCATTTTAGAGAGGCTCACAAAACTGTCAAAATGTAGTTAGTAGCCAATAACTTAAGTTTCCTTTTGAAGTGTTCCATTTCAAAACTCCACACAAACTCACACCTGCCCAAGGCAAAGAAAAGTCTCTCTCATCTCTATTTAGATATATCACGAGTCACAGCAGACAAAAGGTCCCTCTACTATTGCAAGGACAATCGTGGTTATTCTATGACCACTAGGGAGAACATATGGAGATGCAAGACATGAGGTGATGCACTTATCTGCTGCCGTATCTCACTTCTTTACCAACGCTTTTGGCAGACCACAAAAATTCACTTCTTCACTGTTTCAGTGAGTGTTTGGGAAGAGACTGCCCGTACCAAAGCAGTTAGTAGAATGATGAAAAAGGCAAGCACAGCTTAGTCTTTACAGCAATGAAGTGCAGTCACAACAAAATATAGTAAGCCCATGTGTTAAATAACACATTGCACAACCAGTCCCAGTACACTGATATACCCCGAAGCAGATCACACTGCCTACTGACATGCTGAATAGTAACAGAGAGGTAGCCGTGTTTGCTTTTTTGTTTTACCAAGATCAGGATGTCATGTAGCACTTTAAAGACTAATCACCTAGTAAACTATCTTGTTAGTCTTTAAAGTGCTACATGACTGCTTTTTTTGGTTTTGCTGACATGCTGTAACGTTAAGGGGAAGTTTGTGCTGTTTTCACTGGTTCTGATCTCAGAATGACCCAAACACCCGTGTATGCAAGGCTGAGATGTGTCTCGTCACGAGTGTCAGGCACCTGGTTAGACTGGTGGCCTGCAATCCCGATGCATCGATTCCAGACTGGAATAAGGCAGCGACCAAATGAACACGCAGCCAGGCCTCTCTTACCTAACGCCCTTATCCCGCACGCCGCCCAGGGCCCTGCAGCCCAGCAACAGAGACTCAACACAGCCGGGAAAGCGGGAGGGGGGCGCAGAAGAGAGCTCTAGGCTCCCTGCTGCCGGGCTAAGAGGCACCGGCCCTTCCCGAGCTCACCCGCACAGGCACGGGCAGAAGACGGGCCACAAGGGAGGGGCTCCTGGGACACCAGCCGCATCGCTAATGCGCCGGACTCCCCTCCCCAGAGACCGCTGCCCCGGGAACCTCCGCCGCCTCGCCCAGGGCGAGGGGCAGCCTGCGAGCCGGGAGCGCCCGGCCCGAGAGAGCCGCGCGCAGCGCCCCCCTTCTCCGCCACCACTTACCGCCAGCGGTTGATGCCCACGGTGGAGGAGGCGGCGAACCAGGGGTCCAGGATGTAGATGCAGCGGACGGACCTCGCGTCCCGCAGCGCGGCCTGCAGCGCTGGGTTGTCGTGGAGCCGGAGCCCACGCCGGAACCAGTGGACAGAGCGGCCTAGGTCGGCCGGAGTCGAGCCTGCAGCCGCCATCTCCACCGCCACCACAACAGCCCCGCCCGTCCGCGCGCCAGCCCCAACCGCCTCCTGCGCGCGCCGTGGCCCCGCCCGCCGCGCCTGATTGGCCTCCGCGCCCGTCATTGGCTGGGGACTCCATTGGCCAGAGCCTCTGTCGCACGTTCCCGCGGCGTGCGCGTGCCTGCGAGGCGAGGATTGCGCCGCTGCGTCAGGCCGAAGGCGGGGGGAGTAATGGGAGAGCAGGTCGGGCCGGGGGGGGGGGCCCTGGAGGGGCTGGAGCGCGTTGACGTCTCCACGATTTAAAAGGGCTCTGCTAGCAGCCAGCACGGCCTGCCCTAGCGCAGGACCGGTGTCCGTTATGGCGATGGGGCCCCCATGCGGACGCGTTGCACCGGCATTAACTAGGAGCAGTGATACCCCGCAGCGCCCAGTGACTTCCCTAGCCCGGCTGCACCAGACCCCCACCTGCGCCCCTCCGTTTACACTGCACGCTCCTGGGGACAGCCCTTCTTCATGGCCCCATTCTGCCTTGTCCCCCTCTCCCTCAGTCGTCAGATTTACACAGAGCCACACGCTGGGGATTATTTAGTTGCCTTCAGGGTTGAATTTTTCAGGCCAAGCTCAGGGACGGAATTTTTTTTAGGTAAAGTTTCAACCCTGTTCATGTGATGTCAGGGTCACAGGCTTTAACAAGAGCAAGTTTCACAAGTCTTGCATGGTGTCAAGTATCAGAGGGGTAGCCGTGTTAGTCTGAATCTGCAAAAGTGGCAAGGAGTCCTGTGGCATCTTATAGACTAGCAGACGATGAAGTGGGTTTTTGCCCACTAAAGCTTATGCTCCAACACTTCTGTTAGTCCACAGGACTCTTCGCCACTTTCACAAGTCTGATCTCAAAATCACAAGAATTGGCAACACCACATTAAACTTAAAACTCAGTGTTCTATCTAATTTGCCTCCCCTCCTCCTCATTCCTTAGTGAGCACTGTTGCCTAAGCGTTGTTGCCTCCACAACTTGTGGGAAATCCAGGCAAGGCACACACTTGACTAGAACCAAGAGTTAAACGGCCTGAGAAACTCTTCTCCTAGCTCAGTGATTTTCGATCTTCTTTTATTTGCAGACCCTAAACATTTTCAAAGGCAGACGCAGACATGAGGCATAGTCTGTAGGCCTTCTCTGGGGCCTGCAAACCACAGGTTGAAATCCACTGTCCCAGGTTATTTTTGAATCCCAGGGACATTGGTCTGGTAAGAGCTCTGTGCATGCATCATACCCTGGCATGCAGGCTGTTCTCTACTTTAAAAACATAAGAACAGCCATACTCTGTTGGTTAGACCAACGGTCCATCTAGCCCAGTATCCTGTCTGCAGACAGTGGCCAATACCAGATGCCCCAGAGGGAGGGAACACAATCGGTAATCCTCACGTGATCCCTCCCCTGTCACCCATATCCAGACTAGGGACACCATTCCTACCCCTCCTGGCTAATAGCATGGATGGACCTAACCTCCATGAATCAATCTAGCTCTTTTTTGAACCCTGTTAAAGTTTTAGCCTTCACCACATCCTCTGGCAAGGAGTTCCAGAGGTTGACTGTGTGCTGAGTGAAGAAACGCTTCCTTTTGTTTGTTTTAAACCTGCTGCCTATTAATTTCATTTGGTGAACCCTAGTTCTTATATTGTGGGAATAAGTAAATAACTTTTCCTTAGTCACTTTTTCCACACCAGTCATGATTTTATAGACCTCTATCATATCCCCCCTTCATCTCCTCTTTTCTAAGTTGAAAAGGCCCAGTCTTTTTAATCTCTCTTCACATGGGACCTGTTCCAAACCCCTTAGTGGAAAGGACCAGGCATTGAACTGTAACATCAAACATGTCAGATGCATAAGCAGGCAAGTGGGGGATACTGATGATGGGGAATGCCTAACACAGCTCTCTTAAGGAGGTGACCACACAATCACTATTATCTGAGGCATTCAGGGAGCACCCAGAATCTGTATGGTGATCCAGTAAATACTGGTTGCCTGAGACCATAAACTTCCAGGCCAATTCCTTCAGTTCAGCAGAACACAGGAGTGAGTCCTATCTCTCTACACAGCAGTGATATGCATTGGAGGAGGGGAGGAAAGGAGAGCTACATGTGAGATTTTCAGCACTAATCTCAGCAATTCCAGATTCCAGTGATATGAGACCACACAGTGTAACAGGTGAAACTGTGGCTCTCAGAAAGTGATTACAGGCCAATATGTGCCCTGTGGCCCATCTCTTGCCTGTACCTGCGAGGGCTGGCCTGGGGAAGGTTCAGTGATAACGCAATAATGAAAGGCCGGGACCAGTACCATTCTGAAGCAACTATTAGGAATTTAGGGACTCCGTGTGTGCAAGGAGCACTGCAGAAACCACTAGTCATCCTGAACACTTGGTCAGCTTTGCACACCAAAACAGTACCCAAGATTCCAATCCATACTTTTATTAAACAACTTTGACAATCACGAGTCAGTGTTTGCAACCTAAAATTTATCCGAGTAAAAAAATTAAGAGACCATGGAAAAAAATCCATCCCCCTACCAAAAAGTGACCTTCAATGAGGCAAATGTGATTCAAAATTCCAATGAGGTTTAGGCTTCTGAAATCAGGAACAATTCACCCAGCAAGCAGAGAAGTGGAAGAAAGAGAGAGAGAGAGAGAGAGAGAGAGAGAGAATTTTTAAAAAAAATAGGCCTACTGCTTTCATAAGAATGGCTTGGTACTCTTTAGGACTTGTTAGAGTACAATGGGATAGATCCTCCCCTACTCCACTTCAGTGGTCCCTGGGAGAGGAAGGAACTTAGAGGTTTGATAAAGCTAGAACAGTAATTGATGTTTGTGAATCAAAATGAGGAAAAGGTAGTTCATAGCCACAGTGGCACTTGAATGAGACACAGTAGGGCACAGAGGTTTCTGTGCTAATCAGCGTCCTAAGTGGGAGATTGGATATGAATTCAGCCCTATTGCATTCACTGCTCCTCTGCGAACTGGGATTTCATGGTAAAAGTGTGACAACCTCCTAGTAAATTCATAGTGCAGCTGAATTATGGCATTTTTCCATAATTTCACACAGTGGGCACCTCTTCTAGTGAGGATCACTAAGTAAGGCAACCACTAGAGGCAGAGAGCAATGCACCCTGAAACTGGCCTAATTACTGAAAGGCAGAAGGCAGCTCTGCCCCAATGCAGATGTGAGAAATGTCTCAAGCTCCCCAATTCACTATTATGGAGTACTCACCCCAGAACAGCAAATGGTTCAGAAACCCATAAGAAAAAAGAACCAGCTACTCTTTAATTAAGCGTACCCAGTAAAGGATGGACCCATCAATATTTTGTGAAAGGGCCAGCACCGTCCTCTGGCTTAACACAAAGAATGTTGCTAGCTTTTATAAGGGGGATTGTAGTTCTGTCTCATCCTTTTAGTCATTTATTGGACAAGCAAACCCCCAAGGTGTGAAAAAAAGCCCCCAAAGTTATTATACAACCTTGAAGGGCCCCCACCAAGAAATACTGACTCCTCAGACAGTGAACTTATAAGTACCAGAACTGTTGGTGAGGGAATTTCCAATTGTATATTGCAATGGGGGAGGAACAGGAACAACATCCATTTTAATTTATAATTATGGCTAAGAGTATGTCACAGAGATCATAAAAGTCACAGATTCCATCACTTCTGAAGACCTCCATGACATTTTCTGCCTCAGCCCAGAGTAGCGGAGCCACAGCTATCAGCTACCCTGTCCTCCCTCCCTGCAACAGCACTCGTGCTCTCATCCCCCCACACCAAGGCTTCATTCATCCCCCCTTTTTTTAAGTAAAAAAGTCACAGACAGGTCATGGGTTTCCATAATTTTTTGTGTATTGCCCATGACCTGCCTGTGGCTTTTATTAACAATAACTGTGACAAAATCTTAACTTTATTTATAATAAGAGGCAGGGGTAGCCTGGAAAGTCTGGCTACTTGCCCCTCCCTACATTTAAGGCTAAATTAATGGCTACTTTAGAAGTAGCCATCAGTCTCCAGACTTGTACACCTAATGCCCTTTTCCCTCTTCATCACCAGCAGCTGGGTGTCCATATGTTATGTAAATAGTAGCAGCATTTAAAAAAGCCCCAGTACTGACAGAAGGTCTCCCAGTACACTCTTGTCCCCATCAATAAAAGCCCCCTCTTATTCATGAAACTGTGAAATTCAGTGGAAATAGCATTTTCCTCCCCTCCCTCACAATTTTAGTAAACAAACTGTACACACGGGGCGTCTTTGGTATCACTCCCAACACCCCTTCGTATGCAGTGTATAGTGGAGTGTTTTCCTGCCTGAAGGTTCCTCTTCTCCCACTGAAGCTCCATTTCATAGGCACAGCAGCAGATGTGCAGACTACAGCTGGTCTAGACACCAGTCTCATTTTTCTCATCTGTTTTTGGAACGGATTCCGCCTGTGTCTTCTTCATCTCCAGCCCTTTCACCCAAGTGTAGACAAAGGAGCCTCCTAGAACCATCATGTTGCTCGTCCACCACAGGAAGCTTTTGGTTTCCTCATAGTAGCAGACAGCCAGCACTGTCTGGGCACAGGCCTTGGCTGTCCCAGACACATTGTGGGTGAGTGGGCTGGTGAACTTGATCTGGAGTCCTGTCACGTAACCGATTGCAAAACCAAACACTCCACCCAGGGTCATCATGCCCCAGAAACCAGGGTTCCCCAGCTTGTCAAAGTGGTAGAGGGTGCGAAACTCACCAAGCAGCAACATGAGGGGCAAGAATAGAACACAGGCGTTCATATTGTTGTAGAACGTCAGGCGCCAGATGCTGCCATCCACAGCAGGCAGCACTTTCTTGGTGTAGATGGCATTAAGTGAGACACAGAGACTTGCCAGGATCCCAAAGAATATGCCGGCCCATGACAGAGTGCCTTCTGCTCCCTCTTGGTCTATGCCCAGCCAGAATCCACCTGCGACCAGACAAAATTAGTTACATACCAGGGAATTGCAGACCCCAGAGACCGCACACACTTCCTTAAAAACAATCTATTGACAGTTGCTTTTTAAATGGGTTTGTTACTCTCTCCCAGCTCCACCTCATATGGAGGAAGATGACCTGAATGCAGCATCAAAGTTAAGGTTCTCCTCCATCCCTTCTTTGCAAATATTCTAAACAAAGAGCAAAAACAATCTCAGAAAAGTCAAATCTTGTCTTCACTGGTTTTGTTTTAGGATATGTATTTTTATGAGGTCTCACAAAATGTTTAATTAGTCATTGGAATAAGATAACCATTAAAAACCTCCTAAGAACTGAAAACTCCCCAAGAACAAAAATAAGGATATGAATGATTAGTCGACTATCTGATAAGCAAATGCTTATCGGATAGTCGACATGCTAGAGGCAGCGGGGTGCGGGGGGGTGGGGGGGGGAAAGCAGCAGTGCTGCATGGAGCCTGAGCCAGACCCCGGGCTGCACACAGCATTTCAAAGCAGCAGCACCACATGGAGCCCAGGGTCAGTTGGAGAGTCCCCAGCTGACCCCAGGCTCCATGCAGCACTGACGCTTTGAAATGCGGTGAGGAGCACGGGGGTCAGCAGGGGACAGCCCTGGGGTTGTTGCTACACTACAGAGGTGGAAGAGCCCTTATCAACTAATTGAATAGTTGAAGCAAATTGCATCGACTATTCGATTAGCCAATTAATCAAAATTGTACATCCCTAAACTAAAAATATTATCAGTTGCTCAGTTTACAATTTGTTGGCTTTAGGGTTATCATTATTTCTCTACTTTTCCAGTCACTGAAGACTCTTCCAGCCTAGAGAGGAATCAAATTTCTAAAGTTAAAAAAGGGGTAGGACACAATTTACAAGGAAAAACAAATAACACACAAAACAAAAAAACCACAATACAAACACTCAAAAAACCCCCAAGACTCTTTTTCCACCCTGAATTGGAGTAGGGGATGGAGGACAGAAGGAAAGGTATAAGCTCAACTATTTGTCCTTTGAAGGTCACCTTGGAAATTCATCCAGTTCTGAGATGATAATCAAACTGGTCACACAGGTATAACTAGACTCCACAAGGTTTACTCACCTATAATGATCCCACATGCTATCAGAGCATAGAGGGAGGTGGTTTGCTTGAGGAGCAAGTAGGAGAGAATGACATTGAAGACAGTGGTGAGGGAGCGCCCCACGTTGTAGAAGGCCACACCAACGTATTTGAGGCACAGGTTGTTGAAGGTGATCATGCCAATGAAGATCACAGAGAGGGGCAGGATGCTGCGGGACACCTTGAGGTCCATGCGGATGGAGGGAAAGTCCAGGTGGCCTGGTGGGCAGCAGGAGGCCAGCAGGCTGAGGCCCTTGCAGAAGACAACAGTGACAGCACACTGATAGAAGGTGACAAAGAGCGGGGTGTCGAGGTGTAGTGAGGGGCTATCCAGCAGGTACTTGTTGAGGAAGACCATGGTGATGGAGACGAACCAGTAGAGCGAGACAACCAAGGCGATCTGGATAGCCTTCAACAGGAAGGGGGTCTCCTTGCTGCCGCTGCCCCCTTCCTCCTGCTGCAGCAGCGGGTCAGAGGAGCCGCTCAGAGCCATCCTGAGGATCCCAGAGCGCTTCAGCTGCGTCCTGTTCATGTCAGAGGGCGGAAGCAGAGAAGCACCGAGCTGGGGTCAGTCACGCAGCGCCGGCCATTGGCTACGCAGCGTGCGATCCCGGCCCGGCTCGGACAGCGCAGCCGGGACACCCCATGGAGCGCGAGGGGCTGCAGCCCGGGACCTGTCTGAAGCCGCCGAGTCCACTTCCTCTCCCGCCCCAGCGCTCGGCCCCGCCCACACACACGCCGCGCCGTGGCAGCAGCTTAAAGGGGACGTGTCGTGCCGGAGCCACGTCCCTATCGCAGGCACCCCCCGCCCGGCCCGGACTCCCCGAGGCCCGGAGCCCCCGCGCTCCAGTCCGTCGCTCACCTGCTTCCCGCTGCTGGCGGGCTGGCTTTCCGGAGCGCTACCGCTTCCTGATCCTCTTGCACCTGCAGCCCCGCCTGCTGGGGCCCTTTGTTCACGCCTCCCGGAGATTAGGTGTCACGCTCCCGTTCGCCTCCCTCGTCGCTGCTGCCCGCCTCCTCCCTCGCTGGGGACACCTACAGCAAAGCAACCTCGCCCGGGGCTTCTCGCGTCCCAGGCACCTCCCCGCCAAGGCCGACAACGGCAAGGAAAGCGGGGCTTTCCCAAGCCAAATGGTTTGCGATCGGTCCTGTCTTGATAAAGCTCGGGTATACAATCCCCCAACTTTGCGCTGATCTTGACGGTGACTTTTAAACCCAACAAGAAGTCTTTCCCCAGACTTTAGGGGCTGTACCCATCATTCGTAGGCACTATTGCAATAGAAAAAGTAATAATTATCAGTTTTCCCTATAGAGAATGCTAGGGCCCACAGAATGGGCTTTGGCCGTTGGAGAAAAAATAGCCCCATCACCTCCGCTTATTATTGCTGTAGGAAGACATTACAGCAAAGGTGTCAGCGTCAAACTCCTGTGAAGAGGGCTGTATTCCATTTCTAGTTAGAGACAGCTCCTACATACTCCCTCAGTCCACTTGGGAACTCCCATGGGCATCACTAAGAACATAAGAATGGCCATACTGGGTCAGACTACCAACGGTCCATCTAGCCCAGCAGGGCCGGCTTTAGCAAGCACAGGGCCTGATTCCAGGGGCGGGGCCATGCATGCGTGGGGCCCCTGGGCGGCACGGCGTATGCCCGGGATGGCACTGCACATGCGCCGTGCGCCTGGAGCATCGCGTACCCGGGGCAGCACTGTGCGGGCGCTGCGTGCCCAGGGCCCCGCGCATGCATCGTACGTCCTGGATGGCACTACACACGCGCTGCTCGCCTGGGGCCCCGCGCATGTGTCGCGTGCCCGGGGCATCACGTACCTGGGGTGGCACTGCGTGTGCGTCGCATGCCCGGGAGCGGGGGCCCCCTTAGGCGCAGGGCCCCATTCCGGGGAATCGGCCAAATTGGCCTAAAGCCGGCCCTGTAGCCCAGTATCCTGTCTGCCGACAGTGGCCAATACCAGATGCCCCATAGGGAGAGAACACAACAGGTAATCCTCACGTGATCCCTCTCCTGACACCGGTATCCAGACAAACAGCGACTAGGGAAACCATTCCTACTCATCCTGGCTAATAGCCATTGATAGACCTAATCTCCATGAATCTATCTAACTTTTTAAAACCGTGTTAAAGTTCTAATCTTCACCACATTCTCTGGCAAGGAGTTCCACAGGTTGAGTGTGCGCTGAGGGAAGAACTTCCTTTTGTTTGTTTTGAACCTGCTACCTATTAATATCATTTGGTGGCCCCTAGTTCTTATGTTGTGGGAATAAGTAAATAACTTTTCCTTATTCACTTTTTCCATACCACTCATGATTTTGTAGACTTCTATCATATCTCCCCTTTAGTCTCCTCTATTCTAAGCTGAAAAGTCCCAGTCTTTTTAATCTCTCTTTACATGGGACCGGCTCCAAACCCCTAATAATTTTTGTTGCCCTTTTATCAACTTTTTCCAATACCAATATATCTTTTTTTGAGATGAGGCGACCACATCTGTATGCAGTATTCAAGATGGTTTTATATAGAGGCAATAAGATATTCTCTGTCTTATTCTCTATCCCTTTTTTAAATGATTCCTAACATTCTATTTGCTTTTTTGACTGCTGCTACACTCTGGGGAGTTTGCAGAAACATCAGGGGTTAAATTTGACTCTCATCTATTAACTAAACACATTGTTATTTGTTCATACTTTGTCACATTCAGTATTGATCTTGAAAGCTGTTTCATCTTCAGGATACTTGCCATTTCTGCTCTTGTTGTTCTTTTTTTCCTCTCCTTCTTTCTTTATTTAAATTGTCTTAATGTGAAGGATTTAAGAAGCTCAATATATTAGTCTAGTCAAGATATGCTTAAAAGATGACTTGATCACAATCCTTCAATATCTACATGGGAGAAAGATGTCTGCTAAGAAGACAGTTCTTTGCTCTAGCAGAGAAAAGGACAGAAAGACTCAGTGACAGTGCTGAAGCTAGACAATTTTCAAAAATAAGCTATCAATTTCTAACAGTGAGGATAATTAATCATATAAATGACTTAAAGTACATGATGGATTATTCATCACAAAAGTCTTTAAATCAAGGTGTGATGTCTTTGTAAAAGAATATGATCTCATTCAATCAGAAGTTATCATCCTGATGCGGGAATTACTGGTGATATTCTATGGCTGGTATAATGCAGAAAGTTAAGACTAGATGATAATGGCGGCATCTTTTGGATTTAAAATCTAT
Organism: Pelochelys cantorii; assembly: GCA_032595735.1. Taxonomy (NCBI): domain Eukaryota; kingdom Metazoa; phylum Chordata; order Testudines; family Trionychidae; genus Pelochelys; species Pelochelys cantorii. Next base: position 56,877,591 of record CM064329.1, on the reverse strand, counting down.
GAATCCATTTCTGTCCTACTTCCCTGTCTTTTTGCTCTCTCCTTTTCTTCATTTTTTTCTACTTTTAGCAACTCCCAGTTTGCACTCCTTGTGTGCCTCATTCCATCTTGTCTCTGTTCCATTTGCTAAAATGATCACCAATGAGATAGTTAATGCTGACATTTAAAATGCCATCCTTAGGCTTTAGAATCAACATCCTAATGAGGTTTTGTATGGGTGGGGAAGTTCATATCTCTAGGGCTGTGTCTACACTGCAGAGCTTTTCCGGTGTACCAGAGGTAACACATCCACTTTTTCGGAACAGTTTCTGAAAAAGCAGATACATTCTTTCAACATCCCTGTATTCCTCATTGTATGAGGAATAAGGGATGTTCTGAAAGAGGAGGTTTTTCCAAAATTTGGCCCCGTGTAGATGGGCCAAATTTCAGAAAAGCCTCTCCCCCCCCAAAAAAGCGGAAAAAGATATGCAAATTGTGGTTCACAATTTGCATATCTTTTTCCGAGATAACTCTGCAGTCTAGACATGCCTAAGACTCACACGTTAGGCTGCCTGCAGATTCAGGAAGATTGTGCTGCATCAATCTATACTTCCTTCATATTCTAAGATTTTCTTTGCACTCATGAAGCCTAGAAACTTACTTTTAAAATAAGAGATTAGAGTCTCTAAAATCTAAAAGTGATTTGGACCACAGAGACAATATCAAGTGAGTTGAGTGTTTGACAGTTTTGTACTATAGCCTAGTATAAAGGATTTGGTGTAGGGAATTGTGACCATCCATCCCCATCAGTTCTGAAACAAGGCCAAACAACCTTGCTGTTGCACCTCTATCAAGGCAATGTCTACTGGGGAAGTAGCAATCTCTGAGGCCATTACCCTCTAGGCAGGGCCAAACAGTAAGTAGTTCAAGACTCAGACTAGGTGGGGCAAAGCACCAGTCTAGGGGCCTTAGCCTCCCAACCCCAGGTGGAGTGGAGCACCAAACACTGTCTTGCTTGATGTTCAGATATGGGTAGATGGCAGACAAATGCAGGCCTCTCTCTTAGCCTAAGGTGGGGTTGGCAGCCTCAGGGACTTTGGCTCATCTACTCCATGGGGTCTCAGCCCAGGACTCTAACAATAGCAGAGGGCTCCACCACAGGTCAGTGGGGAAAAACACTGACTAGGGCTCTGGCCACGCAGTTGGACTCTAGTCCGGTTTTCTTGGACTACTTCCTGTGACCCCCTCATTGTGTACCTGTGTACGACCTGGGGTACACTGCTAGTGGCCATCCTAGCAGCTCCTTGGCATTCTCATTGACTGGAAGTCCCTTTGAATCCTCAGAGCTGCTGCCGTTCCCTTCAGGCTCTCACTCCAGCAGCATGTAGAGGCATGTCTTCTTCACCACTCCAGCCCAACTGAGTTGGATGGCCCACCTTTTATGTGTCTTGTTCCATCCCGCTGCTACTGGTGGGGTGAGTGTAGCTTGTCTGGCTTTGCCCAGGGGGATGGAAGGGGTTCCTCCTCACCAGTCTCAGAGGGAGGTCACACTCCCTTGCTACTTGATTTGGGCTTGATTAATAACAATTTCTATTGTGCTGCGGCACGGTAGGTAAGAATAGAGGTCATTCTGTCATGGCATAGCCTAACTCTTCATTACACAGGTCACAGCATAAAGGAAGTAACCAATAGGGCAGATATTCCTGAAACAGGTGCTGCTGCCCTGATTCAATATCCTTTATGGCAGGGCTACTCAACTTTAGAAGCGTTGGGGGCCACAATGATACTCACAGCACATGCCGAGGGCTGCAACTTAAGTGAGATTGTATGTACATGCACATATATACGCAAATAGCTTGTTTCACACTGACGGGCATGAATACAAAGATTAAGGCAAGACTACACAACACGCAGGCCCCATTTAAGTCAGTTCTGCTGATATTAATAAAATGCAATATTTATCTGATTTCTACCTATATGACAGCACTTTTAATGAGCAATGACAGTCCAGGAATTTAACTACTAACCTTCCAGTAAGGAATGTATCTTAGTTTTTCTTAAATTGCTGTTAGGTGGATTCAAGTCTTTGAACTCAGGGTGACAAGATTCATGGCGCCATTGAAGGTTTGTTTTCTTTAACACACTGATAGTCTTTTGACAAAGAAGACACATTAGTTTTCCATTTATCTTTGCAAAAGCGAATTCCATCTCCCAAACAGGGTTGAAAACCCTGTGTTCATCAACAAGTGTCTCTTCTTTGTTGCCATTTTTAATTCATCTTATTAAAAAGAAAATTGTATACCAGTGTTTTGGGTGTATAGTTTGAAGCTTCAGGTTGTGCATTTCTTGGAGTGATTTTACTGTAAAAAGAAAAGTTTCCAAGCCAGAGCGCTCCAACCTGCAGTGGGTGGGGAGCTGGGCGAGTCAGGGTGGAAAAAGAGAGGCAAAAAAGGACAGGTGCCTGGGAGCCCTGTCCTGGATTCCCAGCAGGACTGACATCCCCATGCGGGAGTCCATTGCTCCATGCGGGACGGAGGCAGGGCTGCCTGGCTGCAGTGCTGGACCCAAACGTGGCCATTGTGAGCCAGTCAGCACCTCTCAGGTTCTGCCCACAAGGCTAAGCAGCCAGCACTTCCCACAATGCCCCAGCACCTCTTCCCTGGGGGCTACAAACGCCGACACACTTTACCCATCTGTTCCAGCCAGCCCGTCTGCTTGCATCTTTCAGTGCTCACCCCACCTGAGAGATGCCTCGCCGCTGTGGAGTGTGTTCCCAGTGGAGGCCATGTTGAAAGGATCCCACCCGTGGGCCATGTGTCGAGCCCTGCGTAAACCCAGTCCGCACTGCGCATGCGGCCTGTGGGCCGCGTGTTGAGTAGCCCTGCTTTATGTGGTATTCAGAGTCAATATAATCATGGCCCTGTGAATTCAGTGATTCTGCAGGTGTGGATTTTGCTGCAGGCCACACTTTGGTACAGATTTGTGCTCCAGAAACTAAGCCTCATTAAAAAAAACCAAGTTACTAGTCTTTATAGTTGCACATAAAACTTTTCCAATGTGACTTATATGGAACTAATACAATGATATGTATCTGCAGCTAGTCCAAAAAAGATAGAGGGATATGAACTGCCCCATTCTTCGCAATGGTGTGATGACTTTGAAATCTAACCACAGAAGTGTTGTTGTCAACATTGTTAAATATTGCACTGCTAATCATTTTGACAACCAGCAATTGTGATTATCCACAATCCCAAACTGCTTCCCCAGGTACCAAAACCCAACTGGCCACTACTTCATAGCAGCCTCCCCTGTCCCCCACACTGCTACCTCTATCAGTGCGGGGGCAGGGGAAGCAGGCAGCACTATGGAGTTGGTGCTGGGGAGAACTGGCTTTTAAGCCAGCTCCCCCCAGCACCGGCTTCTGCTCCTCTCCCCAGCTTGCTGCCTCTGATACAGAGGCAGCAAATGTGGGGGGGGGGGAGAGGAGGAATGTGTGCAGTCAACAAGATTAACCAATAATCTTAGGTTTATCAGGTAATCATATAGTCAAGTACACGTTGACATCCCTAGATACAACATCTTTCAGATATCTCCTTCCAGATCAATAAGAGACATCAGACATAGGCAGAATGATGCTTTGTTAAATATTTGGTAGTTACTGAAGGTTTAACCTTCCTCTCAGTTCTTTGGAGGTTCCTGGAATATCCTGCTGTTGGTTGAACTCCCTCTTCATGTGCATGTGAGCAGCACCCAGCACAATATGACCCCCATCCTGATGGGGGCCATTAGATGCTACTGTACTGTAAACCAGAGTTTCCCAAACTATGGGCTGCGGCCCGGGAAAAAAATACCAGGCCTCAGCGTGGCTGCCAGGAGGGGAGCAGAGTGGGGCGGGCTGGGAGGAGGTGTGTGTGTGTGGGGGAAACCGGCCGCCGGGAAGCAGGGTTGAGGGCAGCAGGGCTGTCCCGCAGACATGGGGGGAGGCGGGCAGCAGAAGCAGGGTTGGGGGCAGCGGGGCTGTCCTGTGGAGATCCGGGCGGGTGGCGGAAGCAGGGTTGGGGGTAGTGGGGCTGTCCCATGGAGATCGGGGCTGGCGGAAGCAGGGCTGGAGACAGCGGGGCTGTCCCGCGGAGATTCGGGCGGGCGGGCGGCGGAAGCAGGGTTGGGGGTAGCGGGGCTGTCCCACGGAGATCCGGGGGGGCGGCCGGCGGAAGCAGGGTTCGGGGTAGTGGGGCTGTCCCGCGGAGATCCAGGCGGGCGGCCGGCGGAAGCAGGGTTGGGGGTAGCGGGGCTGTCCCATGGAGATCCGGGCGGGCGGGCGGCGGAAGCAGGGTTGGGGGTAGCGGGGCTGTCCCGCAGAGATCCGGGTGGGTGGGCAGCAGACGCAGGGTTGGGGGCAGCGGGGCTGTCCGGCGGAGATCAGGGAGGGCAGGCGGCAGAACCAGGGCTGGATGGGGGGCGGAGGGGCTGGCCAAGGGAGATCAGGAGGAGGAGGACGGGAGAAGCATCTGCCAGAAGCAGGGCTGGACAAGGGCAGCGGGGCTGACCGGGGGAGATTGGTGGGGGGCGAGAGGAACTGGCCGCCGGAAGCAGGGCTGGATGGGGGCAGCAGGGCTGGACTGGGGAGATTGGGAGGAAAAGCCGGGGGGAGAGGGACTGACCCGGGCACATGCAGACCCTGCAGACCCTGGCAGACGAGTGAGTCCGGCCGGGGATTCCATTTTGCCTCCCCCCCCCCATTCCCTCCCTTGAGTAGTTGCGAACTGCCTGGGAGGTAGACACACTCAGGCAGCGTGAGCACATCTACCAGCCAGGCAGTTCGCAGCTCAGGACTGATACACCTAATTATAATAAAACGAATCTAATTAGAAAATACCGGAAATTTTATATGTCTGGTAATTTCTCAATTTGTTTCCCGCACAAAACCCTCAAATACTGGACCGTCTGGTACAAAACCGAACACCTGGCAACCTACCCTTCCTTGCACCTTCCCTCCTAGCCAAATACCCTACCCCCAATCTGCTCCTGCTCCCACCTCCTGGAGTGCCCATGCGGCGCTGGGTCCCCCCGAGCCCTGGCCCAGGCTGGGCAGAGGATGCAGCTGTGTGAAACACTGAAAATTTATTAATTTTTCATTCTTTTTTTGATATGTGTTTATATTTTTGGGCTGCAAAAAACAGTACTGAAAAAGAAACGGGTTCCAACTAAAGTAAAAAGTTTGGGAAACCCTGATCTAGCCAGCTTTCTATCCATCTTACAGTCCATTTATCCAATCCATATTCCCTTAACTTTCTGGCAAGAATATTGTGGGTGACTGTATCAAAAGCTTTGCTAACTCTGGCACTGGGGGCTTTGGGAGGACCAGAAACAACTTATTTGAATAATCATCATTTGCTTAATGAATATGCAAATATGCAAATGAATGTTACCGGTCCTCCAAAAGCTCGTGAATGGATTTACTGGTCCCCGTGTCAAAAAGTTTGGGAACCCCTGCTATAAACAGCTACTGACAAAAAGTTCCTCACAGAATTTTCTCTGCTTTTCTTCAGACTTGGCAAATCCCTGCAAGGATTTTAATTCCTTCAATACTTCTGCCTTGACGAGGAAAACTCCAGTAACCAGCCTTGACGCTTTGGAATGCCAACTGAATAGAGCACTTAGAGTCATCACCATTTAACCAGAAAGGAGCACTCAGCCTTAACTATAGCAAAGCCAGTGTTTTGCTATAACATTTTGGGTGCTTTTTTACTTTTTACATTGGCAGGAGGAATCTTCCCATGGGGCGGGCCTTCTCCTGAGCCTGGTGATGACTGTCACCCTCTCCTCCATGGACCCTGCCTGATAATACACAACAGCAGTGAGGCCTGCCCACTCATCTAGGTGAGGGAGGTTGGGGTAGGGGAAGGAAAGCTGGAAGAGCAACATTGAGAGCAAAGGACAGAACAGAGGATAAAACCCACCCATATGCCCAAGTTCTCCAGGGGCTTTAGGGGGACTTAGAGCCCCCCCTTCTTGATACACCACAAGGCCCTTCTCGACAGCTTCCTGTGTGGCAGCCTCAGGTGCCGGGAAGAAGACAACTTTCCCATATATCTTGGTGGCCACCATGCTAGCTACAGGCTTCACCACCTGTGCCAACTCGGGTTGCTAAATGTCCAGTTTTTGATCAGAATGCCTGGTCGAAAAGGGACCCTGGCAGCTCTGGCTGGCACTGCTGACTAGGGCTAGGCCATTAAAAGTCTGGTTGGTGGTGAAGTGGGGGCTCGGTGGTGAAGTGGGGGCCTGAGGCTAATGTAGACCCTAGGCTTAGGGAGTCTGCGTGCACTGCCCCTGCCCTGAGTACCAACTCGGCAGCTCCCACTGGCTGGGAACCACGACCAATGGAAGCTGCGGGGGCGGCGCCTGCAAGTACGAGGGTAGCATGTGGATCCTCCCTGTACCTATGGGCCACAGGGACCTGGATGCTGCTTCTGGGAGCCACAGTAAGTGTCACTGGGACCCCACATACCCTGCCTCAGCTTGGAGTCTCTTCCCACAACCAGACTCCCTCTTGGAACCTGCACCCCACCCTCCAAATCCCTGCCCCAGCCCTGAACCTCCTCCTGCACCTCAAACCCCTCATCCCCAGACCTACTCAAAAGCCCACACCCCCAACTGGAGCAATGCCTAAGAGAAGGGCCTGGGCAGGGAGTGAAGCCTCAGAGAAGAGATGAGGTAGGGGACAGGGCAAGAGTGTTTGGTTTTGTGCAGTTAGAAACTTGGCAATCCAAATACCTGCCAATGTCTGCATGCAGGTCTCTGCCGAGACATTTGTTTGGCTAAAACATGCAGTGACACTAGAGGGCACCACATACACACAGTAACCAATATCCTACCTTAGGGTTCGGAGCGATTGAGTAGGTAAAATCCATTGCTGTGTTGCCATCAGGATTCTAATGTGGGATTTACCTGTCCTTTCCACAGGTTAAAATCAGGAGTCAACAGGGCTCTGTTTAGTAAGGGCTGGGAGCTCTGCGATACCCTTGTTGTGTGGTCTGGGGATGGTGAGGCCTAGGACACATCCAGATGAGAGTCCCTGGCCTGTGCATCTTCACACGGATGAAAGAAATTGAGTATTAGCTTCTGCCACCTCTGTAATGTTGTCAGTGTGAAATGTTAAAAAAATCATGAGGCAGGTCACAAAAATCATGGAATTGGGCTTACAAATAATGAGATTGACTGTTGTATTCTGTTATTTGCCTGCTGAGCCTTCCGGGTGCACTTGATTTACATGTGCAAGCTTTTCTCTGCAGTCAGGAGCGCTAGACATTTAATATTTAAAACTGAACTCTGAGACTTTCAAATAACTGCTTTTCCCTAGGAACTGGGGCACCAGTTACACATCAAATATTGTGAGTCTATGCTAGTGGTGTGTCCCTTGGCCATCTGATCCATTACTAACCACTGAGCATCAGAAGGTCCTATGGATAGACACAGTATCATTAAAATGCCATAGGAAAGTCATGAAGTGGCATTAGCTGCAGCCTGCATCTCCCCTCCACTGGCACTCATAGGATTCAGAATGTTTCAAGTAATTTTTCCCGCACACTGTTCATCCTGATGTAATAAACTGGTGAATGTGTGGCTCCTCCCCTGGAGCACAGAAGCAATTTTAGGCTCCATCACGATGGGGAGGTTACTGGAGAAATCTTCTCTTGTTATTGGTAGGAGCAGCTTGTTCTCAGCCCTACTCCAGGTCTGCCATGTTCCCAGGTCTTGGTGGCAGACAACCTTCGTGAGCACCTCTCACCAGATTATGCTAACATCAATGTGGCACTACCCATCTGCATCCCACCACAGAGAATACAAAGACAGACAATGGGGAAGGAGTTGTCCATCCCCGACTGAGAAGAGGCCTGTTCTCCCTCCCTGGGCTGGAAATCCAACCTATGGGGCTCTATCACACTTTGTTCCCTCCCACTCCTAAGCTTATTCCTTTGGTAGCACCTCTCTCAGAGAGTGCAGCAGGCAGGCAGCACCTGGTGATTTATTGGGCAGGCCCCTGGAAGTGAGTCCAAACCCAGGGTCTAAGTGTTCCCGAATGGTGGCATTAATTACTATTAAAACACACATCTATATCTCTCTTACCTGCTTTAAATCCTGTGAAATTAGATTTCCCACCCATCCCCTTCAGCCTCAGTAGCAGCTTGAGGTATTTTATGGGCCTATAAAGCCCTGCAGTGCCTGCAGCCTCCACTGGCTCTTATTTATGAGGCCTTTAACAAGCAACCTGGCTGCACTGTCTGAGCCCCCCCCTGGTGATTTCATTTGGTTCCCTTGGATGAAACAATCTCATTAGCTTCAGTTCCTCTGACTTTTTGGGGGGTGGGGCAAGAGAGAGGAAGAGTGGCTGGTGCAGAAAGCAATATGCTGCTGCAAACTCTGTCAGGGAGCATCACATGGAGGCAGCACACATGGTAGAGGTGGGATTATTGCGGGTGGGGCTCATGGGTGCTGGAGAAATCTTCAACGGTGGTGATGTTTCCCTGTTGCCTATCGTGCCCCCATCTGGAAGCACCTCACAGCCATCGTGTCTGTCCCATTACTCTACTGCAGAGGCTCTCGATCTTTCCAAACTAGTGTATCCCTTGCAGGAGTTTGGTTTGTCATTCGTGCCCTCAAGTTTCACCACACTTAAAAACGAAATGCTTACAAAATCAGACAAAAAAATACAAAAGTGTCACCACACACTATTACTGAAATATTGCTTATGTTACCATATCATTTTAAAATAAATCAACTGGAATATAAACATTGTACTTATAAGTCAGAGTATTGTCTATCTATAGAGCAGTATAAACAAGACGTTGTCTGTATATTTCAGTTTGTACTGATTTCACTGTTTCATGTAGCCTGTTTAAAACCAGGCAAATAACTAGAGCAATTGATGTATGCCCTGCAACACCTATGCATACCCCAGGGGTACACGTACTCAGTTGAGAGCCACTGCTCCATAACAGCCTGGGCTGGGAGGAGCAGGCGCAGGAACTCCCCATAGCAATGAGTATTTGGAGGGAGTGGGGAATTTGCCTCTGCTGTGACCTTGGGGAATTCTCTCCATGGCACATTTTCAAAAGTGGACTTCATTTTGGGGTACCTCACTTGAGGCACTGTGGGTCTGATTTTTCAAAGATGCTGAGCACCCACAATTTGATCTGAAGTCAAGGGGAATTGAACTGCAAGTACCTGGCAGCTCTGAAAAGTCAGACATCAGGGCTTTCATGCTTGGTACCCAGAAGTGAGGCATCACAAATTCCCTGCTTTTTGAAAACTTGGCTTAACCTCTCCGATTTGGCCTCTGTCTATAAAATGGAGCTAATGATTCAACTGACTCAAAGGGGTGTTTGTGAATGTGTCATCTTCATAGATCTGTCATTCATTACTGGAGAGCTGCCAAATATCACCAGAAGGCACATAGGGCTTAGAACCTAGCCTGTCAGAGATTGCACGTTTCTTTGTTGCAGAGCTAGCAAGGAGCAAGCAACCTACTGTTTTTACATTGGCCCTGCTTAAAATAATGACTATTACTATTTATTTGAAAATATACATCTATAGTGACAGTGGTGTGGGCAACCAGTTCCTAATAGAGTGCAATGATTTTACAACCATCACTTGTTGATCCTCACTTTGATAGTGTGTTTAAAGGTACAATATGCATGTGGACTGATAACTGAACTCTCTTGCACTGTGGGCTGTGTTGAACCCTTCCTGTTCCTTGGCAGAATTGCCCAGGGCAGCGTGTGCAAGGTTAGGGTGGAGAAAGGAGTGGAATTAAGAAGCTTTTTTCCTTCCAGGGCTCTCCCATCTAATTTCCCTGTCACTTGCTCTGGTCTCAAAATGCATCCAGAGTCTCAGTTGGTGACTGGATGCATCTCAAGGGAATTGGCCAAATGCGTGTGTTAGTGGCAGTCTGCCAGGGAGAAATTGATAGATATCTCTTTTTCCCAAGTCCTGAGCTGAGCATGTAAATTTATAGATTAGACCTGTCACTCCTGATAAACGACATCTCACTTCCCTAATGCCACCTTCAAAATCAGTTTTTAAGGCAGGGTCAAACTGGGGGAAACAAGGGGTGACCTAATAAAACTTCCCCAGATACAGGATTTCAACTACCACAACGAGTACCTCAGACATGGCTCCCTAGTTGTGTTTTTCCCCCCCCAAGATCTCACAAAAACCCACTCACCTCAGGAGAGCTCCAACTTGGGTCAGCTTCTCCTCTCTTTGTAACCCTCTGCTGTTCTGGTGAAAGGGACTAGGGCATAGGCAGTTGGCAATCACAACTAGGCTGAGGATTGCCCACTAGACACACAGGTTGCTGGACTGGAGTTAGAGGAAACACAAGGCCAGGTTTCATAAACAAGAGTCAGGTGGGGGATGGAGAGGGGAGATAGTACAAGGTTAGAATTGTGAGGCAGGAGTCAGTGTTCAAGTCAGGCTGGAGTCAGAGATCAGGAGGTAAGGCAACATCCAGCATGGTAACAGGCTCCGGGGTGAGTGCTTGACCAGAAAACTTTGTGGGCCAAACATTGGGGTCAAGTAGGAGCACTTGGCTAGAGGGCTGCAGGTAGGGTGACCATATTTCCCAAATGGAAAGTGGGACAGTGTGTGGAGTTCACCTGAGCTATCTGCTCCCCCATTGACCCTGAACCTCTGCACCTGGTGTTGCCACTTGGCCCTACCCCCACTTGGTCCTACCCCCACACCTTCCCTAATGGGGTGTGCATTTTTGGGGGAAAAACTGGGCATTTTTCCCCATTTGCTCTAGCCACCTGAGGTCACATTTTCCAAAAAAAAGGCAGAACATCTGGGAGAGGGCTTAAAAAGGGGAGGATTTCAGCTAAAGTGGGACATATGTTCATCTGAACTGCAGGATACTATCATCCTGGGTCCACAATGCTCCTCCAAGTCACCTCTGGAGAGTCTTCCAGTGGCAATGTGAGAACACTCCCAAGGTCTGCAGACCTGGGTTCTAGTCCCTGGCTCTTTCCACGTGGCTGCAGATAGCTGCTTTATCACCATAGATCAGATATAAATTGTGTATCTGCATAGGATTCTACATCTGGCCCCTCACTGAACAGCTCCAGTTCCAAGCTCAGCTCCCTGCTGCAGGGACTGCTTCTCCCACACACTGGACAACAGCAGCCAGCATCTGTCTTCCCATATGGCAGAGCCCCCAAGCTACCTCTAGCAGCCATGATGACCAATTGGGCTAACAACTGTCCTGATGCTCATTGCAGAGCAGGACGTGCAGAAAGGAACAATCCTAAACATAGCAGGGGCTTTCATGCTGTGAAGATGAAGTTAGGGACCATTCAGGGGAAATTCCCCTTTTTCTCCTCTAGGTGGCAGACAGTTTCTTTGGAGCGGGAGGTGTTTTCTGTGTTGGGCAGGGACAGCCCTTCTCTTTCTCTGTGGGTAAGGCGGAGAAAGGAATCGTTTGCAGGTCATGATCCTATACCCCTTCTCACACTGTCACTTCTCCAGTGGCTGATAGATCTGCCTCATTGGCTGTTCTGCTGCTTGTTCAGCATCAGGCAGTGCTCCTATTGTCTAAGGAGCAGCTCCCTGGCTTGACAGCCAGGAGCAAAGCTTCTGCCTGTGGCCAGCTATGGAGAGTGCATGTGAGCAGGTGCAACGGGCTCCTGGGAGCTTCTTGCCTCCTGCTAGTGAAGAAGTTGGGTTCAGGTTTCATTTTAGGCCTGGGAAGAGGGCTTGTTGGGTTCTCCACAAGCCACTCTGATGAGCAGAGCCTGACAGAAAGTAAGTGAATGGGTTCCCTGCCCTTGGACTGAAGTTCTTTCTGCATTGAGGGTGCCACTTACAATTATGAGAACAGATGAATCAGACTCACCCAGCACCTGGAGAGAGCTGAGTGTCTCATTTTCCTCCCTTCCTCTGTGGTGGTGCTGAAGATTCTCTTCAACCCAAAAGTTTAGGGGTAGTAGCTGGGCAAAAAAAAGCCAGATCTCTTGAGGCAGGCCTCATAGAACTTGGCAGGAACAGGGCTGAGAGAGCAAAACACTAATTGGTAATATGCCCAGGTGTAGAACACTAATTGGTACTAGGTACTGACTATAAAACAGTAATTGGTCATAAGTTGAAAGCACATTCCAAAAGGATGGCACCACCACCTCATTAAAAAAGACCTTGGTACCCACACTCCCCACAGATACAGACCCAGGTTTAGGAAAGGGTCTAAAATGACAGCATGATGAATACAGATGTTCTAATCGAACCATGAGGTACAGGGTGCTGGGTGGTATCTAAGCAGAGTCAGAGGGTGGTAACCTGACACGTCAGGAGTGATGTTAACTTGTTTGTACCTGTATATAAAGTGGTGTCTTGGGGGATAGTCTTGTCCAGGCAGGGGGCAGTGGGGCCTCCCACTGATAGAGCTATGTCCATTGTTATAGAGAACATATGTGTAGTGGTTCCATAGAGTCTACTGCCAACTATTACTGTACTTCCCTTAACTATAAACCTGGCTGGGTGCCTTCCAGCCTTATCTGATTTGTGGTCTTTGGGAGCTTTCTCAGAGTCTGCTGGGTTGACTAATTGCACAAGTCAACATGGCTCACATCATTGAGCACACATGCATGCAGCCTTCTGATTATCATCACTGACAGAGCAGGAGACCTGTCAGAACACCAAGACAGTAAATCCTGACCTACTACATCAATGACCCTACTGCAGACTCCAGTTTATATAATGAAACTTGAGTCCTGCTTAGCTATACTGTAACCAATTATTTTACTAACCAATCCTAACATATTGTAATGTAATTCTCTAACGTATTATATTCCATCACCTTAATTGATTTACACCTAACAAAAATTAATTATACAGCAGAGAGAAACAATTAAAGAACCAGGCAGAGATCATACAAACAACAGGGAAATGGGGACTATAAAGAAAGAACAATAAGGAAATTAAGATTTCACAACCCCAACTATTGATAAGTGGTTTCTTGCCAAACAGAATGCTATCAAACTACATTTGTTTAACCAACTGAAAAATAATTTTTTTTATCTTGCGATACTGGGTGCTGTAACTGTGCTTGCCTGGGACAGCCTTTATTGGAAATACCAAGGTTAGGGCAGGCTGCAAAAGTGAGAGCAGATACTCACCGGTGTTGGGAGTAACACTGAAGTTAATCTTCTCAATCAGTCACAAACACAACCCCCCTTTATTGTATTCCAGTTCTTTGGCTCCCTGTCAGCACCTAGGTCCAGTACAGTGAGAAACTATTTTAAAATTCTGCTCACATGTATTCAGGGCTGGCTCGAGCCATTCCTGTGCCCCGAGCAGTGGGTGTGCGACGCATGAGCAGCTCTGCCCCCGGGTGCACAGTGCATGCGCGGCCCTGCCCCCCGGCGCGCTGTGCACCTTACAGCTGCAATCAGGTGCAGGGTGCCTGATTGCAGCTCTAAGGGGCGCCGCGTGGCCCCTGGCCCCGGGCACGCGGCGCCTGATTGCAGCTCTAAGGGGAGCCGTGTGGCCAGGCGCGCGGCGCCCCTTACAGCTGCCATCAGGCGCCCCCCATAGGTTGGCGCCCTGGGCAGCTGCTCGGCTAGCCCCCACTTTAATCCGGCCCTGCATGTATTAAATGTTCTTCTCACCAGGACGCTATAGGTTTGGATCTCACCCAAACTACCACGTTATCAGCCAGTCGGTTAGTGGGTAAAACTAAAGGGTTATTATAAAAGAAAAAATAAATAAAGAGCGAGAAGAGAGATGTTAAATGGTCAGTCACATACATACAACAACTTCAAAGTCCATCAGGTTCCTAGCAGTATTGGTGAGTTTGCTGGCTTGAAAATCCCTCCGGAACACATCCACAGCTTGGATGGGTCATTCAGTCCCTTTTTTTAGAGCTTCATTTATAGAAAGGTTATTCCAGAGCATGGGCAACGTGTGGGAGGGGCATGAGGGGTCACATGGGCAGGAGGGGCCAGCCAGTAGAAGGACTAGCTGGAGGGGTGGCCTGATAGCCAGAGGAGAGGATCAATCTCCCTGCACTCAGTGGCTGCGGTGAGGGGAAGTGGAGCAAGGCGGCACTAGCTGCTTTACTCTCCCAGCCATGCTGTGCCGGGGGAGGGGGTTAATCCACCTCCCACTCCCCAGTGGGAGTGGAGTGATGCAGCTGGGAGAAGCGAAGCATCTGGGGCCACCTTGCTCCACTTACCCCTCCACTGTGGTGAGTGTGCGTGGGGGGCAGTCTGCTGGTGCTGGTCCCTGGCCTGCTATTCCTCCAGGCCACCTTCGTTGGCAGAAGAGGTGGGATGCGGGAGAAGCAGGGGTGGGGAAGAGGCGGGATGGGGGCAGAACAGGGGCAGGAGAGGCAGAGCAGGGGTAGAATGAGGGCAGGGCAGGGTGGAGCATGATTGGCCCAGACCTTCCTTGGATTGGGAGGGAGGGGGTCACGTTGCTGGTGGTCTCACCAGTTGCCTCTGCTCCTGAGGTAGGAAGCAGGAATGAAGACAAGAAGCAAGCTGAAGACAAGACAAGACAAGCCTTTTATATTCCATAGGAATGTCAGATATCGGGTAACTGAATAGTCAAGTAACTGCATGAATTCTTAATGGTTACTTGACTATCTTATAGTCCCTAGGGGTGTGGCCAGCAACCAGTGTTCTCTAGCCCCACTCTTGGGGAGCCACCTGCCACTCCATGCTGTTGCCTCTATCAAAGGCGGCAGCATGGGGTGCCAGGCAGGAGCTGGTCCATGAGGGGAGCTGGGTTTTAAACTGGCTACCCTCACAGACCTGCTCCTGCCTGGCACCCTACACTGCTGCCTCTGATTCAGAAGTGGCAGCAGCCCCTGTCCGCGGGGGGTCCAAGCTCCCCTCGGACAGCGACTGCTGAGGGGGGAGGCAAAGGCTGCCACAAAGCAGCCTCTCTGTATGGCAGCCCAGGCTAGCTGCGGACAGAGGCTGGGTCTAGAAGCAGCCCCTCTCCACGGGGGTCCAAAATCCTCGCAGACAGGGGATGCTCTGCCTCCCACAGAGCAGCCTCTATCCGCAGCAAGCCTGGGCCTGTCGCAAACAGAGGCTGCTTCATGGCAGCCTCCCCCCTTGCAGCAGCACAGCGGGGGGCAGATGGCACCACGGAGCTGGTGCTGCGGGGAACCAGCTTTTAAGCTGGCTCCCCCCAGCACCGGCTCCTGCTCCCCCCTTCCCTGCTGGAAATGTGAGTAGTCAACAAGATTAACCGATAAGCCTAGAGTTATCATTTAATCATATAGGGTATGTCTACACAGCAAAGTTATTTTGAAATAACAGCCGTTATTTCGAAATAACTTTCCTAGCATCTACACAAGCCAACTGCTATTTCGAAATTAATTTGAAATAGTGGAGGGCTTATTTCAAAATTAGTAAACCTCATTTCACGAGGAATAGTGCCAATTTTGAAATTGCTATTTCGAAATAAGTGCTGTGTTGACACTTATTTTGAAATAGGGGGCCTCCAGCCCTTCCCAGGGTGCCCTGCTGGCCGCCCTGACCACAAGGTAACTTCTGACCTGATGCCCTGCCGGAACCAGTTCTGGCTGGCCTTAAATGCGATTCAGCGTCCAATCAGTGTGGACACGCTATTTCAAAATAGCAAAAAGCTATTTTGAAATGCATTTTGTGTCTAGACGTGTTATTTCGAAATAAGATATTTCGAAATAACGCTGTAGTGTAGACATACCCATAGTCAACTACTTGTTTACCTAATCCTTAATATTCCATTTTCCATGTGGCTTCTACTTCCTTTGTCCCAAACATAAGCTGCTAAGCACATGTCCATATATATGCCCCTACATGCCTTGCTGAGGCATAAGGCATATCCTCTGCCTTTTCTCAATGGGTCAACAAAAAACTGATGCACCTTGATAGGCCATCATGCAGGCGAGGCAGTGCAGTACCAAACTGTCTCTGTGCATCACCCAGAAGCATAGCACGAGTTTATAATACAGACATACATACATACCCATAACCCAAAATAAAAAGGTGATACAAACATAACTAAGATTATAATCTTTGACAAATTATAACAATTTTGCAGGTATCTTACATAATATAGCTGGCTCATTGCTCATTACCAATGGCTCATTGCCATTCTACAATACTAATATTCATAGTATCCTCAAGTGTCCCCCCAGACTCCATACAGTATCACAGGTGCCATTAGGACAGGGTCTCCTTCTTAACAACCTATATTACATTATATTATATAGGCTTTGGCAACCTATATTACATTATAATTTAGATGGAATGTGAGGCGGTGACTCCCTGTTTCTCAGCTCATGGCTACTGCACCAACAGTTTGGCTGCAGATGAAGGCTAGAGGCTTTACAATATGGCGACAGAAAAAGGCCTTCTCCTTACACTTAGGTGGGGATGGGCCAAGGTGGGCATGTATCTGGCTGCCATGTAGCCTGTTCTCCAGGGGAGACTAGTACTGAGTGGCCAATGGAGCAGGTGCTGCCAATCTAAGTGGGTTTCTGGGGAGTCCAAGAGTGCTATTATCAGGAGCTCAACGCACAGTGGGTCTCAGCTTCTTAGCATGCAGCTTGTGCTACGAGCTGGGTGACAGGGCTCATACCTGCCTCACGGGGATTGATGACTTTGTGTTTCCTAAGCCAACAGGGTGCAGTTGCCGCTTCCAGCTGAAGCAGTGGAATCAAGAAGCGGGAGTGGAGAAGCAGGCAGAGTCTCTCACTTGGGAGAAGGGAAGGGCATTTGCCAAAGGACCTGGCAGTGGAAGCAGGTTCATGCAGGCGACTGTGGCAGGACATATATCTGGAGACCTAGGGCTGCAGCAGAGCTTTCACTGGGCAAGGACCTGAGAACACAGGAAATGTGTGGCAGGCAAGGTGTGACATTGATTTACCTTTCACCTGCCTCGTCCTCCCTTTCACCTTGTTCATCCAAACAGAAGTGTGACTGGGGGAGAATTGCTCTTTTATCCCCTTCACCACAGCTCTGCCTTCATGTTGGTGCATCAAAAAGCTGCAGGGCAGGTGAAACCAAAATGCCAGGGCAGCGGAAATAGCATGGACGAAAGTAGAACCAGTACAAACTGGGCACTGCATGTGGGGATGAGGCAGCGAGACCAGGAGCAAGTGCAGAGAGGGCAACCTGGGAAGAAAATGCACATTTATCCTTGGAAGGCACAGACAGTTTGTAAATCCCTCTGCACCCCCTTGTCCTGCACCCCAAGGCCACCTTCAGCAGCCCAGGCCACAGTCACAGCCTTAGCCACCCCACTGCACAAAGCAGCCTCTGCTGAGCTGAGTGACCTGACTGACCAAAGAAACGCAAAGTGTTTGGGGCCGTACATCTTCTGTCACATGGTACAATCAAGGAGCCAGGACAGTGAAAGCTTTCTGAGATAAGTGGGTCTATCTGGTGCTTGTCTAGGAACCTACGTCCTACTGGTGCTTTCACAAGAAGGTTGGATGGTCCTAGCTGATAACAGACTCCTCCTTACATAGATGAAGCCAATAGAGTCTCCAATTCATCTCTGCTGACTGGATGGCACAGAAGCATTTCTGGGAACTTCCCTTCCCCCATTCATCCTCTCTCTTTTGAGCCTGGTTGTATCTGATGGGCATCAACCCCCTGGGCACTGAAAGGCTTTGGCTGCCTCAGCATGTGCACAGGAAATTGGGGACGTTCCTTCTCAGCTGGGAAAGCAACTTTTATTGTCCATGGAACATAGCCAGCCACTTGGCCCTGTGAAGAAGAGAGCAGCATAGGCCCTACCCGATGGAGTTAATAATATTGGATCCAGACTGAGACTCCTGGATTAAGCACAGCTTTGCTGTACCCCTGTAGAAGCTGATGTATGTAACCCACAGACACAGTTGGGTCCCATTATGACCAGGGCCCAGGGTATTTTATGATTCATTTTACCATGAAATTTGCAAGAGAATCCATTCCTTGCCCCAGGTCCATGCCTCAAACTTTCATTCAAACAAAAAGAGCTAGGGAAAAAAACATTCCAAATGTGACCCATGTATAATTGATGCAATAAAGCCTATCTGAGCTTGAAGACAGCCTGAAACAATGGTTTGCAGACACGTGAACTTCCTCACTTGTCTCTATTGTGTGTTAATCCTGAAGCCTAATAATACCAGGTTCACTGTGAACTATTTGGGTGGTCATTTTAACATTTGATCACCAGAACTATCTCCCACACCGTCCCAGGTGCCGGAATTCTCAGTGGTACCTCCCCAGCTACCAAAACTTCTAATGCACAGTAATGAAGTTACAGTCCAAAATTCTGCAGCTCACTGAGCATTAAAAATTGTGGGGAAGCAGAGAATAAATTAAATTGAATTTCAAATTGAAAACCACAGATGGGGTGGTGGTGGTGGCTGTGATTCAGTTCAGAATGAATTCAGCAAAACACTTCATTGTGGGGGATTTCTGAAGCTGCTACTTGTTGATGTACCATCAACTGCACTGCATGCTGCAAAATAGGGGAGTCTTGCTTCAGAATTTAGGCCAAGTTAGCCAGGGAATGCACGAGGCCTTGGTTATTATTAAAATGCGTTCAGTCAACACTAAAGCTGCATTAAGGGAGAGGTGCGAACAGGGCTGTCCCAAGGGAGGCGTGCAGCCTGGGGTAACCTCCCCCAGTGCCTCAGGCACAGGGCCTGGGGCAATCCATCCCCACCCCATTCCACCCCTTCCCCAAATCCTGCCCCTGCCCTGCCCCCATCCTCTTTCCCCCCTCCACCAAGCAATACAGCCCAGGAGCTTACAGGGGCCCTGGCAAAGTGGCAGCAGGGGGTGCTCCCTCCCCCACAAGTGGCAGGAGTTGGAGAGGTCCAGCACCCTGCTCTGCTCCACCTTGCCACACCACCCTCCCAGCTTGCTGTGCCCCACTTCTCTATGGTGGCAGGAAGTGGAGTGCCCTAGGGCTAGAGTGCTCTGCTTTTTGCTGCCACTGAGAAGCTGAGCACAGTGGGCCAGGAAGATTGTGTGGTAGAGCAGAGTGGAGTGGAGCAAGCTTCTGGGCCATTCCAGCTCCCACTCCCCATGTGGTGGTGGGGCAACCCTGTTGCCGCATCCACCAGACCTCTGTAATCCCCTGGGTCTCTCACATCCATAGGACAGTTGGGGCAGCTGCTGCAGGGCCCCAGGGTGGCTGCCCTGATTCATCCTATGGAAAGGATGGCTCTGGGTGCATGATCAGATTTGCCCTAGGATTCTTGCTCGAGGAGAATCAGGGACCAAAAAATGAGGGAGGACCAAGAGCTGCTGTGTCCCAGGATGGATGAGGGGAGTTAGAGGATGGCCCTCAGGCATTGTGCCCTGGGATCAAGGCCCCTCTTGGGGCAGGGAAGGGTGCCCTGCTCACAAACAGCTGAAGCAGGAAAATGACTTTTTCGAAAGATAGCTAGGGAATGCAGGGCAGAGCTAAGGCAGGCCAGGGAGAAGCGGCTGCGTGAATGCCAATGAACAGCACCCTCTCCTTTGTCTCTCCTCTCCCCTCCCCCTTCATTCCAGCTGGCTGCACAGGAGCATTATCACCATAATTATATTTGTACTTTTTAATCTCTGGCTCTAGTGGGAGTGATGCGGAGCAGCCTCACACCCAGAATATTAACGATAGCCTTGCTGGGTAACAGGGGAGCCAGGCACCTGGGAAAGAGAAAAGGAAGGTGGGCAACAAGTCCAAAGAGACAGCAAGACTGCAACCTGCTCAGCCAGCTCCACTCAGTCATTGCTGGGATGAATTGTGAAGACCCGATCCATTGTGTGGCAGGAGAAGTATTAACACCCTGACCTGGAACAGGAGATAAACAACAGGCATCAGCCTCCCTGCTGCGATTGCCCAGAGGCCCAGGCACAGGAAGGCTACTGGGGTAGGGCTGATTGCTCCATCACAGGAAGTGTGTAAAGGAGAGAGGTGGCAGTGGAACCAACACAGAGCTTGGAGAAATGAGTCGCTCAGGCGGTATCAGAGGAAGCTTCATTCATGCTTGTTTTTTGAACACAGGCTATATTCATACATTGTCTACATACAAAACAACAGGGTTTAAATGAGCTTGAGTCATTGAGAGTAGTTCCCTGAAAACATCTGCTCAAAGTGTAGCAGCACTTAAAAAAGCTAATGGAACGTTAGGAATGATTGAGAATGGGATAGAGAATAAAATAGAAAACACCATAATGCTACAATATAAATCCATGGCACATCCACACCTTGATTACTGCATGCCATTCTACTTGTCCCATATAAAAAAAAGGCTATATTAGAATTGGAAAATGTATACAGAGATACAACAAAAGTGATTAGGGGTATGGAACAGCCACTATACAAAGAGCAATTAAAAAGATTAGGACTGTTCAGCTCAGAAAGGGATGACTAAGAGAGGTATGACAGATTACAAAATCATGAATGGTATGGAACAGGGAATAAGGAAGTGTTATTTACTTCTTCACATAACATAGGGGTGGGGAACCTTTTTGGGTGGCCCCCGACTGAGAAGGAGAAAGACACTCCCCCACATTCCCCTCCCACACCCGAGCCTAGCGAGGCCCAGCCTAGTAGATTTGTGTGCTACAACTCTGCAGTGGGATGGCAGGGGGTGGGGATGGGGGGTGGAGCACCAGTACGAGCTATCCAATGCTGGGGCAGGGGAGAGCCTTGAGCCTTAGGGGCTGGATCCAGGCAAGCTGGGGGCCAGATCCAGCCCCTGGGCCTTAGGTTCCCCACCCTTGACATAACAAGAACAGGTGCTCATCCAGTGAGATTAACAGGCAGCAGACACACCTACATTAGACATTTTCCCCACCCTCTCCCAGCCTGTTTTATCTGCCTGCCTTCGACCATTCCCTCCACCATCTCTGGAACTCAATAGACCCATTGCACTCCCCAAAGAAATTCAGTCAAGGAGCCAGGAAGTAGCCTCAGCACCATTGGCCTAAGTGTTATGGTATCTCCACTTACAATCACATGTTGATGAAGCAAAGGGGCATCTTTGCACTAAGAATGGGGCCTGAGCTGCTGGTTCTGTCTCCTTCCTCATCAGTATTAAGTCCTGGGTTGCTGGGAGTTCCTAACACTTAATAGAAAGGTCAAGAACAGAATCTGACAATGCTTATGCTGCATGAGGTGCCCACAATACTAGCTAAACTTCCCAAGTCCTCCTGTCCCTGTCCATACTGGCTTCAGACTTTCTTAGGCCATGTCTACACTATGAGATAAGGTCAAATTTATTAAGGTAGACTTTTTAGCACCAGATTTTGTAAAGTCAAAGGTGCATGTCTCCACTGTGTGCAAGAATTCAACATAGTTCTAAGTAGCACATCCCCAGTAGGGTGGCTACCATTGACTTTGAGAACGATGCACTGTGAGTAGCTATCCCACAATTCCTGCGCCTCTTTGCATACTGGGTTATGCTCCCAGTGCATACTGGGACCAAAACTGCAGTGGGCAGCTCTGGGTTTATGCTATCACTATCCCATAATGCACTCATCTCCTCTCTTGCCCCTGGCTTGAAAGCAATGGCAAACAGTCTCTCTGTGCCCTTTTTTCTCTTGTTGGTTATCCGCCCAGACACCATAGCAGCATAAGCATGGAATTAATTGTGGATCCTGTTGAACATCAAAGCACTATGGCAAGACTATTAATCACAGTGAGCCTTATGATGGAGTAAATCCAGAGCATATCCAGGGTCTGCCGGAATGAGGAAGAATCTTGGGCGGCCACGAACATACTTTTCTGCGAAGCTCACGAGTTGAGTGAGTGGCAGATGCTGCTGGCATTCGATCCTCTGGACACAGTGGAGTGCTGGTTCTGGCGCTGTCAGACAAGTACAGACTGGTAGGACTGCAGGGCACTGTGGGACACCTCTCAGAGGCCTACAACGTCCATTTTCACAGCTCTGTGTCTGCACTACTGTAAAGTCAACCATGCAAAGTCGAATTTAGCGTTACTCCTCGTGAAAGGTTTTGAGAACCGAAATCAACTTTCATGGCCCTTAAAGTTGACAGAACAGGCATGGTGGCTTGGACTCATTGTTTAAAAATTTGACCTAATGCAGCTAAGTTCAAACTAAACTTCCAGTGTATCCCAGGCCTCAGTTTACCAGAAGCCCTGCCCAGGAATTAGGAGGGGCTGGTCACCAGGATGTTCCTTAAGATCCTGTTTGTTTGGTTTGGGTTCTAGTACTGGAGCAGATCTCCAGTCTTCTTGGACATTTGTAAAGATGTTGACCCAAAGATCTTGTGTTGGGTGCTGAGACTGTGACATCAGAGGGTTACTCAGCTAGACACCAATGTTAGACTCTAATTATTTGCATATTGCAATCACAGTGGTCCACAGATTTCCTAGAAGGGAACAGGCGGCAGGCCCTTAGGATGTTTGTGGGTAGTACCATTTCCCCCTCAAGACAGGAGCAGTCCAGCTTCACCCATATAAATCTCTCATGCCTCAATTAATTCTTAGCTCTACAGAAATGTTAATTATTGCTCATCGCCCTGGGAGGCAAGTGAAGATCATTATCCTCATGTTACAGACAGGGAAACTGAGGCACAGTTGCCCCCACATCACACAATTCTGTGGCAGAGCTAGAAATAGTGCTCAGGAGTCCAGTGCTGAACCTACTAGGCCATGCAGCTTCCCAGATAAATATTTAATATTTTATCTAACCAACATTAGATTCATCTCCCTATTCCTCCTTCAAGGAAACTCCTTCCCCTGATTTTCACTCCATTCCCAAAGGGACAATAGGCTCTTGTGTTTTTTATTCAATTGTATTCAATATATTGCTTAAACACTCAAATGAGTTCACATCTACATGGAGAGATCATGCCATATTGCCTAACCCCCGCTATGTCCCCATTGGATTGGCTGCTGAGAGGAGCTGATGCCAAGGTAATCTAATGGCAGTGCTATTGTTGCTAGGTAAGAGATTCCCAGAGAGAGAAAGGAAAGGCCTGTCACCATCTGTCAGGTGATCACCATGCAGGGGTGAAGAGAGGGGTGCAAGATCCAAAAGGAAACAAAGCCACCGGGGCATGTAATACCTGGAGGCAGTTGAGACAGAGAGAGAGATGGGCCAGTGCAGAGCTCTAGGGTGAGAAGGAAATGAAACCAGTTGCCATTCTGTCTGGTACAAATAGCTGCCCGTCTCCTGACCACTCAATTTTTGCAGAGGAAGGTGGGGGTGACTACTGCACCCTGGGGAATGGAGGGTGGCTTGCTCTCCCATTTGGGTGAGAGCCTTGCTCCAAGAGTTCTCCTCTTTCTAGCTTGGCAAAGGTTCCCTGCAAATCAAAGGCAGGCAACTGGCATCACTATCCCATCACCATGGCTTACTCTGGCTTTACCAGCTACGCTCCCCAGTGACTGCACCCTTCCCCAGGCCTGAACTCTGTGTCCCTGGCATGTTAGTGATGAGCGTTAATTCTGCCTTAACTGGGCTGTTGTGAGCCTAATTGCCTGATAAATATAATTGAATCTTATGCATTACCTGGTGTTATTACATAGAGCCATTTAAGGGAGTTAATGGGAGCTGAAATGCTGTTGTAATTCCTCCTGCCCTTGCTGTAGCATTGCAGCAACTCTCTATCCAGGTCTGGTTCCCTCCCTCACCATCCAAGCTCTGTCTCTGTCCTGGATGGGTAGGCTGCATCTCCTCATTGGACAGCTGCACTCCTTTGCCTTCTCATTTCATGGGACTACCACTTCAGAACTGGTTCAGTGCAACTGTGCAACAGTGAGGGTGGTTTAGCCCCTCAGAGGAGTCAGCTAGAGATGGTGGAGGAAGTGTCCTGCCCTGGGGATCCTTGTGTAGCCAATGAAGGCTGTTCTGTTGATGTAGCGCTTTTACCTGAAGCCTTATGGGTTGTGTAGAGTAGACTCTTCCTTGCAAAAGCAGTTGAATTAAGCTCATTATTTTCTGTCTCTCTCACTCCCCTCTGAACCCTAGGGTACGTCTACACTGCACACTTATTTTGGAATACGCTATTCCAGAAGAAATACTCTGATAGCTTATTATGAAACAGCATGTCTACACAACAGGGAAGCCTCGAAATTAGTCTGAGGCATGTGCTACCTTGATTTAGAGCCCCAGGAAGCACTAAGGAGTAATTACTTTGAATGGCCCTGAGGAGGAGCTATTTTGAAATAGCAGCAGAGCATCTACACTACAGCTATTTCGGAATAGGCGTTATTCTTCATGGAATGAGGTTTACAGATGTCGGAATAAGCCGTCCATTATTTCAAAATTATTTTGAAATAACAGAATTGCGGTGTGGATGCTTACGTTGTTATTTTGGAATAATGGCCGTTATTCTGAAATAACGCTGGTATGTAGATGCACCCGAAGGTGCATCTACACAGCAGGGCTTAACTTGAAATAAGCTACACAAATTGAGCTACGTCAATTGCGTAGCTTATTTCAAAATGGCTTATTTCAAAATTGGGAGCATCTACACAGCACTTATTTCAAAATCGAGCACTCTTCCTCTGACTTCAGTGAGGGTTACAGGAGTCGGAGTAAGAAGTCTTCCAGCTTGACAGTATTTTGACACTATTTTGAAATAACTGCCTGCTGTGTAGAGGCGGACAAAGTTATTTCGAAATAACGTTAGTAATTTCAAAATAATGTATCTGTGTAGATGTACCCTTTAATATTATCATTCCAAAATTATACTATTAGTAACCTACAACCAGGTCAAGAATCTTCTTGAAGGTACATTTCTAGTATTTCCATTTCCTAATCATGGAGTGAGCTCACACAAATGACTGTATTTCTTAATCATTAAACTCACCTGGTGTCTTCAGATGGAGGGGTAGACTGTGGCTGAGTCTTATGGGTGAAGGATGATAATCTATGTGCTCAATTATTATAGCAAGCAAGGGGAGAAAGGTGTGTCACACAGAAGTATCGATAAGACTGATTTTTATTTCCTGACTCCAGCCACCTTACAAGGGTCATGGTGATAGAAGAATACCACCATGGTCCCACAGCAGGGTGCAGTAGCCACTGTCTCTAGTGGCTATAATCTTCCCTCTCTTTCTTTATAAAAGGTCAAATGCAAAAATTATATCAATTAACCCCAATACAGTCAACTTAATAAACCCTATGTCTACAGTGAAGGTCAGGGTTGGCCTCCTGAACCTGGTAGATGGAAGATCTCTTACTGGACATCTGTCAGTAACTCCAGTGGCTTCTGATCATACAACCACTTCTTGCTCACCAGCTAGTTCTTTTGGCAGTGGTCTGTTCGGATGCCAAGATGGTTCTGCTATACAGAGCCCGTGTTTTTCCACTATCAGTGATTAGGTGGGTATATGTTACCTCTCTCCCTAGGACTCTGAATGTCTTTGAGAAACAGAGAGCCAGGGCTCCTTTTGGTTCATGAGATATCTTCTGTTCCTTCTGGAGCGCTGAGTCTCAAGCATGGGCTTTGACTTCCCAAACTGCCAGGCATGGCCCCACCCACACTCCAACCCACAGAATGCCTGCTGTAGGTGTTCTGGGGGCGGAGTGTTGCTGCCCTCCAGCATCCACTCTCACAAGTGCTCCAGGGCCAGGGAGGCTGTGGCTGTGCAACATCTTCCCGCCCAGATGCTCAGGGGACAGGGGGACTGGGGTGCTCATGCTCAGTATGCTGCCCCACCTCTTCCGCTCCCCGTGATGGGGGGGGGTGGGGACTCAGCACAGGGGGTGGAGTTGTAGGTGGGGTTGGGGACCTGCCTCCCCAGCCCTAGCTGCACCAACTGCCCATGCCCTCAAGTGTGGTCTAGGTCAGATATCTTAACTCCAATGGTAGACCTATGACCTTGACAAAATTACCAGACACTTTCTGTTTGGCATCTGACCTTCTCTCCTACTTGCACTGGGGGCAACTGTTTGGTATTTTTGTACATAAGAACACCCATACTCGGTCAGGCCAAAGGTCCGTCCAGTCCAGCATCCTGTCTTCTGATGGTGGCCAGTGCCACATGGTTCAGAGGGGATGAACAAAACAGTTCATCATTGTGTGATCCATCCCTTGTCATCCTGTCCCAGCATCTCGCAAACAGAGGCTAGGGACACTCAGAGCAAGGGGTTGCAACCCTGCCTCTCCTGGTGAATAGCCACTGATGGACCTATCACCCATGAACGTATCTAGTTCTTTTTTGAAGCCATTATACTTTTGGCCATTGCAACATCCCATGGCAATGAGATCCTCAGATTGACTGTGCACTGTGAGAAGATGTACTTCCTGTAGTTTGTTTTAAACATGCTGTCTACTAATTTAATTGGGTGACCCCTCATTGTTGTGTTTTGAGAAGGAGTAAATAGCTGGGGCTGCCTTGCTCCACTTGCCCTTGCCACTGTCAGTGAGTGGGGCAGGGGAGGTGGACCCCTGCTGCCGGCACTGGTCTGCTGGCCCTGCTATTCCCTGGGGCTGCCTCGGTTGGGGGGGGAAAGAGACGGGGCAAGGACGAAGCTGGGGAGAGGAGGGGGGGGCTTGGGCAGAGGGAGATTGCTCTAGCCCAGTGGTTCTCAAACTGTGGTCCACGGATCATTAGCGGCCCGCAGCCACCTTCCAGGTGGTCTGCAGCTTGAGCTCAGCTCCCCCTTCCTTGCTCCCTCTCCCTGCAGCAGGGAGCCCATGCTAGTGCTCTAGTCTCTCAGTCCCCGTGAGGTTGGAGCATCAGCACTGGCTTCCCCTAGGGGAGGGGATGGAAGAAAGCCGTGAGCCTCCCTGCCGGATTTGGCTCACGAGGAAGAAGCAGAGCCTGAAGTGGCTCCATGCCTGGCCGCGGCCGCTCCCCCTGCTAGGGGAACAGCAGTGCACATGCTGCCTGGAGGCTTCCCCCGCTGCTCCCATTGGCAGGAATCTGGCCAATGGGAGCAGCAGGAGGTTGTGCGTGGGACACAGTGCTGGGAGCAACACGGGGTGCAAAGGCAAGTAAGTGCTCCCCTGCCCCTTCATGCCCAGAACCTGCACCCACAGCCCCTCATGCCCCCTCCCTTCTGCCGAGACCCCTCACCCGCAGACTGCTCCTGCAACTTCCCTCCTGGCCAGACACCCTTACCCCAGCTTGCTTCTGTACCCCTCCCCCCCGGCTGGACACCCTACTCCCAGCCTTCTTCTGCATCTGCCCTTGCTCCTGCACCCTCCCCTCCAGTCAGACACCCTTCCCCCAGCCCACTCCCTACACCCTACCTCCTGCCCAGACCTCACCCCCTCCTACACCCCACGTTTCCCCCATATCCTGAACCCCCATCCCTATCCCACTCACGGGCAGCCCTGTCCTGCACAGTGAACCCCTCATTTTTGTCCCGACCCTAAAGCCTAGGGTGGTCCATAAAATCCACTAATCCCAGAGCCTAGAAGAGTAAATCTGGCCTATGGGAAGCCCTGAACCTCAGTACGCCCTGTCCTTCCCCTAGCCTTGCGGGGCTGAAGCACCAGAGGAGTGAAGTGTCTCTCTTGGGGGCCACATCAGCGAGGATTGAGGGGTTTTGGAGGAGTTTTGTTTGCTTCTCACTTGTGTGATCCCCAAATGATTTTTCTGTAGGTCAGTAGCTCCTGACCCAAAAAAGGTTGCCTACCCCTGCCATAAATAAAGAAAACATTGAAACCTTTTGCGTTGGACATAAATTAATATTTTACTTTACTTAAAATGAGGTTTAATAAACTAACATGAGAAAGTTAAAACGCTTAATCAGTTTAATAATTTCAATTATACCGTTCTCCCTAGCTGCAGCACTACTAAAATGGCTCAGGCATAATTATGTAATTAACAGTGAGTTTCCATTAGCAACTGGTGGTCTGCAGAAAGGTTTGCATTGAGCCAGGTGGGCCACAGGCCATAAAGTTTGTGAACTACTGCTCTAGTTCTTCCCCGGGCTGGGAGGGGTACATGGCCAGTGGCTCCCTAGAGTCCCCGTCACCAATCACCTCTGACACCAAAAATCTCTTTCTTGAGTGGTAACAGCTAATTTAGACCCTGTTGTTTTATAAGTATAGTTGGGATTATGTTTTCCAATGTGCTTTCCTCTATATTTATCAACACTGAATTTCATCTGCTATTTTGTTGCTCAGTCATGCAGTTGTGCAGTTATTTCCTCTGCTCTAGTTTCCTGGGTGTGGCTCTTTTCTGATCGCTTCGGGTTGGTGATCTCCCTTTCTTTGCCAGGTTTTCTTTTTCATTACTAGCAGTACTATGGTAGTACATAGAGATCTCAACTGAGATCAAAGCCCCAGGGTGCTAGGCACTATACAAACACATAGGGTAGTACATATATAGCAATGAAACATTCCTGGTTCACCCAAGTCAGTTGAGTTGGGCTCCGGCTGCAGGGCTGTTAAATTGCCATGTAGACATTTGGGTGTGGTATGGAGCTCAAGCTCTGGGACCTCATGAACAGGTAGGCTTGCAGTGGATTTCAGTGTAGGCACATGCCCATAGTGAGACATGCTCCCCACCCCCCAAGCAGTTTATGACAAATGGCGGTAGAAAGGAAGGGTTGTAATTACCCTTGTTGTACAGATGAAGAATGAAGCTTAGAGAGATTAAGTGACTTGCTGAAGGCCATTCAATACATTTGTGGCAGAGCCAAGAATTGGACCCCAGTTGCATACCAGCACCTCAAGTAAAAGATCAAACATTTTGTCTTCCAGACTGAGGTTCAGGAGGCTTTGTTTGCTCTATATTGTGTCAAATTAAAAAAAAAAAAAATCCCAAAACACACACACACAAAAACAGGCCTTGTCTAGACTGGAGGGAGAGATTGGCTCTCCCTTCTATCAATAAGAAGCATCCTCACAGCCACATACCAAATGTCTACAATGGATTTTTCATTGCCCCCATCAATCAGTAGAAAGGGGTGGGGGAGAGCATTTTAGCTCAAAAGATTAAAGCACATGGTTGCATTTCACCACCAAGGCAACGACTAGTCTTCCCATAACTCCCTAGCACCCAGAAGAGGTATCCCACAACACAGCAAAAACATTGCCTGCTCTAGATACAGGGCACCAGTGAGTTATGGCAAAATGAGAGAAAGAGAGAGCTCTTAGAGTGGTATAGCATCTTGAGTGTAGATACCTTTGAAGTTTAAATGGTCATGTTAACGCAATCAATTGCTGTTACACTGAATGATTTTCTTACTGTAGTGTAGGCAAAGTCTCTTTTTACATACACTACCCTGTAATAAGGATTGATATGCAGGAATTCTGGAAGGGATGAACCTTCATTGCCAGGCCAGTGACTTGGCTCAAGGTTTCAAAAGATTATATCCTCTACTGACTGAGTCAATATCCATGGATTCCAGTGATTGCTGTTAGATTTCTCATTCCACTGCCATGCACACCTCAATCCAGCCTCTGATAAAAGAGTGCATCGTTTAGATGAAGTGGGGCATCTATACGATGCTTTCAGTATAAGGCCTTGTCTACAACTAGGTTTTTTTTGGGGGGGGGCAGTCACTCGCCTTTTCAGCTCCTGATCACCTCATAACACATGGATCAGGAGCTGCTGATGTTAGCTAATTGGAGGCCTGCTGTGACTGCAGTCTTCAGGGCTGAGATTTCATGAGCCTGCCTCTCCTTGATGGAGGAGCAGGGTGCCACAACCACCCAGACATAAGCACAGATGTTTCATTTGCCTTTTGGATCCTATCCTGCTTTTTTCTCTTCTCTAATTCCAGGATTTGGCTATATCTCTTGTCCAATTCATATTCCAATGTCAACACTGCATAATTTTCTGTGAACATTGACAGAATCTCCTTGGAGCTTGAGGGGGAGGGGAAAAATGAGCCCGCTCAGTACCAGCCACAAATGGAACAAATAACGATGTAGCTGAGTCCTCTGGGGAATGAAGGTAACAAAAGAAGGGAGAGTTCCTCCGCTGCACACTTGTCTGTTCTCCTCCCGTCAACTTCCCTGCCCGGTCATTCTCTCCATTGTTTGTTTGGCCATAAGTGAAATGAGTTTGCTGATCCCAGCACAAAGCTTGGAAAGTGTCTGGACTGGAGGTAGCTGAGTTGGGTTAGTGTAATCCCTTGGTATCCAGGCTTTGACTCCTTGAGGGTGAATATGAAATGGACTGATGGTGCTTATCTGACAGCAAAGTGTTGGAGGGGAGGAAGGAAGAACACACCCCAGTAATCTGAGAACTCCTGTCACCTCGCACTGCTACTGGTCTAAGCAACAAGCAACTGCCCTCTGCCTTGAGCAACTAAGCCCTGCCTCCTGCACGCAGCGCAGCTCCCACTGCAGCCCCGTCTGCTGCCCTGGGGGAATGCTGATCCATGCTCCTGGTTGGGTTTGGCACAGGCAGAGCTCACGGCAGCTCAGTTTCACCCACTAGTCTCACACTGCATCAAAACTCTCAGAGAATCTTTCCCCCCTTAAAAAAAAAACCCAACCTTTGAAGATGCTAGTTGCTATGGAAACATGCTTTAAGGAGTGCTTTATTCCCTTTGCTTGATCTTGAGAGCTTGTTACCATAGCAACCGGCCCCTGCCCCTCCTTTAGCTCAATCTCCCTGTTGGGTTTTGAGCCCCGAAACAGGCAATCACCATTTGTTGGGAAAGCAACAAAAAGGGGGTGAAACCTCTCAGGAGCCAAGCGTGTTGCTGGAGATCCCAACCTGTGAAAAGTAGTGGCCATCCCCCTTGGGAAGAGTCTCCCCCCCCCATCTCTGTCATTCAGATACTTGTGTGTTGCTCTTGCTGTTGGAACTTGAGGGGCTTGTCTAACACCTGCAGAATTTCACCCGGTGGGATTAGGCTGTGCCTTTCAGTCTCAGATACAGAGCCCCCTGCACCAGGGTCAAGGCTCAGTTGAGCTGGGCACTGTATTGACAGCAAAAGGCATGACTCCCACCCCCATGGTCATAGATCTTTGATTTCACTGGGACAACTTGTTCCCAACTTCACTTCTCTTTTACTTCCTCATTTATTTCTCACCTCACGAGGACTGCAGTAGCATCTAGGCATAGAGCCTTTTAATCGGCAAGGAGGGTGGCCCAGAGGCTTCAGGAGACCTGAGTTCTAGTCTCTGCTCTACTTGGGCACGTCACAGCCCCGATCTGTGCCTCAGTTTCCACCTGTGTAATGATACAGACCAGCTTTGTAACATGCCTTGAGATCCACTGGTGAAAAATGATCTATAAAATCTACATGGCATTATTATTTTCCCCATCCTCACTTGGCTGGGTCAATGGCCAAGTGAAATGCTGGATTTAAACTGGTGTGTGATGCCCTCTACTGTCTCAGTAGTGACACACGTGAGAAGGGTAAACGCAAGTGGGCTGGTGTTTTGGAAGTGCTTGGTGCCTCACACAAATATAGGCCAATGAGAGGATAACAGCCTATGGCAATGACTCAGCCTGGCCCTTGCCCCTTCTCCCCCACGTTGGTTACGGCACGCTCCACACATGGGAACTGAAATGGCTCTTGCAAGGATTACTGGAGCATTAGAGGCACAGATGCCACATAAGCTTCAGTAGCAGTGGGGAGGGACAGTGGCACTGTGAAAAACCACATGTTGCTGCCTACTGGGAGCAAGGGGGGTAGTTCCCAGTGAAGGCTACTCCTTGGTGAGGAGTCATTCAATCCAGTAACAGTGTCTCTAGCACAGAACCCATCTTACAGCTCACGGTAGGTTACTAACGGGGAGGCTCTCCAAGCAATAATTTTGAAACGGTCTACACTCAGAACTTGTTCAAATGGAAGTGATTTTCAATATTAAATGAACTCCTTCTCCTGTTTGCTTTCTGCCTTCCAGGGATTTTTCCCCCCCAGTTTGGACAAGGAGAACAGACTGCTCAGTTTCTCATTTATTTCTGGCCAGTTTCCCATGCTGATTCTCATGCACTAGCCTGGTGATGCCATACTAAGACTGCACACACAGTGGAGGAATTTTTATAATACTTGATCTCTTATTTCCACTGGAATTTCCAAGAGTAAATGGAAAAGTTTCCTTTTTTTGTACAAATCCTAGATTTGGGTCAAACACAGCCTAAATTGCCACCTTAAACAAGCCATCTACATAAAAATAGCCTTTGCAACAGGCTGTGACGGGTGCAGGACCTTGGAAGATCACAAGTTTCAAAAGTATTGTATTGAGATGGGCCCAAGGATTAGTCAAGCTTTGGTATCTATAAATGTTATATGTACCATGGGGAGCTGGGGATTATATTCTAGCTCCATGGGGGAGGGTTACTCCAAACTCACAGGGGATCATTGCTGCAATTCCCTCTCCTGGGGAAAGTTGCATAGGCTGCTCAGATTGGGTTCAAAAGTGTTCAGCGGACAAAGAAAGGTCCTGGGGTATAAGAGGTCAGCCTGAACTGGCTCAGGGGTTCCTCATTTTAATCCAAAAGCAGAGATAGTATCCAAGAGGGTAATGCCTGGCCAGAAAGGATTGATAGGAACCTGCCAGGGTCTCCCTGTGGAAGAGCAGTGGTTCAGGAGTGGGGGGAGAAATGGGACAATTTATTGCTGTAGGATATGTTTTCTCTGCAACACTTTAGTGCTGTGTGAAAGCTGTCCGAAAACTGGTAATCAGGGCAATGGGAGGCAGGGGGGCTAGCATTCTGCAACAGAGGCATGATGAGACTAGTCTAGGTTTCCATCCCTGTGTATTGTTCCACTGCAGACGCTGAGAATCACTGTTCCCTGTAAACTGTGAGCACATATTTGTGGTGGTGTGGGGGCAGGAAGGAGGCCAAAGTGCAATCTAGAAGTGTTATTGTGGTGTCTGGAATCGGCTGGGGAAGCACATATAAACAAGGGTGATTTTGATGGGGGTAGGGAGCAGCCAATGAGAGATGCAAACCACAGGGACCTCCCTTCCCAGCCTGGAGCAGGCTCCCAACACCACTGAGTCTTAGTAGCTCCCCTGTGTCTTAGTAGCTCCCCTGCATGTGCTAGAGCAACCTCTCCATCCCCCATACTCAATGTGAGCTTCTGCTGCTAATCACTGAACGGTCCCTAATGAGAGCCAAGTTCAGGTGCTGGAGCAAGGTCAGAGTGGGATGCTCAAAGGGAATGCAACCAAAATCCCCAGTCTAGAAGGAGACCATCACAGGTCTCTGCTCATAAAAGAGGTGAGACTTGAGCCTTAGAGAAAAACCTGGAACAGAGCTGGAAGGGGGAAGCATACAGTAAACCCCAGTGCTGTGACAGACACCTAGAGAGGCAATTGCTGTAGTTTCTCACCTCCAGCTTTCACCTTAGACCTGCACCGATCTATATGCACACAGGCAAACAGGCCTGCTGGGAATGCATAGCTATGTGCCCTGTGCACTTCCTCCTGCAAACACTGCTACCTTGTGTGCATGCACAGACATTCACTGACACCTTCACCTCTCTCTTTTATATTGAAGGGAAATTGCTTCCACCTGCTGTTTACGCAGTTCTTTTAAATTATTTTGAGGCCATGCAAATGGAA
The DNA here is from genome assembly GCA_032595735.1 of Pelochelys cantorii. NCBI lineage: Eukaryota > Metazoa > Chordata > Testudines > Trionychidae > Pelochelys > Pelochelys cantorii. The sequence continues at coordinate 56,844,167 of CM064329.1, read as the reverse complement.
AGAAAGACGCTAATGGGGGACTAGGAGCCGCAGACAGGCTTAGTATACATTTTCCAAGAACAGCTTTGTCAAAGCACCTCAGTTCTGACCTGCAAGTGGGGCTCAACTATTTCAGCCGTAAGGTCCCCACTCTCAGCTCTGCTCAAGCACCTGCTTGCTGTTCCAAGGGGGCATTTCCTACATTGCTCGGCTGATGGCCCTCAGCTCCGATCCATACTAGACCCTGCTGCTCCCAAATCAAGCTTTTCTGGGCTACTTCTATCCTGATCTGCAACACCTTCTGCTAGGCCACAGGCCTGGGTTTCTTCCAGACAAATGCCTGTTATGCTAAATTTCATAGGCTATGTCTACACTGTCAGTTTTTCTGGCCGTGAGTATGCAAATGAGGTGTAGATTAGCATATCACTGCACCTCATTTGCATAGTTTATGCAAACTATTTTTGAACAAAGGGTTTTTACAGGGAAAAAATAGTGTGGATGGGTTTTTTTTTTTGCATAAAACCCCCGTTTTCCGCAAGATCCTTATGCCTCTCTGGGAGGAGCATAAGGATCTTGTGGAAAATGGGTTTTTTGCACAACTCCCCCCCCCATCCACACTACTCGCCCCCCCCCCCCCGAAAAAATGGCTTGCATAAATTATGCAAGTGAGGCACACTGATATGCTAATCTGCACCTCATTCGCATACTCACTGCCAGCAAAAACCGGCAGTGTAGACAAAGCCATAGTGGATTTGGAGTGTGGACAAATGTACAAATAGAGACTAGGCTGAGACCCAGCAAACTTGTTCCATCGGTGTCCTAGCTACAGTCTGAGCTAAGTCCCCAGGGACTGATCCCCAGTGAGGCTATGCCCCCAGCTCAAGCCCTGCATTGGCTTTTCTGCATCATTTATCAGAAAGGCCTTGATTAAACAATTTCCCCACAGATCATTAGGTAGCTCCCAAGAAAAACTCAAAGGAATAGCTGCATTTAACATAGCTTAAGTCTCGTCAGTGCTCTGGGCATTGCCAGTCTTGATACTTCTCTGCAAGAGGCCACAGATATCAGGGCCTCTTGTCCTTATGATAGTTCTCAGCCCAGAATATCTGAAGGGTACAAGACAGGGAAAGGGGCATGAGGACCCTGTCTCTTTAGGAGAGACTCTTCTGATGCCTTAGCCTGGGAGACGGAGAGGTTTGGTCCAGGCATGCTGCCTGCTGCTGGTCATACTCTGGTTGTCTAAAACAGACTGTCTCATAACAGCAGCAGCCCTCTAGTTTCTATTCCAGACAAGCAGTAGCAAATAACCTGTTTCCTTTTGATTTGCAGCCAACCAGCTGCTGTGGCCACAGCTCCAGGTTCCTCCCCCAACAGCAGAATGACTTTGCATGTGCTTTGAATTCTCCATAATGGGCACTGGCATCTGGGAGGGGAAATTTGGGATTTACAGCAACAAAGAACAGAGAGGCAAAGCAACCCATTTTGTCCCCCCCCCCCCCACCTTCCCCAATAGCTTTCCAGTTTGTTGTATGGACAGTGGTGGGAATTTATGGTCATAAATGGGAACGCATGAGATATACTGCACCTGGGGCCTAAAATCTTCCCCAAGTTCTGCCTGTACCACTCAACCCTGATCCACAGTACAAATGCTGCTATTTTGGTCCCAGGCTTCCCCCCAGAGGTTTGCCAGTGTCTCTTTCTCCTGTCTGACAACACTTCTGCTAGTCTAGTCCTGGACTCCCACCCAGCTCTGCTAAAGCTTCACAAGCCTGACCAGAAGCCCTGCCATTTTTCCAATCTCAGGTATTGCCAAAGCAACAGCTTTCAGTTAGTCTGAGTCACAGTTACACTAGAAACCAGACTGAGACCCAGTAAACTCATTTCACCCATGAATGCTATAAAGAAGCTTTGTATGTAGGCCACCATGGACAAAACACAAACTTGTTAGCACCATTCTCTCAGGTCTTTTCCTCTTCTCAGGAAACACAAGGTCTCGGCTGGGTTTTCTAGGTGCAGCAGGGAAAGAATGATGAAAAACTGGTTCTGACCTTACAGGTTTGTCTCTTTCACACAGACAGCTGCAGAGCCAAGACTAACGAAGAGTGTAGTCCTGGCTGCAGCCATTCCAGTTAATGTCCTGCTTGTTTTAGCAATTACCTGCCAGTGGCTCATAGCCCACTTACAGATGAAGACCAGCTGTCAGGGTTTACAACAGGCAAAAGCTGACAGGTGCATGAATTAGGCTCTCTCCTCTGACACAAGATCCATGTGTGCATGCCTGGGGCATGCTATGGGGGAGAAAGCAATCAAGCCTTTCTGCTTAGGAAAAAAGTCTAATGCTGTGTGAGTCCTGGAAATAGGCAGGACACCCCCCTACCTCTCATGGTAACTCTGAATGGGAAGTTAAACCATTCTGTGTATAAGCATTGGGTAGGTCCAGATGGAGGTGGTGGGCCTGGCCCTGTTGGTAGGGTAGATAGCTTGCAGAAGGGCAGCTAGGAAAGCTGTTGGCACTGGTTCAGTGCAGCTTTAAGTACACCCAGGAAAGGATGTTAAAGCCCCCTGCCAGGGCTGAGTACTTCCCAGACAGATGATGACACTAGCCAAATATTTGCAGAACCAAACAACAGACCGCTCTCTGCGCAGGACACCTGATGAGAAATGGTATCAGCACCCTGTAGCAATGTGGTGTCCCCTCTAGTGGGGATTCTAGGTAAAGCTTTTCTTAGAACAGGCAATCATGGTCAGACTCTCTTCAAGACTATGTAGCACTTTAAAGACAAACAAGATGGTTTATTAGGTGATGAGCTTTTTGGCCCACGAAAGCTCATCACCTAATAAACCATCTTGTTAGACTTTAAAGTGCTACATAGTCCTGTCTTTTGTTTTAGTTAGACCAGACTAACACGGCTACATCTCTATTAGAATCTCTTCAGGCAGCCCCATAGGTGTCCAGTATGTTGACCTGCCTTTTGCATGCTTGGTAATGGTATCAGGCCCCTGAATTCCTGAGGATGGCTTAAAAACAGTGATCAAGGAGTTGAGTTTTTATGATTTACCCTGGTTACTGAGCCTCCAGAGCACCCTCACACCATGTTTTCAAGCCTTTCAACACAACTTAGAAAATTACTTAAGCAAGGAAAAAAAAAAAAAAAAAAAAAAAAAAGCAGAGATTCTCAGATGCACATAGCTACATCAGCTAACTTCACATATTACAAGAGTTGGCAATATTGGGGCCTGTGTTTCCACAGTGGGTAATTTTCAGCAAACCTTGAGCTCTTTATTCTAAATCCCACCCGTCCCTTACACACTAGATCCCTTCCCATTATTTTTGCTTATCTTCCCACTTTTCTTGCTAGCCTCTTCCCAAGTGTTGCACTTACAGACTCAGCCTTGTCTGATTGAATCTGCAGATGTACTAACAGAACTTACCCAAAGTCCACCCACTTCACTCTGGAAGCATTAAAAGGGAGCTAAAAATCCTGCAGCAAAGCACTATCCCAGACTGCTCAGCATTTCTAAATCAGTTAAAGTATTAACACAGAATGAAGTTACAGAAGAAAATGCTATTTCACAGGTGATGCATAAGTGTCTCCAGTTTCTGCAGGTACCAGCTGCAGTGATTTTAACACTGATTTAAATGGCCACAATGCAATTTCCTTAAGATTTCATCTAAAACTGTTCCCAGATTTCAGTTTTAAACAAGTGACAACTGTTTTCATAGCATTGGTATTTGCTTCATTCTTTTCAGAGCACTAAACTCAGAACATTTTCCTTTTTGGAATTCTGTGCTGCAGTTCTTTTGCTAAGACCACTTCCCCTCCCATATTTTTCAAAAGCCATAGTTTAGAATTGCTGTTTAGGCTTTACAGCATTGCTACAGACCATCACAACAGGGACAATTTAACTAGAATGACTACATATTCACAGTTCTCCTAGCTCAAACCTCTACAGCAGAGTGCTTTTGGTCACCTGAGCTATTGACCTGGAAATAGAGGATCAGAGTTAGCATGTTGGCAATCTAGAGTGCTGGTATCATACCCACCTTTGTAAGGAACTAACACTTTAAAAATAACCTAAATTTCTATTGAAGGCATACTGCACCATACACCACCACACTAAAATATTATATGTATCCTTTCTTCAGTGGAGGGACCTTATCTATATTTGCTATATATACCTGGTACAATCCCACATCTACAACATCATCCAGCTCATAGCACCAACAGGCACTGACTTGTGTTTCTGTTTATTTGGTGATTGGGAATGAACATTGATGGGAAGCATCTGGGCTGACTTTGGCCAATCAGACCTTGCCAACAGCTGTACCACCTCCAGCTGTGATCTCGGCTGATCACAAGTGGAGCAACATCAGGCGAGGTGTGTAGATGAGAGATTTACAAAGAATGCCCAGATAATGCAGGAAGCAGTACTGGGAATTCAGCAGGGCATGCTGTTTCTTTGGGGACAGCACCAAACCTAGAGTCCTGGGTTGTTTGTTTGTATGAACAAGGCTTAAGTGAAGTCCTGATTGCTACATATACCCTGGTGTTTTTTGTAAGAATCAAAGCATTTACTCTATGTTCTGGCCAAATTCTACCTCAGGTAATTCTATTCTGCCTCCCTCATTCCTGAGCAGTGCCCATTGGATATAATATTTTACTGCCTCTTTTAAATTGCTGTATAATATTGCTGGGCAGTTATTAAATGGCTGCCAAGTTCCACCTCTGAAGTGGTTGCATTTCCATGGCTGGTGAGGTCATTCCTTGTGTACAGTCCATAGTATAACTGAACAAATGATGTTCATGAATGGTGGTATGGATCTCTAGAAAAGAAGGGGTTGGATTCTTCAGACATGCAACCAGCTGTACCCCGGTTTGGGGAGCCACCTCTCCCTCTCTGAATTCAGGCAGCAGCAGCAAACGGCATTAGGGATGTTGCTGCTGGCATTTGTTATAAACACCGCCCTCAGTTTCCCTTTTTAAATCTACAGGTGGCTATGAAATTCCATGAAGCATCAGTGTAGCCAGAAGCAGCTGAGCTGTACACTCAGAGCCCAGAGCCCTTTCACTCAGTGTAGGGATGGGGACTTTCCAGAGGTCAGTGCCCTTTGATGTGACTAGCCCCGGGCCTTGCAGGGAGCCACACCTGCCTGCTGTGATAGCACATAGTGCTTTGTGGGCTGTGGATAAGCAGAGCAGGACAGGGGGAGGCAGGCAGAGGTTATTCTCATTAACACATTGTTAGAGACTAATTAACAAGCTGCAAGCTTGTTTGCTCCACTTCCTTCCTGGGGACTCTGGCTGGCAACTTCTTAGTGCTCACTGGGCAGGCAGATCTTCAGTCCTAAGTGCAGCTGCTACCAGGACCCTCTCTTAAGTGTCAGGGATGTGTCTGAGAAGCAGGGTGGTCCCTGGCCAGTGTTTGGCTGGAGCCCTCAATAGACCCAGGGTATATCTATGCAGCAAAAGCTGTGGATGAGCTAGCTGACCAGAGCTACCTTAAATCCAGACAGTGAAGCAATACAATGCAGGCTTCAGAGTGGGCTAGCAAGCCCAGTATGTACCCAGGGTCTGTGCCAGGCTTGTGACCCACTGAGACGGGATCAGCAGCCTATGGCTCTTGACCCAGATATGGCTCAGTACGGAACCAAATATGGCTCTTTTGTCATTCCCAAAACACATGCAACTTTTTAAATTAAAATGAAAAATTAATTCAAAAATTTAAAACTGTGTAATTACTCATGTCAGGATGGTCTTGGTCTTTTTTTGTCTATTTCACCTTTAACCAGAGGTGAAAGTGAGGCGGTGAGCCCTGGTAAGAGCCAGCTACACAGTGGCAAGAGCTGGCTGGGGCACTCGGCTCATTTAAAAGGCTGGCTTTGTGCACACTCCCAGCTGAGATAGTGATAGGGGCTGGTGGCAGCAGATGCCTCCATCTGGATGCAGTGGCCCAGCTCCAGCCCCCATTTGACAGCTGCAGTCTCTCCCCAGCTGCCATGTTCCTGGGGCAGACAGTGGCCCAGCTTGGGTCCAGCCATGGTAGCCTGGCCAACAAGGCCCCAATCAGGGGCCCAGCCCCCATCTGGCTGCAGTGTCCTGTCCCCAGGCCTGGTCCTGGGGCAGGCCCTGCGGTCTGGTCCCCATTTGGCTACAGGAAGGGCTGGCAGTGGCCCCCCTCCTGCTGCGGCATGTGAGGAGGGAAAGCCTGGCCCCTCATCCAGCCGCTGCTGCCCAGCTAGGTAAGGTAATCTGGCCCCACAGGCTCCACCCTCCATACGCTACTTCCCACCTCCAGTGTCCTGCCCTGCCTCCTGCATCTCCAACACACCTCAACCTTGACTCCTGCACCCCTACATCCACAAACTGCACCCCCAGCAGCAGTCCCATGAAATAAAGTTTGTGAGTACAATGTTTCATTGATGCTATTATTAACCAACATAATCTCCATTAGGCCACTGGGAACCACCCCATCTCCCTACCTTCAGCTGATACCAGCTCTCGCCCTGGAGATGCTGCTGGTGGCTGCCCTGCTGCTCCTGGGACTGCATGGCTGCCCTGTTGCTCCTGGGTATGGTGAGGGGCATGGGTGGGACTTGAACGACTATCCCAGGCTCCAGACCCACTCCACTGCCCTACTCCACTGGGTCCTACTCCACTGCCCTACCTTCAGCTGATGCCTTAGCCTCCCTACCTTTGGCTGATGCCAGCTGCAGCCCTGGGTAAGGTGCTGGTGGTTCCGCGGCAGACTCAGAGGGCAGGGAACTGGCCTTGTGAACTAGTGGGGGCTGAGATGCAGTGGCAGAGCTCAGGTGTGGATGGAATAGCGTGGCTGCAGGAAGAGCTGCCTGGTGGTGATGGAAATATCCCTGGCCCTGCCTGCTGGGCTGGCTGTGTGCGGGTGGTGTCTGACAGGCCTGTGCTGGCACCAGATTGATGTCCTTTTTGTTCCTGATAAGAATCTGAGCTCTCCTCTGGGTTCCAAGTAGCAATTCTTTTATCCTTTCTGATAGTGGCATCCACGCTCCGAGAGTCCTCAGAGGCGCATCAATCGCAGGGCGGCAGGCACGGTGGCTGCTATCGCCGGAGATGATGGAAAAGCTACAGGAGCAGCTGTCATTTCTCCCTGTTTGCGTATTGTTCTCAGGCTATCAGCAGGACGTTTTCCTCCAGACACCTATCCATCTACTGCAGCGGAGCTCAGCTCTGCCTGCGGAGGCGTGTGCTGCAGCTTGCTCCCATCGCCACCCTCTGCTCCATGTCAGCCCCGCCCCCCCAGCTTCTGTGCCTTCCCTCATGTCAGGTCCAGCTCCCAAACTAGCAAAAGCACAACCCCAGTTTCCTGGCTCTGTGCTGGAGTTGAGGGGATGCAAAACTTCCAGGGCTGCACCCAGCATGGGAACAGGCATGGGCTCAGGCACTGACAGACAAGCCTCTGGGGCCAGCAGGAGGGTGGGATTGCAGGGGAGGGGCAGATGGGAGCCCTCTAGGCTCTAGGTAAGGACTGAATGGAGCTATTGTGGGGCAGCCCCATTCATTTTTGCAAGGTCTCATATGCTCAAGAGTGCAGAAAGCCACTGACCAATCTAGCACCGTCAGCAAATAATGTCTCCTGCCCTAGGCCAGTGGAAGGGTGTCCTTTGGCTCCAGCAGAGCTGTGACTATGTCATATCCTGGTCTGAAACCTGACAGAGATCCAGGATATGGGAAAAAGAAAGGGCTCCTGGGAGCGTGTATGTGTAACCCACACACCCGGGCTATGTCTACACTGGCGGCTTTTTGCGCAAGAACATGTTGTGCAAGGGTTCTTGTGCGAGAAGTCTTGCACAAGAAAACATCCATACTGCCATGTATGAGCTGTGCTTTTGTGCAAGAGCTCCCATGGCAGTGTGGACGCTCTCTTGCGCAAGAAAGCTCTGATGGCCATTTTAGCCATAGGGCTTTCTTGCGCAAGAAATCCCTGCCGAGCATCCACACTGCCCTCTTGCACAAGAGCCCCTGCGCAAGAGGGCTTACACCTGATAAAAAAGAGCGTAACTCTTGTGCAAGGAGCCCTCTCTTACCACGCCGTACTATAAATTTCCTTGCACAAGAGCAGGCGGGCAGTGTGGACGTGCTGCGGATTCTTGCGCAAGAACGGCCGTACTTGCGCAAGAAGCCACAAGTGTAGACATAGCCCTAGTGTGGTTACTGAGCAATGCAAGCGGTATCTAGACCACAGCAACAGCTAACATCAGGAGACCTCTACAGCATGGGCTCAAAAGCAGCCAACTTTTAGCTCAGCGGGTAGAGGCGCCTATACTCAACTCCAGAGGTCCCAGGTTCAAATCCACCTGGTGGTGGTTACATATGCTCCCATGTTCTCAACGACCAGGCCTGCAAAGGAGAGGTTGGAAAGAGAGCAGCGGATGAGATTGCTGGTGTCAAACCTAGGCCTTGTCTAGTCCATTTCTTCAGGGCAGTTCAGAGTCCCTTTTGAAGGAGGCAATGATGGTCTCTATTATTACAGGGCCCAGATGCTCTTTCCTTGCCCTTGGCATCTGTGAGGGAAGGACTTGGTTTCACACATAGGATGGTACTAGCAATGGGGAAGACATTTTAGAGAAAAAAAAGGAGATTGAGCAGGTGGGATCCTGTGAAAATGGATCTGCCCAAGCTGGCCTGCTCAGTAAACACGCCAGGTCTTTGATTCTGTCACTGAATGAAACTGCTTGTAGTTTTTCATAATTCCTTTCTGGAGAATCCCACCCCCTGTATTCCATATGAGGCTAGGCTACATCTCTTTCTAGGACTCAGGATAGGGACAGCAGAGCACAGGGGGCAGAGCGCAAGGGCAAGGAACAGCGCCAGTAGACTGTGAGAGCCGTTGGGCAGCGACAGAAATAAAGGAGCTGAAAGGGATAGAGTCTGTGCTAAACCCTGAGCCTCCAGAGTAGTATGGAAACAGTTTCATGAGGGGCTCAGAGAGCAATGAATGGCAGAAACTGGCGCAGTAGGAGACTCACCAGGAAGTGCTGCTTTTTCCCCTTTCCCTGGCAGAAGAAGCTGAACCTCCTCCATGCCCGCAGCACATTCTCACCTGTTCTACCACAGACAGATTTACTGCTCCCTTCATTGAGAATTGATCACAGGTCAAAGGGCTCATGCCTGGGGATGCCAGAGGGGGATTTGGAGTCCAGCCTGTGCCCTGAAGGTTAAATGACTTGCAGTGGGACCTGGCAAATCCAGCTGAACCAAAGGGAACAGGGGCATAACATCAGACAGTGGGGAAATCCAGTGCTAGCAATAGACTGGGGGTGGGAGTGAGGGAACAGGAACATGGTATCAGATGGTAGGCAAATCTATTAAACTCATGAACTAGAGAAAGCAGGGACCTAGTGCCAGCAGGGGCATTTTGCCAGGTGACTGGCAGAGCTGCTACCTGGCAAGCACATTGGCAATTCCAGTACAAGGTCTATAGTGTTCATAATCTGGAGAGGCATTTTGGATGGTATCTTAATTCTGCCCCTGCCACCTCTCTGCTCCCTTCTGTACTCAATCTGCCCTGCATGATTTGGGAATCATTCCTTGGGGAGTATCTACAACCAGCCCAGTGTTTATAGTGCCATTGTGCCCAGGACTAAAGTTCTTGCTCTGGGTAGTTCACCCATAAGTTGACAGCAGGGGGCGTCCAAATGCAATAGATTGTCTCCCCCTGAGCAGATGCTGTGACTTGGGGCTTGGATGACAGGGACTGAGAACAAGAGTGAAGCCTCATGAGACACTGAAGCAGCCATAGGGCTGTTCTCTCTGCCACAGGAGACCCAGCAGGGATCTGGGGAAGAGGCTGTTCTCCTGCTGTATGCTGAGAGCTCTGTGGAGAGATGGAGGGGAGGTTTTATGGCCCTGAGCCCATATTTTCTCTGTAAAAGGCAAGATTAGCAATGAATTGGTTTTGGATGTAAATAACTGGAGCCCTCCCTCATCGCTGCTCCTCCAAGACAGGGGTTTGGCAGCTTCTTGTCTGAAAGTATGTAATGGGAGCCCAGGAGGAGATGTTGTGGGAGCAACGGCTGGTGTTGGATACTGTAGGGGGGATTCCTAGGGAGAGGGAGATGAAGAGAACATGTGAGGATGGGGAGACAAGAGCTCTGCAGCCACCTAGCTTCCTCAGGGCTGTGGGGCATGCGGTGGTAGGGATGGGGGTTTGTAGGGCCTTTGGAAGAGAAGCTGGTCTGGGGAACTGCTGAGCAGTATTATTACTTGCAAAGAAAATCTCCTACCCCTCCTGGAACAGCAGCAGCTTGTGACAGCAGGAATCTATTCCCCAGCCCCTCAGCAAAGAGGGCCTATTCCACCCAAATCAATGGAAGCCACTTGTCTCCTGCAAGAGCCTCATTGGGCCTCTAGTGTGAACTAGGCAGGAGCAGAACCCTGCTCCTCCAATAGGGTCATTCAGAACCCAAGAGGCCTGACTCCCAGGGCTCTGCATCTCTAGTGCTTTAGCCCATTCTCCTGCTGCCCCTTCCCATGAGTCTAGGATGACATATCCATTCAAGTGCTTGTTTAAGCTATGACTGCACTCCACAAGGGCTCTGCAGTCCCAGCATGCCATGGAAAGTGCCCAGCAATAATGGTAATTTGTCTAGATTGCCCAGCAAGAGCAGTGACCACCTGTACAGGGACTCTGACAATTGGAGCCAGAATATCAGGACCCGTATTCATACTTTTCACTGGCTTTTTTCAGCACTTTTGTAGGAGTGAAAGAGCTAATGTGACACCTGGTTTCTTTGCAGTGTTTCCATTGCCTGAGGAGACCAGACCTGATGCAAGATCCCACTACTGGCTCCCTGAGACAATAAAAAGCCCATGAATGCCAAATACAAATACTCCTGGGTCCTAATCCTGGTTGGGCCACAGACTCCCTGCATGGTTCAGAGAAGTCAATTCCTCCTCTCTGGGTCTGAGGCCTGGTCTACATCTTAAAATTAGATTGACCTCGGTGCATCATTGAGGGCTGAGAAAAAATGTCATGACCCATGCAACAGTTAGGTTGACCTAACCTCCTCCCCTACAAAAACATAGCTAAGCTGGCAGAAGATTTTTTCTATCAGTCCAGCTACTGCCTTTCTGACTTGGACTGCACCTATACTGGAGGAAGGGATTTTCCTGTCGACTTAGTACCTCTGAGGTCTCTCTGGCTACATCTAGACTACAAGCCTCTTTCGAAAGAGAGCGTCTAGACTACAAGCAGATTTTTTGAAACAGCAAGCCGCTTTTTCGAAAGAGAGTCTAGATGCTCTCTTTTGAAAATGCAGAGTTTGCATTCAATAGCGCTTTTTTCGAAAGAGTACTTTGGAAAAAAGGCGTTATTCCTCGTAAAATGAGGTTTACCACGATCGAAAAAACGGCCCCGTTCTTTTGATTTACTTTCAAAAGAATGTGGCTGCAATCTAGATGCAGGTGAAGTTTTTTCGAAAAAAGGCTACTTTTTTCGAAAAAACCCTGAAGTCTAGACACACCCTCTGTCAATTCAGTACCACCAGTCTGAGGGCAAGAAGCCCTGGTGCTGCAGCACCCAATCTGTGCCACTGTCATGTAGAAATAGCCTCATTTTCTACTTGCAGATGATGTTATTAAATGCACATACCAAGTTACATAGGACATTATTCCTCTTCCTGAGACTTGGGTGCACAGCCTTAATGTTTCCCAATGGCACAAGCATAGGTCTGCTCTTAACTGGATCTCTATCCTCACAGCCTCTTACTTACCCCTACCTCGTGCCCTGCATTCTTCTGCCTTCCCCCTGCATTCTTGGCTCCCATCTCAGCTGTTAGCCATTTTTCAGGGCTCTCCCTATCCCTGCACCATCCTGAAATCCATCCTTCTTTTTATGAAGCCCTCTTTTTTGGCTCATCTTCTCCCCGTTGTGGTCCTGTGCCCAAAGCCTTGTTGTATATACCACATACTCTGCTAGCACTTCAGGACTGGGACCGTGCCTTCTTCTACAACAGAGAAAATGTCACATACATGACAAGTGAACCACAAAGAGGTGTGTTTGTGCCCATTGCTATTTTTTCTGGTGCAGGTGTTCTTTTCAATATTCTTCCGGTTATTGTTGTAGCCCACTGATGAGTGTGTGTCACAGGTCCTCCCCTGTGCCTGCTCCACAGAGGAAAGAAGTCTGTTACAGCCCCAGCAACAGCCTGAGGTATCTGGTTCACTGCCTGCTGTGTTTGACAAAAGATGGAGGCCAACACACTGACATCAGAAGAATCAGCCTTTGACCAAATGCTTTTGCCTGGAGGACTGGAACGGGGAAGGGACATCACAACATACTGAGATGCAGTTTTTAGCCCTCAGCTCAGACAGGAAGGGATTTTCTAGTCACATAAATTTAAAACAAAATAAAACTTTTATCTAAGACTCCTAACAAACAGCTGGGAGAGAGTCTCTGAATAAAGATTCAGGCTGCCCTCTATCTTTCTGTCTGAACTGCAGACCAGGGTTTAGCCTGTTGCACTGTTCCTATCTTAGTCCAGTTCATCCATCTTCCAGGCCAGAGGGTCCTTCAACAAAGCGAAGACTGGCATCTCCTGGTATTTCTGAAATGTAAAGCAAACTGGAAAAGCCTTGCAGTTTCCTTAACAAGGAGCAGTCAAGGTGCACAAGCGAATCCCTCTCTTCTTTTGCACTTCACTTTGAATACGGCTTCTTGGAATCAGGTTTGGAGCCTGTACCCTGAATTGCTAACTGCTGCTGATTTCCTGGGCCCTGGACTCCCCAGTGCAACTTTATTCCAATTCATGCTATGATTGCTCTAATTAAACAAATAAATCTCAATTCTAATGAATATCTGCAATGGGATTTATGTGACGAGTCACAGCAGGACGTGTGTTACCAGTCAGCTATGCAATTTATTGGGCCTTCTGGCTAAATATTGTCCTCTTGGATCAATAAACTTTAATGGTGATGGAGCTCTCCAACCTCTCTCTGCTTAGGTTTAACCCTTTCTTGTTGTCTTTGTGCTCAATCCTGCTGCCATCCCTCCACATGCAGAGCTTCCTTCTCAACTTCCTTGGAGGTCCTGGCACAGAGGGGGTCCAAAGTCCCATGCACCAGGCCAGTGAGGGGTGTGCTGCTGATCGGATAGGTCTTGGCTTGTGATTGGCTGAGTCTTGTTATTAAAAGTCTTGTTATTTGCCTTTTGCACGAGCAGGGGTCAAGGACCTCTCATGATACACAGTTTTGCATCCCGTAATCCTATGGATACAGGGAGGTAGAAACTCCTTCTGGAACAGCCACTTTTTCTCTCCCCCACACTTTTTCCAGAGATCTCTATTCCCTGTAACTGACCTCAGACTGTGTGCCATCTGAGCTCCAGTGGCACTCCCCTCCTGCCCCAGGAAGAGATTGCTGAGGGTAGTAATCAGAGGGTGCAGCAGTGCTAATCAGACAGGGTCCTAAGAAGAACAGAGAGGAACAGGAAGGGGGCAGAGCCTGTAGGCTGGAGATGGGGAGCCACCTGCTGTCCTTTAGGAGAACAGGGGCGTTAGCAGAAACTAGTGCTCCCCTTGAACCCTGGCCCTCCCAGAGGGAATGAAAAACAATGACAGTGTGAATCATGCAAGCCAGCAAATGATAATACAGCAATGGGCCTACACCAGGCTGACTTAAGTATGAAATCCACGTGGAATATTTATGAGTTGATTTAAACACTAATGAGCCCTATGGCAGCGGGGGAGCTGAACAGGAGCTGTGAACTCCTGGCCCAGCACGTGGAAATCCCACCCAGAGTGAGCAGCAGAATGTTCTTTGCTAGTCCCTGCTCCATGTGGTGCCTCAGTATCTCCTCCTGTGTTTGTAAGTGGGACCTCTGCATGCTACCACACTAGAAATAGTCCCCAATAACATTCATCCCACGCCCTGGCAGACTGGCTAATGTGCCTTGATTAAGGGGCACAAAAACATCTTGGTGATATTGTTGAGAAAATGGGCCCATGCCCCCTTCATACCTGAACTAGTGTCCTGGGAAAGGCCTGGGATGGCGGACTGGCACCCATGGGATATAGGGGGAATCATCCCCTCAGTGGGCCACAGCAACTGAAACCTGTGACCAGCCCAGCTTCACATCAACAGGGTCAAGACTGGGTAAGCCCCCCATGTGCAAAAATTGGAAAAGCCCCACTAGGGATATAGTTCATCCCGTTCTGATGCCAGAGCAAGCAGGATGGATATCTTCAGTCTATGCTTCTGAGCCCTGGGTCCCTTCAGTCTATGATCTCGGATCAGTCGTCAGCTTGAAATGGCCAAAATGAGGAGGCTCCCACCCCCTACCTTGGAAGATGAGCCCACAGCCTCCCATGACACACTGGGTTTTCCCTTTCTTAATCCAGCCCATTCCTCCTAATTATCCTCCTTGGACCCCTCTTAATATCTCTTCCTCTCCTAGTGTCTCTTCAGATTCTTGTTAAGATTGTTCTTGGCCTTCTGTCCCCCGACTGGCTGCTTAGCCAAGCTGGATAGATTTAGTTCTTTTCATATCTCATTAATCAAGCCTTCCAGGCACATGGGCATTATTTGTTTGTTTTGCTCTTCTCTGAGGCATCATCTTTAATTTGTCTACTTCTGTGGTCAATGCTTGTCTACACACACACAAATAGTCTGGTTCCTGCAGCTCAATCTTTGCTGTGGGTTGGGGGAGGGGGGCGGGAAGTCAGATTGCAGGAGAGAGGCTAGAGGGCTTAGATTTTAACTCAGTACTCTCCCCCTCCCCATTTTCCAGTTTTATGGTGTGGGAGTAGACTTAAGAACTGCTCTTATTAGTTTTAGGGAACTGACCAGTGTGAACAGCTCAAATGCGTGTTATAAGGCTTGCACTGGTAACAGCTAAGGGAAACTTTCATTTAGCGCATGTGACAAGGTGGCCAGTGCTTTTGGAAGAGGAGGCGGCTCAGAGTTTGCTCTGTGTTGTCACTGTGAAGCTCCAAGAATTCCCATTATGCAGCACAGAGACGGCTGTGAAATGCAAAGTGGCCATGGATTTGTCATGCTGTCTTACATCCCACTCCCACTGCACTTTGCAAGCTCTGGGTCTACATACAATGATGTGATGGGAGTGCCACAGTGCCAGCTCCAGCCTCCAGGGGGGCAGGATGAATATTCTGTGGAGAGAGAAGAGGGAGGATCATACTCCAAAAGCAGCTGGGAGAGGCACAGTTAAATGGCACACTGTGATCCTGTAATCTGTGGGAAGTGATGACCCTGATGATACCACAACATCCATAGTTGCTGCTCTGTTGATTTTGACCAGCCTGTGCACTGCAGAGCAGTAGGATAAATTTCATCCCACAGACTCCAGCAATGGACAAGTCCCAGCCATATCTGAAACCATGTATTTCATTACTGGGAGGGGCATGGAGGGTGGAGCCAGAGCTGAAGCTGTAATGAAAGAAGCTCATTAAAGTGCAGCATAACAAATAATCATATTAACGGGAGGTGAAGTGCTCCCCATACCCTCTCTAGGAGCTGGGAGAACCGCGGTAGATGAGGGGCAAACTCCTCAGTGCCTTCACTGTGCAGGCAGTTTAAAGTAACTCTAGATGCTTTCCTTTTGTTTCCAGTTTGGGCCAGTGGTAGAGTGTTATATGAAACATAAGTGGCTACATAACTGGCTGGATAACCATTCCCAGAGAGTAGTTATCAGTGGTCACAGTCATGCTGGAAGGACATGACAAGTGGGGTTCTGCAGGAAGCAAGACATGAGAAGTAGTTCTTCCACTTAACTCTGTGCTGATTAGGCCTCAACTGAAGCTTTCAAGTATCTATAAGGTTGTTACATGAAGGAGGGAGAAAAATTATTCTTGTTAACCTCTGATGATAGAAGCAGCAATGGGCTTAAATTGCAGCAAGGGAGGTTTAGGTTGGACATTCAGAAAAACTTCCTGTCAGAGTGGTAAAGCACTGGAATAAATTGCCTAGGGAGATTGTGGAATCTCCATATTGGAAATTTTTAAAGAGTAGGTTAGACAAACACCTGTCAGGGCAATAAACAGCCCATGGGCCAGATGCAGTTCACCATGGCTAGCCCCGGCAGGTTGCTGCCGTGATATTTACCTCTGCCTCGACAGGTATGAGAGCTTGCAGCTCCTGTTGGCCACGGATTGCTATTCCCGACCAATGGGAGCTGTGGAAAGTGGCTCCACGGCCAATAGGAGCTGCAACCCCTCATACCTGTTGAGGCGCTGGTAAATAAAGTGGTGGCAGACCACCGGGGGCTAACTCTGGTGAACTGCTGCCATCCTAGGGTACGTCTACACTGCAACACTATTTCGAAATAACTAGTGCTATTCCAAAATAACTTAATCTGCATCGACACAGCAGGCAGTTATTTCAGAAGTCGGAGGAAGAGTGCTCTATTTCTAAATAAGTGCTGTGTAGACGCTCCCAATTTCAATTTCAAAATAAGATATGCAATTGACGTAGCTCAATTTGCATAGCTTATTTCGAGTTAAGCCCTGCAGTGTAGATGTACCCTTATTGCCCACCGTTGGTCTAGATGGTGCTTGTTTCTGACATGAGGGCAGGGGACTGGAACTGCCAACCTCTCAAGGTTCCTTCCAGTTCTAGTATTCTACGAAAACCCATGGGTCAGTACCCGGAGAGTGCAAGGGAGAGAAGGCATAGGAGGAGGGAAAGATGGGGGGCAGAGAAAGTAAGGCTTTCTCTACCCTACACAACTTTTAGTGACACGGCTGTGTTGCTAAAATTCAGCCAGTGTGACCACTGAAAGCACTTTTGCCAACAAAATATTTCTATCCCCAACAAGCGATGTTTGTGTTGTTAACAAGAGACTGCTCCCACTGAAACACAGAGTTTACACTAGCACTTGCCATGGCAAAACTTTTGACTTTCAAGGGCGGGAGGGTGTAGCACTTCTGAACAACAAAAGCTTTGTCATTCAATTGCCAGTGAAGACAGCCCTAGATAGAGAACTCGATAGGGGAGGAGACAAGAGACATACAGAGACAGATGAGAGAGTCCCCAACTTCAACAGCTTCCTGTCTAGGGTTGCCAACTTTCTAATTGCACAAAATTGAACATCCTAGCCCTTTCTTTCCCCAAGGCCCTCCCCCTACCCTATCCCTTCCTCAAGGCCCCATCCCCACTCACTACGTTTCCCCTCTCTTCATGGCTTGCTCTCCCCCACCTCATTCACTTTCTCTGGGCTAGAGCGAGGATGAGGGGTGAGAGAGCAGGTGAGGGCTCTAACTGGAAATGCAGGCCCTAGAGTGGGTTCAGGGTGCAGGTAGGGGCTCTGGGCTGAGGCAGGGAGTTGGGATGTGGGAGTGGGTGAGTGCTCTGGGCTGGGGGTATTGGCTGTAGGGTGGGGTCAGGGATGAGAGGTTTGGGGCTTATGAAGGGAATGCAGGCTTGTGGACGGGGCTAAGAGATTCAGAGTGTGTGTGTGTGGGGGGGGGATTGTGGGTTGAGAACAGCAGATTTCAGTGCAGAAGGGAGTGAGGGCTCTGAGATGGGGCCAGGGATGAGGGGTTCACGGTATGGGGGGGTACTGCACTTGGGGTGCAGAAAAGGCTCTGGGTTTGGGGGCAGGGCTGAGGTAGGAGGCTGGAGCACAGGCTTGCCTTGGGTGGCTCCCAATCAGTGGTGCAGTAAGGCTAAGGCGGGCTCCCTGCTTGTCCTGGCTCTGCGCTGCGCCCTGCACCCTATTCTGGTACCTAGGCAGGGGTTGGAGATCCAGAGGCTGAGTACACTGCTCTTGCCCATGGACATTATCTCCCAGCTCCTATTGCCCAGGAACTGGCCAATGAGAATGCAGAGCTGGTGCTCAGGGCAGGAGCAGTGTGTGGAACCCTGTGTTACCCCACCCCCACCTAGGAGCTAAACATGCTGGCAGCTTCTGGAGTGCAATGCAGTGCCAGGGCAAGTGGGGACTAGCCTGCCTTAGCCCCATAGTACCACCAACTGGACTTTTAACACCAGTCAGCAGTGCTGACCAGAGCCGCAAGAGTCCCTTTTGGACCAAGCATTCCAATCAAAAACTGGACATGTGGAGTGTATCATATCCTTGCAGCATGTGTCGGTGACTGGCTGGGGGTGGATTCTAATCAGCTGCCTCTGTCAAAGGAGGCCACAAGGCTCTGGAGAAGAACCACCCCACCTCTGCTTCAGAAGGGCAAGGATTCCCTGAGACCCTGATAGCTTTTCCCAGCAGATGATGGATTGGCTCAGGTGGCACCCATGCACCTTTTTAAGGAGCCATTGGGAGAAGCCACAGCAATCAGCTTGTAACGTTGAGACAGCAAGGTGGTGGAATCCCTTTCTTCCCCCCCCCCCACTCTCCACACTCTAGGGGTCAGTGCAGAGTCCTGCTCTTCTCCTAACTATCTGCACCATGGCTGCCAAGGCTGGTAACCAGAGGAATGTTCCTTTTCATGTGGCTAGACGCAGTTATTAGCCTCGTGCCTGCTTCTCCTTGCAGGACCCTGGTGCAAGTGAATAGTGTGGCCATGAAACAAGAAGAACTTTGTGCTTCCAGGAGAGGTCTAAATGATAAAGATCAGTGCCGACAACTGGGAAACTATTATCCTCTCTCCTGGCCTGCCTTTCAGTTACCTTGCCCCTCGTTAACTCTTGGGCTGGGTTTAGCAGGGATGCCAACCTTTACTGCTCCCTGAAGAACCTGCTTTGATATCCATGAATAATGCAACAAAACAGCATGAATGCATTTCCCTTCACATTTGTGTGCCACTGTCCTCTTCCGCATGGAACAGTTCAACTTTGTGTCACAAACTCCATACTGCTATCATTTTGAAGGAGAATCCCCATTAGCTCACACTGAAGGCACCTCTGCTTCTGAAGCAAGAGAATCGGAGTTCTAATCTCAATTAAATGAAGCACAGCAAGGTATAATAAGGTTGTACAAGTCTTTGTAGAAGTGTTGAACTGGAGAGGCAGCATTACTCAAAAATCCCTACTGCAAAGGCAGGCCGGGACAAAAAGCAGCCAATATGAGACCTCCCTGTCACATTACTAGATTTTGAGGGGAGCAGCCAGATCACTGCTGGGCCCATGGGGGAGTGTTTGCTCCAAAAGTGGGTACATAGGGGGCCATGTGAGGTGTCAAACAAAAGCTTACTTTCTACTGATTCTGTATATGCTCTTTATATACCTGTATAATGTCTGTGTGTGAAGTTATAAATATGTACTCTGTGTTGATGCTGAAAGATTCTCTGTCTGAGGCAGAGCAATGGGCCAGAAATGTTTGCCCATGGACATGCTAATGAGCAAAGCTCCATGGAACAATAGCCCTCTATAGGCCAAGGACACGCCTCAAGAATGGTGACTGATACCTAAGGATTACCAGCAGGGGACACAGGGATAGGCCGCGGGCCAGGTGGCTTGCTGCAGCCAAGAAGAGACCAGGAAGGAGGTATAAATATGCCATGTGGCCGACTCCATCTTGGTGCTCAGCTCAGCCCTTCATCCCAGAGGCAGCAGTGCAGGGATTGAGGAGCCAGAAAGAACTGTGGATCCATCCTGATGTAGGATGTTCACCAAAGACTTTTAAGCCAGCAGTTATAACACCTCTGCTGCAAGCCTGCATCGAGAACTGGGAGATTCAATGCATGTAATGTATGATACTTTAACAACCTTACTCTCATGCTTTTCTTTCTTGTGATAATAAAACTTTAGATTTTAGATTCTAAAGGATTGGCTCAGTGTGATCTTGTGGGTAAGGTCCAGAGGGTAAATTGACCTGGGATCTGTGGCTGGTTTCTTGGAACCGGACAGAACCTGTTCGGGGAAGGTGAGATTGGGCTCTAAAACCCCTCACCTATGTAGGAGGCCCGGGGCCATCTGGGGCACGGATATTGCTGGGGTGTCGGAGGGGTTTTGCTCATGAGGCTTCAGGCAGGCAGCTGAAGCGCTCTGTGGGACTGGTTTGTGGCCTGTTTGGGAAAGGTCTCCAGTCTGGGGGCTGTAAGGAGCCCCGAGTTTGAGCAATTCGCCCTGAGCAGACGCCCTCAGCGGTGCCCAGACCTGGCCCGGTCCGTCACACTGCCTTATGACAGAGAATCGCAATTCAGAGAGATCTGCTATCTTGCAGCCCTTTGTAAGTAATGGTAAGAACAAATCCCACCATCCCCTCCCAAAGCTTTGACTGCAGGACAAAAGGACAAGAAAGCAACAATGCTACGCAGCCCCATGTGAGGGAGCAGACCTACCCTTTCTGTAATCCACTGAATGTCATGTTCACAGTTCTACAGGCACAGTGCCCAGATGCCTGAAGTTTTAGGTCTGTGCCTGAGGGGAAGTGCCCAGAGTAAGCCCAGAGCAGCTGTGTGGTACTGCTACCACATCAGGGCAGTGGGGAGCAGAGCTTGGAATGCAGCAACCACCAGGGACATAAGCCCCAACTCGCCCTGTTTCTGAACACTCAGCGGAGAGTTGACTTAATGAAGCTCATTTACCTAATTATTTTGGACCAACCTCTCCATCATCCTCACAGCATCCCAGAACTGGCTGGCTGGGCATTACTCATCTAGCCAGTTAGCGCCTTTGCTTTCCTCCTCAGTGCCTCTGGCAATCCATCACTGCTGCCCGTCTGGAGCGCTAGCTCTGTGCTATTCCATGGCTGCACTACAGCGTCCTCAGTCCTAGCTGAGCATCACAGCTCACACTTTCACGGGGACACAAGACTGGGATGAGGAAATGGGCCCAGCTGCAGAGTGAAACAAATGGAACTGGGAGGCAGGGAGGAGGACATTCAGGTGTCACTGCAGCAGGACAGAGGAACTGGCTTGGGGCTGGGGGGAGGAGAACAATGCACCTGACACATCTTAGGCAAGATGGTATCTGTAACTGTGCGTACAGCACAACTGTGGGCCAGGTATATGGTACTGGAGAGCGAGGACTGCATATCCAACACACCTCAGCATGACACATTTGCATTTGGCATGTACATTTACAGCAGATGGGTCTCCTTCCTCCCCTTTGGTCAATGTCTTCTTCCTCAACTCCCTCCCTGATTAGATGGCCATGCTCAGGAACTGCCACCTGCACCAATTGCCTCTGACTGTTAATTACTACCCATCAAAGGTATGAGGCAGCTTTGAGACACAGGCTAGGGAAGGGGGACATAGCCTCCCCTCCCCCTGGATTCCAGCACCCCCACTATTTGGGCCAGTGCTGAGCAGATTAAAACCTAACCACATTCCAGGCTCAGGAGCAATTAGTCACTGTAAACAGGGCTTTTAATTGCCCCTGTGATTTATGGAGCCCATGCTGCATAATTAAGATTCATTCTCAGCTGCGATCAATGAGCCAAAGAGAACAACCATGTTTTTATTTGTATGATTGAAGAGCCAATTCCCCCCGGGAGGGCTTGCATCATATTCATTCATCTTAGAAGCCCCTTTTAATGTTTTCTGCCCTTAATTGGAGACATTGCACCATATTTCCTATTAGCCACCTTGGCATGGGCTCTGGTGGGCCTGCCTCAGAGCTGTGTGTGCTCTGTCATCCATCACCCTCTCCTCTAAAGACACAGTTCTCCCTTTTCAGAGTAATGAGAAGGAAACTGAAGTCACCTGTACCCTGTGGGCCTAGAAATGGGCCATCACACTTCCGTTGCCCTGTCCCTTGTATTTCTTATGCACTGATCAGCTGGGTACAGAAGTTTATTTCACGCAGTGCTTTACATCATTTTGCTTTCCTGCTCTGCACTCCAAGCTCCTAAACAGACTATCCCCAACAAGTAACTTAGCCACATTTCTCGTGAGAACTCATAAGAACGGCCATACTGAGTCAGACCAAAGGTCCTTCTAGCCCAAGTATCCTGTCTTCCAACAGTGGCCAAAGCCAGATGCCCGAGAGGGAATGAATAGAACAGGGACTCTTTTAAGCAATCCCTCTTCTGTCACCCATTCCCAGCCTCTGACAGAGGCTAGGGACACCATTTCTACCCATCCTGGCTAATAACTATTGATGAACCTAAACTCCATGAATTTATCTAGTTCTATCTTGAACCCTTTTATAGTCTTGGTCTTCACAACTGCCTCTGACAAGGAGTTCCATGGGCTGACTATATGCTGTGTGAAGAAAAACTTCTTTTTTTTTTTTTAAATCTGCTATTAATTTCATTTGGTGACCTCTAGTTCTTATGTTATGGTAACAAGTAAATAACTTTTCCTTATTCACTTTTTCCATACCAGCCATGATTTTATAGACTTCTATCATATCCTCCTTTAATTTCCTCTTTTCTAAACTGAAAAGTCCTTGTCTTTTAATCTCTCTTCATATGGGACCCATTCCAAACCCCTCAATTTTTGTTGCCCTTTTTGGAACCTTTTCTAGTGCCAATATATATTTTTTTGTAAGGAGGCGACCACAGCTGTGGGTGTACCATGGTTTTATATAGTGGCAATAAGATATTCTTGGTCTTATTCTCTATCCCTTTAATGATTCCTAACATTGTTTGCTTTTTTGACAGCCACTGCACGTTGAGTGGATGTTTTCAGAGAACTATCCACAATGACTCCAAGATCTTTCTCTTGAGTAGTTGTAGCCATATTAGTCCCCATCATAGTGTATATATAGTTAGGATTATTTTTTCCAAGTGCTTTACATTACATTTACCAACATTAAATTTCATTTGCTATTTTATTGCCCAGTCACTTAGTTTGATGAGGTCTTTTTGAAGCTCTTCACAGTCTGCTTTGGTCTTAACCATCTTGAGCCATTTAGTATCATCTGCAAATTTTGCACCTCACTCTTTTTCCCTTTCTCCAGATCATTTATAAATAGGTTGAATAGGATTGTTCCCAGTACAGACCATTGGGGGATACCACTAGTTAGCTTTCTCCATTCTGAAAACTAACCATTCATTCCTACCCTTT
This sequence comes from Pelochelys cantorii, assembly GCA_032595735.1. Lineage (NCBI taxonomy): Eukaryota > Metazoa > Chordata > Testudines > Trionychidae > Pelochelys > Pelochelys cantorii. The sequence continues at coordinate 56,821,288 of CM064329.1, read as the reverse complement.
GTTTTTTGTCTTAACCAGTTATCAGTCCATGAAGGGACCTTCCCTCTTATCCCATGACAACTTACTTTACTTAAAAGACTTTGGTGAGGGACCTTGTCAAAGGCTTTCTGGAAATCTAAGCATAATATATCCACTGGATCCCCACATGTTTGTTGACCTCCTCAAAGAACTCTAGTAGATTTGTAAGGCATGATTTCCCTATAAAGAAACCATGTTGTCTTTCCCCCAACAAATTAATGTTTATCTATGTGTCTGACAATTTTATTCTTTAGTAAAGTTTCAACTAGTTTGTCCGGTATTGACATTAGACTTACCAGTCTGTAATCACCAGGATCACCTCTAGAACCCTTTTTAAATATTGACATTACATCTTCCAGTCATTTAGGTTACAAACCACAGTTAATAGTTCCTTAATTTCACATTTGAGTTTTTTCAGAACTCTTGCATGAATGCCATCTGGTCCTGGTGACTTGTTACTGTTAAATTTATCAATTTGTTCCAAAACTAGTGATACCTCAATCTGGGACAATTCCTTAGATTTGTCACCTAAAAAGAAGGCTCAGGTTTGGAAATCTCCCTGATATCCTCAGCTGTGAAGACCAAAGCAAAAAAATCATTTAGTTTCTCCGCAATGACTTTATCGACTTTGAGTGCTCCTTTGGCATCTCAATCGTCCAGGCGCCCCATTGGTTGTTTAGCAGGCATCCTGCTTCTGATGTACTTAAAACATTTTGCTATTACTTTTTGATTTTTTGGCTAACTGTTTTCCAAACTCCTTTTTGGCTTCTCTTATTATATTTTTTACTCTTAATTTGATGGAGTTTATGTTCCTTTCTATTATCCTCACTATGATTTAACTTCCACTTTTTAAATGATGCCTTTTTAATCTCTCACTGCTTCTTTTACTTGGTTGTTAAGTCATGTAGCACTTTTTTTAGTTCTCTTACTCTGTTTTTTAACTTGGGGTATACGTTTTAGTTGGGCCTCTATTATGGTGTCTTCAAAAAGTTTCCATGCACTGTACCTTTTAATTTCTGTTTAACTTACCTCCTCATTTTTATGTAGCTCCCCTTTCTGAAATTAAATGCCACAGTGTTGAGCTGTGGAGGTGTTTTTCCCACCACAGGGATGTTAGATTTTATTCCATTATGGTCCCTATTTCCATGCAGTCCAGTTATATTTACCCCTTGGACCCGATTCTTGTACTCTACTTAGGACTAAATCAAGAATTGTCCCTCCCCTTGTGGGTTCCAGAACTAGGTTCTCCAAGAAGCAGTCATTTAAGGCATCCAGAAATTTTATCTCCGCATCCCATCCTGAAGTGGTGTGAACCCAGTCAATATGGGGATAGTTGAAATCCCCTAGTATTATTGAGTTTTCTAAATTTGATAGCGTCTCTAATCTCCCTTAGCATTTCATAGTCATTCTCACTGTCCTGGCAGACAGTTGATAATATATCCCTACTGCTATATTCTTATGATTAGAGCATGGAATTATTACCCATAGAGATTCTATGGAACATTTTGGTTCATCTAAGATTTTTACTTCATTTGATTCAACCTTTTCTTTCACATATAGTGCCACTCCCCCACCAGCATGACCTGGACTGTGGTTTTTGAGCTTGTGTTTATTGGGTGGGAAGGGGGGTGGGGATTGTACAAAGATATTTTAGCTCTTGAACAGTTTGCTACAACTGTTACTTTGGAGCATTTGCAGTTTGCAGTGTGTGATTGGCCCACTCATTCACATGGCCCCATCATTCCTGCTTCCTGACTGGATGACAAAGGCTGAGAACTAGGACGGGGGCTTAGGTAAGTCACGTATGGTATGCACCTAGGTGGCACCATGTTTTTCTCACAAACATACTCTATGAACAAGACCCAGCCTGGAAAGCAAATCCCCAAGGGACTGCACCAAAGCAAATGGGGGGCGGGGTTTGCATTCGAACAGTGGTTGGCGAGTGCTCCTCTCAGTTCCCACAGCTTTGGTTGCTGCATTCCAGCTCCCAGTCACAGCAATATCTCGATATTTCGGTATTTAGAGGAGAGCTGTATCTCAGGACCGAGCTGTCACAGGCCTTGCACATCATCACTCTACCCGATGGGGCTCCAGGGCATGACGTTACCTTGTGATTAATCACAAATTAGCTGTGTTCACAGGGCTCCAGTTTTCCATTTTCTTTCCATTTCTGAGCTGTCAGAGAAGAGCTTTGTTTCATGCCAAGTCCCCTGTCTGTGTTGGGGGACTGGGGTGAGCCAGGCAGAAAATGAAAATAAATCACTAATTCTTCCTAATAATGCCTGATTTCCTGATTTGATATCCCACATTAATTCTAATTACTCACCCAGAGTCAGGGCATTAATCAATATGTTAAAACATCTTCTTGCTTAGCAGCTGATGTGCCAGGCGTCTGGCATGGCACCCATGCCCAGGCACGGGGGATGTCTCTCCGTCACACCCTTGCAGGGAGGGGGCTCTGTCTCATGCCTTGCCCTGGCAAGGCATCCCTGTGCACTGACTCTGAAGCAGCTGCTGTATGGACCTCAGAGGAGGAAGGCAGTGGCACAGTTAAGTCTGAGACAACTACTCTTGGGAACTGCTGCCACAGTTGCTTCCGAGGCAGTGACTTGTTTGGGGGCTTAAAGGTCACAGACCCACATGCCCACACAACCATTGCCATCTCCTCTACTGCGTGTAAGGGAAGCCATGCAGAGCTAAGGAGGTGCCACTAATTCCAGGTAGGAGGCAAAAGTGGCTGGCCATGCAGGAGATGCCAGCAACTTCTGACTGAGGTGTGTGGGGCAGGATTAGAATAGTCGGGGGATGGTTGGTCAGGACTGAGATGTATCAACTAAGATGCATGGGGGAAGCCCAGGACTAGAGATTCAGGGAATGTGCCAAGAGAACAGAGATGCACTGGAAAAACTGCATGGGAAGCCAGTGCAGGAATAGCATGCAGTGAGGCAGGGCAGGACTGAGATGCCTTTATTAGCTCCTTAAGGACTGGCTTTGGCCAGCACAAGCCAACCCTTTTGTGTGAGCACCAAATTCACTCTTCAGCTTGGATATACAGGTTGAACCTCTCTAGTTCAGCAAATCACCAGAGGTCAGTAGTGTCTAGCAGCATTACCAACACTTCCATTGCTTACTGGGCTCTTAGAAGACATTGAAGGGTAAATTAGAGCTAGATAACAGCACAGAACACGGAACGCCAGGACTGGTGGATGTAACCAAACTTTATGGGAGCATGGTAAGCTTGACCACACCTATGACAAGTGACCATCTGGCTAACCTAAATCATGCTGGACTAGGGATGTTGCTGAAGCAGAGAGTGCTGGACTAGAGAGTTTCAACCTGTACTGCAAAACATCTCCTCTCCCAAGCTTCACGCGTTGCCCACCCTGCTGCCAAGAATCCAGTCCTGCAACCTGTTCTCCCCATGTCCCTGTAGCTGCAGGCATTACACTGCAGTGGAGAGGAATCTTTACCTTTCCTTCCCTTCCCACTGTACTTTGTCAGCATCTGCACTGTTAAGAAAGCTGTAAGTCCAGGATGACGCTGAGTGCAAAACGGGCAGCAGCAGTAAAGCATTACTTATTTCTGCTGAAGCTGGATGAGTAGTTAGGGGATAGGCATGTCAGACTTTCAGCCTGGTTGCTCCTAACCAGGGTTTGATTAGCCATCACCAGTAACCAATGCATTTCACCAGAGAAGTTAAGAAGTTCCAGACCATTCCTTAACTACTTTGGAACCTTTTGCTGTTCAGAACTAACTCTGGAACTTGTTTCACAGGGGTGGCCACGTTTTAGTCTGTTTCAGAAAAAAGGGAAAAAGAAGTGTCCTGTGGCACTTAAAAAGACTAATAGATTTATTTGGGCATAAGCTTCCATGGGCTACAACCCACTTTGTGAGATATGTTGCATCTGATGAACGGGGCCCCAGCCCACAAACGCTTATGCCCAAACAAATTTGTTAGTCTGTAAGGTGCCACAGGACTCCTCTCTGTTTTTTTCCTGGAACTTGCATAAGCAGAACCAGATATTGCTGCCTGGACAACAACCCACACCCCTTTTTGCCCAGTGGTTAGCCCAGGGTTGGGCAAAATATGGCCCCTGGGTCAGATCCAGCCCACCAACCCACCAGATCCAGCCCATGGCCCCAGGTAGGCTCCCTGCTTGCCTCGCCCCACTGACACACCATTCAGAAAAGCCACCTACCAGGCCATTTCTCTTGTACAACTATGAGCCTGGAGGGAAGGAGGAGGCTTCATGAGCTGCCCTCCCACCCCCAGCACAATCCCACTGGCTGGTTTCTGGCCAATAGGAGCTGCACCACGCCCCCGCCCCTCAGGCTCATAGTTATTCACACACACATGTGGCCCCTGCAACCTGTGCAAAGGCAGGGCAGGCAGGGAGGCTGCTTCAGAAATGTGCTGGACTGCTGGCTGGGAGTCACCCAGGTAAGTCTCCCAGCTAGACCCTGCCTCTGGCACCCCAGCCTCTCCCTCAACCCTCTGTCTCCCTACTCCTGCCCCTCTACCCCACATAACCCAAAACCTCTGCCCCCCTCCTGTACCCATATCCCCTCCCAGATCCTGCACCCCAATCCTCTGCCTCAGGTCCCAACTCCCTCCTGCCCAAGGTCCCAACTCAAACCCCTTCACCCGCTTCTGTACCCCAGTCCCCAGTCCCAGATCACAACCTCCTCCTGCCCTAGGTCACATCCCAAACCCCTGAACCCAGTCCCTTGCCCCAGGTCCCAACCCATCCCAGACTCCACACTCCCTCCTGCACTCTAATTCCTTACCCCAGGCTCCCTTCTGCACCCAATCTCCATCCCAGACCCCACACCTCCTCCATTAATATCATGGAAGAGTGCAGCCCTGGACCACTTTCCAAAATCTTGGAGTGCCTCCCTGCCCCATCAAGTTATTGCTCACCCCTGGGTTAGCCAATAGGCAGGGCTTTGCTGTGTTTCTGTTAGAGGAAGAAACTGAGGATATGGATCATGTAGATCTTTGGTGCAATCTTGTTTATTGATAAAGACCATACACAAAGTCCTGTTTCCCAAACACAGTAGGGACAAACAGTAGCAGGCAGTTACATTGCTTACCATTTCCATGCCAGTTTGGCAGCAGGTCCTGTGCTCCAAGAGCTCTATCTCTGTACTCTCTCCAGGCTTCTCTCCACTGCTTGTTTCTTGGTTTGGGGACTCTCTGGGCTTTCTGCCTCTCTCTCACCTACACACAGGCTATGTCTGCACAGCGACTAGGCACCAGGGGCAGGTCCATGCCAGCTGACTCAGGGTTGGGCTGCAGGGCTATTTCATTGCTGTGTGGACTTCTGGGCCCCATGACCCTGCAAAGTGGGTGTGTCCCAGAACTCGGGCTGCAGCCCAGAAGTCTACACAACAATGAAACAGTCCTATAGCCCACGCCCCATGAGCCCGTCAGCTGGCAGAAAACTGTCACGCAGGTCTAGCTGCTCTGTAGACATACCCAGAATTGCAACCAACTGATCATCCAGCCCATGTCTTTGCAGTCAGTCCTCAGAGAAGCTCCTCAGCCTTCCATAGCTTCTTTCTTGCTCAGGTCTTGCCATGCTGCCCTGGCCTCAGGTGGAAGCGCCTATTGTTTCAGCTATTACAACACAATGAGTCATTGAATTGTTCTGTTCATTTAATTTGAATGAACAGTGCTTAGTAACAGCCATCAGCTTTAACCAGGTCTGTGACTGATGACACTATTAACACCTTCAAGCATAAAACTATAAAAATATCAGCCATGACTACTGATAGGTACTAGCCCATATTTCTACAATATTTTGCATCCTAACAACCTCTGCAAACTACACCAACTAACCTCTTCACCCATTCCCGAAATGCAGTGGCTTAGCGAGGGGCAGCGGGGGAAGCAGTTGCCCCTGGGTGCCACGTTGGGGGGGGGCACCAATTTAGTCCCCTCCGCTCCCCCTCATCCCTCGGCTCGCCTGCTCTGCCTCCACCCGCCTGCTGGAGCCTCCTCCCCGCCTCTCTGCCCCCAGCCCGACCTGCCTCCATCTCTGCCGGCAGGTTAGTGCATGTGGGGGCCTGGCCCCAAACTGGAGGGGGTGGGGGAAGATGCAGTGTGAGCTCTCCCCCTTCCTTCCAGGGTTGGGCTCAGCCGTGCGCCAGGTTCAGGGCCCTGTAGCGTGGCAGTGGCGGGAAGTGCAAATTTTGCCTTTGCCCCTGGGTGCATAACACCCTGGCTACGCTTCTGCCAATATGCAGCCATTTCTGGGGTGGGGCATGGCAACGATTTAACAACTGACAGTGAATGCTAATCAGACACTGAAGACAGGAAGTGAAGAGAAATCTCAGTCAACTGAAGATGAAATTAGAGAAGCAACGAGTCACATGACACCATGGGGTCTTTAATAACCATATATAATCATGCCCTCGGTTTGCTACCTTCATTTGGAAGGTAGCACTGTGCCCTCTAGTGACTTACTGAGGCATTGATTCTGTACAGACAGTGGAATGACACCTGATGAATCACCAACAACCCCTTCTGTAGCCCCTCCACTTTCCTTAGAGGTTGCTCATCTATGTATTGATCAGACAGACCTGGCTTACTTTGTAGCATCTAAGTGAATCACAGCACAGAACACCATGCAGTACTCATGGAAATCACAGCAACAGAACCAAGTACCAGCGCCATGCTCTCCCTCCCCATTTTGCTTCTTTCCTCTGCACAGGCAGCCAGGGGAATCAACAGCCAGGCCGGGCCCCTGGGCAAGGTGCATGGGTGGGTGGCTCTGCACTCCTGGAAGGGGCAGTGCCATGAGTGCATCATGCCCCCTACAGTCCTCATTACTGCCTGCAGCGTGGCACCCCCTCAGCCCTTAGACCCACCCAGAGCAGCTGCACAGTGCTCTGGCAGCGATTCAAAGAGCTTGGGGCTCTGGGTGCTGCCACTGCCACAGTGGCAGTGGCTGGAGCCCCAGGCCCTTTGGAATCATTGGGCCCCAGGGCAATTAGCTCCTATGCCCCCCTGTTGGCAGGGCTGCATGCAGCTCAGGAATTTGCAACCAGTGTGAGGATTTCAGCAGCAGGTCCAGTGGGCATGGGAGTTATGGAGGAGGATTTGGGGGGAAGAGTTCCTCTCTGCAGAGGGTTGGGCAGACAGCTGATGTGTGCCAAGCAGATTGGTACTGCCTATTGGCCATACACAGGGCACTAATATGCACATTTTGGGTACGGAGTCCTAAGACGCTGTCTGAAGAGTGGAATGAACTGACTGCACATCATACAAAACAGCAGCCACTCCAAGTGACTGTTTCACCTGGTATCACTGAGCAGCAGAGTACTGTGTCCCAGTATGGTCCCACTTGAGCTACACACACACACAATTGATATTAAACTCAATCCTGCAGGGTCACCAGAGGGACTCTGAAAAGGATTCCCTTACTGTCCCTTTATTGCCTTGCTAGGACTGCATCACCATCAGTGAGGCAGGATGCCATGAGTAAAAAGGAGAAACAAAGTAGATGTATGATCAAAGCCATCCCTGCATGGACACTTCCAAGAGGTGGAAGTCCGCAAAGAGCTTTGCCTTTGAAAATCCCCTTACTTCAAAATACAACTGTGGAAAGCTACTGAGTGACAAGATAGCAGGAAATGCTGGATAACCTGGTTCCTTTAGAACTCCTCCCTCCAGGCACCGATCTCAGATGAAAACACTGGCATATTCTAAATCGAGCAAGCACTGGGGTGGCAAAGATTAGTGACAATATGACCAAGTGGAAGCCAAGAAACAATCCCAAATGTGAAGGCAGAGTTTCTAGTTGCACGCCTGAACATTGCCTGATGCAACAACTCTATTGTATGCAGAGTTGTTGTAGCGCTTTTGATCCCAGGATATCAGAAAGACAAGGTGGATGAGGTAATACCTTTGGACCAATTTCCATTGGTGAGAGAAACAAGTTTTTGAGCCACACAAAGCTCTTCTTCAGCTGCTGTGCTCCCAAGAAACTATTCAAAACAAGTGACAGCACCAGCTCTTGGCTGTGGTTTTGGAGAGACAAGCTAAGAGGAAAACTAGCCACTGGAATGAGGCAACTGGGGCCAACCAATCAATCAGTCTGTCTCTCCTTCGCACTCAACATTGCACCTCTATTATAAAACCTTCAGAGGGGTAGCCGAGTTAGTCTGTAACTGGAAAAACTTAAAACACAACGAATAGTCCTGCAGCACCTTAAAGACTAACAAAAGTGGGTGATTTAATAGCTCTCTGATTGTAATGGCTGTTGCATCTCTTGATACTGTCTATGCTGAGCTGGTATGTAGATGGATAGCTGGCAGTTGAAAGGTTAAGTGTATGTCTTCCCCTCTTGCTCCTTGGGAATGATGCAGGCAACTCCTTTGGATTCATGCATAGGTTTTAAGGCCAGTAGAGACCATTATGCTAATCTAGGCTGACCTCCTGCATAATGCAGGCCACTGACTTTTACTCAGATTCCAGCATCAAACTGAGTTAGAACCGATCGTTGAGAGACACCCAATCTTGATAAAAAGACTGCTGGGGGTGAAGAATCCACCATATCCCTAGGTAAATTGTACCAGAGATTTTAAAAAAACGTATTTCTAATCTAAATTGTTTAGCTTCCAGCCATTGGATCTTCTTATACTGCTAGATTAAAGAGCCATGTACTATCAGAAATCTCTTCCCCTGTGGGTGCTGTGAGAAGATAGTCTCACCTCTTAACCTTCTTTTTGATAAGCTAAGAGACTGGCATGTATTTGGGGGTAGCAGAACAAAACAGCAGAGTTCAGTGTTACTGGGCCCACTGCATTTCTGGTCTCTCCAAGGGTCTCAGGCCTTGAGCCATCATCTGAGCTTGGGGTGGAATCATGTGATTCTCCCACTCTCATACCAGGCCTTAGATTGTAATCCCCTGGCATTAACCGTGATTACCTCAAAAAGTCTGATTTATGTCCAGACCCTGCAATTCTACTCCCTTCTCTGGGGCAAGGGCAGTGGTAATCAGTGAACAACAGTCTCGTTAAAGCAAAAATGTTATTTATGTAGAACAAAAGCCGTTCAGAGAGAGCACATAATAAAAACTGTCAACCACACACTGTGTGCCTGTCTGTTTTAATCATCTTACATACGGGGACCCTAGTAAGGCAAGCTCACTATAGACTTTCCCAGAAAGCCTCCGTCAGCCTTTGTGTCAGAGCTCATTGACAGCACCCTGGACAGCCCCTAGCAACTCTGCCCCCTTCACGGGACTAAAGCTATAGCCCTTTGGCAACTTCCAGCTCTGACAAAACAAGATTTGCAACAGGGGACAGGATTTCTAAAGCTTACAGCATACTCTGTCGTCTTTCAAGTGTGTGCCTACATGTTCTTACCTGGGAAGCTATTGTGTTGCTTCCCTGTTTATTCTTCCCACAGCCTCCTACTACACTAGATCAATGCATTCACACGGGCAAGTCTTAACAACAATGTACAATTTCCCCTCACTGCTCAGGTCACATTCAGGAGCCAGAAAAATGTTACATCTCAGTATTCATAACATTATGGCAGATTATTACATAGCAGATCCACTTCTGTCCCAGTGACCACATAACAAGGTGCAGCATAATAAGCTCCTGGTTTCTAGGGCCTGCCCCCAACATAAGGCTCCAGCTTAGTGTAACCCTTGTGTCCTTTATTCTTTTGCAGTTTCCCCACCACCAGTATCCCGCTAAATACAAACTTTTCAGGGCTTTTCTCCGCTCCCAGTTAGAGAGTCACCGGCTAGGAAGCTTCCAACTCCCGCTCTGGCTGCCACTGCCACCAACTTCTGGTTCCCTTCCAGCCTTTGTAGCCTCTGGCTCCTCAGGCAGGCAGGCATTGCCAATCTTCAGTCAGGCATCAGACTTCCCCCCAGCCCCAATCTGTTCTTCTCGATTGAAGCTGAGAGAGGAGGGGCTAACGGGATGCTTTTGCACCAGCACCCTGACCCAGGTCACCACAACAGCAGGTTAAAGTTGGACTCATGTACCCCTTGTTCTTTGGGGTTCCCACCAAGATGAGCTTCTGCTAGGGCACTACCCATTCAGGAGCATTTGGCTAGCTCAGCCTCTGCTTGCTTCTACCTCACTGCTTTTAGTAAGTTATGGATGTCCATGGCTCAGCAAGTGAGTGCTGACAGGGGGCTCTGCTAACAGCATGGCTTCCCAGTGCCAACTCTAGAGCCCCATAGGTGCAAGTGGATTTTCTGGCTCACAACAAATTCACCAGAAAAAAATAATTAACTGAGCACGGATCTCAGACCCAGGGAACAACCGTGGGCCATAAAGCAAACAAGCAGCAGTGTGCTTTCCACTGGCACATGCATCCAGAGAGATTAATACGCACCAAGCAGCCTTGCGCAAGGGGGGAGAGACACTCAGTAGGTTCTTCTCATTAGCTCATTGTTCCAGCTGAGTTCATGACCCACCAGCTCCTGGCAGCCCTCATTCTGCCTCCTTGGCACCACAAATTAGTGGATAGCTGGGGAGGGGTATGGACACTTCCTTAGGCCTCTGAGGGGAAAGAGGAGGACAAGAGGAAAAGCCATCTCTAGCGAGCTGGGATGCAAATGGATACTAGGAAAAGATGCCATTGCCCCTCTGCTGGCAGCCCCTCAATCAGCCCTAAGTTTATGCCTGAAGTGGGGGAGTCTGACCTATGTGCAAGGGAGAAAAGCAACCATGGTTTAGTTTTAAAGGGCACTGGGGCTGGCAAAACTGGAGAGCACGTGCAAGCAGGAAAGGCAGTTTGGGGCACAGAACATGCACAAGGAAGCCAGGGGGAATGAGAGCAGGCCATGGGACTCGTGCTTGGCAGAATAGCAAGTAGGAAACAAAGGAGAAGGGCCCACAGGGGCTGCAGCAGGGTGACACCCCTATCAAATTGTAAAGGGCAGCACCCACTGCTTCCTGATACAAGCGACCCCCATTACTGCACTGGGTCCTCAAAATCAGCAGGCATCCTCTCTCCCCCCATTGCAGGCAGCGATTAATCACATCAGGTCCTGCTGCCTGTGAGCAGAGAGACACACACTAGCAGGAATGGGACTATCCTTAAGAGCCCAGGGCCCTGGTAGATATGACACAGTGCCACCTAGTGGAACAGAGATTGCACATACACTTGACACACATTTCACGTATGTGACAGAATGGCATGTGTTTGGAAGATTTACAAAACACACATTCTGGGGCAGCAGAGCCAAACCATTCCAAGAAGGAAGAAAAATGCCAGGTGCTGAAAAGATTTTTCATAGCAGAAACCCATAGAGAGGAACTGAGTAGGGCTTGGGACTAGCATGCACCCTTTTAACCTATAGAAACATAGGGTCAGATTCTGTTCCAGATGCAAATATTTGGTGGCTCTGAGGGCACTGTGGATATAGGTTCATATCTCAAAAGCACCACAACATTTGCAACAATTTATTTGGCAGTCTGTTGAAGATCCAGGACTGGAATAGCAGGTGGTGAAGCAAGTCAATATTGAGGTGAATTGGTAGTGTGGAGGGAGTGGGATAGTAAGGGAGGGGTCAGAGTTAAGGGCATCAGCAGAACTATGGGCAGAGGGCTAGGACAGGAAGAGCAGAGTGGAGTTGTAAGTCAGGATTGATGTGCATTGCAGGGACAGGTGACTCATGGTAGCACGCAGGAGGTGCACTGCCTCCCTATGCTCTGCCAAAATTTTAATTGCTACATGTGGTACCCCCACATGTCCCCTCCCTGTCCCGCTTGGTGGCCTTCCCTGAACCCCTCCCCTCACAGGCACCAGTTGCCTATGATCACAGAGCTTTTTGAAAGTCCATAATGAGATTAGGGGGCACAGCAGGTGCATAGGACAACCTGTGTATACGAACCCTACATGATGCCTGCTTGCATTAGACCTTGCTCTAGCTGTCACGAAAATTTGTTCCATTCACAGAGAGGGGGACAAACACTTCTTGTGTTACACTAAAGAAAGGTCAAAAAATCTTCCACATTCCTGTCTGGCCCAGCAAAGCCAGCTGACTTCTTAGGCCCCATCCTATTGAAGTCCGGTGCTGCTTTCTGCTGCTGACAGTCTGCCAACCCAGTGCCACAGCTCCAACCCCTGCATGCTCTAACTAATGCTTCTGAAAAGGCATTGGCTGGGTTCCCCTATCTCTCAGCAGCACCTGCAACTCCATAGCCTGCACGCTTGTCCTGTTTGCTATTGTTCACCTTCAATAGCTCAGCTTTTGTGTTTCAGCACCAGTTCCTTTGCCAGGCAGGGCCCTGTGATAGCCTCCTCCCACTGCTCAGAGTGGGCCAGCCATATGGAAGAGCTGGAGGCAGATTCCCTTGCTTATCTTTCTCTCTGATACGTCTCTCTTCCCTCCCCTTCCCTTTTATTCTTTAACTCAAGAATAGAATGAAAACACCTTCCTCTCACCCCCAATAGCCCCAGATGGCAGCAGGAGGAAGCTAGGCTTCTTCTTATTGATTCGCAAAAAGAAAATACATAGACACGACTTGGTAGCATTGTATCAAAAGCCACAGCCATGCTGCACTCAGATCTGTCCCGGGAGACTGGGACTCATCTCTTCTGGCTGCTTGAAGGCTCAGTTATTCTCCGGGGATCTCTGGCACTTTAAACTGCCACTACTGAGTGGAAGAATCACATGCATCTGCGGTTGGCAAAGGTTTCCCCTGTCGAAATCAAAGGAGACTGCATGGAAGCTGTATAGTTTCAGTACAGCCGGGGAGCAATAAGATGCATGAAGAGGGGCTGAGGGAGCTAAATTTATACACCCGGGAGGACAGAAGATTTGATGAGGGGAGGGGGCAAAGGAAGAGGACATGATCAGTCTATAAATACTATCAAAGTAACAATATAAAGGAAGGATGAGGGATTTGTCACAGTCTTGCAAGGTAGAAGGATGAGAAGAAGTGGCCTTGAAACTTGAGAGAAGGAAAATTTATTCTAGTTGTTAGGAAACAGCACTCAACTGTGAGAGCAGATGTCATGAAAAGCAACCCAGGATGTGGGGTATGTGTGTGTGTGGGGTGGGGGGAGGGGGGGAAGGGGGGGTGGAAGTTCCAGAGATTCCGGAATAGGATAGCTGGAATATATTGCCATAGGAAGTCAGACTCAAGGAACCCAGTAGCCTTTCCTGACTTTTCCCTGATTTTTAGGGGGTTAATATATTATATCTTACAGGCTTGCCAATGGATCTGACCAGGAGATAATAAGGTTCTTGTCCCAGAATCAAGCTACGCAGAATTAAATATAGTGACTTTATTATCTTGTAAGGATCCTTGGGGTGTGTGGCAAGAATACACGTGCTGAGGACAAAACAAAGTATTAGAGACTTCTATTAAAATAAATGAAAAAGTTACCAAGGCGCCAAACCACAGAACCAAAAGGAGCTAATACAGTATGGGTTTACCTGTGGTCCCAGCCATTACAAAAGCTTCCTAAACTGGCATGCTCACCCTTCCTTGGGGGCCTGGTGGTCTGAGATGCAGGACCAGCCTCATTCCTTTATGCCCAATGGGTCAGGTCCCTCAGTGCTCTCGACTGATGTTGAATAATTGAGTGGAAGGGTCAAATGATGAACAGCTAAACAGCAAAGAGGCTGAAAACTAACAAGGCAAAAAAGCTAAAGCAGACACCCCCCTCAAAAAGCTCAAAGTGACCCCCACATACTGTTTTGCCCCTTATAGGATCTGAGCATTATCCTGAATATTCATGTCAGTGCCCAACCTTCCCTGCCCAAATTTAATTTCTTCACCCACATAATAGTGAGGGGGGCACTTATTCTGTAGGCTAGCATACTCATGCCTCTTAGTGACAATTAGCTCATTCTCACACCCCGTCACTTCATGTCTGACCCAGTTGCTGTTACTTCCATGTTCTTGCAGTGAGGTCTGTGGTCACTTAAGGCAGGGATGCTGGACCAGGGACAGGCCATGGGGCCACAGCCCCACCACTTTTTCTTGGCCATAAGGGTGAGTTACGGGTGGAGCAGAGAAGTGTGAGCAGGGGGTAGAGTCTTGTGGGAAAGAAGCAGCATAGGAGTGGGACCTCAGGGGAGGGGGCAATGTGGGGGTTTAGGAAGAAGAGGTGGCTGGGGGGCAGGACCATAGTTTGGGTGCTGTTTCCCCTCCCCCCACTTTAGGTAGCTTCCCACACTCCTGTGTTCAGTCCCAACTTTCTTAGGTAAATACATGTGGTTCCCCCAAATCTCAAAGGGTAATCATTAGACCGTTTAGCTGTGCCAAAGGTCACCAGCATACTTAACCATACTTGTGCTTAAGCTGATTATACAGGATACAGGCCTGTAGGTTCCTCGCGCGACAGCCAAATATAAGAAAGTAATTCAATACAAGAACACAAGCCAAAGATATTACAGACAGCAAACCAGTAAGTAAAGGCAGATATAACCCAGACCATCTGAGAACCAGTGTCTTCTCCTTTTCTCACCTTTCATGGGTGTCAAGTGAATTCTGAAGAAGAGGTAGGAGTTAGCACTGCCCTTCCCCAACCCACTGAGTCCAAATGCTCCTGGGACTGAGGGTGTGCAGCTAAATGTAGGATTTGTGGATGAATATTCTGCCTCCATTTTGTCTAGTAGCTAATAGACTGACATCCCCCCAATCTCCTCTCCTGGGCTCCTGATGACTTCAAGAGGGGAGGATGGAGCTAGCCCAATATAGGTAGGTGATGGGAATAGCTCAGTGCTGCATATTGGGGCCGAAAGACAAGTTAATGTGGTCTCTGAGGGTCTTCTGTTCTCAGCAGCATTGCCAGGTACCCAGATTATATCCGTCATCAGCCATGATTTTTACAGTGATCCATCCAGTCACCAATCTGGTCAGTTAACACTTCCTTGTTTACTAACAGATCTAGTTTGAGACCCTGATCTTCAAAGCCCACAATGAATTGGACCACAGCTATCTGGAGAACCGTTTTTCTCTTCTCATGGCTCTGACAGCTCATCCTCTGGGAAAACAATGGAGTTAATAGTATGAAGAATGAAAATAATGGGAACTTGTGGGCTAGAGACCCAGGACAGCTGTGGAACCTCCTTTTCACTATGGCAGGCTAGTCATTAATCTCTGGCCTCACTAATACATCCAGGAATAGCTCTGGCAGGAGGAAGTGGGATGGACAGCTAGATGAAAAGAAGAGAAGAAAGATGGGCAAAGAAAGAACAAAATCAATCATGCCCTCATTCTGATGGTACATAGGAAGGCAGGCTGGGATTTGCAGCCTTTCTGATTCCATGACCACTAGTATTCAAATGCTGTGCTGATGGATACATTATGCACAGGCTAAATGCCTTCATCTCAGACATGGGGTTTGTGAGGGACGAGGCCACACCTGTCCTAGGGAACCCTCCTGAGCCCAGGCAGGAAGTCACCTTGGGACCATGTGAGTGCTGTTAGCAACCGATGTAATTCACTTTGGTTTCCAGTAAGGAGTGAAGCAGCTGTGCTGGGAGGAGGGGGAGGCCTTTCCACAGCCCTCAAGATGTTTCCTAGCAGGTGTGCTGCATTGTGAGCTCAGTTTAATCAAACCTTCCTGTTACCTGCTAAAATATTCCCTTTGTTCTGAAACGCAAATGACAATTGCACAGAGGGGTCCAGAAACAGAACGGTGCCTTTCCATCTGCTCCTGGCCTCAAGCCTTTATGGGTCATTTATAAAATAGACTTGGACCAGACATTAGGAATCAGTCATGGCCTGGCATTCCAAGCATGGAATAGATGAGGCCTAAATTGGTCTCTACCATCTTTAGCTGCTAGGGCTAATAAGCATAAATGATTTTCAGAAATGACATTATTGTAAACTATCAGCGTGTACACACACATGCAGGTGCATGTAGTTATTATGGTCACAGACCAGGCTGTTTTCTGATCAGGGACATTCATTAGTTACATCTATAAATTCAAAGACTATGCTCACTACTGGCTCAATTGTCCATCCCTGCATTCCCCACACTAAGTTTACAGTGCTAGTTGTCCCAGTTAAATCAATGAGACTATTCCAGAATAAGGAACTCCTCAGAATGAGAAAGGTGGGGGGTAGGGGATCACATTGGTCCTATGGAAGTGTGACAAGGATCTCAAATTTAGTAGCCAAATTCTTCCTTGAATTAAAAACTCATTTACTAACCTCCTAAAGCACTTGAACACAAAATACTGCTACAAAACCAATAGTATTTCACAAAAATATGTGGATATATTCAGTGTTCTCCAGAGATTCCAGTTATATTAGCTGCAGGGATTGCAACTTTTTAGAAAAAGCTCATATAGTATATGAAATAGGCTACATATATTTGAGGTTCCTGGAATGGATGTTTTAGAAATAGATTTGTATTGCTTATTTTTAGTAATAATTTGAATACTAGCTTATTACTGTATATATTAAAGGGGATGGGAGCAACGCCTTTAAGAAAAGGGTGGAGGCAGAGTGAGTTAGCTACTGCAGGGGATAGAGGAGTGTTGTGTGTGCGTACGCCCATGCATGGTCCTGGCTGGGCACTGAGGGTATGTCAACACACAATGCAAAACAAGGGTTAGTGGGACTCGAATCAGCTGACTTATGTTAGGGAACCATGAGCTTGCTTAATGTGGATAGTTAATGAGGATAGCTAATGTGACATCAATTTAAAAAAAAAAGAGTTCTAGAGATGATCCTGGCAATTACAGGCTGTTAAGTCTAACTTCAGTACTGGGCAAATTGGTTGAAACTATACTAAAGTACAGAATTGTCAGACACATAGCTGAACACTTGTTTGGGAAAAGTCAACATCATTTCTGTAAAGGGAAATCATATCTCACAAAACTACTAAAATTATTTGAGGAGATCAACATGCATGTGGACAAGGGGGATCCAGGGATATAGTTTACTTAGATTTCCAGAAAAGCTTTGACAAGGTCTCTCGCTAAAGGCTGTTGAGCAAAGTAACCTGTCATGGGATAAGAGGGAAGGCCCTCTCATGGATTGATAACTGGTTAAAAGACAGGAAACAAAGGTTAAGAATAAAGGATCAATTTTCAGTATGGATAGAGGTAACTAGTGGTGACCTGCAGGGGTCCATAATGGGACCAATCCTATTCAACATATTCATAAATGATCTGGAGAAAGGGGTAATGGTGAAGTGGCAAAATTTACAGACGATACAAAACTACTCAAGATACAGACTGCGAAGTCCAAAACAGACTGTGAGGAGCTTCAAAAGAATCTCACAAAACTAGGTGACCGAGCAATAAAATGGCAGATTAATTTTAAAGTTGATAAATGCAAAGTAATATTGGAAAACATAATCCCAACTATATGTACAAAACGAGGGGACTAAATTAGCTATTACGACTCAAGAGAGATATCTTAGAGTCATTGTGGATAGTTCTCTGAAAACATCCACTCACTATGCAGCAATAGTCAAAAAAGTAAACAGAATGTTAGGAATCATTTAAAAAGGGATAGAGAATAAGTCCGAGAATATCTTATTGCCTATATATAAATCCACGCTACACCCACACCTTGGATATTGCATACAGATGTGGTGGCCTCATCTCAAAAAAGATATCTTGGTATTGGAAAAAGTTCAGAAAAGGGCAACAAAAATGATTAGGGGTTTGGAACAGCTGCCATGTGAGGAGAGATAAATAAGACTTGGACTTTTCAGCTTGAAAAAGAAACGATTAAGGGGGGATATGATAGAGGTCTATAAAATCATAACTGGTGTGGAGAAAGTAAATAAGGAAAAGTTATTTACTTGTTCCCAGAACACAAAATATTTGAATCCCAGAATGAACAATGTTCTCTTTGAGAAGCTGAGCAATGTGATTCAGGGTGTAGCATTTACACAGATAGAACATGTCAGTGCTCAACAATGCTTGGCCACTTAAAGCACGGCACCCACATGGGCACCAGCTACAGCTGGTCAAGACACTTGAATTTTGAAATATTTTGACATTAAAATGAGATACTTTGTGTGAAAAATATTCCCATTTCTCAACCAGCTCTAGTGCTGAATGGACACCCTTCTGTTAGTGAGGTGCCAGCACCCTGCTCCACTCAGTCCCCACCCTGGCTCACTGGGACAAACTTCCCGCAGCGCTGGCATCCCCCAGTTACAGTAGGTGCCTTTAGAAAGCCACAGAACCACAGTACACATGTATATGCACACACCCGGCAACAAACCATGCAGATATGTGAAAATATTCACAGGCAAATACCTAGGTAGATTTATTCATGAATTCTTGAAGCCTGATTCACCAGGAGACATCACTTTTAAGCACTATCACTTCTTTGTCTAAAAGGCTATAAAGTTGAAATAACACAATGATGAACAAGGCCTCACATTTATTCTTAGGTTTTTTCTTTATAAGTACCTCCCCTTCCCTGGACACCCATATGTGACATCTCTGCGGACTGGTAGGACGGAGGAGAGCATCAGCATGCTCAAAACTTCAGAAGTGTCTCTCCCTCCCTGCCGTCAAGCTACCACACATCACCACTGCTGCTCCCATCACTGCTGCTGAGCAAAGGCCTCCTCTGTGCTATTCCTATTATTATTAAACATATATTTTACCACAACACGTAGTGAGCAATCAGTTCAAGGATGCCTCATGCCGAGTGCTGTACAAACGCATAGTAAATGATGGCCCTCCCCTAGAAGCGCATCTATCTGTCCCAGCTGCCTGCCACCATCTTCACTGCAGGGGGAAGGCCTCTCTGCACTACCTCTACCCATGAATTCATCTCAGCCACTCTCAGCCCCATGGTAGTGTCAGAGAGACTCTTGCCTTGTTGCTCCATATCCTGGCTAGGCCTGCTTCACCATCCTACCTGAGTTTGTACTGCGAACAGATGGGCCCTGTGGTGAAAACTGGATAACCCTTACCTATTTCCCCCCATGTCCTGGCTATGCCCCATCAGCATTTCCCCTCAGTCCAGTTTCACCCGCTTAACTTCTATGAAAGAAGTTATAGTATTTCTTTAACCCTTGCCTCTCAGCCTGGACTGCTCCCAAGTGCACATCTCCTTCACCAGATGGGGAGATAGACTTGGAGATGGGTGGTTTGAGGGCCTGGTTATACCAGACTGGTGTGCTAAGGAACCAGCTGCCTTGCAAACCACCCAAGACACACCTTGTAAACATGCCTGGCCCATAGGTTTACTCAGGATTCAGAGAGCACTGTTCTGAGAGCACTATTCTGCCAGACCCACCCAAGCCATCATTATTTTGCAAGCAGAGACAAACACTTCCATGCTGTGTCTCACACACATCCTACAACTCAGTGAAGCTTGATTGGCATGACGTGTTATGCAAGTGCTGCCAAATGGTAGGGAAGCTGAAACCCATGACTCTCTGTCTAAAGCTGGCACAAGGTACCCAGGGCAAGGCCTCAGCCTGCATAAGGGGTTAATGCACAGCGTTAGGTATCTCTGTTGCTCTATGTGGTCTCAGTGGCTTGCCCTCCCCATGCTCAGGCCTGTTCTTCCTCCTTGTCCCTTTTGGATGAAAAGTCTTTTCTTTTGTCTCTTGTCAACTGGGGACTTTCCTTCAGAGCCCTCGTGTGCAGATCCTGGAGCAGAAAGGGCCCCCCCAGGCCTGTCTCTCCCTGGCCTGCTGGTTGCAGTCCCTCTTGGCTGGGCTTGGACTGGGCTTTTGGATGTCATTTTTGCTTCTGGTATAGGGTCACCAGTTCTGCTGTGGTGAGGAGTCTGCCTCAGGTTTGCACAGCTCCCTGCAGTGAGGAATGTGCTGGGATGAGAGATCCCTGCAGGCATCTGTAGCAGTCTAGTTGGTGGTGATGCTTGTTGTTGTTGTTTCTCGTTTTCCCAGCTCTGACATGGCTTTCTCCAGTGTTGCCATAACAACAGGCGTTAAGAGCTTGTTGACATTGCCCTGTTGTACTAATTGCACATTTTCCTGCCTCTGTTACATGCCAGTTGTTCCTTTCAAAAGGCTGAAATTGCTTTTGGCCAGTCAGTCTGTTCCCTTGCTGACTCCATGGGTCTGATTAGGGAGCTTGACTAAAGGAATAAATGACCCAGAAATGCTCTAGGGGAATGTTGTTTAACCCTGCTCAGAGCAGGTCTAGATGACGCAGTGACTAAAATGCTGATGGCCACCTGTGTCGTGTCTACACAAGTGTTCCCAGTGTTGCTCCGATTGATGGATCTGAAATTGTGGTAGCAATGATGGGAAATGTTAGGGATGAATGGTATCTACAAGATCTGTGAGCCTGACTGTGCTGGCTAGAGCCAGCTATAGTGCATATAGCTGGTGCCACGCAGGCTTCCAACCCACTCAATACATGTACCCGGAACCTGTGCATGAAGTTGATAAATTGGAAAGGGTTCAGAGAAGAGAGACACAAGAATGATTAAAGGGTTAGAAAACCTGCCTTTCAGTGACAGACTCCAGGAGCTCCATTGATTTAGCTTAACAAAGAGAAGGTCAAGGGGTAACTTGATTACAGTCTACCCATAGCTACATAGGTAACAAATATTTGATAATGGGCTCTCCAGTCTGGCAGATCAAAGTATAACATGGGGCAATGGCTAGAAGTTGAAGCTAAACACATTCACACTAGAAATATGGGGTGCAATTTGAACACTGAGGATAATTAACCACTGGAACATTTTACCAAGGGTTGTGGTAGATTCTCCATCACTGACAATGTTTAAATCAAGGCTGGAAGTTGTTCTAAAAGCTCTGCTGCAGGAATTATGTTAGGGCAAGCTCTATGACCTGTTACACTGGAAGTCAGATTAGATGATCACACTGGTCCCTTCTGACCTTGGAATCTATGAAAACCTAATCTCAGGGACCAGGACAGGTCAAAAGCAAGGGAACTTGTGAGTCAGGAGTGAGAGTCACTGGCAGAAGTGTGTGAGGCTGAGGGCTGGAGTAACAGGTGCCGCAGTTCAGGGCTAAGGTACATCAGAAAGGCTCCATGGGGGGGAGCTTGCACAGAGCCCACCTTCACTACTCTTGGCTCTGGCCAACTCCATCAGGCTCTCACTCTGTCCTAGAAAGGAAGGGGCATGATGACAATGGGCCTGGCTGAGATGTGTAGCTGTCCAGGCTTTGCACAAGTGCTCCTGAGGCCTCTTTGGGCTGAGGCCAGGAGGGATAAGGTGAAGGGCTGAGGAAAGTGTTACTCCAAGGCCATTACCCAATGCTCTGGCCACCACAGCAAGGAAAGGGGAGAGATTTGGAGGCAGAATCGAGTCTGTCGCCTATGGGCAGAGAGTGGCAGTGGGAACGTTCTGTTAATTAGTGTCTGGCTCCAAACCATCCGGAACATTCAAACTTCAGAGTCTCTCACTAGGAGGTCCTCCTGCTGTCAGCTCACCTGATGGAGTTACCTCTCTGGGTCTGGCAGCCTGGCTGGGCTCGGGCCCAGTGATTTCTGAGGTGGAACAGCTGTATTGGAGGCAGGGAAATGATGCGGCTCTGCACCGCCACAGTGACCCAGGCTTGTTCTCTGCAAGGTTGGAAGTGCTGGAGAGACTAGGGCCTTGGCCCAGTGCTCCTGCTCACCTGGATGATGAGACACAGGAAACCTTATTATTTGCCACTCTGGACTGGTGCTTAGTGCAGGAATGATTTGGGGATAGACAGCTGTATGACTTCCACCTTGCCCTGGTGTTTGCAGTCTGAGGGCTATTTTGATTGATATTCTGCTTTTCCTAGAGGGATAAGAAAAGCCAGATCACAGCAGCACTCAGAACAACTGCCCCTTCCATGCTTGTTCCCAACGTGCTCCGTGCACCAGGGGCTAGCCACTCTGCCCATTTGGGGAATCTCTTTATGCTGCTCGGAGGTGCAAAGGACATGCTGTAACACTCCAGCTGCAGAGTAGGAGCAGGCAGACTAGCATTGAGATGTGCTAGGTGATCTGACTAATTTCTCTGTCAGGAGCACCTTCCCTTCCCTCTCTCAGACAAGGCAATCCCTGCAGTCCCATCTCTCCATGTTTAACCCAGTGGTTAATATGTAATGAAAAAGGAGCCAGGGTTCAAGCAATATTTTTACTTTCATAAATGATGAGGCAAGGCCGGAGGTGCTGGGTTACGAATAGCTAAGCCTAGAGGTGCTGGGACTCAGCCCTGGCACAAATTAAGCACTGGGTTTCCCTCCTACTCTCTGGGTATCCCATTTGTGAGTTCACTGGTTCTGCTCTCTGCTGAGAGCACAACGACTAGGAGGATCAATTCCATTGATCCATCCATGTTTCCAAACTGCACTTAGGTCACCTTGAGAGTCTCTCTGTTACAGTGCTAGCATCCCAGCTTCTCCAGCCCTGCTCACAAGAGTTCCTCTCAGCCTCAACACACTAACACTCCAACCTTCCCAGTACCCCATTGTGGTCGGATATGAGCAGAGGCTAGCGACTAATCAGCTCTGCCCTCCTCAGTGAGGGCCACTGCAAGGTAGCAAACTTGTCACTGATCTACTCAGCCCTTTGCATGGGTGGCAGTGTGGCACCCTGTGTGGGGAAAGCTGGGCTTTCTATTGGACCTGGTGGATCCCAGGAAGGGATGTGAGTGTCTCAGATCAGTGGGCGGTGGCTCCAAGTAATGGCATTCCTCACAAAGCCTGAGATTGGCTTCCAGCGGTAAACAGAGCCACCGGTACCTTGGAGATAGCTTGGATGACTGGCAGAGCCAGGAAAATGCCAGCATTTCAGACTGGTTGAGGTGTTACACGAATTCAGTTCATGCCCACTCCATGCACATTGCCAGGGGCTTTTTCCTTGGCTGTCCCAATGCCAGTGCCACAGTGGGGCCAACAGCCACTGAGGGCCCTGGGACAAGGTGTTTGGGGGGCCCAGCTCTGTGCCCCCAGAAGGGGCAGGACCTTGGGAGGAAGAGGCGGGGCAGACAACCCTCAGCGCCACCCGGACCACAGTGCTGCCCCCCCAACCTTCAGAGCTCTCTGGAGCCTGCATCGTACAAGCAGCAAATCAAAGGGGTCTGTGGCAATTGCTCCTTTCTCTCCCCTATCCACAGGCCTGCCTACAACACCATTACCGGGGGAGGGGGCATGAGGCGCTGCAGCCTGGTGGCAGACCCACAGGCTTGTAGTGCAAACAGCAAACCCATCTGCAGCTTCCCCACACTGAAGCGATACTGCCATGGTGCAGGGTGAGGCTGAAGGGAAACCCAACCAGCAATCTGTAGGTACTGGGGGAGAGGACCTGCGGGAGCACAAGAGGCCAGCAGCTTTCCCAAGCAGAGGAAGAAAGCTGACTTCCTCCACTAATCAACATGGCCCTGAGAGAACCCACCAGCAGCTCCCCTAATCCCACCGGGAGCCTAGATGGTGGTGAAGTGACCCCCTCTCAACCTGGCTCATCCCATCAAAAGCTTGCAGTACAGAAGAGATGGGTAGAAGCTTCAGGCCATGGCCAGTTACTGTGCTGGGCTGAGTCACTCCAGAGGGAGCCCCCATCATTCATCCGCCTCTACCTCTTGAGGGGGAAAGGCTGCCCTGTTTTGTTCCTTAGTAATTTATGGCCAAGGCAGTCAGCACCTTATAAATATTGGATAAAGGGCTCCATAAATCTTTAAAGCAGAAATAAAACTGCATTTGGTGGGAGAAAATGTCACCCGCCCACTCCATCCCCATCTCTCTCTCCTTTGTCTGTACTAGAGAATGGCACCATTGCAGTTCACACTGCTGTGCTTGTAAAGGCAGCATGGAAGTCTGAGAGCCAATCAGGTGTGCTTGGTTAGTTCAGCTGCAGATTCAAGACCCACTCGGCTCACTATGGAAATGGTATAAGGAGCTGAAACACTGCAGCAAAGCATTTCCTGGGACAGCTAAACCCATCTTTAACAGAAACTCTAGTTACTTGTAGAGAGAATGAACACAAAATGAAGTTACAAAGGCAAAAACAGTTCCTCAGGTGATGCCTAAACATCTCCCACATTCTCCACAGTTCTTGCAGAACCAGCAGCAGTGATTAACAATGGTTTACAATTATCACCATGCAATTCCTTAAGAACTACTCCCCACTTCACTGTGAAACCAAATCCAGTTCTTCATACACCATCAGCATTTGCTTCATGCAACAGATGCTTTTCAAAGCACTAAACGGAGGAACAATGTTTGCAGACATGTACAGGTTGAACCTCTCTAGCCCGGCACCTTTGGGACCTGATAGGTGCTGAACCAGAGAATTTGCTGAGCATGGGAGGTCAATATTGTCTAGCAGCATTACCAACACTTCCACTGCTTACCAGGCTCATAGAAGACATTTAGGGGTAAGTTAGAGATAAATAACCACAGAAAATGCTGAAAACCAGGACTGGGTGGATATACCAAACTTTATGGGACCATGGGAAACTTGGCCTCACCCAAGATAAGGGGACATCTGACTAACTAAAGTCATGCCAGACCACTGATGTTGGCAGACCAGAGAATGCCAGAGCAGAGAGGTTCAAGCTGTACTTTGTTTGCTTTGCCTTTCCCCACCTCAGGTTTTTTTTATGGAAACTCCAAGTTTTATAAAGTTGTCGTTAGCTCCCTTTTTACACTTCAAGCTTTACAGCATCACTAAGATCATAAGAAAGAGAATTTAATTAAAAGAGTTCCAGTACCTGCACATTCAAAGAAACCTCAGTTTCCTCGGGGAGAGGGAAGGAAAGAAGGGGCTGGTGGTTGTAACAGGCAGCTAATATCCTCCTGTTCACTAGAACTGTGCTGCTGGCTTTGGAAGTCTCAGATTCAAAGAGACAGAAGGTGGAAATCTTGGAGTGAGTTCACCCCCCGGGGTAGTCACCAGGAGGAAGAGATTGTTCCAGTGGTGCAGGAACATTTTAAAAAGCGGGGGTGCTGAACCACTGCCATGCAGGGCAGCAGCTAGGAACCTGGTGCATGGGGCCAGTAGCTGAGTCCCCAGCACACGTGGCTGGCAGCTGGGATGCTGGACATTATGCTGGGAATCCAGGGGTGCTACAGCACTCTCCCCACACTCTCAGTTCCTGTGTTCCCATGAGCTACCAGAAAGAGCTGAAGAGGATGCATCCATCATGGGTAGAAGATGGAATAAGAGAAGAGAATCATCAGAGACAGAAACAGGCCGATTGCAAAGGTAGTGCAGGGCACTGATACCTCTAATCTCACAGACCCTAACCCCCCACAGCATCTGCATTTTCAAGGCAATGCCAGCCCCTCTGATCCCCCAGTCTCTGTTGCCTCATTCACTTGCAACCAACAACCCCTTGTCAAAGAAAATTCTAATCTCAAAATGCTTTCCCTTAGGGCATCCACATTCAAACGTGGGACCTCACCAGACAATGGGGATTGCAGATGTTGCCTCCAGTCTCTGCTCCATGCCTCACTGTTGTAAATCATTGGGGTCAATCGGCTGTTTACTGCACGTGAGGTTACTGGAAGCTCAGGGCGTGATTCAGGCACATTTTGGAGAAGGGCTGTTCAGACCTTTGACAAGTCAGCTTTGCCATTGCCCCTCTGTCCTGTCCTCAGCACCTTTTATTATTCTGTTCATACCTCTGGATTCACCTGGCCTGTAGCCCCCTGCTATTCTAGTGCTGGGCCCGTATAAGACAATAGCACAGGGCACAATGGTTTTGTTATGTGATTGGGCTAAGGCGCCAAACTGTCATTTTTATATAACTTAGAGTCTGGACCCATTAATTGAACAGTTTGTGAATTAACCCATGTTGCCAGCCTCCTCCCCTCACCAACCTGAGACAAATTCCACTGGCTCTCCCCTTTGACGCCATTTCAGATGTGGCACAGGTGTTCCGTGGTACCTACCGTACTGAGCCACCCAGGGAGCACCTACTTCCAACTGAGCAGCCAGGCCTAACAGCCATATAACTTTGCATGGGCTTGTGTCCTGTGAACTGTGGACAAGGTGCTCCGACTAAAGACTGCCCACCCGAGGGAACCCACAGAAATAAACTCAGCATTGCCCATGTTACAGTGGATGAAAGGCTCCCCGACCAGCTACAGAGAGAAAAACACAGAACTCCACGAACTCATTAAGGCACATGCTCGTACAGTCAAGAGCAAATCAACAATGGTTGGACATGTGGCAAATAACAGTTCTTTGGTCAAGTGTCCCCTTCTTCTGAATTCAAGTGTGGTTCATTGTGCAAACCCCAACATTGTGGGTAATGTTTAGCGGGTCACATTGCCCGCACTCAGGTTCCCTCAGACATTCTCCTGCAATTCAGTTGCAGTTAAATCATCCCATCAGCAAGCTGAGGATTGGTGGTCATGGGTATGGCAAAGGCCCATCTGTCCATCTAATCAGTCTCCCTATTGATACCATACAGAGTCATACCAAGCATCTGATCACCTTACAGAAAGTGCAACAAAGCAGCAGAGTCTGCAACCAACTTGAATTGTATCCTTTTCCCTCCTGCCTAATCTTCATGTACTCCAAGAGGCCCTTTGCCTCAGTATCAGCTATTGGTATGACAGGCTTTCAAGCAGTCCATGCTAGCACGGCCCACTCACCATCTCCAGGAAACATCTGCAATTTGCTGACACCAAAGAATCAGTTGGATTCCTGCCTGGAGGAGAAGGCAAACATCTGGAGTCCCCTTGGTTAGCTCCTGGCTCTGATGCAGAACTCATCCCCTGGTGATTAACCCCCAGTGGGAAATGGAAATTAATGTTATGACTGAATTTTGACCTTACTTTGCAGCAGGTTTTTTTCCCCCCTAATAAATCACAGAATCTCCTACAGTACTGCTCCAATGTTATAGCAGCTCCAAACCGTGCTTGGGTTTGCACAATTTCACTAATCTCCCCCTGCCAGCTGAGGAGTTTCATAGCCACTGCTCACAAAGTGGCGTGGATACAAAGTGACTAGCCCACCTCCAAGGGAAACAAGTGAAGAATCACAACGTGCCATTTCCCTTCTGCATGTGAAACAGTCCTGCTGCCACCAAAACTTGGGAGAATCTTGCTAGAGGCTGGGGGGGGGGGGGTCACACTGTGTGAAAAGGTTTCTCTGTAGCACAGGGGTGGGCAAAAGGGCCTCCATGGGCCGGATCTGGCCCAACAAGTGGGTTGATCTGGCTCGCGGAGGTCATGCCTTTACCCCGCGCCCAGGGCCTAGGGATGGGGGAGTGTGTGGTGCTTAGAGTCAACCCTGGCAGGGAGTGAGAGCCTCCAAGGCCTGGAGGGAGCATGCAAAGTCTCCTCCCACCTTGCAAGGGGCTTGAAACTTAGAGTCAACTGCCAGCTGCTGCTCAGCTGGCTGGTGACTGTAAGCATGGTGCTCCCTTGCAGGACGGGGACAGACTTAGCATGCTCCCCCTGCCCCCAGGCCCTGATTGACCTGGGGGCATGGGGGGGAAACACATGAAGTCTCCTCCTGCCACCCAGGCTGTGGGTGCCTAGAGGGAACCACCAGTGTTCAGAACAGCTGGCAGTTCTCTCTGGGGGAAGCGGGGGCAAAGACTTCACATGCTCTCCCACCCATAGACCAATCAGGATTTGTGGGCAGGGAAGCACGGAAGTGTCTTTGCCCCGCCCTTCCACCTCAGGCCCCGCCCCTTCCGGGGTAGCCCGGGGCCACTTCAAAAATTTCTGAAGTGGCCCCCGGTCAAAAATTATTGCCCACCCCTGTTCTAACACGAGCAGTAAATACTGACTGAATACTGACTGCCCTTCTGATTGTTGAACCCCACCCAAATGGGTAACAGCTTCTCCCTCTGGGTGGTGTCCACAGTGCTGATGTTATGAATTATATTATTGGTCAGCAATGCAGCCCTCATTAAGGGCTTCATCCAGCTCCCATAGATGTCAGCAGCAAAACTCCTACTGATATTAATGGAGCAGGATCATGCTAGGAGTCAGCAGGAGACTCGGAAATAGCCCCCTGAATGAGACATTTTAATTCTAAGTACAATTCTGCTCTTACACAAGGTGAAAAGGGCATTTACTGCTGTGCTGCTTCTCAGGGAACCACGTGGAATAGGATGATACCAGCTTTCTGCTCATGGCCTTGACAGAGCTGTATATCCTCTGCCATATGAGGGATCTGTAAGACAAGCACTTCATGGAGCACAAATTCAGTCCAGCAAAGTCTTGGGCTGAGTTTTCAGCAAAAGGGGCATCTGAGGTTAGATGCAAGCCTGCTCTTGGTAGCCTCTTCGTGCTGAGCTGCCGCAGAGGGATGCCATGGTGTGAAACACTTTCACACATTAACTGTCAAATAAGGGAATGAGAGACAGAGAGACTCAGCAAGTGATTTGATTAGGTGTGATATAAAGTGCATGGCCAGGGATGTTATCACTCTGGGTTTTTTACACTTGTTAGCATGGCACGAGGGCAACATACAGAGAGTTCACAGAGGTGCTGAACAGCAGGTGAGCCTACTAAATGGAGGTATAAAGTCATGCTGGGAACTTTTTTTAGTGTTGTCAGGTTCCTGTGCTTTTCACTCTGAGCTCATCCCTTAGGGATCCTAGCAGCTTCACCCCTAGTCACTGCACCAGCTTCACAGTTTGTCCCTGGGCTGCAGGGAGAAGGAGCTAAAGGAAAAGAGGAAAAAGGACAGAATTGGTCTTCGAAGGTTTAAGCAAGTGTATAGAGATGGACAAATGGAGCCAAGAAGTAAAGCTGCTGGAGCGCCAACCTCCATCCAAGGGCAGAGGAGGATTTGGGGAGGGTTGAAGTACAAGGGTGGGAGGGGAGAGAGATCTTTTATGTTTTGCAAGACAGAAATATGCAATATATCAGAGTACGAACACATAACAGACCATTTGTGACTGGTGACCCGCACCACCATTGTCCCTATATTCATGCCTCTCCTCAAATCCACTCACCCTGGCCCCTTGCTAAACCAACTACCTTAACCCGAGCCTCATGCTCCCAAACCCAGTTATCAGGTTTTATGAATTTGGGAAGAGCTGCCTAATACAGCCTGGTCTGCAGAATCAAGGGAGATTTCAGCGGGTTCTCAGGTTATGGGGGCATTACTGCACTGATCTGGGGTTCTACTCTGCCAGTGATGATGGACAATTAAAAGATCAAAAGGAGCTAACATAATGAAATGGCTTTTGCAAATGGAAAACACGCCTCACCTATCTATTCAAATTCTTTGAGGGGAGAACAACTATGTAGATAAGAGTGATCTTGCAGATATATTGTACTTGGACTTTCGGAAAGCTTTTGACAAGGCCCTTTTCCAGACTGGTCTCTTAAGCAAAATAAGCAGCCATGGGGTAAGAGGGAAGATCTTTTCTAGGAACAGTAACTGGTTAAAAGACAGGAAACAACAGGTAGGAATAAATGGTCAGTTGCAAAGAGTAAAGGGTGGTATCCTTGCAGGGTTTGTACCGAGACCAGTGCTGTTCAAAATATTCATAAATGGTGTGGGAACACGGGCAAACAATGAGGTGGCAAATTTGCAGGCGATACAAAATTACTCAAGACACTTAAGTCCAAATCACACTGCAAAGAGTTACATGTGACAGGACAACAAAATGGCAGATGAAATTCAGTGTTGATAAATGCAAAGTAATGCATGTTGAAAAACATAATCCCAACTATACGTATAAAATGATTGGGTCTAAATTAGCTTTTACCATTCAAAAAAGAGATCTCGGCATCATTGTGGATAGTTCTCTGAAAACATCTATTCAATGTGCAGCAGCAATCAAAAAAAGAAACAGAATGTTAGGAACCATTAGGAAAGGGACAGATAATAAGAGAGAAAATATAATATTGCCTCTATATAAATCCACAGTGTGCCCACACCTTAAATACCGTGTGCAGTGCTGGTCATTCCACCTCAAAAAGGATCTATTGAAATTAGAAAAGGAACTGAGATGGTATAGAAATGATTAGGGGTATGGAATAGCTTACATATGAGAACAGACTAAAAGGACTGGGACTTTTCAGCTTGGCAAAGAAATGACTAAGGGGGGATATGATAGAGGCCTATAAAATCACGACTACTGTGGAGAAAGTGAATAAGGAAGTTTTATTTACCCATACCCATAACACAACAATCAATGGTCACTGGAGTAAATTAATAGGCAGCAGGCTTAAAACAAACAAATGGAAGTATTTCTTCACACAATACTCATTTGCCAGGGAATGTTCTGAAGGTCAAAAGTATAACTGGGTTAAAAAAAGAATTAGATAAGTGCATGAAGGATAGGTAGGATTACCAGGTAGACCCCCCCAAAATACCAGACACACTTGATCATGAGTGGGGGGGCGGGGGGAGGGACTGGATGGAAGGGGGGCGGGACTGGCCGGGAGGAAGGGGGGTGGGAGGCGGGGCTGGCGGGGGGGGGGCAGATCAGACGCCACAGGGCTGGCTGGGAGGAAGGGCGGGGTGGGAAGCAGAGCTGGAAGAGGATCGGAGGCTGGGGGGGCTGGACAGGAGGAGGGGGGGCTGGAGGAAGGGGGGCGGGAAGCAGAGCTGGCGGGGGGGGGTGCAGCCACAGGCCGCAGCCAGAGTACAACAGGCCGTGCCCCCGGTAGGCACTCCCTCTAGTTGCTAGTTGAAGCCAGGCGGGGGCAGGGGCAGTGGCTGGGAGCCACTCCCCCTGCCTGGCTTCTGCACTCAACCAGAGGCTTCCAGCTGGGAGGCAGAGCCACGATTGGTGCTGGGAGCCTCTGGTTGTGTGCAGAAGCCAGGTGGGGGGAGTGGCTGGGAGTCCCAGCTACTGCCGCTCCGCCCCACCCGGCTTTTGCACGCGACCACAGGGCTCCCAGTGCCAATTGTGGCCCGCCTCCCAGTCGCTCCCCTGCCCCCACCAGGCTTCCGTCTGGCGCCCAGCCGGAAATTCAGAATTTTTCTACCAGACAGAGGGCGCAAATACTGGACTGTCTGGTAGAAAACCGGACACCTGGCAACCCTAAGTCAACCAATGGCTCTTAGCCAAGATGATCAGGGATGCAACCCTATGCTCTGGGTGTCCCATAACCTCTAAGTAATAGAAGCTGGCATTGGCTACTGTTGGAAGACAGGGTACTGGACTATATGGATCATTGTTCTGATCTAGTATGCCTGTTATTCTGTTCTGACTGCCTAGCATGTGGTCTATGGAGGAGAGAGGTCTAGGTTAAGGATGTGCCTGTGACCCAGCACCTTAACCAGTGACCATACCTAACAAGAGAGGCTGAACTGAACAAGAGAGATAATTCAGGGCAACATGAAAGTTTAGTTTCACTTTTCTGGGAAACCCAGGAACCCTGGAGCTGAGTTGTTTTCAACGGATCAGTCAAAAAGAAACACACAAAAGCCAGCCTCCAGCTGCTGCACCCATCTTGTCAACATTCCAGATAGTACATGGAAATGCCACACAACTCAGAGTCTCTTGAAGGAGAAGTGAGTGATGCAACTGGCAGACAAAGGATGTGCAAGTGCTCCCATTCCCCCCTGGCACTACAGGCAGTGCTGTCTTCTTCACTTGCTGAACATGGAGATTTAGAGCTCTGAGACCCTCCAGCAAGTTTACTCTGGGCACTATTTAAATTTCTCCTGAGTGTCCTCCACACAAGCACACAGGGAACACTGATTTAGAGGATATATGTCTATAAGAAATAGCTATGGTGGATTTGTCAAAAAATCATCCCAAACCAACCTAAGTTCCTTCGACAGGGTAATTGGCCTAGTATGTGGGGAGAAGCAGTAGGTGTGATATATTTCGATTGCAATAAGGCTTTTAACACAGTTCTGCATGACATGCTCATAAGCAAATGAGGGAAATTTAGTCTAGATGAAATTGCTGCAAATGGTATACACCTAGTTGAAAGACTGTACTCAAAGAGCAGTTACCAATAGTTCCCTTTCAAGCTGGGAGTATGTGGGGGTTTCACAGGGGTTAGTCCTGGCTCCCCTAATATTCACTAATTTCATTAATGATTTGGATAATGAAGTGGAAAATATACGTGTAAAATTTGCATGACACCAAATTGGGAGGGGCTGGAAGCACTTTGGAGAGCAGGAAAATAACCTTAACAAACTGAAGAATTGGGCTGAAATGGATACAATGAAATTCAATACAGAAAAGTGCAAAGTACTTCATCTAGGAAGGAAAAATAGGGCTCGGTGGAAGTACTGCTGGAAAGGAATTGGGCATTATAGTAGATCACTAATTAAATATGTCAACAATGCAGTTTCAAAAGACTAATATCATTCTGGATGCATTAACAGGAGCATTGTATCTATTACCCTGGGGGTAATGGTCCCACTCTACTTGGCACTGGTGAGGCCTCAAATGGAGTTTGCTTTCAAATCTCATTTTAGCAAAGTTGAGGACAAACTGAAGAGAGTCCAGAGATCAACAAAAATGACAAATGGTTTAGAAATCCATACCTATCAGGAAAAGGTTTAAAAACTAGGTATGTTTTGTCTTTCAAAAAGAAGAGTTGAGGGGAGAGCTAATAACAGGCTTCAAATATGTAAAGGTCTGTTATAAAGAAGACTGATCAATTGATCTAATTGATCTCCATGTGCACACTAGGTAGGACAAGTAGTAATGGGCTGAATCTGCTGTGAGGGAGATTTAGGTTAGGTATTAGGAAAATAGGCTAGGTATTATAAGGGTAGTTAAGTTCTGGACAACACTTCAAAGGGAGGCTGTGGAATCCCCATCATGGGAGGTGTTTAAGAACAGATTAGACCAACATATGACAGGGATTGTCTAGGTTTACTTGGTCCTGCCACAGCACACGTGGCTGGACTATATGACTTCTCAAGGTTTCTGCCAGCCTCACAGTTCTATGATCCCTTCTTTCCCAGATCAACACCCTGAAAAGCAGACTTTGGGCTACTTTTAGTGATGACCTTCAAACTGAGGCTCCCTTCCTCCATTCTGAATTGTCAACCCACCCTTTTGGCTCTGGTTTTGGGGACTCGTCCCATCCCAAAAGCCTGACTCTGATGATCTGGAAAGAGAAAGAGCTTCCATCTCCAGAGGAGCAGCTTGCTAGGTAGGTGTCACTCTGTGAAACAAGAGGATGGACTGGCAGGAAGCAAGGCTAGGAGGGGGATGGGGATGGGGCAGGGGCAGGGGCAGGAGAAGAGCCAAAACAGCTTGGAAGCCCTTTCCCCCACCAGAAGCTGTCTGTGGGGCTACGTCTGCACTGGCGCATTCTCACGCAAAAACTCTTTTGCAGAAGAGTTCTTGTGCAAAAACTCTTCCAGAAGAGAGTGTCTATGCTGGCATGTGCTTTTGCACAAGAGATGTGCTTTTGCACAGGAGCATCAATGCCAGTGTAGACGCTCTCTTGCGCAAGAAAGCTCTGATGGCCATTTTAACCATAGGGCTTTCTTGCACAAGAAATTCATGTTGCCTGTCTACACTGGCCTCTTCTGGAAGAGCTCTTGTGCAAGAGGGCTTATTCCTGAATGGGAGCATCAGAGTTCTCGCGCAAGAAGCCCTGATTTTATACATTAGAACGTCAGTTTACTTGCGCAAGAACACGCGGCCACTGTAGACAGGCAGCAAGTTTTTGCGCAAGAGCGGCCGCTTTTGTGCGAGATCGCACCAGTGTAGACACAGCCTGGGAGTGGTACTGTACCTATCACCCCTCCCACCATGAAAAGCTGAATGCAACTGCTAGTTGGAGGTAGCCATGTCTGTAGAAAGAGTATGTGGCTGTTTGGAGGAGATGGTGACACCCTCAAGGCTGCTGCCAGACCTACTATCCTCTCAAGGTAACCCTCATGGGAGAAGATCCTAGGCATTTGCCTTGGATAACTGGGATCCCTTTCCCATCGTACTGTGGGAAAACTCCCACTAAGAGACAAGCTGACCCCCTCCCTCTCCAACAGCTGGTGCTTTGGCAGCTCCCCATCTCTCACCACTGTGATCTATGAGACACTGTAGCCAGACAGGAACCCCCTCCCCCCCCGTAACATCTTGCTTGCCCCTCTCTGAGATGCCTGGAGCACACAGGGCACACAGAGCAGTAACATCAGCATAGTCTTTGAAGCATAGACAGAAGGCGTGGATATGCTGGCTGCTGTGACCCTGGATGGCTGTAAACAGAGATACGCCAATTGCTGACCTCGAGGCTGCGAGAACTGCCTTGACTGAAACCCATATTGATACGAACACACACTCGTCCGGGGGGGGAGGAATCTCCCGCCCAGTAAAGAATGTCCAGTACTCACAATTTAGTTCTCTCTCTTGCAAGTGTAAATTAAGTTGAAACTCCCTTGTAAGAACTGGCGTCACAAAGACAGACCAACACAATTTGGCATCTTAGATAAGAAAGAGGATACGAGCCCCTATGGGTATAAAGATGGGTCCAGCAGCACACTTACTCTGAGTGTCAATCTACCATCTATCTGCTGGTCGGGTTAGGTGTTTGACCTCCCGAGGTTCCATGGGGATGCCCACCTCGTATTCGTCTTTCCTAGGAATTGAGGGACCGGCCCTGGCTTGACCCACTGGAGTCGAGAGGCACAGAAGGGGGTAAATATTGTACCTGGATGTGTCCTTTGTCTTAAGTGTACACATAGACTTAGAGCTCTTTAAAGATTAAGCTGTCACTTGGTACCATTATTTCTATTTTCTATCTTTATTTTCTTTGTAACCATTTTTAAGATCTATATTTGCTAGCAGTTGAGAAATAGAGCAATAGCCATTGTAACCATATGATTTATAAGCTTCTTTAATAAACCTGTAACTGTTTAAGCTTTAACCTGACTCCTTCAGTTGCTGTAACAGAACCAAGCACAATTTAAAAGAACTTCAGCCGGTCATAAGGGACAGGTATAGGAAGAGCTTGGGCGTTTTGGATCGTGTCACTCCCAGGTGACAGATCCGCTGGGGTATCTCTCAGTCTTCCCTAGACTGCCCGCTGCGAAGGGATCCTGTATCCTAGCAGCTGAAATCTGAGATGTAATAAGCTCTTCCTATAAATTCTGGGGCGTCTGTCAGCCTGTTGGCTGCCCTCCGCGACGGGACCCCGGTCCTAGCGGTAAAGGCACAGACGTTAAACTTTCGGGGCGCCCTTCAGCCTCCTAGGCTGCCCACTGCGACGGGACCTTGTGTCTTAGCAGTTAAAGACTTGGGTGTCACACACACACACACTGCCCTGACCATCGGCTGACAGACACCCAGCTAGGTGCATATACTGGGAGCCAGAGGTAGGGCTGGGATGTGCTGCCGGGTGACTTTGGATGCTGTTGCTATCAGGTTATCAGACAGACTGAGATCCCGAGAGAAAATCTTATAAGGGATAGCACAGGGGACTGGTAGATTGCCACCTCTAACCTAGGACACTATTTGAATCCCATCTAGGTGTTCAACCTTGCTCCTGTTGATGCCAATGACAACTTTTATTGATTTCAATGGGAACATGAGCAGGCCCAAGGTAGGTAATGACCAAAATTTATTAGCAGCTGTGGCTGTTTGGTAGCTTATATGAAAAAGGTTCTGGGGGCTCAGTCTAGTTCTCAGTGAGAAAATGTTTACACCACCAAATACACACCATAGTCACTAATGGCTCCCTTAATAGCAGCCGCAGCAGAGAAACCAAGGGCAACTTAGGCAATAGAGACTGAACTCACCTCTTATATTAGAGGTCACCTCCACAGGACCAGGTGAGGCAGGGGAGCTCTTTGTGTGCGTGTGTGTCTCTGGGGGTGTGTGGTGTGGCAGGGATGCTTGCTATGTTAGGGTCCCAGTCCTGTGGATAAATGAGGACTTCAGTGCTGTCAATCTATGCACCAGGGTGAGTTTCTATTTTGTTTGCTGACTAATAAAAAAAAGATTTTAAAATAATGGCAGTGTGTGTTGTTAAAATCCCTGCTCAGTAGGCTGTGGGGTTATTGAGCACTTTCCTGCTTTCTTGTCATGCTGTGGGATTGCCCCAGACACCGGGGGCAGAGTGTATGACAAGTAGAGACAACGATCAATGTTTAATATTGCATATTTAAGCAGGCTTGGGCTGTAATCCATCATATCCCCCAGCTTTTCTTAAAATTAATTTTCAATAGCTTATCGAGAACTTCAGAAAATTAATATCCCTGCATGTCATCTTAAGGGAAAGTCGAATATGCATATGTGTGAGATGCCCCCTCCCAAATAACTTTCCTGAAAAACTCCTCTTCCAAGCTCTAAAGATGATCTCATCAGCCACACTTGTAGGGATCACACTCTATATCTGCCACTCTAGGCACTTCTTGTGTCACTGCTGCAGTGCCAGATAAAGTCATTTCAGAAAGAGTGTAAGGGTATATCTACAGTTGCACCCTAGTTCAAACTAGGGATGCAAATGTAGGCATTTGATGCAAAAAATGAGTAACATTAGTTCAAACTAATGCGTCCTGGCGCGCACTTTCACTTTCAAAACAGCTGTTGATCGGAGTAACGCGCCGGTGAGATCATGCTAATGAAGCGCGGGATATTTAAATCCCCGCTTCATCAACTATTTCAAATGCCTACATTTGCATCCCTAGTTCGAACTAGGGTGCAAGTGCAGACATACCCTAAGGGAGAAAGAGAGACACTTCAGGGGCCCATCCAGGACCAATTGCTGAGTCCCCTGGCATCTCCCACATGACCGCAACCAACTGAGGTGGAACTTAGCTTTTGTTTGCTGGTGAAGAGGACAAAACCGTTTCCAGTCCCTCTTCCAGGAAACGTGTCTGACACACAGAAACACGCACACTTCTTGTAATGGGGCTGAAAGTGATTAAGTCTACTCTAGTAGAAGCTAAACTATTTTCAGCACCAGCCCAGCAGAATGTGGGGTGGGGAGACACAAGCATGTTATTTTCCTAGTGTAGATAGACTCTAAAACGTGTGCTTGGCACTATGGGCCTTTAGAGCCCTCTGGGAGACCACACTTTGGTGGTGTTTGACACTGGGGGAGTGGGCCCTCCTTGAGAATGTTCTGACATTGATATCTGCGGAGTATTAGAAGAAGATCCCAGCTAATCTCAAGTCAACTTTCCCTATGATCGGTGCATATTAATGTGGCATATTAATATTAATGTGGCATCTCTGAAGGATGGCCAGAATCCAGACTCCATATGGCTTTGTATATTAAAACCAACACCATGAATAGCCACAGGAAGTGGACAGAAGGCTGATGCTATCTATGAACCACAGATGTAATTTGTTCTACATGGCTCACACACTAAGAGACCATGCTGCTACACTGAACATGCACCAGAAACACCACACTCATCATAAATGAATATATTTTAATGCCACAAGGAGCCATTATGAGACTCCACATGAAGGTAGCGACCCATAACAGAAGCCACGGAACTTCACCAAGTGGTCCCTGCATCATCCCCACAATGTCTAGCTGAGCTAGAGCAGATCTTGGACAAAGTGACATTCACTCTTGGTTTAAAGTCTTCAAGTGAAGGAGAATCCTCCACCTTCCTGGGTAAATTGTTCCAATGTTTACTGACATTCAGGCAAGCTGACAGACTTGCTGGGCTTCTGGGCAAGGTGGGGGATGCAGGCTTAAT
The DNA here is from genome assembly GCA_032595735.1 of Pelochelys cantorii. Lineage (NCBI taxonomy): Eukaryota > Metazoa > Chordata > Testudines > Trionychidae > Pelochelys > Pelochelys cantorii. The sequence goes on along the minus strand of CM064329.1, from coordinate 56,783,819 downwards.
GCTCTCAGAAGGAACTGGGCTAGGGCAGCTGGCCCTCAGCACCACTCACACTGCACCCGCCCTTATCCCCCGCAGTGCCCTATGGTGTGCGCTGCCCAGGACTCTGCAGCATGCTTCATGGGTCTCCAGTGGCAATTTAAAGATTGAAAGAGCCGAGGACAGTTGCCCTCCCCCCCCGTCAATAGGTCTGTGAACATTCACTGCTAAAAGTATATGCCTTATTCCTAGTTTAAATTTATCTAGATTTCAGCTCCTAATAATTGGATCTCATAATACCTTTGTCTCTTAAACTGAAGGCCCCTCTTCTCTCAGAAATTGTCTCCCTGTATAAGCACTCTTAACCTTCCCTTAGTTAAGTTAAACAGATTGAGCATCTTTAGTCTTTTTCTACACGGTAGGTTTTCCAAATCTTGACTCATCCTTGGCGCTCTTTTCTGAATCCTTTCCAGTTTGCCAGCATCCTCCTTGTTAAAGTGAGAACTCCTGAGCTAGACACAGGATTCAGTCATGGTCTCAATATCGTTGGTCTGGTGGTGGTAAAACCTCCCTGATTCTACTCCACCGCCCCCTGCTTATGCAGCCACAAATCTTACTAGTTTTTAGCCACTACATCACTCTGGGATCTCATGTTCATTTGGCATTCAGCATGATGACCAAGTCGAGGCCCACCGACGGGGAAAGAAGACGGGGAATCAAAGGGGACGACTGTGTTGGGGCCCAGTGATTCAAAGGGGCCTAGGGCTCCTGGCTGCCATTGCTGATACAGTGGTGGCCAAAGCCCCAGGCCCTTTAAATCACCACTTGGCTCCAGAACACAGGCAGCATGCTCTAGACAGCGCTGGGGGGGCGGGGTGCAGGGTGGCACTGAGGGTTGGCAGCCCCCAGGAGGGTGGAGCTGCCCCCGACACACACACCTTGCCCAGGGGCCCTGCGAGTCTGTCGGCTTGCTTGGCCAAGTCTCTGTCAGAGTCACTGATTTTAAAAAAATGGTCTCCAGTCTGTGTGAGTGTCCTACGTCCTTTGTTCTTAGATGTACAGTAAAATTTTGTGTTTGGCTGTTGGGTGATCATGATATGGACCCAGATCCACCTTCACTGGCTGCACATGGCATCTGTCCAGTTAGGCTATGGCTACTCTGTAGCCTTCCTGTGGAAAAGCATATGCAAACGACACGCGGCGTGGAATATCGCTGTGCTTCATTTGCATAAGTAATGAGCAGCCGTTTTTGCTCAAGAGGCTTTTGCGCAAAAACTAGCTGTGTAGACGGCTCCTTTTTGCGCAAAAACCCCCTCTGGTGCAAGAGCCGTTCTTCCTCAAAAAGAAGGAATGGCTCTTGCGCAAGAGAGGGTTTTTGTGCAGAAAGGAGCCGTCTACACAGCTCGTTTTTGCGCAAAAGCCTCTTGCACAAAAACAGCTCCTCATTACTTATGCAAATGAAGTGCGGCAATATTCCACGCCATGTTTCATTTGCATAGGCTTTTCCGCAAGAAGGCTACAGTGTAGCCGTAGCCTTAAAGATCAATGTACACTATTGCAAAGGTCATAGGACTAGCCAGTGGTAGAGCCAGACAGAACATGTTTCTGTAACAGGTGATCACAGGCCTGGACACTCTACCAAGCATGGGTGGGGCATGCACCTCCTGTTCAGTGAAGCTACCCCCCTGCCCTGTTTTTTCTGACTAACGCCTCCATTCTGCCCCTCACCACACCCCTGCTCACCAGCCACCCCACCTGCGCGTCCCCAAACCTCAGCCACTGCCCAGAGCAGCCCAAGCCAGGGCCAGCCCATCAGTGCCTGGAGCAGCCCCAAAGGTTAGTTGGCCCCCTGGAGCCTGGAGTAGTCATCCAGAGGAGTCCTGAGCCCTGGCTGCCGAGCCCTGATCCCGGACCACCCAGGGGAGCTCTGAGCCCTGTTGTAGCCAAGCCATGGAGATGTAGCGGGGAGCATTAGTGGAGGCTTAGCCTCTCCCAGCCTCCATTACCCACCACCCAGGCTACCAAGGAGAATAATAGAGGCCGAGGTATTTCCATCCTCCCTCCTTTCCTCTCTCTTTCCTCCTCCTCTCCCCCCATTGTTGTCTCTCTCCCAGACACACTGCTCATGTGAGCACAAGGCACATGCTGTCTATTAGATTTTGACACACTTGCAACAAGCTCTGGGTATGTTAGCTGCTCTGGGTTATTTTCAAGGCAGCTTGTCTCCGAGACACACGAGAGATGACAGCACACGTGATGGGAGCAGCACAGCCTGTCGGGTTGTATGCTGAGGCAGAGCGTCATGTCCCTTCCAGTCTGACTGCAGGGCTCGGCCAGCTGCAGACGTGAGGAGAGATGCCACAAACGCACTGCACAGAAGCCCTGGGTTGCCCAGTGCACCATGCCACACCCCATTCGCTCACTATGCTGAGGGACAGGTTGGACAGCAGCAGCTGTCTGTCATGTCCTCAGACACAAGCTTCCTTTCGAAGACAGAGCTGAGAGGTGGAAGTGGGACAACTGGGGACCCTGGCTGAGGAGGAGCACTGCTGCCAGCTCCCATCCCTAAGGCCCTCAGAGACAGGCATCTGCGGCAGAAGAGAGCAGTCCACACACTCCTACTCGCTGCTGTAGGTTGCACACAGGTGCTCATTTCATGTGGGAGTTACCTTGGGTCAGGAGCTCAGTTCAGCCAGAACCCCCATTTCTGAGCACAATAGGCCCAAGAGAAGCCCAGTGGCCGTGAGAAGCATTTGCCACAATGGCCAAATTGGTACCTGTGGCTGCATTGCCTCTTTAACCTATTTGGGGAGCTGGGGAGGTTCCCTAAGTTCTGATCTTCCATCAATCCATGAGCTGCATGTGAGCCCTACCCTTCATGAAAGCTAATCTCCTAGCCCCACCCCTCCCACCCAAGGGCCTGCCCCCATCTTGACCCTTTTGCCCCAACTTACCAGAGCCCCAAGCCCGCACTGACACACACTCTGCCCAGAGGAGCCCCAATGAAACCACCTCCCCCACTGGGCCATTGGCTGGCCCCAGGCCATGCTGAGCTCCAGGCTGCCTGCATGAGCTGAGCCCCTGGCAATTTTGGGGAAGAAGGGGCACAAGGGAAGAGACTCAGGCATAGGGTTGCCAGATGGTTTCAATAAAAATACCGGACACACTTGACATTACAACACAATCTATATTACATCTTATTTAGAAAATACTGGACATTTCTATTTTCTCAATTTGTTTCCCGAACAGAAAGCTCAAATACTGGACTGTCCGGTTCAAAACCGGCCACCTGGCAATCCTATTCAGGCAGAGCATGGGTGGGACATAGCCTGGGTTAGAGGAGGTTTAGTCTCCCCTGGCCTATGATACCTGCCACCCACGGATAGATTGATAGATTCATTTCACAGGGCTGCACCTAGCATAGTGGGCTCTGAGACAGGTGAATCGATGGTCTGATTTTCAAGGAATGTGGAACATTTGGAGTTGATTATTCTGAAAACAATTGTTTTGGCTTCAGGACAATCAGCTGGTTTGCTGGATTCCCCCTGCTCTTTGATGTCTGCCTCATGAGGAAGGACTGAGCCAATTTTCTATTAGAGCTCATGAAATTACTGTCTAGCAAAAGAAATGGAAAGAGCTGTGAACATTAGATGGGCTTCAGAGGTAGAAAGGTGGGTTGTTGCACTGTTTGGTGCAGGGGAGGGGTGGGGAAAAGCTAGAATGGCAGAACAAATATCTGAGGGCTGGCCATGAAGCCCAGAGCAGTTTCAGGGACACCCTCACTGTCTCTCTCATTAAATAGACTCCACAGCAAATAGGATCAGAGGCTCAGAGAGTATGGGCCTGTGGCACAGATTGGATTACTCGGAGCAGAATTAAGTGGAGATAATCTCCAGGCTAGCATCTGTCAGTCAGGGCGGGTCACGCCTCATGCTTCCTGTTAAATCCAGCTGCCATTGGAGAGCTTTGAGAGCCCAGCATCTCTCCCTAAAGATGGTGACCAGAGGGAATGTCTCTGAGGGATGCAGCAAAGGACCGTGGTGTATTGATAGCCATGTAAAAATTACCCAATCCCTCTCAATTTCAAGGGTTTTCCTGCTTTTGCTTGCAGGCAATGGGACTCTGTATACTTCCCTACAATCTAGGTCTAGCTGCAAGTCAGCTCGCAGACAGCCTAGAGTCAGGTGGGGGTGAGTTGTTCCTCTTTGTTTTAGGGAGAGGCCTGCTTTGTCTCTTTCTGGTTTGGGGGTCCTGGGTGCTATCATGCTGGATTCTAAGAAATATAGTAGTAGCCTATTGCAACCTGTCTTATGAAAGGAGACTCAGGGAGCTTGGCTTGTTTACCTTAACCAAAAGAAGGCTGAGGGGGGATATGATTGCACTCTTTAAATATATTAGAGGGATAAATACTAGGGAGGGAGAGGAATTATTTAAGTTTAATACTAATGTGGACACAAGAACAAATGGATATAAGCTGGCTAGTAGGAAGTTTAGACTTGAGATTAGACGAAGGTTTCTAACCATTAGAGGAGTGAGGTTCTGGAATGGCCTTCCAAGGGAAGTAGTGGGGGCAAAAGATCTACCTGGCTTCAAAATTAAACTAGATGGGTTTATGAAGGGGATGGTTTGACAAGATAACATGGTCTTGGTAACTAATTGACTAGTCATTATCAGTGGTAAATAGGTCAATGGAGGGATGATAGGGGTTACTATAAAGAACTTTCTGGGTGTCTGGCTGGGGAGTCTTGCCCACATGCTCAGGGTTTAGCTGATCGCCATATTTGGGGTCGGGAAGGAATTTTCCTCCAGGGTAGATTGGCAGAGGCCCTGGAGGTTTTTCGCCTTCCTCTGTAGCATGGGGTACAGATCACAGCTGGAGGATTCTCAGCATCTTGGGGTCTTCAAACTATTTGAGGGCTTCAATATCTGAGATATAGGGGTGAGGATTATTCTAGGAGTGGGTGGGTGAGATTATGCGGCCTGCATTGTGCGGGGGGTCAGACTAGATGATCATAATGGTCCCTTCTGACCTTAAAGTCTATGAGTCTATGAGTCTATAACCTTCCAGCAAGAGTAATTTGTGTTTTTATCTATTTCTATGCCATGAACCTACCAGACACTGTCTCCTCTTTCTCAAACCATCATCAAAACTGAACTTAGGGTTTCACACAGTTTGGGCTGTGACACCAATGCCCAATACTAGGCATATTAGTAATAGGGTATAATTTATAGAAGCATTCAAATGGATTGATGCTGCCAGACGTTTGGCCTGTGCTCTCTCCCTGCGTAGCCAGGGAATCCCTTGGGGATTTGCTTGGATAGATGGTATTCAGATAATGGAGGAAGTAAGGCATCTAGTGCAAGAAGCATTGCCCCCTTTTATAGATGAGGAAGCAGGTCAAATTACTTGCCCAATCTCTCCCAGAGAATAGTCAGTGGCAGAAGAGGGAGCAAAGATTACAAGCTCCTGAATCCCACAGCCAACAGTTGCTCAGTGACACAGTCCACTCAGTCACTGGGTCCACCCAATCCATGCTCAGTGCAGAACTCAGTGAGGGAGGAGTGAGGTAAGCTTCTAGGGGGCCAGAGAAATACTTAGGCCTACACATTTACCCCAATTGTGTATTTGTTTGTAAAGAAGCGAGTGAGGGTTCATTTAAATGTGACAATAACTTGTTGATTGGAAAAGGTACAAAAGGAAAACTGCAAGACTCAGTTAGTCCAAACTAAAAGACCTCCTGCTGTAACTCAAGGACTGTTAGAATCATGTCTGGTAAACAAGAGATGTGTAAAACCAGAATTCAATGGACAAAAAACAGTGTGTAAGAAATTAGGACTAAGTATTGGACAAATTAAGAAAGGGATGGGCTATTGCACGCTATAGTCAATTTTGAGATGCAGACATGCACACACACACAGAGGAATTAGCAATTGCTGTGCTCATGTCCACTGACAAAGTGAAGAAGGAATGAGTTTCATCACCATGGCTGCCATCCCCACTGTCTCCTGCAACACTGGGATCAAACCAGGCCAGAGAAGGGGGCCCAGGTGACATTGCTACTTCCACACCACCAGCAGACTTCACCCACTCTGTTGTATGTCATTTTCCTTCCCCACCTGCTTTCTCTCTCTGCCTTGGGTTTCATAAGAGTTTGGCGTAGCCAGCCAAGACCGCATATTTTGCAACACTGGTGTGAACTTGTGACTAGAGAACCAGTTAAAAGCAATGCCTAACCAGCCCAATGCCAGTACAAGACCATGTGCCATTGCTTGTATTTCTCCAGCAGTGATACTGCAGCTTCTGTCTTTGCCATTCTCTTCTCTCCCCTTCTGCATGTGTGTTCCGTTTGGCTGTTTTCTTGGAAGTGGGATCAGACTTTAATCAACAGCAGCAACAATCACAGCATCAGCCCATCGCACTTAACATTTCCTCTTACCAAGGAGGACAATTATTACCTCCTGTAAACCAGTGATAGGATGGTCAGACAGGAGTTGCCTTTGGAAAACCTCTCCCCCACTAAAGGAGAAAGGAAGAAGAGCTCTTAAAAGAAAGCTTTACTGTGGACTTTACAGCACAAAGGAAAAAAGTGAAAATATTTGAATGCATCTTTAATGAACAGTTTGAAGGATTTTTAATGTTGTCTTTGCCATGGCAGGCCAAGATCTCTGTACTCAAAGCCACGACCTTGTTTAAAACTGTTAATGTTGGACAGGGAGTCATTTTAACACCATTGACTCTGGGCCCATGGACGCAATTGCAATTAGTACAATAGGGCTAGGTCAGACACTGGCATAAATTAATCCTGGCTGTTTAATTTACACAGGTTGCTTTGGTCCCCTCCTTTCTGTCTTCGGTACTTATAGAGTCTACATTGCTGTAAGTGTATCAGTGCCTTGAAGTCTGCAAGTGATTGATCCTGGGAGATAGCGAAGTGCTCTTTTTACCCCCCAGTCTACATACGAGGGACTGAGGCAGAGTGCCTAAACAACTTGCCCAAGATCACACAGGATGTTTGTGTTAGAGCAGGAACTGAACTCACATCTCACAGCATTCTAAACACTGGTCTGCACTTTAGGGCCCATCATGGGTGGAGGTGATCTGTGGGCCTCTCCCTGAGTACAGCAGTACATCCCCCCCCTACAATACTAGGGGGAAAAGACAGGGCCAGGCAAAGGTAGGGCACAGGTTGCTATAGTAACTCTATACTACACAGGGATTCCACATGCCCATGTAGGGCAGGTTAATAGTCCTTTGCTCTGCAGGGGCAGTCCAAAGGAGCCATGTCTGGGACCAGGATCTGGCCCCTAGCATCTTATAAAAAATCATGTATGTCTTTTGTACCATTGAATACCTGAGTGGTAGATGAGCAAGGTAGATCCCAAATCCCTGGAAAATCGGATGACAAAAGTCCTTGGAAACCTCTGAACCACAGGCCATTCCTGTGAGCCACCCATCAGCAGCTTGAAGCCATGTGTGAGCGAAAAGAGTACATCATGGGGTAATGGAAGGTGCTGAAAGGGAACAGGAAGACAGACCCAACATGGAGGCATAGAGGTGTGAGGCTGAGCTGGACCAAGGAGTGAAGAAAGAGGGCTGACAACACAGGAGCTCATATGTCACTGTTTCATGGGGAGAAGAGCCAGTGGTAGGGAAACCAGGTGTCACACTGGAGTAGAGAGAGAGAGAGGCCTTTCCCTTGGAATAGCATGTGCAACTCTGGGCTCTTCTCCAGATCAGAAGATGACAGACTCAACTGGGGAGAGAGAAGGAGGTGGCAGTACAAGGAAGGGCAGCAAAAACAATCCTCACTTGGGAGGACGAGACAAATGAGGAGGGAATGGGATAGGAGAATATAAAAACCTTTAGGGGAGCAATCTGAGCTAAGGAAGGAGAATTAGTCACAGGCTCAGATGGCAGCAGGACAAGTAGAAATGGATGTGAATGAACACCACCAAAGGTTTATCTTGTTGTCAGGAGAAAATTCTGAACAGTGCCAGCAAGTCCCTAATTAGTGTTTGCACCATGCTGAATAATGGGTAGAGAGGAAGCACCCTAGGAAGGCTGGGGAAGCCCCATCACTGCAGAGATGTTGATGTGTCTCTAATCTCTGTGATTCTAGAGTAATGTGTGGGGGCAGAGATCCATGGGATGAGATGACATCCCCTGTCCAGGACTGAGGCAATTTCATAAGACTGAGTTCCAGTAGTGGAACAGGATATCTGGACACAGCTCCTCCAATTCTGCTGAATTTCTTGGCTTTGCTCTTGGCTTTTATTTCCTGAGAGGAAACTGTGCTTCTCTGGTGAGCTGTAGCTGGCTGCTCTCCCTTCCTTACCTCCCCGCTTATAGTAGGGGCAAATAAGAAAGTGTTCTCTTATTTTTCATCTGGTTTTCCCTTATTTCCCATCCAGCACATGCGGTCACCCTCATTGCGCATAGCTTGGTGTTAGCATGGCAGAATGGTGAGGAATGCACAAGATGATTTTGCCCAGGAGGCCCTCGCAAGCCAGTCACCATAACCTAACCTGTGTTAGGTTAATGCCAAGGACAGGATTGGCCTTGCTAAAGGGGTGACACAGGATGGGAAAACCCCCACTCACTAGAATGACAGTGCTGCCACAGTGAAATTGGAATATATCAGGCAAAGACTCCATTGCTGCATAGCCCCTCCACACCACACTCCAAGGTGGTGAGTGACTTATATCTGCAACCTGGCCCAGGCCACGTAGCAAGCAACTGCTTGAGACAAACACACTAGAGAATATCTTTACTTAACAGTGTGGACTGCATCCCATGGGAACACTGGCGTAACCCGGCACAGTGGGCTAGTGAGGGGATATCCGGTTGCCTATAGAGCTTTTATAAACCCAGTGATACCATCCTCAGGACTCTAGTTTCATGTTCCGAACCCACATGCCTATCTAAAGGCCCTGATTTATCGATCACCTCTCCTTTGAGTCAAACCCCTTCTTCAAGTAGCATCCCTACAGATGCTCCACTGTCCCTACCTGTGCTTGGCTGTTGGTGCATCTGCATCCCTGCATTGCCACTCAAAGAACTTCTGTAGCAGTGTTCATTGGGCCTGCACACACACACACTGGCTCTCTGCTAAAAAATGCCAGACTCCAAATTAACTCCCTTCACTAAGCAGCTTTCTGGACAGATGGGTCACTGAATGAATCTAGATGGGGCTGGGCTGGCAGCTCTGGAGACTGACCATGCAAATTCCTTATGTAAGGTTTTCTGGATCAGCCCCAAAGCACTCATGCTAATATCTGAAGCACAGGCACACACGGCGGAGGCATAATTTGGTACAATATTCCTGGCCCATTCAGTCCTCGTCCTCTCTGGGGCTGCCAACAAGAGAGCCATTTGGTGACAATCGTATTGGGCATGAGAGAGACACGGACACCTGGACTGAGACCCGTCAACTCATTCCACACAGGATCTACTCAACACCCACCAGGCTGAACTGGAGCAGCAGACAGAAATTAAAGGCTCAGTCTATATAGCCTGTTAGCTAGCTCCCTGCACCAGCCAGACAGCTCCCCTTAAGCTAATTTCTAAGAACCTGTGTTTCATTTACATACAGCTGGTCTGCTTCATGTTGCTGGTTGCTTTTTCATTGTCAGCTGCAGACATGCTCACTAGGGCCAGCACAGAAAGGGTCTACCTTGCTGATCCCACAATCTCCCAACCACTGGGATGTCACTAGCCAGGACTGGAGGTGCTTAAAGCTGTTATTCTCCAGAAAAAGCCATCATGTAGCTCCATAAAGGTGACATTTATCAGGCTATGTTCACCTTCTCTAACACCTCCCGTAACACAGTGTCAAATGGCTTTATAAACAGCAATGAAGTGAGCCTCAGAGCCCTCCGGGGAGATGGGTCAGAATCATTAACCCCCTATTACAGAAGGGGAAACTGAGGCACAGATTAATATCAGTGAGAAAGTCAGTGGTTGGGCAGAGAATAGAACCCAGGATTCCGCATTCCTATCTCCTGCTCTAATCCACTACACACACTTGCAACCATTTTGAACCACATGCGAGTCCTTCAAAATTTGGAGATCTGACCTTGTGAAGCCAATAAAACAGGAACATAAAGCCAGTAAGAGGGAAATTAGAACAGCTTCAGAAAGCAACTAGCTAACAGCTTCAGAAAGCAACTAGCTAACAACAAAGTGATTCCTTAAGTGTACCAAAAGCAGGAAGCCTGTGAACAAACTGGTGGGTCTGCTGGAACAACAGTGCTAAGGGAAGCAATTAAGGACATTTCTAAGAAGATAAATTATGTATTTGGATCAGTGCTCACCAGTGAGAATGCTGAGGAGATTTATCCTGATCTCACTCTCTCTTTTCTACTCATAAAAATAAGGTGGTCTCAGAGAGTGACGTGTCAGAAGAGGTGCTGGAGTAAACGTGATTTAAAAAGAGACCACCAGCCCAGATTGTTTACAACCAAAAGCTCTGCAGGAGCTAAAATAAAAGGTAGCTGAGCTGCTAACAAAAATATGCGCTCATTAAAAACCAATCCCTGTTCCAGTGGCTTGTAAGGTAGCGTTTTACCTATACAGAAAATTAAAGGCTCTAGGTGTCATCTGGTAAGCTATGGACCAATAAATCTTACATCTGTACCTGGCAGATTGGTTGTAATCACAGTTAACAAAAACCAGAGCAACAAAACATCAGGATATAATGGGGTCTAGCCAGTAGGGATTCTGCAAGGAAAATCATGTTTCACTAATAATCTTAGAAGTCTTTATACTGGTCAATAAAGTAGTGGATAGAAGAAAACCACTTGATATAATTTATTTACAACCCCTTTGACAAAGTCTACTAAAGAAGTTAAATAGTCACATTAAATCGGCAAAGTATTGTCATGGATAAAAAATTGGTTAAGGAGACAATACCGGGAGCAGGAATAAATGGTCAGTTTTTTATCATGGCAAAAGTTAACTGGGGGGGGGGGGTAGGGGAGTGGGCTCATGGTGCTGTACTAGGTCTTGTGTTTAATTTTTATTAGTGACCTCGAAAGGTGGGAGGGGGAAGTGGTAAGGCAGCAAATGGTTAGTCAGGACCAGAGAGATGTACAGGAGTGAAAGTAACTTAAAATTTCTTACAGGTACTGTTCTGTAGCAACCTGGGTCCTGCCAGCTCTTTAAATAGCTCCCTGCTGGCTCTTGCTGGAGCTGCACTGGGGTTCACCGCCTTACTTTCACCTCTGGAGATGGGTGAGGAACTTCAGAGATCTAGACAAACTCTGAATGGGCAACATAATGGCAAGTAAAATTCAGTGTCCATAAATGCGAAATAATGCAGATTAAAGGGGCAAAGATTATGATACCGATACAATATTATATTGCCTTTATAGAAATCAGTGGCGCTGCTTTACCTGGAACAGAACACTCAGTACAAGTCACCCCAAGTGTAAAAGGGAAGTTACACACTTAGGCCCCATCTATGCTACACAGAAGATCAATGCTGCTGTGGTTGGTTTTTTGGGGTTCGATTTAGCGGGTCTAGTGAAGACCCACTAATTCGAGCTGAGAGGGTGCCCCTGTTGGCACTGGGACTCCTGTTCCTCATGAGGAGTAAGAGAAGCCAAAGGGAGCGTTTGCTCCCATCAACCTCCTGCTGTGTGGTCTAAGGATGTTAAATTGTGTTTAATCTGCTAATCGAGTAGTTGAAGGAATTTCCATTTTCCCGGGAGCTAACTCCACTGTGGCATTGTCTTTTAAATGTATTAAGAGCCACCAGCTCTTAATATATTTAAAAACCAGAGGAGCAGCATCTGGGACCAGGTGCAGCCGGGAATTAGCTGATTCCTGGCTTGCTCCCAGTCCCCCGATAGTCTCTTCCTCCCCCTTCCCCTGCGGAGATGATGCTGGGGGGAACTGGCTTTTAAGCTGGCTCTTCCCAGCACCTTCTCCTGCTCCCCTCCACCTTGCTGTGGGGTGGCAGCAGAGTGCAGGGGGAGCGACTAGTTGAGTCACTACTCAACTACCTGATAAACATATGCTTATTGGGTAGTCAACTAGTCGCTACATCCTAGTGTGGAGAGAGGGCTCTCCTCATAGTTCTACTTTGCAGGCCCCCTGACCCTTTTGCCTTGAAGTCTTATCTCTGCTGAGCCCCTGCTCATGGGACCCTCCCTCCAGAATTAATCCTCCTTTCCCAGGTTTAGGCTATCCTGTCTGAGCTGGTTTTCTCCTTTTACATGGCCTCTGTGGAAGCTTTCTACGCAGCATGGCTCCTGAGGTCTGGTCTGGTTTTTCTAACAGTTCTCATCTGTCCCTCTCCAGGCCAGCTCTCCTTACCAGCCTCTCCCAACCCTGTCTCTCTTAGAATCATATAGCAAACAACTCTGATCAGCTTCCTGCTCTGCCTTCCTGGATTTTTATAGGGGCCCATGTGCCTTTTCTCAGACCTCCTTGGGAGGTCCCTAATGAGTCACAGGTGAAATAGACCCATTCCCTCTCAATAAGGCCAGCCAGCCTGTGACAGACATTTATATGGATAACAAGATGATCCACAGTTACAATCGGTGACAACAGATTTTAGAAGGGACATTAAACCTAGTTCTTCAGGGCTCCAGCTGATGTACAACAACATACAGCTCCTATGGTGGAGCTTTATACCAGCCTTTGAAACATCTGGTACCAGGCACTGTCAGAGATAGGATACTTGATGAGATGGATCCCAGTTCTGATCTAGTCTGTGAATTCTCTGGTATCCTTGGAGTTAGGTGCTGGGAATTCGTTGGGTTCATTTTGCTTCATTAAATCAAGTGCTAAAATTTTACAGGAGCAAAGGATCCCAGAAGATCCTGCAACCTCAAGGGAGGTCTCATAGGCAGCACAAGGGCGAAACATTGGGTAGTTTAACCAAGAGGGCAAAAAATGACCCATGCTCGGAGAGCAGATTTTGCAGAAATATAATAGGTAGGTAGAAAATACGTGTTTACAGGGTTCTCTTGCAACACAAATAGAAAATCTTTGGTTTTCTGTGTAACCACCTGAGCACTGTGGCCTCCTGTGGAGCTACATGTGTGCTGCTCCTGAGTGTAGACTTGATCAGGTACGTGCATACAAGACAAATGAAGTTATTAAAAACAGAATGTTTGTCAAAGCGTGAGAGACTTGCTGAGCCCATGGAGAATTTCATACTGTGAGAATATTCTCCTGTTCTTGTCACACAAAGAAATCTCACCAGGAGATTGGATGTGGCTTCACTGAGTGCGTCTGCCCTGAAATTAAAAACCTGCCGCTGGTCCCTGCCAGTTGACTCAGGCTCATGGGCTGTTTAACTGCAGTGTAGATGTTTGTGCTTGGGCAGCATAGACATACTCACAGAAACTGAAGGGGTGAGAGCTACAGGGGGTGGGACCAAATCCTGAATATATGGAGGTGAAATCCAAGATTCAAGGTCATGTAAGACATGACTTGCAGCCCCCCCTACTATTTCATTCTGCAGCCTCTCTCAGGAAGTGGCTGCTGAGCGTACCACATTGAATGGTGATTTGTGATAGCTACGACAGGAGGCTATTGTAAAATGAGAGAGGCCTAAAATCACTTTAATTTGTGATGAAATTCAGGTTTGAAGACAGGTCTGCAGCAGTGAAAGGTGAGCACATTAACACTCTACCCCTTTCCCTCTCACCATCCTCTTGGGAAAGGGTGCTTGAAAGGCATCTGGCATTTCTCTCTGGCTCCTGTCCGATACAAAATTATTTCTCATTATAGCAAGCAGATTCCACTTTCCTCTGAGACAGAAACCTGGTGACTCGGGTCTTGACCTAATCCCATAGTTCATCTTGCTAAATACAAGATAAGACTCAGGTTATTACATTGGGAATATTACATCCCAGCTTGGTCACCAACCTTCTCCTAAGAACTAATATCTTCCCATTATCCGTCTCCTTTTTAATGTATAAATTTAACAGAGAAACCAAGAGCTGTGTGGAAGGTGAGAGGCAGCTGGGCTGTGTGAGATGGGGCTTTTAAGAGCTGCCTGCAAAGCAGCTTCCAAAAATATACACCCAGGCCAGATGCGTGTCTTGTGAGCAGAGGGACGGGAGGGCAAGGAGAGGCCAGGATCGGAATTCTGAAGTGACACACGATCAATAAACTGGGCCATTTATCATCTGGGAACTAGAGTAGCCAACTTAGTGCCTACCACAAACCAGACTCCTCCCTCTTCATCAGTCCCAACCTTACTACCCTCCCCTGTCTCCCTGCCCCAGCCAGGGTGTGCTAGTGACACACTTTCTTCTAGGGCTAGTTAAAGTCTCTCTCCTGGCATATAAATCCAGTGTCCTTCCACCTTTGTGCTGATAATGAACCCTTTACCTCTATTTTTAATCAAAGGAAGGAAGACCCTGTTAACACTCTGCCTACGTGACAGCCTGGAAATCCATCTCTATTTATTTTTAAGAGTGGAGAGACACTCCCTCCCCTCCAACTTCTGTACTCCAGATCCATCATCATTAGTAACCATAAACATCAGAGCCGGAGCCATTTGGCTGCTGTTTGTAGATAAATACTGCTTTCCCATATCTAATTTATGTGTGGTTGCAGAGCCTCTTTGGGGTACATAGGGTTAATTAAGAGCTGAATTTGATGGAAATGCTTCTCCCTGAGGAGACTCAATTAAACACTTCTTGCATAAAAATAAGAAGTGTCAACATTTCTCCTTCAACAACATTGTGGTGTGAGATAGTACAACCAGTCTGGTGAGTGGCGTCTGGGTTGCCATGTGTATTCTTATTGCTAACATGGCACAGGAGTGTGCTTCTCCACAACAGGTGTGTACTCACCAAAGTGCTGGTGAGTCCACACCTACCAGCATAGCTTGTCTAACTGGTCCCAGGTTAGTGGGCTGGCTGGCTGAGTCAGATTCCCATTAGACAGAGAAATAAGAGGAACAAGCCAGGGGAGAAAAATTAAAATAGAGCAGGTTGGAGATAGCAGTAGTGACTCCGAGTTCACATCTCAGGAGCTGCCCAGGACACAGCCCCGGAGATAACGTTCTCCTCTGGTTCTCTCCCCTCATTTGGTCTGAACAACCTTCAAGATTAAAAAGGCACATTGGGATGCTCTCTGAGTGTATGTCTACACTGAAACACTATTTCGAAAAAAAACTAGCACTGTTCTGAAATAATTTAGTCCGTGTCTTCACAGCAGGCAGTTATTTAGAAATAATATTGAAATACTGTTTCAAAAAAAGATATATTGGCATTGGGAAAGGTACAGAAAAGGGCAACAAAAATGATTAGGGGTTTGGAATGGGCCCCATATGAAGAGAGATTAAAAAGACTGGGGCTTTTTAGCTTAGAAAAGAGGAGAGTAAGGGGGGGATATGATAAAGGTCTATAAAATCATGACTGGCATGGAAAAGTGCATAAGGAAACGTTATTCACTCATTTCCACAATATAAGAACTAGGAGTCACCAAATGAAATTAATAGGCAGCAGGTTTAAAACAAACAAAAGGAAGTTGTTCTTCACTCAGCACACACTCCACCTGTGGAACTCCTTGCCGAGGACGTGAAGGCTAGAACTCTAACAGGGTTCAAAAAAAGAGCTAGATACATTCATGGTGGTTAGGTTCATCAATGGCTATTAGCCAGGATGGGTAGGAACGGTATCCCAAGCCTCTGTTTCTCTGGAGGTGGGTGACAGGGGAGGGATCACATGAGGATTATCTATTGCATTCCCACCCTCTGGGGCATCTGGTATTGGCCACTGTCGGCAGACAGGATACTGGGCTGGATGGACCGACGGTCTGACCCAGTCTGGCCATTCTTATGTTCACAGTCAGATCCATTCTTCCTTTAACCATGGGCAAGGAATGGAAGGGCTACTGCAGCAGTGGCCTGCCCTGTAGTCTGAGAGCTCTTCTTGGCTCTTGGTCAGGGCAGTGAGGACCTGTCCTTGCAACAGAATCAACCTGTAAAACACTTCAAATAGGGCTACCTCCTAAAGCAGTTCGGATCACAGCCTGCCAATTGGCCAGTGAGCATGGGACCCACTTGTCACCCACGCTTCTGCCAACTCATTTCTCCTCATGGGCTTTTCAGTATCCCCCCTGAATTGGCTGACCACCATCCTTTGCAAGACACCTTAATGGGAGAGGAAACCGCTGCTTATACCCTATGTGACGGAGACCACATCGGGGGGAACCTTAGGCTCAGGGACTCCACATGCTTCTTCAGCACCTCTCTCTAGAATCCAAGGATCCCTGTCTCTTTGGGGCCAGGAGCGTGAAGTTACCCAGACAACAGCAATATTTTCAAAAGCAAGATTTAATTGAGAGAGTGGTAGCAGTTCAAAAGAAACACTGTGCATAACTTATCTCATCTGAGTACTTAGCAAAACTCCCCTTAACCTAGTTAAAGAGAAGAGAAATCCTCCGATCTCTAAAAATTAAAGCCCCTCTCTGCCCACTGCATTCCTAGTGAGCCTGACAGCCACTCCCAGAGAAGTCTTGTCCCTCCTTTCCACTCAGACTGCTTATCAAATGCCAGGTGTGAGCGTTTATAGGTTGCATCAGTCTTTCCACAAGGAGTGTTTAATCAGAAGTTCCTGGAGCACATACCACAGACTCTGCTCCCATACAAGGACTATTGTACCACCTTGACAGTAGATGCTATATGATGCCCTCATACTGGACGTCCCCAATTTCTGTGTTAGCTGGTTGCATGGTAGTACCAAGTTATAAGTTTCCCTTTGGTCCAGAAAGATCAATTATTGCCACCACACTGTAGGCCGCTGTCACACCAAGCAGGACCAAAAAGGGTAAGCAGGCCTCAGTGATGGTTTGGTCACACACGTAATAGTCATTAGCCAACCCTGTGTAGTGCTGTGCTTATTTATATAGGGCTGGATGGGAGGGGAGAGGAGAGGAGGGAAGGAGGGAGAAGAAGAGCGACCACCCTGTTTGTGCTGTAATCATATCTGGAAACATAGAAAACTATAGAAACATGTTTTCGGAACGGAGAGAGGTAGCTAGTGGTATCCCCCAAGGGTCCATACCGGGACCTATTCTATTTAACCTATTTATAAATGATCTGGAGAAAGGAGTAAACAGTGAGGTGGCTCAAGATAGTTAAGACCAAAGCAGACTGTGAAGAGCTTCAAAAAGATCTCACAAAACTAGGTGATTGCGCAACAAAATGGCAAATTCATTTTACATGTTGATATACGCAAAATAATGCGCATTGGAAAAAAATAATCCCAACTATACATACAATATTATGGGGACTAAATTAGCTATAATATTCGAGAGAGATCTTGGAGTCATTGTGGATAGTTCTCTGAAAACATCTACTCAGTGTGCAGCAGTAGTCAAAAAAAGCAAACAGAATGTTAGGAATCATTAAAAAAGAGGGATAGAGAAAAAGACAGAGAACATCTTATTGCCTCTATATAAAACCATGGTACGCCCACAGCTTGAATACGGAGTACAGATGTGGTCTCCTCATCTCAAAAAAGTTATATTGGCATTGGAAAAGGTTCAGAAAAGGACAACAAACATGATTGAGGGTTTGGAATGGATCCCATGTGAAGAGAGATTAAAAAGACTGGGACTTTTCATCTTAGAAAACAGGAGACTAAGGGGGAGGATATGACCAAACATTTACTTACCAGAAAGTTGACTAGTCCTTAACATCCTTAACTGATACCTGTTCTGCTCACTCCCTCTGGGGCACCTGGCATTGGCCATTGTTGGAAGACAAGATACTGGGCTAGATGGACCTTTTGTCTGACCCCATATGGCCCTTCTTACGTTCTTATGTTCCCCAGATAACTTGGCGCTGTCTCTTGGCCTAGGTCAGACTACAACCTGGGCAGTTGCACTTGCTGGCTGGTATTATATTGCTAGGCTACAACCAGGGGAATATAACTCTCCCAGTCTTGCTGGGAAGAACTGCTTGGGACTCTGTCTGGCAGATTTCCCCTCCTCCCCCCAAATACATTTCATATGTAATTAGAAACTGGGAAAACATTGTCCTGTGTGGGAGTGAGTCATTGCTCGGACGGCTGAGTCTCTGCCTACAGGAAACAGACAGATTTCAGAATAAGCTGTCCGTTATTTTGAAATAATGGAATGGCTATGTAAACGCTTGCATAGTTATTTCAGAATAACGGCTGTTATTCCGAAATAACTTTGCAGCGTAGACACTCCCTAAGAGGCAGGGGAAAGTATTGCCTTCCCAAACTGCCAGGTGTGGTCCCGCCCACACTCCACCCCATGCTTCAGCCAGGCTCCCAGGCTGCCCCAAGGTTTCCGCCATGCTGAGGTTGGGATCACATGCTACCTGCCCTCCTTGTGCTCTGGGGCCAGGGAAACTCATGCAGGGAGCTGGAGACCTTCCCCTGCAGTGAGGGTGTGTGTGTGAAGAGCGGGCAAGCTGGAGCCCTGCCCAAGGTTGGCTTCTGCAGGGAGAGGGACCTCAGGTGGAAGAGGTGGGGGTGGGGGTAGGGGTGGGGGTGGGGGTGGGGGGGCTGCCTCCCCCAGCCCTAGGTTTACCCACCACCCATTGAGAAAGAAGTGACTGAGTCTGCTCCATGTGGTAAAGTGTGTGCACACACCGTATGTGTGTGTACTGTGCACATCTACCTGGACAGGTGTGTGAGTCTCAGTAGCATTTCTGGGCCTGTCTATAATATAGGGAGTAACTTTTGAATGCTGTATCTGATCAGTACTAAGATCTCTGGGATTGTTCTAAGCACCAGTGGGAAAACCCCTATCAACTTGGTACCAGCAAACTAGTAGGGGCAAATAGGGAATGCATAGAGCCCCTTTTCCAGCACAACCACAGGCAACTCTGCAATTGTCTATAGCTCAAACATCTGGTTGATAGCACCCATCCCATCAGAACAATACCCCTTCTGATCTCTGGCCCTTCTCTGGACGGGGTTTAACAGGCGGATGCCCTGAATGACCTAGTTCCTTCAGAAAGAAGAAAAACTGGGGGTGGATGGTGGAGAGGGTGAATGGGAGCTTTAACAAAGCCCCCGGCCTGTGAGGGAGAGAATGGATGGTGCTCAGAAATGAGGGGAACAAACAGAGCCCCAGGTATAAGGCAGGAGGTGGGGGAAGTTGCATGGAGGCCCTGAAATAGAGGGGGATGGAAGAGTGGCACACAGGGAGCTTGTGGGAGGGAATGGATGGGTACTAGGAGCCCCTGGTGGGTGCAATGTGTTTGACCTACAGAGTGTGTCAGCTGCAGTCAAGCATACACATGTAGCCACACAGAATGCTCACACAAGCACTAATCCGTGCACCCACACTGCTCACAAATACAGATGTGGACGCACATGGTCCCTGTCAACCATACACTGACACTGCAGACCTCTTGCTGGCTCTTTCCTACAGGCAGAGTCTATGCCATGCAGATGGATCAGAGCTGTTAATCTGAGTTGTGGGTGTTTTGCTTGTAACCCTTCTGCTTTCTGAGAGCTCCTGCAAGTAGAGGGATATTAATGATGCTGCCTTTTGATATGCAAAGGGAATGTTCATTACGACTCTCATCCCACATCCTCTGAGCTGTTAATTAAAGATTGTTCAGCAGGCAGAAAATTATCGTCTCCTGCAAAATAAACCAACAGTGTCTGGGTGGCTGAACCCCCTGCCCAGAGAAAGGCCTTCTTCACTGTGCCAGCCCAGACTAGCTTGGAGACACCCCATTTGCTGGTGCAGGGGGCAGGTCAGTCATATGGATTCCACAAAGAGGGGGACACGGGTGCGATCAGACCCATATAACTAAAGCAGGATGTGGTGAGGCAACTTGACACTTGCTGTACTTGGCGGCCTGCTGGGTGGTGGTCCGATCTTTAGATTGTGTTTTAATTACATCGATTACTTAAGAATCCCCAGTTATCAGTTTGAAGGGTGACTGATTCTTGCCCCAAGATCAGGTCCAGTATTATTCAGATGATTCTATAGTTGGGAACCCCGATGAGCTCTGATGCAAGAGACACAAAAGTTCCTGTAGTGTATTTCCAGATAAAGTTTAGCCATACATTAAGTGCAGTCACAAACGCCCCAACTCAGTAAGGGAGATGTATGTTCTGTAGTATCTCTATCATATACTCACACCAGGAAGTGTTAGCCGACATCTTCCTCATCAACATCACCAGCGGCCATTATTCTGGCACCTCCCAAGGAAGACTGCATCGCTTTCATCTTCTGCCGCTAAGCTGGGATGCTGCTTTTATAATATGTTACACTGATGCCGTTATATTCGATGCATATTCAGTTAGGGATTTCCCCCCCGCCCCCTTTTCCTTATTTGTATTGCCTCCCCTTACTAATGTTGGAGTGGCTATTTTCCATATGTTAGTATATCAGTGATCTCAACTTATCATATATATCAATTCGTTACCTGACTCTTTTGCGATTACGTATCTGTCATGGGGCATGATTTACCACTGTGGCACCTCCTGCTGGTAACACTGGGAATCAGCTCTGTTGTGTGCAGGACACCTCCCTCTGGCTGGCGTCTTCCCCCATCCTCACCCCATGCTTCAGTTCCAGACTTGCATCGCTCCACGACCACCGCGTTCTCTTAAGGACACTGCCCTTTGGCAGTGCCCAACCCAATGGTCTTCAACCCCTACACCCCAGAAGGGAGATGAAGTGGCAGTCCTTAGTCTCTACTGACACTGTGGCCTCCAAGCGCAGCCCCTCTGTCTCAGGGGCAAGCCACAGTTTGCATGGGTCTCACCTTGATGGCAAGGTGTGATGCAAGGAGGAAGGGGGGACCCAGGCCCACCCACTACTCAGGGTCCTGACCCAGGGATCCTTTGGCAGCAGCCTTGTCCTGCCTTCCTCTACTCCCCTTCACTGCCTTCTGTTCCCTGGGCCACTTCCCCCATGGCCCTTTTGCACCCTCCTGGCCCTTTTAGCAAGGCCTGCTGCCTGGCAGGTATCAGGCTGAAGCCTCCCTCTCTAGTCCCCCCATCCCCCCCAAACCTACCCAGCACTGCTCTATTGAAGGTGCCATCTCTGAGGGAAAACAGGTCCTCCTCCAGCCCCTTCCCTGGTCAGGGCCTAACTAGCTCTCTCTGCTGGACAGCTCCATATATACAGGGCTGCCCCAGCAAACTACACCCTGATTGGCTCTTTAAAAGCCTCCCTCTCATTGGCCAGGGTTCTGCACATTCTCCCTCCAGCCTGCATTAACCCCTTCCGATCAGCTGCCCCATCATAGTATCACATTTGTTATTTTGGTTCTAACTGATTATTTTGATGCTTTCCAAATTGTGGTGTACCTGTTAAAGTTAAAAGGGTATGAATTTAGGAAAGCCTCTGTGCCAGTCTGCTTTAACACACCCTGTTAAATATATCGACCTTATGCTTTAGCTCTTCACCATCTACCTAGGTGAAAGTCCCAAATTTATGTGGATGTGGCCTGTAGGTCCCTTACAACACAGCCAAAATATAAATCTATTATAATAAAACACATAGTCAAACCTGTTAGAAACATAAGAAAAGATATATAGGGAAGCAAGCAGGCTAGCTTTAGGTGCATCTCATGTATCTGTTATGTACATCAGTTTATTGCCAGGAGACTCTGTAGTTGAATTATGTACCTGAGGCTAGAACCCACTGATGGGGGGGGGGGGGGGGGGGAAGGGAGAAGAGAAAGGAGGTGGAAGAAAGGGGGCAATTGCCCTGGGGCCTGGTGTTTCAAAGGGGCCTGGAGCTACTGTCTGCAGCTGCTGCCTGCAGCTGCTGCTACTGCAGCAGTGGCAGTGGCCAGAGCCCCAGGCCCCATTGAATTGCTGTTGGAGCACTGCGCTGGGTGCTCTGTGCACCTTTGACAGCTAGAAGGGCTGTGCAGCACCACACTCAGGGCAGCACTAAGAGCGGACTGCCCTCATCCTTCCACTTGAGACCCCCCCCCCTCCATCTTTCCCTCAGGCCTGCGGTGGCTATCGCCCCCATTACTCAGAATTTCTCTTTAAATTCTATCATCAGCTTTCCAAATACTTGGGGTTTTCCATTGGACCATTTATTTGTACCAAATGTTGTTGTTCAAAGCTCACAGTTCTCAAGCTGTGTGCTAACTTGCTGAAGCTAATGTCTGACAGGATATAGGCCTGTAGATTTCTTGCATTACTGCTAACAATAATGCAAAGCAGAACATAAATTCAAAGCAGTAACTAGAATACAGGCAAGCTAGCCCATTGGGCTACAGGGTCCACCTGTGGTCTACCACAGATGCCACAGCAGACAGGGAAGTCCATAGCCCCCAGTTAGAAAGGGAAGCAGTGATGAACCATTGCCTTTGCCCACAGCTCATCCTCCAGCATCTCATCCAACTGCACCAAGTCCCCAGACTGCTTAATTGATTTACCATGCCCATCCCAGCCTTCCCTAGTGATCAGCGCCCAAGCGCACTGCAAAGCACCTGTTTTGGGTAGTTCAGCATCTAGGAGACAGGCCTTCCCCCTCTCCTCATTTCAAAACTAACCTTCATGGTGTCTCTACTTCTCCTGGGGAGAGGGAAATCTGGCTCCTCTATCTCTTTGCAGGGAAGCTGCGGAGGCCAGTATGCCCTTGACGGTGAGCCCTAGAGAGTTCCCACTGCAGAGCTCACCTGCAGCCCTGAGGCAAGGTTAATTGGGCTGATGTGGCAGAAACAAAGTAATATTTCAGTCTTGACAGGCCTTTTGAGGAAAGGAGGGGGGGGGGCAAGCAGATGGGGAACAAGGTGTGTATGAAGATGCTTTGATTTCTTGCATTAGCAATTCCTCATCTTCCTCTCCAAAGGGTTGCACTCCTTTCCTCTCCCCCTCCCACTCTCCTGTCTCCCTTTGCTCAGCACAAACCTCTCCCTTGCCCTTTCACAGACAGGCTCTCAGATTCACCCCCACACCCATGCTGCCCCCTGCTTCCCATATACCAGCCCCCTCCTGCAACTTAGGTCCCTTGCCAAATGCTAGTACCTTAGCTGTGCTGGCCTGGCTGTGTTCCTTCTGCTGCATGGGATACTTAACAAAACAGGCCCAATGTTTTGCTCACTCCCTCATACCACTCCCAGGCAGGCCCTGCCTCACAGACACTACCAACTATAGTAGTGCAGCAGAGAACAACCCCCTAAGTCTATGGGCCAGCTCCTATTGGTCCAGAGAGCAGGTAAAGCAAGACAGCACAGGGCAGAGAGCCCTGCTGATAGCCACAGAACTGTGTGGTCACAAGCGCTGGAACTAGGCGTGCTGCAGGGCCTGAAGTGATTTCTATCAGAGTGGGTTTACAGTTTGGTTCAGTGACTCTCAGCACCCTACTCTACACATTGTTCCAGCACCCTCTGTGTGGCTTTATTTATCAATGCTAGGCCCAGTCCTTGGCCTGTCTCAAAAGTTCAGCAAGAACAGAATTACAGGCGATTACATTTTTCCTGCTCTAGGCCAAGTCAGGCAAATTGAGTGCTTAGCTCAGATGATCGCCCACAGGGACTCTCTGTGGAACTGCTTCACATGGCACTGGGGATTTGACTGCCATGCAGCTGAAACTAGTTCACCTGGAGCCATGAGGATGCAGATAGGCCCTGAGGTTGGCTCAGCGGTGCTGCATGAGGCACCTGTGCCATGGTTTGATGATCACCAGGCACTGGATGAAATGCAGTCACTTTTGTCATGAATTCTCAAAGCCACGGAGATTTATTTCATTGCCACTATCAGGACTCTGCCGAGCCTGCCCTCCCTATTTTAGCTCTGCCCCTCCCGCCTCGCCTCCTTAGGGTGGAGGGAGGGTTCCACAGCCTACTTCTCCTGGTATTGCATAGGGGCACCAGTCTGTGCTCTCTGCTAAGCGTCAAAGCATCTCTCAAACAAGAAATGCAAAGGCTGCCCTAGAGGAGCAGTTTCCTCCCCAAGATGGCACCTCTCTCTTCAAGTCCTCCTCTCTCCCTTTGATAGAAATAAGTGGTTGATCCCATTCCCCAAGTGGCCACCTTGGCTCAGCACACACAGGAACTAGAGTAAAGCACCTTTTTAACTGCAGTTTCCTTTTATTCACATGGGTCTCTCTGCTTTGGGATTTTATCCTAACTAAATAACTGGGCGATTTCTCTAGCAAGCTATTGACTCAGCCAGTAACAGTGCCTGGAGCAACCACAACTGATCAAAGGAAAGGGTGGGAGTTGAAGTAAGGAGGCTCCTGAGATTTTGATTAATGGAGAATCAGATTAACCAATCAGTGAATTGGGGGACACCTGACACTTCAGCTTTTATGTTTGTTGCAGTTTCATTCAAGATACTAAGCTTCATGATTGGTAATTTTTATTGGTTGTTTTCTCTCAGCCTTGCCATTTCTCCCAATGACATGTTCTACAGTGGCTCTTTAATAGAGGTGATGCCCCCAGAGAGTACAGGTCTCAACATGCAATGGTCCTTCTTAAGACCGAGGGGGAAGCTCTCCTCCTTCTTGAAACAGAGGGGGGCCTGCACTCTACAGTCTCTGATGCCAGGTACAGATAGGGATGTAAGTGACTCATTGACTAGTCAACTATCTGATAATTCAATAAACTTTTGCTTGTCTCCTAGTTGCTCCTCTCCCCTCCCCCCCCCACTTGCTGCCTCTATCACAAAGAGGCAGGGAGGGGGGGGAGAGAAAGGGGTGCTGGGGGGGAGCCAGCTTAAAAGCCAGTTCCCTCCAGCTCTGTGGGAGAGGGTAAAGGCACAGCGGCAGCATTCCAACTTTGAAACGTATAAGAGTCCCTGCTAGAGCGCTTGTACAGTTCAAAGTGAAACACTGCAAGGAGCTTAGGGTCAGCGGGGGACTCTGAGTCCCCCACTGACCTCAGGCTCCATGAGGTGCTTCACCTTTGAAATGTGCATTTTAAAGACTGAAACACCAGGTGGAGCCTGGGGCCAGCAGGGCTCCACTCAGTGTTTCAATCTTTGAAGTGTACAAGAGCTCTTGTACATTTCAAAGTGGAAGCACCCTCATGGAGTCCGGGGTTAGCAGGGGACTTCCATCACTTGCCTGTTAACAGTCCTTGTATGGCCGTTAACATTCTAAATAAGGTTTTAGGGAAAGCAGTGATAGACATGTGAATTAACATACTAACACAGATAAAAAGGTGTAATTGGTGCCAAATTGTTGCCACTCGACATTGTGTTGAATGTCTGAGGTAAACGTGCGTGGGCAATAAAGCAGTTCCGTTTACTCCATCTACTCCTGGGTTGCCTGTTTCTTCTTCAACACTCACATCCTCTAGAAGTAGGGTAACCAGATAGCAATTGAGGGGGAAAAAAAATATTGTGACAACGGGTGAAGAGTAATAGGTGCCTATGTAAGAAAAAGCTCCAAATACCGTGATATCCAGCCACCCTACCTAGAAGGTTCTTTCTTACTTTTGGCTCGAAAAACTTGTCCATGCCCACTTCCTCTGCAGCTAGTAGCCTACCAAGACTGAGTGTCTCTTGGCAGCAGGCCAGGGTGCCAGTATTCTATTCTGAGGTGCACAGTACTCCATTTGAGGGTGCACCAATCCAAATGCCACGAGGCATCTACTGCCTCTGTCTTGCACTCATTTCTAATGCTTCCCATTACCATAGTATCTAGGCACCCTCTTCTCTTGGAGATGCTGACCCAGCTCAGCTGCATCTGCTTGGAAAGATAAACAAGCAAATTTCTCCACAGGCATTTGCTGTTTCCATTGCACAAGGTTACTTCCTAGCCCTTTGGGACCCTACACCAGATGCCTCTAGACCAGGAGTGGGCAATAATTTTTGGCCCGGGGGCCACTTCAAAAATTTTTGAAGTAGCCCTGGGCCATCCCAGAAGGAGCAGGGCCTAAACGGGAAGGGGTGGGGCTCACACCCAAACCATGATTGGTCTGGGGGTGGGGATCCCCTTTGCCCCCCATACCCTGGAAGAGGGTTGGCACACTGCCCAACCCCCAGGCCAATCAGGGCCTGGGGAGCATGGGAAGCCTCCTCCTACCCTGCAATGAGCACGTGACTCTTTGAAGTGCCGCGGGCTCCTCACAGGGCCGGGGCAGGGTGAAGGAAGCTTCACGCAAATTCCCTGCCCCCAGGCCCTGATTGGCCTGGGGGCTGGGGAGCACGTGAGCTTCCTCTGCTCTCCCCCCACCCTGCAAGCAGCATGCGGTGCTTCAAAGCACCATGTGCTCCTGGCAGGGCCAGAGGAGGCTTCGCATGCTCCCAGGCCAATTAAGGCCTGGGGGCGGGGGAGCATGTGAAGCTTTTCTGCTCCGCCCCTGCCTTGTGAGTGGCACATGGTGCTTTGAAGAGCTGCGTGCCACTCGCAGGGTGGGGGCAGAGCGGAGAAGGCTTGGGGTGCTCCCCTGCCCCCAGATCCCCATTGGCCTGGGGGCAGGGGGAACAGCAGGGCCCCCGTGGACTGGATCCAGTCACTCGATGGGCCAGAATCAGCCCATGGAGGCCCTTTTGCCCACTCCTGCTCTAGACCCAGCCTCCAGGCAGCCAGAGAGCAGCGGGTGCTGTCGCAGTGCAGACCCACTGACTTAGGTCAACTGGACCCAAGAATTCTGCACTCAGCAGGCAAGAAAGATTAGCCTTTCCCAAACATTCACTGACTAAAGGTTCTAAAATCCCATAGCACAGGAAGGGACCTTAAGGCTCAGTAAGGGGAAGGAACTCCTCTAGCGCTGGGTTAGAACTCAAGGGCACATGAGTCTAGGCCTGGTCTTTATTCCACAATCGCCTCCCTTTCAGAATAGAAGTTGCTGAAGGAGCAAACAGACAATCCCAGCAACCTTTCTGCTTTTCCACATCAGCCCCAGTTTGTCTTTGAGCCTCACACATCCTATGACCCACATAACCTTGAACTCTCCACCTTTTGCTTCAGCACCAAGCCTGGATCACTTATCAGCCCTTATTTTCTGGAAAGGTTGTCCTCAGCTCTACACAGCTCCAAGGATAACCCACATTATCCGGTTGCAGTTACATGAATCGGGGCAGAGTATCCTCTCTGTCTTCCCACTAAGGTTTAACTGCCATCAACCCCTGTAGCGACTGAGCACTTTATTCTTAATTTCCTCTCTTCAATGCAGTTGTATGTTTGGCAGAGAAAGGTAGCCGTGTACCTCCCTTGAGGTGGCTGCATTCTGTGGTGTGTTACTAATCTCTATAGTTACAGAGCTATGTCCTCAAATTGTGTGACTGAGTACTGCCCCACTGAAGTCAATAGAGTTACACTGATACAGACTAGGCTGGATCCTCAGGTGGTATGAAAGGTGCTTGGAGATCCCTCAGAATGAAAGCTGTCAAACATATGAATGTTCTGCATATTACCCAATGATCCAGGGACTAAGAGTCAGCGTATGTCTACAATGCACTCACAGGCACGATACTAGTTTTGATCTAGTGCAGAGAAGATGCAGTGACATGCATTTCAGCATGAGCTGGACAAGCCTGCCCAGATCCTTGAATGTCTTTAGGTTGCTAGCTCAAGCCAGGGTCTGCATTGTGATGTCTTCACTGCTCTTTTTAACCATGCTAAACTGGATGAACATGAACACAGGTATGCATATGCTGCTGCTTCTTTCCTATGCAAGTAGTAACATTCACAAACTGATAGGAAACAGTTTGAAATCCATTCCAAGGCTTCAGAAGATGCAGAGTGAACCTTTGGTATAGCTCCTGGAAATGAAAAAAAAAAAAAAAAGACAAAGGGACACATGTATACAATATACTTAATGGTTGGGAGCCTCTGCATTTACACAGTGCTGAATCCTTACTTTTGCCTTTGTGCACCAGGTGCACATATCTTCTATGTGATGTCCTGTCACTGTTAATGACCATCCATTGTCTTTAGTAGAACAAGCAATCAGTTGGTTCGGCAGTGAGATTATATGATGTACTTGTTTACATCAAGGTCTGCCCATTGTATCCAGTAGGTGTCTTCTAGGTTGAAGCTGGGTGAGAGAACTGCATCTCAAGCTGCGCAGAATGGTCAGGGGGACTTAATGTGAGTGAGAGGCAGGTGAAGAAGGTTATCATGGAGCGAGAACTTTTGGTTACCAAGAGGTTTCTTGTGCACATGCAATGGAGCCATCTGGCACCAGATAGAGGAGGGAAGTTTGTGAGGACTGGAAGCCAAGGCAGCAAAGTGGACTTCAGGGTGCCAGTTATAAGTTTCATAGTCCTACTTAGCTGAGGGAGTACATTGTACTCAGCCATGGAGTAAAGTAATGCCAGCATTGCCATTCACAGCATTTGACCATCACAACCCCAGTTAGTACCTGCTAGTTACTGGATGTCGTTAATATGCCTTTGTTTTATAGCTTACCTGCTTCAGATGTTGATAGGTAAGGCTGACTTCTAGTAGCAGGGGGTTACCTTGGGTAGTTGCTTTGCCTCAAATTTTTTATCAGCATCCTTTTAGCTTTAGAATTGTTGTGATGGAAAGCTCTGGCCAATGTTCCCTCTACTTTTTTCCCCCCATGCATGTGCGGGATAAATTTTGTTACATGCACTGAAGCATGTGCAGATGTGCACCACTAGTAGAAACACAGGCTGCCAGCTGTGGGAGGCTGTGGACCCTCTGCCAATCAGCAGGGCAGCACCTGAATCTCTCCTGGGTGGCCACCCAAGCACTCAATTTACGAGGAACACTGCTGATAATCCCAATCCATTAAAAAAAGTGTTGAGATTGCAGTACCAAAAGTAGTTTTCCATCCTCTTCAGAGCATCACTAAGGATGTCTTCCACTTCTTTGAATGTTGTGGCCTGTGTCATTAGTGCCAGGTCATCAGCATAAGTGACCTTACAGCATCTCATTTTGGGCACATCACTTATCTCTAAGTTAAAAAGGGATGGGGTATGACCCCTGTGAGAAGCCACTGTGCTAACTCCCCTTTTTGGTAACCTGACTTCTGAGGTGAACCCTGAGTGGTCTGTCCAAGAGCAGTGACTTAACGAGCTACAATCGTTGCTTGCACCGAATCTGGTTGTGTAATGTCCGCAGTAGGCCCTCATGCCAGATGGGGTCATAGGCTGATACGAGGAAAAAGTGGAGCCATCTTGAGCACATGGTCACAGGAGCCCTGAAACCTGCCTGTTCTGGAAGTAATGCTGTCTCCAGGATGGGATTCAGCCTCACCTGGCTTGCCTGCTCCAGTAGTTTGCACGTGGCACAGAGGAAAGAGAGACATGGTGATAGATTCTGGGGTCATCTGGTGATTTCCCAGGTTTTAAAGTGGCAATGACCTTTGATCAGCTGCAAGGAGCTGGGAGTTTGCTAGTGGTAATGACTTTTGAACAGTGCTCCCTCCAGACACGCCCTCTCCACCTGAGATATTTAATAGAGTCTGCAAGGATGCACTCAATGCCAGCTGTTTTTCCCGCTGCAGTAACAGAGGGGCAACCTCAATCTCAGCTCTTGGGAAGGATTAGCAGAAACAAGATTCCTTGAGAGCTGGTTGCACCTCTTTTCATTGGTCACCTCACAGTTGTCTTTGAGTTTTAGCAAAACTCTGTAAGCAGCAAACAGCTGTGTCTGTGTGTCCGACACAGCACACACACGCTGCGCCTGCATCCCCAGTCGCGCTGTAGGCACAACCACAGACTGCTAGATGAAATCTGGACTCCCAGTTGTCCACTCACATTGGTTACAGTGATGCTGAATGGCGACCCAAAGGGCTGTAAGTATCAGTGGTTGGCAAGTGCTCTGAAAGCCTTTGCTGGAAGGAGGCACTAGGGAGAGATACAGAGTGCTAATGTTAATTGCATGTTCCTGTTTGCCTGAGTGTGGAGAGGGAGGCTGAAATATGGAAGAGTTCAGCGGCCATGCACGGGCCTGCTGGGATGCAAACAGACATAGGAGTTAGAAGAGGGAGGGGGATTGTTGCCCAAGACCCTGCATGATTTCCATTGACAAAGGAAGTACAAAAAAAACCAGAGGGAGCTTTCCGGAGTGCAGGATTTGCCAGCTCAGAGGATCTACAGCAACCGGGCCCGGCCACTTCTCCCCATCTGGCTCAACTGTGGCAACTCAAGGAAGAAGCATGAAGGCTGACGTCAAGCAGTTCTTATGCAGTGCCCCGTGGTGCTGAGCAACTGCTGACGCCTGTACTAGCAGATACTTCAGCCTGCGTTGCCTGCTGGCCTTTGCCGTAGCCTGGGAGTGCAGGCTAAGAGGCGGCAATCTCTCTGGGGCTGCCTAGCATAGCTCACCCCACATGTTGAAAAACTCCCTTCCAGCACCACAGAGGCTTTGTAGCCTAAGGCCCCCAGCTCTCATTGGACTCCCCTTCTGAAGTTCAAGTCAAGCCCCTTAAAATTCTTGGAATTGCCCTGGGAGTCAGGAGACCTGGGCTCTATTGCTAGCTCTGCTGACCTGTTGTGTGTCTTTGGGCAAGTCACCTCCCCTCTGGTGTCTTTGGCCTCCACACTTAGTCTCTACCCCAGACAGCTTGCAATCTAACATGGCAAGACAGACACTTCTTACAAAGGGTATGTACCACACCTAGTGGAGCAGGGCCCTGACCCTGGCTGCTGCGACTCAAATACTAGATGGCAGTGAGCATTTAAAGGGGCCAGCATCACCCCAAGTTCTGAAGGCAGTAAAACTGCCATAGCCAAGATTCTGGCGGGCTCTACTAATAGGGTCTTTGCCTAGGGCTGGCAGGCAAGGGGAAGGATCTGGGGCCTGAGAGAACAGGCAATAATTCTGCCAGGGGCCATTGGCCAAAGGGATTCATTAAGGGAGGATCAGGATGGCAGCTAAGGAATGTGCCGGGGACCTTGATTACATTATTGCTCGGTGGGATTAAAGCAAACAGTCAGCACTGATCCGCATTACAGGCAGCCATTTGATATGGTCCCACAGTGCAGCCTGAGCTACAGGGTTAGAAAGCGTATGGCAGCGTGAACGGTGCAGCTGATTAGTGATAATCCTCTGCCATTCTCCAGCACCTCCCTTCTGAGACCCTCAGAACACTTCACACAAAGCACCTCCACAACTCAGGATCTCAAGTCCCAGGGGAGAGAGGGGTAAATGCAGGGGCACAGAGAGGGGAGGTGACTTACTCATCTCCACCAGGAGTCGGTGACAGAACTGGGAATAGCCCTCCAGGACTCCTGACTTCCCCATGGGAGCCTATGGTTGACCCATTAGGTCTTAAACTCTCATCCTGGAGCAGCAAAGAGAAGTGTCAGAGGAGGAGGCAGGGAGCAGCAGTGGAAGGGAATGCTCAGTGGGGAGAGCTAACTGGAGGGTTGTCTCTTCTCGGAGGCAGACATCTGTAGAAGTGTTGCTTACAGTTTGGTGAGGGAAGGAAGCCAGAGATTTGGCTGAAAGGGAGCAGGACTGAGGTGGGAGGAACAGAGGTCAGCCCAGGTGAATGGGATGCAACACAACACACTAGCCAGGATGGGGACAGATACTCTGCCCCCAAATGTTACACCTGCCTCTGGACACAGGGCTCAGCTGGGGCAGCCCCCTCCTCCCAGTACAGGACCCTGTGAAAGCTCCTGCTTGTTAAGCTGTCAGTATTTCCTTTGCTTTCTTGCTGCAGAGACCCTGTATCCTTAATGGTGCCTTGCCTGCCTGCTCCCCAAGGCCAGGCCCAGGCTGTGGGTGAGTCTGATGTGTCCCATTTGTCAGACCGAGAGAGAGACAGACAGACACACACTCTTTTCAACTGATTGTAGGTTTTCCTCTCCTGCAGAGAGGAACTGGGGAGTGATCCCTGTCTGAATCCCCTCCCTGTCACAAGACAACAGCCTCATGAGAAAGAGAAGGGGTTTGGACAAGGATGTCTCACCTCAAAGGACAGTCACCTAGGGGGCAGGAAATCCCTGTGCAAACCCCTGCTGAACAGACAGGGGAGGAATTTGAACCAGGATCGCCTATAACACAAACAACGGTCCGTAACCACTGGACTAGAGAGTGAGGGCAATGAGAGGTAGGTGAAAGAGCTATTTGGGTAGGCAATCTCCCTAGCCTATGGCCCCATCCATGCTCTGCTCCCCTCAGGGGTCAGTCACGCTCTCCCCCCCTCCCCTTCCTCTGAACTCAAATGTAGCAAACAACATTTGGGGTTTAAAAAAAAAAAAAAAATTCTAAAATGTCTTTTAAAGAAAGAAGAGCATGTTTTCCCACTATGCCAGATTGTGAGGACTGGACACGCAAAAGGGATCTAATTAAAAGCACTAAGTGTGGAAAGAAAATGGTCAGTCACAGATTTTTTTTTTTTTTTTTTTTTTTGATATACCACAAAGTTTGTCAGATTTATTTGCAAAAACCTTGTGGTAAGGGCAAGTCAGTTGTCCTGCTGAATACAACATTAAATATTACGGACTGCATGATGCAGCCCTTCTCATATTTAAAATAGAAATTGTAACACAACTTTTAAGTCTCCATAAAGTCATAATTCTGGATTACTACATATTTAAACTCACTGAAACAAAGACACTTTAAATTAAGCAGTCAGAGTAGTTTGTGTGTTTGTAACAAAGTTCACTGCTTTTAGAAAAAGGAATACTAATTTTATTTTGTGTCATTTTCATAACAAGACATGTTAATGAAATTTCACTCTATGTTTGTTAAAAACATGTTTCCAGAGATTTTCAGCATAAAAAGGATTTTATATATTAGTTAGGTACTGATAGTGGTGAAGGGTTCTCTTAAAACTAGTTAATCAAAGTCAGATGTAAAAGGAAAACTCATTTGACCAGCTATCTGGAAGAAAAAAGAATGTTGTCTCTTTTAAGGGCTCTCTTGAACAGAGGGGGTGAAAGGAGAAAAGGGAATAAATTGAAAGGACAGGAAGACTTTGAAAGCAAAGTTTTTACTATAGTAATTAAAAGTGTGTATTTTAGAGAAGGGTGGTCTTTTGAAGAATTTCACAAAACTAAGTCTGAAAATCCATGCATTTAAGGCTAAAGCTGAATACTCAGATTGTGCATCTAAATAGCTATGCAAGAATTTTTAGAGATGTGATTTTATGATCTTCTGCAACTAACTAATGAAATATTTAAAGCAAATTTTAAACTAAGGTCTTGTGGACATAGTAATGAACAACTGTTTGTCACTAAATTCAGAGTTGGCACATGCTTGATAAATTGTTTCATTACCACTTAATGCAGGGGTGGGTAATAATTTTCACAGGGAGGTGCAGGACAATGAATTTTGGTAGGTAGTCATGGGCCAGATCCACCCCTGAAGGGGTGGAGCCTGGGGCAGAAGGGGAAGCACTGAGGACTAGCTTCCCCTCAGAGTTGTCTGGGGCCAGAGGCTTTGAATTAAAAACACAGCAGAAGGCTCATGGCCTTACCACTACTGTATTGCCTGGCAGCTGCCTGGGGTTGCTCATGTCCCTGGCTCCCACAGGGGTAGTGCTGCGACTGGGAGGTGGGAGCCATTAGGATCTGGTTGCCTGAGACACTGCCTGGAAATTCGGTGACACAGGCAGCAGGCTATAAATAGAAAACAGCCAGATGAAGTCCTTGGGATGGATCAAAGCGTTAGGGGGGCCAGATCTGGCCCCCAGACCCTATCTTGCCCAGCCCTGATTTAATGGCCCTTTCGCAGGTTCAGTGTTACACTAATAGCTCTAGCAAGCTGGAGGGTTTTTCCCCTTAAAAAAAAACCACACAGATCCACTGGGGGGGGGGGGGGAGGGGGGAAAGGAGAAGAGTCACCAGTCTGCAAGCAGCAACAGCCTGCTGTGGGAGCCTTCAGGAATGGTCAGAATAGGGAAGAGAGGACAGCTTGAGCACTAAGACTCAGGGAAGACATTGCCTCCCCTTGCCTCTTATACCTGCTGTCCATGCCATATCAGAGAATTTTTAAGCTATTTATTACGTGCTATGGTAATTTGTATTGTTCTAGTTTTTTATTTAGAGATCATGCAGTACCATATCAAATACTTAACATATGTAGACTTCTGTTATGTCAACTCTATTACCTTCATCAGCCAAATTTGTAATCACATAAAAAAAAAATGATACCAAGTTAGACCAGATCTATTTTCCATAAACTCATGTTGATTTGCATTAATTACATTACCCCTCTTTAGTTCTTTATTAATTGAGTTCCATATCAGCTGCTCCATTATCATGCCCAGGATCGATGTCAGGTTGACAGGCCTATAATTACCCAAGTCATCCCATTTACCTTTTTGTAAAAAAAAAAAAAAAAAAAAAAAAAAAAAAAAAAAAAACTGGAACAACATTAGCTCTTCCAGTCTTCTGGAACTTCCCCAGTGCTCCATGACTTAGTAATTCAATATTCTGTATTCTAGACCAATGCTCGTCTGCCTTGTGATTTCTTCAGTGCTGCATAATAATTATGTTTAATAAGAGGCTGGCATATCTGAGGGGTAGCACTGAGCCCCAAACCAAAAAACAAGCTGAAAATATATATATTCTGAAACTTGACATTAGAAAGCCTGTAAGACACTGTTCTCTCAACTTCTAGATCCTCAGCTGGTAGAGATATGATAATTTACACAAGATGAAAATCCATTCTACTTTTAGGGTTGCCAGATGATTTCAACAAAAATACCAGACACATTTGACATCTACTACATTACATCTTATTTAGAAAATACTGGACATTTATATTTTCTCAATTTGTTTCCCAAACAGAAAGCTTAAATACTGGACTGTCCGGTTCAAAATCAGACACCTGGCAACCCTACCTACTTTTAGACCAATCCTCCTAAACATGGAGCGCGCAGAGGGGACAGGCAGGATTCTTCATGCCCAGGAAGGCTAAGCAATTATCCTCTCCAGCACTTTCTGAATGTATTTGGACCCCCTGTGAAACCCAGTGATTTTTTCCAGCAGCCAGATCAAAAGTAGAAACATTTGAGTTTGTGAGTGATTAAAGCCAACTGATGGGAACTAGCTCTGGGTGAAGTGAAGTGCATGTGTGTTTGCATGGGGGAGCAGCAAAACCTTTCATCAAAGTAACACAATGCAGGATTTACAGCAAATATGTAGCCAAGTAAATGATAGGAGCCAGCTTTGGTGCAGAGTTCTCTTCCACTGCTAGCCCTGGGACCAATCAAAGCAAGACTATAGGGCTACATCTACACTGCAGGCTTTTTGCACAAGAACGGCTGTTCTTGCACAAATAAATTTACAGTACAGCATTGGAAAACAGGGCTTCTTCTGGAAGAGTTATACCTCTCCCCATGAGGAATAAGCCCTCTTGCGCAAGAGCTCTTCCACAAGGTGACAGTGTAGACAGGCAACATAATTTCTTGTGCAAGAAACCCCTATGGCTAAAATGGCCATCAGAGCTTTCTTGCGCAAGAGGGCATCCACACTGCCATGGACGCTCTTGTGCAAAAGCACATGACAGTGTGGATACACTCTTGTGAAAGAGCTTTTGCACAAGAGTTCTTGTGCAAAACAGTTCTTGTGAGAGAAGCCTGCAGTTTAGATGTAGCCTAGGAGTGTTTGCTTTCTGCTTCCATTTTCTAGCCTTTAATTCAGGGCTACTCAACTTTGGAAGCTCTGGGGGCTACAATGATACTCACAGCACATGCTGAGGGCTGCAACTTAAGTGAGGATGTATATACATGCAAATACCTTCTTTCACACCGATATGAATACAAAGATTAAGGCAACACTACACAACATGTAGGCCCCATTTAAGTCAGTTCTGCTGATATTAATAAAATGCAATATATACTTATTTGCACTGATATGACAGCACTTTTAATGAGCAATGACAGTTCAGGAATGTAACTACTAAAAAAAAAAAAAAAAAAAAAAAAAAAAACCACAAACAAAAAAAACCACACACATCTCAACAGAAGACCATGGACTACTTTTTTGTTTTGGCTCTCACCTGTGGGCCACATGTTGAGCCCCTTGAAAACCAAAACTGCACTGCGGGCCACATGCCAAGTGTGAGTAGTCCTCCTTTAATTGGATATTTCAGCCAAGTGATACATGATTACATTAAAAAAAAAAAAAAATCGGTTTTAAGGTTGCAAAAATCAAGCACTCCAAAGTTAGAAAATGCCACAGTTAAGACTGTTGTGCAGTCTCAAATTTTACCATCTTCTGCATGTGTGTTATGATGCAGTCATTAGTTACATATTTTTCTCCCATGACCCCTGTGCCTTAGGATTGCCAATTTACAAATTAATGGCATGAAACTGAACACCTTTGTCCTGATTCTTGCCCTGTCTCTTGGCCAGGGGTCCACCCTGTTCCACTCCTTCCCTGAGGTCCCACCCCCTCCCCTCACTTTCACTGGGCAAGGGCAAGGGCTCTGGTTGAGGGTGAGACTGGGGATAAAGAGTTTGGGGTGCAGGAGGGGGCTCAGAGTTGGAGAAGAGGGAATGTGAGGGCTCTGGTAGGTGTCAGGCTCTGGGCTGGGGCTGAAGTGTTTGGGATACAGGAAGGGTTGGGGGCTCTGGGAGGGAGTTTGGGTGCAGGAGGGGGCTCAGGGCTGGGGCAGAGGTGCAGGCTCTGGGGTGGGGCTGAGGAGTTTTGGGTTCCGGAGAGGTTCTGGGCTGCAACTGAGGAGTTCAGGGCTTGGGGCTGAGACACAGGGGTTGGGCATAGGAGGCAGTGCAGGGTCTGAGCAGCAGTTACCTACAGTGGCTCCTGGGAAATGACCAGCAGGTCCCTGGGCTCCTAGGCAGGGTGCCAGGGAGGCTCTATGAGCTCCCCCGGTCACAAGTGCTGCCTCCACATCTTCCATTGATTGCGGTTCCTAGCCAATGGGAGCTGCAGAGCGGAGGCTCAGGGCAGAGGCAGTATGTGGAGCCTCCCTGGCCCCCCATATCCCTAGGAGCCACAGGGACCTGCCAGTTGCTTTCCAGGAGCCTGCCTAGCCCCGCTGTGCTGATGACAAGACTTAACAGCCTGGTCAGCTGTGCTGACTGGAGTCTCTGGGATCCCTTTTTAACCAGGTATTCCATCAAAAACTGGATGCCTGGCCACCCTAGCCTCATTCATTGTACTGAATGGGCCTGCCTGGAGATGGATCAGGGTTGTTTAATGAAGATGGCTGTGGTCTGTTGGAGCCTTAGTTCATTTGTGGCAGAAGTCAGAACATGGCTAGTGAATGAGATAAGAAATTGCAGAAAAAGAAATGTGTGTGAGGGGAGGGGAATTCTTGTGCTAAAGGCTGCTCTGTAGAGAGTTTAACTGTGGTCTAGCTAGTCTCTTTTGAACATGTCTTTTCAAAAGTTCATATTTGGCCATGTTTAAGCAGATTTTCAAGGAGATGGCAAAAGATTCATTCCTGACAAAGGCCACTTTCTTGCCAATTTCAGCTCCTTGTTCCAAAGCATGTGGGCACTTGAGCTTTTTTTTTTTTTTTTAAAAAAAAAAAAAAAAAGCTCATCAGAATTTCTATCATCATCATGGGTGTCTCAATTTTTTGTTTATCATGGGCCCCCGACTCATTCTTGGAAGTAACTAAACTGTTTTAGCTAAAAATTTCGAATAAAAAACCACCACAAAAAATTGAACCTGAGATTATCTATTTGTGCCGAACTTGTCAAAGTTAGACAATGTTACTGAAAACAGAGTCTTATAATAAGTAGTGACAAACTAATTGACTAATAAGTGGAGCAACCAGTCCTGCCTATAATGAGAACTCCTCATGTGTCTGTGTTGCTCACCACTGTCAAGTTCAGTATGGCTATTACACTGAGAAAAGAATCAGATCCATTTGGCAAGGGGGGGGGGGGGGGGGGGAGGAAAGAAGAGAGAAACAGCTCTCAGCCACATGACCTTAAAGAGGCCCTCAATCAGCTGGTAGCAGTACAGGGCCTATGACCAAAGGAAGCTGAAATCAATTAGATCTGCTCACATCTGATTTCAATAGCTATGCATTAGGACCCTACATCCTGATGGGAGGGGTGCAGATGTCCTGATGGGAGGGCAGACATGGTACCCTCCTGCATTAGTCTGATAAAGAAATAATTACAACAGCATTTGCTCTGATCCTCTCAACATAAAGAGCCCAGCAGGAGAAAACTGATGAAAACTGATAGTCCCACCTCCTGGGTTGCCAGAATAACAGCATCTCTAATAGCACCTTGGCAGAGATGCTCATGTCAAGGATGAGGTGGCACTTCCATTTCATAGCCTTCCATAGTAGGCTAACATCAATCCCTCTGCACTAGGTGAGGGGTGCCAAACCAGCCTAACCTGATATCCTCTCAAAGATACAGGGGCATCCCATGATACACTGGCTCAGGATTTTGCCCACAGGGGGAGTCTAAACATCATGTTTTGTATATTCCATTTGCTCTAAGGTAGGATGTAGCCGAACAGCAGAGGTGAAAGAGGACAGTCAGGCCCTGCAAGGGCTTCTGGCTATGAAGGCCATTATTTCAGGGAACTAAAAAGTCTCTGCTTTTGGTTGGATGAAAGAGCCTAGCTTTTTCCTTTGTGGGGAGCCTTGACAATATTAACCAGCCCAGAAGGTTGTAATTGGCTTGCTAGGTACAACAGCATCAGTTACCTTTGAGTACCCCCTTGAAGCATGGGGTGGCTCTGAAATATGCTGCCTCAGTTTCCCCTTCTGCTCAGTGCCCCACAGTCCAACTACTTACCACATTCCCCTTCTGGGATCCGTTTATGAAGTCTGGGACAGTTTTTCAAACTAGCATGCAAACCTACAGTCATTACCCCCTTTCAAGCCCCTCCTGCCTGAGAATTTCTCCTTTTCCAAAGTTCCTTTCTTTCACCCCAGTCCCATGCTGGGTACAGCCCCTCTTCCCTGAGGCCTGCCTTCCCTTTGGAGCTTAGACATTTTTCTGCTCTAGTCCCAAGCTAGGCACAGCCCTTCCTACCTTGCCTGGAGTTTGGTCTTCTCCACCGGTCTTCTTTCCTGCTGCTGCCAGCCATCTGCTGACTCAGGAGAGTGCAAGAGCCTTCCACTTCCACACACATTTGCAAATTCTTCTCTTGCCTGCCTCTTCCTTATCTACCTGCAGGCCTGACTGGATCACCTGACCCTCCTCCTTCCTCTCTGGGGGAGGAGAATAAGCTATGTCACAGGTGGGGCTTTGCCCATCTCCCCTTAAAGGGGCCTGCTACCCTATGACACTAGGGTTGAAAGGAATAAGTGTTTGGGCCTGATTTGGAGAAGAATGGGAGTGGAGGGAAGCGGTGCAGACAGGGACATTGCTTCCCACACCTCCCAGGGTCCAGGAACAGCGATCCGCGGCTGACGGGAGCAGCAATCGCCTGTACATATGAAGGCACAGGTAAATATAGCAGTGGCGGCCCGTCGGGGCTAACCCTGGTGAACCGGATCTGGCTCATGGGTATTTGCCCACCCCTGCCAAAGAATCATCTCATTCTTGCTGTGCCCTGTGATGACAGAGCACAAGCTCATGCTGCTCGGCCAGTTGGTGGTCTCTGATGATTCACCATGAGGTGCTGGCAATCCACAAGGGAGCATAACAGCCCTGGAGGGATCACCCATGTCCTTGCTGCTTTTCAACATTAATATGAGGTCTTGGGACTATGAGCAAGAGGCTGTCAACACTCCGCTCTCCCTGAGCTGCACTACCAAAGCTTATGGCACTGGTGACACTGTACTAGCAGCAGATAGTACCTGGTAGAAAAGTTCACCTCACAATCCATAAGAGGTTTGTGCCCTCCCCCATGCTGTCAGCCATGCACTTCTGAATTGCCATGGAGTTGTATCTGTTCCCTTTGGGCAAGGACTTAACAACTGTGATCTACATCACTCAAGGCTGGATGGCTACACCTCTTTTTTTTTAGGCTTCTTGGGGCAGCTTCATGGAAGAACTCCTGCCTGTACCACACAGGTCAGCTTGACTCTTGAGCGGGGCTGACTGCCAAGGGATGCTCATCTGAGGACTCCACTCCCATTACTGGCTTCTCATTTGGTGCCAAGTCCAATTCAAGATGATGCCTGGGCTTTCGCTTTCAACTCTCAGTGGTCTGGAAACAAACTCCCTTGGAGACAGTTTCATCAAGACAGCTGAGCTCCCCTGGCATGCAGACAGAGAGCCGAGGGTACAGGACAGCTTCAGTACTAGTTCCTGCAGTGAGGGTCACCCTTTGAGAAATGGCCAGACAAAGGAACGCACGGATGCCCTTGTAAAGCCACCTTTTTGCAGCCATTGACTTACAATAATAGGGAGAGGAGGAGAGATGGGGAAAGGATAGAAAGTCCAATGTAAATGGTTGAACTCCCTGCAGACAAGGAAGTGCCCAGTTCAATGATTCCTCTGCTTTTCCTGGAGACTGCATTTTACAGTGATTGGCTCCCTATAAATACATGAGAGAGACAGCAAGAGATGGATAATAATAGCCACATTGTTAAACCCCCATTACCATTGTGAAGCTTACCCTATAGATAGCTGATGTATTAACTTTGGCAACCCTCCTAACTAGACATGCCAATAAAGCTATTGAAATTGACAGAGAGAGGGAAAAAGAGACAGCTGGAGACAATTTTCAAAGAGTTGTTTGGAAACTTCAAGCCCAGGCCCCTGCCCTCTGTGAACCATAAGAAGCTTCATGGCGAATCTCCCTACAGAGCTGGCTGCTCGTTGGCATTTGACTAATATACAGAGAGGTTAGGGATGGAAAAGCGCTAACAGGTCCATTCCAGCCCACCTCCCTGGGACCAAAGCTTTCCCTATAGTCCATTTGCTGGTGCTTTGTCCAGTGTAGTAATAAAACATCCCACTCCTTCCCTATGGGGACAATTCTTCAGACTCACCAACCACACTATCAGCAAGTGTTCCCTGGGATTCAGTTTACATTTTTCCTCTCTTTATTTAATTCCATTCCCTCGCCTTTCACCTACCATCCTAGATGATTTCTCTCTTGCCTTGGTGTTTGCACTCCCCCATTATTTGCAGCCTGCTATCAGGTTTCCACAGAGCCAACATTAAGCTCTTATCATAAGTCAGTCTTTCCAGCCCCTTTCTGCTGTCAGCTAGGAACTTTTGCTCTTGCTGATGAGGTGTCCATAACTGAAGGGCATGCACCAGATGCAAACAGCGTGCAAGATTGTTGGGGTCCTGCCAGCCAGATGTGCAGATCGCTCACTCACTAGCTCCACCAGGCCAAGAATGTGCCCAAACATGCAGATCCAGATCCTTCTCTTGGTTATAACCCTGCAGCCCTATAACCCAGTGCCACAGATATAACTCAGAGCAAAACTTGGCAGCTGATACTTCAGGAGCCATGCTTCTCTAACAGTCATGTCAGCCCCACCATCCATTATCCCTTCCTATTCTTCCCCTAAGAAGCTGGATGGGGACTCTGTTCCCTCTCAGTCCACCAGACCCGACTATAGCCAGAATACAGACCGGGCTTCATCTTTGCATAGGACTCAATGATCCTTTTCTGAGGGTTGAAGAACGTCCATCAACTAGTCTATTCACATTCACAGCTGCCTCCTTACTTCCTGTTTTCGAACAAGACAGGAAGTGTCACCAGCATGGCACAGAGAGGCTGTTCTGGGCATGCCCAACCTCCCTGCACTGGGTATCCCCTGTGAGGCTGTTCTGGACGTGTGTGGCCTCTGACAGTGAGAGGCACTAAGCATATCTCCCCAGGGTCCGGTATGTCCAGTCTCCCAGCAGGGGGAGACATTGGGCCCCCCAGGGAAGCAGCTCTGAGTGTGCAAAGCCCTCTGGCATTGGGTCTCCCCAGTGGGACTGCTCTTCCCACCAAGGTTTGCAGGCCAGAGAGGAGTGACTAGTTCGGTTACACATCCAGCTGTAGGGCTGCATCTCTGCAATGAGCCCTGCCTCTCTCTCTCACCCTGCCCCAGTTTCGTTCCTGACCAGCATCTTCAGTGACACTCCCGCCACAACTCCCGAACCCATGAAACAGCTGTAACTGGTCTCTTGGCACCCCCCACCTGCACTGTGGGGGAGGCTCCCTTGGTTTCCTTCTCGTCATTTCCCAGCGGGAGCAGCTCTCTCGTATGCCTGCCTGGCGTGGGCTCCATTGTTACGCTGTGCTCCCATCACCATGCCAACGAGTCAGATCTCATTACGCCGGGCTGCCTGGGAGGCACTCGTCCTCTGCCTGGTGAATGGAATAAAATGGGCAGAAAATGCACTAAAGCCTTTGCCACTTGTTTACGGCTGACAAATTAGTTTTGCATTAAGTTTTTAATGTGCCTGGCTTGTTCACTCTTCTCAGAGACTCACTCGAGCAGGCAGCAGTGCTGGGAGAGGGAAAGAGCTGGTGAGCGAGGAAGGGGGTGGCAGAGACAGGCTGTATCTCGCTGGAGCAGATGGCATGTGTGAATGTTTGGATGCATCCCCACT
Organism: Pelochelys cantorii; assembly: GCA_032595735.1. NCBI lineage: Eukaryota > Metazoa > Chordata > Testudines > Trionychidae > Pelochelys > Pelochelys cantorii. Next base: position 56,741,583 of record CM064329.1, on the reverse strand, counting down.
GTTCAAGCAGATCGAGCTCCTCCAGCGAAGGTGACAAGGCAATTAGGCTTCTCATGTGCACATCGAAAAGGGTCAGAAGGACTTCAATGCCTGGGCGGGGTTCATGCTTCAGGAAGGGAGATGGGATGGTCGGCACCTCCAGGGGGCTCGCTAACAGCCCTCAAGGTGATGCCCCCCCTCCGCCACTTCACCAGCCACACTGGCAACCTGAGGTTAGCCCAGCTGCCCCCTGCAGTTCATTCAATTTCAACTGGGAGTGGCACTCTGCGGTAATGGAGACTTGACCTAAGTGTGGTCAGACAAACTGATGGCTCCCTGCTCTGGCCCCTACAGGCCTTTCTGGTAGTATACAAGGGCCACAAAATGAGCTGCAAGGGACTCGGGACAATTCTCCTGGCATATGGTGCCCCTGTCACAGCTTTGGGCATTAGCAGAGGTGCCCAGGTGAACTACTACGACCTGCTTACAGGGGGAGGGAGCCCTGTCTATGCCCATGCTCTCCCTAGCCACCACCTGCTGGCCACACAGATGCTCTGTTTGGGACTCTGTGAGCTCAACTCTTTCCCTCAGCAGGACAGAAATTTACACTTTATTCTACTCCAGTGCCCAGGCCCCAATCTGCTGAACACCAGCACTGCACCCTGACCTGCTGCCTCCATTAAAACAGAGCACCCCCATTCACTGGTTTGACCTCAGTTCAGCACTCTCGGAAGCACAATTCATGTAGACAGGTTCACAGTAAAACCAAACAGAAATTCATGCAATGAAGCTTGAGATACAGATTCCAATAAAAGATAGTAAAAAGGTTTGGAAACTTAAGGTTACAGGTAAAAGTAAAACATAAGCGCAGACTATGAATTGCATGTTAACAAGCTAATTTCTGGTCTAACAAGGGATCTCACACCCAATAGTCAGTTCTCACCCAATGGCGCTTGTCCAGTCCAGAGAGCTGGGATCCACTTTCTATGAGACGCTCTTGCTGGCAGAGTCTTTCCTCTGTAATGGCTAAAAATCTTGTGCTGTTTTTTCTGCAGGGCCGGCCCACAATGTTTTGGCACCTGAGGCAGGGAGCTCAAATGACGCCCCGATGCCTCCTTGCTTGGGCCAAAACTTTGAAAGGTCTCAATTCTCTGGGTCCTTTCGGTGCTCCCCACCCCCACAGTCTGGCACCTAAAGCAGCTGCCTCAGTTTGCTTCATGGTAAAGCCAGTCCTGTTTTTCTGCTGTGATACAGTTACAGATAATTGTCTCTCAGCCTGGGACCCCTCTATACAGAGACCTTTCCTGGGGTTCATTTGTCTTTGCAGATGCTCTAGTCATCAGCTGGTCCAGACAGTAACCAAGTGCTGGCTCCACTGATGTCCACTGTTGTCACTGCTGATTGAGTTAGCCCTGAGACTCACCTCCTTCTGAAACCTCAAATTCTACATTTTGCATTGCAAACTATTTGCTGTATAAACCTCTCACCATAACCATGATGATCAGCTACATCTTAGCTTGTGGCAAAGGCCACACGTGACACTCCCCACCCCACTTCCAGTGAAATAACGAGCAGATGGGTAATGTAGCAGTCTGGCGGTGCCTGGACCCATCTGTGTCACAATCTGCTCCCCTCCCCACCCCCTTGAGCCCTGGATGAGAGAGGAGGAAGATGAAGTTGAGGCAGGAGGGAGAGTGAGGGGGAATGGTTGTGGCACTTCAGTGTATAGGTAGAGCCGGTCAAAAGGTTTTTGACGGAAGGAACAGTTTTCAGCTGGATAAAGCAGTTTAATTAAGATTAGAAATTTAAAATCCCATTTAACTGATTAACCAGTTAAACATAATGTTCAGCTGGTTAACCAATTAAAGGGGAGTAGGCACGGGAGGGAGGGGGCACCACAGCTGGCGGGAGTAGTGCCTGCCTGCAGCACACCCAGGCCTGCTATGAACAGGGGCTGCTCCAGCCAGTCTGTAGCATCCCTGTCTGTAGCGGGCCCCATGGTGCTGGAGCAGCCCCATGCCCACAGTGGTTGGGGATTGGCTCCAGCTCCCACCTGTTAACTGGAACTGGTGAGCCTCACCTGATAAGGGTGATTCTTACTGGTTAACCTGTCACAGCCCTAGTTAAAATCAAAATGTTTCACAGGCACGTGCCAATTTCAATGAAATTTTAGATGGGAAAAAGTCAAAATGATTTCTTTCAATGTTTAAATTAAAATATTAACTGGAATACATGTATATGAAATATATCATTTATATATAAACATTTAATATCATCTGTGAGTTGCAGAAAATGATAGCTAAAACAAAATGGTTTAGCTTTTTCCAAGTGAGACGTTTGCATTGAAACAACCCAATCTGTCATCACCTAAACGAAATGCGTCAGGTGTCCCAAGCTGAGATTTTTCTGAATTTTCATTTTGCAGGAAATTTCAACATTTCACCTTTTCATTCTCATCTGGAGCAAATATTTTTTGGAAATGTGAAAATGCCCTGAAGAGTGGGAATTTCAGTTCCTGGCCAGCTGCAGTTGCAGGATTTCTGGCCTGCAGATTAGGAATAGGCAGCCTGGTTAAGGCTGCTATAAATCAGAACAGTTCCAAGGCTGCTGTAATTTACATAGGGTGGATCAGGGACTGTTTCAGCCCTTTTTTGAATACCAGAGTACCCAGTGACACAAAGGTGATGAGAAGCCACATTTGTATCTTCCCTAGGCTGTACTTTTCCGAAATGCACCTTCTTTCAGAAGACACCCTTCATCTCACAGTTCCTTCTATCCCATGGTTGGAGGCCAGGGATGTATGAATCCAAAGGTCCCTTTCTCCTATGGCCAGGACACAGCTACACATAGGCTTTTGGCAGAATGGGGCCCCAGGCGTAGGTGCTGGCAAAGCAGAATGGCTGGCAAGGGCAAAACAGAAACTACAGAAGTAGCAACTCTACAATGAGTCCTGCTGCCCTAACCTCCACTTGAAAGATGGTCAGAATGTGGAGAGCCAAATCAGAGGGCTAAAAATGGTCTCCACATTATAGTGTGCGTGTGTGTGTGGGGGGGATCCTGGCCTCCCTCATAGCAGGGAGGCAACCCCAGCTGAATAATCATCAGTGGAAGCAATCTTCTAAGCTGAGCTCTGACAGTGGAGCTAACAGCCTGGCTCTGGGGGACTAGGAAACCCTAATGTCCAGAAGTAGACAGGGAAAGGACTGGGCTCAGTTTTACTCTTTGTAACCCTGTGATAACTAATAGGGGCTCTGACTGCTCCCAGCCCCAGCAGAGGCTGGAGAAATCAGTGCACCCTCTTCCCATGTCTGCAGGGTGCACGGAGACAGAAGGGAGATCACATTACCCCCTTGGCCATTGGGCCCCTCCACACAGTTTGTGGTATATCACACTCACATTTCTTTGGTGTCTACACTGGAGACATTTAATGAGAATATTTTTGCTGCAGTATTGATACTCTCTCTGCCCCTTCAGCTCTGCAGCCAGGCAAAGAAACTCTTTATTAAAGGGACCTGTTGATCTGGGCTCTTAATCTTCCAGGAAGTAGCTCTGTACCCTCCCTCCCCCCCCCCCGACCATCTGTATAGAAACCTCTACCATGTATCATCGCCCATTTACCACTATTCATCCATCATTCAAGGGATCTCTTCATTTTAGGGTCAATTTAGCGCCCATGAAAGCAAACGACAGTCAATGTTACTGAAATGTAGACAGAGTAGGGCAGGTGTGGTACAGTTCCACACTCTGGTTCAAACTAGCAGCCCTCCTGCTATTCCTGTCTAGTGGCCCATGCGCCTCTCTGCCAATGCGCCTCAGGCCTGACTCACAGCACCTCCTGCTATTCCTGTCTTAGGCCTGTCATACAACTCTGCTGATGCTGCAGCCCCCAGGGGACTCCTCCCAACTTCGCCAATGCAGCCTCTCCCTGTAAGCCTGCATGATCCTTAGACTGTCAGACCATCAGCAATTTCAGGGTAAAATTGACCACAGAGCTCTGCAAAGTGTCTGCCTGTCAAGGAGATGGGTCAAATATGGGGGGATATTGAGCCTGCAGCTGGAAGGATCACCAAGGATGCAGAGGCCCAGAGAAGTGGTGTTTTGTTATTCACCTCAGACTGATCTTTGCTATTCAATTCTGCTCTTGTTTTTCCCGGAAGGCATTTCCTAGCGTAGAGCACGTCCATTCAGACTGCAAAGTGGATGCCTCACCTAGCAGCTTGTAACTATTAGCACGGTGAGTATCTTCAAAGCAAATGAAGTGATGGGCTCCTGTGTTGGCAAAAGACAACATCCAAGTTTTATAGCAAGCAGCAGCATTTGTAAAAGTCACATAAGGAAGGAAATCAATAGAGTTTTAAAACAGACACAACAAAGGAAAAAGCAAAAAAGTCCCCCCGCCCCCACAAAACAAGGCGCTATGGAGGGCAAGTGGGGATCTGATAGCTACTGGGGATGGGAGTGGAAAGTCACTCAATAATGACATATATATTTCCCACAGAGCCACAGCACAAGAAACACAGGGAGCTGCATAAGTAGGACCCTACCAAATTCAAGGCTATGAAAAATGTGTGAAATCTGGTCTCTTCCCATGAAATCTGTTTGGGGGGGGGGAGGGGGAGGGAGGTTACCCTGTACTATACTGAATACATGCAGAAGACCAGTGTGTCTCAAATTACTGGGCTTGACCCAAAAGAGCACTGCAGTGGGTCACAAGATTATTTTAGCAGGGTGGGGGGGTCATGATGTTGCTACCCTTACTTCTATGCCACTGCAGGCAGCAAAGCTACCTTCAGAACTGGGTGACTGGAGAGCAGTGGCTGTTGGCCAGCTGCCCGGTTCTGAAGGCAGTGCCCTGCCAGCAGCAACACGGAAGTAAGGATGGCATGGCATGGCGCTGCTTCCTTACTTCTGCGCTGCTGCCTTCCTAGCAGGGCAGCCAGAGAGTGGTGGCTGCTGACTCAGGGCTCAGCCCTGCAGGCAACAGTGCTGAAATAAGGGTGGCAATACCATGCCATGCCCTCCATACTTCTGCCCTGCTGCTGATACCTGTTCTGCCCACTGGCTGGGCTCCTGGCCAGCAGTCACTGCTCTCCAACTGCCCAGCTCTCACAGCAACACTATTGTTTCTAGCAGCACAGAAATAAGGGCAGTAGTACTATGTGCAGCAGCACAGAAGTAAGGGTAGCAATACCATGACACCCTCCCCCGCTAAAATAATGTTGTGACCACTTGTAGTGCCCTTTTGGGTCAAGCCCACCAATTTGAGAAACACTGGTCTTCCACATGTACTTCCTAACTGCAGGGGCGGCCCGTGGCTATAGGCCGACTTGGCCGTCGCCTAGGGTGCCCGATGATGACGTCACCCCATTGACGGCCCATTGATGGCCGTGCAGGTGGGGGCGCAGATCACGCGTTCCTCCTGGGGAGCCAGCTGCCGCAGCCTGCCTCACACTGCTCCTACATAACTGTCAGGGTGGTTAAGCACTGGAATAAATTGCCTATGGAGGTTGTGGAATCTCCATCACTGGAGTTATTTAAGAGAAGGTTAAACACCTGTCAGGGATGGTCTAGATCAGTGGTCCCCAATGCGGTGCCTGCGGGTGCCATAGCACCTGCCAGGGCATTTATGTGCGCCCGCCGAATGATCTGGGCCGGCCCCGCCCCCGGCGCATGTGTGGTGCTGGCCCCGGGCACGTGGCGCATGGGCTGCCCGTCCCTGGGCGCGCGGTGCATGAGCGGCCCCGCCCCCGGATGCCCAGCAGCCCCGAAAGGTTGGGGAACCACTGGTCGAGATGGTGCTTGGTCCTGTTGCGAGAGCAGGGGACTGGACTTAATGACGTCTCGAGGTCCCTTCCAGTTCTATGATTCTATGAACCGCCCTGCAATAACCTTACGACCTCTTCCCCATAATTCCTTTTGGGTCAGGACCCCTACAATTACACCACCGTGACATTTCAGATTTAAATAGATAAATTATGAAATTTATGATTTTTAAAACCCTACAACTGTGACACTGACCAAAATGAACTGGGAATTTGGTAGGGCCTTATAACATGGGGAAGGGGTGTCAAGGGCTACGTCTACACTGCTTGTTGCGCACTAAGATATGCAAATGAGGCGTGGGGATGAATATCGCCACGCCTCATTTGCATACCTAATAAGCTGCCATTTTTGTGGCACGGGCTTTTGTGCAAGAAGGAGCAGTGTAGACAGCTCCTTTTTGTGCAAAAGCCCAGGCTGTAAAAATAACAGCTTATTAGGTATACAAATGAGGTGCGGCGATATTCATCCCCATGCCTCATTTGCATATCTTATTGTGCAACAATGCGCAGTGTAGACATAGCCAATGTGTAAAACCTCTTATAAGTGTCTTGTAAGCATCTACAATGATATTCTGATGACTGCCCCGGTCATTCCTACCCTTCTCCCACACAGCTGGGATCTAGCATGGAACCCCTCCCATTTTGACAAGTAGCATGGGTGTGGCCCCTTCAAAACTGACCAAGGCTCCTCCTATTTAGATTGCCATGAGCATGGAGAAAATAGTGACAGAAGGGGAGTGCATTTCTGGGCATTTAGTGCCCAGTTGTCTGGAGGATTTGAGCCCTTCACCCCAGCCTAACCAACCAGAAAATGCCCAGCCTGGGAGTCAGACTGTGCAACAACAGATACAAGAAAACAAGAGAGACGTTGCCCAGTTTCTGCTCTAGAAGGCTGACTGGGTACCTGCATGCTGCGGGGCTACGTGCACTGGGCTGAGCTTCTCTTCCACGCAATAATTGTACATTAACCAAGAAAAGGGCAAGGGGTGGTGCTGGGGTTAAGGAACAGGACTAGGAATCAGGACTCCTGGGTCCCATTCCTGTCTCTGCCACAGACTTACTGTAGAACCTTGGAAAAGGCTTTTCCCCCTCCCTGGGGCTTGTTTCCAGCCCTGTAAGCATAGGTGACTCTAGTAGCAACTGGGAGATGCACCAGCCCCCAAACCTGTGACAAAATTTTAATTGCTAAAGTGGTGCCCCCACCTGCTCCCTGGATGGCCCTCCCTGCACCCCCTCCTTCACAGGCCACAGTTGTCCCGTTCTGTAAGTAGATGGCTGTGAAGAACTACCTCTGATCCTTTTTCCACCTGGAAAATACTCCCTGAGCTGGTCTCTGAGGGCCTCTGCCTTCTAATTCCTCCTTAAGATCCATTTTGCCATGATGCTTACAAGACACCAGACACCTGAGTTTAACTAATTCATTCTCTCCGCGTATCTCACGCATATAGACAGAGATTTGCCTGATCATGCTTCACTGAATCACTGTAATACTTTTATCAGGCCTGCCCCATCCACTCTCTGTAACCATCCTCCCTTTGCTGTACCATGTCTGACCACATTTGGAATCCCCTTGGGGCAAGGATTTGTGCCTTTTAGCTGGGACTGCAAGCTACCCACTCCGTTCTGTTGGACACAGCAGAAACAACACATAACCAATCAGGAGAGCCAAGAATTTTTGTGGGACACTGGGAAAGGTGGGTGTGTGTGTGTATGGATCAGGTCTGTGCTCCTGGAAAGGTCATGGCCTCGGACAGAAGGGGAGGGGCCTCATGCAAAAGGGGCGGAGCCAGGGCAGCTAGCCCTCTGCATTACCCGGAGCATGGTGTGCCTCCTCGCCAGCCCTCAGAGCCACACAGAGCGTATGGTGCAGTGCGCCAGCGGCAATTTAAAGGATGTGGGCTTCTGGTCACCACTGCTGGGCAGCCCCAGGCCTCTTTGAAACACTGGGCCCTGGAGCAACTGTCCCCTTTGCCCCGCCCCCACCCCATCCTCCTGTCCGCAGGCCAATAACTAATCAATCTGACCCTACAGGCCAGGGCTTGTTTTGGGAGCCAAGAATATTGAAAGAACTTGTGAGGTGGGCAGAGGAAGTGTGTGTGTGGGACGTGAGTGTTAAAGCTCCAGAGGCCCCTTCTGGTGGCTTCTTCAGGCCTCGAGGAGGTCCTGGCTGCAATATCACCTTGTCTTCCTCCTGCTGGGAGATTCAAAGCCAACTCTGCTCATTGGGGAGCCATTTGCCTTGTTGTGCCTTGAGGAAGTGCCACTCCTGGAGGTGCTGACTCATTAGAGCAGCATGAGCCAGAGGTTGGAGACACTTGAGGAGAAAACTGCCTGCTTGGCCCCACCCCCGAGGCCACTGTCCAAAGGAACCATTGATGCAATACTTCAGGCTGGACTGCCGTCCACGAAGAGGGAGACATAGGGCAGGGAGACAGAGCATAGGAGCAGGAAGGAGCCAGGAGGAGCGCTGAGGTTTGGCTGACCCTTGTGCTCAGAAAACAGCTCTTAAATTCTCCCGTGACTTTAGGTTAATTTGGGGGATTTTGGGGAGCAGCCAAACTGGGAATTGAGTGCTGGGTACAGCTAAGATGCCGGGAAAGTCCTTGCAGTATAACCTAGCCTTGCCCCACAGCACGGCCGGCTATCCCAGCCCTGGTCTCCTGAGACTCAGTGCTCCTGTCGTGCACCAGCTAGTGGTGTTTTGCCCCAAGCTGCCTGGAAGGCCAGATCCTGCAAGCGCAGAGCAAGTTGGAGGGATCCTTTCAGGATGGGGCTTATTGGAGGAAAGCCCTTCCTGCACTGGTCCCAGAGTTTTTCCAGGGGTTGTGACACCAATAGGGAGTTTGCTTTTATTCCTGATTATAATTATTGATCACACCAACCTTGTGACCTGCGCTGCCTGTGGCTCCTCCCAGAGCCTGTTTACCTTATGTTGCCTGGTCTCACACACATGGCCCCTGGCAGGCTGGGCAGACAGACCAAGAGTGTCAGTGTGTTGGCTCCAGGGCTCCCTGAATAGGCTCATTGTTCCCCAAAGACAGTGAGCGAGGCAGCCTCGACACTGGGCTCTGCAGCTGGCTCCCTGCGGTTAAGCAGAAGGACAGGATGTATGGCAGAAGCCCCACACACCCTGGGCAGACAGTACAGAATCGCTGTACCTGGTGCTGAGGCGCTGGCAGCTGTGCCTGCTAAGCCTTCATATGAAAAGGCCGGTCTGTACCACTGTCGGCTGGGGATTGTGGAAGGGCCAGGAGAAGCAGAGCTGAGATGCATTTCTAGTGTGCCCAGCACAAGGGTACCTGGAAGAGAGAAGCTTGTGCGTTTAACCCACACACTCACTCCCCGTCTCTCTCTCTCCCCTCCTAGTAAACAGCAGGGACCTTCACAGTGCAGATCCTCAGATCAGAGCCCCCATTACTACTCCACCCAGCCAAGGTAGTCCAGAAAGCTACAGCAAGGCAGCAAACGTCCCCACAAACTGCCCTTCCATCCTGGATCTCTCTCAAAGTGGCTGCTTTGATGCTCTCGGTTGTTTTACACTTTCCCAGTACAGGATCAAAATGCTGAATGGGAGGGGAAGAGGGGAAGAGAGAGAGAGAGAGAGAGAGAGAAAGAGAAAGTGTGTCTGTATGTGTAAGTAAAGACAGGCCCCTCCCCCGCAGCAACATGCAGCTCAATCCCAGGAGCTGGCTACCTATAATAACCAAATATTAAAGATAAGTGACCGGGGGAGAGGGGTGGCTCTGGATGACACACCCAGGCTGCATGTGGCATCTGTTGCTTCTGCATGTGGCAGCTGGGGTCGAGCCTACTTGGAGCAGGGGACTGGACTAGATGACCACCTGAGGTCTCTTCCAACCCTCATTTATAGGGTTTGTCCATTATTGCTTGGCTTCCCCAGGGAGTTGCTTCCTCTGATCTCTGTGGCCATTCTTTTGGCTTATTCACCATGTTCCCCTCCCACCTTCCAGGGTGTGGGGCTACTGTGGCAAGGCAAGTACTAGCTGGACCCCAGCTAGGAGGACGGGGTATAGGAGGATGGGGTATAGGCCCTTTTCTCTTCTCACTCATTGCCCCCGAGTTAAAAGGGTGACCAAGCGATCCTAGTAAACAGAAATGGGACTGTCCAAGGCAAAGCAAAAGGGGTGGCAGCAGGGCCTGACAAAGGGGTATGCTGGGCAGTCAGGAGAGGGCACTATTCCCTCTGCGTCATTACAACAAGGGGAGGCAGGGTCCCCATCAGTTATTCACTCTCTCCGTGAGACACTCCAACACTGTTAACAAATAACCCGATTCCAGGACGCTGCTGGGACTCTGCCTGGAGCATGGGGCAGAGCTCTCAGGCCGTGTGGGTTGTGCTGACACCTGCAGTGGATTTTGTAGAGTGCCACGCTGACAACCCTGCTGCAGGGTGCTGCCCACAGTGGGACTGGTAGTGCACTCGGCATACTGCAGGTTGGGGCAAGAGCTGTAGGTACCAGGTCTAGCCCAGCGGCGAGGGGTGGGGGCGTGTTCTGTAAACACTTGCACATTTTCAGCAAGAGGGTAACTTTAGAAAGGCAGCCAGAAATAAAACACTTGGCTTCGACAGCATGATGAACAACATCCGGGGCAGCTGACAGATTTTGCCAGGCTCTGGGCATGGTGGGTGGGGGGTTGGCTCTGGGCCCCCGAAAGGAGCAGGGCCTTGTGCAGAAGGGCCGAGATTGGGGATTAGCCTTCCCCAGCCAGCCATTCCGCACCTCCCAGGGCTCCCGCAATTGCTGTTGCCACTGTAGTGGCCAGGAGCCCTGGGCCCTTTTAAATTTTTGGGGCCTGGTGCAATTATCATCTTTGCCCTCCTTCCTCCACTAGCAGCCCTGGAAATACCACAAAAGATTATCCCAGAAGTTCCCCGCGTAGCCCCCTCGGGGCAGTTCCGAAAACGGGATATAACCGAAGAGCCTTGTTGCAACTCGTTCACGCTGAACTCTGCCTACTGGCTGCCACCCTGTACCCTCCTGCTGAGTCTAGTGCTGCCCCCAGGGTGTGTCACTGCATAGCTTTTCTGCAGCCAGCTTCCAGTTTGCGGGTCCTCCACTCAGCAGGTTCCATCTCTCCCTGATCTGGTTACCTCTGACCTCCAGCTGTATTCCATGTGCTGGGGCTTACAGTGCCAGTGCTGGCTGGATGATGACTTAGGGATTAAGTCAGTGCCGGTAATGAACTATTTGTAGAAGATCCTGCAAAACCCAGCCTGCCAGTGCATGGGGAAGAATGCAATTCCACAGCTAAACTGCTGTTCTGTACACAATACCATTAGTGACCAGCATGCTGCATAAAGGGTGAGATCCAGACACTGCCCCACACGCACCCTGGGGCTGACACAACAGCGATCTGTGCTATGAAGACTGGCAGTCACAAAGTCAGAGTACTCAGGCCAGCTGCGAAGTTATTCCTTCTGTTTCTCCCAGTCTCAGATTGAGTGATGCCCCCCCAAAAAAGCAGGACTGACAGATGGGTGTTTGTCAGTGCAGGATAGGGACCAGGACTGGAGTTTGAGGTTGTGGGGAGACGAACCCAAACCTTATTTTGTTTGTTAATATCATGGGACTTCTTGTGAGTATGTAAAACAGCAGAAGGAAAGCACCACAGACAAACCTCTGCTGCCAGCCGTTAGCCAAAATGCTTGAGCTGTTGCGTCCAAGAGGCAGATACATGGAATTGTCCCCCCCCCCCTTATATCTGCTGCTCTTCCTTGCTTGCGTCCACATCCTGTCTCTAGTGCTGACTCTTTTGGCCCTGGAGCCAGCTGCCTTCTGCTGAGTTCATTCCAGATAGTGCCATTATACAAGTAGGTTGGGACTCTCTGGCTATGTCTACACTGCGGGGGGTTTTCGGGATACCAGAGGTATCCCAAAAAACCCCCGCTGCATCCAGGGAATGCATTTGCACTTCCGTTTTTTTTTGCGTGGAAGTGCAAACACATTATTTCAGAAGCCCCTGTATTCCTCCTTCTACAAGGAAGAAAGGGGCTTCTGAAAGAGGGTTTTTTCCAACATTTGGCCTGTCTAGACTGGGCCAAATGTTGGAAAAGCCTCCTCCGACAAAAGAATCGGAAACAGCCACACAAAATGAGGAGTGCATTTTGCGTAGCTTTTTCAGACAAAAACTTGTAGTTTAGACCTATCTGATGCCTGGTTTTAAGAGGCCTCAGATTCCTGTCAGGATTACTCCATAAAGAGCTTCTTTCTCTCCCTGCTGCACTGTAAACCTGAGCCTGGAGTCACCCGGTGACTCCTCGCTGGGGCCCTGGCATCATGCCTGGAGCCCCATTTGTGATGGGATACTGCTGTGTATTGTGAGTGTGTCCAGGGACTGAATGCTGTACCTTCAGGCAGACCCTGGGTTTATAAAGCAGCCCTCGGCCTCACTGGCCAGGAAGGCTTCTCCACAGCAGCCACTCTCAACCAGGGCTGCGAGGAGGTTTCAGGGGGTTCACCAAGCACAACTGGCATTGGACTCACTGGGGTCCAGGCCAGAAAGCCCTATCACCCAAGCCTCAAGTTGAAGCCTGAGTGGCTTAGCTTCACAGGCCCCCCCATGGCATGGGGCCCCAGAGAACTGCCCTGTTTGCTGCTCCTTAACGTCAGTCCTGGCTTTTATATGCAGAAAGACAGTTGTGGTGCAGGTGGGCCATGGAGTTTTTAGTATAGCACATTAGGGGAGCCTCAGACAGAGAAAGGTTGAGAACTCCTGTTCTGCAGGATACTGCTTGTGGTGCCCGTGTCTCATGGTTAGAGCAAAATCCAGGGAGTCGGGATTCTTGGCTTCTGTTCTTGGATCTGCCAGTTGCGTTGATCCATTGTTGACTTTGCATAACTAGCCAGCTCCACTCACTTCTCAACTTACAGGTGCATATATATTTGCAGAAGCTAACTAAGGTCTTGTTGCACAATAAGCTCTGTAAAGAATGGCTCCTGCCAGAGACCAGCTTCATGTGGCTCTAACCAACTCAGACAGGGGAGGGCTCCTGTAAGGTGCTGCTGTCTACAGTCCATACTTTGCATTCCCAACCTCTTGGCTGGCTGTGCTCATTGCTGTACGCTACAGCTGGAAATGAGCTCCCTGCCTCTATTTATAATTTGAAATAGACCTCGGGCTCTGAGTCCTCCTGTGCGCTGTACCTTGTCATTACTGACTCTATGCAAAGCAGGTGCAAAAATACTGTCACTTGGGCCAGTGTGTGAAGAATCTTATTTGCTAGCATTTTGCCCCCCACATTGTGCAGGAATAAATGACACAAGACAGTGGGGGAGGGAGTGGGTAGGAGGGGGGAGGAATTCAAACACAGCTGGGCTCATTCATACCAGTTATTAAACATACATGACACATATGGAGACAGGATAGGGGACATGGGACATAGCAGGATATGGAACATAGCAGACTGATGAAGACCAATCCAGTGATGGGCCTCTGGTAGCAGTGAAAAGCACCTTCTGTGTCACTAACCAGCTCCTCTTCCCTCCATTCCTGAAACCACTGCATCAAATCACAGAGAATTCCCATTATAGGCACGCCAGATAAGAAATTGACAAATTGGGGATAATGAAATGATATAATTGATTCACACGGTTCCTTGTGCTGCTTGCCGGGATCATGGTCTCTGCTTTCTCAACTGGTCTCCTTTTTTCCAGTACCCAGTAGTGTTGCCTTAGCTCTTAAGTACCACAGTACTGTCTCTTCTCGAGGTTCCAAAATTCAGGGAAAATGCAATTCACCCCCATGCAGAGGGCTGGTCAGCACAAGGCACATGCACAGCCTAGTGTATCCTCTTGTCATCTTTTGCCCCAAATGTGCTATTATTTCACTAAAGCACTTCATGTTCTAATGACTGTGAAGTGGTCTGCTGCAGTCCCTTACTCCGAAAGGTATTTACACCTCCCAATCGCCTGCCCTGACTCCTACACCCTCTACAATCCAACCTCCTCCTCTGACTTCTGCAGCCCCATACCTCCTGCCTTCAGCTCTCCCACACCCACCCGAACTACCTGCCCTGAGGATTCCAGCCCACACTTAAATTTCTTATAGGTACTGTCCTATCATAGGTCGTGTGTGTGTGTGTGTGTGTGTGTGTGTGTGTGTTACGATTGGACAGTACATGCACGAAATTTAAGTTACTTTAACATCCTAGTATTAACAAACTAGAACAAAACCAGCACAGTACTGCAATATTTTCTGTGTTTGGATTGTCTTACTGATTAGGCTCCTCATTGTCATAATAAAGCTTTGACAATTGCAGAGGGCCTGAGTTTGGGACAAGCACCTACCACATGAGAAAATGTGAACTGGGCAAACTAAGCCCACAGCCTGCTTGTAGGCCTTGCAGGAGCTCCAGGCATAAAACCAACTAAAAATAAGATTGCCTTAAAGTTGACTAGAGTATGTCATGAGATGGAAAACGCCTGGATGTTGAACCTGAAACGTCTTCCACAGGCTTACTAAATACCTTTTAAAAATTCATGTCTAATTTGGGAATACCAGCACCAAAGAGAAAAGAAAAAACTCTAAAGATTTCTCTTCATCTGGGCACACACTGTTTGTTGTGCGTTAAAATGTCCCTGGTGCTGGTCATTTTTCTTGTCTCTACCACACATTTCGTCTTTTTGTTTCCTTGTTTCAAGATAATTCCAGCCGGCGTCCTGGAATGGTTCAGGGGCTTTTGCAGGTGTGATGGGTCTTCTCTCATCCATCTGCTATTGGTGGCTTCGTGGGAGAGCCGGCAGGGACTCCTTGTTGAGATCGTCACTAAGGCTGAAAGCACAACAGCTGCCTTCCCCAAACATTCTTGCTGTTTGCTCAGGGCAATTCTTGGTCTCTGGAGGGACCCCTTGTGATGAAGTGGGGATTTTTTTCCCCACTTGGTATGTTACATGTATGGTCTACTGTCCTCTAGTAACCCTGTGTGTGCCTCAGTTGCCCTGCACACTGCACCAATACCTGGATGGGAATGGGAATTTCAGCTGTGACAGCCTCCCCCATGTACACAATGGCCGGTGCCCTTCATAAGCTGAGCCCGGGCAACATCGTTTGCTCTGGAAGCAAGACAAAGCGTGGGGGAGGAGCCTGGCTGGGGGGATGGGACAGGGCTGCTGGGAGAGGGTCAGTCTAGGCTGGCTTGGGGTGTAGGAAAAGAGCCAGGCCCTGGCTTGGGCCTGTCTCTCCCTAAGATGGATTATATGAACTGCTCCTGGTTCCTGTGCTGACAAGTCTGTTCTAGGCAGCATTTTGGAGCCGGCAGGAGCGAGCATCCCAGGCCAAGGCCATACACTCAGGCTAGCAGGACTTTAAAAACAGCTGCATTGACACCACCGTGAGGTTGGGCCTCAGGCTCTGCATACCACCCCACGCCTAGGTTTCTGAGCTGTAGCCATGACATCACAGGGCATCTATACAGCTGGGTTTGGAGGAATCTCATTAGTCCTGCTGCCCCCAGGCTGGTGTCCCAAGTGGAGAGACTTGCTGTGTAGGGTTACGGAGCCCAGTAGGATGTGCAGATTTGGAGACAGGTGGCTCCTGCCTAGGCCACCGCACCCTGCCACGCTCCCCCACGAGAAACCCATTAACAGGCAACTCTGCAAGGAACCTGCCCCAGGCCTCTCTCTTCCTTGGCCACATGGGGGCATTATTTTTGATGGAAGCCACTCCAAGATTTTGGTAAGTGGTCAAGGGCTGCACTTTTCTAGGGATGGGGTGTGGGCCTGGGATGGAGATTGGATGCAGAAGGGAGCTCAGGGTAGAGGTTTGGGGTGTGAGAGGGAGTTTGGTTGACCAAGGGGGTTATGATCTGGGGATAGGGGTGGAGGGTCAGGGTGGGTGTATGGGTGCAGGAGAGGATTCTGGCCTGGGGGAGGGAGTGCAGGATCTGAGAGGGAGATGTACAGAGTTTGCGTGGTGACCTGAGGCAGGGAGTGGGGGTACCAGAGTGAGGCTCTGGCCAGGAGGCGCTTACCTAGGCAGCTCCCAGCCAACAGCCCAGCAGGACCCTTAGGAAGACCCCCTGCCTGTTGCAGCCCCACAAGCATCTAGTTGCTCCCTCCATGGAAGCCCAGAGGCTGTGCTAGGAGTGGGTGCAGTACATGAAGCCCTCTGTCACCCCAGGCATGTGATGCAAAGAGGCACATGAAGCAACCAGCTGCTTTGAGTGGCGTGGGGCTGCTCTCTGCCTGAGGGTCCTAGTGGGGCAGGCCATGGGCCGGATTTGAAGGCTTGGCGGGTTGGATCCAGTCCGCAGGCCGTATCTTGCCTCCCCAAGTTAGTGGAAGCAGGTAATAGTGACAGAGTCTGACACTTCAAACACCTACTACGTCTACACTGGCAGCTTCTTGCACAAGAACTGTTTTGCGGAAGAGTTCTTGTGGAAAAAGTCTTCCACAAGAGCGCGTCTACACTGGCATGTGCTTTTGCGCAAGAGCATCCATGGCAGTGTAGACGCTCTCTTGCGCAAGAAAGCTCTGATGGCCATTTTAACCATAGGGGCTTCTTGCGCAAGAAATTCATGTTGCCTGTCTACACTGTCCTCTTGTGGAAGAGCTCTTGCGCAAGAGGGCTTATTCCTTGTGGGGAGAGGAATAACTCTTCCGGAAGAAGCCCTGTTTTACAACTCTATACTGTAAATTTACTTGCGCAAGAACGCGCGTGCAGTGTAGACACCTGGCAAGTTTTTGCGCAAGAACAACTGTTGTTGCGCAAGAAGCTGCCAGTGTAGACGTAGCCCTAGTGTGACCGTTGACCTTTATCCACCTGCTCTTGAATCACACACAGCTAATTGAAAGTGGAGCGTGATGGAAGGAGACCCATTGTAAACCCTTCCCCACACAAGAGAAAGCCAACAGGCTTCAGTCCCCGTTTATTTCTCCTCTCTTGGCTCCCAAACTGCTTGTCCTACCTCCAGCTGCCAGCTGCTTTCAAGTTCTCCCTCATTTCTCCCCAGCTGTGCTCACTTGATGGCAGCAGCTCAGCAGATGGTCCAGCTTCTCTCTTTGCCTTCCACTCTTCCCTCTTTGGCTGGCTGCAGTTCCACTGAGCAGCCTGATGGAAATCCCTGAGTCCTCTGTCTGGGCCAGCAGCTCAAGCCAAAGCCCCAGGGAGAGCAGGGGGAGCATTGCCTGGAGTGTCAGGACTGGAGCTTGGCCCCTGCTGCTTGGTTCGACAGGAGATCACCTGCCTCCACTGCTCTGAGCTGGGCTGGCTGCAGGACACATCTGGGTGAGAGCCTGGGACGCAGCCTGGAAGACAGAGGTGACAGTCAGGGTCCAGGCCTCCCATAAGGAGAACAGAGGCTCTGAACCCCAAAGACTAAGCAGCTGACTCAACTGATCGCAAGGAGAACTCTGGTACTGCACGGGGACATCGAGTCAGGTCTGTAGGAACCCGAAGATCCTGCTGGGCAAGACCATCCCTGTGTGATGAAGGCCCAGGTGGGTGTTTTGAGCTGTGTGCAGGGCTGGAAATAGGTTCTTCACCTGCATTGTGGGGTCAGGCAGCTTTGCACATTCCACATCCCAACCCTGTGCCCCAGCCCTGAGCTCCCTCCTGCACCCTGGACCCCTCATCCCCAGCATCCACATATTAGCTTTCATCCAAGGGTTCTAAAAGAACTCAAATGGGAAATTGCTGAACTATTATCTGTGGTTTGTAACCTATCCTTTAAATCGGCTTCCGTACCTAATGACTGGAAGGTAGCTAACATGACACCAATATTTAAAAAGGGCTCTAGAGGTGATCCTGGCAATTACAGACCAGTAAGTCTAACTTCAGTACTTGGTAAATTGGTCGAAACAATAGTAAAGAATAAAATTGTCAGGCACATAGAAGAACATAATTTGTTGGACAAAAGTCAACATGGTTTCTGTAAAGAGAAATCATGTCTTACTAATCTATTA
Source organism: Pelochelys cantorii (assembly GCA_032595735.1). Taxonomy (NCBI): domain Eukaryota; kingdom Metazoa; phylum Chordata; order Testudines; family Trionychidae; genus Pelochelys; species Pelochelys cantorii. Next base: position 56,723,858 of record CM064329.1, on the reverse strand, counting down.
GAGTTCTTTGAAGGGGTTAACAAACATGCAGACAAGGGGGATCCAGTAGATATAGTATACTTAGATTTTCAGAAAGCCTTTGACAAGGTCCCTCACCAAAGGCTCTTGTGTAAATTACATTGCCAAGGGATAAGAGGGAAGGTCCTTTCATGAATTGAGAACTGGTTAAAAGACAGGAAACAAAGGGTAGGAATAAATGGTAAATTTTCAGAATGGAAAGGGGTAACTAGTGGTGTCCCCCAAGGGTCAGTCCTGGGACCAATTCTGTTCAACTTATTCATAAATGATCTGGAGAAAAGGGTAAGCAGTGAGGTGGTAAAGTTTGCGGATGATACTAAACTGTTTAAGACAGTCAAGACAGAAGCAGACGGTGAAGAACTTCAAAAAGATCTCACCAAACCAAGTGATTGGGCAACAAAGTGGCAAATGAAATTTAATGTGGATAAGTGTAAAGTAATGCACATTGGAAAAAATAACTGCAACTATACGTACAGTATGATGGGGGCTAATTTGGCTACGACAAATCAGGAAAGGGATCTTGGAGTTATCGTGGACAGTTTTCTGAAAACTTCCACACAGTGTGCAGCGGCGGTCAAAAAGGCAAATAGGATGTTAGGAATTATTAAGAAAGGGATAGAAAATAAGACACAGACTATCTTACTGCCCCTGTATAAAACTATGGTATGCCCACATCTTGAATACTGTGTACAGATGTGGTCTCCTCATCTCAAAAAAGATATTTTGGCCTTAGAAAGGGTTCAGAAAAGGGCAACTAAAATGATTAGGGGTTTGGAATGGGTCCCATATGAAGAGAGGTTAAAGCGACTGGGACTTTTCAGTTTAGAAAAGAAGAGACTAAGGGGGGATATGATAGAGGTCTATAAAATCATGAGTGGTGTGGAGAGGGTGAATAAAGAAAAGTTATTTATTAGTTCCCATAATAGAAGAACTAGAGGACACCAAATTAAGTTAATAGGTAGCAGGTTTAAAACTAATAAAAGAAAGTTCTTCTTCACACAGCGCGTAGTCAACCTGTGGAACTCCTTGCCAGAGGAGGCTGTGAAGGCTAGGATTATAACAGAGTTTAAAGAGAAGCTAGATTATTTCATGGAGGTTAGGTCCATAAAAGGCTATTAGCCAGGGAGTAGGAATGGTGTCCCAGTACGGCCATTCTTATGTTCTTATGTTCACATTCCAGTTTTTTTCCACAAAGTGGCCCTCCCCTGGGCTACATAATGCTCCAGACACACCCAGCAGGATCCCACCCACAAGCTGGTGCCCCTTTCTGATCCCCTCCCAGCCCCACAGCTTCCACCTCACCCCAGTCTCAGCAGCCTCCCGTTTCCCTGTTCTCCATGCTCCAGCACCAGGCTGTTTCTATAATGGAGCCAGGCTTGGAACAGAGTCACTCACCAGGCCTGGCCCGGACCTAGCAATGTCACAGCTTTCTTGCTGGGCTGGCACCTTGCCGATAGCCGCTCTGGCAGTTTGCTGGCTGGGAACTCAGCCCTCTGGCTGGGTAACCCACCTTAAGGCTGCTCCTTCCTGAGTCGCTCTCATTCCAGACTGAACATCCCGTAATGTGTTTAACAGAAACAAAGCCTGCTGCCCTCTTGGGGCTCTTCCTCAGCCTGACTTCGGCTTGGCCTACCCTGGCTGGGATTGGCAGCCCTTACTATGGCCTTGTACGTCCCCTTCCTTGGAAATGGGGAGAGAACCCAGCCCTGCCCTGGACTCTCAATGCTGCCCACAAAGCCCCGTGCCTGACAGCTAGGGCTGCTCCTGTATCTTTGCTGTGGTTTCCCCTCAGGCAGAGCTTGCTCTGTAATCCATTTGGACGAGCTCCAGGCTTTGCAGCCCACAGGCCGAGCCTCCCTGTTATAAACCGTCCTCTGTAGAACCTGCACCAGGGGCAAATTCTACTTTTGTCAAGCTCCATCCCTTGCCATCCCGGCTGGGCACTGCTACAGCCTGGGCACTAGCGTCTCCAGCCCCCTTGTCCCCCCTCGCCAGCTTGCTCTCCTGAATTAAGAGACAATCCTCCTCGGCCGTACCCAATGCTCTTCCTGCAGCCGCTCCAGCTCATTGACAGCGGCTTGCAGAGTCTCTTTGGAAGCCATTAATTTCTCCAGGAGCCTTTTTGCTACTGCTGCTGCATCTCCCGAAGCCTTTTCCATCAGGGTGTGAGAACCTGTTCTAGACCCTCCCCAACTTCTCAAGTTCCCCACCAGGTTTTCCTTGCTGCTCTGAACTTCCTACCTCATTCTCCTTCCAGTCCATAGCCCAGCTGGGTTTTATCATGGCTGCAAGATGGCTCTTTTTTGGGGAGGTCCATGGTCCCTCCCAGGCAGGGCTCCTTTCATCAGTTAGGCCAAGTCCCAGGCTCTGCAGCCCAGGGGAAAGGCTCCAGGTCTGCGCTGCCCAGTCCTGCTGCTACTGCGTTGAGGTTCTTGCTCCCCATTTCACACCTGGTTCCCAGAAGGACTAAGGACACACAAGCTCCACTGGTTGGAACTGGAGGTGGCTTGTGAAGGTGACTCTGACGTTCAGGGCCTTCCTTGTTCTGAGGCTGAGAAGTGTGGTGGGGGCTGGAGAAACTCCACTGCTGATGGGAGGGAGGTGAAAGTCTGGGAGCTGAAGGGTTGGCTTGTTCTGCTGCGGGAAGTGGAGCAGGCGAGCGAAGATGCCATGGGAATCAGACTGCACATGCTCTCTTCATGCCTGAAGGACTGGAGCCTCCTGCTAGAAACACTCCAGGTTTGAGGACATCTCCAGGGAGCCTCTTCCTAAGGAAAAAAAACAAGGGGGGAACACTGAGGAGACATCTCTGCCCCAGGGGTGGGATCCAGGGACAGGGGAAGCTCTCATCCAGGCTATGAAATCAGGGATCCCATTTCTCCCCTAAGAGACCCACATGCCGGGCCATCTCTAGAGTGCCTGGAACAACTCCCCCCGATGCAGAGCCCCCACTCCTACTTCCCTCAAAAAAAGATATCTTGGCATTGGAAAAAGTTCTGAAAGGGGCAAGTGGTGTGGAGAAAGTAAATAAGAAAGTTATGAATTTGTTACCTTAACACAAGGACTAGGAGGTTACCACATTAAATAATTAGGTAGCAAGTTTAAAAACAAACAAAAGGAATATTTCTTCACACAACCCATTGTCAACCTGTGGAATTCCTTGGAGGTTGTGAAGACCAGGATTTTAACAGTGTTCAAAAAAAGAACTAGATAAGTTCAAGGAGGACAGGTCAATCAATGACTATTAGCCAGGATGGGTAGGAATGGTGTCTCTAGCCTCTGTTTGTCAGAAGCTGGGAATGGATCATTTGATGATTATCTGTTCTGTTCACTCCCTCCGGGGCTCCTGGCATTGGCCACTGTTGACAGACAGGATGCTAGACTAGATGGACCTTTGGTTTGACCCTGTATGGCCGTTCTTATGTTCTAAAGGAGAAGTGACTTTTTGCAGGTCACACAGCCAGTCAGGGGCAGAGTTGGGAAGAGAATCCAGAAGTCCAGATTTTTATACTAACCATCCCAACTTGAATTTCAGACATTCAATGGGCAGGAGAAAGTCCCTTTGAATGAGCTCCAGACCAACCCATTGTTCACCGTGATGATTCAGCAAATATTTTAGGAGAACTGGCATATCAGAGAGAATCATGAACAGCCCCCAGACAATGAATGTAGAGGAACTACCAACTTTAGTGAAATACATCGTTGGTTCTGACTTACTGCCTTGATCCTGCACAAGGATGAGGGCCTGAATCTCCTCCCTGTCAATAGCCCCTTGCCCCTTCTCAGCCAATCAGGGGAGAGATTGAGGGATGGGAGGTGGAGCAATCTCAACAAAGAAACCAAAGCATGGCCCAGGTTAGAGGCGGGTGATCTCTGTCAGAGCACTATTTCAGCCCCACCATTTTGGGCTGTATCTCTGTATCACAATGGGAATGGTATCCCCCCCTACCCCAGCGCTCCTGCAAATCACACGAAATCTTTCAGCTATTCTATGAGGTCACAAGTTAAGGGGAGGGGAGCAGGGGAAGAGGACCAAAGAGGCAAGAAAGAAAGAGAAATGTGGGAGAGATGGAGGAAAAGAGAAACCAAAAAGGAGAAACCCCTATGGCCCCAGTGGTTCTAAGGGACAAAGCCCCAGGCGGGGAATACAATTCTGCCACCTTAATCAAGTGTTCACCATGCCTAGAATCCAGCTGGCACCAGATGGATCAGACCAACCAGGTTCCAACCTCTCAGAGGCTCTTACCTTCTCAAAGGCCTGTGTGATGTCACTGCCACAACCATCTCTCCCTTGCAGGGCTAATGTCCTGCCTCCGGCCAGCCCCTCTGGATATCTGAGCTATTCCCAGTGGATCACCCCACTCAATGACTGTTCATTCTAGGAAGACAGCTGGTTACAGAGTCAAACGTCACAGGCTGCTCCCCACGTAACACTCAGATTTTCATAAATTACTAGACTTTATGGCCAGAAGAGACAATTAGAGCCTCTAATCTGACCCTCTGCATCTCATAGACCTCGTGTCTGGCACAATCACTAGGTTTTTCTCAAACGTGTTCCAACAAGGCCTCTAGTCTTCATTTAAAGACACTGACACATGGAGAAGTCACCACTGCCCTTGAGCGCTGGTTTCTTTGGTGAATCGTCCTCGCAGTTGAACATTTATGCCTTATTTCTAATCTGAATTAGGCTCTTTTCACCTTCCAGACACTGGGTCTAGTTACACCTTTCTCTGATAGGTTAGCGATATCTTTGACACCCAATATTTTCTCTCCAGGGAGGCACTTCAATGAAGTCACCTGTTTACCAGCTACACCAGTTGAGCTCTTTCAGTAGCTCACTTGAAGACATTTTTCTCCAGTCCACAAAACAGTTTGTGGCTCTTGGCTGCCCCATCTCCAAGTTCTCAACATCTTTTTCAAAGGTGGACAAACCTGCAGGCTCTATTCCAGTTTGTGTCTCACTGATGCTGTGTCACCTCCCTATCCTGCTCGTGGCTCGGTTGTACCCCTCTTCACCACAGCATCCCACTGGGCCCTAAATTCTCATCATCATGAGTGATTGCTGCCCTGGATACCCTTTCCCAGGCAATAGGCACAGCCAGCAGGTTTTCTTGTTCTGTGTACACAGGCCCTTGCATTTGGCTCCATGCAAACTTCTTTTCTTTGATTGGGTCCAGCTTCCCAAGGGAGCCAGATTGCTCTTTGTCTCTGCCCTGCCCTCATCAATAGATAACCCCTCAGCCAGAAAGCCCTGCTGTTACATAGGAGCTAAGCACAGAACAAACACAAGCTCTGAACAACATGGAAGCCATCAGCTTACAAATTGGTGACAGACCCGTACATATCCCTAGTGCTGGCTCTCTGCTAGGGATGTAAATATTAATCAAAGCTGTTAACCGGCTAAACAATTCAAATTATATCATTTAACAGGTTAACCATTGGCAGGGGCAGGGCAGCTAGGGTGAGGGGGTCTTCCTATGGCTGCAGCAGGCATTTCAGTAGAGATTCACCAGAGCCGCAGGGAGATGCTGCGTGGCTGGGAGCCAGGGGAGCTGGGGCTGCAGCCGGGAGCTGGGGCTGCAGCATAGCTGGGGCTTTCGGGGAACTGAAGTTGCCAGTGCTGCTGTGGCAGAGCCATGTCCAGGCTGGGTCTGGGGCCAGGGCTGCTGGCACCACTTCAGGTGGGTCCGTTGAAGCTGAGATCTGGGGCTACTGTGCATGGCCAGGTCCCACCTGCCCACCATACAGCCTGCCTGCCACCCTGGGCTCTTCAGGTTCCTGCCAGTCGGCTCCATGCAGCTGGCAGCCTGGTTAACCAGTTACCAAATAAGCATAGTGCTCATCAGGTAACCAGTTACCTTTGTACATTTCTGCTCTCTGCATGGGATAAAATAATAACATAAGAACGGCCATACTGGGTCAGACCAAAGGCCCATTTAACCCCCTGTCCTATCTTCCAACAGTGGCCAATGCCAGGTGCCCCAGAGGGAATGAAGATTATAGGTAATCATCAAGTGATGCCTCCCCTTCCCATTCCCAGTTTCTGGGGAAGAAAGGTTAGGGATACCTCAAATAACCAATCTAATATTTTCATAGACAATTAGCAGATTGCCAAACCATATGTGAATATGTTTAAATGGCACAAAATTATTTTCTCTATGAGGGAGCATAGGATCCTAGGGTTGGAAGAGACCTCAGGAGGTCATCAAGTCCAACCTCCTGCTAAAAGCAGGACCAACCACAACTAAATCATCCCAGCCAGGGCTTTGTCAAGCCGGGACTTAAAAACCTCTAGGGATGGAGATTCCATCTCCCCACCCCAGGTAACCCATTCCAGTGCTTCACCACTCCCCTGGTGATCCATGCCAGAAGAATAGCTCAGGTACTTACACCATTGTTTTAACTTGGCAGTCCTATCCTCTCTGTCTCTCTTATGGACTATATTTAACATTAGAAAAAAAGCATTAGAGTACATAGTTTACATTAAGGATGTTAAGGACTAGTCGACTATTTGATAAGCAAATGCTTATTGGATAGTCGAGTGGACTAGTTGATTCCCCCCCCCCTTGCTGCCTCTATCAGATAAAGGCAGCAAAGGGGGGGCAGAGGAGGTACTTCAAAGTGGCAGTGCAGCATGGAGCCCCTATGGCTCTCTGTGTGGCGCTGCCCCTTTGAAATGCCGCCACGGTGTTTCAAAGGGGTGGTGCCACTTTGAAACGCCAAGGTGGTGTTTCAAAGGGGCAGCGCCGCACAGCCGAGCCAGGATCAGCTGTGCGGTGCTGCCCCTTTGAAACATCGCCACGGTGTTTCAAAGCAGCAGTGCTGCGTGGAGCCCGGGGTCAGCTTGGGACTCCCCAGCTGATCCCAGATTCCAGCACGGCATTTCAAAGCACACAGAATCCAGGGTCAGCTGGGGAGTCCCCAGCTGACCCCCCAAGTTCCGTGGAAATGCTGCATGGAGCCCGGGATCAGCTGTGGAGTCCTCAGCTGCCCCTGAGCTCCACGTGGCATTTCCAAGCAGCAGTGCAGCATGGAGCCCAGGGTCAGCGGGGGACTCTGAGCCCCTGCTGGGGACTCTTGTACATTTCAGAGCTGACACCCGAGTGCAGCCGGGGGTCAGCGGGACTTCCTGCTGGCCCCGGGCTGCACACGGAGTTCTGCATTCCTCCTTTGAAATGTACAAGAGCCCCTGTACATTTCAAAGGAGGAATGCAGAAGTGCCTATGGACTAGTTGATGGCAATTCCATCAACTACTCGACTCATAAATTACTCGATACTTAACATCCTTAGTTTAAATGGAAAAATGTAGCAGAAAATACTATGTGTGTGTATTTTAATGTTTAATTAAATCTGCATTTGGAAAGCCTCTGAAGTCCCTTGATTAAACTTTGCACTGTGCCATTTATTTACATCTATGCAATAAATTGTTCATTTGTGGGGAAGAGTTCTCCATCAGCTGCAGCTCCTCTGGTAGCAGCAATGGTAGCCAGGAGTCTCAGGCCCCTTTGAATCTTTGGATCCCAGGGCAGTGGCCTCCTTTGCTTCGCCCTATTGGCGGCCCTGCCCCTGTACATAGGGTTGCCAGCTCTGACAAACTATTCCGGGAGATTTGTTTTCCAGAACGATGCAAGGTCATTTTCTTAAAATATCCTATTAAAATCTCCAAGATTGATTTCAACAGTCATCTGGGAGATCTATGCTGATTCTGGGAGACTCCAGGCTAATCCTACCTATATACCATCCAGAAACAGAGAGGCACCATGAAAAGCCCTACAGCAGGCGAATGGAGAATTCTGCTGGTGTAGCTCTGCTTATTTGGAACTCTCGGAAGCCCAGAAAACGTAAAATGTTAAGGCCTCACCCTAATGTTGACTTGGCCATGGTATTCAGCCTGTATGGTTTATGGAACACATTTAATGACACAAACTGTGTTGTATTATGGTATTGGTTTCGAGAGAAAAAACAATAAAAATACTGTGGTAGGCTTAAAAGTTTGTCTGAAACCTGTGAGCAGGTGCGAAAGGGAAAGGAGTGTTTTAATTCACTGCCTTGTTATAAAAAAAGTTGTAACGTTACATTGTTTACAAGGCTGAGAGTTAATTTAATTCTTTTCATGTAAAGTTAAAGCATTGTGCTGTTACAGCATGTTATAAGGTGCTAGTGGCCTCTTTTGCTTCAGAATTTCATATTTGCATTTGTCTTTTAAAATGTCTATGCCATATTGCTCTGATGTTACAGCAGCTGGTCTGCAATATGATGTCTTCTTGCAAGGAAGGTATGTTCTGTACTCATAAGTAGTATTTGCTCTCAGGGCCCCAAGTGAAAGCAGGGCAATCGGTTAGCGGTATAGTAAGAAAGTGAATCTCCATGCTTTCAAAATCCAAGATATCATCCCCAAACCAGCAGCCTTCATAGCCTCCCATCCTACTACTGATGATCCCAAGTCTGGATAACAATGCAGCCCCATTTCTCTGGACATGAGACCCTAGTCCTGAATTGCTATTATTAACAATGGGAACTTCATTCACCAGGCAGTAATGCAACCATTCTCTGAATCCATGCTCGTGGGTCCTACCTTCCTGGTACACATCTTGTTGCCAGGCTATTTGCTGGCAATGCTAGAACAGCCACCACTGCCTCTCTGCTGACAGCTGGGATGACTTGTAGCACATTCTCCAGGAGCACAAGCAAAGCTGTTCCTGATGCAAAAACTCTCTGCTCCATGAGGAATCCATGCCAGAGGAAGAGGTCAGGACCCAGTTAGCCAAAACAAGTTGGCTGTCCAGGCAGCTGCTCACAACTAGAGCCTGCACTTGGAAAAAAAAATCAAATTGTTAGGTGGTTTCCAGGATCTTGGAGGAATAATGGGGAAGCTTAGGGAAGGGATGGTCTGATGAGATGGCCCACATGCTATGGTAGGCTGTGACTGCTAGTAGCAAATATCCCCAAAGGCCAGAAATGGTGCACTAGATGGGAGAGCTCTAAGTTACTACAGGTTGAACCTCTCCAGTCCAGTACCCTCAGGTCCTGACCAGTGCCCAGTCAGAAAATTTGCCAAACCACAGGAGATCAATATTTTCTAGCAATTACCAACACTTCCACTGCTTACTAGGCTCTTAGAAGACATTTTAGGAAAATTAGTGGTAAATAACAGCACAGAGCACTGAGAGCCAGGACTGGTGGCTATAAACAAACTTTATGGGGCCACTAGAAACTTGGCCACACTGATGATAAGTCGGTATCTGGCTAATTAAAATCATGCCAGACCACGGATGTTGCCAGATCAGAGTGCCAGGCTAGAGAGGTTCAACCTGTACAGAAAATTCTCTCCAAGGTTTCTGGTTGGTGGGTCTTGTCAATTAGTTGGACATACTCAGGGTACAACTAATTGTCATATTTGAGGTTGGGAAGAAATTTTTCCTTGAGGCAAACTAGCAGACACCCTGAAGGTTTGTCTTTTTCTGTAGCATAAGTCATGTGTCACTTGCAGGTTTCAGCTAGTGCAGATGGTGACTTCTCTGTAACTTGAAATCTTTAAATCATGATGTGAAGACTTCAGTAACTCAGCCAGAAGTTAGACATAAGTTAGTCCCCTGAGGGCAGGGGACTGGACTCGATGACCTCTCGAGGTCCCTTCCAGTCCTAGTATTCTATGATTCTATGATATTACAGAAGTGGGTACGTGAGGTTCTGAGATGTGCAATAGGTCAGATTACATGATCACAATGGGTCCTTCTGGCTGAAAAATCTATGAAAATAGCTCCCCATGGAATTTTAGGATTTTCCAGATGGAATTCTGAGAGTTTGATTTTTCCTACCATAATATCCCTGGTTGCCTGAAAGATCTCAGAGTGTGTTTATACAAAATGTAGTTTGAGAGTTTTGAATTTCCAGGTTATCCAGCAATGAACCTTTCTGAGAAAACTGCAGAAATGTCTTAAAGTTCCCCTCAGTTTCCACTCACTCAGATTTTAGAACCTCAATTATATATTTTTTAAAAATTGCTTGAAAGTTTATACAGTAAAATATACAAACTCTGATGCTCATGTGATATGAAGGTTACTATTCCAAATCCTCTAAATTCAGGAAATGCCTGAGGTAAGACTTTCATAGTGCTGTTAACTTGGCAGTGTTAGCTGCCTTTTATCTCTTATGGAATATATTTAACAGTGTTACAAACAATGTATTAAAGTACACAGAACATACTATTACTTTTTTCCATTAAAACTGTGTGTATATTTTATTGCTTAAATAACTGCATTTGGAGAGCCGCTAAACTCCCTTGATTAAACTTTGCACTGTGACATTTATAAATATATGTCCATGTAATAAATTCTTCATTTGTGGGGAAGAGTTCTCCATCAGATGCAGCCCCAGCATACCATCCAGAAACAAAGACACCATGAAAAGCCCTATGATAGGCTGATGGAGAATTCTGCTGGTGTAGCTCTGATTATTGTGTGCTGTCAAAATGTAAAAATGCAAACGCCTCACTCTAATGTTGGCTTGGCCACAGCATTCAGCCTGTATGGTTTATGGAACATATTTAACACCACAAATGGATGTATTAAAGTACACATTTAGAGGGGAAAACAAATAAAATATTACATGTGTGCAAAAGCTGAATGTCTATGTGATGGGCAGCAAAGTTTGAAACACCTGTAAGCAGGTGGAAAGGATAAGTTCTGTGTTTCTATTCATGAAACAAAGAAGATATATTTGGTAAAGCATAGCTGGTTGCTAGGTATTACAGAACAACTAAAAAAATGTTAAAGCATAGAGAATAGCTTCCCTAAGATTCAGTTACAGTGTCTGGAGAGAGGTGGGGCTGTTAAATCAGTACAGAGGAGTCCCACAAACCAAGAAAATTTAAAACAAATCAAAACAACCTGATTGCATCTAACTAAACATTCCTCAATCAACTTATATCTTTGTTGTTCCAAAGTTTAAGTTTTTTTTCCTCTTACACATGGATATTGCTGGAAAATCCGTGGCTTATTCCAGCTCACACCATTTCTTTTCCAACTCCTCTCTCAACTCACACACAAAGTAGACCACAAAGGCACAACTTGTTTCCATTTAAAAAACATCACACTCTTCCCATTAGCTGTTCCTGGTGGGATAGCTCTCTGCTCTATAAGGAACAGTAACAGGCCACACCTTTGCTTCTGTTTTCTCACCCCCCACAGAAGCAACAGACTCCACTAGATGAGCATTCACAGTGGCATTTATTTGAGTTATTTCCACCAGTACCACAACTGTCCCTGTGCAACAGTCTTTTACAGTATCTTCTGTGCTTGTGGCCCTATCATCAGTACCAGAGGAAAACAGATTTCCTTTCTTTGAGTTTGGTCATGCAACAGTCTCAGCTAGTCTTATTATATTTTCTCTCCCACCTTGGTATTTCCTGCCTGTGCCTCTTTATTAGATTTGGACTGATGGACTAATTGGCTCTTTCTTCTATCCAGTCTGTTAGCCTGATTATCTAATTACCTCAACCTTCCCTAGGAAACTAATTGGCATCCAAATGATCAGCGTGTAGGCTCACCTTTTCACTCCCTACACTCACAGACCTCCCCACCTTTGCCTACTGGCCAGGTTTCTCTTCTTCTGAGCCCGCCCTTCTTTAGAGGAGAGGTTAGACTCCTGCTCATGCCAGCCCTCTGGGAGTTTGTCTACCTTCCACACACAGAAGTGACACTTGGGAGTTGCCCCCATAAGTCTGTTTCTGCCCGAAGGCCCTCATCATGGGCAGGCTTGTTTCCTCACTCTTTGCCCTCTCCTTCCGTTTGAGGCAGGAGCTGCTGCTATCCCTTTTTCTATTCCCCCAACCCTATCAACTGGTCCCAGGATTCCTCCTTCTGCTGTTCTGATGGTGAGGTTCCCTGGAAACGTCAGATTTTCTCCAGCAAGCTAGGGACACCATTCCCTGCTCCGTCTTGTTCTAGGCTGTGTTTTTCCTCCCTCCTGTTCCTTGATGAGCTCTCATTTTCCTCCTGGCTTATGTACTTCTGTCAAGGGTTCTCTCTGATTTTTCTGTCAAGCCCATTTGCCCCACTTCGAGTTAGTTTTGCTTCCCTCTGGGAGGAGGACTCTTCACCCTCCACCTCTTTTTCTCTTATAAGGGAAGGAGCTCCAGTCAGTCTATAACAGCTGGATGAAGCAATCTACCACCCTACTCACTTCCACTTAAACATCCCCCACACATCTAGGGGCATTTCTGCTATTCGGCTAGTTTTAAGCTCCCATCTGGCAGCAGCTAATGGGGTTTCACCAAATCTCCTTGGACCAGTGAGCACCCTGAGCCAGTGTCCACCAGTCTCATCTGCTGCTTCCTCTCCACTTTTACAAGGATGTTAGGCACTTTCATTTTCTGCTCATCTCCAGTGGCAACTGCTAGGGACAGACACAAGGGGACCATGAGCCCTGTGATCACATCTCCATGTGACCCCCAGCCCTACTCCACCTCTTCCCCCAAGACCCTGCCATTGCTCCTCTCCCTCCCCATCTCTTCTTGCCTCTGTGCTGCCCCCACTTCATCCCATCCCTACCCCTTTCCTCAAGCCCCCTCCCTCAAGGGATGCAGACTGGATGGGATTAGCGGGACACCTGCAATCGGGGTCAGGCCCCCCTCATACTCACTAGCAGCGACAGGAAACTGAGCAGGGGCAGAAAGAGTGCAGGGGATATGGTTCCACCCCTTCCCCACAATCCTCATCCCCTGAGGAACATGCCTGGGAGCCAGGGAAGAGGAGCGGGCTTGGTTGCTCACTTCCTGAACCTGCTGCTGAGTGTGTGTGGGGGGTGGGGGTTGAGCCCTATTGCTGATGCCAGATCCTCTGGGCAACTGCCCCTGGCCCCACGTGGTTGTTCCTGGACAGCACTGCTCTGTTGGCTGCTGGCCCTTGGCTCCTCTCCCTCATAGCATTTGGGGAGGCACTTGACCCTTCATTTCCCCCAGTGCTGTCTCCAATAGTTTAAGTCCTCCACAAAAATTGTGGGAACCCACATTCCTTAACCAAGTAGTCCTGCTTATATGCCACCCAAACTGATAGCAAACCATCTCCCTGAAGGTGTTCCCTCATCTCTTCCTTCTTCCTTTTCATTGTCCTCACAAATTGCCCCCTTTCTTCCTTGTGTGTTCCCTAAAAAAGCCAGAATTCTTTTCTAGGAAGGTCTGTGTCCACAAACTCTCCTGCAAGCATTACCACTTTCTCATTGGCTGGTGCCTCTGGACTCAAGCATGTGTGCTTTGGGGAGGATCTAAAAAAATTGCCCAAATATTATTGTATTTATTATTCCCCCTGCACGTTGGGTGTCCAGCTTTAGCCAGCGAGTGCCCAGATTGATTTTTATTTTTTTATTTTTTGCCTGACTGCCTGGATTGCACACCTTGGTCCATCTAGCAGCCTGAATTTTCTCTTTGTATTTTTCAACTGAAAGTCCAACCTTATCCAAAATGGCTGCCTTCACCCCATCATTGTCCTGGGCCTGTTCTAACTCAGAGCCATCTAAGCCACCTGGGCTTCCTGTGACAAATAGGATGCTACACAGAAGCCCATGATCCCATCTCCCCTCTGGCTACCATTGCTACTCACTAAAAAGTTAGTAAAGACAAAGCAGGGTCGTCTTCTGGGCCCATCCTACACAGGCTACCCCCTGTGTCCTAGTCCTACCACCCACTGCGGGATTCATCAGACCTATACCATTTGCTGCTGGATCTGTGTCTCTTATTTTATGAACTCTTGCAGGCTCCTCAGCCTGCTAAGCAAGAAGGGTCCATCCAGCCAATAGGATTCCTGGAATGAATGCATGGCCTTCTTCATCTCTTTTTGCTGCTCCCCAACCACTGCAGAATCTGCTCCATTGCTCAAATCTCCACACCAACTTCCCCCAGCTGCTTCCCATCCAACGTCCTCCTCCATCATTTAATAGTACTGTAGTGTCAAGGAAGTAGATTTCTCATGTGGACTGATCCAGGCTGAGGTTGATGGTGGGGTGAAAGTTGTTGAATTCCCTGTGAAATTCTTCAAGGGTTTCTTTCCCATGGGTCCATATGATGAAGATGTCATTGATGTAGTGTAAGTAAAGTAAGGGTTTTTGGGGGCAAGAGCTGAGGAAACATTCAAGGTCAGCCATAAAGATGTTGGCGTGTTGTGCTGCTGACTTGAAGATACAAATGGTCTCCGAACTGGAAGTAGTTGTGAGTGAGGACAAAGTCGCAGAGCTCTGTAATCAGGTGTGCAGTGCTGTCATCGGGGATGGTGTTCCTGATAGCCTGTAATCCGTCTTCATGTGGAAAGTTGGTGTAAAGAGCTTCTATGTCCATGGTGGCCAGGATGGTATTTTCAGATAGATTACTGATGTTTTGTAGTTTCCTCAGGAAGTCGGTGGTGTCTTGAAGGTAGCTAGAAGTGCTGGCAGCAAAGGGTCTGAGGAGGGAGTCGATATAGCCAGATAATCCTGTGGTGAGTGTGCCAATGCTTGAGATGATGGGTCGTCCGGGATTTCCAGGTTTGTGTATCTTGGGTAGCAGATAGAAAACTCCTAGTCAGGGATAAGGGGAGCTGTTAGTGTAAATTTGGTCCTGAGCAGCATCAGGGAGCCTTCCTTAGCATGTCCTTCCTGTGCCTCTTTATCAGATTTGGGCTGATGGGCTAATTGGCTCTTTATCCCACCCAGTTTGTGAGCCTGATTACCTAATCACCTCAATTGGCATTCCCTGGGGAACTAGCTGGCCTCTCAGTATAGGTCTACACTGCAATTAAAAACCCAGAACTGGCCATGCCAGTTGACTCCGTCCCCCAGGGCTTGGGCTAAGAACCTGTTTAATTGTAGTGTAGGCATTTGGATATGAGTTGGATCCTGGGTTCTAGGACCCTGTGAGGTGGGAAAGTCCTAGAGCTCCTGCTGCAGCCCACTACACTGCAACTAAACAGCCTCTTAGCCTGAGCCCTGCAAGCCAGAGTCAACTGGCTTGGGCCAGCTCAGGTGTCGGGTACCCTACATGCTCAGAGTGCAGGGGCACCTTTTCACTCTGCCCACCCATTGCACCAGGAGGAGGTGTTTTGTGACTGCAGCCCATTTCTGCTTCTCCCTTTCTTCACATACCTGGGCAGAGTTCCTCTGGGCTGCCTCCCCTTCCTCCCCAAACACCACATGAAGCAGTGGGAGTTGTCTGGGTTTCTTTGCTTCATGGCCTTTTCTGGATCCCCGATTTTGAACTTGTAACCTTCACTCCTGTTCCTGCTTTCTCATTACTTGTCCCACATAATTAATTGAGTCCCAATTTCAGTAGCTTCTCCCCTTAGGCAGGGGGAAGAGGCCTTCAGATGTGGGCAGGCTTGTGCCCACTCACCCTTGGGAAGCTCAGTAGGTGTTTGCTCCCTGCACTCTGCCATAGGAATCCATGCCAGGAAGGAGAGACCAGGAACCCGTTAGCCAGAAGAAGTTGGCTGCCAGGGAACCTGCTCACTGCTGGAGGGCACCGGTTGATGTTTTGGATTTTGAAAGTGCAGCGCTTTGTTGTCTTATTACAAACTAACTGACTGCTTACCCTGCTCTTGAGTGGGGCCCTGACAGCATTAGTTGGAGCAAACACTTGCTATGAGTGCGAAGCACAACTCTGTTGCAAAGAGACATTACATTGCAGCCCAGCTACAGAGGCATCAGAACAATATGGCATATGCAGTTTGAGAAAACAAGGGCAGGTCTGTGATTCTTGGAGTAAAACACGCTGTCTCTCAACTCTGTACACAAACAGCCTTTGGGACTTTATGATATATCATGTAACCCACACACCTACGGGGTGTGGTTCACTGCCCCATGGAGTGGCACTTAGAGCACTTACAGAGAGAGAATGAGTTTGCTCTACAGCCTTAACTGGGAGCCAGCTGGCTCTTAGCTCAAGTGGTAGCGGCTCATGCGCTGAGGTCCCAGGTTTGGTTCCACCTGTCGGTGCCACAAACACAGTATCAACCCCGTGTACATTCTAAATGCCTCAAGTGAAATGCTACTTCTCATAACCTGGGAAAGAAACTATATAATGTTACAACTGTATAAATAGAGTTTTGCCCCAAAATATGTACAGCAAGTTCAGAGTTTTGGGACACGATCCACTGTGCAAGACCCTGGAGGTAGAGGAACTGCATCTTTGTTCTCTTCACCTCCTCTCTGCACTGAGTAGGGTATAAAAGGTAAGGTTGAGACAAGTTTTCTATTGCTGGTGCCCACCCAAGCACTAGGGATCTGCATGTTCTGGAGCACATGTTAGTGTTCTGGGGAGACAACACATAACTTACAACAGAGAGAGCATGAGGTGTAGTGGGTTCTACATGCAGCCCATGCACCCCTTTCCTTCCTCTCCCCCCATGCCTCTCATGCTGGGGGCCCCGCACTCATCTCCTCCGCTTCCTCCTCCCTCCCAGCATTTCTGGAGTGCTGTGAATCAGCTGATTCACACCACATCCCCACTCCTTTCCCTCCATCCCAGAGCTTGAACACCATAAATCAGTTGATTCATGGTATTCAAGCTCTGGGAGGGAGGGGAAGGAGCAGGGAGAGGGTGTGAGTCAGCCGATTCCTGGCACTCCAGGGCTGTGTCTAGACTGGCCAGTTTTTCCGGAAAATCAGCCGCTTTTCCGGAAAAACTTGCCAGCTGTCTAGACTGGCCACTTGAATTTGCGCAAGAACACTGACGATCTAATGTATGATCGTCAGTGTTCTTGCGCAAATACTATGACGCTCCCGTTCGGGCAAAAGCCCTCTTGCGCAAATGCTTTTGCACAAGAGGGCCAGTGTAGACAACCCAGAATTGTTTTGCGTAAAAAAGCCCCGATGGCTAAAATGGCGATCGGGGCTTTCTTGAGCAAAAGCGTGTCTAGATTGGCACGGACGCTTTTCCGCAAAAAGTGCTTTTGCGGAAAAGCGTCCGTGCCAATCTAGATGCTCTTTTCCGCAAATGCTTTTAACAGAAAACTTTTCCGTTAAAAGCATTTGCGCAAAATCATGCCAGTCTAGACATAGCCCAGAAGTGCTGGGAGGGAGGGAGAGGAGTAAGGATGGGGCATGCTCAGGGGAGGAGTCAGGGAAGAGACCAGGTGGGGGGTTGAGGGAAGGGGTGGATTGAAGGTGGAGCCTGGAGTGGAGGGTCAAGCAGCCCCTGGAAAAATGACAAATGACACATTTAAAGCAAGGGCTCATGTGAGGTGCATTCTGATTGCACACCACATTGTGAGAGCCATGCGCTCCCTCCGCTTCTTTATGTTACTTTTGCCAGCAATTTAATTTGCCCCTAATAATGGATTGTTTTGTGTTGAAAAGGCATAGTAAAGAAGGAGAATCAAGTGCAATGTATTGGATCTTATTCTTGGGGACACAGTTAGTGCACATGCCTAATTTCAATCTTGCTGTCCACTGAGATGAAGGAGGGCCACTCGTGTGGCCAACTCACTAGTCTCGGTTGCCCATCATTGGTTCAGCCATGGCATCCTTGTTTTTCCGTTAACAGTTCTGCTTGCAGTCTCACAGTTTTCAGCTCCAGCTGACGGTAATGGTCATACTTCTAGCTAGTATCCCCTGAAGTTCCAGAAGCACATCCTTCTTTATAGATCTTACCCACCCAGACTGAAGGTTGACAAAGTGGCCAGTGGTTGTCTGCCTCTTTTTGAAGGAGGCTGGAACCTGCATTGGAAATAAAAGGAAAAGACAAAATGTTCTGTTAGCGGCCAGGGCAGAAACATAATCCAAGATATTTTCTGCACAGGAAAGGAAAAAAATTGATACTTCTATTTACACTTTCATATTCCAATGCTGTATTCCACACCACTCCACCAAGGGTACGTCTACACAGCAGTGCTGTTTTGGAATAACTGACGCTATTCCAAAATAACAAAGAGCATGTTTACACTGCAAGCCATTATTCTGAAATAATGTTGAGCTGGAGGACTTTGTACTCTGATTCCTGTAATCCTCATTTCACAAGGAGTAAGGGAAGTCAAAGGAAGAGTGTTCCTCCTTTGACTTCCTGCTGTGCAGACAGCACCAAAAGCCAAATTAAGCTATTTTGACTGAAGCTATGCAATTTATGTATCTCAAGTTGCATAGCTTAATTCGACTTTTGCCCTGCTGTGTAGACGTGACCCAAGAGAAGCAGGCAGCTTCATGGAAAAGTTATCTTAGCTCTTTGAACTTTCCAGAGATTAGAAACCCCTAAACAGGTCCTGAGATTCAAGTTCTTCAGCTCCCCAGGCCTCCGAAGACTAGGACTCATCTAGGCTTGGAGGGGATGGTCTGGGACTCATGGTGGTCACTGTCGTGCCTGCCCATATTTATGCAGATTGCTGTGGAGGTATCCATTAAGTCTTTTTCACTCATAGTTGGGCAGTCTCTAATTAGGGTATTGGCTCTGTTTCTTCAAAGAACAGGTAACATACAGGTGTCCTCCCAGACAGCTATTATCATCAGTAGCTGCCTTCAGACACTTGATTTTCTCCTAGCATTGGTTCCTGGTCTAGTTAATGTCCAGCTTGGCAAGATGCTTTGATATCCTACCGTAGCTCTTTAGGTTCCTGCACTTCCAATGTCTTGGCTCAAAAGGCAGCCAGAGACCTGATGTGGCCACAAGTCAGCTGGAAGCCTGCTCATAGTCCTCCATCAGACACAATAGAGCTAGAATATGCATCACTAATATATACAACTACTACAGGTCTGTGAAATACTGCTGGTCTATACAGATCTAGGTAGTACTGTACAGATCTATGTAGTACCTAGCAGCTCTGGGTTAGTACAATAGTTGTGCTACATGTGGTAAAGCCTGATCAAATGTGGCGCAGATGGATCAGGAACAGGTTTACTGAGCAGTCATCAAATGAAGATGGTTGTTGAGGAAGCAGCTCACAGCTGGGGCCCATGTGATTGTGCTGGGAGTGTATCTAGGAGGCTGGCTTGATTGATCCCTGGGCCACGGCGCCTAAAGACATCCACAGAGAGGGCCTTTTTGCAGCGTGAAAATACTTTGAGAGAGGCTGTGAAGGGCTGTGCCACATTGTTTAATGTAGCTTCCATTCACAGGGACCTCAGCAGAACAGCTGGCATGATTGAGCCTCAGCCCCAAAGCAGCTGACACATGTAGCATGACGTCAACACCACCAATGTACTGTTGTGTTCAGAAACAGGGCACGTTAGGATAGAGGGAACGATGGAAATTAAACATGACCAAAAATATCTATACAGACCCGGCCATGGTGGCTGCTTGCTTCAGTACAGGGATGGGAGTAGTATGTGAAATTCACAAAAAATAGTATGTGGCATTCACAATCACAGCAGAGTTTATCACACCGTAATGGCACGCAGCAATAACATTTCCTCACAAAACTTTCCCACATAAGCAAAAGCCACAAGTCCTCGCTGAGACCAACCGACTAATCAAATGTGAAGCTTCTGGGCCAAATAACTGTGTTTAAATGAACTTTAAAAATAGAGAGAAAAAAAAAATGTCCAAGAAATAAGATCATCTCAGTTTTAAACCCTCACTCTCTCAAATACCAATTTGCTTCAGACTTTAAAGAAAATTCTGCCCTGTTATAGGAAGGAACTTGTGCAGTATTAGGTGGATTGATTTCACTTTGATTCCAGAAGAGGTGGTAGGTCAAATCAGGCTTAAAGGAGCAAGTTTGTTTCAACTTTTAACTATGGAAAGATGCGTGTCTTTCCACTGCACCGCGTACACATCAGGTAGCTGCACTGGCTCAGCTAGGTTTCCCTGCTAGGGCTGGCATTGTCTCTTGCTGAGGTATCTGCATATCATACACGTCACAGGGGAAAGCTTTAGTCACTGGGTCCTGAGTCAGAGATCTTTAATAGTATTGTGGGAAACTAGGGGAGCATCCAGATCACGTTCTACACCAGTCCAAGCATTTTTATTTGAGACAGTGATGTGCCAAGAGCTATTGTGCCAGTATTTTTTTCTTGTTTCCAGAAGTATCGGTGTAGTTCCTATAAGTACTTCTAGGATCTGGGAGTGAAGTTTAGGGAGTTTACAACTCGTGTTGTAAATGTCCTCAGTGAGATCCAGATAAATGAGAAAGGATGAGACCTTAAATCAAACATGAGGCCATCAATCTAACAGTAGATGATGTAATAAATGCCGTAACTAGTGCTATCTGCTGCTGCTATAGCCAGAGGGGTGTTATTAAAAAGCAGTATTTGCACAATAAATAAACAAAGAAGTCCTATGAAGTGGCCATTGGATGTTCAGCCATTATTAGAATGAGGAGAGAATCCCCTTCCAAAGTTTTCTACAATTAGATTAAGGGGGATTTAGTATTGCTGGGACCTTTCAAAAATTAGGAGCAAAAGGTTAGAGAACTTTAGCGAACTATAACATCCAGATATTCCTGAAATTGGAGATTAGATCCTCAAATGTTAAAACTAAAGGTGAAGATTCTGACATTCCCAAATTATGGTTCATAGCACTTGAACTGAGAGCCTGGTAACCTTAAATTCTGTATTGTACCCTGGGACTGTCTGAGACTGTGGCTAGGATTCCAGCACTTCCAGGGATGTTTCTTTTTATTGAGACAATTCCAAAGAATAGGTTTAGAATCTGCTATTCCTCCTACCCTGGTTAGCACTCTGCAGGCTGCTAGAGGGAACGGGGCATTTTGGGGCTTCTTATTAACATTCAAATACCATTAATCCTTAGTTACAGTTTGGGAATTCTAGAGCTTGAGGTGGAAATTTAGCAATCCCTGAACTGGAGATGCAGTTTCCAGCTAACCTCAGTGTGTCGTGAGGGGTTGGGTATTTCTAAAATTAGTGTTAATGGAAAACTGCTGTGATTCTTTATAATGTCTCAAACTGTCCCTTAAACAAATACTAAAGAAGATGGGAGGCATAACAAAATGAACATCCACTGTACTGTCTCCAAAATGATAAACAGAGTCTCTTTGGAAGTTGCCATTTAAAGAGGCCTAGTCTGATGATGTAGGTTATGGCACAGAAACTGCAGCTCAGCATTTGAATGCATAGCAAAGAGGAAACATTCAAAGTTGCTGGAAGGAAAAGTCTAGCCTATTTAGGTAATTTAGTTTGGTCACTTTGAAATAAACCAGAAAACACTGTAAAAAGCATACCGGGACTCCGAGCAGCTTTGAAAGCCCCTACTTTCTCCATATTCAAAGGGGAGCTGCATTTTCTGACCCCCACTCTGGCCCCCCTATCTGATGGCATCTATCTGTCTGATTTTTTTTTCATTTTAAATTATACTATAAGTCTTTTCCCTGAATGCTGAGCTGCTGAAACCCCAGGAGTCACAGGACCAGCCCCAGAGGCATTCCTAACACAGGTAATAGTTACAAAATAAAATCTTAAAAAATTAAAGCCAGGCCTCATCAGCCATTCAGAACCCAGTCATCTGGCCTGAGGGCAGCCAGTGGAGTGAAGAAATGATGCTCCATCAGTTCACAGTTGGAGACCTGAGTGAGTTGCAGCTTAACCCCTACTAGATGTTCATTCACATCACAAACACAATCCACTCTGGCTTGTTGGCTGCCTCTGCTTGCAGCAGGGCCAGGTTACTGTTCTTCCATCCCCCCCTCTAGCAGGGGCTTTTCTCATTCAATTCGCTGCTGTCCAGCAACAGCAAGGCATGATTTTTATATAAACGGAGCATGAAGCTCTTTAGGGTGTTGGCCCCTTTAAGATGGAGAGAAGACTTATCTGGAAGCATAAAAGTTCTGTGCTGGTTGGGCAGAACAAAGCAGCTACTGCTGAGGTCTAGTGCCGCTGACTTACCCAAGGCAGACTGGCCTGGCTCTCCGGCTGCCAATCTCCCTGGAAAGTGGCCAGACGAGAGACTGGGCAGGGTGTTTCACCTCCTGAGGCAGTGCAGAGCATGGGCTGGGCACTAACCCTACAGAGGGGTGGGGATGATGACAGAGGCAGAGAGGGGGGCTGGCTGCATATTTGGCTCTACTGAGCAGGCTGCTTGTTGTGCGGTTGTAGCTCAAGCCCAGAGCAGCCGCTAGCCTGAGCAAAGCTGTGCAGGGAGGAGGAGAGAGGGAGGCTCTGCTCTCGCACCCTGGACCGTGCCTGCTGGAAGAGGGGCTGGAAGGGGGAAAGGGGCTGAGCTGGAGGGGCGTGGACGCTGGGATCTGCCCCTTTCCCCGCCCCGCTCGCTGCTTTCCCCCGGGTCTCCGCACAGGCAGCAGATGGATTTACCTTGCTCGCTACCGGCATGAGCCCCCATTGCAGCCCCTGCTGACGCGCCCCAGGTGCCTGGCTCGCTCGCAGTGCCCGGGGGAGGCGGGTCCCCGCAGAGCAGCCAGGGAAGGGGGCAACTTGTGCCTGGCTCTGTGCAAGCGGCTCCCCGGCCCCCTTGGCTGCAGCAGGAGCCCCCGAGCCGCGCCGCGCCGCCGCCTGCCCCGGGGCCATGCGGAGGGGCCAGCGCGGGCTCAGCCGGCCAGACAGGATGCTGCCGCCACCGCCGCTCGCCGGGACGGAGGGCGCCTGAGCCGCGGCGGGAGGACGGGGCCAGCAGCCGCCCTGGCTCAATGAGAGGCGGGGGGCGCCTGCCGCTGCGCCCGGAGCGGCTCCGCACTTCAGCGCCAGGTACGTGCATGGGGCGAGCTCGGCCGCTCGGGCTCCTGCAGGGGGGGCTGGGCACGGAGGCGCGACCCCCCCCCCCGGAGAGCCAGCAAGGGGGGGCGGGGCGGCTCCCAGGTAGGGGCGCGGACATGGGGGTGAGGACTGAACCCCGTTATTGAGAGCAGTGCCTGGGGGGCGGAGGCTGAGCCCCACTGGAGGGGTGCGGTGGGTAGGGCTGAGAGCTGAGCCCCATTGGGGGGGGTCAGTGGGTAGGGGTGAGAGCTGAGCCCCATGGGGGGGGTCAGTGGGTAGGGGCTGAGAGCTGAGCCCCATGGGGGGAGTCAGTGGGTAGGGGTGAGAGCTGAGCCCCATGGGGGGGGTCAGTGGGTAGGGGCTGAGAGCTGAGCCCCATGGGGGGAGTCAGTGGGTAGGGGTGAGAGCTGAGCCCCATGGGGGGGGTCAGTGGGTAGGGCTGAGAGCTGAGCCCCATTGGGGGGGGTCAGTGGGTAGGGGTTGAGAGTTGAGCCCCATGGGGGGGTGCGGTGGGTAGGGCTGAGAGCTGAGCCCCATTGGGGGGGTCAGTGGGTAGGGGTTGAGAGCTGAGCCCCATGGGGGGGGTCAGTGGGTAGGGGTTGAGAGCTGAGCCCCATGGGGGGAGTCAGTGGGTAGGGGTGAGAGCTGAGCCCCATGGGGGGTGCGGTGGGTAGGGCTGAGAGCTGAGCCCCATGGGGGGGGGTCAGTGGGTAGGGGTTGAGAGTTGAGCCCCATGGGGGGTGCGGTGGGTAGGGGTTGAGAGCTGAGCCCCATGGGGGGTGCGGTGGGTAGGGGTTGAGAGCTGAGCCCCGTTGTGGGGGTCAGCGGGTAGGGGTGAGAGCTGAGCCCCATTGGGGGGGTCAGTGGGTAGGGGTTGAGAGTTGAGCCCCATGGGGGGTGTGGTGGGTAGGGGTTGAGAGCTGAGCCCCATGGAGGGTGCGGTGGGTAGGGGTTGAGAGCTGAGCCCCATTGTGGGGGTCAATGGGTAGGGGTGAGAGCTGAGCCCCATTGTGGGGGTCAGCGGGTAGGGGTGAGAGCTGAGCCCCATGGGGGGGGTCAGTGGGTAGGGGGTGAGCGCTGAGCCCCATTGGGGGGGTCAGTGAGTAGGGGTGAGAGCTGAGTCCCACGGGGGGGGGTGCAGTGGGTAGGGGTGAGAGCTGAGCCCCATTGTTGCTGGCAGGAAGCTGCACTTGAGCCCGGGAATTGCTTTGCTGGCTCAGACGGGGTGTTGGTCCAGCCAGTCTCCTGTCACAGGCCATGGCCAGGAAGAAATCCCTTAGGCAAGGGAGGGGGACCTGATTCCCACTGTGGGGAGAGTAATAGGGCCAATACCAATTTAAGAGGGTGGCTTCAGCATAGGGAGGGTGATTCCTGCTCAGGGCAGTGAGGTGGCTCAATGCTGAGTGTGGGGGGTGGGTTGGCTGGGATTTATTTATCCCTCTCAATAATGCTAGTCACTGTATCAAAAATGTCACTAAGTCCCAGACTTGTGCTGAGCTGGGAAGGTGCACTAAGGACTCACAGGGCAGAGGGCTTCAGACTCCCATGGAGCTGATTTTATCTCAGGCAAAAATTGGGCACTTGAGCCATGTTGTTTCTTCCCAAGAGGAAAGGCTGGGGTGGGAAGGTCTCCTATTCCCTAGCCAGGCCAAGGATTGGCAGAGCTCCTTGGGAATGCCCCATTGGCTAGCTCCTTCTTCCTACCTGACCCAGAGGTGTCTGCTACTTACTTACTCTCCTACCTTGCAACCCTTCCACAACTTTCCAGGGTAAGGAAAAATCACCTGAAGTCCCTAGGCAGAGTAATTTCCCCCACCATTCCTATTTCTCAGGCCATTGTTCTCTCTGCACAGACCAGAGTGGCCCTTCTCCTGCTGGGTTTGGATTTCTTCTATTCACACTTCCACAATGGCACCAGTCCTGGGATATTAACTCCTAGGAGCTCCCTCTGGAGCAACAGAGGAAGCAATTACAAGCAGATTTGAGCAACCTCTTGATCAGAACCTGGCGGTAGAAATGAGCCTCGGTGGAAACTTCCTTTTCTTCATAATGATCAGCATTGTTTAGACTAATTGAATAATTTCTCTAATGCCATGAGGAGGCCAGAGGCACGGCACGGCACGGCCCCCCCTCCCCGTCCCTTTGGACAGCTGTGTCTGGTTTGCCTGGGTATTTGTAGCTTTTCGAAGGACTTGAGTGGCTGGAAACAATCAGGTGTTTATATAACCAGATGCTGGAGCATCTCTTAGGCCCAAATGGGTCTGAACTACCTGAGACAGGTGAGGGGCAGGAGAGGCTGAGGGAAGAACTCTCGCCCATACCCAGCTGAGTGTAAACTGAGGGTCTTTTTAGAATGGAGAGTCCACCCAGGGACTCTGAATAGTCAAGGATTTGGGCTTGTGGGGAAAAAAAACCCCAACACATAAGCAGGAAGAGGAGAAATGGATCAGTGGTTGAGGCAATAGGCTGGGCCTGGCCTAGCCATTGAGCGATCCAGATGCTAGTCCCTTCTATGTACTGAACTGTCTGTGTGAACATGTGCAAATCATTTAGCTGCTTCTATGCCTCAGTTTCCCATCTGTAAAATGGGGATAATAATGCTTCCCTTCCTTATGGGGGTCCCCGAAAGGAGATGAGAACTGCTGGGATAGAAGTATCACCCACTGAATTAGCATAAAATGATGCCCCTGTGAAAAAGTAGGTCATGGGAGAGAAAGAGGAACTTGTTCTAAGAGTTATAATAAGCTTTTAGATAGGCAGGAGCCTTCTAGCCAGCACTTGCCAGAGAAGCTCCTGGTGTGAGGCTGGAGAACAGTTCAGAGAAGATGGAAGCCTGTACTAAAAGCAGCTGTTGTGCTGAGTGATAACTAGATACAGGGCAATTGTGACAGGAAAACATTTGAGTTGGTTGGGGCTGGAGCTTTTTTGCTAAAGATGAATTAGCTCAAAATGCCTGTGCCTGGAAAAATGTGGCTCTAGAAAAATCACAATCAGAAACCACCATGGAGGATTTCAATGAGGGGGAAAGGGCACATTGTCCTACTGCATGTTCTGATGGTGCCCTTCATTCTAGAGGGTTCTGCTCCACTTCTGGGCTGGAGGAGGCAGCTTGGCGGATGAATGACATGCCATGTAAGAGCAAGAAAGGGTTAGAGCAAGGACAACCCACACCAGGGGACTGCCTGGTGCTCACTGTAGCCCTTCAGGAGAGCAAAGAAGGTGCCAACCCTGCCAGGATGTATAGAGCAGCTACATTCTTACAGGACTAAAGAAGTGAAAAGGCTATTCCATGACAAGACCGGACCCCACACCCCACATCTTGACTGGCCTTGGGGTGGGCAGGAACTGGTTATTTTAATTCCAGCTTTGCCAGTGTGAGTCCCCTTTGCTCCGGGGGAGCAGTATGGGGCACACCTTGTGGAGGGAGATACTGGCAGCTCCATCAGAGCCATCCCAGATGGCCATACCTCACCCCAATGGCCCTACAGATTTCCAGAGACTCACATACAACTAAACTACCGTAGCTCTGCCTAGTGCTTGGCATTAAACCCCATCAGGACCCCACTGCTTCTGCCTGAGTGGCCTCAACAGTTTGTTTTTAGACATAAAGTTATTCTTCAGTCATGGGGTGTCAAGAAGCAGCAGAGCCAGAGCCTGCTGGGTCCCGGCTGGGCTTTGTTTTGCAATCCTACAACTAAATGTCTGATGGAGCTGTGAGCTCCTACTGAAACAGCCCTGTGAAGCGAGAGTCTGGTTGGACTGTTAACTGGCCAGCGCTACGAAGAGGCACGGCTGGTCTCTCCATGCCTGTGCTTCCCTCTCTGCAAATCGGGATGGTCACATTTCACCCTGTCCGGAGAGCGTGCTGGGCTCCAGGGATGGAAGGTGCTGAGATGAGACAGCGTTACAGGGTGAGGGGTCGGGCAGCGGGGCCAAGAGTTTGCAAAAGGTGAAGGGAACTGGAGTTATTGCATCATGGTTGGTATGGGTGGGTGTGGCGCCTGTGCACAAGTGTGGCTAGGCATTGGGGTGGGTCTGATGTTTTGGGTAAGTGCCCCCAGAGGCGCACACTGCAGTAATGACTCCGAAATGCTGCAGTAACACCTGTGTCAGCGGAAGGGGTTTGTTGGATGTGGACTCTGGGAGTAGATTGGATATGGTTGTGAGTGTGCACTGCCCTGTGTATGTGTGTAAGTGTGTGCATGGAACTGCCTGCTAGGGCGGGGTGCATCAGCAACGCAGTCCATCTGCTGCTGCTGCCCCTTTTGTTCACAGACTCCAGGACCCTAAATCTCCCTGAGCATTTGATATTCACAATCATGTTCTGAGCTGGTCCCGAAGTCCTGAGTCACTGTATGGTTTCCATGGAAACAGACTCGTTCATTGTGATCAGTTTTGGGGGTGGCACTGTGTTTGGTGGTAACACTGCACAGCTGCAAAGAGGGGTCAGCTCCAGCCAGAGCTACTGTGATGGAAGAGGTGCATTGTGCGGGGCTCCACTGGATAGGTCTAAAGAGCTCCTGATTACTCCTTTCCTTAGCCACAGCAACAGGCTGTTAGAAAGGGGGCTGAACTTTTACTATGGGTCTCAGCAGGGCTGGGCACCTCTACTGTCTTCAGGTTCCTCTGGCTTCCAGCCCTTTGCCCTAACCACACGGTACAGCTCTGCCCCGGGGGCTGTCTGAATTTTCTCCTTCCCCCTCCTCTCCTTTCCCCGCCAGCCTTATTTTCACCAGTGAGCTGGGCCACAACACAGCCCTTCATTCATAGGGATAGCATGGGTGGGAAGGCAGGAGCTGCGGAAGGAGGCTGACGCACTCAAATCTGGATAGCAAAGCTAAGCACATGAATCTCAGTGAGAGGAGGAGAGCGGCCTAAGAGAGACACCAAAAGAGGAGGGAGCAACTATCCTCAGGAGCTTCAGTAACCTCCTCCCTTAACAGCAATGATAATACATAATAAGTGTGATTAACACCTTCCATGGTAAAGCATATGCCACCTCAAGGGAATCCAAAGTACTTTGCAGACCATAGGAATTACTTGCACTGAATGCAGCCGCCTCTCGGGAGGAGCAATGAGCCAGTCAGGCACACAGAAGTGCTACACAATCTTTTAAGGCAGAGGGGAAAAAGACTCTTGTATTCAGTCAAACCTACAGATGGAATTGAGAGGGCAGAATGGACTAACTTGCATGGGGATTTGGCCAGGATGTAGGGTGATGTGGGGATGACATGCCCCAGCTTAAAAGAAGTGACATGAGCTCTTGAATGACACAAGAGATTTGACAGCACCTCCAGCTGCGCAGCGCTCCTTAGTGCCAGGCTGGAACGTTGGGCCCAGCACAGATACAGAGAATGGAGCATCCCTGACACCAATCACTGCAGCAGCTTGTGTTTTCTACTGACCAGATGCAACCTGCGTAGCTTATGAGCTCAGCCCTGGTTTGAGCATACAGCAGAGTACTCCCATTATTGAGCTATAAAAGCAAAACATTATCATCAAACCTGGTAAGAAACTCCCTAATTCAGGGACTCCCTCCCCAGAGACTTTGGTGTATCCAGCCACACTTGTTGCTCTGTTTGAGGATAATTCAACCATTCAGGTTGATTCACTGCATCGATCTCTGATGCTCCTGGATTGCCAGGCTGTCTTGCTGCCTGCACTCTGTCAGCAGAGCAGCTGTGCCAGCCAGTAGATGTGGGTGCAGGTGTTTGCACCCGCCTCTCCTGTCTTTCTGGGTGCTTTACTGCCTTTAACCTGCCTCCTATGAGGCAGTGGGAATGTGAAGTGGGGAGGGGAGCAACCCTTCTGGAATGTTGCTTTTAAAATTGACAGTGTCCATATCCCAATGCCAGAAGTGGCTGGGAGTGTCCTGCTACAATTGGTGCCATTCTGTTGGTCATTGTGTGGCATTCTGGGGCCAGCGTGGGCCTGAAGTGATCATTAACAGTGTTCAGAGGCCAAGGGGGAGGGAATGCCAGCCCCTAAGGCTCAAAATTCAGGACTCAGGCCCACAAAATCATGAAATTACCTCCAGAATAATGATATTTTAAAACAAGATTTATGTTTTTGGCCTGTTGGTTGATTTTTGAAATCACAATTAGTGTTGCACATGATCCCAGATTTACCGGACAAGGTGATTTCTGCCTCCTGGTGTGGGCACCCCCCATGGCTATATTTCCCACTGTGGCTAGCAGCAGTTTAGCTCCACCAGTGGCAGCACTAAGTTACACAGGGCACTGGCATTTTTACCCACCATGTCATCTGCCCATGGGAACTGCGCAGTTCTGAAGATCTGGATACATGAGTGGGAGGCTGAGCTCTTCTGAAAATTCAAGCACAACCTCCAGGGGTGTGCTGTGTGTTGGTGTAGGGAGCTGGGGTGTTTCTGTCTTCCCCTCTGGGGTGCCTGTTACAGCAGCCTGGTTGTAGGCTCTGTGTTTGGCAAGGAGAGGCCAGGAAAAGCCTGCCGTGAAAGCAATGCCCAGTCTTACCAGCCACTCCCCAATGCCGGTACATTAGCACTGTCTGGAACAGCAGTGTTCTGGGGCCAGAGGAAGTCTCACTCACAGCCCTGCCAAGTTACTTGGAGAGTGTGCCTTGGCCTTTCTAGGGGCTGCCTGCCTTTCCTCATTCATTGCCTCCCATCTGCACCTGCAGGGGCTGTCGCACACTCACCTCTGGCTGATGTCTCCATTGTCTCCAGGGGTTGCTCGTCTCCTTGCTGGGGTTAGACGAACCCCAATGAGGGCAGGACGGGAAGGGAGACCCTCCCCATCTTCACGCTGCTGGGGATGCGAGCGATGACGATGAAAGCTGCTTAGAACAGTCTCTGCTTTGAGAGGACCCCAGTGTCCGTGAGAGCAGGGGAGTTTCATTTATGCAGCTGGTAGGAGCTGCGCTGAACTGGCCCTGGCTTGGAGTTGCCTTTTACTTGTGACACTGTGGTAGGCACTGTGCTGTGCCGCTCCCTCTGGGCATCACCTCTCACTGGCTGTGCTGAGCAGGCGTTGATTGAGAATGGCTTGTCTGGATTTGACAGTGACCCAACCAAATGCTGTGGGACCTGCCCTCTTGCTGAAGGAGCCGTGAGACAAGCACTGTTGCTGGGAGGCGGGAGGGCCTGGCAAAGGGAGGGAAGACACATCACACTTTCGTTCAGAATGAAACCAGCCATCCTGGACGCATGACCCCACCCGTTCCCCACTGCCTGCCGCAGGCTGAGGGTCCTGGCGGGTGCTGATTCCTATGCAGGGGGCTCAGAGAGGGCACAATTCAGGCTGGTCACTCACCTGCAGTCCATCACTCTGCCTCAGCATGCTGCCCAGCCTGGTCTTCCGATTTGGTTTCAGTCTCACGTGCATGTCCATAGAAATCTCTCCCCCTCTGCCCTGTACAAGTTGGCATAGCTGAAACAGCAAGGAGTACTGCATTCGGAAGAGAGTCTGTCTGTCTGTCTGAGAACGGAACAGGCTAGTGGCAGGTCAGCATTCAGCTTTAATGGCAGAACCTAGGCGCATGAAGCTTCCCAGCCCCTGGCCTTGCCCTGTGTAGGTGTGGTGGGCACTGTAGAGCCCTCACTGCCCATGCGCATGCATCAGCCACACCTGCCCTAAAAGAGAAAGCAAAGCAAAGTCTGAGCCCTTTAGGAGGCTGCAGTAGAACCGGTGGCCACCAGAGGGGAACGGAGAGTTCTCTGCTTGGACAGTATGCAGAGAAACCTGACAAGCAAAGTACTGCCGGGTGGCAAAGCGGTTGCTGTACCCCAGAGCCGTGTGTGTGTGTGGACCTCCCTTTGCACAGGTCCAGGAGCAGAGGGGAAACCAGGATCTTGCTCTTCATCTCCCCTAACTGTGAACAAAGAGCCTTAGTAACGGGACCAGTGCAATGGGCGTGTGGCTGGGGAAGCACAGGAAGAACCTGCAGAGAAAGAGGCTGTGATGGGAGGCACTGGAGGAAACAAGGAAAGAAGCGGTAAGACATAGGTGGGCCCTACAGAATTCACTTGGGGTGGGGGTGGGAGTTTGACAGGATACCAGAGGAGCTGAGATATTTCCTGTATGGACACATTAGCACCTGGGTCCCTCTGGGGCAGACTTCCTATCAAAGGTGGGTACTGATATGCCAAGGCTAGTTCTCAGTAGGATCACCAATGGAATTCCTTGCATCTCCCTGCCCTCCGGACCTGCACTGGCACTGGCAGGCAGCAGCCCCCCAAACTGTACTCAACAAAGTGTTGGTAGATAGTTAACGGGGCTGAGAAGTGCTAGGTCCAGACCTGATCCTCCTGCGTAGCCCCAGAACAGGTTCAGTATGGAAAAGGGCAAGGTGCACTTCCCCCTACCCCATCAGTGTGGCTCAGCCCTGCCCTAGAGAGGACCAGGGCTGGATTAAGACCTTTAGAGGCCCTAAGCACTGAAAAGATTATGGTGCCCCCCCCCATATGTAATTCAAAATAAAAACAATACTGTACCGTAAAATCTCTTTTTTTTTTGGTGCCCCTGCTTTGCTGGTGCCCTAAGCACGTGCTTAGTCTGCCTATTGGGTAATCCAGCCTTGGAGGGGACCATCCCTAGGAGAGAGCAGGGAGTTCAGGCTCCAGGGCCCAGCCAGTCCTTGGCCCCTCTGCTCAGGGTGTCAGTAAGGCATGTCTACACTTGCTCCCTAGTTCGAGCTAGGGATGCAAATGTAGCCGACTGAAATTGCTAATGAAGCAGGGATTTAAATATCCTGTGCTTCATTAGCATAATCTCGCCTGCGCGTTATTCTGCTTGCCAGCTGATTTGAACCAGGAAGTGCGCTCATTTTTTGAAGAGTAATGTTTGTTCGAACCAAGGGGTTTGATGGATCTGACATGGCAGTGGAAGGCTCTTTGCCCCATTCCCAGTGCTCCAACTCATCCCACCCCCAGAAAAACATGCCCCAGCCTAATGTAGGCTGGTCTCTGTAACTAAATACAATTTCAGCTAGGCTCCATGCTGAGCAAAGCAGCCCCCCACTCCCTTGTGTTTCAGCGTGCAGAACACTCGCAGCCCCTGGAGAGTGGGGCACGTCAGGGTGATGGGTGTGCCACATGCAGCCAACAGCAGGAACCTCTCAGGGGGAAAATCACCAGGAACTTTGTGCTTTTCCAGGCCTGTCAGGAATTTTAATATGCTAAAGCCACAGAAGCTTTGTGGTTGAACAGGCCCTGCATATTAAAGCTGGCCTGGCCAGTTCAGCTCCCTGACAGAACTCAGAAATCCCCTCCTAGCATTGGCCCTTGGCTGCTACGGTCCAGCTTGCTGGAGGAGGGGAGAGAGAAAAACTGGCCTCCCTGTTCTGTTAGGTGTACAGGAGCAATGGCTTAATTCAGGAGATTTCAAAGCTGGTACTCTGGATCAGCGCGTGAGAGTGTGTGCGTAGAAAAGAGAGTAAAGAGGAGAAGGAATAAAGCATCTCACTGATGCATATGCAGACATATGGCTACACAGGGAGCACCATGCAGGCGCATGCACCATTCACATACTAAGGCCACGTCTACACTATACAGTTATTTCGGAATAAGCTATTCCAAAATAGCACGTCTACACTGCAGGGAAGCCTCAAAATTAGTCCGAGGCAGTCTCCCCTAATGTAGATGTGCTCTCTCAATTTAGAGCCCTAGAAGGAATAACTTAGAATGGCCCTGGTGAGGGGCTCTTTTGAAATAGCAGCAGTGGAGTGCCTACACATGCCTTATTTCAAAATAGCTATTTCGCATTAGGTGTTATTCTTCGTAGAATGAGGTTTACAGAAGTTGGAATAAGCCGTCCGTTATTTCAAAATTATTTCAAAATAACGGAATTGCTGTGTAGACGCTCGCATAGTTATTTCGGAATAACGGTTGTTATTCCGAAATAACTTTGCTGTTTAGACACACCCTAAGACATGAATCCTGGTACATGCAAAGATCCTGCCTATGGTTCTTCTAGAGCACCAATCATAGCAGTCTTTAGTTGCTAACATGCAGGACACGCAAGCACACGTGGGGGCATATGCACATACACAAACCTTGGCAGCAGCTGCCATGGATAAAGACAGAGACAGTCACACAGAGCCACACATGTGCACTGACACTTAGAGAGCCCTAGACAGAGATGAAGACGTACTGAATGCTGCAGCTCCACATGCACAGAGCTACATGGAGTCACATTCTGTGAGAGGTATGTGTAAAGCACTAAATGAGGGAAAAAGAGTCCCCGGGGAAGCCTGTAGAGGGAAGGTTGAAGCTGGGGAGCATCTAACCCACACTGCTAATCTCTGGGGTGGACTGGCTTGGTCACTGCAGTTAGCATTAGCCATTGGAGTTTGACTTCAAACTTTCTTGGGGACCAGCCTGGCATAGGGGCCAGTAGGGAAGTCTTTTTCGAAAGATCCTGTAAACCTCAAAAAATGAGGTTTACAGGATTTTTCGAAAAAAGCTTCTATTTTCAAAAAAAATGTGTCTAGACTGCGGTTTTACTTTCAAAATAGTGCTTTTTCGAAAGAGCGCCAAGACACGATTATGCAAATGAAACACGGGAAATTCAAATCCTGGCTTCATTTGCAATTTCAAAGTGCCTAATTTACATCCCTCTGTCAAAAGAGGGATGTAGTCTAGACATACCCCCAGAGTGATGGAGGCAAATCCAGCTGTTTAACCGCTTAGCTGGGTGTGCACACCCGTGGGCATGTATGGCCACTAGGGATGTTAAATATTGATTAATTGAATAGTCAAATAACCTCATGCATTTTTATTGGCTAGTTGACAATTCTATAGTCCCCAGGGGCGGGGCTGGCAGCCACTTTATCAGAGGCAGCAGTGCAGGGTGCCAGGCAGGAGCTGGTCCATGAGGGAAGCCAATTTAAAAACCAGCTGTCCTTGTGAACTGGCTGCCTGTCACCCAGGGCTGGCTTGAGCCATTCCTGTGCCCCCAGAGTACTGATTGCAGCTCTAAGGGGCGCCATGTGGCCCCCGGCCCCAGGCATGTGGCGCCTGATGGCAGCTCTAAGGGGCGCCACACAGCCCCTGGCCCCTGGCGCGCGGTGCCTGATGGCAGCTCTAAGGGGCACCACACAGCCCCTGGCCCCTGGCGCGCGGTGCCTGATTGCAGCTCTAAGGGGCGCCATGTGGCCCCCGGCCCCAGGCACGCGGCGCCTGATGGCAGCTCTAAGAGGTGCCATGTGGCCCCCGGCCCCAGGCATGTGGCGCCTGATGGCAGCTCTAAGGGGTGCCACACAGCCCCTGGCCCCTGGCGCGCGGTGCCTGATGGCAGCTCTAAGGGGTGCCATGTGCCGGGTGCGCAGTGCCCCTTACAGCTGCCATCAGGCGCCCTTCATAGGTTGGCGCCCTGGGCAGCTGCTCAGCTAGCCCCCCCCTTAATCCGGCCCTGCTATCACCCAGTGCTGCTGCCCCTGATAAAGAGGCAGCAATGTGGGGTGGCAGCAGCCCTTGTCTAAGGGGGGTGTCTGAGCTCCTGGAACTGGCACGAGCCAGAACTGAGCCAGGCTGCCGGCCCACCTGGCTCCTAATACACTTTAAATGCAGAGCCACAGCAGGGGTAGGTTCTCGACCTGGCATGAGCCAGAACTGAGCTGGGCTGCTGGCCTGCCTGCTAAAAAATTTAATGGCAAGGGTTGGGGGAGGGAACTGTGTGTAGTCTAGCATTAACCTATTAGCTTTTGCTTATCAGTTAACTGGTTAATCGACGACACTGTAACATCCTTAATGGACACAAATGCCCATGTACACAGAGCTAACCTGCCTTGCAACACACCCTCTCCCTTGTCCCCCTCCCATCCTTACATCGAAAGCAAATGCCTGCAGCGTAGTTCACAGCTACTCAGGAGAAAGAAGCGGGGGATCAATTGCATCACAGCTGTCTCCTATTTACCTGCTCTGCCAGTGAGCAGCTGAGCAAAGTAGCCTGCCGGCAGCAGGAAAGCAACGTGCCGGGCCCGCCCTTTGTGGCAGGCTGCAGCCAGGGCTCTGAGAGACAGTAGGGGAGTTGTGGCAGTTGCTGGCCAGGCTGACCCTCCATCCCCTGCTCCTTCTGCGTTAGCCCCGCTATACGCTCTTCCCTTTGCAGGGCAGCGCTATGGGGGAGCATCAGCTGCATGTGGAGATGCCGTTGGCATAAGCAGGTTGTTGGTGAGCTCAGGCAACAGACCAGCACAGATGCCTCGGGGTGCAGAGGGGGAGGGGCCTACATTATCCAGCTCATTGAACAGGTCTTTAAAATTCAAAGGTTATTTTAAATATTTTAAACCCTGGTTTCCAATATTAGCATGCTGCATGGCTTGGGGACCTAGCAGGCCACATGGGTCACAGGCACAGGGCTCTGCCGAGGGATGTTAAATTTAGTTTAATCAAGTAATCGACTAGTTGATGGATTTTTCCATCAACTAGTTGCTAAGTGGGGAGCTGCAGCGAGGTTAGCGCCCACCCGGGAAATAACCCTGCTGTGGCTCTGCCTTTAAATGGATTAAGAGCCTGCTGGCTCTTAATCCATTTAAAAGGCTAAAGCCAGCAGGAGGGACCAAGGATGAGTCGGGAATCAGCTGATTCCCGGCCTGCAAAGGGTCTTCCCGCTGCGCACCAACCTTTTAAATGGACTAAGAGTCAGTTGGCTCCTAGTACATTTAAAAAGCAGAAGCTTGTCTGGGACTAGGCGTGAGCTGGAATCAGCTGATTCCCGGCTCACGCCCGGTCGCCACTGCCTCCTTGTCTCCCCTGCTACCTGTAGACACGGTGCTAGGGGAACTGGCTTTTAAGCTGTCTACTTTCAGCACTGGCTCCTGCTTCCTCCTTGCTGTCTCTGATAGAGGCAGCAAGGGGTGGGGAAGCAACTAGTCGACAAATCCCTCGACTATCCGATAAGCTTTTGCTTATTGGATAGTTGACTAGTCGCTTACATCCCTAGTTCTGCCCCTTTGGTTCATGGGGACTGGGCCGCAGTCTTGCATCAGCAGAAAATGCTTCCTGCTCTTCAGCCTCTCCATCCATCCTTTGCTCATGGTGCTCCCCCTTCGCCTGCTCTTGCCTCTGAGTCACACCCTTGCTGCCCCTGCCATTTGCACACCCCGTCCCATCTTCAGTACTGGGTTCCAGGGCTTCTGCCACACTACTCTTTTGCCAGACTTTCTAGGTTTCCCTTTGAGTCTGTCCTGGGAAGGCTCAGCCCCTTGCCCTGGTCATTTCTTATAAAGTCTGCCTCAAGCTGCAGAAAACACAGGCAGCTTACGAGGAGGTGTTGTCATCATCATCATCTGTGGTATGGGAGACTGTGCCCCAGGAGAGGTGTGTTCTAGTCCTGCCTCTGGACTGCAGAGTGACTTTGGACCAAGGATGGGTAAATACTGGCCTACGGGCTGGCACTGATTTGCCAGGGTTAGCTCGTGGTAGGCTGCCACTGCTATATTTAGCTGCACGGATGCAGGTACTGGGGATTGCAGCTTCCTGCCACTCCCATTGGCCAGGAATGATGATCTATAGCCAATGTGAACTGTGATCGCTGGTGGCAGCTTGCCTGGGGACTAATCCTGGCAAACCACGTCCAGGTTATTGCCCACCCCTGCTTTGGACAAATTACTTTGTTGCATTGTGCCTCAATTTCCCCATTTGCAAAATAACAATACTGACCACCTCGTAAGAGGTCTTTGAGGTCTACAGGTGCAAGAGCTTGCTGCTATTATTGCAACATGGCAGTGTGGCTAGTCATTGTTCCCAATGCAAACAAGGAGGAAATTACTGAAAAAAAATGCAAAGCAGAATAAAATAATAAGCTGCCAGGGAGACAGCGGCTGTTGTGACAGCTGGACGATGCAGCGTGGGGTGGGGGTCCCCTCCATTTGAACGCAGGAGGTGGCAGGGACTGTGTGAGGTTGGTTCCCGGCTCTTTTTCCAATACTTTAGTTCTATGAATGGTTGTCTCCACCCAGACATTGGATGTCTCCTCTTCTGCCCATGTTCAAACATTGTTGCTTCCCCTGTATCCTCATCAGCAAGAGGCTGGTCTCCTGCTGAGCTCTGCTTCCGCCACCACGCCCAAGACCAGCTTTGGAGGGAGCAAAGGAGAGACCACGTGTGCTGCAAGCTGTTGTTGTGAACGTACATTCAGCAAAAGCCTTGCTGTGGTACTGTGGGCCTCAGCACTGAATGCTGAGTCGCTGTGTTTCTTGCTCTAATGCTTACACATTTGGAAGCAACAGTGTTGATGGCACAATATGGGAAGGTCAAGGGTCGACTCCAGCATTAACCATCTTTCAGCAGTTTTATATGCTGCAGTTTGCAGAGGCAGGAAAACAACCTCCTTCTATTGCCTCAATCAATCACCCCCCCACTCCTGGCAAACATCCCCTCGTGTCACGTCTGTATCGGAGCACATGGCCACATTGCTGCACCCACGTCAGCCACAATCTAGCTGCTCCTAGGAGCTTCTTACTCTGGGGTCTAGCTCCCACTGGCAGCGACTGGCATGTGCCCAGCTCTGAGATCTCTGCCATGAGTCAGCAAAGTGCCTTGAATTTGGGCTGTGGTGCTATCTTTGCGGGTAGTCCACAGGAGGAGAAAACATATACTGTATCTAGGCACAGGATTGGCTCCCACTCATTGGGACTCACAGGTATAATGGAGAACAGAATCTAAAGATTGCACAGTAGCATCTGATGGCAAAACCATTAGCAGGTGGGAGAAGACAAGAATCTCACTTGATTCTCAGATGTCAGGCTGGGTTTGCAGGGTTGGCAGCTAGGAAAACATGATGGCTCTGGAGCGGAGAGATGAATCTGGAAGCCCACGATGCTATGTCAGGCACATCTAGCTTGCTGAAATCCCTTGACTCTGGACTGTGTACTATTAGTCAGGTTTACCGCCCTATCCCAGCCAGGGTGGACTTTTGCAGCTCTAGAAGAGAAAAGTGAAGGGGCCGCCTTTTCCCTCTCTCAGAGCAGGCATTTGTTGGCACAGACTGGGCACTCTATGCCGGAAGATGGACTCACCCTGTTTCTAGGTCCCCTGCCCCATTCTTGCCACTTCTAGCAGGACTGGGTGTTAGTGACTTTGATTGATGGAGTGACAGCTGACTTACATACATGGCCCAGCATACAGCCCGAGGTTATTGGATTCCCTGCGTTTGTGCAGCTGCCATGAACTCCCCTAGAGTGGCAGTACATAAAGGTATGTCCATAGTGTGGCCCGGGCCATTGCCCGCCTCCTTCCCCACAGAAGGGTGCAAGGCACAGAGAAAGCAGAGAGCTCTGCATTTTCTAGATGCCGTTCATGCCGGAGGACCCTCATTCCTGGGTTGAAGCTCCCTGTAGATATGGCTTTTGAGGTTAACAGGATGTGCCTTAATGTTCACTCCTCTTGCTGGGATAGGCTGGGAGGTG
Organism: Pelochelys cantorii; assembly: GCA_032595735.1. Taxonomy (NCBI): domain Eukaryota; kingdom Metazoa; phylum Chordata; order Testudines; family Trionychidae; genus Pelochelys; species Pelochelys cantorii. Next base: position 56,685,829 of record CM064329.1, on the reverse strand, counting down.
TGTAGCATAGGAGTGAATCCCTAAGTCATATGGTGATCGCTGATCTCCCCCTTGCTAGATTTCTTACTAGTCTTAATTTGTCATTTCCCAGTCTGACCTCCATTCAGTGCAGGGAACTCTCAGTGCCCTGAGCAATATTCTCTGCTCAGCTTGTGACCTCTCTTTGTGTTGCAGATACTAAGACAACCTGTAAAGAAGCTCCATGAAGGTGACCAGCCATGCAATGTTCCTGGAAGGCTGTCCTCCTACTAGCCTTGGCATCCATCGCAATCCAGTACACAGCAATCCGAACCTTCACCGCCAAATCCTTCCACAGTTGTCCCGTCCCCAACCCCATGAACTGCAGCCTGAGCCAGGAGACTGAGTCGGCTGACAGGCTATGTGACGAGAGCCCAACCTTTCCTTATAACCTTTCCCGAAAGACGCACGTCCTGATCCTAGCCACCACCAGGAGTGGCTCCTCTTTTGTTGGGCAGTTGTTTAACCAGCACTTTGATGTCTTCTATTTATTTGAGCCCCTCTACCATGTCCAGTACACTCTGATTCCAAAGCTGACCCAGAGCAAGAGCACCACGGACAGGCGGGTCATGCTGGGCGCCAGCAGAGACTTGCTGAGAAGCCTTTACGACTGTGATCTGTACTTTCTTGAGAACTATATCAAACCCCAGCCGGTGAACCACACGACGGACCGGCTGTTCCGCAGGGGGGCCAGCAAGGCCTTGTGTTCTCCACCGGTTTGTGAATCTTTGGGGCCCATTGATATCCAGCTGGAAGAAGGAGACTGTGTGAAAAAGTGTGGCACCTTAAATCTGACACTGGCCACTGAGTCATGCAAAGAGCATGGGCATGTGGCCATCAAAACAGTGCGAGTGCCGGAGGTCAGTGACCTCAGAGCCTTGGTAGAGGACCCCAGACTAAACCTGAAGGTTATACAGCTTGTGAGGGACCCCAGAGGTATCCTGGCTTCCAGAAGCGAGACCTTCCGAGACACCTATAGGCTTTGGAGGATCTGGGATGGTACCGGCAGGAAGCCCTATAACCTGGATGTGACCCAGCTCACCACAGTCTGTGAGGACTTTTTGAACTCTGTATCCACTGGACTAAACCGACCACCTTGGCTTAAGGGGAAATACATGCTGGTAAGGTACGAAGACCTGGCCAGAAATCCCCTGAAAAAGACTGAGGAGATTTACACTTTCCTGGGCATTCCCATGGACAGCAATGTTGAGCGATGGATACAAAATAACACAAGAGGGGACAGGTCCGCGGCCAAACACAAGTACGGGACTGTCCGGAACTCGGCCGCAACAGCAGAGAAATGGCGGTTCCGCCTCTCTTATGAGATTGTGGAGTTTACTCAGAACGCCTGCCAGCAGGTGTTGGCACAGCTTGGCTACAAAATGGCGGGCTCAGAGGAAGAACTGAAGAACCTCTCCATCAGCCTGGTGGAAGAGAGGGACTTCCTGCCCTTTTTGTAAGACAGGCATTATGCTCGCTTTTTGATATGGACTGTTTCTAACTGTTGCCTTATTTTATTTCCCTCCCTCTCCAAAATTTGCACTAAATCTTGAATGGGAATCTCAACAGCATTAAGGCAAGGAGGCCACTCTCTCTCACAATGCGCTTTGGACGCAAGGGCTTTGGGTGTCTCAAAGCAAGAGCTAGAACTGTGGATGGGTAACAATGTTTACAAAATACACACACAATGTACAAAACAACCTTCAAGCTTTCCAAACCGAAAGGTACCTGGGGTACTGTACTTTTGCACTGTTTACTTTTACAATGTAAGAGATAAATATATATATATATATATATATAATTTATGAATGGTGTTGTCCCCTCCAGAATAATTCTCCCTTGCCTCCCAGTTCCGAGCAGGTTATGCTGTTAGCTGAATGTGAAATAACTTCCCAATTTTTCAATCTCGTTTCAATATGTCTGTTCGTTTAAGTCGTGTTATTGGGCTGGGCAGTCAATTGGTTGCTGATCCATAGTTGTTTGGTAACACCTGTGACATTCTTTGTGCCAAAAAAATTTAGTTGATTGGGTGGTTTGTTAAAAAACAAAGAAAATTAATGCTTTATCTCTGTGTTTTCTGTAAATAAAAGTGTGCAACAAAACTGACCATTGCTGGGTGGGTGAAATTCAACTGGGAGAGTTCAGTAAATGCATCTAGGAGATGAATATATGACACCTGCCTCTCCCTCCCGCATCAATAGGCCTGACCCACCTTCAGAGCATAATAGAAGGTGGGAGAGATGAGGTACAGAGAGATACAAACCAAGAGTGGTCTGAGCTAGCCTCCCTGGGGGATGGAATGGAGTTTCAGAATTTGCCACTGGCTTCAATTTACTCTTGCTCTGCTGTGTGCATACTTGTATCCAAAGTGTGTAAAATGTTCAGTAAAATAGCAATCATTTGAAAAGGTCTTCCAGCCTGGGGCCTGCTGGGGATGCTGTTTTGGCAGAAGCACTGATGGGGGCCATGTAGAATGCCCAGCAGCTTGGGTATCGCACTGAGAGAAATCATGTGCCTAGGTACTGATCCAATCAGCATGGCCTCTGGCCAAGGCATTAAAAGGAGCATAGCCCAAATCCAGTGTCTGAATCCCTTGCTGCAGCCTATTGGGGTGCCTTGCCCTGGAGGTCCAGGTAAAAAGCTGAAGATCAGTTTGTAATTTGGAAGAAAAATTGACATTTTTCATCCTTATGATTTATTTGTGTCACAGTAGCCCACGGTGTCCCAACCAGATCAAGGCCTCATCGTGCTATAGCCTGTACAAACACATGGCAAGAGACAGTTGCTGCCCTGGAGCACCTGCAGCCTAAATAAAGCAGACAGCATAAAGGTGGGAGGGCAGACAGAGTCACAGAAAAGTGAAGTGCCTTGCTCAAGACCACACAATTCGTAAGGGGAAGAGCAAGAAGGCCGGTCGCCTGGGTCTCAAGTCCAGCACCTTATCCACTGGAGCACTCCATCTCTTGTCCTTGGAGCGGGGAGGGAGCTGGGGGGAGGAGGTATTCACCTGGAAGAGAGCTCCACCCCATGATGGAGCATCTAGATCAGGGGTTTGCTCATGGCGTGCGAGGGCGGCACTTTAAAGGACACTTTCCACTCAAGCTGCAAGTGAGTGAGCTCTTAACAGGCAGTGGAGCTGAGCTGGGCAGTTGCAGTTGCAGTAGCCATGCACAAAGACAAATGCCAGCAGATCTGCCTGCTTTCTGCTCACCTAAAAGCCAAGGAAGGAAGGGAGGATTGGGAAAGGGGTGAAGAAAGGGCAGGAGGCTTCAAGAATTCTCTATTAAACTCTGCTTTACAGGCCTGTAGAAGGGCAGGAACATCTGCTGCCGCTGCCTGCACTCGTCTCGCCGGCTGCATTTGCAAACTGACCAGCCCTGGGAGATGAAAACTCATTTTAACTGGGAAAAGGTCAGCAGAAAAATGAGTTTGGTGGCCTCTCCTCAGGGTGTGCAGGGAGACAAGCAGCACCTTATAAATTATCTGAGCTGGCCGCAAGAGAGGGACTAGCAGCCTTGCTTCAGGGAGAGGGGGTGGAGAGAGACCTGCAACAATCACTATCACAGCTGGCCCTAGCTCACTGCCAATCTTAACGATGGGCCACATCTGGCAATGGCTGGGAGCCAGATGACTGCAGCTGCCTGCACCTCACACAGCCTTGCCGAGATGGGTAGGTCCAATGAGTCTGCGGTGCCTCGTCCCCAGCTAATCCTGGGACGGTTTGTCTCTGTGGGCTGAATCTCTAGCTCAGAGATAGGAGGAGCTGCAGGGCCCAGGAGCCACCTGTGTATCACCCCCTCATGAAGAGATTGCACACCAAACACAGCTGGGGGGAGTGGGCCATATATCCTTTGGTTACAGAGGAGCCACTGGGCCAAGTTCATCAGGGCCCCTGCGACCCACAGAGAAATCAAGCAGTCCTGTCCTCCAGGGATGAGCATGCTGCTGCGGAGACAAGCGTTGCCTTCTCGCCCTTGAAAGGCTTAGCTGGGAAGAGGGGCCTTTTGAATAAGTCTTGATAAGAAACAGCCAGCCTAAGGACAAAAGCTTCCTTTCTCCAGTAGCTATAGCCGGATACAGTGGCCTCTGGAGTTTAGTCATGAGGCCCCCTCCTGACTGAACAAAACCCAACTGCATGGGATTTTAAGCTAATATTAGGAATCAGGCTTAAATACTTCCTCTGAACTGGTTTCTAACAGCGTGACCAATTATTGTGGCCAGGACAAAATGGCTTTGCCATATTTGAAAACCAGTGTAAGTGGGGAGAGAGATTCAATATTATTTGGTGTCCTGACATAAAAATGGTTATATTAGGTTAAACCCAAACGGTCCATCTACCCCAATATCCTGTTTTCCAACAGTAGCCAATGCCAGGTGCCCCAGAGGTAATGAACAGAACAGGCAGTCATCAGGTGATCCATCCCATAACACACATTATCAGTTTCTGACACAACGGTTCTGGGTGTGACCTTTGAATTTCCATTGCATGTCTAATTATTTTCTTAACGGTATTATTTTTGTTCATTTCCTCCCACTGGAGACAAGGACTGACCCCAAAGAGGTATTTATCCTCTAATTTCACTATAATTGAAATATAGAGATGCAGGATATTCCCAGAAACACACTGCAAAAAAACCCAAAAACCAACCAACCAAAAAAACCCCAAGAAAAATCTCAAACACAGAAACAAATTACAGAGATTTCAATTATAGAGAACAAAAATATCTCCTTGAACCTCAGGCATTTGCTCTAGCATGGTGGGGAGAACTGGGTGATCGGGCTGGAGGAATTCTTTAATGTGTGAGTATTTCACTAGAGCTGACTTACTCCACGGGTGGGAGTGTCTCAGACAGATACGTGCAAGGAAAAACATGTGAAGCCAGAGGTGGTCAGTAACACCCTGCCCCTGAAATCGCCACACCCTACTTCTGTCTCTATATTTATACACAACCCGTATTTTATAAGAGCTACTTCAGCACCATGGAAACATAACAAGATGCACGCAAGGAGGTGGAGACTAGGAAGGGCCACAGAGCCAAAACAGAGATTTTTTCCCACCAGCAGGTTGAGTGGAGACAGCGGCCGAGGAAATGCACATCCTTGCTTCTCCCAGCCAGGCAAATAGTCTGAGCTAGCTGAGTCTTCCATACCGCTCCCCCATTTCAGGGCCACCAGGGTGGCTTTTTAACCAGATGCTCCCATTCAGTAGGCATTCTGGCCTGAGAAGAAAAGCAAAGCAAAGGAAGTAATAGAACAAGGCAGGAAAAAGATAGAGTGAAAAGCGAAAGAGGAAAAGGAAAAACTAGTGACTGGATGGTTCTCTCCCTCATAATCTAGGGCACATTCACCACACCTACTGCTCACAGCTGGCACATAGCTGTATATTTACCAGCCTTGGAGTCACAGAAAGCCCTTCACAGGGCAAACAATAAGTCATCCTCAGCTTACCCCTGAAGTCTAGAGACACTAGAGCTGTTAGGAGGCTTCTCTGTTTCATACCAGCCACCATGCATCGGCAGTAAATGCTAATCTGCTCTTCTTTCTGTTTGGGCTGGGGATGGTGCATGGAGGAGCAGAGTGAAGACACATCCTGTTGAGTGCTGGTACTGCAATCCATTACTGTGCTTCAGATGCTAACACCAGTGCAAGTACAATGTGTGACAGCCAACACATTTAGAAGCCTGCCTGCAAAATGAACCTTCAGCGTGAGACACAAGTCTTCTGAAGTCCACTGAATAGTCTCTGTTGTGCCCAATCCTGGAGTGATGCCACCAGTTCTCAGCCTGTTTAGCACTGTTGGCTGCCTATGCAGCTCTGTATTATGTGGGCTGCAGCCATGTGGTATACTACCTGTACGGCACTGAGGTAGCCTGGGCTGCAGGTTGAGAACCACTCCCCCTACTTCCCAGCCCAGTTGTGTTAGCAATCGTATCTCTTCCTCCTTACTTCCGAATAACTTCAGCTGCTCTACACCATATTCTTACAGTTTGGTTCTTCCCATCCAACCACACCTATTAGGGGTTGCCAACTGCACTAGGTCTGTTTGGTCATTTGACTTAGCCCAGTACCTGAAAGAGGTTCCCAACATTTCTCAAAAATCCTTTATTTCGTCAGTTTACCTACTCTCTGATATCTGTGACGAAACTCAGGGCCTTGACCCACGCCACGTTTACAGGAGATTTGATGCATTTTTGCCCCACGCTTTCAGTGCTGAAAGACCAGCGCCACCACTAGCTGGACTCCCAGAACAGAGCTCCTGGCTGTGAGCTTCTTTCACTTCTAGTTTCACCTCTGCAAACTATTGCTCGAGCCGTGGCCATTCCTGAGCTAATGGAGATTTTTTTTTATTCTATTTACTTAAAAAAGAAAAAGAAAGACAAAGAGGACAGGAGAAAAGACGAGAGAATGCCCTGTATACACGAGGGGCCTCTGAAGTCAGTGGAGTTGCACCAGGGATGAAAACGTATTTTCACCTTGTTTTGCTAGTGCCATTCCAAACAGAGTTCTGAGAGCTGATGTCCTGCAATGGCCCTACTAGTGCAGAGCTCCCCCACCCTCAAAGAACTGATAGCAGAGGGCTAGTGGGAAGTTCCTTGAACTTCTCAGCCCCTCCTCAAGCAGGGGAGAGGGATCTTTTTTCTATCAAGAGCCACTGATCCACAGGAAAAAAAATATCAGTCGGGGGGACACAGTCCCACGGGAGGCCTGGAGGGTTGGGGCTTCCCCCAAGCTCTGGGTTGTGGCCAGGATGCAGGAGAGGGCTCCAGGCTGGGGCAGGGAGGAGGTGCCCTAATTTTTCCCACTCCTGAGGCAGTGCGGTGCAACACATCACCTGCATATTGGTGCACATAAAATTCACATGGCGGGCGTGGGGCCAAGGGCTTTTGAATATGGTAGGGGCTCAGGCCTGGGGCAGAGGGTTGGGATGCAGGGGTGTGAGGGCTCTAGGATGCAAGAGGGGCTTCCAGGTTTGGAGAGGGACTCAGGGCTAGAGGTTGAGGTGCAGGAGGGGGTACAGGCTCTGGGCTGGAGGTGTGGGCTTTGGGGTGGGGCTGGGCAGAAGGGATTTGGGGTACAAGAAGTGGCTTTGAATTGGGGGGGCTCAGGGTGGGGTTGGGGCTTGGGCTTACCTGAGTAGCTCTTGAGCAGCGACGCTGAGAGAGGTTGCTGGTGCTTGCTAGTCCTGAGGCACTGTGCTGCGCCCAGGAAGCGGTCAGCAGGTCTGGCTCCTGGTGGAGATGGGGAAGGGCATGAGGTTCAGCAGCCCCACTATGCTGGCTGCTTCCCTGCTGGCCCCAGCAGAGAGCTGCCCCAGCCACCACTGCTGTGTGTTGGGGCCAGCAGGAGGGGTGCTTCCCCACCAGACACTGTGGGGAGCTTCATGGGGAGCTGCGCAGCTGAGTGGCTTAATGAAAACTTAGCTGGGGTGGGCTCAGGGGTATGGGCTTGGAATGAGGGGGCTCTGGGCTTGGGCCAAGGGATTTGAAATGAAGGAGGGGGCTTGGTGCTGGGACAGGGCATTGAAATGTGGGACAGGGTGCAGGCTGGGGATGGGACAGGTGGTTGGGGTTTGGAAGAAGGTTGGGGGGGGTGGGCTCCTGGAGGAGGTTAGGCTGTGGGAGAGGGCTCAGGGTTGGGGGGTGCAAGGCCTGGGAAGAAGTGAGGGTTTGAGAGGGGTTTCCAACCTGGGCCAGAGGGGTGCAGGAGGGCTTTAGGGTGTGGGCTCTGACCAGGTGACACTTACCTCAGGCAGCTCCTGGTGGCACAGTGGGGCTAAGGCAGGATCCCTGCTTGTTTACCCTGGCTCTGTGCTGCTCCTGGAAGTGGCCACTACATCTGGCTCCTATGTGGAGGGGCCAGGTGGCTCTGTGTGGGGCTTACTGCCCACACCTACTGCTTTTGCCTCCTCAGCTCCTACTGGCTATAGTCCCCAGCCAATGGGATCTGCAGAGCTCACACTGATAACGGGGGCAGCACACAGAGCTTCCCTGGTCACCCTTGCACCTAGGGGCCACTGGGACATGCTGGCAAGCCTGTGCTCATGGCTCTAGCCCCACAGGCAGGGATGGGTGAGTTCGGGGCTTCTGGCTTGTGGCACGGAAACTTGCCGCAGGCTGGATGAAATGAAGCAGCCGGTCAGATCTGGCCCATGGGCCACAGTTGGAGAAGAAAAGGTTCCTGTTATTTATGCACTGAATAGACCTGCTGTGCTAGGAGCTGAGGGGGAGGATGGCCTTCTGTTTTCCTTGCTTAGCAAATGGCTCAGTGGAGGTAGGTTTGCTGAAAAGCTTAGTTAAGGACATTTATTAGCTGCATGGTCAGAACAGGATTCTGATGCTGTGTGAAATCAAATAATAAGAGAAGAATTGGGTGCATGTAGGGGAGGGTAAGAACAGGTGGATATATAGAGCAAGCTGACACCATGCTGGGCCACACACACTGAGTAGATGGGAAGAGCTAAGGGCCCTTCCCAGGGCCTTTCTAACTGCTGAAGAATATTTCAGCAAGGTATAGTCACGTGTGTGTAAACACACACACGCCTGGTATCTCATTGAAATTTCTGTCTTCATAGTCCAATACTGCACATCTATGTCAGTAAGGTCTTTAGAATAAAAAACATCAACATAGCAGTTTCCTCTCTAAAAACAAAGAAGCAGGTTAAGCGACTTTTTTTTCTACCAACAGCAACATACTGGAGATCAACCAGTCATTATTACTACAAATAGCAGGGTCAGTGCACAGCCTGGGTAATGCAGATTTTCTAGTGAAGGGACATGGTCTAGTCAAATCAGGCCTCATCTGTGGATTTCACAAAGGACAGGATCTAAAGACATTCACCGGTGTAAAAATTAAGTGAAGTTTTTTCTTGTATTTAAATATCCACTTGGATCAGAGACAAAAGCATAGATAGCATCATTGCTACAGTACAAGAACCAGGAAAAGAAACTGACTAGGACCAGGAACTTCCAAAAAGAGCAAAGGGCAAAAAGCAAAAACAGCACTAGGGGGAGAAAGTACAGGAGATTTTTTAACATTCTTCTGGTTTTAATAAACTAAGTATTAGACAACACAGGGAAAAACATCTTCCAAAACATGATTTTTATTGGACAGTGCCCCTATATAAAAACTATATGCTGGAACTGCCAAAGATGAATATGTAAACAGATCTGCAGCAGTGACACAGCTTAGTTTACCTGGTTGAAAACATGCCTGTGTACTGCAGATTACATATACACATGCTAATATAGATGCATATTTATAAAATACATTGCAAACACCGCATCACTTTTCTATGCACCCCCAATCTAACAATCTAGGCCAAAAACCTGACAAAAGCCAGGGAAGGCAGAGTGAATGATGGAACCTTATCCCATTAACCCTAGGGACTGCAGGGGACTCAGCAAGAGAGAGACTCATGTGACTCCTGGAACACTATGAGCTGGGTTAGGATGGAGAGGCAGCAGCAGACATAGTTTCTGGGTTTTTGCTGAGCTAAAGAACACAGGAGAATTATTTAGTGCCACATGCTCATTCTACTGTGGCAGGCTGGAACCCCATGAGTAGTGTGTGGTGTATGAATTGCTGATGCATAGTGCACACTAGCTCTAAGCTCGCCTGCATTGGAGCGTACTCTCACTAATGCAGGGAAACCACTCTCTAAAGCAGGCTTGTGTACTTGTTGTGATACCACCACACCTCAGGGAGCTGTTACTTGAGGTGCCAAGCCATCGTAAGAGTGGTGTTGTAGACTAAGCCCTACTTCTGGACTGAAATGAGGTCCAGGAACATGCTTTACCACATCCTGTGGAGGCAAACTAGGGGCCCCACCTTTAAAACACATGCCCTTTAACATGGCTGAGGAGCAGTACCATGAGCAAGGCATGGAGCCAAACTGACCCTGCGGGGCAGGGGAGAAACACCAATGGTGTCAGCAGGTTGCATCAGCTTACATTAAGGCCAAGTTTGCACCACCTGTGACAAAAGCATTGCTGTCCCTTACTGCTGCAGCAGCACAGGCTGCCTATTGCCATAATATTAGGGCAGCAGTGCTGCCTCCTGCTACATTACAGGGCCTAGCCTCCCTGCTGTAATGTTGCCTGTGACACTGGCACAAGGGGGACCTGGTACTCCCTCCCACCAGGCTACTGACAGAGCTTTCCCTTCCATCGAGCCCTAATCTATTAAACCTGCTCCACTTGTATAGCCTGAAGTGTGCCAGATAGCCCTGTGGCATCACCGTGAGAGCTGCTCTGCTAGGGATGAGGGTTCCCTCTGCAGAGGGCACTCTTAGCCTGAGTGCAGAGCTGAGGGGATCAGCTTCAGGAGTGAGACCGATAGACAAAGGGATATGGGTACTCCCCTCAATTTCACTGGGGGGCAGAACGAACCTTCGTGAGCCACAGTCTCTCGTCTTCATGCTAACGGGACTTTCTTATAACAGTTCCACCTCCCTCTCCAGCAAATCGTAAGAACACCTTCCAGGGCCCTGGAGCTGAACCCTAACTAAATACAATGAAAGGAACATCAGGAGCATGTGTGGGCTTCATGCTGGAGCACAGTTCTTCCCACCCCTCCCCCCCGCCACCTGCCAGCGTCCACTCCCACTCCTCTGTGCTCGGGAGAGCGAGAAAGGGGACGGGAACCTCAGGGCAGAGACAGCTGTGCCTGGAAAGCCCTCAGAGGAGATCTGATCCCCTGGTAGGTGGTAGGAGTGAAAGGTATTTGCAGTGACTCTGTGAACTGGGAGCCAGTGCTGAGCGGGCTGTAGCTAGAGTCTGCACTGGTGCTTTGCCCCTTCCCTGAGGCAGCTGTTTCCAATCTGAAGAGGTGCTGTGGAGAGGGAGCGTAGGGGACTGATCTTTCATAAGGAGGCTGCAATCAGGGCTAGTCAGCCTTGTCCTTCTTCTTTGTGGTGAAAGGGACTTTGCTGGCGACAGCACTGCCCACAGCTCCCACGCCGCTGGTCACCACCGAGACGCTGCCCTTTACCAGTCCGACACCGGCGGCAGGGACGCTGGTCACAGCTGTTTTGGTGAGTTCCAGGCTCTTGCTGCCAACCCAGGCAACTCCTCCCAGCGTTGCCCCCACAGCTCCCCGAGTGATGTTGAACAGGCCTCCCGTCACTCTCCAGATCACCCCCGCCTGCCTTTGTGGATGATCCTTGCTGGAATCTGCAGGGAGAAAGATAAATGGGGAAGCAATTAGAAGCATTATCTCCTCAAACTCTTCTCTCAGGCAGCTCTGGTCAATTCTAACAATGCTGGGTTCCTCACCACCCCAGCATAATAGGAAAAGGCAGTCACCCCTCTTCCCCAGTACCTAGACTCTTCCCCAGGAATACCTCTGCCCCTCACAGCAATGTCCAGGACATTGGAGCAACCAATGACAAGACTGTACCAGAGAACTACAATTTATACCATCCAGTGCATAATGGGAGAAGGCTTTGGAGTTAAGTGAGTGCAGGGTGAATGCTCATTCTGTGCAGAAAAGAGCAATAAAGCAGTACCTAACTGTCAAGACTCAGTGCCTTAATTTAAGGTGAACCCCATTAACACTGGGGATGTAAAATCCCATTTAAGGGATTATATTATTTAACCAGTTAACTGATTAAAGATGACCTCAGGTGGAGGAGGGGGGTTGCTCCAGCCCGACAAGAGCGCCCGCCCACCTGCTGCTGGGCTAGAGCAGCTCCTGTCAGTGGTGGGTGCCAGTCCCCACTGGTTAACCGGTTAAACATTCACATCCTTAATTAACATGGGATATGATTCCTCTCCCCTCTACACTAAGTACTGCAAGCAAAGCAGAGGGATTGCTAGCATGAGATGCAAGAACTGCAGAGCTGTAATGGCTGAAATGCCATCTGTCTGGTGGGCACCGAGAAGTTCTCTCTCTCTCTCTCATTGCATGGGGCAATGTTCACAATTTGCCAGTGCTCAGGGACTAGTTAGTGCCAAGCTCATGGGATTTGAACCTTTCAACTCGGAAGTTGTCTTCCACACCCCCTCTCAGCTTGTGTCCACTGCCAATCCTGGATGTAGGCTGCACAGAGGTAACTGTTTTTTTGGAGGGGGTGGGATGTTTCAAGTGCAATGATTTCTGATTTGCTGATAATTCTATACATGAGTTACAAACAACTGAAGAAAACACTAAAGGAGTCTTGCTGGGTAGAAGAGAAAGCTCCCCCTGGAAACATTGGAATCCTGGAACAGGAAAGCCCTTCCTAACCCAATGCTTGCATGGAGGGTTGATAGCTAACACACACAGACTCATTTTGATAAAGCAAACCATGCAGCAGGCAGGCTTTTACTGGGATTGTGTTCCCCACATTCTGGGAAGTGGGGAAATTGTGGAGATGAATGGCAGGCTGCTGAAAATCTGAGTAATAAAGAGGTGTCTGAGCAGAGCCCAAGCCAGCAGTCCTGTCAGACCTAGTCGGTCGCTTGGCAGGGAGAATCACAGAGACTTTGTAAGCACTCTGAAGAGAGGCTCTTTGGAGCTCAGCAGAGAGATCGCTATTGCTCATACTGTCCATGGGACTTGCACAGTAATTGGCCTGGAACACAGTGGCACAAACAAAATGCTGAGACCACTAAGAACCCTTCAGCAGGGGAATGGAATCCCAACCAAAACACTGCTTTCCATTCCTAGCCACATCCCCAGAGTGAGAGTGGGTAGATGGGTCACCAATGCTAAGATGATACAGGCAATTCACCCACACTAATTCAAGCAGCTGAATCAGGTTACTGTAGCTAACCAACTGCTGCTGGCTGGCTGTGATCTGTCCCCTTGGATCTTCAGAGGGATTTTCATGTTTCACACTCTAATGATCGTTGCTCCTTTAAGAGGGAGCCCCTGATGTGTTTACTCACTCAGGTCAACTAATCAACAGTGTTCCACTGGGTATGCTAATATTATTCCAGGCAACAGAAAGTTCTACCTGGAAACACACCTTTAATGTTGCCACCCACTTTCATTTCCAAGTAGATTGCAGCCAATATTGATGCAGGCCGTGCATTTCCTTTGCCAGCAAGTGGAGGGCTTTGGAACTCCAGGAAACAGAGGCTGAATAGCTAATAGCATGGCAGGGCCTTTGGATGCTGCACAGCAAGGCAGATGGAGATGTGAGAGCTATGCCTACTATACAAAACCTGCTCCATTTACTGCTACTTTCGCCATCCACCCTGCACTGCCATCCACATTTGTTTTGTTCATTGGTTCCATTTTGCCATTCAAGACTGTGAGCTATCTGGAGCAGACTGGCTTGGGATTTTTTGTAATACCACATAGCACAAAGGGGCTCCTAAGTGCTGCTAGTAAACCATGGGGTTTTTTTTAAACAATATGCCAACAATCTGTAAGGGACATGCTTAGCCCACAGGAGATCTGCACTCCCCAGAGTTCTATACATACACAGTTGAAGGGAGGCTCTGGCTCTAAACATGCAGGTTCCCATGTGTTCCATGTACTTTAAGCACACCTGCAGACTAACATTCAGCCTATCAGATCAGTGACTAACGGGCTGAACCACTATCACTCCATGAGGAGGAGAGAGATTCTGACTCTCTTAAAAATAGCTACATGATGCGTTCAGATTTGGACTAGTCCCTGCGCCTAGGGTTACCAGATGAGTTTCAAAAAAATACCGGACATACTTGATCTCAGAACGGGAGGGGGCGGGGGGATCTGCTGGGAGGGGAATGGGGCTGGCCGGGGCCTCATCAGTTCTCTTACTTGGCATTTATTGGAAGCTTCTTGATTTGGGGAGTTTGGGGTGCTTTGCTTGCTTTCATTGAAGTTGCCTGGGAGGCACCATCAACAGCCTGCAGCTAAGTCCTGAGGCAGTGCACTTGTTAGGTGGAGTTGTTGGTATCAAAGGGGTTGGATAAGCTCCCAATATTCAGGTCCTTATTTGACAACTGGTCTGCCAAACTGGGTTAGAACATGTTTCATGCATGATTTCTGGTACACTCCCAGGAAGTTAAAATTCCACTTGTTCTACAAGGAAGCTCCTGGCCAGTGGCGCTTGTAAGAAAGACCCTTTTTTCTTTGGGACAGGAAGCAGTTAAAGATTCCAAGATTCCAGTTTTGGTCTAGTTTGAACCCACTTCCCTCCACAACAGCTGCCCATCTGGTGAGACAGTTTTGGCTTCTCACTTGCACTAGGAACAGCAGAGATGTGTGAAAAAGAAAGGAGCAGAGAAAATTAATCACACCTCAGAGCAGGTCCATTTTGAGGGAGGGCTCGGGTTCCATTTTATACTTGTATGTATTAACGCTTCTATGATGGGATGGGGGTCACTGGAGGCTTGTGTCCACTGTTCTGTATCACCCCCCAGAAGTGTTCTGCCTGTATCATCTTCTCTAGACATGAATGTCAACAGGCCCCCTTGTCCCATGAAGGGATCACAGTGCAGAAGCTCAGGGCACTAAGCCCTCAGTAGGTCTGCATGACAATGAGTTATGGAGCTGGGGCTTTCCCATCCTGTCCCCATTTCCAATCAATGCCAGAGTCAAAGAGATATGGAAGCCTTCAGGTGAATAGCCTGAGGAGGCAGCACATGTGTATGAGAAGGGCTGAGAGGCCAAATGGTCTGCAGAGAACTAAAAAATGCTGGAGAAAGTGTCAGGAAGTATTGAGGAGTTAAGACGAGAACAAAGAATGCTTCTAATTGTGCTGGGCACAGAGTCAACAATGCTGCAGCGAGCTCTAGGAATCCCAGACTCAGAGAGCACCAAGGCTAACGTGGCTGCCAGTGCTTGGGTTCTGGCCTTTGTGTATTGCTTAACTTCCATACGCAGCAGGAAGCAGCTGGTAAATCGATGGCTGCTCTAAGAGCATTTCAGAGTTCTTACTTCATGCCACTGAGCCAATGAGGAATCTGTTTTGTGATACAAACTTCTCCTAAGATTGGATTAATTTTTTGAATCTCTTAAAACGGGTTACAGCAAAATGCAAGGGACAAAGCCCCAGATCTGCCCAGTGATCAGGAGCAGATGAGACTATGTCAGGCTGGGAGCACATCCTTCACCCCAGTCAGACTGTTTAAAGCTCCCTGGCTGTCTCTAGATAGCTTGTCTTCAGGACTGCAGTAAGCCCCATAGTAAGCTGTCATGTAAGATAAGCATCAGATTTACAGTGCAAATTAGTCTCTCAGACAATGGAGTGAGCTACGCATCTTGGTGGCACAGAGCAGCCCAGATTAAGAGAGAGACAGACAGCAGAGATGAAAATACGTAAAATAATCAGAGAGACAGACACACAGCCAGAGCCTGGGCAGAATGCTGTTCCCTGGAGCTTGCTGCAGCCCACCCTGCTGATGAAAGCTCGTCACCATCTGTCAAGCCATTTCCTTTCAATCAAGGACCTGGCCTTTCCAAGGATCCCTTCAGCTTCACCTCACCCCAAGCCATTTTAGAAGGGAAGGAAAAAAGACAGGACAAAATGCACCTCTGCATGTACGCTGAGTCTCTGCTTTGAGGTCAGCACCCACACACAGTAGAGCCTCAGCCTTAGCCTGGCCCTTTCCCAAGCCTGACCGGAATCTGCACAGAGCAGTGAATCCGTCCTACTGGGTCTGCAGACAAAGCCACACGTTCTGGCCCGATAATGGAAACATGAACTGTAAAGAGCATACGAGGAGTGTTAGGACAGTGATGTGCACATCAGAATTGACATACGCACAATTTTCAGAGGTGTCACGGCAACTGCCTGGGGTTTTGCATTTATTTATTATACACGAAATGACAAAACTGTATGCTGTGTTGGTGCTGAGTGTAGTTAGACTCCGGGCTACCCCTTCCCTTGACAGGTGATATAATGAACAAAGAGACTTCTTCTCTCTAAGAGGATTTGTGCAAACTGTACTTGCTGCTTACCTATGAGAAGAGAGCAGGAGCAGGGTAGGAGAGCGTTTAGGAGTGGGATACAGGGCCTTTCATTTTTAGGACACCAATTTCAATCCAGCATTGGTCTAGAGGGAATAGGGAACAAAACAAAGCCCTTTATATCTCTCTAGCACAGATTCCATTTGGCCCTAGATTTCAGGGGGAGGAAGAGGCAGGCTGGCTGGCTGAAAAAGATGGGATTGTTAGTTCAAATCTAATCCAAGCTGATAGGCATCAGAGGTTATCTGCTGCTGGTTACTGTTCAGTGGCCAATGTGAAATGAGTTGAGAGGACTTAGTCTAACATACAATTACTGCTCGGTAGCAGGGTCTGGAGGAAGGAATAGAGTTGGTTACAAGGTGTAATCCCATCTGCAACATGGATATTTGCTAGGCCTTTTTGGGCAAGGGGCTTCCTCTTTCTGTGCCTCTGCAAGGGTGCCAATTCTTAAGATTTATCAGAAGCCCCATGATTATGTGCATTTTTCTTAAAGGAGTCACATGAATGCATGTGAAACTTTTAAAAGAATAAGGTTCTAGACCTGATGGTTGTGAAGAAATGCCCAAACACACAACTTGAGTGCTCCATAAAGGCTCAAAAAACAGAACGCAAATAAAATAACTCCAAATATGTGGTTTATGCAAAATCTAATGACTTTTTGGGCTGACTTGTGATTTTGAGTCTTTGGCAATTAGGGTCGTTCTTATGGCTTCTGGCGCCCAATGCAGCCAGAGCACCAGCACCACCCATCCCCCGCTGAGGAGTGAGGCAGCAACTTTGCGGGGGCGGAGGGGATGGTGCTGCACTCAGGACTGTGGGGGCAGGAACAGGGCAGGGAGGCTGGTAGGAGGGTGCAGCCTGCCAGAACCGTGGAGCAGGGGTTGGGGAATTGGAGCTGCAGGTGCTGGTAGGTGGAGCAGGAGGCCAGGGGATTAGGCCACTGGAACTAGGAGGCTGTCAGAGCAGGGGGCTGGGGGATTCAGCCACAGGGGCTGGGGGCTGGAGTGGGGAGCTGGGAGGCTGAGGGTTTAGGCTGCTGGGGACAGAGGTCAGGGGACTGAGCTGCTAGGACCAGGAGGCTGAGGAAGAGGGGTTGGGGGTTTGGACCTCTGGGGTGGGGAGATGGAGCAGGGAGGCCAGAGGGCTGAGGGTTTGGGCCGCTGGGGCAGGAGGCCGGGGGATTGAGCTGCTAGGGCTGGGAGGTGGAGCAGGGGCCAGGAAGTGAAGAAGGGGTTGGAGGACTGAGGGATTGGGTTGCCGGCAAGTGGAGCAGTGTCTGAGGAACTGGGGGATTGGACCACCAGAGCCAGAAGATGGAGCAGGGCCTGGGGGGTGGAAGATTGGGGCTGTTTGAGCCGGCACTTCCCTCGGCTGGCACTAGGAATATACGCAGCATAGGGCACTACTTAAATGATGGCAAAGTGGTGCCCCAAATTTAGTGGGGCCCTACGCAACTGCGTATTCTGCTCATGCCTAAAGATGGTCTTGTTGGCAGTGCTGTGTCTGTTTCCCTATCTATGACACAGGGACTGGAGCTGATCCTTACCCATAACTCATAAGATATTGTGAGTTAATTAGTTCAAATTGGTGCATTGTTTTGAAAATGGAAGTGTTGTGAGTGTATCTTCACAGCTGGCACTGACTGGATCCCACAGATAGTCCTGGCAGAGATGCCAAAGACTGAACTTTCCATTTATCTCCACAGGGGTCTCTCCAGTTAGAGATCAGGCACAATGACAAGGCAGAAACTTGCCCTGCTGCTGTCTGTGTTGTGCCTCTTCTGGGGATAAACAAAGGAGTTTGATCTCCAAGATTTTTACCCTGACAATGTACCCCCACATAAGCATCAGCCTCCTGAGCAGGGAGATGCAGCAAAGACAGAAGCTTCTGATGTGTGGGCACAGTGGTAGCTATGTCTCACAAACAAAACCACTGCTTAGGGCTCCTGACCTGTGAAAAGTTCCTGCACCCAGGACACTGTCTAGTTTAAGCCTCTCATGTGCAGCTGTCAGAGTCCTGCCTGACCCATCCTGGTGGCATCTGTAATGAGCCTGGCAAACTTCAAGGGAATTGCAGTTCATTCATCCCTCCTACTGTGCTGTTGGGGTTCAAGATACCCCAATGCCAAGAACCAGCTCTCTGTTTGAACAGTTGCTTTGTAATCCTGCGCATTAATCCCATGATGCAGCTGGATGGAAGCCGGCTTGTAGTCTCAGCTGCCTTGCTCTCCCCAGGCCTGTGGTATCCAGGCAATGAATGCTGCTGCTTTCCACCAAGATGGTTGCCACCAGCAAGAGTCCCAGAAATGCCAGCTTGAGTTGAGCCATTGATTTTTACATGTTAATTCACAGGGCCTGCAATCAGCGAGACATTCTTGCCGCTCACTGCCACCGGCCGCTCGGGAGATTGCTGTACTCAGCAGAATGGGGGCAGCTGTCTCCCAGCCCCAGTACACCACAGGGCTTGTCACTGGCGCAACCAGCTTCAATTGTTCCTTGCACATGCCCTGTGAACATTATTAGCTGTTGTAGTGTCTACCTGGAAGCACTCAAAGCCAGAGTTCAGGAGGGTAAATGAACAATGATATGGAGTGGCTTGTTTTTCTCTGCTGAGCCTTGAGGGTGAAGCAGTGTAAATTCTGATTATGGAAGTGTGAGGCTCTGTGTTGCGTTTAGTTGCTGCTGTACATAAGGAACTGGCAGAGTAGCCTTCTACCGGGGGATCAGTGGCTGGGTCCGATACATTTTGGAAGGTGCATTGTTCTTTTTTGATTCTTGATACACTATTTCCATTCTAGCTTTATTGCTAAAGGGCGACCTGCAGAGCACCTGGCTACAACATGGTTACTTTCATAGGCTAGATAAGACTAGGGTTGCCACCTTTCTAATTGCTGATAACTGGACCCTTGAAGGCCCACTCCATGCCCCATCTCTTCTCCCCAAAGCCCTGTTCCCAATGCTCGCTCCCCTCCTCTCATCACAGGATTGTCTCAAGGACACTGCCTATAGAGAGGAGGCAGCCCCAGCTGAGCAGAGGCTGGTGTGGGTTAATAGCCTCCACCCCATGGTAACCAGGATTGTGGTCTGGATTCCATTTAAGATTGCCACATTCCCTTTTTGACCAGATTTGGTTGAAAACTGGGCACTTGGACACAGGAGCCAAAAACCAGACTGTCGGGATAAAACCTGGATAGATGACAACCCTACAGGGAACATTAACTATATCTTTGAAGTGAGGCAGCTCAAGTCCTTAGCGCAATCAACAGTCCATCTGCTTGAATTCCAAATGTTCCTGGACCAGAGAGTCCTGGGCCGGGAGTCTAGCTGCAGGAACCTAGCTGCAGGGCCGGTGTCTGGCCAGAGCTGTTTAGCAGCGGGGCCAGAGCTAGAGCCAACTGGTGCTAGCAGGACTGGGGCTGGAGCTGTCTGGCAGCAGTAGGCCCAGGGCCAGAGTTGTCCAGCAGCCTAGCTGGGCCAGCAGTGGGGGGTGGCCAGGACTGGATGTAGGGGGACCAGCTGGGGCTGAAGTGGAGCCAGTGGCAGCAAGCGGGACTGGTAGCAGGGGACCTCCCCTGGTCCAGCAAATTCCTTCTTTCAGGACAGATCAGGTCCCGAAGGTGCCAGACCAATGAGGACCAATCTGTAATACAAATAAACATCATCTCTAATGCATGGGCCTGCAGTAGGGCCTTTGACAGGCTAAATGTAGCATCCCCCACTCAAGATTTAGCATTAAGAGGAAGGAAATCTCAACAAGCCATTTCCTAAAAGGTCCGATAGCACATAACATTTCCTCCTTTTCGCAATGTACAATGGATGCAGAAGGCCAGAGCGTGGGTGGGTAGCTGGGCAGGTCATTTAGGTACCTACAGTATGCCAAAAGACTGGTGAGACTGGGGCAGAAGATACCTAAAAGGATTCAGATTTCAAACTTCCCTTGAAAAATTCTGAGGGGCACCCAGTTACATTACTGCTCACTCATCCAGCCACAATCTCAGTGGCCAGGCTGAGCCACATTAACCCATAACTAAGGCACGGCAGCTATGAACTGGACTTTTTACCATAGGTAGTCTCTCTCCCTTCCTCTCTTGTTATAAGCAGTAAAAAAGCCTCAAACCTAGTCTGGCTAAACCTCTTTTTTTTTTTTCAATTGTCCCAGGCTGCCATCAGATTCTCTTCCTTGCACAGTCTCTCAGCTTTTGCATCAGAAAAAGCCTTTGATTTAAAGCAGTGAGGGGCAATCTAGGCTAGTGAGTGGGCTGCATGGATGGTCCTCCTTCATCTCAGTGGGCCACAAGTTTGTCGTAAGCAATATGGTCTCCTGAGATAGCGTGGTTTTGCTAACTTGCATACCTAGAATTGTGTGGACTGAATCATAGCAGTGCTTTGATTGGATGAAGAGGGAGCGCACGGCTCTCATAATCTTGTGTGCAATCTGCACTCATCTCACATAACATGCACTTGCTTTAAGAGCCTGTCACTTTTGCAGTACCAGTAGGGAAAAAACTGTGCGGATAAAAACCAGCAGAATCTGGCAACCCTGTGCGCGGGCAACAGTAAACAAAATGTGTGGTGGTCACACATAGAATCCCCACGGGCTGCATGTGGCCCGTGGGCTGCAGGTGCCCACCAGTGATTTAAGGCCTAATATAAATGGATATCTAAAACAGCATCAGGAACCCAAGCTATTTAGCTTCCTGCTAGGGTGACATGGCTACTAGGAGATTCAGAACTGGAAGATCTTTTGCACAGAGACTATCTCTTGTGCATGTGGAATATGTAAGGACAATGGGGCCCTGATCTCAAGCTGGGGTCCCTAGGTACAAGTGCCATAAACATTGTTTTTCGCATTTGGGTCACCAAACACACTCACAAAGCAGTGCCAGGGCCCAACAGAATCTCAGGCTACATCTACACTTCAGGCTTCTTGCGCAAGAAGCTTTTTGCAGAAGAGATCTTCTGCAAAAACTTCTTGCGCAAGAGCGTGTCCACACTACAAAAGCGCATCGCAAAAGTGATGCGCTTTTGAGCAAGAGAGTGTCCGGACTGCATGGATGCTTTCTCTAAAGAAAGCTCTGATTGCCATTCACAGAATAGCCACCAGAGCACCTGTGCTTTTTTCAACTGGCTCTTTTTTGCGCAACTCCCCCCCTCCCCCCCACACACACCTTTTTGCGCAAGAGCTCTTGCGCAAAAAGGAGTTATTCCTCATAGAAGGAGGAATACATACACCACAAAAACCCCTCTGTACTTTTGATTTACTGTAAATATACTTGCGCAAAAATGCGCTTGAGGTGTGGACCCTCCACGGATTTTGGTGCAAAAATGGCCATTTTTGCACAAAAACCCTATAGTGTAGACGTAGCCTCAGAGGTGTGAAACTCCTTTAATCTGACAGAATTAAAGGTTTCAGAATCTAGATGTTATTTTCTTTAAAAACCACCTGCAACTCAGCTGAAGAGATTTTTTTTAATCTTTCTTTTGGAAGACCAATGCAAACACCAGTTTTTTTGTGTCCCTTCCTCACTCCCACTGCTTTTGGTAGCAGTAGTAGTTATGGTCTATTCTCAGAGCTGATTTTAGAAGGTAGTTATGGTATCTGGCATGAAAAGCCCCTAAATGAGCTAGACGCTCCAGTTAAAAACAGTCCTGTTAATTCAGCACAGATAAAAACACAGGAGAAAAATAATTAATATTTATGAAATGGAAAAGGACAAAATCCATAGAGAAATAAAGGTCATTGTCACGCTTCTATGAGAGCCTGACAAACAATGGGAATAAACAACATACTGCAACCTGCTGTAAGAAATGGCTCCTCTTTCAGGCTCTAGAACAGGCCTGGGCAAAATACGGCCTGCAGGCCACATCCGGCCCGCCAAGCCACTGGATCTGGCCCCTGGAGGGAGCGGGGAGCCCCAAGTAGGCTCCCCTGGTTGCCCGTAGCTGCACACACCATTCAGAAACATGGCTGCTGGGCCCATTTCTGTTTCAAAACTGGAGGGGAGGGGGAAAAGCTTCAGGAGCTGTTCCCACCCCCAGAACAACCCCATTGGCTGGTTTCTGACCAAAAAATGGCACTGGGAGCTGCCTGTTTGAATATCAGGCAGCCAAGAAGAGTCACGCCCCCTCTCTTTGGCTCAGTTATTCACACAAGCACATGGCCGTGCAGCCACAGGGCAGACAGGTGGGCTGGCTGGGAAACGTTTTAAGCTCTGCAAGCCTTAGCTCTGCAGGAAGGCAGGCTGGTTTGGCTGCTAGCTGGTAAGTCTCCTGGCCACAGCCTGCCTCTGGCACCCCAGCCCCTCCCTTCCCCAACCCTCTGCCCCCACAATCAACATACCTAAACCCTCTGCCCCCATCTTGCACCTATACCCCCTCCCAGATCTGGCACCCCAATCTCCTGCCCCAGATCACAGTCCCCTCTTACCCAAGGGTCACATCTCAAACCCCTGCACTCCAACCCCCTGCCTTAGGTCACACTTCCTCCTTCACCCAACCTCCCTCCCAGGCTCCATTCTCCCGTCTGCACGCTAGTCCCTTACCCCAAGCTCCCTTCTGCACCCAACCTCCATCCCAAACTCTGCATCTCCTCCATTAATATGGAACAGTGCGGCCCATGACTACTTTCCTAAATCTTGGAGTGGTCCTCTATCAAAAAATTTTGCCTACCCCTGCTCTAGAACTCCCTGGTGGGGGTTACACCATGGCAGACTCATACATCCCTGCTGGATTCAGCCTCCTCTGTCCCACCCTGGTTATGAGTCTTTCCCATCATAAAGTTGCCACCTGGGGGATTTTATCAGTAGTAACATGATTTCAATCCCTTCTGCAGGCACATGACAGATACAGAACTTACTTGACAGGGCAGGAGGACTGAAATGCAAGTCCACAGATTCTGAGTTCTAGTACAAGTTCTTCCATTGACTGCTGTTCTTATGTCTGTTCCTTTCATGACCCTTATTATTAAACAAGGCTTCATACTGCTGCCTTTGAAGAGGTAGCCATCATTCACCCATTTCACTGCTAACACATTGGAGAGCTTGTAACAAGGACACTTCAGGCAGTCTTCGCAATACAACTCACATGTCAATTATAACAGACTCAAGGCTTATCCACTTTGCCGGGGTCTTTTGGAAGAAACATTGCAGATTGGATGATTCTATAACCCACACTAACACAGTGCTCAGTGTCTAGCAGCTTGACCCATTTTAGATTCTGCTATGCTTGTACCAAAAGGGATCAGGTTCCTTTGCCAAGTGGCAGAGGCTCATGCTTTTACATCGGAGGTGCTAGGTTCAGTCCCTGCAGATGACCCAAATGGTGTGTTGTTACTGTAGGCTATGCTGTCTGCAACTGCTAGACTACCAACTGTTCCCACAACTAGAAATCAGGAATCTTACCGCCCAGTCTTTCATTATTGTCTCAGATATACTCCTGTAGCCCACTTGCAACGTGCGTGTTGCATCTCCCTGTAGGGGCTCCCACTCACTCCCAGGCCCGGCCTTAGGGCAAGGTGAGCAAGGTGGTTGCCTTGGGCCCCGCGCCTTCAGGGCCCTGCACTGCCTGGTGCCTGCCTGCTTATTTGCTGCCCTGGCTGGGAACCGCCTGGCTGCTGTCAGCATGCCGCCTTGGGCCCCACAAACATTTTGGCTGGGTCTGCTCACTCCTACTCCTGAAGTAGAAGACTGTGCTGTGGCTTTCATGTTTGTGAGATCAGACTTTGCTGTGGAACAACAGAAATGGGAAAATACTTGTGTAAGTAGAGCCCTGCAAGGATATCCACTTGATAGCCGTGGGTATATGCATCCAGAGATACAGGTGAGGATATCCATGGCTTATTTTTGCAGATACAAATTTTGTACCTAGAACTCTGCAAAATTTGCGGATATCTGCCTTATATCCGTGGGCATTCGCAGATGTGGATATCTATGGATCACTTTTGCAGATACCAATTTAGTATCAATGCAGGGTTCTAAGTGTAAGAGTATTGTAAGGACCCTGAAGTATTTGTTGCAATGATTTTATATTGCAAAACATTGTGGTTAGAAGTTACTTTCATTGCTGTGTTAATATATATTTTACTTTTGCAATTTCTAGTGCTTGTATATTGGTTAATGGGAGCAGTCCCTTCCAGACAGTGTGTGGGAGGCTGAGGGTTTGTCTCTATGAACACTTTGTTGGTGGCATGCTGGGCTGTAAATCTATCCACATGAAGGTGCAGTATGCTAATGAGCCATGTGGACCCTGCTGCCAGGCGCTAAAAGTTTCCTAGTACTCTTTGCTCTACCTGCTTTGAAACACATTAAAATGCATCAGGGAATTTTTAGTGTATGGCAGCAAGGTCTACATCAGTAGTCATCAACCAGTAGATTGGGATCTACTGGTAGATGCTGGAGCCTTTGACGGGTGATCCTGACTGGTTTGGCTGGGAAGTTATCAAGTGCCAGCACTTCAGCTGCCCCTCTCAGCACTGCCGTGTTGCTCCAGACCTCTGCCTTGCCTTGGAGCTGCCTCCCAGCCCCCAGAGCCTCTTGCTTGCTGTGCAGGGCACAGGAAGAAGAGTGGGTGCTCATGGGGTACAAGGTGTGCCCCTCCCACACCCTGTACCCCATCTCCAGAGAGTGGAAGAGGGGGAAAGCAGGGATGGAGAGAGTTTGCTGGCTGCTTTCAGAAGTGGTGCAGGGCCAGAGTAGGGGTGAGCCTGCCTTAGTCCCCTGCACCACCACCCAAAAGCCACCTGTGGTAAGTGGTGCCCAGCTGGAGTCTTCATTCCAAACCCCGGCCCCAGACCGGAACCCCTCCTGCACCCCAAACCCCTGCCCTAGCCCTGAGTCCCCCTGCATTCAAACCCCTTCCCAGAGCCTGCACCCTGAACCCCTTCCTGGACCTCAACTCCCTGCCCCAAGCTCAGTCAGAACCTCTCCCACACTCCAAATCCTTTAGCCCAAGCTCAGAGACCACATCTCCCTCCCCTGCACCCCAGCCTGATGAAAGTGAGTGAGGATGGAGGAGGGAGGGAGGATGGAGTGAGCAGCAGTGAGGCCTCAGAGAAGGGTCGGGAAGGAGGCGGGGCAAGGATGTTTGGGTTTGAGGTAGATCCTGGATTGCACTTCAATTCAAAAAGCAATCTCATGCTTAAAAAGGTTGGAGACCACTGAGAGATCAGTGGGCAGCAGGCTAGCATGGAGTAGATTTACACCCCCATTTCCTATCAAGTGTTTGTGTAGAAAAGCCCAGAGTGTGTTTAAGAGGGAGAGCAGCGTGTAAGAGATTCTGACTGTTTCCAGAGAGGGTATGTCTACACTATGCAGCTTATAGGCTACGTCTAGGCTACGTCTAGACTGCAAGCCTCTTTCAAAAAAGAGTGTCTAGACTACAACCAGTACTTTCGAAAAAGCAAGCCTCTTTCCAAAAAGCACAGTTTGCATTACATAGTGCCTTTTTTCGAAAGAGCACTTTCGAAAAAAAGCGTTCTTCCTCGTAAAACAAGGTTTTCCGCAGTCGAAAAAACTGCCGCGTTCTTTCGATTTACTTTTGAAAGAACGCAGCAGCAGTCTAGACACAGGGGAAGTTTTTTCGAAAAAAGGCCACTTTTTTCGAAAAAACCCTGTAGTCTAGACACACCCTTAGTGACAAGGCTCTGTCAACTAGGGATGGAAGCGAGTAGTCGAGTCAAGTCCTCAACTACTCGCTCCCCACCCCTGGCACTGACTCTGTATCAGAGGCAGCAGTGGGAGGGGGTGTGTTAAGGGAGGCTGTCGTGAAGCAGCCTCTACCAGCGGCGGGCTGACGCTTACCATGGGCAGAGGCTGCTCTGGCAGCAGCCTCTGTCTGCAGCCATGAACAGAGGCTGCTGGACTTGGAGCAAGCCAGGACTGTGAATTCCCGGCTGAAGCCGGTCCGGGACCTCTGTGCTTCTACGTTTTAAATGTAGTAAGAGCCACCCAGCTGCAGCAGTCCCAGACCAGTGTGAGCCAGGACTACTCAGTCCCAGCTCGCACCAGGTCTGTGAGCTACCCCCACTGCAGCTCTGCATTTTAAATGTAGTAAGAGCCAGGTTGCCTTCATGCCTGGCTCTTACTACATTTAAACTACAGAGTCGCAGTGGGGGTAGCTCCTGGAATGGTGCGAGCTGAGACAGAGCACCTTCCGTTATCGACTGATCATGGAGTTGACACAAATTGTATTGACTACACAATTAGTCAGTTACCCGCCTCTTAACATCTCTACTGCCAACACAGCTTTGTAGCTAAAAGTCAGCAAGCATATATACTGTTTGTTGGCATGTTTGCAGACAAAATATTTCCACTCCCAACGAGGGGGTTTCACTTTGTTGGCAGGAGAGTGCTCCTGCCAACAAAGCAGCGATCACACTTTTACTTGCCACGGCAAAACTTTGTTGTTCACGGGAGGGGAGATTTTTAAGCCTCGGTGAACAACAAAGGTTTTGTCAATCAAATGGAAGTGTAGATATACCCAGAGTGGAAGGCCCTGCCTGTATAAGCTCTTAAAGGGCAGAACATGAATTCGGTAAACTTGTTTCCAGAAAGCAAGCCTCATTCTCAAAAGGTGTCATATTGGTATTTCTGGGGACTGGGAGCTTTAGGGCATTGCTAATAAGCTATCGAGTTTTCTAGTACCTGTAGGTCATCGGTTTATTTCCTGCCCAACTCAACAAGGATTACAACTGGTTTTTGTCTAATGAATGTTTGCATGTCCCATACGAGAGGTTTGGCAAGTGCCAGTTCCTGCTCCTATGTGAAATTCATGTCCACAAGATTAAAAGATCTCCAGGGCAGGGACTGTCCCTATGTGTCCAGGCAGTGCCTAGCACAATGGAGCCTCAATCTCAGTTTGAACCTCTAGTGAGAGCTCCTGCAGTTTGGGGCCAAAAAAATCCCACTACTCATACATCTTTCAGTGTAGCCCCACAAGTTCTGTTTAAACAGTCATGGTCTAGTCCCATCCTGGCCCTCAGTCCCCAAATGCAGCCCAGTGGAAGCTGGGTTACAGTACTCGCTGTCATAGCTCTTCCCAGCTCTGAGGTGTCTGGGAAATGAATACAGTTGCTCTCCATCAAAATGGTGTCATCAGCATGAGGCCCAGAAATGCCCACTGGGGGAGCTCAGAGAGAGAGGGAAGACAAATCTCATGATTTTTTTGGAATCTGACATTGTTTTTGAACTTCTGGCATTAGCAATATTATAATTAGAGGAACTGCCTTGTCACTCACAGAAGCTTCACAAGACTCCTTGAGCTCCAGACGGCCAGGAAAAGAACAGGCTGCTCTGATCACACATTACACTCATTGTGGATGCAAGACTAGATATGCTTGCCCATCCCCATGCAAGCGCCAGAGCAAGAGAAGCCACATTCAGTGGCTAAGTCTCAATAACTTGTTTCTAATCTCAACTGTCAGCTTTAGAAAGGACAGGGCTGCACCCCTATGTAGGCAGGCATCAGGGAGATGGCAGATGAGTGGTCAGAATACTCGTCCCCAGTCACAAAGCTAGAAGAGAAAGAACACAACCAATTCATGTCTCACATGTCCCACTGCCAGACCTCAACCAGAACAAAAGTGACACCCCATGGCAAACCCCCTGCCCCCTCTCACCCCTGTCTCACTTCTAAACACACCCCCTCTACCTCCCCAAAATAGGGACAATAGCACTTCCCTACCTTGCAAGTGTGATGAAGAACCTATCAATGATCACCGAGGTATCTAATAGCTGAATATGCAAATTACTAACATTATTCATGGGGACAACAAAACACCCCTTTTGCTGCACAGAGACACAGCTGCTTCTTAGGCATGTAGCGTGTGTCTAGACTACCTGACTCCGTCAATGGAGCCATGTAAAGTAGTTTACCCGACATAGTCAATGAAGCGGGGATTTAAATAATCCCCTCTTCATTAAAATAAAAATGGCTGCTGCGCTGTGCTGACAATCAGCTGATCCGGCACAGCGCGGCAGTCTAGAGGTGGATCAGTCAACAAGGGAAGCCTTTGTCGACCACTCCTGTAAACCTCGTTTCACAAGGCATAAGGGAGCGGTCGACAAAGGCTTCCGCTGTCGACCGATCCGCGTCTTGACTGCCTCACTGTGCCGGATCAGCTGATTGTTGGAACAGCGCAGCGGCCATTTTTATTTTAATGAAGCAGGGATTATTTAAATCCCTGCTTCATTGACTATGTTGGGTAAACTACTTTACATGGCTCCGTCAACGCAGCCATGTAGTCTAGACACACCCGTAAAGTGCTCTCAGAGGGTATGTCTAGACTACATGCCTCTGCTGACAGAGGCATGTAAATTAGACATACCGACATAGTCAATGAAGCGGGGATTTAAATATCCCCCGCTTCATTGAAATAAAAATGGCCGCCGCGTTGTGCCAGTTCAGCTGATCGTCGGCACAGCGTGGCAGTCAAGACGCGGATCGGTCTACAGGGAATGCCTTTGTCGGCTGCTCCTGTAAACCTCCTTTCATGAGGCATAAGGAAGCCGTCGACAAAGGCGTTCCCTGTCGACTGATCCGCGTCTTGACTGCCGCGCTGTGCTGACGATCAGCTGAGCTGGCACAACGTGGCGGCCATTTTTATTTTAATGAAGCGGGGGATATTTAAATCCCCGCTTCATTGACTATGTCGGTATGTCTAATTTACATGCCTCTGTTGGCAGAGGCATGTAGTCTAGACATACCCAGAGTGAAAATGTCTTTCACACCCAATGTCCTGTATGGTGCATTCAGGCTCTTTTGGATCATGTGGCCCTCCTGGCCAAGGGAGATACCAATATTGCAACAGGGACTCTATTCTTCATCTTCCATGTAGTTACTCATACTGCCAACCACCTGCTCCCAATGCAGTCAGGGTGGAGTATATATATGGTGCATGTGTGGATCCTTCAGTAACTAAGGCCTCAGATACTTTGGAACTGTCACTGCTGTGATGTATGAGACAGCTTTTCAGTGGAGCTGGGGGTCTGGTTTTGCTTTCAGAACTGGCTGGATATTTAAGTGTCCCTCAGGAAGTTCTCCCTCTAATAGCGGATGAAACATCTTGAACATTTGAGAGACAATAGCATTAAATTTCCCTCCTCTCCCCCTTAAGACGGATGCACTGTCTTAAGTTCTACTCCAAGTTTTACTCTACTCTACCTCAAGTTCTACTCCAAAGTTTTACTCTAACTTGCTGCTGCTTTCCTTCCACACTCCTAACAAGTGGGCAATGAGGAGAGGCCCCAGACATCTCTTGGCTGGTTGATTCCTGAATCAGTCTTAATGCTATCACTGGGCATGTCCTGTAACCGCCTGGAGAAGAGTGGCCAACTCTGAAGTACTTCCATAGTGCTCTAAAGGCTGAAGGTCTCATGCTCTCCCCATTCTGCTATCTGATTATCCTTGTTTGCTCATGGACTGTAGTCTGTGGGGCATATCTCCAGGTAATGGGAAAAAGGCAAGTGACCCATTTCCTATCCTACTGTAAATCCTGCTGTGCACATGACTGGGACAGTGGTAAGGATAGGGAGGATTAAAGAAAGATGGATATTTAATAACATATGGCATGGGGCTCCTTGGCATAAAGGGATAAAACCCAAGTTACTTAATCTAACCCATCCTCCCACAGCATCGATCTCATCAATCATCCCTCAAAGACTATATAGTCTGTAGGGTATAAACTGACCTTTGGATGTCAAGTTGACACTGCCTGCAACCCCACTACTTCACCCAGTCCTGAAGACTGACCTGCTTGGAGGTCCCCATCACTTTCCTACGAGCACAGACAAACAATACCACCCCATCTTGACACTCAGATTATTCAGCAGTTTCTTTTTTCAAATGCACTCCATTGGAGAATCTGAAAATAATAAATAGGACCTACAATTACTGTGCATTTTGCTAATACACAAATAGCCAGGCAGTAGAGGGAGCACAAGTTACTGACCAACTCTGCGCAACCCTGCAGAAACAGAGGAGAGAGGAGGCAACCAAAGCAAGAGTCCTGTGAAGGAAGTTGGGACGGTGGGGCTGGGGAAGGAGGAGGTAAAAATTACATACAGAGAAGAAAAGAATTTGTAACCCCCACCGGCAGTTTCAGACAAAAAGCACCAGTGACAATTACAGGCCAGATCTAAGGAGGGCCAAACACTTTCAGGTCCCATTGACTTGATTTGGATCGTCCACTTAGTACCTCTGAAAATCTGGTCCTTCTCTGTAGCAACCCATACTGGGAATTTTTTCTTCATGCTTGCGCTAAACAAAGAATGATCAGAAACCCTTTCCAGGACCTAAGCCATGAATTTGCCTATAGCTGTGGGAAGAGCCTGCTGTTTTCAGAAGGGCAGTGATGGGGGGTATTCACTTGACTTGCTGGGGACCTCCAGCCACAGGCACACTTCTCTTAATACAGATGCTCTTGGA
Source organism: Pelochelys cantorii (assembly GCA_032595735.1). Classification (NCBI taxonomy): domain Eukaryota; kingdom Metazoa; phylum Chordata; order Testudines; family Trionychidae; genus Pelochelys; species Pelochelys cantorii. The sequence goes on along the minus strand of CM064329.1, from coordinate 56,655,506 downwards.
TGTGTTCTGGGACAGACAGATCTGTCAATGGAAGATGACATATGAGGGTTTCAGGAATTCCATTGTCCCTGGCATGTATGCAAAGTGTTTTCCCTGCCGGTACTGTCTTCCTGAATTATAACAGGCACGCAGCAGGGTACGTGCAGCACATCTTCAGTGGGGATCAGTGCGAGTTTTGGTGATTGATACATTTACGTGGGGAACAACCAAGTCACCTTCCCCAGCAGCACATGTGCCAAGAGAATCCCAGCTACTTGTATCAGGCTGTTCTTGTGGCAAAGCCAAAACACCAACTGCTACTCCTAATAGAGCAAATGATCCAAAGAGAAAACAATTTGACAACCAGACCAGCCTTTAGAGCTGCAATTTAAGAAGAAACTTATTTGCTTCAATGACCCAAAGGAACCCAGCCTTTCCACACTGATTTGTTTTTGCTGCTGTAAAAAGTGGGGAAGTACTGGGCACCCTACAACCACTACACATATGCTGTGCATTGTTACTCACGGGATGCAGGAACAGGTGCTGAAGACAGTCACATATAACTCAGCTAAACTCAATTTCCCACTGAAATATCATCTCCAGCCTGGACTGCAACATCCCCATCTCTAGACACACACTGGGCCAGAGTGGCCTTTTCCACAATCCATCCATGTAACCTCCCATGAAGTAAGTCCTCAGGACTTTTAATACTTTTTTTCCTACCTCTTCCAGGACACACAGTGCTTCAAATATTGCAACTGGGAGAGCTGTAAGTGTTGCTCAGACAAGCAGAACTGAACCTGGGACCTCTGGAATTAGTGCATAAGCTTCAACCACTTGAGCTAAAAGCCAGCTGGCGATCAGATAAGGCCATAGAACAAACATATCCTCTCTCTCTGTAAGTGGTCTAAGTGCCACTACATGGGACACTGAACCACACCCAGCAGAGGTGTGGGCTACATAAGATCTACCTGTCAACCACTCCTATAGCTTCATATCAGAATACCTAAATTCAGCCTGTAGGCTAAATGCAGCCTGCTGCTGCCCTTACTTCCAATACAAAGTGTAACCTCCAAAGACCACAGGTCACAGCATGCACTGCGCCATCTCGAGCAAAGCAACCTTTAGAGATCATATGCATCTTTTACTTGCCTCAATTTCTTTCATAACAAACTTATCTGGGGAAGGCCCACGGTGACAATGATCTAAGCAGAAACCATCAGAGCAACAGGAATCCCACCAACTCACCTCTCCAGTCCAAGCAAGCTTGTCACTATTGTTAGTATTTGTGTTACCGTGGTGCCTAAGAGCCCTGATATAAAGGTGATATTATTGCTAGAGAACACTCAACACATCCTCATTCCAGCACGAATTTTAAATAGGATCAATGGCTGGAGTTTTATTTTTATTTTAAAAAGCAAGAACAAAACTTCTTCCATTTATAACCTCCAATGGGCCTTTTCTGGACTCGCCTCTTTACTGACAGACAGACACTAGGGCATTCTCTTGCAAGAAACCCTCTTGAATGTCAAGCATCACCCCCCGCCTCTCACACACAGGCCAAATGGCATAAAAAGAGCTCATGCACATACCACAAGCCTGCTAGGCACCAGCACCCATCTTCCCCCACGAAAGCTCTTGGAACAACTCATTTGTGCTCATGCACACATATTCTGTCAGCACAATGCCTGGGCCCATTTCTGAACATATGGCCCAAGATACATTAAGCCCGGAGACTCCAGTTATGACTAGAGATGACGACTGACTCCTAACTTTTCCAAACCTTGCAAAAGTTTGTGTCTGGATCAACTTCATGATTGATTCTTGTTTTTGTAATTGGCTGAACCAAAACCAACTGACCTGGATGCCGATCTGAACTCTCTAGCTAGGTGCCTAGGAATACCAAGCCTCTCACCATGGATTTTGAGTGCCTTTCTGGCTAGAGTCCACTGAATTCAGACCGATTCTGTCCACTCAGCTCTGAGCCCTCTTTTCCTGCACAGCAGCTGACCAATTTCTAGCTGGTTGATGGCAGCCCCTGGATGCTGTTCAAAGCTAGCACCTGTTTTGCAGCTAAATATGCTTAGCTCCTTCCCTAGGGTTTGTTCTCTATTATGTGGCCATTGTTTATGTTGCCAATTATTCCCCAGAAACAGGTCCTGTCTGCAGTTAACAGCCAATGGTATATGATCAGTTATTAGGGTTCTAACAAACTGGTTGTTAACCTTTCTATTGATCAATTTCAGGGGGCCTTTTACTGCTACTAGAAACTCAGCTCAATGATTTATCACAGAAATGGATTTTCATGCCGCACAGTTGGTGGGGCCAAGCAAAGGGAAAGAGAGTCATTGGTTTTACTTGGAGGTATCAGCTGGAGTAGCAAAGGGCCCGGACTGCCATTAACTCACTTCTCAGCATTCCCCGATGTCGGGGACAATGACTTAGACAAGTCTTATTTTGCAAACTTTAAGGCCTGTTTGGCAACAGATACACCTGCCGCTTATGTGCAGATGCAGAATAGGCTTGTTTTGCACACCTAACTCAACTGTCTCATTCCTCAATCCTAATCCTTAAATTAGGGTGCTGGTCTTTCTATCAGTTTAAAAGCTTGGGCCGTTGATGGCGGGGGAAGATTCTGGGGAAGAGAGTAAGTTACCAGGGCTCCAAGAGTAAAAAACAGGTTTTAGGCCTCAAGAGGTTTTCTGGCTCATGTGGAATCACAACCACCAACCTCTCCCACGGGAAAGAACCCATCCTCAAACCTTGCCTTGTAAATCACCATGCACAGCTGCAACATGATGAACAAGAAACTGGGCAACAGAAACAGATATTTTTCCAGCCAGGAAACAACAAGGTTTCTTCCATTTTGTGGTTCTTTCTTCAGCTGTGGATACTATACTGAGCTAGAAGTGCTGAAATATCCAAAGGTTGCCCTTGTGGGATTATCAATTTAGTGAAGACAAGAAGCACTGGAAATCTCACAAATAAGCATTTGCCAGAGAGATTTATCCATCTCAGAGGTCTAGAGCTCAGAGATTAGGGTAATTCTTATTTTGAAGACTTACGTGTAGGCCAAATCTACACAGAATCACTTACACTTACAGAAGGGTCCCAGTGTAACCCTATGAAAAGATGTTGGGGGCTGAGGTACAGGGTGGCAAAGCTAAGGACAGAAGGAAGAGTGGTTAGAGCGGGTATCAGGATTTCTGGGTCCCACTAAGGGTATGTCTACACTAGCTCACTGGTTCGAGCTAGGTGGGCAAATGAGGGCAACCGGAGTTGCAAATGAAGCCCGGGATTTAAATATCCCGGGCTTCATATGCATGTTCCCGGGTGTCGCCATTTTTAAATCCCCCTTAGTCCGAACCCCGTGCCCACGGCTACACGCGGCATGGACTAGGTAGTTCGAATTAAAGACCCTAATTCGAACTACCGTTACTCCTCGGAGCGTAGCTGCGGGCATGGGGTTCGGACTAAGGGGGATTTAAAAATGGCGACGCCCGGGAACATGCATATGAAGCCCGGGATATTTAAATCCCGGGCTTCATTTGCAACTCCGGTTGCCCTCATTTGCCTACCTAGCTCGAACTAACGAGATAGTGTAGATATACCCTGAGTGACTTCAGTGGAGTGCTGCCATTTTATATCTGGTGCATGAACTCCTCCTCTTTTCTCATATCCTTCAGGACCCACCTCTGCCATGACAGCTATAAAAAGCAGCCAGTGATGGCACAATGGGCCACTAGAGTTACTTAGTGTTTCTACTTGATCTATTTATAAGCATACAAACCAAATAAAGGTATAAGCATATATCTATGAGTACCCCTCTCCCATGCCATCTTCCACATGCCCCTAGTCAACTTAGATTGTGAGCTCTTCAAGGCAGAAACCCTGTCTTATGTTTGTACGGCACCCAGTACAATGAGGCCTCTATGTACTATGGGGATGCACAGTAAATATTAAAAGAAATTAATAGTTATGCAGCTGGGGGACCCAAAGATCCCTTCCCCCTCCCACTTCAATGCTAGGGATGTATTCTAATAGATGAGCTCACTGAGCCTCTCCAGAATTCTCAGGCAGGGCCTGTGTGTAGCGGCAAGGTAGCCATAGACGGAAATTGGCTACATTTGGCAGGGAGCTGACAAAACACTATTTCATAACTGGCACCTGGCTCTGCTGAAGTTTTCAGTCCTTTGAATGGACACACTATTGCTTGCTCTCAGGAGTGGCTGCAAGAGGAACTCCCTTCTTGCACCTCCCCTCACTGTGTCTGGGAGCATAGAGAGAACTGCATCACCTAACACTGTCAGCTTTCCCGTCATGATGCCTGGTATCTGGGAAGGGAGGGAGGAGGCCAAGCTGATGTACGAATGGGAATCCTGCAGCCTGCCTCTCCTCAATCTGGTGCCTGTCTCTTTTGCTTCAGCCTGGAGTGTGCACAGCCACTACTAGGAGAGACTGAAGTCCCTTTCCCCTCCTCTAATCCTATTCTGAATTGCCCGAGAGAGAACTGCTCCCCTACACCTCCAGCTAGGAAACAACGAACACATTGGAGAGACCCTCAGGAATAAAATGAAGCCTCATTCCCCACCCAACCAATCAATGCACAGTCAGAGGTCACCAGATGGCACACCTACTACTCTAGCAGATGCTGCAGGACACTGGCCTGCCAACAGCATTGCTACTGTGAGAGAGGTGCATAAGAGGGTATAACGGTTCTGGGCTGGAGAGCAGCGTGGGGTGAATGAAGCACCAATAGATTTGGGCTATGAGGTGAGGGAAAGAATGGACACAATAAGCTTTTTCAGGCAGGGCACTGGAGGAGTATTTTACCAAGAGAGTGTCAAATGTATCACTGACTGAGGTGGAACATTTTTGTTAAAGCTGTGCTAGCTCATCTCTGCTGGTTCTGTCCTGCTCAGCATGTTCCAGGCTGCTTCCCTCCTAACTTTGGGAAACTGGTGGCAATTTCCATTCAAGCACAGCTCCATTTATCATGAGACTGCAGCTGCTTTCTGCAGGGAGGAACCCAGCTTCCCCACAAAGGTGGCTGAAGTATAATTGCAACAAGCACAAACACGTGTTTTTAGTGTAGGGCCAGGCTCGTAAGTCAACAGTAATGTGGTCAGCTAACTGATGTCAGGAGCCATAACAGCAGATGGGGAGCTTGCGTGCCTGAACTATTTAACGGGGAGATGAGCCACTGCTGGATCCTTGGCTGCCATCCTCCTGAAAGACAGGGCAAGAGGCACATGGGCTAACCACTCTTAAGAGCTACCCAGGAAGAGTCAGACTCTGTCTCTGTCTCTGTCTCTCACACACACACAGGTTTATTTATTCATGTATTCTTAACAGAAACATTAGCTGCCATAATTGGTTCCATTACTGGGGGTTATTAAAGCTTTCAATCACTGCCTCTGTGGCCTCATATGGTGCTGGGGAAATTCACGGGCCCAACAAACAGGACACAAGCATGACCAGCAGCAGAGCTTTTTAATTATTCTTTTTCTAGGTTGTTGCTGTGGCAACTAAAAAAAAAAAATTCTGGCCAGAACTACAGCATGTAGAGAACTGTAAACTTCTCCGTTTGTGGAAAACATTGGTCATGTCGCTGAAAAGAGAGAGACAGAGAAGGGCTCTTTTCAAAGAGTGCTACAGCAAGAGCCAGAAAAGGTCTGTTTGCAAATTTATTCTCATGGCTGGCCTGGATCACTGCTGGTCTTTACACTCCAAAGCTTCCCAGAAGTGAATGCACTACAGGAGCGATGGGTTCTGGGAGGGAGTTCTGAAAGCAGCTGAATTATACTGTATTTAGACACTGGTAGCATGGGGCCTTCTTGCTTCTGACATCAAGAATCTCCCCCACAAATCTACTATATACTAGCCAATTAGCTCGTCATAAGATGGGATTTTCAGGTCTCTCCTCCACGTCGGTTCTCTCTCCTGAGCCTCCGGTCTCTCACTCCGTCTCTCTCTCTCTCTCCTCCTCCTCCTCATGCCTCCCCCTCTCTCTCTCAGCTCTCCTCTGCCTCCTGCCTCTCTCCCTGTGTCTCTCTTTCTCTTCTCCTCCCCCTCCTGCCTCTCACTCGGGGGACTGCGGAGCCCACCCTGCACTCCCAGTGCTGCATGCTCCCCGTGCTGCATGGGGAGTGCGGGGCCCAAACGGTCGCTTGCGCCACTTGCTCCCACGTGGCAGCCTGGCTGAGCAGCGCAGAAGTCAGCCAAGTGCCACGGCGGGAGGCGAAGAGGGGCGGGGCGGTGACATTCATGGCCAGGGGGCGGGGCCTGGAGCTGCTGTCACACCGCACATCACCGCCCCGCCCCCCTTTGCCTCCCGCTGTGGTGCTCAGCTGACTTCTGCGCTGCTCAGCCGGGCCGCCGCGGGGGAGCAAGCGGCTGTTTGGGCCCCCCTGCGGCGGCCCGGCTGAGCGGCGCAGAAGTCAGCCGAGCGCCACGGCGGGAGGCGAAGGGGGGCGGGGTGGTGACGTACATGGCCAGACCCCGCCCCCGGCCATGTACGTCACCGCCCTGCCCCCTTCCCCTCCCGCCATGGCGCTCGGCTGACTTCTGCGCCGCTCAGCTGGGCCGCTGCGGGGTAGCAAGCAGCGCAAGTGGCCGTTTGGGCCCCACACTCCCCATGCAGCACGGGCCGCCCAGAGGGTACAGCCAGCATTGTAGCAACAGTGCCACCCAGAGAGAACAGTCAGCATTTCAGCGCTACAGAGTCACAGACATTGGGCTACTATATATATGATTTTAGAAAGTTTGTCTGCTTGAGTAAGATTTCCTTCTGAACAGTAAGAGCTAGGACCACCAGATTCAGTATACAGCACTCTCTCATCAGAACATAAACCAAGGTCAGGGTTTGGTTGTGCCAGGAAAATGGGGTGTGCCAGGAATGGGATTGCGTCTCATAAAACCATACAGAAAATAGACAGAATCACCAAAGTACAGTCCTCAAAAATGATATAACTCAGCAAATGTGGAAAGAGGCTGAAACAGAGGCAGCTATGAGGGGAGGACAGGGGAGCTGAAGCTAGGGTTGCCTGATGGTTGAAACAAAAATACCAAATACACACACACCCCAAAAAACTGGGAAAAAATTCTGTTGAAGGGGAAAAAAAAGGGGGGGGGGAGACCAAAGTTGTTGAGCAAAAAAAAAATTAAAATAAAACAGCATTAAAACAGCATGTCCCCTTTAAGAGTGAGTGCAGGGATAGGAACAGGGGAGCAGCTGAGCACTAAGACCCAGGGGAAGCATTGCTTCCCCTTGGTCTTTTGGCCGGCAGCCATTTTGTGCTGGCAGCCTTGCGGAACCAGGTAAGCATGGGGGCTGGAGGTGTTGGGGGCCGGGGAGGCTCGGGGGGGAGGCCGGGCGCTGAGTGTTTGTAGGGTTGCCAGGTGCCCGGCATTTTCGCCTCCTGGCCAGAGAAAAATTCAGAAAATACCGGACATCTCAGGTGTCCGGTATTCTCTGAATTTTTTACTGGACAGGAGGCGAAAATACCAGACTGTCCGGGTGAATACCGGACACCTGGCAACCCTAGCTGAAGCTGTTTGCTGTTCCTCTTCTTGTTAGGGTTGTCCGGCTGTTTTGAACCGGACAGTCCAGTATTTGAGCTTTCTGTTCGGGAAACAAATTGAGAAAATATAAATGAGAAAATATAAATGTCTGGTATTTTCTAAATAAGATGTAATGTAGATTGTGATGTAATGTCAAGTGTGTCTGGTATTTTTGTTGAAACCATCTGGCAACCCTACTTCTTGTCCTTGTGAGGGAGCAATAGCAAACGAGGACTATCTCAATAGTGCAGGGGTGGCAAACTATGGCCTGCAGGCTGTGTCCAGCTCATCAAACCTTTTAATCCGGCCCTTGAGCTCCTATCAGGGAGGAAGGTTAGAAATTTGCCTTGCTCCAGCACTCCAGCCAGATAGCAAGATTGGGGTTTTCCCCACTCCATGCATGTCATGGCTCTGTGCGAGCGATGTGTCCTCAGCTGGAGCCTTCGTCCAACCCGTATGCCAAGTCTTTGCTCCAGCTGGGAGCTCTCTCCCACTTCCTGGACTCCCCCATTCCGTAGCCTGCGCTCCCTGCTCAGAGCCTTCATCCCCTTCAGCTCCCCAGTCCCCAGTTTCATGAGCATTCATAGCCTGCCAAACAACTTCCATGCCGAGATGTGGCCCACAGGCCAAAAAGTTTGCCCATCCTGAAATAAAGACTCTAAGGAAGTGGACTTCATTTTGATGAAAGATTCTGAATTCACATTGCATCAAGCTTTCCATTCAGACACAGAAGAGAACAACAAGAAGAGGAGGAGTCATTCAGTCCTGAAAGCATTGCAATTCGGCCAGGAAACTCGTGCCCGTTCTCATATAAAGCGCCATGGGGCTGAAAGCATTCAGTGCCTTCTGAGCAGTTAGAAGAGCAGCAGCCATGGAGATGGTAGATATTACATATTGATTTTGTTTGAAATAAAAGAAATTTAGAAGCATTTGTGCACTGGATTCTACTATTCCAGCATGAGGCAGGAACATTTATGACCATAAATAGTCAGGCTGTAAGTATAAGGTTTAATTCATAAAAGATCATCTCCAACAGAAGTGTTCCCTAGCACCATTTAATGGGAAGAGATGTCTACTGTTTCCACAACACCACTTCTGGGAGCGCCTAGACAGTACAACCAAAAGGGGTAACACACTGGCCAATTTGTGCTTGGTGAAGGTTCAGTTTTGAATGCATATTAAAACATGGGGTTGCAAGTCTCAGGAAACGTGCAAGACCACAATGCAGGATGTTGTGAATTCTCTCATATACTTCTTAGTGTATATGTAAGAGTCAGTGGTGAGGCAGCCATTTTGGGGAGGAGTAAAGAAATGGGGTGGATGCAGAGAAAAGAATGGTAGCAGTAGTAGTTGCTGTTCCTACTTCCACTGCAAGCAGGATATTTGCCTACAGAGATGCTACCTTGTGAAAATGTGTGAAGACAACTTAAGTGTCCCTCTACAGTCAGTGGCTCACATGGTAATAACAGTTTTAAAGAGACTCTAACAACCTTATCTCTGCCGCATGCTGTCACAACCTATTGTACATACCTTGCCTATAAGATGAAGACATTTTGATCCAGAATTGTTAATGAAGGGCGTTTAAATAAGAACTTTGGGAGCTAGCCACATGGGGCTATGGAAATCTTAAGTCTGCATCATGTAATTTGATTGGGCAGTCAAAAAACACTCATTTTGCACATGTGCTATAGCTACCTCCAGTACAGTTCTCCTAGTCTGTATATCTCTGTTGAGCATCAGAGGCCTCATTATGTCATGGGGGAGCTGTCCTGAACAAGAATCCAGCTCCTGATTACTTTTTGTACACAAATAGAAAGCTGACTTCTATCCAGCACTGCCTTCTGATTTTGAAGGTAAGAGTAGTACTGCTTTAATGCTGAAACACATGCTCTTTGGTTTAAATGCTATAGTTGAGAAAAATCAGTCCATCAAATAAGAGCTAGAGCATTTCTCAATTTACAGAGTCACTGATGCAGTGAAGATGTATGTTGCTTGAGGATAGGATTGTCACCTGGCTTCGGGTGGTGATACGGTGTCAGGAGTTAAGATTGGTCATGTGATTTTCACTGTGTACATCTGTCCAACTTATTTTGATGATGTCCCGCACCGTAGCATCTATGCAGTTCCATTTTTTTAATACATTTGTGTTTGAGAAAACGGCAGTGTTCCTTCACAGATCAAGCCATTTTGGTAGTTAATAGATATTAGCAATCTTATCTTTTGTGTGGAATTTCTTTAGGATTTTTAGACTATTGAGGAATTACACCATGATGGGAATCTTTCTGAAGACTACAAGCTGCACACAGTGGACTCCAGCCTATTTCACTGGAGAGCTTGGCAGAAAACACCTCCCTCCATAAGATGTTTTAGGATATGCTACACCAAGGACAGTGGGGGCACCTGGCCCTACCCAATACTGTGCAGTAGCTGAAACAGCTCCCTGCCTGAGCAAATCTTCCTATTCCAATTACTGAAAGCAACAGAGGAGGTCTAATCCCCCAAACAGAGCACTAATTAATTTATTCCAGTGAGTTCTTCAAAACTGTGGATTTATAACTCCTTCGTAGCAAAACATCTTATGGGCTATGTCCCTTCACCTATTGTCTCAAGAGCACACAGTGTGGTTTTGGAGGATAGCATGAGGACTAATGCGTCTGGCTCTGTCCGTTGATGCTAGGTGCTAAGAGATCTTAGTACAATCAAATTCTAAAAGAAGGACATGCATTTCATCTGACTGTGTCTCTCTTCCTCTACTTAAGTTACTTGTCTTGTCAGACTCTACATTCTTTGGAGTAAGGGCTGTAGTTCTGCGTGCTAGCAAGAATTGCAAAACAAATATGAAAATACAGTGATACTAATATTCCACTCCAAGACAGCTCTTGATGCCTAAATACTCTGGGCATTTTCAAAAAGTTGATAAACAGCATTGACATAGCCTGGCTGAAGTTTACTACCTGGGCTGGTGTTCGGTAGTGTCACAGGAGCTGCTTCTGGTTAGGAGTCTTGGTATAGGAGGAGTCAGACATTTTTCCATTTGCCTTTGGGCCAAAAAGCAAATTGATTAATTAAAACACCATCCATACAGGGCTGTAGGCTTCAGTGCAGAACTGAGGATCTTGTAGGAAAGGAAGGGAAAAGCCCTTTTGCAGGCCATTTCCAGTTCTGTTTAGTCAACTATTAGTAAGGGTGGCTTCTTCTTAATTTATTTTCATAGAACGCTTCTGTAACCATCTGCTCTTAAGCTAAATGGAAAATTATATTTTTCCTGTCACTATGGAAGCTCCCTTGGATGTTCTTAATAATACAAAAAAATCTATCATTTTAATGCAGACAGCTTGGCTAATAAAAATGATCTGTGCTATTTGTAATTATACAACAAATACAATGCAAACAAGCAATGTCTGCCTGCACAGACGAAGCACAAAAAGCCTCTCACCAATCGGGACCCAGAGACAGGGTGGAAGGCTGATTTGGTGAACCTCAGTTTCAGTTGGCTACAAAGGACTCAAGAAATAGGCAACTAAGGAGAAGGGCAGATTTATTAGGATGACTTGCACCAGTTATTCATTCATTTAACTAGTATGAGGGCTCAATCCTTCAGTCAAGTTTGCCTATGCCTTATTTTGACAAAGAATACCCTTTGATGTCATTATATAAATTAACCTCAAATCTCCAAATATCAAATGGCTCATTCTATTTTAAGTACTTCTCTGGCCCCCATTATTGAGGGTTCTGAACATCTGACCACCTTTGATAGAGAGGTATTGTTATCTCCATTTTGTAGATGGGAAAATAAGGCACAGAACAACTAAGTGGATTGCGAAAGTCACAGGGGAACTCTGTAATACAGGTTGAACCTCTCTAGTCTGGAACCCTTGGGACCTGATGGATGCCGAACCAGAGAATTTGTCAAGCCACGAAAGGTCAATATAGTCTTGCAGCATTACCAACACTTCCACTGCTTACTGGGCACTGAGAAGACATTTAGGGGTAAATTAGAGCTAAATAACAGCACAAAACACTGAGAGCCAGGACTGGCGGCTGTAAACAAACGTTAACATGGAAATACTTATATTCAAATGCTTTGAGATGTAGGGATGAAAAATCAAACCGAGTAGGGAAGGAAGTGTTACCCTCTTTAAAAGAGAATGGGAGGAGGAGGAGAAAAGGTTGATGAGACGCAATCAAATGAAAAAGAGTCTAACACATCAGGAAATGGCAGACAGATAAATAGTGACAAATTATTAAAGTGCTTATACACAAATGCTAGAAGTCTAAATAGTAAAACGGGTGAACCAGAGTGCCTAGTTTTAAAGGTGGATATTGATATAATAGGCATCATGGAAACTTGGTGGAATGAGGGCAATCAATGGGACAGTCATACCAGGGTACAAAATATAGTGGAAGGGCAGAACAGGTCATGCTAGTGGGGGAGTGGTACTATATGTGAAAGAAAATGTAGAATCAAATGAAGTAAAAATCTTAAATGAGCCAAAATGTTCCATAGAATCTCTATGGATAGTAATTCCATGCTCCAATAATAAGAATATAGCGGTAGGGATATATTATTGACCACCTGATCAGGACAGTGATAGTGACTATGAAATACTAAGGGAGATTAGAGAGGCTATCAAATTAAGAAACTCAATAATAGTGGGGAATTTCAACTATCCCCATATTGACTCAGTATACATACGTCACCTCAGGACAAGATGCAAAGATAAAATTTCTTGATACCTTAAATAACTGCTTCTTGGAGCAACTGGTTCTGGAACCCACAAGGGGAGAGGCTATTCTTGATATAGTCCTAAGTGGAGCGCAGGATCTGGTTCAAGAGGTAAATATACCTGGACCGCTTGGAAATAGTGTCCATAATGTAATAAAATTTAACATCCCTGTGGTGGGAAAAACAACTCAGCAGCCCAACACTGTGGCATTTAATTTTAGAAAGGGGAACTACGCAAAAATGAGGGAGTTAGTTAAACAAAAATTAAAAGGTATAGTGACAAAAGTAAAATCTCTGCAAGCTGCATGGAAACTTTTCAAAGACACCATAATAGAGGCCCATTTTATACGTATACCCAAATTAAAAAACACAGTAAGAGAACCAAAAAAGTGCCACCGTGGCTTAACAACCAGGTAGAAGAAGCAGTGACAGATAAAAAGATATCTTTTAAAAAGTGGAGGTCAAATCCTAGTGACGAAAATAGAAAGGACCATAAAAGTTGTCAAATTAAATGTAAAAATATAGTAAGAAGAGCCAAAAAGGAGTTTGAAGAACAGCTAGCCAAAACCTCAAAAAGTAATAGTAAAATGTTTTTTAAGTACATCAGAAGCAGGAAGCTGGCTAAACAGCCAGTGGGGCCCTTGCATGATCAAGATGCTAAAGGAGCACTCAAAGATGATAAAGTCATAGTGGAGAAGCTAAATGAATCTTTGCTTCAGTCTTCACGGCTGAAGATATTGGGGAGATGCCCAAACCTGAGCCATTCTTTTTAGGTGACAAATCTGAGGAATTGTCCCAGATTGAGATGTCATTAGAGGAGGTTTTGGAACAAATTGATAAACTTAACAGTAACAAGTCAGCAGGACCAGATGGCATTCACCCAAAAGTTCTGAAAGAATTCAAATGGGAAACTGCGGAATTATTAACTGTGGCTTGTAATCTATCCTTTAAATTGGCTTCCGTACCTAATGATTGGAAGATAGCTAACATGATGCCAATATTTACAAAGGGCTCTAGAGGTGATCCTGGAAATTACAGACTGGTAAGTCTAACGTAAGTGCTGGGCAAATTAGTTGAAACTATAGTAAAGAATAAAATTGTCAGACACATGGATGAATATAATTTGTTGGGGGAAAGTCAACATGGTTTCTGTAAAGGGAAATCATGCTTTACTAATTTGCCAGAGTCCTTTGAGGGGGTCAACAAACATGTGGACAAAGGGGATCCAGTGGATATATTATACAGTAAAACTCCAATAGTCCAGCATCCAATTGTACAGCACTCCTGTTAGTCCAGCATCAAAATGGCAAGAGCCTAGTGAGTGAGCTTCAGCAAAAAATGAGTCACAAGGCAGCAGCGGCAGCAGCTGAACCAAGCGAAACCAGACAGGACTGAGTCAGTCTGCCACTGGCATTGTGACATGCTGGACAGTGCTTGTGCTACAATAAAAAGGGTTAAAAAACACTTTATATATAGTATATACTGTATATATATATAACCATCTTATAGTACCTCCTGATTGTCTGGCATATCCGATAATCCGGCACCACCTAGGTCCCAAAGGTTCCGGATTATCGGAAGTCTACTGTACTTAGATTTCCAGAAAGCCTTTGACAAGGTCCCTCACCAAAGGCTCTTAAGTAAGTTGTTATGGGATAAGAGGGAAGGTCCTCTCATGGACTGATAACTGGTTAAAAGACAGGAAACAAAGGGTAGGAATAAATGGTAAGTTTTCCTAGTGGAGAGAGGTAACTAGTGGGGTCCTCCAAGGGTCTGTCCTAGGACCCATCCTATTCAACTTATTTATAAATGATCTAGAGAAAGGGGTAAACAGTGAGGTGGCAAAATTTGCAGATGATACCAAACTGCTCAAGATAGTTAAGACCAAAGCAGACTGTGAAGAGCTTCAAAAAGATCTCACCAAACTAAGTGACTGGGCAACAAATGGCAAATAAAATTTAATGTTGATAAATGTAAAGTAACGCACATTGGAAAACATAATCTCAACTATATATACACTATGATGGGGACTAATTTGGCTACAGCTACTCAAGAGAAAGATCTTGGAGTCACTGTGGATAGTTCTCTGAAAACATCCACTCAGCATGCAGCGGCAGTCAAAAAGCAAAAAGAATGTTAGGACTCATTAAAAAAGGGATAGACAATAAGATAGAAAATATCTTATTGCCTCTATATAAAACCATGGTAGCCCACATCTTGAATACTATGTACAGATGTGGTTGCCTCATCTCAAAAAAGATATATTGGCATTGGAAAAGGTTCAAAAAAGGGCAACAAAAATGATTAGGGGTTTGGAATGGGTCCCACATGAAGAGAGATTAAAAAGACTTGGACTTTTTAAAAAAGAGGAGACTAAGGGGGGATATGATAGAGGTCTATAAAATCATGACTGGTAGGAAAAAGTGAATAAGGAAAAGTTATTTACTTAGTCCCATGACATAAGAACTAGGGGTCACCAAATGAAATTAATAGGCAGCAGTTTTAAAACAAACAAAAGAAAAAAAACAACAAATAGTCTGGTAGCACTTTATAGACTAACAAAACATGTAGATGGTATCATGAGCTTTCGCGGGCACAGCCTACTTCTTCAGCTAGATAGATTCATGGAGGTTAGGTCCATCAACGGCTATTAGCCAGGATGGATAGGAATGGTATCCCTAGCCTCTGTTTCTCTGGAGGTGGGTTACAGGGGAGGGATCACATGAGGATTACCTGTTGTGATCCCTCCCTCTGGGACATCTGGCATTGGCCACTGTCAGCAGACAGGATACTGGGCTATATGGACCTTTGGTCTAACCCAGTATGGCCTTTTTTATGTTATGTTAAAAACACACCTCAAATTATATCAATAAATGTGACCATGTCCTTTTATTAAATAAAGTGATTGTTAAAATAACATGAGTAAAGAAAGCTGATGAATGACCCAGGGATTTTCAAACACCTCTGCAAAAGGCCGACATTGTAA
Source organism: Pelochelys cantorii (assembly GCA_032595735.1). Lineage (NCBI taxonomy): Eukaryota > Metazoa > Chordata > Testudines > Trionychidae > Pelochelys > Pelochelys cantorii. The sequence goes on along the minus strand of CM064329.1, from coordinate 56,640,252 downwards.
GAAACAATTTGTGAACACACTGGGAGCCCAGAACATGTCATGAATTTCTATAATCCAAAGATCTAATGCACCTTTCATGTGCCATATAAAAATATAGAAAGTTATTGTTCTGAGAGGGAGGCCTGGAACAGGGGGACCATTGGTTTGAGGACAGGACTAGAAGCTTTAATCCCAGCTCTTCCAATGACTGGCTTTAGGGACACTGGCAAGTTACCAGCTCTTTTTTTATCTGCATTTTTAATTCTGTAAAATGAGAATAATGATATTTACTTATTTTGTGGGAGTTTGAGAACCTTAATGGTTAATGTTTATCAAGTATTTTAAATTACAAATGTAGACAGATGAGGGAGTGAGTTGCAAATGACCCAAACCTGGCTTTCGGTATCACACTGGGCTAGCTTGCTGTGAACAGATTGGCTCCTCTTGGACAGAAGTAAATCTTGCTTGCAGGTATTTCTGGGAAGCACCCAAGCTGCCTCCAGCTGTACATCACAGAAAAGATCTTGCAAAACACAATCCGCTATTTCCTGTGCTATGCCAGAAGAACTGATCCATGAGGAAGAGGAGTGTGTCAGGCAGTGGCTCTGAGCCAATCACAAAACTGCAGGACCATGGGAGTGGACAAGGGGAGAGGACCATTACTGGCTGATGTAGTATATCAAGGTTACAGATGCATACAGATCATTGACACGGATGATATCTCACCCATGAAGGGAGGTTATTAGAGATAAGCCAGGCTGCTTTTAAAAACAACTCTCTGAATAGTTGGTTTGTGCCTGGGCAGGGATGCTGGGGAAAACTGAGGGCTGGCAGATGGGGCTTCTCTCATGGATCAGATGCTTCAATTATACTCACACCACACACAAGCAGCAGGCTGCAGAACTGAGATTGGTTCTGGAAAACTATCAGATTAAAGAGCAGCATCTCTGAATTTACCAGGGTTTTTGAGTGACAAGGCACAAGCAAGTGTAGGAGGGGATTAGGCGAGACAGAGGTCATGTTACATTGTGTAACAACTGCTTTCCTTCCCCCCTCTTATTTTTCCAGTCTCGTCAACAATTTTGCTTTGCATTGTTTCAAATCCTATTAATATTCATTAGTGACTTTCCATTGTTTACACTTTTCTATCAGGCACACGACCCTGATCCCCACTTGTCTTAATAGGAGGCAAAGCTCATGAAATCAGATCTTATTAGCACGTCTCATCAGATGCCATCAGTGCTGCAGTGGCTCAGACTCCATTCCTGCTAAAATGGCATGGGAATCTTTCACAGCAGTAACATCTGTAGAGGCCTTAATCTAATATGACTTTTCAATCTGCACTGTAGAAACAAATAGGAGTAAAATACTTAGCGCAGAAAACTATTGAATTAAATGTCAAAAAATGCCATGAACTCAGAATTAAGACTGCCAACAATAGCTTGTGTTCAGCAGAACTCTAACTTCAAAACATAAAGAGGGAAGGTAAATGTCCACACAATCTGAGCACTGCCCGCTTGGAGATGGTAATAGCCAGTGAATAATCTGAATATGGTCCAGCTGCATTCACTGTGTTAGGTGTATGTGCATTGAATGGCAGAGAAATAAAGTGCATCAACATGGAAGAGCTGTGATTGTGAAATTATGAGCTCTTTGTGTGTGTTACCAAAGGAAAGAGGTGCATGTGTAGTTTAAGGGGGCATCATTTCAACACAAAATTGGGTAAGCTATGTTAGCAGCAGGGCACTGGGGTCTTCTTGCCATGGGTATTGTCAGCAGTGAGGTGGGATGTGAGAGTAGCCTGTGGCTTTAATGAGGGGGAGGATTAGGTGGTATGTTGCGTGAAGAGGCTGTAAAAGGGTACAGAGAGGCTGTTACATTTTACAGGTGTGATATTCACAGAGGTAGGGATGTAAGCAACTAGTCGATTAGCTGACTACTCGCTTTCCCCACTCCCCGCTGCCTGTGATACAGAGGCAGCAAAGTAGGGGAGCAGGAGCCAGTGCTGGGGGGAGCCATCTTAAAAGCTGGTTCTCCCCCAACACCATCTCTGTGGGGGCGAGGGGTAGGGGAGGCAGAGGCACAGCGGGGGACCCAGAAGTCCCAGCTCATGCCAGGTCCCAGACCGCAGCAGCTTTGCTGCCACTCTTCTGTCTGCCCACCCGGCTCCTACTACATTTAAACTGTAAAGCCACAGTGGGGCTAGCAAGTGCCCCCCCTTACTGACTAATCGAGTAGTTGATGGAAATTCCATTCACTACTCAATTAGCTAATTAATCACCACTTAACATCCCTAGTCAGAGGAAAACAGCAAGCAAATGGTCTGGTAGCACTTTATAGACTAACAAAACATGTAGATGTTATCATGAGCTTTCGTGGGCACAGCCCACTTCTTCAGATGACCGCAGTTATGACTAGGGGATAAGAAAACTCCAAATAAATAGGAGAAGGGAAGGGGGGGGGGAGAGAAAGATGCTCTGTCACCCACCCTCCCACCTCTATACATAAAGGATCAGGAGAAAGGGTGCTAACCCTGAGTAGATAAAGATCAAAGTCAGTGGATAGATTGGTAAGGCAGGAAGGATACCATTCAGGAGGCTTAGTGCCTGAGTGTAGGGCAGTTAGTGCCTATCCATTATAATAAAAACTGAATGTGTTTGTTTATGGGTGTTGCACAGCATCACTTCAACATGGCAGAGTTAAGGTTGTGTGGATGTTTACCTCAACTCTGCATTTCCTGGTTTTCAGACATTTGAGTTTTGCTGAATGCAATCTGCAAGGGCACATGATACTACCTGGCAATCTAGGCTTTGCTGGTGGGAGTTTGTAATCACTTAGGACACATCTATGCTGCAGGACAAAGTTAAGTTACGATACACAACTTCAGCTATGTTAATTGTGTAAACCAAGTCAAAGTAGCTTAATTCGGCTTTTGGCACTATCTACATTGCAGTAAGTCGAGGGAAGAACATTATTCCTTCCACTTCCCTTACTCCTCATGAAATGAGGGTTACAGAAGTCAGAGTAAGAACTCTGCCATCTTGATATTATGTTGAAATAACAGATTGCTGTGTAGACACGCACTTTGTTATTTTGAAATAAAGCTGCATGTGTAGCTAGGGTTGCCAGATGGCTGAAAGAAAAATACCGAACACCCACCCCCTCCAAAAAAAAAAAAATCCACCAGGAAAAAATTTTGTTGAAGGAAAAAAAAAGGGGGACTAAAGTTGTTGAGCAAAACCCAAAAAAAAACCACCAACCTCCGAGAGGCTGGATCACTGCTAGGGGTTACTGAGTAATCATTAAAAAAAAAAACCAAAACCGAACACACTTCATTGGCGGGGGGGCGGGGGGAGGGGGGACCGGCGGGGAAGGGGGGGGCCTGGAAACAGCTAACAGGGGGGCACGGCAACAGGGCTGGCTGCGGGTGGTGGGGGGGGCAACAGGAAACAGGGCTGGTCATGGGGGGGGTCGGGTGGAATGGGGCTGGCCTCGGGATATCGGGGGGGGGACCGGCTGGAAGGGGGCGGGGCTGGCCGGGAGTAAGGGGGGGGGCGGGAAGCATAGCTGGCGGGGGGCTGGTGCAGCGGTGCTGGCTGGGAGGAAGGGGGAGTGGGAAGCAGAGCTGGCAGGGGGCGAGTGTAGCGGCGCTGGCTGGGAGGAAGGGGGGGCCGGGAGGAAGGGGGAGCGGGAAGCACAGCTGGCAGGAGGGGGTGCAGTGGGGGGGCCAGGAAGCACAACTGGCGGGGGAGGCCGGGAGGAAGGGGGGATGGGAAGCAGAGCTGGCGGAGGGGGGTGCAGCGGGGGGGGGTGGCTGGAAGGGAGGGGGGTGGGAAGTAGAGCTGGTGGGGCTGGGGGGAGAAAAGGAAGAGGAACGGGCCGGCGGGAAGCAGCGGTGCAGGGGGGGTGGCCGGGGAAGATCAGGACAGCGGGGGAGAACCGGCCGGCCGGGAAGGGGGGGGGATGAGCAAATTGGCCGGCGGGGAGCGGGACTGACCTGGGCACTTGCTGCCTGTCCCGTGCAGGCTCCTGGCGACGCTCAAGTGAGGAGGAGGCTTCCCCTCTTTCTCACACTCAACCAATTGAGAGCTCCCGGCAGCAAGCGTGGCCCCGCCTCCCAGCTGGGTCTCCCAGCTGCTCCCCCCCGCCCACGCCAGGCTTCCATCTGGTGCGCAGCCGGAAAAATCAGAAAATACCGGACATTGCACGTGTCCGGTATTTTCTAATTTTTTTTACTGGACAAAGCGCGCAAATACCGGACTGTCCGGTACAATACCAGACACCTGGCAACCCTACGTGTAGCCTTATTGACCCGGCTATGCTGCCGGATGCACAGATCACAGCTTATTGGAATGTTGCACACTACTTAGCTTACAGAGTCTGATCTGCACTCTGAGCTGGGCCTCCTCCCTCCCAGTCCCTATCCCAGCTGGGATTGCTGCCCCACTTCAGCCAGGCTTCTGCAGGCTGCCCCAGCTGCACCCAGCTAGCTTCTCCTCCAAACTGGGCCCCTCTCATAGGCACTCTGGTTAGCCTCTTATCGCCTCTGCAGGGCTGATATGTAAAACTGATTTTACATCCCTAAAACAATTAACCAGTTCAACAAAATGTTGAACTGGTTAACTACGATCCCATGGGTAGGGGCTGCTCTGGTCAGCTGAGCCCGCAGCATGGTTGGCCTGGCTGGGCTGGAGCATGCCTGGCCCATAGCATACCCAGGGCATAGCGAGGCTGGGGCCAGGGCTGCTGCAGCAGCATGGCCACCTGGGGTCTCACCTGCCCCCACCAGGGGTGCAGCAAGGCTGGGACTCTGTAGCTGCCAGGGCCCCACCCCCATGTCCAGGACTACGGATGCAGCTGGGGCTGGCACAGCTGGGGTCCCACATGCCCCCACTGGGGCCAGGACCACTGTGGCGCATATCAGGCCAGTGTGTCTGGGACTGCTGGGGCCACTGTGGCCCCACCTGCTGCCCTGTCTGGTTTCCTGCCACTTGGCTCAGTTAACTGGTTACCTATCCGGTAACCCTCATGCTTACTGGGTTAACTGGGTAACCTTTTACATCCCTAAAATGTATTTTAAAGGTTTGTCTTCTGGATTTCAGAAGTTTACATCTGAATTTTCTTCCGTTCCACCCATGCCAGACCCCCACTCCTATGGAGAGTTATGGAGAAGTTCTCAACTCCCCCAGAACCAGACTCCCATAGGTGGATGAAATGGAGGGAAGGATCAAACCCCCTATTCTGCATACACACAAGGAGGTAAGGAGCATGATCTAGGTACCCTGGGGACAAGGACCGCAGATCCCAGCTCCTATGAGTGGGGGAAAGGAGAGGGGCTCAGACCCCACTAGAAAGGCAAGCCTTCCCAGAACCCAGGTCCCATGAGGGGACACGTGGAGGGGAGTCAGATCCCCATAGATGGGCATGGGTCTGTCTTCCAGGTCCTGCCTCATAGGGACTGGGGCTCAGACACTTCTGGGACAGGATCTCCCAAACCCCAGCTCACATGGGGGGGGCGGGGACTGAAGGGCTCAGACTCCCAGGTCTTGTCACAAAGGGGAGAATGTGGGACTGCCAGGTGCCCTTGCCTCTATTTGTCCCCATGTCACTGACCCCATGTCCCCTTTCCTGTGTCCCTCCTCGCCCTTCCACACCCATGAGCCCTCTGATCCCTTTACCTCCCCTACTCCTCATCCCCATTCATCTCCCTCTCCTTGATGCAGCCCCAAACTCTTCACTCTATTGTCCCCTTTGCCCTCAAGATGTTCCTCTGCCAGCAAACTTTTTCATTTCTCTTTATAAAAATAATTTTACAAAAATCACATTCTCCCAAATATTCCCCCTTCAGCAGAGACAGAACTGAACAATAGCTCACCCAATCTTTCCTAAATTTCTACTCGGGGTGGGACTTGGCCTGATACTGGCTGAGTGGGTCAAGTTCAAAGGACTACTGCTTACCCCCTTAGCTATCCAGCTAGTGTGAAACTCTGAAGGCTAACAATCCTGTTAGCTCCCCTATCCATGCATGCTCAGTGTAATCTGTGAGACTTGAGAGCCTTGGCAGGCCTAACTATAGAAGCAAAGTTTTTTCACACAACATCTTAACTGGATTTCCCCCAAAGGGATAGTGGGTGCTATGCACTCTCTTAGGGTAATCCTAGAGCGTTTGAGACCATGGTGTGATGATTCTAGCCCTGGTTTGATCTCATATGTGAGCAAAAGAATCTCCCAATTTTAAGAAAAGCTGGGGTTTTTTTTGGGGGGGGGGGGAGCTGTATCTCAGGAACCCATTGGTGAGATGACCCTAAATAAGAATCATTAACAGAACGCCACACCTCCAGGAGGCACACCAAGTTTCAAGGCAACCTGAACAACTGTGTAGATTTTAAAGCACTTAGAAGAATTGGGATTTAAACACAAATTTAACTAAAACAGAGCTCTTGCTTTCCTATAAAGCTGCTGATTAAGGTGCCATAGAGGTGGAAAAGACCTTGAAAGCATATTTCTAATGCAGAATTACAGTAAACCCGGGAGAACAAAGCTACTGGCTCATTAGCACCCCTTATCTCATTGATAAAAGAACTGCTGACTTTACCCCAAAACAATTCCCTTTCAGATTGTCCTTCCTAAAGGACAGAATTCTTGGCTCTCCTCAGTCTGGTAGATGATGTGTCCTTATGCATAGTCTTGCCCCCAGAACTAGTATGGATTCCTTCTCCTAGGCACAGATAGAATTCAGAGGAACCAGCAGGAAAGTGCACAGCTGCAAAGTTGTTACATTCTTGCTGGGATCCCTGTCTCTCCTCCAGTCAGAAACTTCTGATGCACAAATTGTGACTCTTGCTGGCCCATACAGCCACTATGAAAGAGTGATATAGATTCCACTGTGCCCCATGCATCATCAACAAGGATGCTTTGTGCTCCTAGAACACCTGCCCTAAATCCTGCCTTGTCTTCTGCCTCATACATCATCACTGGAGGTAAAAACTCTGCATGTCAATTTTCAGTTCCCAGGTGGAGTCTGTGGCAGCGGCAGGAAGAAAAATCATATCTTGAGTAGATAAGCAGATTTGGTCCGGAAGTCAATGCGTGAGAATAAATCCCCAAGATCGCAATGTCACATTTACATTCAGAGTCACTCTCCTCAACTAGAACAGTCCATCAACACAGTTATTTTAAAAAGAATTCACATCAGTAATAATTAACTCAGGTCTTGATAGCAGCCTCTTACTCTTTGACTCAACTGCTTAAGTCTTGACCCTGAACTACCCCAGTCCTTTCTGCTTAATTAATGACCTTCATTCTGTATCAACAACAACAAAGAGTCATCTGATGGAAAATTGCTGACCCAATGTTCAGGCCACTTCTGCAGCTGAATTTGACAGAACTGCATTCTGTGTACTTCCTACTGTGGATATGCAGGAGCATGAACTCTTGCCAAAGATCACCTCTTACTTCGACAAAAAGTCTCAGAGGAATAGCTATGTTAGTCTGTAACTTGAAAAAAAAACCCCAAGCAGTGCCGTGGCACCTTAGAGACCAACAAATATATTATATCATGAGCGTTTGTGGGTAAAACCCACTTCATCAGATGAGTTGGAGTGGAAATTATAGAATCCAGGATATATATAACAGCAAAAGCAGTTACCTGTCAATTGTAGGACCAGTGTTAATGACACTAATTAAGTCAGGCTGGATGTGTCTCATTGATAGCATCTGATGTGGAAATGTGAATATCAAAGGCAGGAGAAATTGCCTTTGTAGTCCGTTAATCAATTAATATCTTTATTCAAGCCCAAGTTGATTGTGTGGAACTTATAAATGAATTCCAGTTCAGTCACAGAACTGCTCCTTGCTCTTACTCTGACAGACAATTAAGACATGTGAGTAGACCGATTCCAAATTGCTGAGAATAAAGATAGGATCTAATAATAGGCCTTCTCATCCCCAAGAAGTGAAAAGTTTCCCAAATCCAAAGGGTGGATTAGGCAGGTGTCTTTTTTACTTTCATATTGCCATAAAATCACAGATGCAAGTGGTTGGCAGCAGTAGGCTTGTTGCAGAGTGCACATTCTGAGGGGAGAGGTGACAGATATCTTGCCTTTGGTTGCTTCAAACCTGTCTAGGTGTAAATGTTTGTGACCTGTAATGTGAAAGTCAAAGAAAGAAGGAACCTGGCACTATTATTATCAATAGATATGCTCCAAAAGTTCAGTCCTGTGACAAGACTCTTCCACTTTTTACAACTAAAAGGATTCTTTCAGCAAGCACTGAAAAGATTAAGGGGAACTGGCCTGATGACAGTGTAGAACAGAATGTGCACAAAGACCAAGGGGTACTTTTTAGTTTCAAATATGTATTCAGACATTTGGACAATAAAATTACCATACAAATCGCACACTGAAATGAAACTAGGATAAAATATCAACCAGTGAGCAGGGTTTGCCCTTCTAGTACTCCAGACAAAATAATTATTGCCTCCACTATGGATTTAGGAAGAGTTGGCATCACCCCTGGGATCCTGAACAAAACTGCAACATAGAATCTCCACGTATAAGGCTGCAGAGGGGAGAAGGGATTTTCACTTGCTTGATAGCTTTCTGAGCTCCCTTCCTTTCATAGGGAAGTTGTCCATCCTTTTTGACTCTAAATATCCTTGTGGGAATTCTGGATTTGATTCATTTACAGACCTCACAAGATGCAGCTCCACAAATAACTCAGGAGTAGAATGACAGGAAGCTGCAGCAGCTGCTAGCTCAAGGTTATATGCACGGGCATACTACAATGCTAGCCCACTGGAGTTTGATCAAGAATGTCCTCTGATTCTAAACATCTTAAAATAAATAAATGCAAAACTCCCCCAAGCTCTCCTATCACTGTCACTGATAAATGGAACCACCCCTTATCTGCATATAACAGTCATTGTTTGTGTAGTGCCTGGACAAAAATGCTGCTTTGCGCTTCCTCCGCAGTATTTAAATAGAACTTTAAGAAGCCTTGTTACCAAAGCTGTGATGACATCATTGAGGATGTTGATGCACAAACAAGGAAGTAAACAACAAACAACAAAATCATGTTAATTTCAAGCTTCATTAGAAACACAGTTAGACAGGGAGAAAAATCAATGTTTGTCCAGTGGGGGAAAAAAACAATACTAGTAGGGAGAGAAGTGTTGTTGTCGAGTTTCTGAGAGGATGTAAAAATCAAGTTATTCACTTATGGTCATCTTAACTGGGAGAAAATTATCACAGAAGCTATTTGATTTTGACAAGAATTATTCCAGACCCAGATGCTGTCTAGCAACCTTTTCATTTTTTATTCATTTGATCAGCTCTGACACTATGACCAATTGATTTTCTTTTTTCCCCCCTCCTTAAAGATGTCATCAATTCTGGTTTGTTCTGATGAACTCTATAAATGCTGCACCAGTTACATACAGATCTCTCAGAGCTGACTTCAGGTTTAGCTGTGCTGGATAACAAGCAGGGAAAAGATAATTCGTAGGTGTTTCTAGTTGTCTGGGAAAGTCTTATTCACTATGGGTACATCTACACAGCAGGGCAAAAGTCAAATTAAGCTGCTCAACTTCAACTACGTCAATTGCGTAGCTGGTCAAAATAGCTTAATTTGGCTTTTGGCGCTGTCTACACAGCAGGAAGTCAAAGGAAGAACACTCTTCCTTTGATTTCCCTTACTCCTCGTAAAATGAGGGTTACAGGAGTCAGAGTAAGACGTCCTCCAGCTTGACATTATTTCGAAATAACGGCTTGTAGTGTAGACGCGCATTTTGTTATTTCAAAATAACGTCAGTTATTCCAAAATAATGCCGCTGTGTAGATGGAGCCTATGACAAGCAAATCTAAAAGGACTCTGGGGCTGACCTTCTAAAGCATCTAAAGTGTGGCCTGCTAAAATTTAAAAAAAAATCCTTTGCTGGTCTCCTTTAGGGAACCAGCATTGTGAAATTATTAAAAAAAAAGATGTCCATGAATGATCACTTTGTTCATCTTCGTGTAAAACTGTCGTAATTGGCTACCATGGCTGTTTTAATTTATACAAACTGAAAAGATTTGTAAAGCTCTGGAAACTTTCTAACAGACAGCATATAGCAGGCCTCAGCTCAGCTAAGCTGCACTGAGCTTCTATCTTGTTTGCAAATTCACTCAAACATCCAGACCTAACGAGCAAGGGCCCCACAATTTTCCACTTCCTATCAGTGTGTGTTATAGTGCAAATTCTGTACTTGGATGTGCACAGATGTGGTGCTCCATTTGAAGCCAATGGGATCTGTGTACATGTGCACCCAAAAGCAGCATTAAGCTCTGACTGATTGTTTTTCCCCTGGCCTGAATTTTGACCAGTCCCTTCCCCAACCTCAGTATACAGTTATCAACTTTGTAATACTTAAAAATCAGACACTCCAGCAGGGAGTGCTGGAACCCCTCTACCCTGCCTCTTCCCCAAGGCTATGCCCTCAGTGTGCTCCTTTTCCCTCCTCTCCCCATCACTTGCTGCTTTTCCTCTCTTCTACCCACCCAATCCCACTCAGGAGGAACTCACCAATGGAACTGGGTTGGGAAACTGCAGCCACCTGAAGCAGGTAGGAGGTGGTCCAGCTGAGTAGGGTCCAGCATGGGTAGGTGCCCACTTTTTGACTAGAAAGTCCAGTTGTAAAGAGGTCCCAACAGTGTCCAATTACATCTACTGACTGGACACTCCATGTGCAGTTAGTGTGGGCAGGGGAGGTGGGGTCATTACCTGTGCCAGCCTCTACACAAATGGGGCCACCTCCTACTTGTGTCAGGAAGTTGCAGCTCAGCTCTGGCTCTGCAGGTGAGTTTCTCCTGACCTTGGTGAGGAGGTGCAAGGGGGAAAGCAGAGAGCCATGGGGGCAATGGATGAGGGGGGCAGAGGCTCCTGGAAAAAGGCAGGGCAGAGAAGATTCTAGCACTCTTGCTGGAGTGTCTGGTTTTTAAATACTACCTGTTATGTCGTGGGGAGTTTCACAGTATAGGAAGAAATCAGTAGTTGAGTAGTTGCAAGTGTCCATTTTATTGCATTGCACAGAACTAACTAGAACAAGCCCAAACCAGCTGGGCTGACCCCAGTGACCTAACTCAGTTACTATAACAACAAGATCTATATCTACAACCCAATACACAACATATTCCTCCCCCCTTAATAAAAACGTCCCTTTAAGAAAACAAAAACTAACTATGAAATGAGGGTAGACCACCTCTAGTTCCCAGCTAACCCTGGGGATTATTTTGCCTCATCTGTGAGTTAATCTCAACTAAAGGTCCAGCCGTTGAGGAGGCCTCCTTTCTCTAGGTGGATTACGGAGGACATCTGGTGTTCTTGCACCCGAAGGTGTTATGGGTGCGGGCCTGACACTGGGCTGGGAGCCTGAAGTGTGAACAGGTGAGGCTGTTGGATCAGCCTGCTCAGGGAGGGGATTTATGTTCACCGCAGGTGGTGATGGAGGAGGAGAGTCAGGAGCAGGTGATTCTTGACACAGTAGCTCACCAGCAGTGGGAAGGATGGGCAACTCAACTGGAGATATGCCTTGGGGGCAGGAATAACCTGTCAATAACTGATCTACATGCCGCCGCCAGATGAGATCCTTTGCAGTCCAGGCAGTATAGGAAATAGGTCTTGTTTGAGCAGTAATAGTGGCAGGGACCCATTTAGCTCCAGGAGCATAATTCCGAGCCAAAACTGGTTGTCCCGGACTAAAGGTTCCATCTTTTGCTCTGGATGCACGCCTGATGACTTGACCTTGCTGCTGATGTTGCACAATTTGTCATGGTTCTGAAGGTTTCGGCAAATCAAAGCAAGTGCGCAGCTGACGTCCCATCATTAGAAAAGCCGGGGACACTTTGGTTGTAGCATGAGGAGTGTTTCTGTAGGATAGTAAGAAGGTGTCCAGACTCTTGTATGAGTGAATGTCCTCTAGCTGATTTCAAAGCTTGCTTCATTGTCTGGACAAACCTTTCAGCCAATCCATTTGTGGCTGGGTGATACGGTGCTAAAATGATGTGATGGATACCGTTTGCTTTCATAAAATTTCCAAACTCCTGAGAGACAAACTGTGGACCATTGTCACTCACAAGTTGTTCAGGAAGATCAAAACGACAAAAGATTCCCCGTAGTTTTTGGATAGTACTCTCAGCAGTAGTGGAAGGCATTATACAGACTTCTGGCCATTTGGAATGAGCATCTACCACCACCAATAACATGCTACCTTCAGATGGGCCAACAAAATCAACATGAATACGTTGCCATGGTTTTTCAGGCCAGTCCCATGGGTGTAGAGGTGCCAGTTGAGGTGCATTCCTCACACCTTGGCAAGAAATACAAGCTCTTGCCTTCTCTTCAATGTCACTGTCCAAGCCAGGCCACCAAAAATAGCTTCGTGCAATTTATTTCATGCGCACCATTCCACAGTGACCTGAATGCAGCTGCTCTAACATCTGTTGTCTCAGTATTTTTGGAATAATGACGTGCTTTCCCCACAACAAGCACCCCAAATGGGTTGATAACTCCGTTCTCCTGGACATGTAGGAGACAAGGTCAGGTGAGACCTGATAGTTCCGTAGAGATGTTCCATGCATCACTAGATCCGTAACTTGGGACAGTACTGGGTCAACACGAGTTGCTCTCTTAATTTGCGCAGCAGTGATGGGCGTGTTCTCTACCTGTTCAAAGTAGAAGATTTCCTTCTGGCCATTATCTTGATGTTTGACTGGCAAAGGCAGCCTAGAGAGACCATCTGCATTGCCATGCAGAGTGGATTTCCGATATCTGATCTCATATGTGTGTCCTGAAAGCCACAGTGCCCATCGTTGCATACGACTAGCAGCCAATGGTGGAATACCTGCGTGTGGACCAAAAATTGCCATCAGAGGTCGATGGTCAGTTAGAAGTGTAAACTTCCGTCCAAACAGGTACTGGTGAAATTTCCGAATCCCGAAAACGATTCCCAATGCTTCACGTTCAATTTGCACATAGTTAGTTTCAGCCTTGCCTAAGGTGCGTGAAGCAAAACCAATTGGTTTCTCCTCTCCTGAAAGCATAATGTGTGATAAGATCACTCCCACTCCATATGGGGAAGCATCACAGGCCAACCGTAAAGGTAAGGATGGATCAAAATGCGTCAGGACCTCTGCGTTTAGCAATACACATTTAGCCTGGTTAAATGCAACATCACAGGCGTCAGTCCACTTCCAGACCTTGTTCTGGCCAAGGAGCTCATGAAGTGGTTTTAATAGTGTGGCTAGCTGTGAAATAAACCTTCCATAATAGTTGAATAGTCGTAGAAATGAGCGAAGTTGACTAACATTTTGAGAGGGTGGAGCCTCCACAATAGCCTTAACTTTTGAAGGGGACTTATGAAGGCCAGTAGCATCAATGATGTGTCCCAAATATTCAACAGAGGGCTGAAAGAATGCACACTTATCTTTGCGGACTCATAGGCCATACTCTTCCAGTCTTTGTAGGGTAGCCTCTAAGTTCTTAAGGTGATCCTCCTCGTTCACGCCCATGACCAGGATGTTGTCAAGATAGCACTGGACTCCTGGCAAGCCACACAAGATCTATAGCTCTCTGGAACAAAGCTGGGGCAGAAGTTATTCCAAAGGGTAAGCGACAGTAACGATAAGCCCTTTATGAGTCACAATAGTCAAGAGCTCTTGGGATTTCTCATCAACTTGCATCTGTAAATATGCTAGACTCAGATCAATCTTGCTGAACTTTTGTCCCCCAGCCAGGCCCGCAAAGATGTCATCGATGCGAGGAAAGGGGTATTGCTCTTCACATAACACAGGGTTAACAGTGACCTTAAAATCCCCACAAATCCGAATAGAACCGTCTTTCTTCAATATTGGAACTATTGGAGTTGCCCATGGACTATGGGTAACTGGTATTAGGACTCTATTTTTGACTAGGTGCTCCAGGTCCACTTCAACTTTTGGCCTGATAGCATATGGCACAGTTCTGGCTTTCAGATATTTTGGTTGGCTACCAGGTTTAATGTTCAGTTTCACGGTGATTCCCCTCATACTCCCCAGACCCACTCCAAAAACAGCAGCATGTTTCTTTAATACATCGGTCAGAACTGTTTCTTCTTTAGTCATCCGGTGCACTTCTGCCCAGTTCAGTGGGATCTTCCTAAGCCATGCTCTCCCCATTAAGGCTGGATAATGGCCTTTCACCACAAACAGTGGTAATTCTAGTCTGTCCATTTAGTTCCACCTTAAATTTGACACTTTATACCTAGGTCTTAACAAGGACGCTAATTACCTTACCCATTACAAAGATAGCTTCCCCAATTATCACCTCTAATATCATTAGCTCACAGACATTTACCTCCCCCCCTCATACCCCTTGGCTGTGTCTAGACTGGCCAGTTTTTCCGGAAAATCAGCCACTTTTCCGGAAAAACTTGCCAGCTGTCTACACTGGCTGCTTGAGTTTCCGCAAGAACACTGATGATCTCATGTAAGATTGTCAGTGTTCTTGCAGAAATACTATGCTGCTCCCGTTTGGGCAAAAGCCCTCTTGCGCAAATGCTTTTGCGCAAGAGGGCCAGTGTAGACAACGTGGTATTGTTTTGCACAAAAAAGCCCTAATCGCGAAAATGGCGATTGGGGCTTTTTTGCGCAAAAGCGCGTCTAGATTGGCACGGATGCTTTTCCGCAAAAAGTGCTTTTGCAGAAAAGCGTCCGTGCCAATCTAGATGCTCTTTTCTGCAAATGCTTTTAACGGAAAACTTTGCCGTTAAAAGCATTTGCGGAAAATCATGCCAGTCTAGACGTAGCTCTTCTGTTCTGAAATTTGATTTGTCCTTTTCATATGCATTCATTTTTTTGATTGTATCCTTTGGTATATATGGTCGTGCCAATTTTCTTCCACAATTTGATCTGAGGAAGTGGGTCTGGCCCACGAAAGCTCATCACCTAATAAACCATCTTGTTAGTCTTTAAAGTGCTCCATAGTCCTGTTTTTTGTCTTAACATCAGTAGTGCCCAATAGGGGTACTGCTTCTCCCATATATGTCTTCAGAATGATCTTTGTTGCCTTAAGTGGAAGATGCTTCAGCTTTTCCTTATTGTCTGAGACCAATGAAACTGCTGCACCAGTGTCCACTTCCATGCGTACAGGTTTGCCATCCAACAGTGGGGTTACCCAGTATTCATGGGAGCCCCCTTCCAAAGACAAAACATAGCATGGCATTTCTTCTTCAGACAGGGTGTCACCTTGATCATCAGGCATCTGCTCAATGGTATGCAGATTTTCCTTTTTTTCCACCAGACCACTGGCCTCTTTTACTTTTGTTTGCAGGCATGCTCAATGTGTCCTTTTTTCCCCACACTGTTGACACACTAGGTTCTTACACCAACATTCTGATGCATGGTGACCTGGCTTACCACAGAGGTAACATTCCCGGCTCCCCACTGTTTTGTGGGTAGGTTCTTGGGACATTTTATGCACCTAGGGAGTGCACTAAGGTATTGCGCCCCTGTGTGGCCAGTTCCATGGAGACTGCAATATCAATGGCCTTCTGTAGGGTGAGCTGAGCTTCTGTTAACAGACGCCTCCGTATAGCTTCACTGTGCAGGCCACACACTAACCTGTCACATATGGCATCATTTAACATCTCCTCAAATTCACAGTGTTCAGCAAGCTTTTTCAGATTTGCTACAAATTGTACAATTGTTTCACTTTCTTTTTGGTCTCTGTTATGGAACCTATGGTCTCTGTTATGGAACCTTTCTGCAATTACCAATGGTTTTGGAGCATGATGTGACCCCAGGATTTCCACAGTGTCACTGTAAGATTTGGTCTCTGGCTTAACAGGGAGCAGCAAACTGCGTAGCAGAGAGTAGGTCTTAGCCCCTACAACACTTACAAATATTGGCACCTTCTTCTCTTCTTTAATGTCATTTGCAATAACAAAAAGTTCAAAATGCTCAGTATATACATGCCATTGCTCTATAGTCTCCTCAAAAGGTCCCAATGGCCCTGTAAGTGTAGCCATGGCTGCTGCACTTCCCCCTCCCCCACTTTTTTTTTTCTTTTTCAGTCTCTGGGCTCCCTGATCTTAGTTTCAGTTTGCACAGTGTAGCAGTCAGTTCTTACCCCCACCTTCCAGAACAGCCAAAAAAAGAATTTGTTTTCTTGCATTGACTTCTACTTCTTTTGTTGCTGGAGGCAGCACAGAAATCCCATCCTCGTCACCATGTGTTATGTTGTGGGGAGTTTCACAGTATAGGAAGAAATCAGTGGAAATACAGAGAACTTGCGTAGTTGCAAGTAGGGTTGCCAGGTGTCCGGTATCCTACAGGACAGTCTGGTATTTGCACCCTCTGCCCGGTAAAAAAAATCAGACAATACCGGACATGTGTAGTGTCCGGTATTCTCTGATTTTTCCGGCTGGGCACCAGCCGGAAGCCTGACGTGGGCGGGAGGAGTGGCTGGGACTCCCAGACACTCCCCCTGCCCCTGCCCGACTTCTGACGTAACTAGAGGCTCCCAGCAGCGATCGCGGCCCCGCCTCCCAGCCTGGGAGTCCCAGCCACTCCCCCCGCCCCCGCCAGGCTTCTGCTCAATTACAGGCTCCCAGAGCCGATCGCAGCCCCGCCTCCCAGCCTGTGATTGTGCAGAAGCCTGGCGGGGGTGGGTGGAGTAGCTGGGAGGCGGGGCGCGATCGGGGGCTGGGAGCCTTCAGCTGGTTGCTTCTGGCCTAGGAGTGACGCCTTGGGGAGGAGAAGGAGTGCTGTTCAAGCAGGGTGTGGAGCCGTAGTCCAGGACAGAAGCCCACAGGTGCTTTGTGCTTATTTAGGCGCTTTCCATGGGCTCTCAGCCAAAACTGAGTGGGGTGGAATTCCCGCTTCTTTCCACTGGGACACCCAAAGACTTGGCTATGGGGAAGTCACCTTCCTACCAATGGTCGCCCCACCCTCCGCCCTGCCATTGTGTTGCCCTGGGGTCTGCCTTTCTGCTTTGGGTAGCAGGCGGCTGCTTTGCAGAGCAGACTCTGCTGCTAGGGTTGCCAGGTGTCCGGTATTCACCTGGACAGTCCGGTATTTTCTGCTCCTGTCTGGTAAAAAAATTCAGAGAATACTGGACACCTAAAATGTCCAGTATTTTCTGAATTTTTCCCTGGCCAGGAGGCAAAAATGCTGGGCACCTGGCAACCCTACAAACACTCAGCAGCTGGCCTCCCCACTGGCTCCCAACAACCCCAGCCCCCCGACCCCAGCCCCCATGCTTACCTGGTTCCCCCAGGCTGCCGGCACAAAATGGCTTTCCCCTGGGTCTTAGTGCTCAACTGCTCCCCTGTTACTATCCCTGCACTCACTCTTAAAGGGGACATGCTGTTTTAATGCGGTTTTATTTTTTTTGGCTTAATAAGTCCTTGGAGTCCCCCCCCTTTTTTTTTGCTCAACAACTTTGGTCTCCCCCCTTCTTTTTTTCCCTTCAACAGAATTTTTTCCCGGTTTTTTTTTGGGGGGAGGGGGTGTTCAGTATTTTTGTTTCAACCATCTGGCAACCCTAGTTGCAAGTGTCCATTTTATTACATAGCACAGAACTAACTAGAACAAGCCCAAACCAGCTGGGCTGACCCCAGGGACCTAACTCAGTTACTATAACAACAAGATCTATATCTACAACCCAATACACAACACTACCAAGTTGGAAACCAGTGCTGAGTCACAGCACACCAGGCGGCGGTGAGCAGTGTGAGCCTGCAGGCCAGAGGATTCAGGAGGAGAAGTGGGCGTCCACGTTGCCAGCTGAAGAGAAGCGGCACTTTCTTGCGGGCTCTTCTGCTTGCCATTGCCTGCATCCCCTGCCTGCTCCCCTAAGGCTGCAGATGAGCCTCCCTACCCTGCAGTGCTCCTGGGAAGCTTCTGTCCCCGCAGCCTCCCCTGCACACAAGGACTGCCCCCCAAGGGGGATGTAGGTGCTGGGCTGCATAGGGCATTAGTATTGCTAGGGATGGTCCTGGGTATGGTTGCCAATTTTCTATTTGCAGAAAACTGAATGCCCTTGCCCCACTCCATCCCTGAAGCCCTGCCCCTTTCCCAAGACCCACCCATGCTTACTCCATCCCCTCCCTCCATCACTTGCTCTCCTCCACTCTTGCTCGCTTGCTTATTTTCACCAGGGCTGGGCATGATGTTGGGATGTGAGAGGGGGTGAGGACTCTGGCTGGGAGTGTAGGCTCTGGGGTGGGGCCAGGAATGAAGGATTTAGACTGCAGGAGGGGGCTGTCGGCTGAGGGTTCAGAGGGAGCTTTGGCGTGGGATGGAGGGATGGGGTACAGAAGGTCATTCAGGGCTGTGGGCTGGAGGTGCAGGCTTTAGAGTAGGGCCAGAAATGAGGGGTTCAGGGTGCAAGAACCTGGGCAACAAAATGACATATGCACTTATCAACATTGAATTTCAAAGTACTGCAGATTGGAAAATGTAATCTCAACAAGACACATAAATATGACGGAGTCTAAATTAGCTGTTACCACTCAAAAGAGATCTTGGAGTCATTCTGGATAGTTCTCTGAAAACATCCACTCAATGTGCAGTGGCAGTCAAAAAACTAATAGAATGTTGGAAATCATTAAAAAAGGGATAGAGAATAAGATAGAAAATATCATATTGCCTCCATACAAATCCTTGGTACATTCACAACTTGAACACTGGGTACAGTTGTGGTTACCCCATCTCAAAAAAGGTATCTTAGAATTGGAAAAGGTACAGAAAAAGTCAACAAAAATTATTATGAGTATGGAATGGTTTCCATATGAGCAAAGATTAATAAGACCGGGACTTTTCATCTTGGAAAAGAGATGACGAAGGGGGAGTCGTCTATAAAATCATGACTGGTGTAGAGGAAATAAATAAGGAACTGTTATTTGCTCCTTTTGATAACACAAGAATGATGCGTCATCAAATGAAATTAATAGGTAGCAGATTTAAAACAAACAAAAGCAAGTATTTTTTTCACACATCAGCCAGTCAGCCTGTGAAACTGCATGCCAGTGGATGTTGTGAAAGCCAGGACTATAACACAGTTCAAAAAAAGAACTAGATAAATTAATGGAGGATAGGTCTATCAATAACCACTGGCCAGGATCGATAGGGGTGGTATCTCTAGCTTCTAGTTGTCAGAAGCTGGGAATAGTGATAGGGGATGTATCACTTGATGATTACCTGTTCATTCCCTTCGAGCACTAGGATTGGCCACTATCAGAAGACAGAATACTGGGCTAGATGGACTTTTGGTCTGACCAAGTGTGGCTGTTCTTATATAAGGGGGTTCAAGGCTGGGACAGGAGGATGGCATGCAGGAAGGGGAGGAGGAGGGAGTTTGGGTGTACAATGAAGCTCAGGGCTGGGAAAAAGGGTGTGGGCTCTGGCCAGCATTTACCTCAGGCAACTCCCAGAAGTAAGAGTTGTGCCTCTGGCTCTTAAGTGCAGGCATGTCCAAGGGGCTCTACATGGTGAGTGCTGCCTCTGCCTCCAGGTACCACTCCTGCAACTTCTGCTGGCCACAATTCCTGAGCTGCAGAGCTGGCACTTGGGGCAGGGGGCATGCATGGAACCCCCTGATTTCCTGCACCTATGCGCTGGATGTGTTACTGCTTCCAGTAGCTGCACAGAGCCAGGGCAGTCAGGGAGCCTGCCTTTGCCCCGGTGCGGGTGACCAACCAGATTTTTAATGGGCAGGTCAGCAGGGCTGACTAAAGCCACTGGGTCCCTTTTCAACCTGGCATTTTCCAGTTGTTAACCAGATGCCTGGCAACTGTACTGTCAGGTATCCCTTTTCAACCAGACTTTTTGGTTGAAAAATGGGCACTTGGCCACCTCCATCATGTGCACTACTTTTTTCTTAAAAGATCAGCAAGATTTTCTATTGTGTGCATGCACTCCCCCCACCCAAACAGTGGAATGGCTAATATTAAATAATAGCAATATTAATATTTCAGTATTCCAAGATGGGCATTAAGAACCCTTTGTAAATACATTTTTTTTAAAAAGAGAGGCAAATATGGAGATTATACATGCACAATGGAAGGCACAGACCTTTAGAATTCTGGGAGATTAGATTAAACCCACCCCCTTATCAATGTATTAGAATTTAATACCCATCTACTGCCCATAATGTTATGTGTGTACAGACCACTGAAAGCACAGCTTTGAGATTTTATTAGCAGACTAACCATAACTATGTTGCACGATAATCCTAATCTGGAGAAAACCATTCTTTTTTTAGGGGAAGTAATAATTCAGTCTTTTTGCTTCAATAGATTAGGTTTGAGGCTTCACAGCAGTATCAGGAATAGCAACTCCTCTTCTGCCTGCCCCCTGAGGAGACCAAAGAAACTCACTCAGCAAAGACTACAAACTAAAAGGGGCACATCATTAAGGGCTAATACTTTAGTCCTCTGGTACGAGCATCCCAGCTATTCACAAATCAGAATAATCACTAAATATGGAGAGTATCAAATAGTACATTGGTGCTGGGTTTTCTATAATTAAAGGGTGTCAAGTGAAGTTGAGCTTTTGGAAACCAGACCGTCACCTGGATTGATGCACCAAGATTGGGAGTTCAAGCCCAACTCTCAGCAGCAATGGATTCTCGATTATGTCTGTCTGTTATTAACAGGCATGTTGCCATCACCAAAAGGTTGACACATGAAAGTGAAATGCATAAGACAAATCAGAATGACACATCTGGGTGTCTAAAACACACCATCAGGATCAGTAAGCTTTTCTTGTGATTTACTAAGCAAGCTAATGATTTCTAGGGCTGGCTGATTTAATGCATACTCATGACAGGTTTCTAAACTGTGATTTTCAGTGGGTTTTAGCAGAAATGAACGTTCTCAGATACGGATTTCTGGGAGAAAGTGTGTGCTAACAAAAGAAATGGACTTTGTGATGCTCTCTTTTGCCCAAGATATCACTTGCATAATGTATATACCAACTGCAAATACACACAAATGGATCTGCAAGTTCCACCACTGGGTGAGAATGATGCAAACTTAATGAAGAGGCATCATCTATTATTATAGACAACTGATTTAAAAAAATCAAGGTATTTTTGAGGGAGAAATTAGGTCAGTAATTGCAGTTCCATCCTCTGTGAATAGCTTCAGAACATTTTTATGTTAGACACACAAATCTAAGCTAAAACACAATGAAAGTCTGTCTTTAACTTGGTATTTCCTGCATTTTCACTATTTTAAACAAACCCTTCAAAGAGTTAATTCATCTTGTTATTCCTTAGATTTTATTGCAGCTATACTCTGTATGTCAAGGAAAAAAAAAAAAAACACCTGCATGCACTTGTAAAACAGAAGTTACAGTACCTAAGCATAATGTGATAATAAAAGATTCAGTATGAGCTCTGAATTTATAAAAACTGGTGTCTATTATGATAAAATAGCTGTATTTAAGGATAAAAATTGATTTCCATTATAAAGCCCTATTCTCAGATTCCCCATAATTTAGCAAAATATTAACCTTTTGATCTTCAATTTTACAGGCTTGGTCTTGGACCAACGATATATATTTTCTGGAGTTTGATTAAAAAAGCTTCAACCATTTCTGAACGTATTGATAACTAAAAGAAGGTAATTTTCTTAGACTGCGAGACCACCATCCCTTTTTTTAAAAAAAATAGTCTGACTGCCAAAAGATTTGAAAGTTGCAGTTGGCTGGAAACAAATACTCCCTAAAGGACTTTGAAAATTAATCCCTGAAGGACTCCCTAGGCATGGCCTGATTCCAGTGGGAATTAGTTTTCATTTGGCCAAATTATGTGTCTGAAAATGCATACTGAGCACGCATAGGAGAGTTTTCTGTTAAGCTCATTAGAGATGCAATCCTGTCATGTGCTGAGTACTTTAGCCTTGTCTGACAGCACACTTAAGAATGTACCTGTACTTTAAAAATGCAAATAGTTTCATGGAAGTTAATGGAATTCCATGTTTCCGAGAACGTAAGCTCGTTTTAAGTGCTTTGCAGGATCAAGCCCTGGATCAGCACCGTAGGAGGGGATGTACATACACATCAATAGTTAACCCCACATAAAAGTCTCAAGTCTGAAATGCACTGAGCTAGTTCAGCTGCCCTTTCCAGATGTTTCAAGAAACCCAGGATTTGACCCAGCCTTCTCTTTAGTCTCCAGAGGCCCTGAGCAAGGATGGCAGCATTGCATTATGGTCTCACCAAACAGTTCCCTATTATGGAATTTATATGTTCTGTTTGCAATTATTTTTGTAAGTCAGCAGTGTATTGAAGCTCCTAGAGGCCAAAGTTCCTCCCTTTACTCCCACCTCCCATTATTTTTGGGTCAACCTAGGAAATTAAATGAAAACAGGTACATTAACACAACACTAAGGTTGTGAACTCAAGAATCAGGAACAACCAAAATTAAGGTAGAATGTGTAAGCATAATTCTCTCCCCTATGTGTACAAATTATGATACACTCTTTAAATATCTGCGCATAGTCTGTTTCTCAAATAGGATATACTACTTTTTCACGAGTTAGATAACTTGTGAAACACTTTGTAGTATTATGTACATGAAACAGAGTCCATAATAGCCATTTACACTGAAATTACATCATTTACTTAACTGTACATACATAATTTAATACAGATTAATTTTAATAAAAGAGTGGCAACTTGGTGGCACACACAGATCACTGAAATTAGCAGATAATTCCCTAAATTACAGCTCAGGAATGCTGCCCTGTACATTTGTGGCTAGCATTCTTGGCTAGAAAAGAAATGTATAAATACACATGAAGCCCTGCAAATCCATGAATACCTGCTTTATATCCATGGATATTCATATCCACAGATGTGGATATCTGCTGATCATTTTTCCAGATAGGGATGCAGATACCAATTTTGTATCTGGAACCCTGCAAAATTGAGGGTATCCATTTTATATTCACGGGCATCTGCACCTGCATATGTGGATGCAGATAACCACGGATCATTTTTGTGGATACCAATGTGGATGCAAAATCTGCTCAGGGTTCTAAATATATGAATACCTGGAAAAATATTGAAATACCTTCCTGAGGACAGCTATAAAAAGTTTAAATCAAGGACCCTAGACCATTCTGATAGTTAAATCAGCTTAGGTATACATGAGTGAGACAACATCACAAGACAAGAAGCTGCAGATACATATATGCTAATAAATTGCATTATCTGAGAAACAGTATTTCATGTGATTAGGTACAATTCTGTAATGCAGGGGTCCCCAATGCAGTGCCCACGGGTGCCATGGCGCCCGCTGGAGCATTTATGTGCGCCCGCGCCGGTGTTTTAAAACAGTGGTCTCCAAAGTGGGGTGTGTGCACCCCAGGGAGTGCACGAGACTATCGGAGGGAGCGCATGCCGCCGCGCAACAGCTGAGAAGGGAGACGCTAGTTCACAAGACATCGGAGGGAGCACCAGGAGGGTGCAGGGGTAAGGGAAGGTGCAGGTGCCAGGGGATTCTGGGAGTGAAGCAGAAGGGCAGACACCTGCAGTGGAGAGACCAGCACCAGAGGAGAGAGGCAGGGCAGGTGTGTAGAGGGAGGTGTTAGGAGAGGGGGTAGCTCACATGATCAGAGTGGGGCTACTGGAGGAGTGGGCACAGGGGGGAGAGAAGGGCTGAGGGCAGTGAGAAGGGCAGGAGTCAGGACAGCAGAGGAGGGTGAGAGGTTGGGGGGCAGCAGGCACCAGGGGAGCTGATGGAGCAAGGGGAGGAGACATGGCAGCAGATGGTGGGGACATGGTGGGGATGGGGAGTGTGCCATGATTTTTTTTGGGGGGGGGGAGGGTGCTTTTTTTGCTCAACATTTGGACATCCCCCCTTTTTATTAATGCAGAATTTTGTTTAAAAATGAATTACAATATAATTAAAATAAAAATTATCCAACTAAATTAAGTTTCTATCAAATTTACCCAATTCACATTTAATATGATAGCAGCCTTCAATTTGCGCATTTGATGCCTTTTTTCTATTATTTCTCCAAAGGGGGGGGGCCGAATAATTGCCGAATAATTTAATTAATACCTTTTACATGTAAAATTATCTTTTTTATCTTATGGATTCATATATTATGTAATATTAAATATGATGTTTTTTGTATTATTTAATGTACAAATACAAAATAAGCCTTGAAAAATTGTTGGCGCCCACCACACTCTTCTGAAAACATGAATGTGCTATTGGCCACAAAAAGGTTGGGGACCACTGCTGTAATGCATATACCAAAAGGCAGAGATATGCCACACCACAATGTAGGCATTTTCTGATTTTTTTTCATGCTTCCCCTTACAACTTTAATATTCTCTTAATGTTGTTTTTGATAGAATATACGTACACCTGCACATTATCAGACTGTGATGAGACCCTGCCCTACCAGTTTTAGTGCATCATAAACTGTCCACACTTGAGATCTACAACTCCATGAAAACAGGGCCTACAAAGGAATCACTGTCTAACTCCAAACTGCAGCAGCTTTAGCATGAGCCTCTAAAGTCACCCACAAAGATCTGTTTCCCAGTGGGTGCATTTTCAGCTCAGGAAATACAGTGTCACTGATAGGTGAATGAAACACAGAGCCATGCTGTACCCATTCACCTACTGGCAGAGCTGCTTCTAAATGAGAAGCTGGAGGAGGAACACACCCGACTTGAGACTCCTCCACTGGCTGCCAGCACCAGGAGGTACAAATCTGCTGCGGCCCATAAAACAGACAAATGAATATTTGATAGAAATATAATTGGAGAGAGTAAAAGCCGCCGTCAGCCTAACAGTGAAATACACTGGTTAGCTGACCTCTTGGAGAAATAAATCTGCAGTATGCACCAATTATATCTAGCCTGTAACGTGAAAAATTCTCCAAAACCAGTTCCTGAGGAAGCAACATAAACCTTTTAACAGGAAAAAATTTACTGTGCACCAAGGCCTTGCACTGCAGAGGTCACTGGTGTTGTAATTTAATTGCCTGTCCTATTAGTACTGCCCAGACATCAAGTTGCATTGATGTAATTATGCTACTGCAGCAGGCTCAGGTCCTGCCAAGCTTTAAGCAGTCTCTTTGGTGGGGTTAGCTATTTGGTTTTATTCTAAGGACAGCTGTGAAGGTTCTGAGATAAGACTAACTATAAAAGTTTGTCTTCAAGGAGCAGGGTGCCACAAGTAGGATGCTAGAACAAACACACTTCGTGGACTTTATACAAATGTGTACAGAGGGCTTTCCTTGGCTGCAAACAAGGAGTAGCAGCAAAAGGAGAGGTATTAAGACACAGAAGGTAAGGGAGAAATACATGGCTTCAAGGAGGCTGACAGCTTCCGACGGCCTCTGGGCAAGGTGTATGGGGGGCAGCTCCATATCCTTCAGAAGGGTCAGGGCCACCAGCAGCTGGGGCAGCTAGCCCTCAGCAATGTTCAGACCATGGTGCTAAACCCCCCGTCAGCCGCATGGAGAGCACCATGTGGTGCTCTGGGGGTGATTTAAAGGGCCCGGGTCTCCAGCCACTGAATTGACGGGCCCCAGGACAACTGCTCCTTTTGCCCCCCACCCTTGTCAGGCCTGCATGGCTTTTGATGAAATTTGAGACTTTGATGGAATACTGCAGGCAGGCCCTACCCCTCTCACTGGCCACACTGCCTCTTTCCCAAGCTAAACCACTGAAGGAAAAAGCCAGAGTCTAAGCTGGGGGTTGTGGGGAGCCAAGACCTAGCCATGGTTACCCTCCGCCCAACACTACTCCCTTCCCCACCCTCTGCAGACCCAAAACTGTGCAACAGGATCACCTCATACACATACCCCATCCATGGAGACCAAGGCTCATGTCTGTCCTCACACAAGTCATGTGAATTCAGAAAGAAAAAGTGCTTTGGTGAAGAGCCTTCAGGGACTCAGCGGCAAAACAGAGCAAACAAACAGTGAAGCAGGGATCTCTGGGACTAATGGCATCATCATTGACTGTCTGTTCATTTCAGTGTTTACACTGAACTCTCACTTCTGTGCTGAATGGCCGTTTGCTCCATATCTCTCTTGGCTCTCAGCTAGAAACTCTTTACTCCCTTCTATGTCTTTTCTCGTCAATCAAGTTAACACATTTTTTGGTGTTTTTCAGGAGCCCACACCCATAACCCTCTTACACTGAAACAAACACACAACACTGAAGGCCCACCTACTTCTTAACGTGTTATGTAATTATTGACAGCCCCTTGCCTCTCTTTAGCTAATTCCCTAATCCCTCCCCCAAAACAAAAACAAATTAGATGCAAGATTGTGGAATTAAAAGACATTTGCAGACCATCACATTGTTCACTTTGCTTGTATGGTCTATGCCTTCTTCCCAACCCTTTGCCTATCTTGTCTCTCTTGACTGTAGACTCTTCAGGGCAAGGCTGTCTTTTATTTTATGTTTGAACAGCACCAGAGGCATAGGGTGTTACTGTGCTATCAGTAATTAACAATAGCAAGGCTATTGCATATGGCAAGAATTACTGAACAAAGGGGCACATACCAAGAGTAGTAAGAATTGTCTGAAGATAGGAATCAGGAACCAAAAAGTTGGAGAGAGAGCAGTAAGCTAGAGGTACAAGATCTGAACATTAGCCTCAAGTATATCCATGAAGGAATGGTCTTGGTTAAAAACAAAAGAAAACCAACCAATCAAAAGCCAGAGGGAAAATTCCTGTAGCCTTTTCTTAAGGCATCAATTTGGGGTTTTTTTACAGCTACTGTCTGGTTTGAAATAGAGGGTTTAATTCCATAGTTTGACATGTATGATACATTTTATAAATAGGAACAGGGAGGGAAGGTAGTTTGTCACTATGGTAAGAATGGAGCTGAATACATTGCTAGCCTCCGAGCCAGACACGGAATTAGCATCGCAGGAGTGAATCATGCTGCAGATTGACAGTTTGACAACCCTGACCCGCACTAAGCTGAGAAGTCTAGTTTCCAGGACTACCCACTCCTTCATCTTCATCAGCACCTACATCAGCCACCTCCTCTTGCTGGCTCAAAGTTTGCTCTCATTGCTATACTTTGTGGGGCCACGGCTGGTGAAGCCTGGCTGGTAGTCTTCTTGAAAAAGACAAGCAAAAATCCTGTGTCATGGCCTGTCTGAACACATTTATTTGGTCTCTGCACCAGCCACATTTGGTTTGTCATAATACAGGCTTTTGGATCACAACTACATTAAGCTTCAAGTATTCCTGTGAAAAGGATAAGGGGGGAAGGATAGAGTGAGACGGTGAGATACAAAGGTAACTTCTTTCCCAAGTTAACAAGTCTTCCCAGATCAATGGCAGTTTGGGAGGGAAAGCTGCATGTTGGGTATTAAATCCATGAAGTATAAAAGCTACGAGAGCCCATGTGCTAAAACAATCAGACAGCACCTGTGACCAGAATTGAGAGCCTATCAGTTCCACATTACCTCACTCCTGACACCAGTGAGGAGACAATGTTCCAGGTACAATGAATCACACTGTCCCTGTGTGGAATACTTTCCAAACACACACAGGAAAACCATCTGACTCCTTGCTCAAGAGAGTCTTTAATCTAATAAATCAAAACCAGACACAGGATGGCGGGAAGATAAAGAATATACATATAAGCAAAGTTAATAGGGTGATGATGGTTACAGGTGTTTCCAGACATGGCAGACTCTTTCTTCACCAGTCGAGACATGAGACCACTAGGGATTGAAAAGGTCCTTAAGCCCTGATGCAGCCTTCCCTAAGTGCTAGGCGTTAACCCTTGCACTAAGTGGTATTAACTCACGTAGATCTGAGCAAATAATTCACAACCCATAATTTGACATATTTCAAACTCCCCCTCTCCCCATATATAAATTTGCAAAATCTCAAGTCTTTTTGAAGTATTTATGAACTTCTTTCAGACTGATCTGAAGATTATAGTCCAAACTGTAATCACCAGAGGCAGATTTACTCACGTAATTAGCCCTCATGGTACAGGTTAGGAATTGTCACCCTGGCAAGCAAGTAAATGTTTCACAATTTTTGTTTTCAGAAAACATTTGAGCTGAATGATGCCGTTTGTGATTACTAGTTCTAGCAAAGCTAGACTGCTCAAATGCTCAGAGAAAACTAGAAGGGCATATCAAGCAGAGTCCCTCAGGGATTGGCCCTGAGTCCAGTTCTGTTCAATATTTTCATCAATGATGTAAATAATGGTATAGAGAGTGCACATACAAAGTTTGTGGATGATACCAAACTGGGAGGGGTTGCATGTGCTTTAGAGGATAGGAATAGTATTAAAATTCAAAAGCACCTGGAAAACTGGAGAAAAGGTGTGAAGTAAATAGGGTGAAATTCAATAAGGACAAATGCAAAGTACTTCACACCGCAAGGAAGTTGCATATAGACAAAATGGGAAATGACTGCCTAGGAAGGAGTGCTGCAGAAAGGGATCTGGGAATTGTAGTGGATCACAAGTTAAATATGAGTCAATAGTATAACACTGTTGCAAAATAGCAAACATTATTTTGGGATATGTTAGCAGGATTGTTGTAAGCAAAGCACAAAAAGTAGTTTTTCCACTCTACTGCATTCTGAGTAGGCCTCTACTGGAGTAACTGTGTCCTGTTCTAGCAGCATATGTCAGGAACGCTGTAGTCAAACTGAAAAAAAGTCCAGAGAAGAGCAAGAAAATGACTATGCTTTGAAGACTGAAAAAATTGGGTTTGTTTAGTCTGAAGAAGAGAAGACTGAGAAGGGACATGATAATAGTTTTCAAGTACATACAGGGTTGTTATAAGGAGAAGGATGAAAAATTGCTCTCCTTAACCTCTATGACAGTGTTTCCCAACGGGGGTCATGGATCTGCTTTGAGAAAGCTGCTAGCGGGCTGCTACACTTTGTTTATCTAAAGGCTCCGTAGCCACGGAGCCTCGTGACTTCCATTGGCTCCAGTTCACTGTTTCCAGCCAAGGGGGGGCATGGGAAGCAGTGTGGCATGGGCCGCCACTTCCCACAGCTCCCCTTGGCTGGAAATGGTAAACTGGAGCCAATGGGAGCTGTGAGGCTCTGTGGCTACAGAGCCTTCAGATAAAGTGGAGCAGCCCACTAGCGGCTTTCTCAAAGCGAGCCTGCAGCCTATTCTGGGGAATGTTGTGCTATGGATAGGACAAGAAACAATGGGCTTAAATTGCAGAAAGGGAAGTTTAGATTGGACATTAGGAAAAACTTCCTGTCAGGGTGGTTAAACTCTAGAATAAACTGCCTAGGTAGGTTGGAGATTGGAGATTTGTAAGAGGTTAAAACAACAATCCTATCAAGGATAGTCTAGATAATACTTGGTTCTGCCATGCATGGAGGGGACTGGACTAAATGACCTTGAGGTCCCTTCCAGTCCTACAAATTCTATGATTCTAAAACCAACAGGAGAGGGTCAAGTCCAAATTCAAGGATTCATGCAAATGAGATCTCAAAGAAATGGACATGAATGTCAACAACTGGAACAAGCAAACCCAGGAATATGGCCTTTGGAAGAAAGAGTTTAACAAAGGTCTTCAGAGTTACAAGAAGCAGCAGTCCAGTTCAGCAGAAAAGAAAAGATCTGGCAGAAGATAAAACCCAAAGGATTGAACCATCACATTTAAATGTGACAGCTGTGGCAGAGATTGTCTTGCTTTTGAGTGGATCTCTTCAGCCACAGCCACAGCTGCAATAAAACCAATTGAATAAATTCTTCTCTCTCATGAATGCATACCCATGATCACTAGAGATTTAAGGTTGCCTATTTATAGGGGGTAATTCACAATGTTGAAGAAATCAGAGCATTAATATGTGAAAAGCAAGGCAATGGATGGAGGACAGGGCTGAAAGAATGATAAATCATCACTAACATCTATAGATCTAGAACTCTGGAAAGTGGAGATACTTCTGACTCCCCTGGATTTTTCTATTACCCACAGCAAAATCCAACAGAGCCAATGATATCCTTATATTCGTGTTTTATTGTACAATAAGTCCATGGATGTGATTAACATGCCATGTTGTCCAATATACTGGCCAAACAGCCATATTATCTAGCAGAGCTCCAGCAGCATTTGGTACGCAAGAAAAGGAGACAAATTGCAGTGGCAGCTCCTCAGAGTTTACCCTGCATGTCTTGTTTTTACTCAGATACATGGACTTTATCCACTGCTAGAACTTGCCAGTATGCAATCCCAACCTGTTAATTTTGCTTACCTGCATTCAAAATGTCACCAGCCATGTCACTGATGAAGGCCAGTGACTCCCAGACATCTCATTGCTTAGCTATTTTTTTCCAGTAGACTAGCTATGGATCAAATACTTTCAGACTCAATACACATGACTGAACATAAGGTAGGAGCCAATGCCCAGAGTTTCTGAGGCTGTCCACATTTTAACAGCATCATGGCTCTCAAATTTTTTGGCAAATCGTGCCAGTTTACCAGACTACAACCCCAGCTGCTCCAGGTCAGTGGTGATTGCTTCTTGTTCGTACTGTGCACTCTAACCTTCTGTAGTGTTCGGACTCCTCTACGTTCCAGACTAAGCACAACAGTTGCCTCTCCATTTCACACCTGCTCCAGTGCACAGTGGGACCCCAGAAGAGTCACAGCATTAAAGTAGGGAGCTCAGAGAACCAGCCCACAAACCTGAAGGACCATCCCCCCAAGGAATCCTTGAATACTGAATTTGGACAAATTTTCTTCTACACTGTTGCCATCTTTTGTGTAACCAA
The DNA here is from genome assembly GCA_032595735.1 of Pelochelys cantorii. Taxonomy (NCBI): domain Eukaryota; kingdom Metazoa; phylum Chordata; order Testudines; family Trionychidae; genus Pelochelys; species Pelochelys cantorii. The sequence goes on along the minus strand of CM064329.1, from coordinate 56,609,498 downwards.
CAGGCAGCCTGATAATCTCCCATCCCCTACTATCCCTACTGTCTCACCACTGATAAAGTTCTGTCTTACACTGCAAGCTATTTTGGGGACATCTGGTATACTACATTAATAATGCTATTTCCAGTGAGAGTTTTGGGCATGCAAGGGCTGCAGCATTAGTTCCAACACAGGTGAACTCATGTGATTGGTGCTCTGGAATTTTTGGGCATCTAGTCTGGAATGCTATCACAGCAAAAACAGTAACTTGCACCCATTGTGCCATTTAAATGGGTTTTACTGGCTCTTCTCCATTTTTGTTGACAACCGCTAAAAGATTAGGGGTTTCCAAACTAAACACAGCTATACAGGAATTCAGGTGGTGCTTCCTTTTCCATGCAATATAGTGAATACTACATGGAGTTTAGGTGTTTTAGTCCAGAGATACAAACTGTGAACAGTGAAGGGGGATGGAAGCATCAGGCCAGAACACAAATCTGGGGGGAAGGTTCAACTCTTTTGAACTTTCGTATTTCTTCTTGAACTGCCCAGTTAGGCACTCTAGGTGAACTTTGCCAGGAATGCAAACATAGCTTACACTACAGGAAACCTGCATTTCAAGCATCTTCATATGAAAGTTTCCCATATGGCCCATTACTGGTACTTTAACTTCTTTTATTTGAATTAAAAAAAAAGGAAGTAGTTGCAAATGAAAATAAAAAGTTGTGATATTCCCTTATGTCTCCCTGGTCTCCATCAGCAGAACACACACTCTAGACACCTATGCCTCTAATATATACATCGGTCACAAACATTCACTCACCACATGCAGACAAAAAGCAGCTCCAATCCTGGTTTGGGAATGAATGCTCCCTGCACCCAATAGTACATTATCTGTAAAACATCTTCCAAAGATCAAATCTATCCCATGGTTCCTAGAAAAGGTCACATTTTGCAATGTAGCCTACAGAACAATGACATTTCAAGGATCAAAGAAAAGGTTAAAATATTCCTATAAATCTATTCTTGGGATTTTTAAGTATTTCCTACGCAAAGGGAAATGTCATTTTTCTCATGAGCAACTAAGGGCTGTTTGATCGGTAATGGGTCTGTTAGGTTTTATATGGTAAAAAAAAGATGCACTTCACTCCCAGACTCATGCAAATGAAACCTAATTTAATTTTAAACCTCATTTATTTATTTAGATTTAATCCAAAACTCCCACATCAAAGTAGACAGAAAAACAACAAATACTACCGAGGCTTTAATAAAAAGAAATTGCAGCAAGTCAAAATAAAACTCAGAGGAGCAACTTCTGCATAATGCTATAAATTATGGCCTTGTAGAGTAACCCAGCCCATGAAATCCTTTACTCACTCAGGCTGACTCCGAGTGAACACCGAAGATTTAATTCAGTCGCTTAATGCTCCGTAAATCCGAGCCAGCGTTGAATTTTGAGATTTGGAGCTGGATGGTTAGAATTACAGCACTGTGGTGGAGCAGCTTTTGTGGAGAGAAAGCACTCAGTTCTCTCTCTAGGCTCCCAGGAGTCCATTTCCAGGTTCTAAATGAAATGAGTTTATGGCTCCCACTCACTCCTTAATTGGCACTAAATTACACTCACACAGATGGCAGATACTGTACACGGGGGACAGAAGGTGGCAGCCTAGAAGAGAAGACTTGAAAAAAATCTCATTCTTTTTTTTTCTTTTTAAATGGCATGGCAGCCCATCTCTCCAAGCTTGTCACAAGGGTCCTTAGCTCATTTTCACCATTCTGAACTTAACAGAGTCTTCATTTGAAAAGGGGCAGCTTAGGGAACCTTTCTAGCTCTAGATCAGAAGGGTGGCCAGTTACATACCAAATGGGTATGAAATAAGTTGGTAGGTCTCAGACCAGTTCCCACTGAGACCAGTGTCCATGTAATAAAAACTTAAACAACTTCAACACTCATTGGTGCTGTCTTGTTGGTAGTCTTGCTGGAGTGGCCATGAGGCACTGAACTATCATCCTCTGATCTGCCAGAGCAAAGATAAATGCACATTAGCGGGGAAAGTATGTCCTGTCTCTGATCATTTTGCTCTGAGGATAAAAAAAGACCTCCGGCCTATAGGACAGCTGTCAATGCATAAAATATGTTAATTCGCAAAATGAGCACAAAGACCTCTGGGGCAAAGTATATTTGGGGGTCTAATCTTGATGTTGGGTCAAAAAAACAACCTCATGCAGGGTCAAAATTAGTCTGTTGGAGAGATGGGAAAAAATTCCATCTCATCTGCATTAAATAAATCTGCAAACTCACCACATTTTTATAAAACTGGGTAACTGAATCCCTGACTTCCCAATATGCTTTTGTTAATGTGGAGGGTGTGAAAACTCAGATGGATGTGGCCTGAAGTTTTGTGGGTGTACTGACAGAGTTTCGCTCAAAATGTAAACCTATTACCTGAGAAGTTCTGTCCAGACTGGGTAGAACCAACAACTGATTGCTGGCGGCTTCTCTTGCTGTCTATAGCTAGGTATCTCTCCCGAATTCAGGTACTTTGTGGAAAGCAAGTTTCAAAATGGTCAAGATATTTATGACCATCCTCTGTATCACATCTGAATTCTGCTTACAGCATAAAACGTCTGTAGCCAACTAAATGAAGACTTTTAAGATTGAAGTCTTGATTTTAGATAGAATACTTATCAAACGTTTCTGATACTATCAGGTTCCTTAAGTAAAACTTTAATTTCTCTTATATAGCCAGTTGGAATAATTTTCCTCTTTAAACTTTTTTCTTTTTTGTATCACCCTCACGTCTAAGTCACATATCAGTAAATAATGCCAGAATTTGTCCATACCTTGGTTCTGCCTCCACTGAAAGCTTTATTCTTGCACTGTTTCATTTCTCAATTCTTACTTTTATAGTTTTCCTAGTCCCCCCCCCCCACATTTCTAAGTTCCAGAGTTTTTGAATGCTGCAACCAGACTTTTCTTTCTCTTTGTCCATAGGAAGCAAAACCATCTCTGCCCCCATCCTTCAAGTTATCTATTTTTGGAGTCAAATTCAAAATTGCCCCCTGAGTATTAAAAACGTTCCATGCATTTGTCCAATACCATCCCTTTGAGGCAATATACAACAAAATGGGATTTGTTGGGTTGTTATTGGAAACCAAATTATATTAGTCCTAATGGCTTCTGTAATACCCAGAAGGCAGCTTTGGACAGAGGGGCCATGTTTATGTAAAGCAACTGTCTTTGCACATTTAATTAAACTACATCTGCATTACAACAGAAAGTCAATCTAAGCTAAGCAATTTCAGCTATGTTATTCAAGAATAACATAGCTGGAGTTGATGTACTTAAGTCAAGTTACCTTGGGGTCTACACCATGGGGAGTTGACAGGAAACACTCTCCTATCGACTTCCAAACCAGAAGAATAAGGGGATAGAGTAAGAGGGTTGACTAGAGAGCAGTCTGTAGTTGATTTGACAGGTCTTCACTAGACCCGCTAAATCTACCACCAGTGGATCAATCTCAGAGCATTGATTCCTGCAGTAGTGTAGATGTAACCTTTGAAAAGCCTATTTCTCTAGGCCAGCTGGGGTAATGTGCACTGCCTTATGCTTACAAGACAGCCAAAATGTGAACAAAAGAAAAATTCCAAATTCCAGCACAGCACCAATATTTACATCCAGCTGTGAATAAAAAAGGGTAAGAAGGTTAAAAACAAGGCTATGTTATTTTAGAATTGCCTTCATTACTTCTGCTAGACGGTTTTGCTATGTCATATAAAATGTATTCTGTCCCAATTTCCTAAAATAAATACACAAACTGGTCTACGGCTTGTCATCCAAGTTCCATTTCCAGTCATCTGGGGACATTGTGCAGAGTGTATCTTGCAATGACCCTGTTGATATACAGAGTGGTTTTTGGCACGTTAGGCTGAGAGCTCTTTATGTTTTGCCTTACAGTGATTTGCTGCTTAACATGTGACAGATTTGTGGTGACATATGAACTTTGAATTTAAGGAAATTCTAAAGGGAGATATTTATTGACAAGCATCTGTCTTTGGATCTGAAAATTTCCTCATTCCATGGTAAATCAACAAATAAACCGAGAAAATGCAAGACGACAATATAGTCTTTAACACAAGAGAGGAGGGTTTATGGGCAGATCATCTTGCAGGGATTAATTTACAATACAACCTTTCTGTCAGAGAAGCAGGAGTGCTCATTTCCCGCTTTCTATGGGAGCCGTGGTATTTACCTTTCATACTGAGGGTTACATCTTCACCTCCTGTGGAGACAGGCTGAGCAGGGAGAAGCATCTACGAGGATTTCAGCAAAGGGAAAGTTATCAAGGATGCAGAGAAGAAAAATCAATCTTTCCCTCTCCCTAATGAATAAGCCATAATCCTACCTATATGTAATGTAAAGGGATCTTTAGTCCTTACAGTGCTGCCTGGATTAAAAGGAGATTAATATAAAAAATTGGGTGAGATATTAAGGTTCCCGTATGTGTGTAAAACATCTAAAGTACTTGAGCTATGTAGTTTGGGCTGAGAGGTAATTTGCAACACTCAAGGCTAGCAATGAAAAAAATCACCTGCTTACCCGCAGCTGCCTGACTAAAAACTTTATAATCAACAGTGATGTGAGAAATATGCTCTGTACCTCACTGGGCTGGGCAAAAGTTTACAGCGGAAATCTGAAGAGAGACCTGACTGTCCTGTTCTTTTTGGAAAGCTCAAGTGTAAGTAAAACTTAAGAGAAGAGACAAGCAGAGAACAACTATGCGATGACTCCCATGAACTGTGAGGCACAGCTTTTCAGCTTGCACAGAGGAGAATCAAGGAGGTGATGCTTTTATTCTGCTGTCCTGACTGAGGAAGATGACAGTGAAGATGAGGAATGGAGGGGGAAGGGCAGCAAAGGACTCAGAAGTGGTCTAAATAAATCAGCAGCCAAGTTGGATCTTTATCCTGATTGGGTCCTCAAGTTGCAACCAGAATACGAGCAATTAATAAAGAGGCCCGATTCAAATCAGATCTTTGTTGAACTGTAATTGGGTGATACTGCAAAAAGCAACATGAATTCTGGAGGAGATAAGGGAGAAGAGAGCCATTGGAATAGCTCATGGAAAAAGTGGTGCTGAAAGCTTTGATAGGAACATGGGCACAGGAAGAGGAGACATAGAAAATCTATGGTACTTCAGAGACATATATTTCCATGTTATCTATGTGCTAAATATAGCTGGAAATTGATAGAACCCGTCTTGTTTTTTAAATTCATGAACTTGAGAGAGAACTAGTAGACCGGGGCTGAAAAGGTGTAAGAATGTCAAAGTCTTAAGAATAAAGGTTCTTCAGATAAGAACTCAGTCCTATAATTCCACACGTTTAGAAGGAAGAATCCCTGAATAGGGGAAAGAGAAGCCGGCAACTTGGGAAACTGATCTCCAACTGGGAACATGGTGTGCTCTGCCCCTCCTAATATCAAAGATCTACAGTGGGACCAAGTTCATAGACAACTGCTATATGGGAGAGAGATCCAGAACTGTCAAGTGTGATTGGAACAGCCCTGAAAAGTGCTAATGAAAAGAGACTTGTGTGGAATTGGAAACCTTGGTGGATGTGTCTCATTTGAAGAACTGTAAGAAAAATCAAGTTGAGGCATGACTAATGGCCCTGGTTCAAGTGCCAAGTGTGATCTTTGCAGCAACCAGCAATTAGAAATGCTCAGTTTTAAGAGTTGACATGAAGCTTTAGAAAGCCAGGTAGATTCTTGCTGAAGGAGTGTTCACAGAAGCTGCCAAAAGGAAGTTTTTAAAATGAAGATACACAGGAATGACACACAGGAGAAACTGAATACCAGGGAATCACATGTACAAGTATTCCACAAACCAGAGGACACAGAACATCAGAAGAAACTGTTCCATACAGTACACAAAGAATAAAGTAGAATAAACTAGGAGCTGTAATAAAAGACACAGACCTTTTAAGCCAGAATGACACTGCTTTCAGCAGCCTTGGAGTGTGTTTTCAGTTCTTTCTTTACACAAAAGATGCAACCATGTTTCAAAATGAAAGAAAGATTCACTGAACGAATGAATTTAAGAGAAAACTAGAAAGAAGTTACAGATAAAGAGCTAAGAGGGGATCTTGAGCACTTGGAAATTCAGGGAGTAGAAAAAAACAGTCCAAATAAGGTCGGCAGAGTTTCCTGAGGGCATGTCTACACTTGCACCCTCTTTCGAGAGAGGAATGCAAATGAAGACATTCGAAATTGCAAATGAAGCCGGGATTTAAATATCCTGAGAAAACCCATCTCTCGAAATAACTGGTAAACCTCATTTTATGAGGAATAAGGGTTATTTCGAGAGAAGGGTTTTCTCTCAAAATAACCGCATCTTAACAGTGTCTGTTATTTCGAAATAGGGCTATAACGTGATTATGCAAATGAAGCATGGGCTATTTAAATCCCGGCTTCATTTGCAATTTCGAATGTCTTCATTTGCATCCCACTCTCGAAAGAGGGTGCAAGTGTAGACATACCCTGAGTGGTGGATCGTGTTTAGATTTGAGTCTGACAAAAATTGTGTAAAGATAGACGGTTTCCTATGTGATGTGGGCAGCAGTGGTTTAACAAACTGCAGAACATGGAAGATAGCTTAAACTGTAGCAGAGAGTATGGTATTGCATGCATCAGGACAATGAAGACAAAAGGAGCACCTACGCAGAAGAGATGGAAGACACAGTGATCTGGTCAAATGTGTAGCTGGCACACACAGAATCTCTTGCAAAGAGTTTACAAAGAGAAAGGGAAAATGTGAATTGAAGGCATCTTTACTGTGTGAATTAGAAAACCTGGAGAGCTAAGAAAGTGCCCTTAGGCTGAAAATTTGGACAAGAAGATGCAGGAAGGCCACTGCATCTTCAGAAGGGACAGGTATGTGCTCTTCAGACTTTCATGGTGTGCTGAAAGTATGTGGGTGTTTATGAACTGAAATCAGGCTCATCAATTAATACCTAGGAATTCCTGGAAGTGAATAAATCATAAGAGAAGGGCACAGTTTCTCTGAAGATTAAAGATGAATTGTCAAAGCTTTAAAAAGTTAAAAGTTTATTTATTTCCTTAGTGTCATTTCTCCCGCCCCTCCTTCTCCTTCAGCTGGTACTCTTGGACAGTGGGAAGAAGATACAAAGTTGTGAACATTACCATCAAACATAGAAAAGGATAACCCTGCTGCCCTTCTCTTAGGAACTCTGGCTTCTACCTTAATGATTAGAAGGGGTTTGAAGACAGAATGATGAGAGATTTTAACCCCAGGCCTCCAAAAGCCAAGAACAATGGGTTGTAACTGAAGAAAAGAGACATACAGCACCACAGAGAGACTAGTAGATAAGCCTGTTGCTTCAAGAGCTTCCATTATGGGAGGAGACATTCAAGTTATGCTGATCAGAGAAGGTGAGGGAAATCAGAAAGGTAGAGAAATGCATTATTGAAGCTTACATTATGGCTTTCCTCAGACAATGGCAATTATACTGAAATACAAAACACCCCCAATTAGGGGACCCTTGAAAGAGTATTGTATTACAGAGAAGGAAGAAAGTGTCTCTGTCTAGAATTTTGCTGGTACTTGTGGGAGGGTACGTCTACTGAGGCATTATTTCAGGATACAGTACTTCCAGTATCCCAAAATAGCTATTCTGCATCTTTTGAACAAGCCCATTCAATTTTGCATAGTGCAAATTGCGTTGCTATTTCGAGCTAAGGGTGCTGTGTAGATGCGCCCAGAGAGAGCTACTCATTAGCAATGGCAGGATAGATGCTTTTTTTTTAATGCTGTACAGAAAACACAATATGTGCGCACATGCACACATGCTAGAATAGTTTAGATCTTTAGGCCATTGTAGGTCAGATTCCCATTGGAAATTATTCTTATTTTTGATGTCAAATTTAAAAAAAAATATTTGTGGCTAGAATTACGGACTGTAGACCAGGGGCATGCTGGATTCCAGTTCCCTGTGAGCAACCAGGCCTCGCCATGAAAGCCCGGTTAAGTCAAAGCATCATCGTACAGCTCATGTTATCCATCAGTAGAACTGAGTATAAAGTAGGAACTTCATTAAAATCAGATGCTGCAGATGACTGGAACTTTCCTGGGGAAAGATATTACACAACAAGAAGGGAATCTATGCACTGAGAAAACCTGTCCTGAAACGAAAAGTCGGGACGTTTGACCTGCTGCATTAAGCTAAGGGTCAATAACAAATTAATGGGATCAGTGGCCCCATTACTCTTCCTATAATGAACACCAGCTCAAGCAAACCTTCCTTCCTGAGATAGTTGAAGACATTTTATATTGGCAGCAATTTTACCTGATAGAATGTGGAATCATATAAAAGTGATTTAAAGGTATTGAATTCAAGCCATCCTCTCAAAAGCATTGCAGAGGATAAATTGGCACAGTAAATTAATGCACTACCCTTCAACCTCTGGAGAACCAGATGAAGTCACCAATGAAATAAATTAGGTGGCAATTATATAGTCCTTGGTGAATATTTGTCCACATCACAGAAATCACACAGTATGGTGGCAACACGCCACAATTGGCAGCATCTGATCAGAAATAAACAGAACTGGGATAGATAGGAAATGCTGCTGGCATGGATCAGTCTCATTAGCAGAGTTGGAGAAAAAAAGGATGCAGAAACACGACTGGTATAGTAGGAGTGCTGTAGCTCAGCACAGAGACATATTGGCATAGCTATGCCTATGGAGCCCAGGGCTGGAATATCAGGGCTTGCTACAGTTCAGGAGTGAGGTGGTTTGGCAGAACAGTGGGAGAAATCTTGGCCAGCACCTGTCTCTTTTGCTTTGGTCATAGCTATGAGTCCTGCATTTTCCTGAGCTCTTTCACTCACAGGTTTGTATTAAAACCAAGCATTGCTGTTAGTGTTAGCCAAGCCAGATGTTGCTATCACCAAAGTCTGGTAAACTAAAAAGAAGTGACTAATCAATAGTTTCCCAGCAGACTGCAAAGTGAGCCAGCTGGAGTCCCCCTAGTGTATCTGCAGAGAAATATTGCAAGGGAATAAGCAATGAATCACCTGACCAGCAACATCTGAAATATATTATGACAAATTTGAATGTAAAGTGACAGATTTTCAAAAGTACTCAGCACCTATAAACGAGAGCCACATTTCAAAATAGTCCATTTCCTGCTTACACACCCAAATGAAGTGGCCCACTTTTCAAAAGTGCTTTTGTGGAAGCTGGTGGATGCTGAGTGCTTTTGAAAAATCTTGCCCAAAAGGGTCTGCTTGGGACAAAACAAGTTTTTTGTCCTGGAATTCAGATCTCCCACTGTGAGTTAAATCCTGCTTGGGACAAGAATAGGATTGCCAGGTGTCTGGTTTTGAACCGGACAGTCTAGTATTTGAGCTTTCTGTTTGGGAAACAAATTGAGAAAATATAAATGTCGAGTATTTTCTAAATAAGATGTAATGTAGATTGTGATGTAATGTCAAGTGTGTCCGGTATTTTTGTTGAAACCATCTGGCAACCCTAGACAAGAAGCAATATCCTAGCTGAACTGGGAAAGAACAAAGTAATATTAAGAGCAGCAGCAGCAATCTTGTCTGAGCATGGCAGGGCTGAGACCCCTTGAATGGAAACAGGAAGCATGAATTACAACCACATACGCTGCTAGAGGGCTGCTTTAAACAAACACATATCACAGAAATCAAGCACCGAAGGAGTTAAACAATAAACCTAAGGAATACCACTCCATTTATTTCTTATCTGTTTCGATGCACTGCAGGTTGGGCAGAGGGAGGAAGAAACCTGTGTATAGATATACTAATCTCCAATTCACTTGTGGCAGTCATGCATAGAATGGGAGGAGAATAAGCATGACAACAGTGTGCACCCACAGTGTGGTAGTGTGGTGATGCACAAGCACTGGGCAGCACATGTACATTCCTTTTGCTTTGAGATCAGGGACTTCTCTCATATATTGCCATCACATTTTTTTTTTTGCCAAATCTACTCTGTATTCTGTACCGGGAGCCATCTACTCCTTTCAATGAAAATACAAAACAAATGCTTCAAGGACTTGAAAAATTTGTATCCATAAGGCACTTGAAGTCTTTGGACATCCTGATGCAAACAAAGTCACAGACAACCAACTAACCAGAGCCTTCTCTCTACCAGAGACCACACTGGCTGTGAGACTGTCGTGTTAGATTGCTAGAGAAATAAAAGATTTTAAGTGTATACAATCTAGGCAATTTTTCATTAGCTACAGATTGGGCTCACCTGCCAATTGGGCTCACTTCAACATTTGTGATTCTGTGCATTTTGTACTGTGAATTTACTTAAGTTATTAAATCTTACTCAGAAACCAGAGCAATGATTGAAACACTGAGCATAAAGCTCATATAACTCTCTGATAAAGAGCAACTCAGATGAGAGGAGTGACAGATGCTACTAAAAAAGAGCTAGAAGTTATATCACATATTTATTTATATATATACACATGTGCGCGCACGCACACACATTCACACTCATATTCCTTCCCTTCTCACAACACAACGGGCTTTACACTATCCAGAACTCAAATGAGAAATGAGCAAGATTTTACTGAGAATTTCCATTTACATAATTGCGAACTTCTGTGCTTCACCAGTGAAATTGCTTAAAACGGCATGAAATTGAACCCCCCCCCCCAACGAAAATGAAGGCAATCTGACAGGTCTGATAATGCAAGTATTGATACAGTGATTAGACAAGATTACACTCTGCTATTTAGAGAGTAATAGTTCATAATTAGGGGCGCAAGAGTCTCTGCTGAAAATTTTAAGTGGCTTCCCACTGAATGCACTACAAATATCATTGAATTCCATTACTGTTTCATAGCTCAGAAAAGAGATTTGATCATATACTGGGGAGCCCTAACAAATACTTTACGTGATAAAAAAGTAAACGTATTAACTTTGAATAATTCCCTGCTTATCTCCAGGAGCCACACAATAGCAAAATTGAGATGCTGAAAACGATAAACCACGTCAGTGAAAGCCATTGCCCTCTCCTCAAACTCAACCATTCATTATTTAGGAAACAGAGTTAGGACATGGGACAGAAATGGAGTTTTCCAACTGACTACTGGTTATACCATATTCGCATCACTGACATGATGTGAAGTAATCACGTGAGACTAATCCTTCTAGTTATTTTATTTGCTTTGACATTTCCATGCATGACAGCAGCAGAAAACACTCCGAGAAGAACATTTCTAGGATATCGGTGTTCTATCCAGGTGATTAAAATCACTTTGTCTTTGGCCTTGTCTTATGTAATACCACCTGAGGCAGTGTGCTATAATTGCCCGGCAATGCACAATTTTAAGTGTATCTTATTGCTGTACAATAGAATGGAACGCTCTTAAACTAATTCCTGTTCAAGTAATTAACCTATTATAAAGAAAAAATAAATCAGCGCACCAAGGTTATGCATTTAAAAGAACTCTGCTGTGTTTCTTTCATTTAAATTTCAAAGTGGATGTCAATGTTGTTTCAGATCTACAAAGACAATTATTTCATGCGCTGTCAGGTTACTTGCAAATCATCAGACATCCACCAGGGCCTACGATGATAGAGATTTCAAAGTGCATTGACATTCCACAATCTTTGCTCTGGAGTAACTAGACTGATTGGATTCCTGAATGTAGCTTTTGCTTATTAAACCTTTTCCCCCTTTCTCTAGATAAAATGAATAAATACACAAAACAGACACTTCATGTGATCCTGCAAGGGTTACCTGGGATTTGACCTCTAGAAATGTTGGTTGTCTCCAGACTGTCTTATTTGTTTTCATATAGATTAAATTTTATAGCCCTCATGAACAGGAGTATTCTGCAGGATTGACAACGTGTATGGTCTCATGATAACGCTCTTTTCAGATTTCCCTCTTCATGTCCCATCTTGTTCATCTCTCTGTATGAACAAGATTCTCCTAGACGCTGTCAGGTGGCTGAATATGCCAGAGCTACAAGATTCACCTTATCAACCAGTAGGCTAGCACAAGCCATTGAGTTTAAGGCGAGGGTTTCAAGGAGGGCTATGGTGCTTGCTGAATTTCAGTGGGAGTTGGGTGCCTATTCCTTTGGGTAGGCCTATCATGATATAACTTGCATTAAGCTCCTGAGATGACCTTTAAAGTTCTGGGGTTTGAAAATTAATTTTGATCCACAACAGCAAATACATGTTATCCCGTACATGGAGTGTGCCGGCTCCTGCAGTGCCAGACCGAGTCTCTCCAGGGTCCTACCCACAGGACAACTGCAATGACTGTGAGGGTTCTGAGACACCATTTTCCAGCATGCTTGGAGTCAGGGAAGGGATGGAATGGACTGGAAACTCTTGCTCAGGCCAGCTGGCAGTTTTCACATGGAGGGATAAGGCTTATCAGTTTACTGGGCCAACGGAGAGCCAAGGTTGCTCAGTCCCACAGGATACATCTATGCTGCAGCTGGGAGGTGTGATTCCTAATATGGGTAGACAGATTTGCGCTAGCTCAGCTCAACCTAGTGAGCTAAAAATGGCAGCGTGGATACGGAGGTATTGGCAACAGCGTGGGTTAGCCACCCGAGTCCAAGGTTGGGCGGCTAGCTCAAACTGCTGCCTGTGCTGCAACCTCCACTCTGCTAGTTTTACTGTGATAGTTTGAACTAAAGTAATGCTACAAGTCTGTCTACCTGCGCTGGGAATCACACCTTCCTGCTGCAGCGTGGACATGCCCTCAGTGGGGAGGGACAGCCTGACTCAGAGACGAAAGTTTTATTTCCAGTTTTGAGCTTGGGAACTATGAGGGAAGAAGTAGAACACCTGGGGGAGTCTCTGATTAACTCCCACTCTCCACAAAGGGAGTCTGATCTGCCCTGGGAAAGTTTCACAGATGAGGCTGCTCCAACTCTGTGAAGACCTACATCCAGCATGGCAGATATCTGACCCAGTGCTGGCTACTGAAAGCCAGCTGAGATCCCTGCAGGAATCCAGACCTGAGAGCCAGCAAGCTTGGTAAGACTCAGGCAGGATATGTGACCTACCCATGGGCAAACACATAGTAAAGGGACCCATTCTGTTTACACTGGTCAACATTCACAGTGCTGCAGCACTCATATCAGCATACCATCTACCTAGGCGGATGCCAGGAAGGGAGCTCGGAGATGGGAAATTTGTTGATTTGTTAGTATGTATTAGTTAACCCTAATAATTTCATTTCCTGCTTCCAATAAAGTTCCCCTTTGGGATGTATCATTTCTTTGCTATGGCTTGTTTTGATGTACGTTAGTGTTGCTTGTGTACTTCTATGGCTTTTGATACTCCTTGTCCATTAGTAGAATTGTTAATTTCCCCAAGAGAGATTACGCCTTGTATCTCAGACACGATGAGGAATCACCTTGGTTGGAGGCAGCAAGAGTCAGAAAAAGAACCTATAACCCAATGCACGAGAGAAGAGGGAAGAAGTCACTCCAAGAGCAAGCACCAGGAGGAAGCATGAGCCACACTTGGAGGATGGACTACACACCAGTAGTATGCTAGATGTTAGTAGGGTGACCAGGTAACAAGTGTGAAAAATTGGGATGCGGGTAAAGGGTACCTGATGACTATATAAGACAATGACCTAAATATCAGGACTGTCCCTGTAAAATCAGGACACCTGCTCAAAGATGTTAGAGAGGTTAAAAGCCTATTGTAAGACCTTGCCCAATGCAGAATTGTTTCCTGCACTAAGACTGAGTTTTGTACAGTCTAATGTTTAAATATTTTAAGTGATGGGACTTTTATTTCTTAATATGGAAAATTATTCTACATCTCATTGTCAGGAAGAGTTCTCTGATATTCAGCTTAAATCCTTTTCTTAAATATAACACCCACCCCATGCCTCACACACTCAGACTATGTCTACATGGCTCCCACTTTGGAATAGCAGGCGTGACCTACGACACACATTAATGTGTGGCACTGTAACTCCCCTGTGTGGATGCTGGAGATTCAAATTAAAAAGGTACCTAGTTCACATTAAAGTTTGTTAATGTGAATTATGTACCTTTTAATTTGTACCTCCAGTATCCACATGGGGGAGTTATAGCTCAGCACTTTAGTATGTGCTACTGGTAACCCCCCCCCCCACAGAATCTCCCCTCCCCATGCACCCTATAGGCCCAAATAGACAAGCCTTTAATTACAGTCCTTGGATCACCCTAACTAATTATTTTCCCTGTGTGGTGTTTGCAGCCTCCAAATACAGTTACAAAATGTTGCTGTGGTTGCCTTGCAGTCATTCATGTTTAGTTTTTCAAAGTCTGTGCTCGTAAGTCAACCCCACCAGCTCTTTACTAATTTCTGTTGCTTCTCTCAGCATGTGGTTTTAGTATTAACCTATGAACAAAGAAACAGACGTCAAAGAAAAATGTATTCTACATTTTTCCTCTTATCGTGGGTGAAGTGAGTTCTCTAATGTAACAGAACGCTGGGGAACAATGTGCCGTACCATGCCTACTTACAGCCCACACTATTGGACCACTACAGCAGGCTCCTGATATGCAACAAATGTACCATATGCTCAAGATTTGGATCAGAATGCACTGATCACCAGACTCTAAACTAAGGGGTGCCGGTGAGGCTGAAAGCCACAAGGAGTTTCAAGTTTTTGGCAGAGTATTTTATCTCTGCCATTTTTCTATCCCCCAGGCAATAGTTTGAACCTACTGTCTTAAAAAAACCAATTTGCTATATGCATAGGAAAAGCATATATAATAACCCCTCCCATACTCGCTTCTATCATCTTTAACAATAAGCTTCCTACCTCAAATATCACAAGACGACGGCTACTCTAACAGGGGAAAGTTTGAAGCTACATCACTCACATAAAACCAGCTGCAGGAGGTCATGACCCACCCCTCCTGAACTGCCAGAGAAGCACACGCTCCCTTCCACTGCAGCATGTGTCTTTCATTCAAAGAGGCCTCACTGACAGTCAGAGAGCGGCTTTGACTGCTAGTTGATGCAGAACAGATCTTATATAGGGCAACCTTTGGAAATGCAAACAAAAGACGCTTCTCCCTCGAGCACTGAATACAATTCCATATCCTAACAGGTGTCTCCAGTGCAGGCAGGTAATAAGGATGTGTGCACAGATCACAACAAAGAAGGGAGGGGAGAACTGATACTGCACCGCCGGATGGTCCCTTAACATACACTCCCTCCTCCTGAAACATATCAGAGGAACATTAGATTCTGTCCCACAGAGTGAAGAAAGTTCACCTCAAGCACATTTCCACCTTAATGAGACTCTTCTCTAGTTGCACCTCCTATTAGCAGATGGATAAATCCCAAAATGTAACAGTCAGAAACACTTTCCCTTTAACAACCTCCAGCCTCCCTAACCAGATTGTCAATAAACAGAGCATATTGCTCAGATGGACTAATAACGCAATCTTAATTCAATTGCCTAGAACCATTTTCTGTGCACACTCTATTAAAAGCAGCCACTCAGCTAGTAACGTGTTAGAAACCAGGACATGATCCCCTTTTGAAGGAGAGAAAGGAAATGTACAGACTTTGATTAGCTGACATCTGAGAGACAGCTCTCCTTGACAGCAAGCTTAAGAGTCACCAGTAATCCTGTGTCCATGTGCAATGCTGACAGGCGGAATCAAACCTGGGACCTCTGGAGCTTGGTACATGAGCCTCTACTACTTGAACTAAAAACCTGTAGAAAGGACTCATTCTCTCTCAATATGTGGTCTCAGTGCCACTAGATGGGACAGTACATCACACCCAGAAGGTGTGAACAGTGACTTCCAGTCACCCTAACAGTGTGATCAACTTGTTCTTGCCCTTGACTTTCCTTTTAGCCTTACAATTCTTAAATTGATTCAAGCTCCTGAGACACACATGTCCGACACACTTTTTCAATAAATTGTACAGATATTTGCATTGAATGGGAAATAAGTCAACGACACACACGTAGGGACTTGTTAACATTCTTTCCACTTTCCTGTTTCCCAGGACTAGCGTGTAGAGAGAAACATACTCCCCAAGGAGAGAAAAGGCAATTTCAGTTGGCAACCTGCTCTGACACAGGTGCCTCTTCTCTTTCTTTATATCAAACTTCTTGGTTGATTTTTATTCACTATGTGTTGTGTTAACATTCACTTAGGTCACTAACCGGGGAATGTTTATGAGCAAAACTTGGAATGGGGAAAGTGGGAGAAGGAACCAGACTCCACTCATGTTAAGTTTAAAGTTTGCTCTTCCTATTATTTAAAGCCAGACTGCCAGAAGCCATGGGCTGCTGCACAACAAGGGATTATCTTGCACAGGCGGCACCTTTGTAGTTCATGAGTTTCAAATCAGTTGCAACGAGGGGACCTGAGGCCCATCAACAGACATAGTGCTTGGGGCCAGGAAAGTCCAAAGAGCTGGCTGACTCCTCCATCTGTGCTCCAGATCGAAGGCATATACAAGGGGCCATGCAGAGAGTAGATTACATTCCATATGTTATTAGTCGCCCTGGTTCGGAGTGGAAACTATGTTTGAGGTTAGGCACTGTGACTAAAGCACAGACACACAGGCCTACAACTAAGTTTTTCATTGCATTTACATCCAGGCTTTCAGATCTGTGCTGTGTGAGTGACCTGGGAGCTCTATGATTTCTCCTCTGATGGATGCATAGATTCAGTACCATGACAAGCTTCACATCTCCCTTAATCTTCTTTCACTAACTGTCACACTGGAGATCCATCCTGTCCCCTCTAGGGCATCCTTCCCTTCTTCCCCTACTCCTGTCGGGTATCAATATGCTTGAGAAAACATCAAACTATTAAGAACTTCTCTGAAGGTAATGGGACTGGATGGCCCATCGTGACCAGTTGTGATTGATTCATGTTCTATTCACGGCAGAAAGCTCTCTCCAGCTCTGAGCCTGGTAGCATTAGCTACCTCTTCATTATTTTGCTTGCTTAATTTTTTAAATATTCAATATAAAATAGTCTTTAGTTTGGCATTACCTTTGGGGGAGGAACTTGCAGTACATTATCTTGCACGCTGTCTGGGTAGTGTCTTGGCCTTGCAAATTACTTTTCTTTTCCTCTGGCATCTTGATGAGCTGTTGGGTAGAACTATGGTATTTGAGAGCTTGAAGCAATATTTCCACTTTTGAAAGCTCTCTCACAATATGACCAGGAGCCAACACTGGAGAAAAAGGCCGGTGAGTCAGCAACTAAACCAGGAGAGCTCTCTGCATTAGTCAGTACAGCCACAGTGCAGTCACTTTTTCAGGAATATGTTCAGAAACAGAAGCTGTGTACTTATTACCAGCTCTATTGAGGGAGCAGTTGCAACACCTCTGGAAAGCACCATTTATTCAAACACTATATTGGAAAGAATAAAAAAGAATTAGCTGAATTTAGGGCTTGTGACAATGAAGCACTGAATAGATCTGGCGAGAGTCAGGCACAATGGGGAAAGAAACATTGCAAGCTTCCCTTTCAAGTCCTGCCAGTCATGTGCCACACCACAGCCTGTTGTACCAATCTCAGGGTCTCCATACTGTTCTTCTAGTGCACCTCAATCCTGACCTTCAACATGCCCTGAGCCTCTCTTTTAGCAAAATAAAGTGGTACCCAATTATTGGGAAAGACAAGTGATGATACAAAGCATTCAGTAAGTTCCAGGTTGAGGCCCCAAACTCATTTTACTTGTGACATGCTCAGAATTTGAGCCTAGTTTTGTGTAGTAACTCACTGCAACACTTACACCTCTCAGAAACTAATAAAAAATGGGCCAGCATAGAGATGTACTTGATAGGCAGAAATTTAGCTGAATGATCTTGCATACAGATAAAATGAGGAAAAAAATTGAAAAAAAGAAAAGTGTCTATCAAAATCCAAGTATGATAATTATCAAGGATTTAATGGAAACTCACTCATGCCAAACTGCATGTTAAGAAATTAGACAGAATGGTGAATATTTTAATACCAGATATCCCTGGGAGGGTCAGGGGAGAGAGATCATTTTTTTTCCTTAAAAAAAGAATCTCATTTGAAAAGTTGCATTTGTCCATGTCCTGAATATCTGGTGACACTTCCAGCAGGGATCTGCAGCAGGTCCAACCTCTTATAATATCCTAATTAAATGGCTGTTATTCATACAAGGGAGATGCTGTGATACAAGTGACACTCCAGATAACATGACAAGCTAGTCTGGTCTGTGGATAGCAACTGCTCCGATAAGTCAAATCTAAGTGAAAAGTGGAAATTTGCAACACAAGTAAAGTGATTACAGAGGGATAATTTCTCCTTTACCTCTGTGTGTTGACAATGTGGCCTAGTATGCTTTAAGTGGCTGCCAAAGAACACCCTGAGATTAGTCTATATACTTCCTCCTGTAGTGTATTACTGTGCATGTACATAAGCAGTAAACAAAGGGCAGCAGATTCTGCTCTGAAATACCTGGATGGACTCTTAAAGTTATTACAGAATTTTGATTAGCCCAACAGACCTGGATCAACTCTTAATTGTATAGAAAAGAGCTAGCAGCAGTATGAAAATCATTATATTTTAAGCAACCGACTGACACTAGAGTGAGCTGAATGCAGTCATGGGGATCTAGACTTGCTAGACTTTTTAGCATATGGTGAGAGAAGATTTTTCATACATTTTAAATCTAGACAGGTAGCAGAAGAAAACCTAATTTGCTGGCTGTCTAGTTGGTCACCTAAAAATTTCAATATTTGGAGTTAGCAGTCTCGGCCTGAAAAACTGAACCCCATATTTCTCTCAGCTTGTTTAGTTTTGTCTTCTGCAGTGCTGCGGATCTGGAAAGGTGTTGGAGCATAAGGAACAAGAAAGAATTTGAAGTGATGGCAGAAACCAAAAATTCTCTGCGCTCGCATCCACAAAAACTGCCAGCAATGTGAAGATCACCAGCCAAGTGCAGGTTCCAGGAAGAAAGCAGCATATTAATCTATTCAGACTTCAGTGGTTCAAGAGCCAAATTAGCAATCAACATTACCCGAGCCACAGTCATGTGAATTCATTATTTCATTTACTACAGTAATATTTAGTGTATTTATCTAGCTATCTGTCCTTCCATCCATATATTGTTCTCACAGCAAAATGACTGACCAGGTATTATTATTTTATCAGCTACAATTGTTTCATAACATAGTAAAAGCATCCTGATTGGTTAATAATTGAATCACAGAGTGTTTGAATACCATGTACCGCAAAGAGATGCAAGAGACACATTAAAGAGCACCATCCAGAATGCTTAGACTTGCCAGATGCTTTCACCAAAAATCCAGAACATGGTAGGAAAAAAACTTGGTTGAGCAAAAAATCCCAAATCAAACCAAAACAACAAAAAAGGGAGACCAAACTTTTTTTTTTGCTCAAAAAAAGGAGACAAAAGTTGTTGAGCAAAAAAATGGGAGAACAAAAAAAAGGTCGTTGCGCCTTTAAGAATCCTCACGCGCCTCATTTCACCCCGCCCACACCGTCCAAGAAAAACAGAAAATACCAGACATTTTATATGTCCAGTATTTACTGTTTTTTTTAACGGACAGGGGCCAGAAATAACGGACTGTCTAGGCGAAAACTGGACACTTGGCAACCCTAAGAATGCTTAGGCCAGTGAAGACCGCCTTCCTCAATGGGTGCATGGCCACTCAGGGGAGTGACTCCACCTCGTGAGTCCTCTAACAGTCATCAGTTGTCGCTAGTCCCTGCTCAGCTGAGTTTCTCTTAACATGCCATGGAGCTTGTGCTGCTCTAATACACCATTGCCAGTATCATGGCTGGACTGGCCCAAGTTCCATGGTGTGCCCGATCAAAGGGGACAAGACCACCACTGAGCCTTTCCATTATGGTAGAAGGAACTAGAAGAACCTATTGTAAAAGCCTGTTGTGGCAGTTGGGAACCACTGATTTCTAATGTCATCAAAAAATAACAACCAGACTGGACTGAAAGGAGCAGGGGAAAGGGAGGGACAAACACCCACAGCAACTGAGATAGATGCAGTTACATAATTAGGAGATGTAAATCTAATATCACAGTCTAACATCTCCAGCTGGCTCCCAGAGTTAACAGAGGGTTTAATTGTCACTGTAAAAGCAACCATGTTAATTCTTATTTTCAAGGACGGTGATAAACCATTGATTCCCCAAACAGCAAAGACTTAAGAATGTCCAACTCTTTTTAAACAGAAAGCAGGCCTCTGGAAGGCTGAACAACTGAAGCAGAGAAGTCATATGTCAGGAAGAACAGCAGGAAGAGCTGTTGCCCTTTGCCCCCAAGTTCTAGGGATGCCATTAGCTTAGGGAATGAAGATCAGAAATGAACATACTGGAACCTCCCCATGTGACTTATATGGGTCCACCCAATCCTTACCCCAACCTCAAAGAGAGTATCCTATCTTCTTACTCCTTTTAAACCCATCATCCTAAGCCCTGACTAGGGTTGCCAGGTGTCCGGTTTTGAACTGGACAGTCTGGTATTTGAGCTTTCTGTCCAGGAAACAAATTGAGAAAATACTGAACATATAAATGTCCGGTATTTTCTAATTACGTTTTTATTATTATCATGAGTATCAGTATGTAATTGCGTACTGCTTGGCTGGTAGATACGTTCACACTGCATGAGCGTATCTACCAGCCAGGTAGTACACAACTATGCAGTAGAGAGGACGGTGGTGGGGTCGGGGTGGGATGGAATTCCCAGGGCCAGACTCGCTGATGAGCCCTGCTGGGACCATGTGTGGGACAGGCAGCACCTCGGGATCTGTGTGCACCTGGGCCAGCCCTGCTCCCCGCCGGCCAGTTTCCCCCTTCCCCCCCCGATCTCCTCCGGCCAGCCCCGCTCCCCCAACCCTCTCTTGGCCAGCCCTGCTCCCCGCCGGCTGTTTCCCCCTCCCCCAATCTCCC
The DNA here is from genome assembly GCA_032595735.1 of Pelochelys cantorii. Classification (NCBI taxonomy): domain Eukaryota; kingdom Metazoa; phylum Chordata; order Testudines; family Trionychidae; genus Pelochelys; species Pelochelys cantorii. The sequence goes on along the minus strand of CM064329.1, from coordinate 56,588,541 downwards.
CCGGCCAGCCCCGCTCCCCTCCTGGCTGGTCCCCCCCGCCCCGATCTGAGATCAAGTGTGTCCGGTATTTTTTTTAAACCATCTGGTAACCCTAAAGCCCTCAACGTCTCTTTCTTCTTTTTGGATCCTCCGCTGCTACACCAGTTCCCAGCAGACATGCCTAAGCTAACAGTCTCTGCTGAATCATAAGATAACAGATTGGCGTTGTAACATTTTGCCTCCTCTGACCAGATTCCTATTTTAATTATGATGGGACAGCACAGAAGAGAGATTTTGTGCTGTTGCCCTAATGCTCGGGCACAACTGTGAAAGGTCAATAATCACTGGAACTCATCACCTTAGTACTGCAGTGTCTAAAAACGCCAATAATAAATATACAGTAGTTGTCCTTTAAAAAACATACCAAGATTAGAAGAAGAGTGTTCCTAGAGCCGCGCTGAATGCCATCAGTGAACAGGTTTTAAAAGAAGGCTGTTCAGAAACCCCGATCTCTACAGTGTCCCAGCAGGGGACCAGTTAGATACAGTAGGAAACAGATACAGCAACGCCACACAGGAGTGGAGGACCTGAAGTGAGGGATATAATGCAACTCAAATTGTAGTGGGAAACATAGGTGGGCAGAGTGCAATTACTCAAACTGGAATCTAGCCAGAGCCAGGGGTTAAACTCCTCAGCTTCTGAGACCTGCCATGGGTTCTTTCATGGCCAGAAGATTTCAGGACCTCCCTTTCAAATCTGACTGGAAATACCATATTGTGGTAGGGAAAGGCAGGTACACTTCAGGGCACTGGCGCAGCCATGGCAGTCTGTGAAGCCACATCTCTTTCCCTCTCCTGCGCTGAGAGAGGTGGTATGGGAAGGATGATGCAAAGCCAAGATTATATTAAATATGTTCAGGTGCTTGGCAACATCAGTGCACCATTAATGGCATTCCTGTCCTCTCCATGGCAACACATCGATATTGTATTAAAACATGGAGCAGTGCAAGTTTCCAAACAATTGCTGAAAAACACAAACAAGGCAGAAGGAGCCAAAAGAAAAAAAAAGAAAAGAAAAAGGGGGAACCGAGAAAGGCCAGCTTTCAAAAGGTGGTGTGGAGATTTCATTTCATTACTAGTTCTTCTCCAACAAATCTTCTGTTCCTGACAGCAGGGTGGGAGCATGTGAGGGGGTAGAGGAGATACACACAGAAGTTTCATTTTGGTTCAGAATTGGCGGCAACACTTCACTCAAATCTAGTTAATTTGTGAAGCTGCTGGAGTGATTGATGCTCTGGGAAGCAGCAGCTTTCCTTGCAGCTCACAGAATTACTATTAGAGAGCTAAAGAGCCCAGCATTGCTTCCAGGGGCCCTGGCACAGAATACAAACATGGGATTTCTCCCTTCACCAGCCGCCAGCCCTCCTCCCCACTCTCCCCACCCCCCCTATTTGAGTTACTTTGAAGGAGCCTCTGCCTAGGAAACAAGAGACTTCGGAAAGAAAGGCTGGCTGCCTAAATGTTGCATGCAGTTCAAACACGGGGACACATGTTGATGGGTACGTGCCTGCCTTCCAGAGAAGGAATTAGCTGGGGGCAGGAACGCCTCACGTCAGCAGAGATTTGCAGGAGAATGGAACGTAGATCTGTGTGGTTTTAATCTGCAAAATGAAGTTGATACGCTGCCTATCACTAGTGCGCTAGACTGAGAAACACTGATGCATTCATTCGGCAGCATGGGGGCCGGGAAGGACAGATGGCAGAAGACCCCTTCCCATCTGTCAAACCTCACCAAATGCCTCCCCCAAGCCATATAAAAAGATGGGGTTATCCGCTAGATTATAGAGGGATGTCCTTCCTCCATGCAGAAACTCCCCTCTTCCCCAAAGCCATCTTCCATCTTGCCACAGGCCACACATTTGTCAGGGCAAATCTCCTGCCTCTTCAATGGCAGAGAGAGAAAGAGAGATGGCCCGGCTTTCATCTTGCAGCTAGAATTCCAAAGGGAGGCATGCAGAAGGGGGTGGGGGAAAGGAACAACATTTTGACAGTGTGCAATAATGAAAAGATGACAGAAGCCTCAGACGGAAGAGCAAAGAGTCTCTCTGCTTCCCATGCACAATGATGGATAAAGGGAACGGCTGAAGGATCATGCAGTAGCAAGTTTGCATGCAGAGCAGAAAGTGCACAGCTCCATTCCTCCAGGGACCACAACGTTTGAGTGAACTGGCAAGGGGCTGTTGCACTTCTCCTGTGCTTTCCCTGAGGGCTTGTGGATTGGGGCTGTTACTCTTCAAGGTGCTGCTCTGAGTTTTCAATGACCTCTACTACCTTCAGTAGTGTGACATGAGAGAGGTTTCAGGATGAACTCTCATGCTCTCACCAGCTCCTTCATAAATCGAGCATTTCAGCCTGTAGTTTGGAAGAATAGTCTCTAGGGAGTTGGTTTGAACAAGCTCTGATTTTCCAGAGCATGATACAGGAAAAAGTTACACCTGATGTATCTGCTCTCCCATTTAATATACCTGGAGCAGGCTGAGAAACTATAGCAATGTACAAGGGGAGAGGCATCGAAAAAGGGACTAGGAATGGGGGACAGAACCTTTCACCAAAGGGTCGTTGGTTCCAGTCTCAGGTGAGCAGCGATTCAGTGCTGTTACCACAGTGTTACTCCTTAGTGACCAATGTGAAATGAAGTTTGGGGGGGGCTCTGTTGCTTCCAGCAGAGAGATGTCTATAGACTGTTGCAAGTGCTCACACAAATTCCTCTTGTAAGTCAGCAGTGGGACCAATGATGAAATAGGCTATAGAGAGGGGTCCTTCCAGGACACGGGAAACACACCCTCGTGGGGCCAGGTGCATGTGGAAAGCCTGCCTTGCTACTTGCCCCACTGCACTGAGTCTGGTTTTGCAGCTGTCAGTTCAGTGCCTTTTGGCATACATAGAATCATAGAATACTAAGAACATAAGAATGGCCGTACGGGTCAAACCAAAGGTCCATCTAGCCCAGTAGCCTGTCTGCGTGGCCAGCACCAGGTGCCCCGGAGGGGGTGGACCAAAGACAATGATCAAGTGATTTGTCTCGTGCCATCCATCTCCAGCCTCTGACAAACAGAGGCTAGGGACACCATTCCTACCCCCCAGCTAATAGGCTTTTATGGACCTAACCTCCATGAATTTATCTAGCTTCTCTTTAAACTCTGTTATAGTTCCAGCCTTCACAGCCTCCTCTGGCAAGGAGTTCCACAGGTTGACTATGCGCTGTGTGAGGAAGAACTTTTGCTTATTAGTTTTAAACCTGCTACCCATTAATTTCATTTGGTGTCCTCTAGTCCTTATATTATGGGAACTAATGAATAACTTTTCTTTATTCACCCTCTCCACACCACTCATGATTTTATATACCTCTATCATATCCCCCCTCAGTCTCCTCTTCTCCAAACTGAAAAGTCCCAGTCACTTTAGCCTCTCCTCATATGGGACCTGTTCCAAACCCTTAATCATTTTAGTTGCCCTTTTCTGAACCCTTTCCAAGGCCAAAATATCTTTTTTGAGGTGAGGAGACCACATCTGTACATAGTACTCAAGATGTGAGCGTATCATAGTTTTATACAGGGGCAGTAAGATATTCTGTGTCTTATTTTCTATCCCTTTCTTAATAATTCCTAACATTCTGTTTGCCTTTTTGACCACCGCAGCACACTGTGTTGGACTGGAAGGGATGTCGAGAGGTCATCGAGTCCAGTCCCCTGCCCTCATGGCAGGACCAAATACTGTTTAGACCAACCCTGATAGGCATTTATCTAACCTACTCTTAAATATCTCCAGAGATGGAGATTCCACAACCTCCCTGGGCAATTTATTCCAGTGTTTGACTACCCTGACAGTTAGGAACTTTTTCCTAATGTCCAACCTAAACCTCCCTTGCTGCAGTTTAAGCCCATTGCTTCTTGTTCTGTCCTCAGAGGCCAAGATGAACAAGTTTTCTCCCTCCTCCTTATGACACCCTTTTAGATACCTGAAAACTGCTATCATGTCCCCCCTCAATCTTCTCTTTTCTAAACTAAACAAACCCAATTCTTTCAGCCTTCCTTCATGGGTCATGTTCTCTAGACCTTTAATCATTCTTGTTGCTCTTCTCTGGACCCTCTCCACATTCTTCTTGAAATGCGGTGCCCAGAACTGGACACAATACTCCAACTGAGGCCTAACTAGCACAGAGTAGAGCGGAAGAATGACTTCTCGTGTCTTCCTCACAACACACCTCTTAATGCATCCCAGAATCATGTTTGCTTTTTTTGCAACAGCATCACACTGCTGACTCATTCAGCTTGTGGTCCACTATAACCCCTAGATCCCTTTCTGCTGTACTCCTTCCTAGACAGTCGCTTCCCATTCTGTATGTGTGAAACTGATTGTTCCTTCCTAAGTGGAGAACTTTGCATTTGTCTTTATTAAACTTCATCCTGTTTACCTCAGACCATTTCTCCAATTTGTCCAGATAATTTTGAATTATGACCCTATCCTCCAGATTAGTCGCAACCCCTTCCAGCTTGGTATCATCTGCAAACTTAATACGCGTACTTTCTATATCAATATCTAAATCGTTGATGAAGATATTGAACAGAGCCGGTCCCAAAACAGATCCCTGCGGAACCCCACTTGTTATACCTTTCCAGCAGGATTGTGAACCATTAATAACTACTCTCTGAGTATGGTTATCCAGCCAGTTATGCACCCACCTTATAGTAGCCCCATCTAAGTTGTATTTGCCTAGTTTATTGATAAGAATATCATGTGAGACCATATCAAATGCCTTACTAAAGTCTAGGTATACCACATCCACCGCTTCTCCCTTATCCACAAGACTCGTTATCCTATCAAAGAAAGCAATCAGATTGGTCTGACATGATTTGTTCTTTACAAATCCATGCTGGCTGTTCCCTATCACCTTGCCACCTTCCAAGTGTTTACAGATGATTTCCTTAATTACTTGCTCCATTATCTTCCCTGGCACAGAAGTTAAACTAACTGGTCTGTAGTTTCCTGGGTTGTTCTTATTTCCCTTTTTATAAATGGGCACTATATTTGCCCTTTTCCAGTCTTCTGGAATCTCTCCTGTCTCCCATGATTTTCCAAAGATGATAGCTAGAGGCTCAGATACCTCCTCTATCAGCTCCTTGAGTATTCTAGGATGCATTTCATCAGGCCCCTGTGACTTGCAGGCATCTAACTTTTCTAGGTGATTTTAACTTGTTTTTTTAAATTTTATCTTCTAAACCTACCCCCTTCCCACTAGCATTCACTATATTAGGCATTCCTTCAGACTTCTCGGTGATGACTGAAACAAAGAAGTCATTAAGCATCTCTGCCATTTCCAAGTTTCCTGTTACTGTTTCTCTCTCCTCACTGACCAGTGGGCCTACCCTGTCCTGGGTCTTCCTCTTGCTTTGAATGTATTTATAAAAAGTCTTCTTGTTTCCCTTTATTCCCATAGCTAGTTTGAGCTCATTTTGTGCCTTTGCCTTTCTAATCTTGCCCCTGCATTCCTGTGTTGTTTGCCTATATTCATCCTTTGTAACTTGTCCTACTTTCCATTTTTTATATGACTCCTTTTTTATTTTTAGATCATGCAAGATCTTGTGGTTAAGCCAAGGCGGTCTTTTGCCATATTTTCTATCTTTCCGACACAGTGGAATAGCTTCCTTTTGGGCCCTTAATAATGTCCCTTTGAAAAACTGCCAACTCTCCTCAGCTGTTTTTCCCCAGTCTTGATTCCCATGGGACCTTACCTATCAGCTCTCTGAGCTTACCAAAAACTGCCTTCCTGAAATCCATTGTCTCTATTTTGCTGTTCTCCCTTCTACCCTTCCTTAGAATTGTGAACTCTATGATTTCATGATCACTTTCACCCAAGCTGCCTTCCACTTTCAAATTCTCAACCAGTTCCTCCCTATTTGTTAGGATCAAATCTAGAATAGCTTCCACCCTGTTAGCTTTTTCAACCTTCTGAAATAAAAAGTTGTCTCCAATGCAGTCCAAGAACTTATTGGATACTCTGTGCCCTGCTGTGTTATTTTCCCAACATATATCTGGACAGTTGAAGTCCCCCATCACCACCAAATCTTGGGCTTTGGATGATATTATTAGTTGTTTAAAAAAAGCCTCATCCACTTCTTCCACCTGGGTAGGTGGCCTGTCAGACTCCTAGCATGACATCACCCTTGTTTTTAATCCCTTTTAGCCTAACCCAGAGACTCTCAACACATGAACACATACATACATTTTTTAAATGAAGAGTGGATGACAAGTGTGTGAGGTAGGGCTCATTTACCTCACTGGGGTTACTCCATTTGGATCCCCTTGCTGGATTATCTCCTCTCTTCTGTCACTTCTACTCAGATTGCCAAATCTCTCTCTCCATGCTCCAGTCACCAGGTCTCATGCTATTAGCTTCCTCTCTGGCATCCTGCTGCCGATCTCTCCTCTGAATCCTTCCCCTTTCCTTCTTTGTCTTCATGATCAGCCCCATTATCCTTCCTCCCTCCCAAGCTTGTCATCTTTCGCTTTTGTCTCGTTTCCCCCCACTCCATATATCACTTTTGCCAAGTTTTGACTTCTTCCTTTTCTGTCACAAAAATGGTTTCTTCTCTGACTCTCTGCCCTAACCTCTGTGCTAAAACCACTGCCCATGTCTTGGCATTCCTCACATGGAACTCTATTTGCCTGGCTTCTCCTTTCTCATCTCCTTGCTTCTCAACTCTGTCTCCCCCATGTACCAAAAACAATGCTGCTAATGTAATTTTTCTTTCCCCCACTACTCTCTCTCTCTCTCTTTCTTGTGTCCTTACATTGGTTCCATAGCCCCAACATTTAATTTAAGCTCCTCATCTTCCTCCCAAAGCCCTGTGCTTCTTATCCCACATTTACCTTTGCTCTTGTTTTACCTTTATCTTGCTCCCTATATTTTCCCAAACCTTCTTCCATATTTTATATTAGTGGAGGAAGGATGGCCATGTAGTTAAGGCACTGGGCTCAATTCCAGGCTCTGCCACAGATTCCCTGTGTGACCTTGGGCAAATCACGTACTCTCTTTGCCTCAGTTTCCCATCACTGAAATGGAGATAACAGGACATCCTTGCTCCCACCCTTTCTGCCCATTTTTTCTATTTAGATTACCATCTCTTCGAAGCAGTGATTGTGTCTCACTCTATATACATACAGCATCTAGCACAATAGATCCTTTTTGGGCTCTCCAGACAGTAGTGTAACATCTCCCTCTGTCATCCACTCCCACTCTCAGCTTTGCACCTTCTTTTATGCCACCCCCTACACTTGGAGCAGCCTCTCTCCTCATTAAGCATGCTTTCTCGGATCTTTCAAGGCTTTTGAAATGCTCTCTTCCATCCATCTCTCCTCTTTCAATCACTTCTAATCCCATCATTCGAGGGATGTTTTCTTCTGACTTGCCTGCCATAGTGCCTGACTGTCAGGTGTCAAGCACCTTCTGCAAATTTGGACATCCGCAGCTCCTTGAAGCCAGTGGGAGTTGAAGGCACTTGGCACTTCACAGGATCAGCCCCTTAAGTTGTGAACCCACTAGGATTGTAAAATCCATCCTGTTTGTAAGCATCACATACAGTTATAGTGACAAATAAACAATAAGGATGAGCTAATAATCATATACACACATACAAAACTTTTCATTCTCTATAGCACTCTACCAACACCGATGGACTGACTTGTCATCACATTTTGCCCAGCTGGGAACCACACGTGTCCCATCGTTATGCAGCTCACTGCTGAATCCATTTGTTTAAGTCCTCTATTCCTCAGGACCGTAGGATGTGCTCACTCGTTATACTAAATGAGGTGGTTTCCCAGCAGGAAGGTGCATTTTCTACCTACTTTACTTAATGATTCTCTTTGTTAATTTTAAATAGATTTTTAGAATGAATAATTCCAGTGGTGAAGGAACAACGGCAATAAAAACCATAGCTCTCTTTGGACAGCAAAGATACGCCTACATTACAATGAAAAATTCACTCCTAGCCTGCTCTCTGGCTCGGGCTGCGGGGCTGTTTAACTGCGGGGTAGCTTGAGCTCTGGGACCAGCTCCCGCCTTGCAGTGTTCTAGAGCCCAGCCTCCAGCTCAAGCCTAGAAGTCTACCCTTCAATTAAACTGCCCGGCAGCCTAAGCCCTATAAGCCTGAGTTAGCTGGCACAGACCAGCTGCGGTTGTTTTCCTGCAACATAGACATACCCTGAGAGTTTTAGCTTTCTTCCCATGCTCTGTTCCCTTATGACTTCAGCATTTGCCTGGAGGGATTTCTCGCTCCATGGGGGAAATATAATTCAGTCTCTCAATTAACACAGCACTTGCCCTGGAGATTGTGGATTAGGAATGGTAGTTCTGGAGTGTGGAATCCTCACTACTGTTCTGTAGACTGAGTGCAGGTGCAAAAAACTCATCTCTCTTCCCTGTGGACTCAAACACGGCACCAGTGGTGAAAGGTCTATTGCTCAAGAGCAGAATGTCAGAATACAGAGCCACCTGAGGGAAATACCACCTTAGAGATCATTTCTTAAAGGTCACCAGCTGTGAATCTCTTCTATCTGCTGATGCATATTGATAGAACGCAGCTGTCCAGTGGGAGTCAGGCTGCCAACACAGGCATCTCCATCCGCTTGGATTCCTCCCACATGCAGTGTTGCTTCCACAGGAAGGTCACACGCTCACAGGCCACTTCTTCTCTTAGAGCTGTGGGCTATAAGCCCTCACTTAATTTGACAATTAACTTTTTGAACAGCCTGCTGATTTTTAGTGCCTTGGAAAAGGGAGGGAGATGGATGATGTAGTAGAGGAAACCCCCTGACTGGCTAATGTGGTGCTGAGGAGTGGACTCTCTTATAACACCACTGTCAGCAGCAAGGATTGTTCGCTGCTGACAGGAGCTCGTACTAATAAATCCTGCTGTTGTTCAACCATCCCTCGTAAAGGCACTGGGAGGGGGAAGAGATGTGTCAGCTCAGAGATGTGCTGACAACATCACAACTCAGCATGCAAAAGGCAAGAAGGTCTCAAAGGAGCCACTTGCTCAGCCCTGCATTTTTAGATGAAGCTCTGTTAATATGAACGCTAATAAATTGCTGCAGCAACACAGCTTTCTGCATGCACTTGTACTTTTACACAGCTCTTGTCTGGAAAGCCTGTGCAGTGGCTGCTTTCAAGAGAGAAAAGCAGGACATTAAGGGCTTGTCTACCCTACAGAGAAGATTGACTCTCCAGACGTTGATCTTCTAGCCTTTGATTTGGCAGGTCTAGTGTAGACCCCCCAAATCGAATGCTGAGGGCAGCCCCCACTGGGATCCTGTACGCCTCATTCTGTGAGGAGTAAGGGAAGCCGACAGTAGTGTGTGCTCCCATCAGCCTCCCGCAGTGTATACACTATGGCAGCTCGGCTTACGGTAAGCTGAATCCAGTTATACACTTGGCGTCGCTGGATGGTTTACCTTAACCTGACCTGCCTGGTCTAGTGTAGACTGGGGCAAACGCAGTGACACCGTTTCACATACAGATATCAGGGATTAATAGACTAACTAGATTGTTAAAAATTATTATAACAGACACAGACATGCACCTGATCTATATATTTCTGTGCTTCCCTCATTGTAATCTTTGTCTTCCTTCCGCCATTCCCTCTGTCACACCCACTTGGGTTTTGTTTCAGACCGCAAACTCTCTGAAGGAGCAACCGGCTCTTGCTATGTGTTTGTGCAGCGCTTAACTCATAGGTTCCTCATTTTACTGGAGCTTCTGGGTGCTACTTAATACAGTAAATAAAACTGGGATAAACCTGGAGTAATGCCACAACCAATCAGCATCTAGCCTTCATATAAGCCACAGAGAAGCTTCTGCCAAGGATTTCCCTACCCTCCCATACACACACTACTGGAAGACTGAATAGCTCTGGAATCACTGTGATCAGTGTATTACTAATGCTTACAAGCCCAGAAAAAATGCTGGGAATCAAAGGGAAGTAATAAATATATGGCAGTGATACATGAAGTGAAACCCAGGTTGCACAACACTGATCCATTATTCAATGAAAGCAGGTACTATTAGTTAAATAACATCCAATACACGACTGACAATATGGTAAAAGGAAATGCAGCACACAAACTTTATTCCTTTCAATTGCAAGAAGTGTAGTTTCAAGAGGTTACAGCAACCCTCTCCTGGCCAGCTTACATACCATTGGACTACTAAGTGTTGAGATCACTTTTAAAGTCCCACTTTTCTTTAGGTTTCATTATTCAGAGTTGGCGTAGCATAAGAAATACTGACTATCTGAAACTTACTTCAAATGGGACCACTTTTTAATAAAGGTGGAGGAGTACTAATGCAGAAAACAGGACGGATACAAATTACCCTGTTTAAATTGCACTGCTGGCAATATTCCAGAGGAGCTGTTGTCCATTACTGAGCAGGGTTTATAATATGGTCACTGAAACCATACTATATATGGCTTATTTTACTATTGATCGCTTTGGATGATAATGCTTACTATGAGCCAAGCTTCAATAGCTGGTTAATTGTATTAAGCTTAGATAGTGAAAAGCCCTCAAGGCATCTAAAATTGACCTTAATATTTTTATTTAACAACTTGCATCCGTTACTGTCTCTCATAATATGTTTGTGCTTGTTTAATCTTCTGTAAATTCTCCTCTTTGTCCTTCTGACATATATACAGTAAATTTGAGGATTATGGCTAAGAGAAACGGGAATTCTTGGAAAACAGAACTGGATACATCTCCTAAAAGAAACACATTTTTGACATTCTTTGGGAACGACATACTACAACAGGAGTCCTGGTGCTGCAGACACCAAACCTGGCTGCAACAAAAGCCCCATATAGTAGCCTCTCTGGCACCCCTTTGTTATTAAGAAACGTGCCTCTCTGGGAAATATTGGTTTTCGTATGTATCAGCTTTGCCGCATGGTTGGTCTTTCAAAGTCAATTCCACTGTCTAAGCAAAACTGGGCACGTTTCTGGTGGCTGGTGGGTGAATTTTCACTTCATGGAATAAGGGGAAAGAAAATCATTTTGTTACTTTGATGAAGACGCCGTGCACATTTTGACAAACTGAAGTCCCTGCAGGGCGCTTACTGGCCATGAAGCTCTTTCATATCTCATTCATTATCAGAGAGAGACAGGAAAATACTTCCTCATTTCTCTTGCGTATGAGTAAATTAGTGAAAACCACAGAGACTCAGTTTCATTAAAAGTGATGGAGTGAGACTAGTTGCAGCCTCTGCGCAGTGGAGACTGGGCTGAGCTGTCTCAGTGCAGCCTGCCCTGCAATTCAAGAAAGAGATTACTTGGAAATTTCTCTGCTGAAACGCTAACTGCTTACATAAGCTGAACTTCAAGTCAGGATGATGCTGTAAAGTCCAAATGAGAGCTCTCGACTGAAGACCCACGTTCCTCAGTTCCATACCCAGTGCTTGGTCAGCCCCTCCAGTAACCCAAAGATCCTGCAAGTCCCCAGTATAAATGTCTATACCATACTTGCAATCCCTGCATGATTTTTATCGTTACTGGAATTTCTTTCAACCACATACAGAGGTGATGTCTTATCAAGAAAAAAACCCATCTCTCACATATTACAAGCCAGGGGGAACAAGGTGTGGGGAGAGAAAGCAAAGCAAGTCATTTTAATATTGACATTCACACACGCCCCAACATCCATCTGAAGATACATCTCCACTAGCTTATTTTCCCTAAAATTTCCATTGTTACTAACATGGATGCAACTCTATCAGCAACAGTAACAGTGAAAGCTCTAGCACAGACAAGGCATTGGTGACTGCTGGTATTCTTGCCTCCAAGTTATCTAGACTTGCTCTGGGTGACATGGTGAAAATACAAGAAACTAGCAGGGCCTTTTTAAAATTAAGAGTTCCAACAATTGCTACCTCTGTGCAGCAGCACTGGCACTAACAATGGCAGGAGAGTGTAGAGGGGAAAGTTTAGTGTAGCTACAAGCACAGATTTGGAACTAATTTTGAATGTTTTAGAAACCATCTCCTGGAGAAAGGAGGGGGGAGACTTCGTGAAACATGGATTTGTTCAATAGCCTTTCATTTCTGGAAGCAAGGTAGCAAGGGACAAAGGGTTCATTGCATCAATTCCAATAGTTACGTATTAACATCTCAGTATCACCAGACAGCATGATGCAAATCAATATCATAATAATACTTAGCACTCAATAGTGCTCTAAGCTCTCTGCGAGCACTAACTAATTAATTGGCTCTAGTCTGTTCAAGAGAGTCCTAGAACTGAAAGAACAGGAGTTCTGCAGTCAAGGATTAGACCACAGTGATGGAGTGGAAGGGTGAAGGCAGGCATACTGCTTGCCTGTTCTATGCTTGGCTCTGGCTCAAGCTACAAGTCCTCATTTTGTCAGGAAGTTAAGCAGTCCTAAATCTACAAAACTCCCACAGACATCTAAAGCAGCTAAAGAACCCTTTGGATGACTTAACATAACTCACTCAGTGCTGCTTGGCTCTGCCTTCCAACAAGCCTGAGTTCATACTGAGCCTGGCAATACAGAGTGCACATGACTTTTCAATATGTAATGCGCACACATAAAAACTGCCCCATAAAAACTATATCAGGACTTCCAGCATACAGCTATTCATCCATGTTTCTTCACAGCACTTGTCACAACGTTATCCAATACATGTGTTATAGTGATGGACTCATGTCCACAGGATGCAAACGGGGACATGGAAAACAACATTACACCAAGCTATTTACAAAGTCAACCCTCAGGAGAACATGAGAAATGGATATATAAACAGAAGAGGATGAAAAGACTCCAGGCACATGGCATGGCAGTCATCTGGTCTTTTCTGAAAGCTCTGCCTCTCAGTATCTCAGAGGGATGGCCAAGCTCAAAGCTGGCAAGATAAGACAAGGAAAACCTGAAGAAACAAACTGATGATCGTGTGTACCCCCAGGAAAAACTAAAGCCATTACTCAGGGATAACAGGGCTATAAACAGCTTCAAACTGCAGCAGACAGAGGGTTCACACCAAAAATAAGACAGCTCTGTTCTCCATGAGTATTGATAAGTGAAGAGCCCACTAGTAGCTAACAGACAAGAGTGCTGGAAAGGAGGGGGAAAGAGCAACCACTTCCAGACAAGCTGCTTCATGTGGGCTGCCAAGAAAATGCTGCTTGTTGCAGACCAGCCATCTCAAAACACTGAGCCATGGAGCAGCACTGGCCAAAAAGCTGATTAATATATTGTTTCAAAAGCCACAAGCAGATACAACATGCACAGGTGGTTATCTGTCAAGACTCAAAAGCTTCTAACACTGAAGGCAGCATTTGCTCAAAATTCTCCCTTATTACACAACAGAGGCACACGGAGAACTCCTGACAGGCCATGAAATTTTAGCATACTTCCCACAACTCTCAGGCCAGGGCACCAAGCATGCTCCCACAGATGCTACAGACCTCAGCATACTTGTCTTATTTTAAGCTGCACAACTGCCAAACCACCTGCACTTCATGGTCCGTTGGTTGGCTCCTGCAAGCTCTTCTCTGATCAGTGCACCAGAGATGCATATGCCTTACATTCACATCACACATTTGGTGGGGGAAAAAGTACATAAGAACAGCCATACTGGGTCAGACCAGTATCCTGTCTGCTGACAGTGGCCAATACCAAATGCCCCAGAGGGAGGGAACACAACAGGTAATCTTCATGTGATCCCTCCCCTGTCACCCATTTCCAGACAAACAGAGGCTGGGGACACCACTCCTACCCATCCTGGCTAATAGCCATCGATGGACCTAACAACCATGAATCTATCTACCTCTTTTTTTGAACCCCGTTAAAGTCCTAGTCTTCACCACATTCTCTGGCAAGGAGTTCCAGAGGTACTAATCATTTTGGTGTATTGAAAACTTTCACTGTTAGCAAAAGGAAATTTTGGCCAGTATCATTGCTGTTAAACAGATACAGGTTGTATCTCCCTGGTCCAACACCCTTGGGACCTGACTGGTCCTGAACCAGGAAATCTGCTGCACCAGGGGAGGTCGATGCCGTTTGCTCTGCTGACACTGGCTGTGGGGCTCCGCTCTGGTTGCAGCAGAGGAGCTGGCATTGACCAAGCGGTGACTGGGGGGGGGGGGGAGGTGTGCACGAGGGGAAAAGCAGGGTTGATGTGGAACCCCAAGAGCACAGCCCCGCAGGAGAGCAATGAGCCCCATGGTAGCTGGGCTGCATTACTCTTGCAGGGCTGAATCCTGGCCTCCAACTACAAGGCTTCGCAGCCACTCTGCCTCTTCCCCGGAGCATCCCCTGTCTCATCTCCCCCGCTCCCTCCCTAAGCTTGAGCACCCTAAATGAGCTATTTGCAGCACTTTGGAAGCTCTGAGAAGATGGAGAAGGAGTTGTTGAGCATGGGGCCCCTGGTACCCACAGGGATGCTGGATCCCAGATGGTACCAAACTATGGAAGTCCAGAGCATAGAGGTCAGATCTGTACTGTGTTCAGACTGAGAGAGGGCTACACTACAGAAATGGTAAAAATAGCTGCCTACATACATAACAAAATTGCAGCCTTGCTCTTAGGAAATGCTTGGGCATAGGGCAGCAAGAAGCTGCGTTAAGGGCTCTGGATAGATGCCAGCTGGACTAAGGAATGTATTGCTTAGTGTGCTTTACACCGATGGCACAAAGGCCAACAAGTACTCCCTCCAGAGCCTACTGCTAGACACAAACAGGAATGCAGGGGTAGGGTTAAAGCCACACTCTTAGCTTGCCCTAGGCAGCACAGGCACCAGTTTCTAATTTCCTGAGGGTGCTCCACCTCCCCTCCAACCCCACTCCATCCCCCCATACCACGCGTTTACCTCAGACCCCACCCTTGCTCTGTCTCTTACCTGCTCTTTCCATCCACCTCTCCCAAGTGCACCTTGCACCCCATCCGGGCTTCTCCTGCTGTTTTTGTGGTATGCAGGAGCCCCTGGGAGGGAGAAGGAGGAGATGATCTATAGGGGCCATCAGCAGGTGAGACTGGAGGTGGAGGAGCTTGGCTGCCAGCAGGTTCTAAACACCTGCTAATTTTTCTCCATAGGTGATCCAGCCCTGGAGCACCCGCAGAGCGGGAGCCTACGTAAGTCAGGTCAGCTTGGTGCCACAGAATGAACCCAGCACATCAGAGCACTATAGGTCTGAATGATGCCAGGCTTCTGCACAAATGGAATGGGAAAAAAGGAGCAAAATTCTGGTCATTCCTAACTCATACAGCTCTTTTGTATACTATGAGATGAGAGAGTCTATAAATATAAGACAACTTTATTAATGTAAAGAAAAAATATTTTGAAGCAGCTGAGCTTCCTGTACTTCTTCCCCCAATAACTGACCAGTCATAAAAACAAAGAAATGAATGTGGCCATGACAAGGTATGTGTTAGAGGCCATATACTGTTAAGTGGTTTAACGTTACATATCCTTGCTTTCGTGGGTTTGTATCCGATATGCTGTGTTTGTAAGAATCTTAACAGCGTCACAACCAAGTGTTTGTGCATTAACCTTTCTAGATTTTTGTTTATTTGCTTGCTTGTTTGAACGCTTAAGTGGAGGACTTGGAAGAGAGCAAGCAGTCCCTTTAGGGAAGTAAAACAGTGTCTGATAATAGAGAATATTTTACCCTTTTTTTACTGTAGTATAAAATCTGACAGAAAAGTGAAGCACCTGATGAAGACAGTTTTGTGCTGAGCCACGAAATTTCAAACAAATTGGCCACCAACTTTTTAAAAGAAAAAAGAAAAGAAAAGAATTGATGCTCCATTTTAAGCCCACAGTAGAAAACAACATTAATTATGGACTCTTTAACAGGGGCCTCCATAATCAGAGCCATAATTTGATTTTCAGGGAGGTTCCTACTTTTCCTCTAGTTCTAGAGCAGCTAACTGGGGCATAAGAAAGTTCCCTCCCGTCCCTTGCATGGAGTCACACAGAAACAGAACCAAAAACTACAATGAAAGATGTTTGTAATGCTCAGGCATTTACTCTCATAACTAAACCTCCCCATAGGCGCAGCACTTCCATTACAATTGCTGAAAAAATATGTTCAGCTCAGAAAGAGTAAAGCACACAATATCTACAGCACAGAGTTAGACTTCAAACAGGGGTAGATCACCACCAAAAATGCAAACTTTCAAATTAGTGACTCACATCACCATGAACAGTGAGCAACGCAGGCTGAACAAAGGAGTCACTGTATAACCAAGACTATCCAGAAGGGGTGGGATCAGTGGCCACTGACTCAGAAAAATCAGGCAGCGGGGAGGGCACCAGGGGCTGGGGTGTCAGTGCAGGCTCCCCAGTACTGGAGGACAGGAGCCCAGGAGCCAGATTCAGGCAAGGCGGAAACCACATATGCCCCCGGGCCTTAGGTTTCCAACCCCTGCTCTACAGAATTGCTTTATTTCTGTTTGCACTGATGTTATTTGTTTAAAACCTCTATCCCAAATACTTCAAAGGCATAGTGGCCTCCCAGTCAGACCCTGGGAAATTCACTCAGCTTTGCTGACCCCTTTCCAGACTAAATTATGCTGGGTATGAGGAAAAGAAAACACTGACCCCCCCCCTTTCTTCTCTCCCCCTTTCCACACCCAGTTCTGCTCCTTGTTATTTTCATATTAATGCCTTTTCATCCTCAGTCACACCTCCTCTGCAAAGAGGCTTTGTGCTCCTGCCCAACACAATGAGTGCCAAGTAAGGAAGGAAATGCCACTAACTTCCTAACAGCAACACCCCCCAGACACTATTGGCAATTGTCTACCTATTTGTGCACTGGCTGTTCCACATTAATTGGCTTACGATCTTCCTCATGCACTGGTGAGCCAATGAAAGCTACTTACTTAATTAACTCCATGTCTGAGCAGTTGTTATGATCACTGTAACTGCTAGTCAGGGTTAGTGAGGAAGCAAGGGCTAGAAGGCACCTCACAAGACCAGGAGACAAAAGACCACACATTTATTAGGAGAAGTTGGGCATTTCTCAAAGTCTCTCTCTGCTTTCTGGCACATTGGCAAACTTGCACCTTTCAACAAAAAGGTGTGAGTTAAAGTGAATTTAATTTATGGACACATTATTTTGTCATAAAAGTAATTATAAATGATATTAGCCAATGCTTTGTCTACACCAGAATTTGCATTGGTTTAATTAATCTACTGCAAATCACTGTGGGAACACTCTAATTTTGGTTTACAAGGAGTTTATTCCAGCTTATCTTCAATCTATTCCTAATCAATTTAAGCTAAACAGAAATGAACCAAAATAAAAAGTAAAAATAACGTAAATAAAAATCTGTTTAAATTTCCAGCTGTTTCAATACAACACAAGCATTCCAGTCAGCAACAAACTGGACTTTTGCTCCATCTATGTGTCTTATTTCTATTCTGTAATGGGAGCATCCACGCACAGGACGGTACCAAACCAACTAAACTGGTTTCAGTTCCATCTTTTGTTCCTTCAGAGCAGCACATACTACACCATTACTTGATTTCCTTAACTGTGAAATGGACACATTAGAGACCCATTTTCAAACATATTTTGAGAGGCTTAGCCTTCACTAATGTCTGCTGCATTTTGAGATGCTCCAATGGAAGGGATCAGAGAAGTGTAAACACCAACCCACCACAAAAAGCAAATACACAAAAATACCACATCTTCAGAAGAAAGAGCCCTAAAAATGGCATGAAGCGCCACCCTCTGGCCCACAGCCATCAGTGTGAGCTTGTCAGACCATACACGCAGCACTGACTGGAGGATGACAATTCTGCTTTGTGGCAAGTTTCAAGGTTCCAAACTTTGTATTCATTCTGCAGTGGAACAAAACTGAAACCTTTTGAATGTTCTCATGAAAGCAGAATGGTGCCAAAGTATCTGCCGTCAGACAGAAAAGCTCAGTTTCCGACCATCTGTGGCCTGCTTGACTCAAAGCAAACGTCTTCATCCCAGATCATGCTGCATCACCAGAGCAAGGCCTTGAACCTGGATACCCCTGTCCTGTGCCGTAAGCATGAGGATGAAGCACAAGAGAGTCTTGGTGTTCGACAAGAACATTGCCAAAGCAGAGACATCGCCCTCCCCAAAATATTTTAGTTTAGATGAAACAGTATACAAATATTCCAGCCAGCTCCACATAGAAGATAGGTAGGGTCAGGGTGGATCAGTACTTGGAGGGGAGCCCTCTAAAGAAAC
The DNA here is from genome assembly GCA_032595735.1 of Pelochelys cantorii. Lineage (NCBI taxonomy): Eukaryota > Metazoa > Chordata > Testudines > Trionychidae > Pelochelys > Pelochelys cantorii. Next base: position 56,570,270 of record CM064329.1, on the reverse strand, counting down.
TCCAGAGTGCTGCATGACATAGTGTTGTTTGGTGGAACTCTTCTAGCCCAGGCAGTCAGTGCAGATCTCAATGCTCCAGCATAATACTAGTGCTACTCTGCTGTGGAATGGGTAGCCTTTAAAACAAGACAAACAAGGGTCATCCACTTGTGGTCTTTGAAAGCCCTGGCACTTTATCCAAGGCAGTATTGGTGTTAGCTCTGGTGTCCTGACCAAATTCCTCCTGAGGTTTCAGCTGGATATGAGATATTTCACTTCCTGTCCTAAACTGTGGTGCAGTATTGTTCTCTATTGTATAACAGCTGCTATGGGGTTTACATTTCTGTGGTAGGAAAAGATATATCGATTTAAGCATTAGGCAGCATTGTAGTAGTTGTGTTGGACCTAGGAGCTTATAGAGACAAGGTGCATGAGGGAATCTCTTGTCTTGGACCAACTTCTGTTGATAAGAGACAAGCTTTGAGCTTACACAGAGCTCTTCTTCAGGTCATGTAAGACAGTGTGGAATCCTTGGGGGTGAAAGGGGCTATATATACACACACACAATCATGTACAGCGATATTTTGTAAAGCCTACCTCAAAACACTTTACAAAGTCAGAGATATCTAAGGCATTCATATGACTTAAGAGATTATTCTGACAGGAGTACCCTCTAGTGAGCCCCTTGGTGTGTATGCAAGAACGGAATGCCTTTTAATCAAAACCCTTTCATGTGTGCCCAGAGCAGCCCCAAGCCACGTAGCCTAAGTGTGACACCTTATGATAGTACGGGAACATTTTAAGTTTCAAAACCTCATGAGAAAAACTTCTACTTGTTAGTGGGGGAGAAATGTGCATGAAAATATGAAGGGTTGGCAGGGCAGTCTAGCGGGAAAGTAACTTGCTACCATGGAGATGGGAGGATTGAGTTTGGAGATAATGGTCTCAGCCCATTCACTTTCGGAGCAGCTCACATCACATTGCATTGTCTTCTCTAAGAAGCCACCAACTCTCCTTGGCTGGGAGATGGTGCAGGGGCACGGGCGGGGGAAAGTGGGGAGCTGCAAAGAAAGCTCCAAAACAGGCACAGAGAAAAATCTAGTCTTGTACTCAAAGGGAAAAAACACATGCTCCTTGAGAGAGTTGCTGAGGGGTAATACTAAGTTCTGCCATACAAGAAGCTGAAGCAATGTCTCTTATCAGGGTTCTTTCTTCCCTAAGCTGAGAGGGGGAGAAGCCATACTTTCAGCCCTTCAAGGGGAAGAGAATGGGAAAAGAGAGTGCTTGGGCTTTTATTCAATAGTAGCACCCTGGCTAGTGATTAAAGAGTAGCAATAAGTTTTGACCAGTTCTCCTATGTTCAAAAGATGGAAGACAGTAGCCTATAAAGCAAGAAGGCCAGGAAGCAGAGAAGGGAGTGGGCAGGAGACAGACTTGAAAGAAGACACATGCAGCCAAGTTTTTGGCTGGACTCCATGATCATGTCAGGATTTTACATGGACCTGCTGGGTGCACCTGTTATTTCTGTAGGCATTTTAATGGGAGAGGGAGAGCATTACTGAAAGTGCAATCTTTCTAGGTCTCATCTGCAGCTACCAAAAAAAAAAATCATATTCTTGGAGTAAGGCACGTGCTGTAGTTCTCTGAAAACCCAATTACACCGTCCTCTGTTCTGATCCGTATTAGGTATGCCTCAGCGGCAGACCAGCTCGGCAATAATTCCATCTGCGAGAACTCTCATCGGAAGAGCAAACCTCCAGTAGCAGAAACAATCAGAAAGCAGGCAAGAGCAAGGCTAATCCATTTAAGTGAGACTAAAACACCCTTTATTATTATTAATAATAAAAAATAGGCTTAACTAGTGATGCTAGAAATTATCTGTGTCGGTCAAGCAAAGCACAGACTTTGCAGCAACTTACTGGCGACCAGAGCTTGAGGGAGGGAGGAGAAAAGGAGGAAGGAGGGGGCCTGGAAAAAGGCAATATACTCTATCAGCTCTTGGAGTCTCTCACAGCTTTTCATTGGCTTCACCCCATCAACTCAGAAATCAAAACGCTTCAAGCATCAGACATTTGCGTCTGCTCCATCTTCATCACTGCCAGACACAGCCCTGCGATTAAAAGAATGGAGAAATAAGGAGCTTACAGATTCACTTTCCCCAGCTGATAGGGCGACTTTCTGCACCAAGGTATCGATCCATGGGTCTGGCCTCTGCCGATAACTACATGCCACGGGGGTTAATTTAACTCTCTGCAGCCTGGCATTGCCTCTGATGCTGTGCAGAGAATGTTTATAAATTATGCAGCCCTACAAAGACAAAGCAGGAGACAATTTTCTCAGCACGTTTCCTTTGTCTCCCATCCTCCTGCAACTGGACCCGTTTTTCTGCTTGTAAGCCTCATTTATTTTCTTCCTGAAATTATATTAGAACCATTCACTCAAGTAAAAACAACCCTTAGGGCGTTGTGAATTACAGACAGGAAAAGGGCAAAAAGAGAAGCCTTACACACATACACACACACACTCTCTCTCTCTTACTCCCCAGAAAGTGCTACTACATAAGTCAGTGGCATCGGATCCAAGAACAAAACAACTGAGCAGTGTTACCTGGAAGGACAGTCCATGCACACATTCTGCTTTGATGATACATCTCACTGTGAAGTGATGACAACATAGGGCAACAGCAGTTCATCTCAAAATAAACTTAAAACAATTTTAAACCTCCAAATTCTAACTTGCAATGTGTGTTAGTCAAAAAACAACCCTAACCATGTCAGGAAGGTTTGAGAGAGACACATTTGAGCCTTATGGAAGTTTCCCACTTCAAGCTCCAGCAAAATTTCCTGATAATATGGTCCTATGGAGAATTGTTTCCTCACCCCAAATTGGCCACCATTTTAACCTGTATTCTTATGTAAAACCTGCTGCACTTATGCAATTGATCCTAATGATTACTAAATTCTTGTCCCTTCCACACAGCCTGTGTGCACCAAAGACCACATGACTCCACTGTCTACTGCTTGCACTTTATGTAATTGCATGCTCTTCAGAGCAAGGATGGTATTATATGCATTATAACCACTGTAAAGTGCCATGTACTCTCTTCTCAAGGATGATAATCCCATTTGTATCCCACTATACTCCTGGGATCTAGATTAAGTGTCCACTTTTTCTCTTGAATACTACAGCAGAGAAAGTTATTCTATTGCTACATTCTACCTATTGCAGTAATGCAGGGGTTTCCAAACTTCTTTTCTTGTGACCCACTTGGGAAAAATCGTTGACGTCCGCAACCCAATAATATTTTTTAGAATCCCTTCCCCCCAGAGCTCCCCAAGCAGCTGCTGAGGAGCTCCCCAGTGGCTGCTGGGGAACTTCTTCCCCTCTCCCCCGCAGAGCTCCAGCTGCCAATCCAGTGCCCCATGTTTTGCAACCCAGTACTGGGTCATGACCCTAAGTTTAGGAATCACTATAGTAATGTATTAAATATATATTAATTTGATATGTAAACACTGAACTAATTCTGGGGCAGAGAATTCCAAACCCTGATTACACTCTAGGACAATGGTTCTCAAGTAGGGTTGCCAGGTGTCCAGTTTTCATCCGGACAGTCCGATATTTGCAGGCTCCGTCCAGTAAAAAAAAACCACAGGAAATACCGGACATGTGCAATGTCCGGTATTTCCTGTTTCCCTGGGACGGAAGCCCAGCAGGGACAATTTTCCCCTGCCGCGTCTGGCGGGGGCGGGAGAGTTAGGAGCGCGGCAGAGTCTAGTGAAGGGGGGCAGGAAGGGGCAGTTGCTGGGTGCCATGCTAGGGGGGCGCCCGGCTGGGGTGGGAGCGGAGCGCACGCTGCTCTGGCCCACGTGACCAGCAGAGACTGGAAGCTGGCCACATGATGCCTCCCTCTCTCTACATTGCGAGCTGAGGCAGCTGGGCCAGGTGGCAGAAGCAGCCACTTTAAAAGTCAGATTGTTCCTCTGTGCCTGGTTCTGCGGGGGGAGGGAGATCTGATTGGAGCAGGGGCTCCCAACGCTGAGGATGCCTGCCTCACAGGGAGGGGGAGTGCACTGGGATGGGGGGGCTCTAGGGGAGCCTGGTTCTGAGGCAGGGGTGAGTTCATTGGGATGGAAGGACTGGGGGGCCTGGCTCAGAGGGAGGGGTGGGTGCATTGGCAGTTAGTGTGCGGTCCCAAACTGGACGGAGTGGTACAACTTTTGCTTAACAACTTTGGTCTCCCCCCCTAACATCTTTAGTTAATTCAGATGAACTTTTCTGAGCATCCTTGTGTAGACATTCTCTTAGATGCCCACATGAGACAGACTGGAGTGGAACACTAGATGTGAGACAAGATGGTGTGAGTTTGCTGGTCATGCCACATGAACAAATGAACAAACTCACTCCTCTTGGTATCTAATCTTGTCAGATCTAGTGCAGAAACTTGCACTTTCAGAGCTGCTTTTGTCAGCAGTAGAGAGACAGGAGATACATATCTCACCCTGAGATACGTAATACCGTTTTGGCAGCCTTCTGTATATCGTATGTGTAAAACACAGTATAACAATCCTTTCATTCTGCCTCATCCTTTTGAATGCTGCTTTTAGAAACCCAAGTAGGACATTTGTGCATTGCATGATTATAATTTTATTGACAGAAGGAGATATAACAGTTACAGCTAATGTATCCCTAAGGGTTGATAATTGGATGTAGATCGTATTCTGGGATAGAAGATCTGACTTAAATGCATCTAAATCTCTGGAATAGACTGGGATGTGATGAGCTGGAAGGTAGAGGCAGGAGAATTATGTATCAGGTATGAATATAAAATGCACTTTCATTTTATCATCTCTAGTGAAATTTAATGGTTCCATCCACTATCCCACCATATTTCTCACTCAAAGGTGTACAGCAAACAATAAAGAAAAATGAGGAAACAATCATTGAGGACAGAGACTGATGAGATTCGGGACTCCTTGATTTTCTCTATCAATAGCCAAAACATATTAGTTTGTGAACTATGGCTTATTATTCAGATCCACTCCTCCAAACTGAAGCCTGGTGTCTGGAATAGGACACAAAACACCACCTGCTAGCTATGAACATCTCATTAAATGATAACAAAACCAACAGCTATTATAGTAGAACTATCCTGGATCAGAATTGCAGCTTCTTTCTTCCTATGCCAGCAGGAGCTGAGAGTGCGGGGAAACTCTGGTTATCCCCAGGGCAAAGGAGAAACTTATGCCATCCACTACCTTAATTCATAGACAAACTCTAGACTACAAGCATTGCAGCATGAATGTAGCCAATTCCCAGGATGTAGAACACTTTGCTTTTTTAGAAAGCCTTTGGGTGAGGGTACAGTTGGAAGGAAATGAAAATTCTCCCCTCCAAAGCCTTCCTTTTCAAGATGCACTTGAGGGAGAGAGAGAGAGACCTCTTGTATACTAATTACCTGCTTTTGGGACCTCCAGATCAAAGCTCCCTGATCTGTATAAAAGGGTGGACTACATTTATCATGAGTGTGCTTGTTCTAAAGCTGTGACAAGCATAGAACCACAAGGAAACCTCTAGGGTGGTGTGCTGAAAGACTGCTCTCATTAGAGCTCATGTTAGAATTGGGATGAACTCTGATAAGCTTATTACATGCGTATATGTTCTTTTATTGATTTTAAATGTATTTTCTCTGTAATACTTTTTACCTTAAGAATAAAGTAGGCTTGTTTAGGAAGAACGGTGTGCTAACTAATATCTGTAACAATCATTCAGTTTTCGAAGAGAAAGCAAGCAGTTCTGTTTAGTCAGACTGCAAATGCTGGGAGTAACACAGTGAAGGCTGGGGACCATTTAGCCTTGACATAACCTGGCCAGAAGGAAATGAGACACAGGTCTACAAGAGGCAACAGCTGAGCAAGGCACCTAAGTGTTGGTGCCTTTGCTGGGTCACTGAAGGGGAATAAAAGTCCAGTTACCCTGAACTGTGAAAGAGCGTGATAAGAGTAAAGGGAAAAGTGAGGGGATGGCACAGCATCTTTGGGGCTTTATGAGGTGCTTGAAGGGACCTGTTCTCTTGGTGGGGAACCATGATTCTCCTGGGTTCTGCAAACATGTGTAGTGCCGAGGAAACCTGGGTATATTGCAACCCTTTGTTTAGGCTCTTATTTGCCAGGATGCTATAGGAAGAAGTACAGAAAGCTCAGTACAAGTGGCGATAGTTCAGATAATAGCAGGAAGTTTTCAGGGATCTTTACCCTGGTTAACAGCAGCTAATTCACTGACAGCTATGAACATCCTGTAGGCTCTTACATGCACTCAGTGAGTGCAAGAGAATGCAAGGGTGTGAGGAAAGGCGAAGAAGGACATTGATGAGATTAATCTCAGAGAATTCTGATTCAGAAAAAAAACCCCAAAACCAAGAAAATTCCACACTATTCAAAGAACAGGAGAGAGCTGCATGCCTTCTACTTCTGCGGTTCCAGCAAAAATATCTATCACTGACTTTCCACAACCACCCAAAGCTCTAAGCCCAGTGCATTACAATGGAGTTAGAAGGGGTATTTGTATTTTGCAGTCCCAAATGTTCCTGTTTATTGAATTCAGATACTGGCAAACGTGTAAGAAAGTACATGAGATTGTTCTGCAGTATACACGCTAGAGTAGCAGTGTTGTCAAAGACTGTCGTTTCCTGTACACTAATCATATAAACATCCATGAAGGGGGGGGAGGCATCAGAATAGCTAGGCCCCTGGACATGGTGGGGGAGCCTGGCTCTGTGCTCCAAAAGGGGAAGGTCCTTGGGTAGACAGGGTGGGGCTGTGGACTAGCCTCCCCCGCCAGCCCTTCAGCACCACCCAGGGCTCGGGTGGAGATTTAAGGGATCTGGGGCAATTGCTGTGAGCCCTGGGCCCTTCTGAATTGCCAGGCCCTGGGGAAGTTACTCCGATTGTCTCTCCCATCGGCAGGCCTGCAACTATGTGACGTTGATTTGGAAACCACAAACCTCTCCTGAATGCTACAAAAACTACAAGGTAAATATACAACACTGAGGTTTTCCTGAACCGGACGTCAATCCTCTCAGGCTGCATATTCCTCTGCAGACAGTAGCTTGGCTGACAGGAATGAGTTAAGCTGAAATACAGAGGATTGTATTTCTAAATACACTCTACTGGGGTGCTCTAAACAGGTCCAAGGGCTCAGTGAGGAAATAACAGACAGTGTGACAGTTCGAGAGCATCATGTTCTGCGGGTGAAAAATTACTTGTCCAAGCTGGAAGGTACTTCTGCCTCTAAGAACTCCCAACTTTATCTTCTAAAGAGTTTGGGATCTGAATGAAGCTTTCCTTGAGAAACTACAGTTTACATGCCGTAACAGTGTTAGAAAGCTACTGCCACCCAGAGACAATTGATAGCATTACAAATAGCTAGAAAACTGCGAACAGGGAGCAAGCAGCTGAACAACTGGCTCATATAAGACATGAAGTATACTCCCCATTTTCTCTCTCTCCAGCACACACACAGACTCTTTTTACAGTCAAAACAGCTCATCAGTGTCCCTGGAAAATAATGCCATGTATAAAGGCACTGGGATGATACCAGAAAAAGGACATAAGTGATTATGGTGCTACCCCCAGACTAACTGGCTGGTCCATACAGAATGGGCTCAACAAGCCTGTTGAGGATACAGTCCTCAAGCTGTGATGGGCAACAAAATTGACTGTGTACTGCCTGAAAACCACTGGTCAGTCTTTAAGCAAAGGAAATATCTATGGTTGCAGAAGAGACCCAAAATCCAGGGGGAAGGACAGTAACTAATAAGCTACACAACCTCTTACTGAAGAAAAATCTGTTTGTGATAAGTGGGTTGGGGGAAAAAAGTGTTTGAAATGTGGATGCAAGAGGCTGAGTAGGCAAGAAAAGCTGTGGCCTGTACTAGGATTTCGATCCAGTGCAATCTCCTCTGATAACTGATAGTGAGATAGGGAAGAAAACAAACTCTGATTCCTTAGAGATCAACCACACAGCAAGAAGGGGGACAGGGAGAAATGCAGCAGGGAGCTCATGACGACTGTGTCTACACTGCACCCTTACCCCTCGAATTTGCATTACGTAAATTGCGTAGCTTATTTTGAGGTAATTTCGAAATAAAGCAGATTGAGGGTTACAGGGATGTTGGAATAGCACACCCGTTATTTTAAAATCTTTCAAAATAACGGGCTGCTTTAAAGATGCAGAATAGCTATTTCAGGATACTTCTGGTGGCTGGAGAGGAACCAGCTGCTTATTCACCCTTTCCTCTCCACTACCCTTGTATGAACAGGCACTGCTTCTACAAGCCAGGTAACCTGAAAATCACATGCAGACAAGGCAGCAGAGTGAGAAGCTGAGGGAGAAGGCACAGAAAGCAAGGAAGGCTATCGTTTCTGAAAATCAACCAAACCCAATTGTGACCTCCAGGAGCTCCTCCTTTAATCTTACCACCTAACCCTACAATTTCCAGTGCCCGATAGCACTTGTCAGACCTGGGAAAGGTATCTGATTAGCTTCCAGAAGCAATTTAAACAATAAGGCATGGTAGATTGAATTAGGGATATGAATGTTTAACTGGTAAGCCTCACCCGTAATGGCTTGTTGAGGCTTACCAGTTATGATTAGCCTGCTGTGGGCAGTTCAAAGGAGCTCCAGGTCACAATGGGCTGAGGGCACTCCAGCCCGGCCAGAGCAGTTTGGCCAGCTCACCCCGTTTAATTGGTTAACCGGTTAAACAGGATTTTACATCTTGAGACTAAATTTCTGGGTCATTACAGACTATCCTGGGTGCTGTAATGAGGCTTTCCCTATCTGATCGTCTGGATTAGGGAGGAACCTGGCTGCATACTTGCATCAATGTGTGTGCAGCTACCATTAATGTTAATACAAGCTGTGTACGTGCACTCAGAGTCTGCCAAGTGACAGGTGATAAACAGCAGCCATTTGCTCAGCATACATGAGCAAGAGAGGGTCACAAAACACGTAGCTACCTAATATGTGTGTCTGAAAAATGCTTAACTGTTGAGTCACACTTGCAAGCCTTAAATAGCAAAATAACACACAGAACACTCACTGAAAGATAACAGAACCAGTAGAGACACTGTAAGGCTGGGCTACTCAACACACGGCCTGTGAGCCGCATGTGGCCTGCGGCGCCTTGAGCCGTTTTCTGGGCCGCTTGCCTGCCTCATTGCTGTGGGCTCCAGTGGCAGCGCCTCCCTGCGAGCTGAGCCACACTGAGACAGGCCACGTGTGCATAGGGTTGCCAGATGGTTTCAACAAAAATACTGGACACACTTGATATTACATCACCATCTACATTACATCTTATTTAGAAAATACCGGACTTTTGTATTTTCTCATTTATATTTTCTCAATTTGTTTCCCGAACAGAAAGCTCAAATACTGGATGGTCCAGTTCAAAACCGGACACCTGGCAACCCTACGTGTGCAGGAGCTGCCAGCCAGGGGCGGGAGGAGGAGGAGGGTGGCAAGGTGGCTAGAGGCAGCGGCAGAGCACGCCTGTCGTGTTGGCCAGAGCGGCAGCACTTCCCCATGTATGGAGCCACACGGCGCAGTACTGAGCCAGGCCACATCGGTGTGTGCACAGGAGCTGTCAGCCAGCAGGGGATGGCAAGAGGCGTTGGCCACGGCAGCAGCGCCTCCCCGCAAGCAGAGCTGCACGGCACTGAGCCAGGCTGCAGCGGTGCACGCACAGGAGCTGCCAGGGCAGCAAGAGGCAGAGGGGGAGCCGGGCAGCGAGGCACGTGGCAAGGCAGTGGCAGAGCTGGGCAGCGAGAGATGTGGGCAGTGATAGAGCGAGGCGGCAGTGGAGCCAGGCAGTGAGGCCGGAGTGAGAAAGGTCTGCGCTGGGGCTTGGGTAGGGTTATTATATGTCCGGTTTTTCCTGGACATGTCCTTGTTTTCACATGTTAAATCACCATCCGGACGGGTTTTTTAAAAGGCAAAAAATGTCTGGGATTTTTTGCCCTGCAAAGCGTATCAGGGAGGGGGTGGTGGCACGTGCCTTTAACGGAACTTTCAGAGCCACACGCCCGGACCATTCACAGCCGCTCTGCGCACGGGCCCCAGCGCGTGGTTCCGGTGAGACCCAGGGCATTACCCTCTGCCCTGCTAGATTTATGTCCACAGCTCTGCAGGAGGGAAAGGGCATTGGGTTAGAGCAGGGAGGCTGAGGTTCCCTGGCTCTGAGGAAGAGGTGGGACATTGGGTTAGAGCAGGGGACTGGGGGATACCTGGCTCTAGGGGAGGGGATGGGCATTGGAGCAGGAGTCTGTGGGGTACCTGGCTCTAGAGGAGGGAAAGGGCATTGGGCTGGAGTAGGCGGGTTGGAGGGTGCCTGGCTCTTGGGAAGGAGTGGGTACATTGGGTTAGAGCAGGGAACTGGGAATTAAAACTTCTGGCTTATTTCCTTTCCTGTAGGTGGGCAGTGCGTCTGTTGCTTAGATTTGGGGGTTCCAGTCTCTGCTCTGTGAGGACTGTGGGAGCTGGTGCCTGGTGGGGCGGGCAGAGGAAAGGAAGGGATTCTGGGAAGCAGGATTCCTGTGTTCCTTTTCTATGCCACTACTCCCCTCGGTGCCTTTAAGTTCACATTGATTGTACTTATATTTCACTAAATATTGTATTGGCAGTTTTTGTTTGATTTGTTAAAATTGTGAGGCCAAAACAAAAAAGTAATCAATATAATCGTCTTCTGTTGATATGTGTTTTGGTAGTTAACTTCCTGGACTGTCATTGCTCATTAAAAGTGCTGTCATATGGGTGTAAATATTGAATTTTATTAATATCAGCAGAACCGACTTAAATGGGGCCTGTGTGTTGTGTAGTCTTGCCTTAATCTTTGTATTCATGCCCATCAGTGTGAAATAAACTATTTGCATACATTTGCATAAATATTTGCATATATATGCAACCAAACTTAAGTTGTGGCCATCAGCATGTGCTGTGGGTAACACTGTGGCCCCTACACAATGTTCCAAAGTTGAGTAGCCCTGCTGTAAGGCTTTATGGCGTGGCAAAAAAAAAAAGTCAAAATTGCCAGTGACCTAGCCGATGGCCCCAAAGTAACACAAAAAAGGACAGTGTCATAGCTGTCCCTCATTGGCATGCAAAGGGACATGCACTAATGCACAGGAACTATCTGCTCTAGAGTGTGGAGAAAGTGCAAGAACACATGTTCAAATTTTCAAGAATGGACTGTAACTGTAAACGCTCTATTTAATATCTCATGAGGCCGGGGGACACAGGATTTTCAGAAGGGCTGAGCACCTGTAGTTTAACTGGACATTACTGGGAGCTCTTGGTGCCAAGTTCCACAACAATCAAGCTAAAGTATATCAATTTGGGCACCCAAAAATGGAAGCACTAAAATCCACAGTTTGCCTATTTTTGCCTTAATGTGAGGCTAAGTTGGTTGAAACATTATACCTCTAAGCTCTTGTTCCACTAAACGGGCAAAAATGCTATCAATCAAACCACAGGAGCAGAACAGCTGTGATTCTGTGCTGTAGATTGCAGTTTTATGCTGGCATATCACATATTTCATGTTGCAGTAATGATAATAGTAATATATTGCTTGGTATGTTTATTGAAAGCAATAGATTTTACACAACTCCAGATAGCTCATTAAATATTTATTAAATAAGAATATTTAATATTTAATAATAGTTATTATGGAATGATAAAAAAGGGCCATTTTGCTTATGCTTCTAAGCATTAGTTCCAGTCACATGATGTCCTACAGTCTGAGTGACCAGAAACACAGCTGAACATTTGAATGCCTAAGAGAATGGTCAAAATTGTTATGAGGCGAGTGCTGCTATTTTTTTAAAAAACGTTTTTATAGTAATTTTAACAGTGTTTAAAGTTAATTGAAATGAGTTCTTAGATTTACCTTCCCATCCTCAGGGGCAGTTGGGAGGATTAACCAATATTTGCTCACTGCTTTCAAGATAGAAAATGCTGCATGAATGCTATTATAATATTCTTGCAAAACAGCCTTCAGTGGCATAATCTTGTCTGCAGCAATCAGACTGTATTTATCAACATACTGCACATGACTTGAGAGGACATATTTTCCCTTTAATGACATCACTGTTTTTTAACTAATGACCATCAAATAGGCTAAGAATACCCAAAGAAAATGAGATATCCTACAGTTATATTCAAAATGAAAGGAATGATGCCCCCTTCACTATCTTTCTTATACTGACTAGGCATTGAGAAATTAGCTGATGATAATAATGATAATAATGGAACAGATGCTCAACATAACTCGGTGCTATAAGCCCACTGGAGCTACTATCCTAGACCGCTCTAAGGGTATGCCTAGACTACATGCCTCTGCCGACAGAGGCATGTAAACTAGGCTACCCGACATAGTCATAGTCATATCCCCAGCTTCATTAAAATAAAAATGGCCGCTGTGCTGTGCTGGCTCAGCTGATCGTCCGCACAGCGTGAGAGTCAAGACATGGATCGGTCGACAGGGGAAGCCTTTGTTGACCACTCCCTTATGCCTCGTGAAATGAGGTTTACAGGAGCGGTCGACAAAGGCTTCCCCTGTCGACCAATCCGCGTCTTGACTTGAGTGCTGTGCCGACAATCAGCTGAGCCGGCACAGCGCGGCGGCCATGTTTATTTTAATGAAGCCGGGGATATTTAAATCTCGGCTTCTTTGACTATGTCGGGTAGCCTACTTTACATGCCTCTGTCAGCAGAGGCACATAGTCTAGACATACCCTAAGTGTCCACAGACTACTACTGTGAGTATTGCTAAAGACCATGGAAAAATCAGTCTTTGCTTTTCACATCTCAGCACCACAAAGTGGACAGATTATGTTTCACATGCCCCAGGGCTTGCCTGAAATTCTCTGTTCTCTTCTCTCCTTCAGAGTAGTCTGGACAATGATGCCTCAGCATACTAGGACCATAAGAATGGAGAAGAATGGTTTGAAAATTTGCCCTTCTGAAGATTTCTGACACTGATTACAAGAGAACATCATCCACACAGCTTTTGTGATTAGCTTAAGAAAATTGTTTTAGGGGGTGTGGGAGGGCATACAAGACAGATGGGATTTTCACTTTGGGGACTTGGATTCAGCTCTAGCGCATCACACACAACGAACATCAGTTTGCTGGGCCTTATATTAGCTCCTAGGAGTTACTTGTTCACAACTCAAAGTCACTACCCATGAATACAGCACAACCTACAATCTCTACTCCGGAGATGTCTTAGAGTGGGTAGAATGGCACTTCAACATTGTCCTGACCAGCGCAAGATTAGCACTTTCATAGCCTATTCAAGTGGTTTTCAAACTTTTTTTCCTCATGACCCAGCTGAAGAAAATTGTTGATGCCTGCAACCCAACATCATTTGACTAGAGCAGGGGTGGGCAATAATTTTTGGTGGGGGGACACTCCAAGATTTTGGAAAATAGTGAAAGGCTGCTCTTTTTTTGTGGAGCAGGTGTAGGGGTCTAGGATGGAGGTTGGGTGCACAAGGGTGCATGGGGTAAGGGACTGAGATGCAGAAGATGGTCAGAGGTCTGAGAGGGATTTTGGGTGAAGGAGGGGGTTGTCACCTGGGTTAGGGAATTGGGTGCAGGATCTGGGAGGGTGCTTGGGTGCAGGAGAGGATTCTGGCCTGGGAAGTGTAGAAGGAAGTACAGGTTCTGGGAGGAAGTTGTCACCTGGGGCAAAGGGGTGCAGAGGGTTTGGACAGTGACCTGGGGGAGGGAGTTGGGGTGTGGGAAGGGCTGGGGTGCCAGAGGCAGACTCTGACTTGGGAGGTGCTTACCTAAGTGTCTCTTTGCCAGCAGTCCCACAGCATCCCTAAGGCAGGCTGGGCTCCCTGCCTGCAGCAGCCCCAGACTGCTTGAAAATGCAGGCTGCTCCCACCATGTGGCCAGGGCTGGATTACCCAATAGGCAGACTAAGCACGTGCTTAGGGCACCAGCAAAGCAGGGGCACCAAAAAAAAAAGAGATTTTATGGTACAGTATTGTTTTTATTTTGAATTACATATGGGGGGGGGCACCATAATCTTTTCAGTGCTTAGGGCCTCTAAAGGTCTTAATCCGGCCCTGCATGTGGCTCTCAGGTCGGGAGTGGGGAGAGGCTTATGCTGCCCCCATGACCCAGGCCAATTTCTCAGCTCCTAGTGACTGATTGTTTCCAGCCAATAGAAGCTGAGAGATTTGCTGGGATCAGTTCCTATTGGCCAGTTGTTTCCAGCCAATAGGAGCTGAGGATTGGGCTGGGGGCACGGAGATCACAGGAAGCCTTCCCATCCTTGCAGAGCACAGTCATGCTTTAAACAGTGGCAGCTACGTGCCTGAGGGTCCCAGCAGGGTGGTCCACGAGCCGGATCTGGTGGCTTGGCAGGCCGGATCTGGCACCCAGACTATATTTTGCCCAGCCCTGGACAAGAGTGTGGGTTCTGGGGTGGGGCTGAGGATGAGAGCTTTGGGGCATAGGAGGAGGCTCTGGCTTTGTGGAGGGCTCAGGACCAGGGCAGGAGCTGCTCTCGGTCAGCACTGCAGCAGGGGTGCTAAGGCAGGCTTCCCGCCTCTCCTGGCACTGCAGACCATACTGCGCCCAAAAGCAGCCAGCAGCAGGTTCTCAGCCAATGGGAGTGCAGAGTTAGTGCTCAAGGCAGAGGCACTGCACGGAGCCCTGGGCACTCTCCCCCACCCAACTAAGAGCCAGGCCTCCTGCTGGCTGCTGGGGCACAGTGCAGTCTGCGATGCCAGGACAGGCAGGTAGCCTGTCTTAGCACCCCCACTGGTCACCTGAGTCCCCCCGCAGCAACAAGACCCAGTGCCTGACATCCCACGACCCAGTACTGGGTTGCAACCCATAGTTTGAAAACCATTGTCCTATGCCATGTAATATGGCTGGCCCATGCTGGCACTGGAGGTCTTGATTAATGTACACAAAATACATGCAATGCATCCAAGGAAAAAATAGAATAAAAACTATAGCAGAGATGGAAAAAGGAGGCCAATTTGGTGGCTACAAAATTAAAGTAACAGATGTGTGTGGTTTGAATTCAGGCTCCATGTTAGACAAAACCTTAAAGTTCAGGTGGGGCAGGAAAGTATGAAATTCAAGTGAAAGCCTCTCAGATTCTCCATCTGCCAGTGCTCTAACCCACAGCTAACACAACAGAAGAAATGTTTCCCGGTCAGCACAGATAATGACCTTGCAGGCTAAGTGCTGCAGAGCCTCCATTAAGAATCTTCAACCCTTCTGTCAGTCACATTGAGAATCCAACACAGAGGCTGCGAGGGATTCATTTCCAGCCATAGATAAAGTCTGGGTCAGTTCTTTCAGAGCAAGACAGAATTCTCTTGAACTACACAGCGGAGGGAAGGAACAGTCACTGATGAGCTACACATTTTTACTATTTTAGATACCACTATGAGTTCTCCAACAGGGAGGAATTGCTAGCAAATCTGAAGGGGAAAGACAATTTAGGTGACAGTGATCATGAAATGATAGATTTCATGATTCCAAGAAAAGGAAGGAGTGAGAGCAGCAGAATAAGATTAATGGACTTCAAAAAAGCAGCCTTTAACAAACTCAAAGAGCTGGTATGTAAAGTTTCCATGGAAAGAACATCTAAGGAATAAGAGCTCAATGTTTCTCAAGGGTATAATATTAAAGGCACAAATGCAAGCTATTCCAATGCAAAGGAAAGCTAGGAAGAATAATTAGAGACCAATATGGGTCCATCAGGAGCTCTTTAATGATCTGTAAAATCAAAAAAGTTCAACAAAAAACAGAAACGAGGACAAATTGCTAAGGAGGAGTACTAGTATAATGTAAGCATGCCCGGATAAAATCTGAAAAGCTAAGATACAAAATGAGTTAAACCTAGCAAGGGATATAAAAAGCAATAAAGAAAACATTTTTAAATCTTAAGGAGCAAAATAAAGAAGGAAAACGTATAGGTCCTCTACCTCAGGGGTTTTCAAACTCTGTTGCAGCTTGCAAGGGCAAGCTGCTAGCTGGCCGTGAGATGCTCTGTTTACCTGCGCCTCTGCAGGTATAGGCGATCACAGCTCTTTTTGGTCACAGATTGCCATTCCCGAACAACAAGAGCTGAGGGAAGCAGTGTGGACCAGGACACTGCTTCCTGCAGCTCCCATTGGCTGGGAATGGTGATCTGAAGCCAAGGGAAGCTGTGATTACCTGTACCGGAGGAGATGCAGGTAAACAGAGCATCTCATGGCCAGCTACCAGCTTGCCCTTACAAGCTATGACACAGAGTTTGAAAACCCCTGCTCTATCTAGTGTGGAAGGAGAGCTAATAACATGCTATCAAGAAGGCTGACGTGCTTAATACTAGGGATGTTAAAATGTGTTTATTTAGATAAACATGAAAATTTCAGCAGTTACATGTTTACACACAGTGAGGGAGGCAGCTCCCACAGAGCCACCTCTCCCTCTCTCCCCTGCGCTGCTGCCTCTGTATAAGACGAAGCAGTGCTGGGTGGGGGCAGGCAGCTCTCAGTGCATAGCAGCTCCCACCTGCCCTTCCCCAATGCTGCTGCTTCTATATCAGAAGCAGCAGCACGGGGGAAGGGAGGAGTGGGAGGCAGGCTGCTTCCTGAGTGTACTGGCTCCTGCCTGCCCCCTGTGTTGCTGCTGTGCTGATACAGATACAGCAGTGTATGTGTGTGTGTGGGGGGGAGGGAGGAGGCAGCTCCACGGGGGCTGGTATGTGCATGGAGAGCCAGCAGTTAAGCGAGCAATGGCTCCTGCCTACCCTCCCCACCCCACACTGCTACCTCTGTTACATGTTCACATTAGGGATGTTAAATATCGAATAATTGACTAATCAAATAGTTGATGCATTTTGCATCAACAATTCAATTAGTTGATAGGGTGCCTCCACCTTTGAAGTGTAGCAACAGCCATAGGGCTGTTGCTACACTTCAAAGGCGAAAGTGCCACGCAAAGCCCAGGGTCAGCGGGGGAGTCCCCAGCTGATCCTGTGCTCCCCATGGTGCTGCCACTTTGAAACACCACATTCAGCCTGGGGACACTCCAGCTGGCCCCAGGCTGCATGTGGTGTTTCAAAGTGGCAGCGCTGCGTGGAGCCCGGGGTCTGGCCCCAGGTTCCATGTGTCACTGCTGCTTTGAAGTACCTCCTTCTCTTCCCCCACCCTTGCTGCCTCTTTCTGATAGAGGTAGCAAGGGGGGGGGGAGCGACTAGTCGACTAGCCTGTTGACTATCCGATAAGCTTTTGCTTATCGGATAGTTTATTAGTCGACTAGTCATTCACATCCCTACTTAATACCTGTTTTGCTTCTCTTTCACTAAAAAAAAGTTAATGGTTACCAGATACTGTCAAGAACCAATCTAATTCCCTTCTTTGACAGGTTTACAGGCCTAGTGGATAGAGACAGGGGAGCAGTAGGTGTGATATATCTTGATTTTAGCAAGGCCTTTGACACAGTCCCACATGACACTCATGTAATGGTAATGTGGTCTAGATGAAATTACTATAAGGCTGATGCACAACTGGCTGAAAGACCATATTCAAAGAGTAATAATCAGTGGTTTGCTGTCAAGTTGGGATGGTGTATTTAGTGGGGCCCCACAGAGAACAGTCCTGAGTCTGGTTATGGAATGGAGAGTACATTTACAAAATTTGTGGATGACATTGAGCTGGGATGGGGTGCAACACTATCCTGGATCGGATAAGACTCTTGACAAATTTGAGAAATGGCTTGAAATCAACAAGACGAAATTCAAAAAGAGAAGTGTAAAGAACTACATGGAGGAAGGAAAAATCAAATGCATAACTACAAAATGGGGATTAGTTAGCTAGATGATGGAACTTTTGAAAAGGATTGAGGGGTTATAGAGGATCACAGATTGAAATACAAGTAAACAGTGTGATGTGGTAGCAAAAAAGGCTGGGTTCATTAACAAGAATTTTGTATAGAAGATGTGGGATGCAATCATTCCATTCTACTTGTCACTCATAAGGAGTATTATTTCCAGTCCTGGGTGCCATACTTTGGAGTCTCTCCAATCCTTTCTGGAGAGCAACAAAACTGATAAAAAGCTTAGAAAAGTGGACTCGTGAGTAGGGCCCTACCAATTCCACAGCCGTGAAAAATGTGTCATGGACCACAAAATAAGCCCTTCTCTATGAAATCTGATCTCTCTCAAATCTGCTGTTTCACTTCTGTGCAGAAGCAGCCCCAGAGCTATGTCCCAGGCTTCTGCCCTGCAGCCCCTGCTGGAGCTCAGGACTGCCTCCTCCATGGCTCCTGCCTGAACTCGGGGTGCCAGGGCTCAGGGCTGCAACTACCCCACACAGTGCCCACAGGTACTGCTTGGGATCAGGGCAACACAGGCTTGGATCTTCTACCATATAGTTCCTGCAAGGGCTCAGGGCATACATTTTTCGAATTGGGCTGGGCCCCTGGATACAGGCCCCATGCATTAATCTGCCATGGGCCAGTTAGAAGCCCTCGGTGCTCCCAGCAGAAATGGGGAGATCATACCTACCTACACATCTGGTAGCCTCCTCTAGCTGCAGGAAACTCCACAGCTGCTACCTTCAGAGCCCAGCTGCTCTGAACACAACACAGACATGAGCATGGAATCCTGCAATCTGCCTACAATAGTGTTGGGACCCCCACACCTATGATTCTCATTTGGGTTGGGACCTTCACAGTTATAGCACCATGAAATTTAAGATGTGAGCATCTGAAACCATGAAACTGATCATTTTAAAATCTGGTGGCTGTGAAATTGATCAAAATAGACTGTGCATGTGGTGGGCCCTACTCACAAGGAAAGATTAAAAAAACTGGGCAAAAGACAACTGAAGGAAGGGCTTGAAATATGTTAAGGGCTGTTATAAAGAAGACAGCGATCAGCTGTCTTCCATGTCCACTGAAGGTAGCATAAGAAGTAATGGGGCTTAATCTGCAGCAAGGGAGATTTGTCTGATGTTTCTAACTGAAAGGGTAGTTAAGCATTGGAACTGACTTGCAAAGAAGGCTGTGGAATCCCTGTCATTAGAAATTTTTAATAACAGGTTCGACAAATACCTGCTAGGGATGGCCTAGGTTTATTTGGTCTGGCCTCAGTGCAGGGGACTGGTCTAGATGATCTCTCAAGGTCCTTTCCATTCCTACATTTCTATGATTCTACTAGAGACACTATATTAGAATAGCAATAGAATAGATTTGCCACTTACTGGAAGGACCACAGTTGAGCACACATTAAGTGAAGGTATCTTTCAGGGACATTTTTCACGGATATGCTGGGAAATCCCCTTGCTGGCTTTTATCAGTATGTGTAAACACACAGGTCCAAAGTGATACTACCTTTCAGTCTGTGGCCTTTTAGAAGTTCTCTAGGTGTCAGATGTAATGACCTTGAGTCATCATGGCAGAACTAACTTTGCTCACTCCTGTGCTTCCTGCTGATTCCCAATCTGAGGAAAGAAGGATACATTACAACCCCTATGCCAGATGGTGGGGTCAGATTTCAAAATTTATGGCTGCTAATGTAGTCTTTAAAACAGAGGTTTTCTTAACCTTAAATCAGCCAGTCCATTACTGAAGTGTATAAAAGCCAGGAGTTTAATGGACTTAAAGTGCCGAGGTATTGATGGCTATGAAATGGAAACTATTTATCCTGAAAATACTGTAACAGCTTACTTTAGTTTATTTGTTAAAAACCCTGGTGAAGGAAAGATTGTGTCAGCTGGAGGGTCTAGTTACTGGAAGGGATGTGGGACAAATTTGCAACAGTATGCCTGAGATGGGAGCACTTGTCACTTGGAAGATGGGAAGCAGGGAGCTCTGTATGTCAGACATTTCCCCCCTTCCCTGGTCACATGTTGACTTTCAATCCCCTTTTTCAACAACCTCCAGACTTGCATGTCATTCTACTTTTAAAATTTCTTCTGGAACCAGCTGTTCAGAGCTACAGGGAGCCAGTTCCCATGGAATTGTTACTCAGTAAGATGTGCAACTCAAGCTGGAGTACTCCAGCATCTGGGATGGGTTCAGTTACAGCAAACAGAGTTTGGACTCACCAGGCTCCGTTGTTCACTAGACGGAGCAGCAGTCTAGTGAGAAGAGCTCCTGCTAGGACTCAATGCAGACAGCTGAGCAGCCTTAAAGTCATTCTGCTACCAGAAGCAAGGGGATAAATGACCAGTAGCAACAGCATTTCTTAGTAATAGAGAGCAGGGCTGGCCCGAGCCCTTTTGGCGCCCTGAGCCCGGACGCGCGGTGCTGCCCCTGGGCGCAGGGCGCATGCGCGGGCCCGCCCCCCCAGGGTGCACGGGCCCGCCACTGGGGCGCACGGTGCATGCGCGGGCCCGTCACAGCCGCTGGCACGCAGCCCGGGGCCCACCCCCGGGGCGCACGGTGCATGCGCTGTCCTGCCCAGCCTGGCCCGGCCAGTGCTGCTGGCATGCGTGCCGGGCTGTGCAGGGCCCCGCAGCCGTGGGGGGAAAGGCGCTGCTGGCTGGCGCTGCGGGAGCCGGGTGCACGGCTCCTGATGGCAGCTGTAAGGGACGCCGTGCACCCCTTACAGCTGCCATTAGGCGCCCCTCATCGGTTGGCGCCCTGGGCAGCTGCCCAGCTCGCTCATGCCTCCGTCCGGCCCTGATAGAGAGGTAGCCCTGTTAGTCTGATCTTGGTAAAACAAAGGGAAAAAAGAAGTGGGTCTGCCCCATGAAAGCTCATCACCTAATAAACTATCTTGTTAGTCTTTAAAGTACTACATATTTTTTCCTAGCATTTCTTAGGACATTTTGATGATCCGAGACATACTCAGAAACCCAGGACACCAGCTCAACTTGCCCTTGCAGAGCCTCAACTTTGGAAGAAAATAAAGAAGTAGGAAAGATGAACTTTTCAGCCAATTAGCAACACAAATTAAATCTCAAATTGCTCTGTCCAAATAGGAGCCTGTGGATGTCCTAATGCCCATAGCCTACTGATTCCAGATCTTCAAACCATTCAGCTCTGTACACATCCTCATCTGAATTAGCTGAGAAAAATACTGGGAGATAATCCCAGTGATGTGCAGTGCACAGGGACTGCAGTGAGAGAGAGTTGGAGGAAGGGAGCAGACAGTCAGTACTCTGCACTTAATATATTATTCTTCACTGTACAGAAAATTTACGGGGGGGGGCTGTTTTGATTTGTTGTTTAATAAAGACCTGTAGGGCTGATGGCTAACCAGAATAACCGAGGATGCAGAATTCTGCTATGCCTATGCTGCATGATACCCTAGCTAGGTGCAGACTTCCCATTTCTAATCACATCTCCGAGATCCTACTAATTTGCCCTCCACAAGCTATGGACTTAGGGCAACATCCCCAGTACCCACATTTTCTGAGGCTAGGATTCCTTGCCACTTAATAATAAAAAGAGAGCACAATTATTAAAATACTTTGAAGATATGAAGTTAAGTAACACATAATACCCATAAGTATTAGGGAAATTGCCTTCATTTTACAGTTGGGAAAGCTGAGTCAGAAGTGATTTCTAATAAGGCATTCCGACGTTTGACACTAGAGCTGGTCTTCATTTGAAGCGGTATGCACGCTGCACCTCTGAACTCACAGGCAGCTGTGGGTATTTCTGAGAATCATGCTACCTGTATCAACACTTGAGCATCCAAAATCTGAGGAACCCAAAACTATAATCTTCAAATCTCCACATGGCATGTCTGGTTGGATGCTGGGAACAGAAGTGCTCTCTATACTCGCTATCCCATTGTTGCTAACACAGCCGGACCTTCGCTAGTGGGAGATGTAAACCAAAATGATGGGCTACAGGAAACCATTTTATGAGGCAAGGGTCCCTTCTCCCCATATCTTTAAATAAATTTTAGCTTTCCTCCTCTAGAAGCTGTTACTGACACGTGATTGTTTGAATCTCAGTACATTGCATTTGATCAAATTAATATTTTTGTCTTTAAACATTATCAAGCTTACTCCTTTCACCTGAACCAGCCTTCTAGCTCCGGACTCGATGATGCTTATTGGACGTGTGAACTGGCATCAGGGTTTGGGGTGATGCTCCAGAGTGCCAATACTACTTAGGCCTTTTCATTATTTTGCAATCACAGAATAATTTCTTCAACTCTAGTAACACAGCCTCTAACATTAGGGTGGGAAGGGCAGGCTCTCCCCTCCTTTGGTAAGATACACTCTGATTTTGTCCTCCCCGTGTGCCATCACCTCCTCTTTCATGCAACTTTTTCTTCTTTAGGCAATTTTTAGGCTATTTATAGTGATGCAGAAATGTGAATTGAGATCCCTGGAGTAGGGGGTAATTTCTCTTAGTTATCGGAATGATTTGAAGGTAGGCTTCCTCAGCTATATCCAATACAGACTCCCCCTCTGCAATTAATGGGAGTAATCTCCTTAGAATTTTTACAAATTTGCTCATTTAATACACAGACATAATAAAACACAATTTACAAGTAGGACCCAATATTTCTTTGTGTACAAATGCAGACCCCCCTGAATCATCACAAAGCTCTTCATCCAAGTCAGAGACATATCCTGATGTTTAACAAATCTGGGTTCTGACAAGCCAAGTTGCAAAAAGAATTTCAGAGCTGAGGGTCTCATATTGAAATTGCTCTGTATCTAATCTCTCTTGATTAAACCAGCCAGATGTTATCTTAAGTGCATTTGTTGATCCCAAATGCTGCTATTCCACACAAGAATGAAGTAACTAAGAGTCAAAACCCATACCAGGAACCCAGTATGCATTATCCACAAACATCACATATTACCTGTGAGGGGACGTCTCAAATCAGCCTCTGAGTGGTGCAATAAGGTTTCATATTTTAATTTGTTTAGATATAATGCCAAACTTACTTGATCTTTGCCCCACACTCATCTGGTTGAAAAGCCTGGATTTAAGAAACTCTAGTGCTACCCACAAGATCTTAATTGTTTATGATGTGTATATACCAGTTTTCTTTGTTAAATGAGAATTGTCATTTTGTCTTGTTTATATGAACCTTCCATGCTTGGTGCATGCCTGAAGTAGTAAAAACTATTGCCCACTGAACTTAAAGCAGCCCCTTTCTATCTGTATGTTAACTTAGAAGTGACTGCTTCAAAAAACATGTCACAAGCAGAGCAGAAAGCACAGGAGAACCCAGATCCATGGTCTTTGAGCAAGGCATTATGTATCTGCCTTCATGCTGGAGTGAGGTGAGAGTAGTGATGCTAAGGGAATTAGGCACTGAGTTGCTGCTCTGACAGAAAGGGGACGATGCTTGGTCAGACAGGACCAGCTCCACGGGCAGAGTATAGGAAGAGGGGGCCCAGACTAAGAACATAAAAACAACTACTCTTTACAAAGGTATTATCCCTTTATTTGTATGGTTCTTTAATAACCCTGTCTTCAAAGCAGTGCACCACAAAAGTGATAGCCCTGGGGGTGAGGAGGTTTGGCACAATCACGCCTCCGCCTCACTGTGAACATTTGCAGCGGTTTTAATTGCACTGAGGAGCCAACAGTTACAATTTGCTTTGCTCTCATCACTTGAGCAACCCCAGAGTCAAAGTCATCAAGATCTAGAAACTCCCCACAGACCCATTCTTTCGTTGAGTACTGTATGATGGCCCTTGTGGCACGTGCTGAGACCCCCCAGGCAGTGAAAGGCATGGCTACAGCTATGACTAAATGGATGCAGGCTACATTGCACGGGGGGGGGGGGGGGAAAAATAGGCTGGAGAGAAAGGAAAGGAAAGAAAAGCAAAAGGCAACCCCTGCCATTAAATTACCCTAACATAGTCACTGATTGCATTGAGGCTCCCAGATCAACAGACCAACTTGCTGTCTCATTCCAGCTGCCCAGTCTTAGCCTGCCCTTCTCTCTCATTTTTGCTTATTCATTCAGCTACTAACCAAATATGGGAAAGGACAGAATATTGGATACAACACACAAGGCCAACCATTCTTCTATCAAGTCTTGTGCCCCTGCTTTCCAAGGTAGCCCAGCCTGTAAGGGTAAGCACTCCGGCATGTTCTGTGTTTGAGGCAGTAGGGATATTTGAATGCATTGTTTGCAGAAGGGGTGATTAAGCTGTGATTCCTAAAGTACAAGGCAGAGTAATCTAAAGGGCTCCAGAGACGTAAGCTCTTCAGGCAGAGTCCTCTGTGCTTTATACTTAACCCTCACAAGATTGCTGGCCTTTCTGAAATTACTTCATTTGTCTCACACAGCGGGAAGTCAAAATGGATCCAAACAAGGCAGCAGCAGATTGCCAGGGGCCCACATGGTGCAAGAGGAATCAGCAGTTTCAGTGATTACAGGTGTCCAATACTCCCTCGCTCCTTTCTCTGTCTTATGCTTTCTGACTGGGCTGTCCTCTCCTCTCCACATAAGAAAGAGGGAGAAGAACTGGGCCCTGATGGAGACATGGTGCCAAGGAAAACCGATAAATAACAAACCAACCCAATAACTTCCAGGGATACGCCTCTAGTGGCTGCTGATCAACCACACACTGTTCTAAACCCTCCAGCACTCTCATTTCGAGGGTTGCCAATGTTCTGATTCCAGAAAACCAAACACTCTTGCCCCACTTCTTCCCTAAGACTCCACCTCTTCTCCAAGGCACTGCCACTGCACACTCCACCTCCCCTCCTTCCATCACTCACTGTCCCGCACTCTTGCCCACTCTTTCATTTTCACCAGGCTGGTGCAGGGGATTGGAGTAAAGGTCAGGGCTCCGGCTAGGAGTGAAGGCTCCAGTGTGGGGCAGAAATGAGGGGTTCAGAGTTCTGGAGGGGGCTTCGTGCTGGAGCAGGGAGCTTGGGTGCAGTGGGTAAGAGTTATGGCAGGGGGTGAGGGCTCTGGGATGGGGCAGGGGATGAGGGGGTTTGTAGTGCAGGAGGGGGCTCAGGGCTGGGGCCAAGGAGTGTGGGAGGCAGTGAGGGAAGCAGTGTGGACTCTGAGACGTATTTGGGTGCAGGGGGCACTCAGGGCTGGGGAAGGGGTTGGGATGCAGGAGGGGATTTGAGGTGTGGGTTCTGGACAGTGCTTACCTGAGATGGCTCCCGGAAGTGGCTGGTATGTCCCTCCAGCCACTAGATGCAGGGGCAGCCATGGGACTCTGCACACTTCCCTTGCCCATAGGCACCACCCTGTATCTCCCACTGGCTGCTACCCCCAACAGTTCCCATTGGCCAGTACTTGGGGCGGGAGCAGCGTGCAAGTCTCCCTGGCCATCTCTGCACCTAGGGGCTACAGGGACATGCTGACCACTTCTAGGAAGCCATGCAGAGTTAGGGCACGTAGGAAGGCCTGCCTTCGCACTGCTGATAGGAATGTTAATGGTCCAGTCAGTGGTGTGGACTGAAGCTGCTAAGCTGGGAATTCCGGTCAAAAACTGTATCCCTGGCAGCCCTACCCCTTTCACTTCTTCCAACCAAAAGAGTTTTCCTGGTGCACTGGCAGGAATCATTATTCACCTATATGATTGGAATTGCTTATGGAAACGTGTAGAACAACAGACTGCCCCAATGATCTGCTTCCAGGTACTCTCCCCAACAATAAAATGTTATAAGAAAACAAGAAAAGGCTGCCTCCAGAAGACCCTCATCAATTAATTACCAGCTGATTAAATGGCATTGGATGTGCATCTGGCTATAAGGAAGTAAACACATGCATACCTAGACTACCATTAATCTGATATCACATATGCAGAGTTTAATTTTCCATAATTGTGAAATTGCAGAATTCAATTGAACATAAGTTTGACAAACAATATTGATGTTTATTTTTAAGCTTTCCCCCCTATTTTATCTGCTTAAATTTTCACAGTTGCACAAAATTATGGATATTAACCATTTTTTATTTTTATCCATTTAAATTTTCACAGTTGCGGGAAATTGAGGGGGCAGGCACTAATTATTTAATGGCAGTAGATGCTGAGATTCAGAAAGTTCAAGCGTTATAACTGTTAAAAGACAAACTGTCAACATGTCAAAATATATGAGCAAATATTCTTAAATCAAACTATACTAAGTTCTCAAGCAGCATTTTTCCTACTTTGTCAATTTCAGATATCATTGATGACATTTTTTTGTCAATTTGTGAGAGTACATAAAACCAACATTTATCGACATTCACCAGTAAAAATCCAGTTCTTCCAGACCTACGTAAGAAACATCCAGTTTGGCTCTGAGCTGCAATTAGACATCAGGAGTATTAAAGCTAACGCCATTCTAGAACCTCTGAAATGGGTTCCCCTGACTTACCCTGACTTACCCCACTGGCTTGGAGTGCTAGTGCTATGAACAGAAATGGAGTTTGCCCATTCAGGAGGCAGAGCCTTGACTGCCTACGAGGCATATGTGTATGACTTTACGGACACTTAGTTTAAAAAAAAAAAATCTGTAAATTGGATCGCTCCGGCTCCCGAGGCAATTGCATTCCACAAACTGAAGGCAGTCAGGTTCTCCCATTGTTCTCTATTATCTGTACTAGTCATTTACAAGACATGCAATGCTTACTGTGCTTGCGAGACCATAGCCAAAAAATACAATGCTCATGAGACTACAGCCAAAACCCCAAACGGGCAGAGTAACATCTGAATGTTTCGCTTGCTAAGCACACATCTAATTACAGATTAATATATGGTTTTAGTCAGGAATTCTCTCTCTCTCTCTCTCTCTCTCTTTTTTTTTTTTTTAAAGCATCCAGCAAGGTGCAGTCCTAATTGGGGTTGTTAGGCATTAACATAAGACTACCGAATGCTGCATGGAACAGCCTGAAAGTGAACCAAGCATAACTGATGCTGTGATGGCTACCTGAGTTGTCAGAGCACCCAAAATTACAGTGCTGAGGTGTGTGAACGGTCCCACTCATTTCTATGGGGAGTTCCAGCCTCCCTGCATGCCCATGCGGCACTGCGACCCCGAGCCCTGGCCCGGGCTGGACGGAGGATGCGGCTGGGAGTTCTGGGCTCCCAGGCTGCCCATGCGGCGCTGTGTCCCCAAGCCCTGGGCCGGGGTGGACGGAGGATGCAGCTGGGAGTTCTGGGCTCCCAGGCTGCCCATGCGGCGCTGTGTCCCCAAGCCCTGGGCCGGGGTGGACGGAGGATGCAGCTGGGAGTTCTGGGCTCCCAGGCTGCCCATGCGGCGCTGTGTCCCCAAGCCCTGCGCCGGGCTGGATGGAGGATGCAGCCGGGGTTGTTGTACGGCGGTGGTCTCCATGGGTGAGTGGTGGACTACTTCTTATGGGAATTCAGTGGCTCCTCCAGGGGGCGGGCTCTCTGTAGGGGCAGCACAGTGCTGGGGAGCACAGGCCACCTGGCAAGGGCAGAGGGAAAGGGCTTCGTCTCCCCGGAAGCACGTGTATTTTCATGCAGCCAAGCCTGTGTCATTGGTTTTCCTGTCACATGATACAGCAGCCTCAGCTTGTTTCTGCACAGTGGGACAATGTGCACGTCCTCTTAGGTTAACTGCTTAAGCTTTCTTCATTTATTTTCAATAACATACCCTCTCATTTTCATCTTCAGTATGGATAAATGGCTGAAGAATGTGATTGAAAATACAACTAAAAAAATGTTTGAATGATGTGCAGCCTAGTACAAGTGAGAATAAGAAGATAAAAACTTCTTGGACCTGCAATTATTCTGATGAGTATTTGAGATTTGGTTTTATAAGTGTTGGTAGTGATAATCACTTGCCATTATGCCTAACCTGTCACACAGAACTATCCAACGAGTGCATGAAACCATCAAAACTGAAACGCCATTTGGAATGCAAACATCCAGAATATGCGAGTAAGCCCATAGATTTTTTCATAAATAAGAGAAATTAATTAGCTTTTGCTAAAAAAAAGCATGAAAAGTGCTCTTTCTATGGGCTCTTCAAATGAAAACTTTGTGTCGGCTTCATATGAAGTTTCAAAACTAATAGCTGAGACAGGTTACCCGCATACTGTTGGTGAAAGGTTAATACTTCCTGCATTGAATATTATTACATCCCGTATTTATGGAGGAAAAAAGGAAATCAGTTGGGTTCTCTGTCTTTATCCAACAATACAGTGAAAAGTAGAATTGAAGAAATGGCGAAAAATTTTGAATTCATCGAATACAGAATAGTCAGTTTTTTGCATTACAAGTGGATGAAAGCACTGATATAGCTGATGCTGCCAATTTAATGTGTTTTGTTAGATATGATTATGAAAGTTCCATTCAAGAAGATCTCTTATTTTGTAAACCACTTCCAACAAGAACAATGGCTGCTGAAATTTTTAAGCTAATCAATGATTTTATTATTCAAAGCAATATTGACTGGAAAAAGTGTGTTGGACTGAGCAGTGATGGGGCTCGAGCAATGGCAGGGTCTCGCACTGGGCTTGTCCCGCGGATTCGAGCTGTAGCACCTGACTATGTATGGGTGCACTGTAGTATTCAAAGAGAGGCATTAGCTGTGAAAACTATGCCATCACTTTTGAGTTGCAGTCTTCAAGAATGTGTGAAGTTTATAAATTATATAAAATCTCGTCCTTTGAATTCCAGAATCTTTACTGCTTTGTGCAACGAATTAGGAAGTTGCATGAACATGAGCATCTCTTACTACACTGTGAGGTTCGATGGCTGTCAAAAGGAAACATTTTGAAACGACTCTTTGAAATGAAGGATGAAGTTTTATTGTTCTTGGAGCAACACCCTCCATCGGCAAAAGATGTTATATTTACATTTAAAGACAGGTTTCATGAATTTGATTGGTTAACAATGGTGGCTTACTTATGTGACATATTTTGTCTTTTAAATGATTTAAGTTTGAATTTACAAGGCACTAAAATTAATATTTTCAAAGTTCATGAAAAAGTTGAGGCAACAATTAAAAAACTTCGTTTATGGGCACAGCGAGTTAACAAGAGAAACTTTAAGTCTTTTTGTACTTTAACTGAATTACAAGAAAAATATGCTGAAACTAATATCTCGGATGCGATTTCTGCAGCAATCCAAGAACACCTCTTGGGGCTAACATCAAGTTTAAATGAATATTTTCCTCCAATTGACGCCAGTAAAATGTGGATTAAGAACCCGTTTACTGTTGACACCGAAAATGAAGAAATACTACAATTGAGTGCATCAGAAGTGGATTCATTAATTGAACTTTCCTGTGACTCTGCCTTAAAAGAGAACTTTGATAAACTCTCCTTGATTGATTTTTGGTTGAGCTGTAGAAATGAATATTCACATTTATCTGAGAAAGCAGTCAAATTCTTAATGCCTTTCGTCACGACATATAAGTGTGAAACTAGTTTCTCATCTTTGGTTTTCTTCAAAAATAAATATAGAAATAGATTGAATGTTGAACCAGATTTGAGGATAAAACTTTCTTCTTTTGCTCCTGACATAAAGTTGCAATGTGATGCAAAACAACATCATCCTTCCCATTAGTTCTCTTTTTAGTTATTTAAAAGCTATAAAGTGCACACAAATGACTTATATTCAACTCATTCAATTATAAATACACAAACTTTACAACTGTTAAAATTCTACTGGTTAAATTGTAATTAAGATTTATGTTATGTACTGTTGTTGTGAATAAATAATACACAGTGAAAATGTATTCATTTTTCATTCTTTTTTTAATATGCATTTATATTTTTGGGCTGCAAAAAACAGTACTAAAAAAATGGGTTCCAACTAAAGTAAAAAGTTTGGGAAACCCTGGTCTAGCCAGCTTTCTATCCATCTTACAGTCCACTTATCCAATCCATAGTCCCGTAACTTTCTGGCAAGAATATTGTGCGTGACCGTATCAAAAGCTTTGCTAATGCTGGCACTGGGGGCTTTGGGAGGACCAGAAACTTATTTGCATATTCATCATTTGCTTAATGAATATGCAAATATGCAAATGAATGGTACCGGTCCTCCAAAAGCTCCTTAATGGATTTACTGGTCCCTGTGTCAAAAAGTTTGGGAACCCCTGATCTAGACTATTCCTGACAGTTGTTTGTCTAACCTGCTCTTAAAAATGTCCAGTGACGGACATTCCTCCCTGGGCAATTTATTCCAGTGCTCAACTACCTTGACATTTAGGAAGCTTTTCCTAAAATCCAACCTAAACCTCCCTGGCAATTTAAGCCCGTTATTTCTTTTCTTATTTTTAGAGGTGAAGAAAAATATCTCTCTCTCCCTCTTCCATGCAACAACCTTTTACGTGTTTGGAAATGCACATTCCCACTCATTCTTCTCTTTGCCAGACTGAACAAACCCAGTTCCCTCCCCCGCCCACCATCTTTCCCCATAGGTCATGTTTTCTAGTCCTTTACTCATTTTTGTTGCTCTTCTCTGGACTTTTCCTGATTTGTCCACACCTTTCCTGAAATTTGGCAGCCAAAACTGAACACAATATTCAAGTTGAGGCCTAGTCAGAGCAGAATAGAGCAGAAGAATTACCTCTTGTGTCTTATTTACAATATTCCTGCTAATACCTCTCAGAGTGATATTCGCTTTTTTTGCAAGAGTGTTACACTATTGACTTGTTTAGTTTATGGTTCACTATGATACCCTCCCCCGCCCGATCCCTTTGTGCAGTATTTTTTCCTAGTGAGTCACTTCCCATTTTGTATGTGTGCAACTGATCATTCCTTCCTGGGAAGAGTATTTTGCATTGTCCTTATTGAATTTCATCCTATTTACTTCAGACCATTTCTCCAGTTTGTCCAGATCATTTTGAATTTTAATTCTTCTTCCAAAACATTTGTAATCCCTCCAGCTTGGTGTTGTCCACCAACTTTGTAATTGTACTCGCTATGTCATTATCTAACTCACGGATGTATTGTATAGAATGTACCAGGGTGGGAGTCGGGCTGCCCCACTAGCCTCACAGACTGTTCTTGCAGGAGTGGCCCATTTCACTGCCATTTCCAACAGGGACTTTCTTGTGGCACTGTGCTAGGGACCCAGATTATCTTAATTCATGCCTGGCTGTAAGAAAAATGCCATTGAATATCAATGATTTCTTGAATTACCTTCCCTTCTAAAAAAACCCAACAGAAATCACACTTCCTATGGGTTGGTGGAATTGCAAGACTCCTGGGCTACTTTGTATTAAAACCAGATAATATAAGCACCATTCCAATCTATGTAGTGAGTGTTTTGGTTTGTAGGCAACAAAGAAGTGTTCTGTTACTAATAAGAAAAATAATTTAAAACCTCTGATAAGGGCTGACAGTTCACCAACACCAGGCAAAGCACTGCAGGAGCGACTGTCCCCATGGGAACTGGCATGTACAGCGTAGAGAAGAAAAAGAACTGTTTGAATTAAACCAAGAACATTTGCTCTAAATAAAAGTTATTTTGAGAAATTAAAGCAAACAAATGTCAGCCCCATGCAGCGGTGTATTGAGATGGGATGCGCTGTAATGGGTTGTGACACTTTGTAAATTAAAGCTTTTTCTTCTCCCCTAAGGGAGGAAAATTCAAGTGCAGTCAAATGCTTGAACTTGGAAATTCTGCTTGCTTGACACTTTTTACCATGCTGTGATTCCATTGATCCTGTAAGGCAAGAAACCACTGTGCTGGGCCCCTGGAGTGTCCCTGCTGTCCCTTCCTCTACCTGAAAGAAAGAGGGAGCCTGTGCACGGGAAACTCATAGTTAACACACAAACACACACTTTCAACCTCCAAGCTTCTGCTGTCAAACTCCATCTAACTTGTTTTCTTGATCACTTGTTAATATGAAATCAACTGAGGTAATCCCCAGCCTCATATCTTAAACTTACATGCCCAGGCCATTAAAATCAATTCACAATACACCTGCTTAACCATCTGGAAGTTGTTTATAATAATACATATTATGAAGGCCTGGGCCTCTCCAGTGGTTTGCATGGTATGATATGTAAACAAACTTGCAAGCTAGTTCACAAGCAGAAATGAGAGACTATGCAAAAATAAGGCTGTTTAGATGCACAAAGCAAATCCTCTATCCAAAGCTAAAAGAGGTGAAACATATGAAGAGATGTCAATACTTAGTGAAAGAACCCACAATTCTGCTAAGATGGCAGCATCCACATTTGCTGTATTACTCTGCAGCTTGTATATTATTTTCAAATATAATTAGGAATAAAGAATGTGAGAAAGCAAGACACAGAAGAACAAGAGAAAGAATTACGGAGAAAGAAGTTTTTGCTTGGAGTAATAACACTCCCTCTTCTTCAAAGCACTTTACAATGATTATTAGTAAGGTGCCACCAACGGGCTCTGTGCCATACAAGAGTCAAATGTCAAGAGAGATCTCTCCAAGAAAGATCCAGAAAGGCAAGACAAATTGGGAGCACCAGAAGAAGCAGCTACTTTATTCCCTCTTCATCTCACAAGTTTTATATTTTTTTAAAAAATAGAGTCTCTAGGATGAGGGGGGGGAGGTCTTTAAAAGAGAACTGAATAAGCAGTGACTGTGGACCTGGTGCAATGAGATTATTTCTTGTAAAGGGGACTAGGCACAAAGGGCTGAATTGAGGCCACAAGTATTAGTTACAAAAATTAACAACTTAATCCACAGATCTCTCTGGGAAGTAGGTAGGTAGGTATTACCCAATATTACAGAATTGGAAACTGAAGCAAAAATTAAGTGACAATGCATGGATACTACAGTGATAGCTGCTTTCAGAATACTTGGAAAAAACCCTTATTCCACAGGAGTCCATGTTACAGCAGGCATTCGGTTTTGTAACACCCTCTTAGAAATCTTCCAGTTTCCTAGACAAGTCTTTGAAATAAGCAAAGAAAGACCATCCCCAAAAGCTATCTCAGGGCTAATTTATGCTGGGAGAGAATTCTACTTATTTAGGACCCAGTACTGTGCCTTATGAAATCAATAGCAGAACCCCTATTAATTTCCATGGGAGCAGGATTGGTCGGTTCAGTTAGAACTTAGTAATTATCCACACCAAGTAGACATGCTCAGTAAGAATGACAGATGCTTCAACATCAAGTATTTGACATTTGTCTCAGCTCTCAGTACCTGGGGCACTCCACGATTCAGGAACTCTTGGCTCCCATGTGGATGCTTTGACCACTACCAGATTGAGACAGATGCTGTCTCACTGTTCTCAAAGGAACATTTCAAAGTTTTCATGGACGTGTCAGCTACTCTGTATTAGCTAAAGGCAATGACACTTCATTTTTTAAATGGAGGCAATTTTTTATTTATAAATAGGAAGATACAAAGTATGCAAAAGCACAGTCCTGCCTCTCTTTGCACATCTGAAATTTAGACAGCCGAAGTGATCTGTCACCAAATTGAGTTGAAAGTCATTAATTATGCCCATGCTGAGAATTTACTCGCCTTGCTTCATTCCAGAATGAATGTGCATGTATATGTTTTAACCCTCTGAATATGCACATGGACAGAATGGATATGCTGACAGACCTTTCATTACAGCTAGCTATAATTAAAACCCAATCCCTATATCTATGTGCCTATGACACTTTCCTACAGAGATGCACTGACATTGTCTTTTTGTAAGGTTAGGTTGTCAATATGATTCAAAAAGTGTAAGGGAGAGCAAGATATGGGGTGTCTAAAAAAAATCCAGACTTCAGGCAACTGTAAAAGAAATGAAAGAATAAAGTGCTACTCATCCTACTGGTGTTCCATCATTCCCCTATTTACTATACAAAAACTAGTAAATTCAAATTCCTAGTCCCCACAGCAACAACAGCTCAGCTCCTGGTGCCAATGCAGGATTTGGATTTATTGTCTGTATAGTTCATGGATAGTGTAAAATCTGTGTGTGGTGTAACCAGGTTACAGTATAGTTGCTCTGGGAGCCATAACATCTGTATGTCTGGATAATCACGCTCTGCAATGCACTTCAGTCTGTAGGGAAACATGTCTTCCCCCTGCTTGGTTGTAACTTATTTCTCATCTAATCTTTTCAACCTAACAAAGATCACATTCCTCACTGAGGGCTGCAGCTAGCACATGCCAGGTCTGAAGTAAAAAAGTGTTTCTGAATTATTAAAACCTCTGAACAACTGTGCTTGGGAGAAAACACTTAAACTTTGATTAACTGAAGAATGACAACGGATATTTATAAACATTCAAAAATGTCGCTTCTGGGCTGAAAAGAAAGGAAAATGTCACCCCCCCTACCTAGCAAGAAAACTGACACATTTATTTGGGCCTGGGATGAAAACTAAAAATAGGGAGACCATAGAGAGCCTTATGATCCTTCTCACCTCTGGCTGATGTGGTGGGACGCATCCAGGGCTTCCAATGGTGACGGCAAAGGGAGCAGTTGCTCTGGGGCCCAGCAACTGAAATGGGCCCATGGCAGCAGCAGTATCCAGAGCCCCAGGCCCTTTAAATCCCAGCCAGATCCCATGTGGGAATGAAGTCTGGTCCTAGGAGTGTAGAGGGCTGGCTGCCCCTAGCCCTGCCCCTTCTGATGGAGATATCTCATCACAGTGTATCATCCTTTGTGATACAGTGCCATGTTTTCTTGGGGTATCCTAGCACTTGGGATAAGAAGACTAAGCAATTGCTTAGGGTCCCAAGTCACTTAAAAAGGACCCCCTATTTGTTTTTTATTATGTGTTGTGTGTTTGTGGGGGTGTCCCAAAATATTCCTTTTAGGGCCCGCAATAGGTTAGCACCACCTCTGTCTGTAAGTCACCCTGCCACCTCTCTGCCTTACTAAAAGAGGGAATTCTTGATCTTCCAATGTGCCACAGTTTCCTGCCACCTCCATTGTTAACCAGCCAAACAAACTCTGTAGGATGTTGCCATGCCCAACTTTTCATGGCAGGTTAACCTCTGGTGTACTTCAATTCCCCAGCTCTCCAGGAGTGTCTGCCAGCTGCATCTGGCCCCAGTCAGTGGATGCCCACAGCAATGTCAAGTCTACTGTCTCCAAGGAGATCAAATACACATCAGCGCTTTGGTGCAGCTGAGAGTGTACAACCCTTCTTGGTACAAGAATTAGAATAAAACAAGAATAAGCTAATTAATAAAGAAGAGACAGTTTTGTCTAAGGCACTTCTCAGTGCCACCAACCTACAGTGTTGGGGAGCCATTGTTCATAGATGCAAAGAGCATGGTCCTCTTTGTTTCCTCAACGATGGATAACCAAAACGTCTTGTTGCTTCTCCGTATACTCCCCAGAGTTTACTTCTATTTCCCAGGTACCTACAGGGCAGGCTGTCAGAAGCCATCTTGATTTAAAATAAAGTTTGCCCAATTTATACCTGTGAATTATACATGCATATTCCAGCTCAGGAGGCCTTGGTGCTTTAAAACTAAGGATGGCCCCCAGTTGTTGTAAAGATGCTTTCTTTGCATTACTCTGACCATCCGTTCAGGAATTAAAATCACTGCCTGCCCTAGAGGATGTTAAATCCAGTAATGGTGCAGGGTCTAGCTGGGGGCCGATCCTTGAATCTTGCATGAATAGGTGTCTTGCAGTTTAGGCATCCCTCGCCATCATATCTGAAGTTGGCAGTCTCTGTGCCTACGCTATAGTGGGCCATAGGGATTTACTGCTTCATCACATCCATCCCAGCCCATACGTCCCCTCTTTCAAACCACCATTTGATATTCACCCCATGATACTTATTTTTAGTGTGATCACTGTTAACTCCATATTAACATCCTCCCCCTCTCTTTCTGACAGACTTTCAGGTTTCAGTGGGCTGTTGACTGCTCTCTCTTTACTAGGATTTTTATGTCTCCCGATATATTACTGTGTTGCAGTTTGAACTGCTGTGATGCAGTAGCCCATGTGGCTTGCCGGGAGAGGTAACATAAAGGCAGCTTATAGTATTATTACTCTTCTTCTTTTTGAGGTTTAAGGTTATCTCAAGGCTTTTATACATTTTCTCTATTTTTGTTTCTTTTTATGACTTCTCCTGCTTTCTTTTCCCATTTACAATTTGTAGCAGAGCAAAACTCTACCATCTAAGTTTATAGTGAAGGAGACACAAACCATTTCAGGTGAAGCAAATTGCAGCAGTGGGCAGCCCAGCTGGGCTTCTCATTTCAGAGGAGCAGTTCTGTGCTACAGGCAGTTTTCCCTGGGATTGCCAAGTGCCCCTGCTACTCTCCTATCAAGTCACGGAGGAAAAGAATGTTATCCGTAATAAGCTCCATTTTCCTGAATTGTCAGGGGAGGGAGGAGAGAGAAAATGATTTCTGAAGCACTCCTGGAAAACTTTAAATGTTATTGCTATGGTTACAGTTCCCTGTCACCAGTGAAATGGAGGGAGAGGGAAGAGAAGCATGGCACGTGGAATCTGAATTTAACACCCTAGATTTAATCTGAACACCTCTGGTAGCACAGTCTGTTGTGAATAACATCAGCAATTTGCCTTTGGTTTGGTATGAACAAAACTGCAAGTAATGGGAATTCAAGTTGAAAGCCTGAGAGCAATATGGAGAGTTGAAAGTGGAATCAGATTTAAAAATCCCCACAAGCCAAACATGTTATATATGAAAAAAACCAACAAATGGTCTGGTAGCACTTTATAGACTAACAAAACATGTAGATGGTATCATGAGCTTTTGTGGGCAGGCTGTGCCCACGAAAGCTCATGATACCATCTACATGTTTTGTTAGTCTATAAAGTGCCAGACCATTTGTTGTTTTTTTCTGTAACAGACTAACTTGGCTACCCCCTGAAGCATGTTATATATGGTGATGGGGAAAATGAGGCACAGAGCTGAGCTAGGAAATGTTTCACCAAATCAACTCTTTGCGGGCCAGTGGAAGTTTCAAACATTTGTTAAAGAAACAGTTCTTAGGAGAGAGAGAGAGAGAGAGACTGACTTTCAGGTAAGGATTTGGGGAGCAGGGGCTGAATGACTTTAGATCACATATCTCAGGAGACAGCATCCTGCAAACAGACTCAATAAGAACCTCAAGAATTTAGGCTCAATTCTATATTAGACTTGAATCCTGCCTCTTTTAAGTGTTTGTATGTATGTGTGCATATTTACACACACATACATGTGCAAGCAAACACATAGTTGATCTCTTTAATGCACACAGTGATTGTGGCCCCAATTGCAAAGCATGCTCAGTTCTCAATGAATGTAATGGAATTTATACAAGTGCTTAAGTGCCTATTGAATTGGGGTCTGTATCACTGTCTATAGACTTACCCTCACAATCTTGAAATTAAAAATGGTAACACAAACATCTGCTACATAAGAACTAGGTCTGATTCTTGTATGTGATCACACCGTTGTGGTGGTTGATAGCTTTTTGGCTGAACACTGTTCAAAACAAGGGTAGAAAAAAAAATGGATCCAGACACTAAAAAAGCTTTTTAAATCTTCACAGTTTCAGGAAAGCAAAAAGTCAGGCCTCTGCTGTGGAATTTAACAATGTTCCTGTAAACTGAGTTTGCATCCTTTTTGCTGAATGAACCTTTGTAATCCTAAAATTCCTGTCACTATTTCTACCAGCTGGTGAACATGAAACTGATCCATCACATAGACTCTGATCCCTGCCAACACAATGAACATGAAAGACCAACATGAATTATCCAGGCTCATTACAACAAAGTGCCTTTTAATCTGCAGGTGCATTGCTTTCTTTTATATCAACTCCCAAAGTTTCATGTTGGATGGATCTCTGAATGGCCTCTCTGGTTGAGGTGGCCTCTCTCATTACTTCATCAAGGAAATTCAACAAAGGAGAAATGAGTGTGAAGGTCCTCCAAGGTAAGGACAAATAATAAAAAATATGCCCAGCGCTGCTAATCGTTAACCACAATATTGGTAGTACATTTAGTGTCTAAACTTTTGCTGGAGGAGAATTTTACAAATAAATGTGCAACCTTTGCAGATCAATTTTCTCTGTTGTTTTATCACCCTATTTCTCTCAATCAGCTCCTATTGCTTCTCGGTCTCTTTTTCAGACATATTTTAAGTGCTCAGTGCCATCTCTGAAACAATACAAGACACTCTATTCTTCCCTCTCTTTTCCAATACCTGAAACCATACTGGGCGCTTTGGTGGCATTTGTATTTCCGTCAAGAGTATTTAGGAATAAACAGCTATGAAAAACATTACCCTAGGGCTCCAGCACTGCAGAGCATGCTGTACAGACCTTGAATGCCTGAATACTCAGCAAGCATTTAAATGATAATATTACATTAGAGCTGCAGGAGCTGCTGTGTAAATAACTGTGCACTGTCCCTGCTCATTGATTTTAGACACACACACACACACACACACACCACACACACCCACCCTGAAAAATTGTTTTAAAAATGGAAAACACAGACAGCAATCATTTAAAACTGTAAAGTAATACAACAGGCTATTTAACATCAGAGAGATAAACTGCATTTAATGAGAATTCAAAATGGGTGGATGGGAGGCTCTCTGAAGCTTTGATCCAATAGGCAACTGTTAGGAATACAGATGGCAAGGACAAGGGAAGGGAAGTTTAAATGGACAGAGGGACCAGATCACTTATAAAAACCCTCTGGTGTTAAAAAAGAAACACACAACAATCAAAGAACCAGAAGATCTCCTGAGTAGTTTTTAGTTTCTGCTAATGCAGGTATTTACACACATACAGAAGCCAGCTATCAAAAAACAATTCTAATCTGACTGCAGCCCAGGTGATGTACTTAGTACCTAGCATTTTTCATCTGAAGGTCTCCAAGTGCTTTCCTAGTAGACGAAATTTAAGAATGAGGATACCGAGGCACAGAAGAGTTAAGTGACCTGCCCAAGGTCAAATTGGGAGTCAACGACAGATCTAAAAAAAGAGAACCCAGTCCTCTGCCCCACTCACTGGGCCGTACTTCCATCTTAGCATTTGGCTGTCGAAATCTTTAGTGTTAAGATGTGACTTATGCAGACTACAGGTCATACATAGCATGCAATTCAGGCAGACAACTCCAAAAAAGACAGAATGATACATGCCAGGAGGTCCTCTTTTTTACAGATCAGAACATTGGAACCTTTTCTAATTTAAGCAAATAATGGGAGACTTTGAGGCTCCTAGCAAGTTACCACTGTGAATACTAATTGGGCAAAATCTTTTAAAAACAGGAACTGTAAATATACATGGCATACAAAAATTACATTTGTGAGTTCTGAACATGAGTTCATTATTGTAAATGCATCAAATCCTAGCAAATCTCCACAACAAAAATTATTCATGTGTATCTCTTGATGAGAACCATATGGTGATCTTTACAATCCTGAGACACTGGGGTCATTACTAGAGCTGCCCATAAAAGGGGTACCCTCTTCCATGAAAATTTTCGTTTTTGGGGGGAAAAAAAAGTTTAATTCGAAACCAAGAAAAAGTGCTATAAATGTGAAACTTTTAGTGGAAAGAGGTTTCAAAACAAATTCCATATTAGGAGAACCAAAACAATTTTTGGGTGCTTCCAAGCTGTCCTTGAGGAAGGCTCTTGTTAGTTTCACTTGTGAAATTGACAAGAACTTTCCAACCAGGCAGCTGAAGGCAGGAAGCCCAGCTGCTTTGTCTTCCTGCCAATCTTCCAGTGTGGGGAGCCTGAGAGGCACTGCCTGTCCCTCAAAGCTTGAGTGGGAGACAAAGTGCCCCAGTGTTGTGCATCTTCATACTCTGGAGCTAACGGGGAGGTGGAGAAACCTGTGTTTTGACTTAAGCGTAGTCAAATCGGTAATAGCTGTGCTGTATCAGCATTTTCCAATGAAACTAAGCGTCATTATAAGATTTCCAGCCAGCTCTAGCCACTGCACATCTAATTCTCTTTATTGCTAATCTATGTAAAGTTATCTTTTAAATGACACACTGGTTCCCCTCAACACCTAGCTCATGTGACTTATCTGATACATTTAGAATCCACATTATCCTCTGCAATGACCTGCATTCTGAGGGGGATTCCACTGAACTCTCAACAGAAATGACAAAAGAGTTTGCAGAAGGGCTGATCTGTTCCATCACTTAAATGATTCCCTTTTAAGTGAGCAGCGAGATCTTTTAACTCAAATGTCATTTTCTCTTTACCACTTCAGTAGGCTTAATGCTTCTATGAAACAATATGCTGTATTAGTCTCTGATCTTCCATTCATCTGAGTGGACAGTCTATAAAAAGCTACTGTCAAAATATGTGCAAC
Organism: Pelochelys cantorii; assembly: GCA_032595735.1. NCBI lineage: Eukaryota > Metazoa > Chordata > Testudines > Trionychidae > Pelochelys > Pelochelys cantorii. The sequence continues at coordinate 56,530,119 of CM064329.1, read as the reverse complement.
TACAGGCAACAGTGAAAAAGGTGAAGTGAGAGATTTTTAAAGGCACAAATGGCAGGTATGTGCCTGTCTGACATGTTTGCCTTTGAAAATCTCTCCTGAAAACAATATTTGCCATTTCCCCACACTCAATAGTGCTTCCCTTCCCAGCATCCAGTGGTGATTTCAGTTGTTCCACAAGGAAACAAAGGAATGCTGCTATCAACAGATTTTGAGAAAACACAGGAACTGGCAGCATGAAGAAACAAACTGGCAGTGTGCTAGCAAGGAGAGACAACTCCCAAACCAAACAGCCCAGTCCCTTTGAAGTTTCATACGAAGTTTGCCCTGCACTTCTAAGTCACATTTCTTACTAGAAATGTATCTGCATGGCTGAATAAGCTACAGCCAACAAATTCACCGAAGGGCCACAAGTGGTGGTGTTTTTTAAAGTAGGATGCTCCACATGGGCTAGCTCCAAACTAAGAGGAAACACACTAATAGCCAAATTGCTTCTCTCTATGTACCTGCTCCTGCTTCCCTGTGGCAGCAGAGTTCATGCAATGTCATTACTGCTGCAGAAGTAGACTTACTTGGGAAGGTTTAGAAGCATACAGTGTTGAATGCTGGAGCAGCCCCTATGGGGAACAAAACAGAAACCAGCCTCTTTCCCACCCTCAATCATTCTTCTTGACACTGTTAGCATGGAGCTTTACATTCTGCTTTATAGGAGGTCTACTAGTTTTCCCTGTTCAGCCCTCATCTAGGCATTGAAGATCACATTACACAGATACAAGGGTCAGACATCTGGGGGGGCCAGGAGGGGAGAGGAAGGCTGAGGCAAAACAAGAGTGGGCTAAATAAAATCCCAGTGGTTACAGACTGCAGAGCCCACAGCAAAGCCTCCCTGGGAGACAGTCCTGCTGCGGGATGTGTAGTAGAAGGCTCCCCGGGAGAGGGCTGGCAGCCCCTGTTGGCCCCACTCCCAGGGAGCCAGCACGTAACCTGCGGCTGGCAGGGAGTGGGGCAGGCTTGCAATGGACAGGGGTTGCTCCAGCTGGCTGGAGCAGCCCCTGCTTGCAGTGGGCTTCGAGGGTCTGGAGCAGGCTTGTGCCTGGGACGGCAGGGAGCTGCTCCAGCCCTATCAGGAACTGGTAAGCATTGCCGGCTAAGGGTGAGGCTGAGTGATTAACCATTTACATCCCTGGTTCTTATAGTCTGTTATATGGAAGTTTACAATGGTCCCTTTTGAATTAAAATTCATGGAAAGCAACAGGAAGCAACTGTGGTATTGCAGCACAGCTGAATCCTGACAACAATTCATAACTGCCCTTTTCTTAGCTGTCTCAACAGAGAGGCCAAATCCTGAATGGACAAGAGCGCCAGCTATTTTCTTTTCTCTCCATGTCAGGTCTGAGGCACTGGCAAGAAGAGCTGGTGAAGATGAACCTGGACTGTGGACCTGAAGTTTCAGAGGGGTAACCGAGTTAGTCTGTAACAGGAAAAACTTAAAAAACAACAAATAGTCTAGTAGCACTTTAAAGACTAACAAAACATGTAGATGGTATCATGAACTTTTGTGGGCACAGACCACTTCTTCAGATGACTGGAGTGTTGGAAGTCCAGAACCGAGAATATATAAGGAAAGGAGGGAGTGGGGAGCGGAGGGTGGGGAGGGGGGGAGAAAGAGGACATCGGGTAGATAAGTTTCAAAGGGATACCCAAGACAATCTGAAGAGATTCCAGTCTCCAGCCCGGTCAATAAAGCTCCTTTCCTCACTACATTTAGAACCAAGAATGACAGCGTTGCCCCATTGCTGGAAAGGTTCTTTTGCACAACCTCCTTTCCTATGGGGAGGCTCACATTTTGCTTTAGAGGGAGAGGAGCATATTAAGTGTATACTCCTGATGCTTTTTAATACTTTAACACCATTTTATAAGTCAATACCACATAGAATGAAGTGGTATTAAAGTCCTGAATTGCATCAGTCCAGTTATGTGACATTAGCTCTATTAGGGTACGTCTAGACTACATCCCTTTTTCGGTAAAGGGATGTAAATTAGGCAGGTCAATATTGCAAATGAAGCTGGGATTTGAATTTCCTGTGCTTCATTTGCATAATGGCGGCCACCGCTTTTTTCGAAATGGGGCTTTTTCGAAACCCCCCCCCCCCGGTGGTTTAGACGTGGATCTTTCAAAAATAAAACCCTTTTTCAAAAGATCCTGTACGCCTCAAAAAATGAGGTTTACAGGATCTTTCAAAAAAGGGTTTTATTTTTGAAAGATCTGGGTCTAAACTGCCGGTTTTTTCTGAAAAAGCCCCATTTCGAAAAAAAGCTGCAGCCGCCATTATGCAAATGAAGCATGGGAAATTCAAATCCCAGCTTCATTTGCAATATTGACGTGCCTAATTTACATCCCTTTACCAAAAAAGGGATGTAGTCTAGACACATCCTTAGTGATGTTTCTTTCCACTCTCCTTGGACTCAGCCTACAAAGGACTTAGCACTTACAGCTTCTCCTCTGATCAACAGAAGCAGGAAGACAAAGCAAGGAACAGGAGTGACAAAGGCGGCAGTAAGAGAAAACCGGCTCAAATCCGCAAAAAATGTAGATTTCGGGGTTATGGCAAAAATCCATTTAAGAGTACAGTGATTTAAGTTTAAAATCCAGCTTCCCTATCTAGTTACTCATGTGCCCCCTATCAGGGTAACATCCAAGTGCTCAAGCACTCTCCATTATAAATTTTAATTCCACTCCCCATCCAATACGTAGAGTCGGAAGAAAGAACAAAATTAAAGAGGTGGGAGTGGCCAGTGGCGTAGGGGGTATAAAAATGGGAGTAAACCAAACTCCATGTTTCCCAAATGAGAAACGGGTAAACTTTCCCATGCAGCATTAGTCATTCAGCTAGTTTACAAAAGGGAAACAGAGATACCCAGACATTGTAAAACAGAGTTAAAGGCTATGTTGGCAAACTACAGAAGTAGGGGCCAGGAGTCTTCTACTACAGTTTGCACCAACTGGAGATATAGTCCTTTTCTTTCAATTAGGTAAAACTTCATCCAAGACAAGGTGCAGTGACACCTATGTAACAAGCCAAAGCAAACACACTGACAGGCTTTGTGACCCCAGTCAGACCTACCACAAGCTAAGGCATTCTCCTGAAACTAGAACAAAGGAATCAGTAAGGTGAAAAGGGGAGAGACCCAGCTGGTGAAAACACATGAGATACAAGGTATGTAGAGAAGGAACTTGGGCAAATAAGACTGCAAATGGCATTTGAGTTTGAGGACTCAGCAGCAAGGGAGGAACACACGAATGCCCTGCCATGAGACCTCTGTGCCACACCTCCAAACTCAGGTAAGGAAGAGCTAATACAAAGGAAATGTGATGGCAACAGAGTCTTTTTCTGTTTTGCTTGCTGCTAAAAGACATTAAAGCTACAGCCTGGGAGATGAGGAATCAACTATACAGTAATTACTCGTTTAACATGTGCCTGCTTAACACATTTTCGCAATAGCGTGATTTTTTTTAGGGAACGTTTTTTGAATAACATGACCGTCCCCAAAACAGCATGAAAATAATCAAGTGGTGGACTACTTTGCGCGGCGGTATAAGTTGGTGAAAACAGTGGTAATACTCATAAGCGGATGAATACACATGGTCACAGCGCTCCTCCACTCACTCACGTGTTTATCTTTGTGTTTTAACAAACCGTGGCGACTTGTGTTGTTAGATATCTAATGTTGACGTTGACGACCCAGCACCAACAAAAAATTGACTTTGCCACCATCACCTGAAACGCAACCCCCACCTTTTCCATTATTTTTAATGGGAAAATTGACCCCACATAGCACGTTTTCTCTTAACACGAACATTTTCAGAAACGCATCTATTGTGTTAAATGAGGAATTACTGTACACAAATTAGTTTCAATCTAGGCCTCGTCTGTACTTACACTGCAAGGATAAATTTCCCTGGGGTCGATCTGCTAAATCAACTGCCGATTGTGCTTTCGTCAACTTCGATACTCCACCGGAGCGAGAAGAGTAGGGGAAGTCACCAGGAGAGTTTCTCCAGTCGACCCTCCACAATAGGGATGTCGCAGTAAGTCAAATGAACGTATGTCAATTCTAGCTATGCTATTCACGTAGCTGGAGTTGTGTACCGTAGTTCTACATTGCCCCCTTCCCCAGTGTAGACTTGGCCCTAGAGAGCAAAATATAAAGATTACTTCAAATCCAGATCCTAAAAAAAATTAGGTTCATTAGCTCCAGGTATTTTCCCCACATGCCTGTCTCCATTCCAATTAAAGTAATTCAACAGAATTAATTACATTTGTAATTTGATTACAAAAGATATACATTTTGTTAAGCAATCCTATAGGATAAGTCTCTATTCAGACTTGCTGCTCCTAGCTGCAGGGAGGTGGCAGGCGGGTGGGCAGGGGGAGGGGGAATTGAGAAGATTGAAAGGTTTTCAAAACTACTTCTGCTAACAAAATTAAGGGCATGCAGCTATAGCCCTTGAATCTTTATGAACTGCTGATTCTCTCTTGGACGTGTCCCCTGGCTGCTCTGGAATTCCATTCCTACATGTTTTCTCACCCCAAACTGAACTAAGAGCAGGAATAATTTTGACCACAGCCTGCAACTGTTGTCATCTTTGGAAGTTTCCTAGTTGTGCCCATGCTTGTTCCACACTCACCATTTTGGACAAACATCCTCAGGACGAAATTGGCACATCATGCTTAAACTTAAAAAACAACAAATAGTCTGGTAGCACTTTAAAGAGTCCCCCCGAAGGCCTCTGAGAGCGAGGGATCATTTTCCAAGATAGGCTGTAGATTGTGGATAATGCATTGGAGGGGTTTAAAGTTGTGAACTGTAGGTAATGACAAGTAGAATTCTATTGTTTTGTCTTTTGGGTCCGTCTTGAAGTAATTCATGTCTGCCTCCTTCTGCCCCCCCCCCCGTTTTTTTCCTACCCCCCGCTTCCCTTCTTCCCTCATTTATTTTGGTTCTGGACATCCAACACTCTGGTCATCTGAAGAAGTGGGCTGTGCCAACAAAAACTCATACCACCATCTACGTGTTTTGTTAGTCTTTAAAGTGCTATCAGACTATTCGTTGTTTTTTTAAGTTCTTCCTGTTACAGACTAACTTGGCTACCCACTGAAGCTTTTGAACATAATGCTTAGTCAGGGCTGGGCAAACTATGGTCTGTGGGCCGGATCCGGCTGCCAATCCAGATCTTACATGCCAATCCCTTATCCAATGGTCCCTTCTGCACCCAAATTCCATCCCATACCCCTGCACTTCCTCCATTAATATAATAGAAAAGTGTGGCCCTTGACCACTTCCAAATTCTTGGACTGGCCCCCACATAAAAAATTATTGCCCACCCCTGTGCTTAGTCACCTTGAGCTGGATTTAGGTAATGTAATTAGTTTTCTAAGAATTTTCTGATACAAAGGAACTGACCCCATTAAACACTCCAGCTAAGTGGAGTACTGCAGTACTGGTGGATGACCACTTTGGACATCTGGATCTGCATTTCTCAGTAAGTGCTATTGAAAAGATGCACAGTGCTTTGAAGTGACACACCTGATTTCATTTAGAAAACTGTCATGGTTAATGGAAGAAAGAGTAGTACCTTTTATGGCCCTGAAGGTAGTTGCCAGTCGGTAAGGAGGAGTAGTGCTCTGTCTAGTTTATACTAAGATGAATCTGTGAAAGGGAGGCATTTCTGAACTGTGAGCAGGTATTTCAATTAGCTTAGTTGAAATAAAATGCAAGAACACCTATGATTTATGATCAAAGGGGACTTTTTTATTTAATAATACAAGAAAAGTAGGCTCTTGGAAGACTTATAACTCCTTTCTGTTCACTAAACAGCAATTTCACAGCCTAAAAAAAGACCTTTTACAATCAGAAAGCTTCCTCCTGTTTCAGAGGGCTGCCACATCACAGTGAGAACCTGGCGAGAAGGATATTGCAATTTTACAGATCCATTGTGTCTCTCCCTCAGAAAAGGAACAGTACATCAGGAAAGAGCCCTTCCTCTGCCACTGCACCTCAAATTTATCCTTGGGCACCCAATCAGATTGTTACTGGCCCGATGCCCCAGATATCCTGGAAGACTCAAGACTTTCAATAAATGGAACAGCTAAATATCCTTCTTTCCTGGCCTATACCTTTTTACAGCACATTGGGAAGCCTCCGAAAGAAAAAGGTTGAGAACCCATGCTCTGTGTGATCTGTTTGTCTCTATTAAAAAAACAAGGAAAATAAAATTTGCTTCAATTCAGGCAAAGTACCTGAAATAAAGGTGGCTCTCAAGCTTCTGACAAGGTATGAACATGGCCCCGGACTGGACTAAATCTGGGTAGCTTGCCTTAAACCAGGGCAAATATAAGCATGATAGAATTTATTTACTGCTAGCAAAAGGATTCCTAACTGCAGATTTCCTTTCCAAATAAGCAGCTATGCTTTAGAGCAGGATTAATCTTACAGCTGTAAGAAAGTCAGAGCCCTTCATTCTCAGAAGGTTCCTTTTGAAAAATAAATCTTATGTAAATGCAGAGCTGGTGTTGGCAGCAACTAATGTTTTGATCATAACTTCAGTAAACAGATATAATGATCATAAAACAGAATAGGTCTGGCACAAATGAGGAATTCAACATGTGAAGAAATAGGGTAACATGCTGGATTTGGTTGCTGCATTAGAGACAAACATCATACTAAGAAACAAAACCCTTTTTCATAGGATGCCATCTGGTCTCTTCAGATGGCTGTAAACAACCAGGTGAGGTTTAGCCTCAGGATTCTGGGCAAATTTGCCAACAGCAAAGAGTGACAATTGTGGAGTTAAATTTGTAGTCTGGAATGTGCATCACACAGCATTCTTATTCCACATGGTAGCCAACTACAGCCAAATTAAAGGATAGTTACATCTCATAAAACCAAGTATAAACCGATCATTACAGTTATGTATTCTTGTGAGAGAGCGGGAGGATGGCACCCAGGATATTCTAGGCAACAGAAAATGTTAACATTGCTATAAGAATTTAAGGGTTGATGTCAACTTTTATGGTGACAATGTGCCAGGGAGTGCACAGGGTCCTGCTGGAGGAAAATTACTGGAAGCAGAATTTCACTTTCCTATTTATATGATATTAGTAAGGGATCTAAAAGGCAAATTGTGGCTGCCCACGTGTAGACAGAATAGAGAACTTCCTACAGCAATTAGGATACTCAGGACTCTGAATACTGAGTCAATTCATCAGAACACCACATGAGTAATATTCTACTTCCAGTTAGGGTTGCCAGGTGTTCGGTTTTGAATCAGACAGTCCAGTATTTCAGCTTTCTGTTCGGGAAACAAATTGAGAAAATAGAAATGTCCGGTATTTTCTAAATAAGATGTAATGTAAATTGTGATATAATGTCAAGTGTGTCCAGTATTTTTGTTGAAACCCCCTGGCAACCCTACCTGCCACCTCTGGCGGGGGTCAGGGGAGCGTGGTGATTTAAAGGGGCAGTGATTCTATTTTTTTTGTGTGTGGGGGGTTTTTTTTTTGGCTCAACAAGTTTGGTCCCGTTTTTTTTTTTTTCTCAACCAATTTTTTCCCCGCCATGTTTGGTATTTTTTGTGAAAGTATCTGGCAACCCTACACACATGACACTTCTTTGCCTCTAAAGAGCATGGTGATAGACCTCATATAAAACTCTAGATAAATAGAGACATCTTGTATTGACCCTGGCTGGGGACAGCATATCAGTCTTAGTGCACTAATGATCCGATTCCCTATGGCCCGTTCCTGTGCTCTCAAGCATAACAAAAAAATTCATATGGGTCCTGTATATACTGATGGTCTTTCTGCTCCCAGTACTGGGCTACTGGTACAATTCTTATTAGTGCTGGGGAGAGTTCATGCACATGTCAAGGAGAAAATAGAGCTGGTAAACTACTACAGCAATTTGCTGGCTTGATGGTTAAGCAGATAAGTGTGTGGCGGGGAGGGGGCGATGAAAACAGGAAGGAGAGTTAGAAGACTGACATCATACAGCTTTGCTGGATTCTACAAAAGGGATTACTGAAAAATATTACTGAGCACTGAATAAAGGCTGAGGTAGATTTAGAAAATGGGCCAGCATACTGTATCTAATTTACCACAGGGGACCGACAGACTCGGGGAATTAGCAATGGGATATGGAATTTAGCACTGCTAGTTTACCAGCTTGCAAACACTCTAGATCAGCAGTGAGTGAAAGTTCTTACCATAAAACAGCTTTTCTGTGACCTACATGCAATAATTTAGGATCTCAGACCAGCTCCTAGAGACAGCATCACAAAAGCTATCACCAGACCTAGCCTTCTAAGATTGTATTCCCTACAGGCCAAGAACTGAATGAGGCCTGGAGTCAGAGAATCTAGTCTCCTCTTTTCTTTCCAGATTCAGTTTGAGGCACATTGACAAGTGGCTCATAAGGGGAACCGTGTCCTGCCTTTGCTGTACTTTCATCTGTCTTTGGAAGAATGGGATTTCAGTCTTGAAAGCTGTTAACACAAACCCTTCCACAAGCACTAAACTCACTCAAAGCTCTACCCTTTCAGACTGACCTGTTCAATAAAAACTTGCAGTCCTGGTGAGAACTGTGGCTGGGATACACACAGGTCCTGTTAGGATTAAAAATTAACAGGAAAGAAAGTATGAACCTCAGATATCTTCCCTGCACTGTTATTAAGCTAGACAGTGAAATTACCACAAGTAAATTTACAAAAGTAACAAAAAAATCTTTGTGGGGAAACCTCCTCATAAAGCAGAAGCAACTGCTCTCTTTGTAGTTTTCTCCCTTTTCCTTAACATTCTGTCAAAAGTTCAATAATCCAGTGCATTTATTTTTGTTACTTTCATCTCCTTCAGGTAGGACATCCAGGCACTTACCGGATATATATAAACTTTTCACAGTGCAAACAGATCCCTGTGCTAAGCAGTATTTTATGGGCCTTGTTTGTAGAGACAGACAATACACTGACCTCCTGAATCACAGTTCCTTTAGTGAGATGGATTTTCATGCCTATCAAGGACAACTTGGTAGCGCTGGAAAGAACCATGAAAAGGTACACTAAAAACATGTTATTTATGAGTGAGAGGAATAAGTGGAAGACTACAGAACACTTTGATCTTTGAAATTAGTAATGAATTTGCCATTTAGTTTGACAGCGCTTAGGGTTGTAATTATTGATAAATAAAATGGTAGCACAGAAAACTGCTTCTTTCTCCATTCCCCATGCTACTTGCTCTCAGTTCATTCCCCTCCATCCCCAGAAAACTCAGAACAACAAATATCATTTGAAAAACTAGCATTGTCTTGTGAATTTATCACGTGTACAAGCTGAAGCAACTTAATCTTCTACTCATCGCAGTGTCACCAACAAGTGATTTTGCCACAAGTCTTTCAATATTTGATGTATTTTAAAGCCCCAGCTTCTGGAGTCATGTAATAAAATGAAAATCTCTGCTTTCAGTTAAATAAAATGTCAGATGTTGTAGAGAAAAGATTGAAAATGTGAATTATAAAGACTGAAAAAGTCAGAAGGTAAATTTGCAAAAAAAAAAAAAAAAAAAAATCAAAGATCAGTGAGGGACAGCCTCCAATGCAAATTTGCATTTCTAACAAGTTGTTTCTTTTATTAAATAATTTGACACTCTGGCCTCAAAACTTCACTTGTGTCTCCCTTTCCCCATTCCATGTGACTCTCCTTACCAGAAACAGGATTAAGTCTTCCTCCAACCTTGCAACAGGGTAACGACAGGAGGTGGGACATAAGGATCACACGTGACAACACTAATGTAGAACCAACAGGCTTGCATGGGTCAGCACAGTACAGAGGAGAATTGTTCCACAGCTCCTCAATTGTTTCACAATGTATATAATCAGAACTGGGTGTTATGTTATGGGATAAAATAATAAACCTATCATTTAAGTTTGCTGTGTCTGGGCTTTATTTGATATTCTGAGCTTTTATTAAATCACAACTTGAAAAATACACAGCATAATGTTACAGCAAAATAAAAGAGTCCAAGATTAACACAGATGATATCTTGGAGTTATGTACTATTAGTTTGAATTGTATAAAATGTATTGATATGGCTTCAGTAGAGAGCTACATTATAAAAAAAAATCACAAATTACACAAAAAGGGAAGTAAATGAAAAAGGATACAGGGCACCTGTTGCCATACTATCAACACACACACACTTTTCCATGAGTCAAACAAAATAGGGAAGGAGAAGTTTTATTTTCAGTCTTCTAAAATACTATGAAACATTTATAACATTTAAAAAAATAAAAAAGAAACCCACCTCTTCCAAAAAAACCCTCAAACAACTAAAAACCAATTAGCAAAGAAAGCCTTTGCCAAAGGGTCTGAAAGTGCAACAAGTAAATGAAAAAAATTGTTTCATAATTGTAAAACATAAGACAAAACTTCAGTTACATGTGAAATCTCCTACAAACTCTGATTTTAGTCTTCTGCTGCGGGCAGCCATCTAATTGAAACAAAGAACGTAGTCTGGGCTCCTTGCAATTCTATTGCAGTTATTTTAGCATTGTTACACTACACTGAAAACAATGTTTAAAAATTAAATGCTCTGAGTAAATATTAAAGGTCCAAGCTCTTGTTAGTGATCATGCTACAGCTGGATGACAGCTGGGTTATGGCCTCTGACACAGGGTTTCTCCTACTCTTCCGTGTCACAAATGAGTTCACCTTTGTTGCAAGGTGGATGCTGCTAGAGGAGTGATAAAAACAAACAGAAACAGACAACTTAATGTTCAGATGCATTTTCAGTAAATGATGAAAATGCTTATCTTTCCAAAATTCAGACTGCTGAGCAAGGCTGGAATTATCTTGTAGCCAAATACTTTAAGTTTCTCAGTCCAATAAATCTGACTGTCTATATGAAACAGAAAGATTGCTGGTTTCCTTGCCTCTTTCCATCATTATACTCCCTATTAGGTGCTCTGTATTGGTTGTAGATGGTACATTTCAGTGGTCAGTATCCTCTTAACATGAAACATGATGTTTAGGAGGGAATGAAGATCAGTACTTCAAGAAATAAACATTTACCATCTCTAAGGCGGTGTGAATAATTTTATTTAGGATCCTTTTGGGCATGCTGGGGATGAGAATACTAACAACTCAACTTCTGGCCTCATATTACTTGTGCTCAAAAGTCTTTAAAAGCCCTCCATTCCAAAGAGCTTCATATTAATTCAGGACCCAACCCATCATGATCCTCCTTGGTTTTAAAGGTCTTCAAGAACTCAACTAATCCTCCTCTCGGACCTTCCATGTTTTGCTCTGTTCCCCTCTTCTGCTCATCTGGCACTTCTCACAATGCTACCACTATTGGTGCAAGAGCCTTCTTTTCTGTAGTTCCTGTCATTTGGCAGAACAACAGTCTTCCTCACTACTGATTTTGAAATTTTAACAAAGTGTATTTTCAGTCCAGCTTACCTATGTCTTAACATCTCTTTGCCATTCATTATTTGGACCCAAAAAAGTAGCAGTGCAGTTTGATGCATTATGAAAAGAAATCTTGTGCACCCCTTGGGTCCAAAGCAAAACTCTCCCCTGCACCATCATAAATTGGGCAGACCTCCATATTGAGGAAAATCTTTCTCTGCGGGAAAAACTAACAGGGTAAAGGGGTGCCTTATGTTCTGATTTCACCAGCTCCCTCTTGCTGATCCATCCCATCAACCCTTCTAAGGCTATGTCTAGACTGCAGAGTTAAATTGGAAAAAGATATGCAGTTTGCAGTATGCAAATTGCATGTCTTTTTACAATTTTTTTCAAAAGAGGCTTTTCTGAAATTTGGTGTGTTTATACAGCACAAAATCTGCACTTTCAACACATCCCTTATGCCTTGTAGAACAAGGTTTACAGGGATGGTGAAAGCGTGCGTCTGCATTTTCAAAAATTTTTTTGGAAAAGTGGACATGTTCCTTGGACACGGCATTGCTTTTCCAGGATACCTCTGGTATCCCGGAAAAGTGCTACAGTCTAGATGTAGCCTAAGTGTCCAGACTCAGAGCCTAAGAGTCCATTCTTAGGTAAGCAGAGTTTGCTACCATGCCCAAGCATTCCCAAGGGCACAGTACAACCATACCTTTGCAATTATTAAAAGACTTGTTTGAAGTTGGTTGTGACTGAATTCAGTGAGCAGCTGGAGGTTTTTGTTTACTTTAATAAAGACTGTTAGCCAAGCAAACAGCATGGGACGGCATACAAAGTAATCAAGGAACTTTCAGGATGGGTGTGGGGGAGGCAAAAATGGCCTATGGAAATTAGGTAGGGCACAACATGAGGGAAAAATGTTCCCCTTGCATGCAGGTATTTAAATTACTGTTGGTGCCCAGACTTACAAGACTCCACTAGTCCACGAGATAAATGTGTGCGGTGGTGATAGTTCTGCAAGATCATATGAGGGATGGGAAAGGGGATGCACAGCCCTTGCTATAAAGCTCTCTTCTTTTCTTTCCTGGGCGAAGGCTTGAGAGGGCAATGCCTATTTATTTTTAGGTCTTTATTTAGTCCAGGTCTTGCCAACAGCCAGATTAGAGAGGATAAAATCTTGTAGTTACTAATTTGGTTAAAATAAATTATAAGACATCCTCAGAGGCTGTCTGTGTTTCTAGTGTCTACTGCTAGACCACAAGGTGCTGACAGAGAGAGCTAATCTGACTCACCTCACTGGTCATCAGAGATGCTTCCCCTACCTCTGTAGCTCTTTCCTGGCTTATACTCCTGACAGACTGGACTAAAAGGTGTGAACCTTCATCACCATTCTAGTCACCTTATGTGTCAGCACACAGACCATATTATCTTTATTTTCAACACTTTAGAATAAGCACATTAGGCTGTTTCCTCTCTGGCACTGTGTTCCACTGTATCACAGGTTCAGTGAAAACCAGCGTTTCTAGATATGCAATCTTTCCGAGCCACACCGCCACATTTATTTGATATAACAGAGAGACAAGGTGGGTGAGAATTTCTTTTACTGGAACAACTTCTGTTGGCAAGACTAGTTTTCAAGATTACATAGAGCTCTTCAGGCCTGGGAAAGGTATTCAGATATAACACACAGTTTTTCAAAAAGACCCAGGAAGGTGCAGGATAGATATACAAATTTTTCAGGATATTTCTTTAGGCCATCAACTTTCCCCATCCTACTCTTTCTGGTCTATGTCCCTTTTGAATGTCTTATTAGGCTTGCCTGTATCTGTTTCAAGTAAGGCCAAATGTAATGCATGACCTTCTAATAATATTTAAAGTTATTGTGTTTTATTCCATTTATGTAAAACAAGCTTATTCTTGGATGGTATGCTAATTGTCACCTCCTCATATCATATTGTATTAGAAGGCACACTGTTAACAATGGTTACTAAGACAGTCCATTATACCAGACTGAAACACTGGGATTTGAAGATACTGAGAACAAAGCTGCTATTAAACTTCTTTCCCCATAAGGTCTCACGCACAGTAAATATGACTATTCCTTATGACTCCTTTGCTCCTGCAGTAATTGCTCTTATTGAGAAACTAGCATTTTAACAGGCGTTGCTTGGGTCCTTAAGGAGAGGATCAGGGCAGGAGTCCGTCTGTGTGCGTGGGGGGGGGGGGATACAGGGGCCAGCACTTCCCCCTCCCCCAAGATTTGTACCAGGGCTGCTTACTCTTCCCCTTCCTCTCCCTGTCAGAGAGTGAGAGCAAAGTGCACAGCTCATCTGCCCCCTGCACTCCCTCAAGCCAGAATGAGTAATGCAGCAAATTGTGCACTTTCCCCTTGCACCCTGATACAGGGGAACAGCCAGCAACATTCCCATACAAATCTGGGGAGAAGGCTTTACTCCCCCCCCCCCCATACACATCTTCCTAAAGGGTGCCTGGAGGGGGTGGAAGGCTTGGGGCTGGGGGAGTCCTGGATTGGGGTGGGATTTTCTCAGACAGTCCCTTTCATCTGCCTGGTGACTCTGTCTATTTCTGTATGACTTTATGAGAAGCAATTTCATTCCAGGCACATCCCATTTTCCTGGCACCAAATCCTTACGTTTCTTTAAGTTAGGATACGAGGAAACTGCATACCAAATTTGGTGGTCCTAGTTCTTACAGACAGACAGACAAACTTTCTCCAATATATAGTAGATGTGGATCTACATCTGCATGTTGCCTTCAGCCATGAAAACGTTTAGCACCTTTGGCCTCATATCAGTCTCCCCTCTAGGGGCCTCCCACCAGCCCCACTCCACCTGGCTAAGTCATCCATGAAGTGCTTTGATGAAGGAAAGCAGATACATGCCCAAAAGTCTAGTGAATCCCTTTTTAACATCAAACTGTGTAGCTATACAGGGCATGGCTATATGCAACATGGCTAGGCTGAAGGGCTCCATAAATAAAAATAGACTATTTACTTACATAAATATGTAATGATTAGTCCTTTTAAAGCACCCATATTCTAATCTGAGACTCTCCACACAACTGGTAGTTCAATGACTTAGATTTAATACAGAGCAGACTCTGGAGCTCTGCTAATAAAGGAGAGTGAACCTTGTACCTGAGTGTATGCTTAGATTCACTTCCTCAAGACCATACAGCCTGTATTCCTCAGCAGCCTGATTCCTCACACAGTGCAACCCATCTTATTAGTATATGCCAACTACTCACTTACAAACTGCCACCTCCCATTAGCATATATCACAGGTTTTCCTGATCTCCAATTAAAGTTACCAAAAGGAAATTGAACTGTCACTTTACAAAATGATTAATATTATATTTTTTAAAATATGAACTGAATATGAATTTGGGGTTGTATTTGATTCTAGAATCCAGTCTCCTAAGTAACCATAAATAGCTGCATATTTTACCACCTCTACAAACAAAATACATGAGCTCAAAATCAGAATTTATACTATGCTGAATGTATGGAAGAGTTAAGCTACTACATACACAGTGTAGGTCTCTTAGAAATACTGATAACAGAGGCTCTCGTCAGGTCACAGCTCTCCAAACGGGTGCCAAGCCACCAGCAAAAGCATTAGTTTAGTTCAAACACCACCACGATGCAAATTTAATGGCCCCTTCCTGAGACAGTCTTCAAAGCTAAATACCTATAGATACTTAAAAAGACTATGTGGTCTCCATTAAGGCCTTCACTCTTCAGTAGTACAGTTCCCAGATTCAAGTTCTTCATACAGCAGGTGCTGCACACCTTAAACTCTGACTTACACATGGCTGCTAGCTATGGCCCAAATCCTTGCGTCTGCACTGAGAGAGCTAATCTGACTCTGAGACTCCAGTGGGGGACTTGAGAAAAAAGAAATTGTATAAAACATCTAGAAACATCCCATACCATGATGATAATAAAAGCAGTGTATGTATTCAAGAACAAAAAAGTAGAAGATGCTAGACATGGTGTTTAAGACTGAACAAAAATGTATATCTATTTGAGGAACAGTATCTGATCATGTAATGGATGTACCGTAATACATACACAAAAGGGAGGAATCAAAATTGTGTGAAGAGCCTTAACGATATTCCCTGACTTTTGAGAATGCAACCATGCATACACAACAATCTCTTAATCTTTATTATTTATTATGTATATAGAATTTCCTGAGACTGTTGAAACTAAAAAATAAGAAATTTCTTAAACAAGGAACTATTAAGCTTGATTCCCTCAGAAATCTCAACACTCTACAAAGCCAGCAATCAACAATCCTTCTCCTGCAGTCCTTAGGAACTCAGCAGCATCACTTATTATACAAGAGGCTGCATAGGGTAAGAAAAAGTTCCTGAGTTTTTTAAATGGAAAATGCCCCCTCCCCCTCCAAAAAGGCTTCTCAGCAAGGCTCATCTCCATGACAAATTTCATCTTTCTAACTTTTTGGTACCACAGCTGTAAAAAAGTCACAGGCATTTTCTAAGCATTTCATTCACTCCCTTGGTATCCCAAAGTGCCTGAGCAGTTTTTGATGTAACTTCCTAAAAATACTCCCCTTTAGGTAGATCTCAATCCTGGAGGATTTCAGGTCTCAAAGTTGTAATTGTGAATTCTTAAGAAGAAGACTAGGACAAAGCTGAGAGAGCTGGTTGTTATCAGAAGACCTAAGCCATTTGCGAAATCTGACCAGTTTCTGGGAGTCTCCGGCGGATTGGAGCTCCTTGTACTCAGTCAGGCTAGATGGAGCCAACTCCCAAGAAGGGTTCTCTTTAAAAAATGTCCTCACAAAAGCATAGTTTGAGCATCATAAAGTTTGAGATATGAATGACTGAGAACAGGATGTTCAAATGGAAACGCATATGTAATTTTAAAGAGAGTAGTCACGTCTGCTAAAATGTGTGCACACACATATACATGGATCATACATATGTTGGGTACATGTGACACGGAAGCAAAATGTGAGTCATGACCCCCTTTAACTGCTGTTCACTGAGGGTAAAATAGCCTACTTCTGATACCAGCTAAAGGAGTTGATCTGCAATAGAGGACAATGCTTTGGTGTAAAGAGGTCAAACTTTGCTGACAACCCATGTGTGTACATGGAGGTCATTACACATATATACACACAGAGACAACTGCTAAAACTGCACAATCAACTATGCATTTAAATGTAAAACATTGATATTATGAGCTTATTCCTAATTCATTATGTGATTCCCCTCTATTCTTTGAAAACAGGACTTCAGCTTCACAGAGGAATCCTGACATCTGAAATTAGAGTGTGGGTTGGAAGCAGGAGGACTGCTTCAAGATGACTGAAAAGTACTCATTTCATTTTCTGCTGAAGTCTGAACTAAGACAGGATAATTATAATGTGGGAATGCATCCTGTTCCCCAAGACAATGATTAATAAAGGGGTTTATCAAAAAGAACACGACAGAAAGGTAGATTTTCAAATGGCTACGCTGATGTTGCATGTGCAAAACCCCCACCATGTATCAATCCAAAGCAACATCAAAAAAGCCAATACCTTGAGAAAATACTTTTCCATTGATAAGATACTTGAAAAGACTGTAAACATAAACAACCACCACAAATACCATCCTGAGTCAGCAAGGTTCGAAGGGGTGTTTATATGGTTGCATCATCAAAACACATTAAAATAATGATGCACACTTTTATAGCCTGCTAGTTTTGAATCTCAAACACATCAGCAATGTTAACAAGATTCACTTGTGTACCTCTAGGAACAGGATATACAGGCTGAGAGTTACAAGCAGGAAATACAGACTGACTATGTTAGAGGCACAAATGACCTGACAATCCAGATTTGACATAATCGGACAGTTTGAAAGGAGAGGGTCAGAAATGCCCTTTAGCTGTTAAGGCAGCCACAGCAAAAACTCCTGCCCAGGTAGCCACCTCTTCAGATGAGTAGCAATTTCTTTATGTCATTGTCAGTAGAATTAGGCCATGATTTTTAAAACTGGGTGCCTTAGGAGAGACTCCTAAATTTACATTCAGTCGCCTAAATGTAAGTGACCTAATTTTCAGAAGTGCTTATCACTCAACAATCCCACTGATGCCAGTGGGAACTGCAGATACTCAGTGCCTCTGAAAAAAAAATAGGCCACTTAAATATCAGGGAAGCAATACCGGCATAAAACTTGCATAATAAAATGGAGTGGCAGGCCACTGTATATTTTAATCAGATTTAAAGCTCTTTTGATGAGTGACTCTGCAGAATACTATCAAAAGGGGACAGTTAAACAAAAGCATGGTTGGATATGTAAAATATATGCACATTATAATTCAAAAATAGCATTATTGCTGTATAACAATGCTCATGCCAGTTAAAGGCTCTTCTTTTTGTCTAGTAGTGCATGAGTCATCCTCCACTGCCTAGCATAAAGAAGTGGCTGGACAAGCAGGAGTAGTTGGGGAAGGACTGATAGTCAAGGATACTGAAGGGATGTTAATAAGGCTGTTACAGCAGACATGTTTCCTGCGTAAGTGGTTTAACTCCATCTGCTTAGGAGGGAGGCTTTTTATCATTGTGTTGCATATAAACATGGGATACTAAAATCCGCATATGGTTGTTGTGCACCAGCATACCCCACTAGTGATGGTTTTATGAGAATGTCAGCTGCTCTCTGTACAGTGCCCTTTTTAGTGTCCCAATTTTTCATTCAACACATTACTTCAGTCCATCAACTTAACAGAAAACGAATCAGCCTTTAAGCTCCTGGGCTTGCAGTCCTTCTTTACCTCCCTCTCCATTCCCTCCAGGTGGCCTGACATGGGGCTGTTGACCCTCTGTTATCCCAGACTCTTCTGGCTCTCTTCTTCTTTGTATTTTATGGCAAAGACTAGTTGAATCTATGACAGACAAGCAGACAATGACCCCCCACCATGGATAATTAAAAAATTAAAGTCTTTCACCTTTCCCAGTATTCTTTAAGAATTGCACTGCAGTTTTGCTCAGAGAGCCCCATTTTCTTGATGCTCTTATTAGGTGTTGCAGTGAAAATGTTGATAATTTAAGACTAAGTCTTTCATATAAAAACCCAATTTTGATGGCGCACACTTGGATCTCCCATGGATGATCATCTATTTCCTAGACCTTGTACATCCCACATAATCCAACTTTTATTAGAAACACATTATTATGTAAGGCTCAATGGCTACTTAAAATTCTAAGTAGAGCCACTTCACTCTTGCTCTCTGGGCCCTGGAGTATATTAGCATTTTTGACATTTGAGCTTGTATCTTGGAATCTTTTCCCATTTAGTTCTTTTGCCCATAACTACTGCTACTGCTCTAACAACTCATTTTTAATTAGATTTTTAAACTCCAGTTTTCTGAAAGGGATCTCTAAATCAAATTGGTCATGTTTGACAGCATGTTTTGCCACTTTGCCTGCCACCTCTATGCATACTAGGATCCATGCTATTACTATAACACCCAACAGTGTCAATTCTATTGTTAGCAATAATATAGGAGAGTTTATTTTCTTAATGCAATCTGACTTGCCATTTCTGATCACTACTGGTCCTGATAAGAAATCAGACAGTATGGCTATAGCAACTGGGCACACATCTATAGCCCTGTTTATGTCAGCATTATTTCTGCCTGTTCAGCCATCAAAACGGCTATAAAAATTGATAGTCTTATAGCTTTCTTGATTCCAGGTGAAGGAATGCAGAATGTTTTCCCCACTCTTCTTATTTGTACACTTTTGGAGTATACAGTTGGTAGTACTACCTCCACTTATCAGAAACACTGATTTACTAAATCTTGCACCTTTAACACTCCTTTTCCTCTTTCAATTTCCCTACATATCTATCTCTACCTCAGAAGGTACAATTTTCGAGTTATAACGCATTGGCTCAAATCTATAGATTGACCTTCTAGGTCTCTCTTTTCAACAAGATCCTTTGTCCATGCTTCAACCCTACTTACAGGAGGCATTCTGATTTTCGCTCCATGTGTCAACCACTTAATTCCCAGCATTCATTTTATATTAGCTTAGTGTTTCCAGTGACTTTAGCCCAAGAGGTTAAGTCTAAAAGCTTCATTCTTAAAAGCAATGGCATGTTACCCGCAGCTATTTACAGTTAACATGGCAACATGGTAATGTAGGTGCCACATACAATTTGCAACACCTGAGCTTGGATTGAGTCAACCTTCTTCAAATTCATTTTCAATGCACAAGTGAAAGCCTGGCACCTCAGTAACTGGTCTTATTAGTGTTCTGTATAGCATTACAACTGGCTTCTTATCCTCACTCCAGAAGTTCCAAAAATACTTTTAAGTACATTGACTCTGTCTTTACACTTATCTCTAATACTTTCAATTTGATCTTTCCAAGTGAGCTTTCTATCAACTGTCACACCTAAACATTTGAAGCTTCTTATTTGCTGTCCACATAACTGCATGCCTCTTTCTACTCTCTCCTGCCTGTGCTCTGTATAGGGTTTTTAAACCCCAATGCAGGGTCTATCACTTGCAAGACAAAATGAGGCGGATACTTTTGGGACCATTCAAGCTTCAATGGGGTGGCACAGAGGAGTCAGGAAGGAATTCCTCTGCCCTTCACTCCTCCTCCCCACTTCCTGGGGATGCACAGGTGACTAGATCTGGGATTTTTGAAGAACTCTACACAGATTAGGTGCCAAAATCCATTGAAACTCAATGTGGGTTGGGCTCCTAGCTCCCTTAGGTTCCTTTGAAAATCCAAGCCCAGATATATTTGAAGAGAAGCTTTTGTTTTCCTGTAAAGCACTATGTAAATGTTGAATGAAGTTTAGGACACTGAACTACATGGACCTATGGTCTGATCCCATATATCTCATCCTATATTATTATGGGACGGCTAGCAAAATTATAAGGAACCGGGCACTGTTACTAATTCATTAGTAAGTAATTGGGAATACCGGGTCTGGTATGCATAAATGAAGGTGACACCCCTGAGACACTGCCTTGGTATATATAGCAGAACCTCAGAGTTACAGGCACCTTGGTACTAGAGATTGTCCATAACTCTGAAATGTCTGGAACCCTGAACAAAGCACAGTTCCAGCTCCGGATCCAGCAGCTGATGCTCCAGGTCAAGCTTCAGTAGTAGCTGAGCTACTCCGTCCTCAGCCCCCAGCAGGACATGAGTTTGCATGCTTGTCCTGCTCCTGGCAGGAGGGGGTTTCCCCCTCTACCACCCAGGGGAGGTATGGAAAAATAGCACCTTCCCTTCCTGGCCAGGGGTAAACACAGTGTCCCCCCCAACCAGTGGGGAAGGGGGAAAGGTGAAAGTGAAGAAGACCCCAGCGCTGCTCCTGCTCAGACCCTGTGTCTTGCTATAAGTAGCACACATAGGATGGGACAGCCAGCACAGATGTGCCTACCTTTAAGATGCAATACAGGCACACTACAATAACAATATTTATTTTTGGGGGGGAAGGGAAGATGTCTCTGCTGCTGTCTGATTGGTTACTTCCAGTTTCACTTGGTGTCCAGTGGTCTGGTTATTCTGGAACTCTGGCATTTGTATCATTGAGGTTGCACTGTACTCAATGTTATCAACAAGAAGTCCTGTAGGGGTAACAGAGAGCAGAAAGAGCCAATCTAGGGGTCTTGTGAGATCAGTTTACATTTGTTTGATATCAAGATGTTAAAAACAAAAAATAGCCCTTAGTCCAGTGTAAGTGAAATTCCCTATCTAGTAAACAGAGAGAGATGGGAACTCGTGTTCACAAAGCAAGCTCTGATAAACTCTCTTCACTATTTTGAGGGAGCCTCATGCTGGAGATCAGGGGAGTGAAAGGCTTAATAGAATGAAAACTACGAAAATGAAAGTAAAAAGTCAGAAACCTAGATTTCCTGTGACATTTCTGCAGCTGTTTCCAAGTTGCAGCTTACCCCCCTTGTTTCTTGATTAAGGTTTTTAATGAAACGGACAGCAGCTCCACTGAGGCATCTGATAACTGCCAGTAATAAATGACATTTAGCATGTATGAGGTGGTGCCAGTCAACGATGGTTTGTCCAAAGTCTGCCTCCCATATGGGGTTCACTAACCCTAGGTGTGAGCTGCTTTAATCTGAAAACGAGTATTATTTCAGGGAGAAAGAGTACTGTCTGTCACAGAACCTGGGAAATGAGGGATATTATTGACTTTGAGGAGTTGGTTTCACCCTAATCTAACAGCTTTCAATCTCAACATATATCTTGGAAAGTTTGCTTGTGGGTATATATCCCCACAGATCCTAGATAAGAAATGTTCTGGCGTCAATATATGCTGTGTAAATAGCCTAATTAGAGAGTCTTACTGCCAGAGGCCATCTGCTTCACAGCTTAATATTTCTACCAAGTCACTAGAAAGGAGAAATCTCCTAGTCTTCATAAAGAAACCTATTCCAGTTTTCCCTTGATGAAGCATTAAAATCCTTGTCAGCTCAGCAGGTCTCTGTAGGTAGTGTCTGAGCTGGTCTCCTAATTAATCCATTTGGCAATATCATTAATCAAAATAGGTATACTCAGCCCCACTTATTACAAGACCCCTTTACACTTTCACTTCCCTCACTAGATTTAATTAACACTCTGGTTGGCTGGTTGAATGCTCTCCTTTTCTAACTTATAAAGACCAATGTTACTTTTGCTGTGATCATCTGTAACAATTATGCTTCAAACAACTAGGGCACATTTCCCAAGAGGGTAGCCAGAGAACGGAAAGCTCTCGAGTTAGCAAGATTTCTCACTAAAGTTAGTGGGGAAGCCAATTTGGAGCAAAACCCACAAAAGAGGTACTCTTGGTTGGCACATATTTATCCTGCTTGAAATTTACAGAGAGTTTCCCATGATGCCTCTCTTTTAAAGCATCACAGAATAATTTATGATCAGCTTCATCAGTTGCAGAAACATCCTCTTGCAAGTTTATAAAAAGAACATCATAGCAAGAAATGTCAATTAAAACAACATTAAAACTGATGTACTTAGCCTGCATTGCCACACAAGAAAAGCCAGGTCCCACACCTAAGCTGAAAGAGATGCAGAGACAGCATGCTATGCCTCATGAGGCTGTGCTAGGAAAAGTGCTAACAGATTCCCAAGGGAGTCTAATGTAGCCCTTCTTAGCTGAAGGAAAGTCACCATGATGTGAGTCATTAAAAGAAAAAAAATGAAATTTTTGTGATTACCCCCCAAAAGCTGTTGAGATCTCCCCTAGCTTGTGTGCCTTGCACATGTCCTACAATCACTTTGAAGGCTAAAAGTATCACATGCATTCCTTTTGTTTGATATAATTGTGTCATCCATATTTAAAGCTTGTCATGGCAAAACTCTCTCTGCCTCTGCCCAGGAGATGCACTGATGACTACATACATTCTCTTGATTCTTATAAATGCAAAAACAAACAAACAACCCCCCCCCACAACCCCACAGTAAATATGCTAATTCAGACATTATTTTAAGTAAATTAAAGCAAGCCAATGTTGTTTCTGAGCAGAGAGAGAATCTCAGTACAGAAAGATGTTGTACCCCATGGGTTATTATTTGTACTAACATTTAGCTTCAAGTGCAGTTTATCATCAGAGCAGGAAAGTAAGGGAAGGGGAGAATGCTGACAGACCCATAAACTAGAGCAGTGCTATTCCTAGAATGATCAAACTCAGGTTTAACAATAACAGTGTCTTTTTCATCTTACAAGGAAGAACAGAAGGGACTTGATACAGTTATAAGCTTGTAGTGTAATTGACAAGAAAAAACTCATTAATGGAACCCCTATATGTGAAAAAATTAATGGCACTAGTGACTTCGCAGCATCACCTAAATGTAATGTACTTGGGATCCCTAATTGCTCTGATGGTCCTCTTCAAACCATTTCTGCAGAAGAATCAGGGATATTAAGACTACTGTTGCCCAATGGTTGAAAAAGACACAAACGATATAAGCCATAAGCATTAAAAGCTCTGTAGCCTTATGAAGAAAAAGTCAGGTCATTATTTTCCAGTATTCTTCTGAGCTGCCCTCAGTGAGTATCAGTCATCATTAGAGCACTGTGAATCATAATGGGCTCCAACAGTTTAATAATAATTGCAACACCCTTCCTAATGAGGTTAGTGCTGCCCTCTGATGTGAATATTCATAAAACAGGTTTGGTAATGGGCCCTCTCTTGATTAGCAGGCTGTGGTTTTGCACCAAGTCTGAGAGACATCTTTTGAAGCCAAAAAAAAGAAAAAAATTAAATCTTTGTTTCAAGCAGAGTAAATGAATTTGATTTTAGGTGATCAAGAGAGGAAAAACTTCTAATTAGACATGCAAGCTATCATGGTGTGTAGTGTTCTTTCAAAGCAGGGCTCTAGGGACACAGAATCCTAATAAGCCTTCCCCCAATCACCTTTTAGATAAATGTAAAAATTAAATGTAATTAAATGTTGCCAATCTTAGGTGGTTTTCATAGATGGCTTTTACCCTTCTCCCCCACCATTTCCCTTTGCTTATTGCCCACTCCCTCTTCTTTCCTTTCTTATCACACTCACCTCTTCTGGCTGGAATGGTCCAAGGCAAGTTGCTTCCTGGAATACTAACCTTCAACTGTTAATCTGGATGGGTTGGCACTCTCCCCCATTACTCTGCTGCATCTGCTTTTTTACATAGGTTCTTTTACAGCCCTCATCTCCACAAAATCTGAGCATGTCTCAAGTAATCAAAGACAGCAAATAATTATAAAGTAAACAAATTCTGTCATTTCCACACTTGTAGAGAGAGACTGGTGACGTGGAACCAAGCTTCTTTGAGATTACTACCAATGATACTTCATGACTAGACCTGTAGGGGGCTCCCGAGAAGAGTAAATGGCACAACCTCCAAAATATTAGGGCTCAATCCACTGAAAGAAACCTACTGACTTCAGAGGGCACTGGATCAGGCCATTAGACCTTTCTGGTACGCACCTGGGAATAGGGTGATGCAAGAAGATAAAATACAGAGGTTATCCTTACAGTCTCCTGCCTAACAAAATGAGAGTCTTCTACTGACCTTCTGCTCTTCTAACCAGAAAAGAGAGAAGGGCTGATCTGATCGAAGTTGCCATTGATGATTGGAAAGAAAGGAAACAAAAACATTTTTTCTCTTTCAATTCAGATGAGGTACTTTGTAAAAGTTGGGGGAAAAGCTCTATAAAGTGGGTTTAGTGCAGATTCTTGTTCATGATAACAAAGAGACTAGCTGGGAGTTCACTAATGCCATGTATTACTGCAATTCAGTGTGAGAACCATGGCACTGAGCAGTCCAAAAGAAGCAAGTGATTTGGTTAAATGATAGGGAAAGAAAAGCAAAGTAGAAACAGGGATTATTCTGTAGGTAGTGGGTCTCTTTCTCAGATGTAAACATACTGCAACTGCATGATGGACACATTTTCACCACCTTATACCGGAAACCTACCAACCGTTACACTTACCTTCATGCCTCTAAGCTTCCATCCAGGACACATTTCTCAATCTATTGTTTACAGCCAGGCCCTAGGATACAACCGGATTTGCTCCAATCCCAGAGAGACAAACACCTCCAGGATCTGTATCAAGTATTCTTAAAACTGAAATACCCACCTAGAGAAGTAAAAAAAACAGATTGACAGAGCCAGAAGAGTACCCAGACATGAACTACTTCAAGACAGGCCAAGGAAAGAAAACAACAGGACACCACTTGTCATCACCTATAGCCCACAACTTAAACCCCTCCAACGCATTATCAACAATCTACAACCTATCCTGGAAAATGACCCCTTACTCTCACAGGCCTTGGGAGACAGACCAATCCCCACCTACAGACAACCCCTAACCTCAAACAAATTCTTTCCAGTAACCATGCAGCACACCTCTATCATAATCCTCCAGGAACCCAGCCCTGCAATCAACCCGATGCCAGATCCGTCCATACATCTATACAAGCGATATCATCACAGGACCTAACCATGTCAGCTACAATATCAGAGGCCCATTTAACTGCACATCCACCAGTGTGATCTATGCCATCAAATGCCAGTAATGCCCCACTGCCACATATACTGGCCAAACTAGATAGTCTCGATGGGAAAGAATTAATGGACACAAATCAGATACCCGAAAAGGCAACATACAGAAACCTGTTAGGGAACATTTTAACTTGCTCCATTAATGGATCTCAAAGTCACTGTATTGTTTCAGGCCAATTCCACAAGCCAAATACACAGGGAAGCCCTGTATTTGAACTTAACTTCATTTACAGGTTTGATTCCTATCACAAAGGTCTGAATTAAGACATTGGGTGGATGACCCGTTACATTCCACATTCTAAAGACATAAAAAACCAAACAATGGGCACTTCAGAACAATCTGCAACTTCTCTCTCAGCTTCATGTAGTATGGAGGCTCTGACTATTTCTTTCACTTTTGTTTCCTTCTCTCCCCCTGCATCTCCTACTTATTTCGAAACTGGATCTTCAATAACTCCAGTTATCTGAAGAAGTGGGTTGTGCCCATGAAAGCTCATGATACCATCTACATGTTTTGTTAGTCTTTAAGGTGCTACAAGACTATTTGTTGTTTAAGTTTTTAATAGTGTGTTTTTAAACCTCTCAAATGACCTCTTAAATCTAGGTCTCCTCTCAAACACAGTTTTAAGTATTGCTGATAATCTGTAAGATGGGGACAAGAGTGCCAAAAACAGAACAAATAGCACCTAAGAGGCAGATGCATTTATTTTTTCCTTTTCAGCCAGCCAGCATTAACTTGGACAAGATTTTCATTCCCTCTCTTGCTCAGATGCTCAATATGTGAAGAAATCTTTAATTCATTATTGAATTCTGCTCCTTGTCTCTCCTCAGCTTGCCCTCATTAGTTCTATACCCCAACACCCTTTGGGGAGAGAGAGAAAATGCTGTTTATAGAGCTACTGTTTTCTCCTCCTGGCTAGTGACATTAAAACCCCCAGCACGTAGGTGCTCAATTGCAAGAGCAGCTCAGTATCTCGGTGAGCAGATGCTGTGTCACTGACAGGTTTCTCCTGCTACAGACCTGTGACTGGCCTCTGCAGCTCTGTTTAAAGACCAGAGACCACCAGAGGCCTGCAAGCAGATGGCTTATCTCAAAGTCTAATTATTAATGCTGACTGAAGCCTGCAGACAGGATCAGCACCAAACAGGAGTTTTTTGGGTTACTGTTTCAGGGAAATGGGAATGAAAGAGGGATGGGAGATTTTTCTGCCAAGGTGTCAGCACAGCATGAAGAGCTGGAAAATGGAGTGGGGGTTAAGTTCTGAGCTGGGGGTCTTAGCGGACTTCCTGCTTGATGGGGACAATAAATATAATATGTTAAAATCTGTTTTATAAAAAAGGAAACAAACATTGCCCCATTTTTTTTTACAGTCTGCGAAAAGATAGTGTCCCTCCGTAAGCCTGTTTGTTCAAGAACACTTCCTAAACAGTAAGAGCTAGGGCCACCAAATTTGGTATGCAGCTTCCTCTTATCATAACTTAAAAAAGATCAGGGTTTGGTTGTGCCAAGCAAGAGGGAAGTGCCATAACATGGAAAGGGAAAGGCCCAGAGAGGAGGGACGCGATACCGAAAGTGGCCACTGGGGGCAGCGAGCCCACAGAGGAGAGCTATACTGCAGAGAGACCACAAGGGGCAACTGCACCACCAAGAGAGTGGCCGGCATGGCTGGGCTCGCCATCTTGCTTGCCACTAGACTGGGTAAGTAGCCCCCCCCAGGCTTTGGCCACAGTGCTGGGGAAGGGAAAAGGGGAGGGAGAAATGGCCTCTGGTGGCTAGAGGGGGTTTGGGGAGACAAAAAGCCCCTGGTGGCTGGAGGGGTGCTTTGGAGGGGACAGAAGGCCCCTGGCAGCTGGGAAGGGAAGAGAAAACCCTGCCAGATGGGACCTCCCACCCTGATCCCCTCCTCAACTCCAAACCTCACTCTCGCCCCCCCCAAACCTCAGCCTCCTGCCCTGCCACCCCCACATCCTCAAAGCCCTGCCCCAACTCCTGAACCCCTCCTCTCCCACTGCCAGCCCCCTGCCCTGAAAGACTTGGGCAATGCCAGGGAAGTCTTCTAATCAACAGTAATTCCCTTCTCTTTGTCTGCAGTAAAGGCTTCAGACCATATTCTAGCCAAACTGATGGCTCAGAACAGCTTTTGTTTTGCTGTGCCTCTTTTCAAGTTTGTGATGGAGAATTAGAATCCCACAACAAGCAAGCCAGCAACCCAATTTTATCTTCATCTTTAATCTAAACTCATAGGTGATTTTCTTATGAAAATTAGGATCTAATGACATTGATCCAAGCCCCCTCCCCAATCCCAGCAACTCTGTCAATGGACCTCAATCTAAGCCTACTGCCCTCTTGCTATTCTAGGACCTGGACTTATGCTGCTCCACCAATGTATTTCAGTGGTGATTTACAGCACCACCTGCTCCTCTAGTCCTGAGAAGAAAGGTGATATAGATAGAATCCTAGAACTGGAAGGGACCTCACAGCAGGACCAAGCACTGTCTAGATCATCCTTGACAGGTGTCTGTCTAACCTACGCTTAAATATCTACAGTGATGGAGATTTCCCGCCCCCCAGATACAATTTATTCCAGTGTTTAACCACCCTGACAAGCAGAAATTTTTTCCTAATGTCTAATCTAAACCTCCCTTGCTACAATTTAAGCCCATTGCTTCTTGTCCTATCATCAGAGGCCAAGGAGAACAATCCCCCCCCTCCCCCCCCCGTGATACCCTTTAGATACCTGAAAACCACTATCATGTCCCCTCTCAGTCTTATCTTTTCCAAACGAAACAAGCCCAGTTCCTTTACTCTTCCCTCATATCTCATGTTTTCTAGACCTTTCATCATTTTTGTTGCTCTTCTCTGGACCTTCTCCAATTTCTTCACATCTTTCTTGAAATGTGGTGCCCAGAACTGGACAAAATACTAAATCAGCGCAGAGTAGAACGGAAGAATGACTTCTCGTGTCTTGCTCACAACACTCCTGTTAATGCATCCCAGAATCATAACTGTTTTTTTCACAACAGTGTCACACTGTTGACTCATGTTTAACTTGTGGTCCACTATGACCTCTAAATCCCTTTCTGCAGTCCTCCTTCCGAGACAATCACTTCCCATTCTGTATGTGTGAAACTGATTGTTCCTTCCTTAGTGGAATACTTTCCATTTGTCCTTATTAAATTTATCCTGTTTATCTCAGACCTTTTCTCTAGTTTGTCCTGATCATTTTGAATTATGACCCAATCCTCCAAAGTACCTGCAACCCCTCCCAGCTTGGTATCCTCTGCAAACTTAATAATTGTACTCTCTCTGTCATAATCTAAATCGTTGATGAACATACTGAACAGAGCCAGTCCCAAAACAGACCCCTGCAGAACCCCACTTGTTATGCCCTTCCAGCATGATTGTGAACCATTAACTACTCTCTGAGAATGGTTGTCCAGCCAGTTATGCACCCACCTTACAGTAGCCACGTCAGGGTTGCATTTCCCTAGTTTATTGATAAGAAGGTCATGTGAGATGGTGTCAAATGCCTTACTAAAGTCTAGGTATACCATGTCCACCACTTCTTCCTTATCCACAAGGCTTGATATCCCATCAAATAAAGCTATCAGATTGATTTGACAATTTGTTCTTTACAAATCCATGCTGGCTAATACCTATCACCTTATTATCTTCCAGATGTTTGCAGATGGATTCCTTAATTATTTGCTCCATTATCTTCCCTGGCACAGAAGTTGAAGTGATTGGTCTGTAGTATCCTGGATTGTTTTTATTTCCCTTTTTATAGATGAGCACTATATTTGCCCCTTTCCAGACTTCTGGAATCTCTCCCAACTTCCATGATTTTTCAAATATGATAACTAAAGGCTCAGATGTCTCCTCTATCAGGTCCTTGAGTACAGTAATGACTCGTTTAACACGTTCCCGCTTAACATGTTTTCGCAATAGCACAATTTTTTTTAGGGACCATTTTTTGAATAACACGACCGTCCCCAAAATAACATGAAAATAATCAAGTGGCCGACTACTTTGCGCAGCAGTATAAGTTGGCGAAAACAGTGGTAATGCACATGAGTGGATGAATACACGTGGTCGCAGCACTCCTCCGCTCACTCACTTGTTTATCTTTGTGTTTTATCAAACCACGGCGACTTGTGTTGCTAGATATCTAATGTTGACGTTGACGACCCAGCATCAACAAAAAATTGACTTTGCCACCACCAGCTGAAACGCAACCCCTACCTTTTCCATTATTTTTAATGGGAAAATTGACCCCACATAGCACGTTTTCACTTAGCACGAACATTTTCAGAAATGCATCTATAGTGTTAAATGAGGAATTACTGTATTCTAGAATGCATTTCATCAGGCCTTGGTGACTTGCAGGCATCTAACTTTTCTAAGTAATTTAAACTTGTTCTTTTATTTTAACTTCTAAACATACCCCATTTCCACTAGCATTCACTATGTTAGGCATCCCGTCACTATCCATCTTTGTGATGAAATCCGAAACAAAGAAGTCATTAAGCACCTCTGCCATTTCCAAGTTTCCTGTTATTGTTTCTCCCTCTTCACTGAACAATGGGCCTACCCTGTCCTTGGTCTTCCTCTTGCTCCCAATATACTTGTAGAACATCTTCTTGTTACCCTTTATGCCTCTAGCTAGATTTAGCTCGTTTTGTATCTTTGCCTTTCTAATCTTGCCCCTGCATACCTGTGTTGTTTGCTTATATTCATCCTTTGTAATTTGACCTAATTTCCACTTTTTATTTGACTCCTTTTTTATTTTTAGATCATATAAGATATCCTGGTTGATCCAAGGTGGTCTCCTGCCATACTTTTTATCTTTCCTACATAGTGGAATAGTTTGCTTTTGGGCCCTTAATAATGTCTCTCTAAAAACCTGCCAACTCTCTTCAGTTATTTTTCCTCTTGGTCTTACTTCCCATGGGACCTTACCCACCAGCTCTCCGAGTTTACTAAAATCTGCCTTCCTGAAATCCATTGTCTCTATTTTGCTGTTCTCCTTTCTACCATTCCTTAGAATCATGAATTCTATGATTTCATGGTCACTTGCACCCAAACTGCCTTCCATTTTCATATTTTCAACCAGTTCCTTCCTATTTGTTAAAACCAAATCAAGAACAGCTTCTCCCCTCATAGTTTTCTCAGCCTTCTGAAACAAAAAAATAATTCCAATTTAGTCCAAGAACTTATTGGATAATATTTGCCCTGCTGTGTTAATTTCCCAACAGATGTCCGGATAGTTGAAGTCCTCCCAGATTTATGACCTTTGCTACCCCAGACACTGTCAAATCGGTCCTTTTTCTACTAAAAAAGTGTGGTGGTTTATGATGTTTACATGTATGTTAGGGATCAAGCAGAGACCCCACAAATTCATTTCACTTTTCCCTAAAGCAGACTAGAGCTCCTGCTCCTACAGTGATGAACTCCAGCATAAAAACCCTGGATAGGTAGCTGGCAGGCAAGCCTTAAGAGATGTGGTACATTACTGCACCTTTTAATCTCATGGACAGTGAGTGCTCAGAAATGTATATGAAATGTATGTATTTACTGTTTCTGCATCAACTACCTTTGCATATATTTAAATACTATAAACTGACTTCTCATGTAAATTATGCTGACAGCAAATTCTCCATGGCAATACAAGAAGCTATGTCACAACTACTAGCTACAAAAGGGGTGAAAACCAGAAAAACTAAGAAGAGAAGCACACTGTCCTGACCTGGTCTAAGTTATAGAGATACAAACCAGCATATTTAATTGAAAGAATTAATTAAAGAGATTATGACATTCTTCAGGATGGGGTATTCAAACAAAACTTTCTCCTCTATAGCAAATTAACTATAGTACTAATCAAGAAGGTCTGAAAGAGCCAGGTATTGCTACAGGACAGCCACATGGCTGAGAGCTTCTCAAGGCTTCTTTTAAGAGGACAGCATTCATGTAAACATCATGAGCTGATATTTGTATGTATTGCTTTCCCCAGACCTGAAGCTACCAAACATTTGCTTTGCACTCAGTATGTCACTGATTTTATTTCCCTCACTAATTTTTCATTTTTGTGCCCATGTGTACAGTAAAAGCAAATACATGTCAGTTACAGAGATTTGAATATTTGATTCTATAGGACCAGGGATTAGCAGTAGAAAAGAGTTAAAATAGGCTAGCCCCAGCTCCATTCCCCTGGCTGATGTAAGATATATGTGAAGTGTAGAGGTGTGACAAAGTGGAAATTTTCCTTTGTTGTGTCATAGGTGAGCCTATGTAAGTCTTACTGTTTTGCATGAATGGTGTTTGTGCCTCAGTTTCCTTGTGTATTTATAACTCGACACTAGCCAAAGTTTAAAAACAACAAGCAGTCCTGTGGCATCATAGAGAGAGTAACAAATATATTTTATCATGAGCTTTCGTGGGTTTACTTTGACAATGCTCTATCTGGTGAGCATTGAAGCAGACCCGGAACAAA
Source organism: Pelochelys cantorii (assembly GCA_032595735.1). Classification (NCBI taxonomy): domain Eukaryota; kingdom Metazoa; phylum Chordata; order Testudines; family Trionychidae; genus Pelochelys; species Pelochelys cantorii. The sequence goes on along the minus strand of CM064329.1, from coordinate 56,498,108 downwards.
CTGCATTTACATAAACACCCAAAGTTTCTCCCCCTCCCAGACAGCTGTCAGGGAAGCATTTATTCAGACCCTGCTTACATCTATAACTATCTACTTACAGCAGACACTGAAGAGCTGTGCAGAGAAAGAGGACTGTGCATTGGAAAGCTCACCAAGGCACAGCTAATTGCTCTATTGGAAGAGGATGATCATTCTAAGGAGTCCATCTCTGATCCAGCTATGGCCATTAGAGAGGCTGGTGAAAATCTAGGTGTCTCTGTGACCCCTCTTCCCCATTCCCCGTCGATGAATCTAAGACCAAGTTGGAGCTGAGGTCAAAGGACTCAGAGGACTGAGAGACAGGGAAGGCATGAGGCAAAAAGCAGGAAAGACAGGGAAGGCATGATTGAGCTGAGAGGCACGGGCGAAAGGGACTTGATCCTGGGGTACCAATTCTGCAGGGAACCTCAACACTAAATTGCTGCTTCAGGAGAAGGAGGGAGAGAGATAGATGCCTATCTTGCCGCTTTTGGGAAGGATTCCAACTGGAACCAGGCTGATTCTGTGGAAAGATGCCAATGTCCTCTTTCAGGGTCCTAAGGTCATAAAGCTGTTTAGCCAGATGGGTGTGACTCCCACTTCTGGGCCCAGATATACGTCTGCATGAACGCTCCTGGGTTCAGGCTCCTGGGACCCTCAATGGGAGCAGAAGGTGGTGGTCAATGGGGAGACCATTCCTGGAGTGGCTAAATCCTGGGACAGAGATAGTTGTTGTCAGGCCCTGAGGGGGCAACCTCACCAGATGCTGCAGGGTTGTGTGACCTGGGAGAAGGTTCCAGGGATGAACCCATACAGAAAGGGTCACTCTGGCTGATAATGGGGGTTTTCCAAGATATCAGCTGTGACATATTATTGAGGGATGACAGTCTCTCTTCGGGACAGAATCAGGCCCTGTTCCTGTTACAGCCCAGGATTTGAATTTGATTCTAGGGAACCAATCAATTGAGACTGAAGCAGTCAGTATAAATGCAAATGACCTAGCTGGCAGGGAAGAGGAATTGCTAAGTTCAGGTGCCCTGTCTGTAACCAGCAACCTGGAGCTGAGTGAGACAGAGGGATACTCCCTGCACTTGGGGGAAGTGGCTCATGCTGGTTCTGATGCTATGAATCATAGAATCATAGAATACTAGGACTGGAAGGGACCTTGAGAGGTCATCGAGTCCAGTCCCCTGCCCTCATGGCAGGACCAAATACTGTCTAGACCATCCCTGAGAGACATTTATCTAACCTACTCTTAAATATCTCCAGAGATGGAGATTCCACAACCTCCCTAGGCAATTTATTCCAGTGTTTAACCACCCTGACAGTTAGGAACTTTTTCTTAATGTCCAACCTAAACCTCTCTTGCTGCAGTTTAAGCCCATTGCTTCTTGTTCTATCCTCAGAGGCCAAGATGAACAAGTTTTCTCCCTCCGAGTAAAGCAGTGGGCTGGCTGTCTGCCCTCATGGCACCAGCAGGGGTGAAGATGAACCCAGGGGGGATTGGAGACTCCAGGTGAGTGTGAGGAACGACAGCAGGAATAGGGCGTTGTCCAGAGGTGCAAGAGGCCCCAGGGAAGGGGGAAAGCAGCTAAAAAGGCACTGCTGATCACAGAGAAGCCTGGTCAGCAGACGGCCAAGTTGCAGGTGGGGAATCTTCACCAAGAGAGTCTGAATCCCAGCACTTCCATCTGGAAGGCTATGACCGCAGGCAGAGAGGGAGAACTGGTTTCACTCCCCTTTCCGCCGCTGAATTCCAAGCTGAGCTGGGGAAGAACACCTCCTTAGAAAAGCTGAGGGAACTTTCTGGCCACACTGTGACAAACCTGCTTGGGGAGGGCGACAGGGAAAGATGCCTGTGGGAGAATGGAGTCCTGTATGGGGAATGGGTTCCCCAGGGAAAGTGGAACCATGGGAGGGGGATCAGGAGGCAGCGGGTGGTCCCCCAGAAGTACCACCACAGGCTGCTGTACATGGCCCATGCCATCTTGCTTTCAGACACAAGGGGATCCAGAACACCAGGCAGAAGCTGCTACAGAACTTTTAGTGCCCTGGAAATGCGGATGCAGTCCAGCAATACTGCAGGTCCTGCAACCCTTGCCAGAGAGTGGGGAAGGCTCAGGACAAGGGTAGAGCAGCCTTGAGATTCTTGCCTTTTCAGAAGCTGGCAGTGGACATAGCAGGGTCCCTCAGCAGGGTGACTCAGGCAGGGAAGAAATACATTTTGATGGGGGTATATTTTGGTACCTATTACTTAGAGGCAGTGGCTCTGTCCTCTATAGAGGCAGAGCTGTGCCGGACATGCTGATCATCTTCAGCATAGGGGGATTCCCCTGGAAGGCCCTTACAGACCAGGGATCCAATTTAATGTCAGCTATGCTCCAGTGCTTGTGGGATAAGTGTGGGGTCCGGCACACCCGGGCCTTCACATGTCACCCTCAGCCCAGCAGTCGGTGGAGTGGCTCATTCCAAACTACCTCCAGTATAACCTGAAGCATCGTAAAGGATACTCTGAATTATGTTGGCTGGTTTTATTTCCAATGGGACCATCTACCAGCCAAGACTCACCAAAATGCTGTATAGCCAGAGGGCTGCAGGGAGGTAGTGTCTCCACCTAGGCCCCCTCTCTGTCTGTGGGAGACTCCTACCCCAAGAGAAATCCTTAGCTGGGAAGTTGCAAACATTTTCTGGTCACGTCATGCCTTCCTGAGTAGTAGAAGGGGAGCAAACTGGGGCCTGGTAGTGGCTCTTCATTTTCACATAGTACATTAAGTAACAAATACATTATGCTGTTAACATTCACATCTTTGCATTTCAGTTTTATGCTATAAGGTGTAATTAGTAACAAAGTAAAAATGATTTGAAAAGTGTCTAAAGTATTTCTAATGAGCACATTACCATAATGTCAAAGCACTGGTATGATTTTAAAGTTCACAGTATCCTTTTAATGATTGCATTACACACTAGAGTTGTGCTAAAATAAGACTACCATAACTATGAAAGTGTTGGATATTAAAAAGGGGGATATTTAGTATGTTGGAATGTTTCCTCCAGCATCAGCACATTTAAACAGACAGAATCTGATCTTGGGTCCATCTAGTTCAGAATCCTATCTCCAACTCTAGGCAGTACCAGATGCTTCAGGGAATGGTGCCAAAGAATGTGTACTGGGATTAAGCTACTTTCAGGGGAACTTACTTCCTAACTTTTGTTAGTATGTCCAGAAGCATGAGCTTTGACAGCTCTTACGCTAGACAGGATAAAACGTGTCCAGTTCTGAATGTTCTTTTTCATTTTGTGAGGTCTTTTTATGCTTACATGTATAGAACCCTTTTTTGAATTGTATTATTGTACCAAACTTACACAGAGGAGTACATTGTGCTCTTGAGATCCGGCTCTCTGCCTGCCTCTAAAGGGCACCATTTTGGTGGTTATCACCAAGCATTCCAAGCATTAATAACCAACACAACTTATACCATATTCAAGCTACATCTTCTATATATTTGAGTTTTTCTGTCCATCTGTTAGTTCAAAACCTCCTCCACAATGGTAATAGCTAAGATCACCAAATTCAGCATACAGCTTCTTCTTATCATAATTTAAAGCAAGGTTTCATTGTTCCAGGAATGTGCCTGGAATGGGATTGCTTTTCAAAAAAACCATACAAAAAAGAGACAATCAGCAAGCAGGTAAAAGGGGCTGGCGGTGCACCCCCCCTCCATCCAGGACTGTCCTGGCCCCCAGCCTTCTACCCCCCAGCTGCCCTTTAGGGAAGCAGGGAGGCCTGAAGCTCCCCCCTGCCCATTCAAATGGGCATGTGCTGGCTGTTCCCCTTCATCAGGGAGCAAGGAGAACTGTACAGTTTCCTGCATTTCTCACTCTGGCTGGGGACTGCAGGGGACACACAAACTTGGACCTGTCCCAGCTAGGGGACATGTACCCCTCCCCCAGCTGTACCCGCTGAAGCTGCAGCAACCACGAAGAGGTGCTTCTCACCTGGCCCCAAGCTGCTGCAATGAGAGTGGGCTGGGGATGTCCTCTCTGCCCAGGGCAGCCTACATGCTGAACTCCTCATCCCCAACCCCACCCCACAGCAATTATTTAAATGAAGCATGTACATTTTCATTTTATTTTCCAAAAAGAAAAAAAATTTGAGGACCCGAGAAATGCTGGGTAAATCTTCTATTTAGTATAACATAAAAGAGAGTTCTTAGGATTCACCCAAATTTGTTGACAGCATTGTCAATTTCCATTTAAGTCAAATTCTCTGCCTGTTTTCTTCCAAAGCCCCATAGGCATCTTAGGAAGGGAGATTGCACACCCTGGATGTCAAGTGCTGTTAATTACTAATTAAGCAAAACTAAGCAGTTCAGGAAATCAAGCAGTCTATTTGTGGCCTTCGCAGACAAATCCAAAGGTAAGGTCATCTCAGTTCAAAAACTGTCTACACAGATTAGGCTGTGTATCTAGCCCTGTTATGAACCAGCATTAGCTAGTCTCTCTCACAGCCAGGGCACTTTATGGCTCACTCTTTTATGATGATAGCAATTTCTATGGCATGTGTCAATAATGTGTCCTTGATAGGAAGAAGTTACTTATCTTGCACAGTAAGGATGGTTCTTCGAGATGTGTGTCCCCGTGGGTACTTCAAGACCCATCCTTGTCCCCTCTACTGTATAGGTCTAGGAGATGACTCTGTGGTAGAGAAGAAACTGCCCATGCACACTGGCTAGCCTCGTGGCTGTGTGGATGGGACACACTGCTACTAAAGTTCTTCAATCAGCAGCACAGGGACGCAGACACACATATAGTAGAGCACCCACAGGGATACTACTCAAAAAAGAATCAACAGAACTATCATAGGGAGCTCAGCTCACCCTTTCACAAATGATGCTGGTTCCATCACTATTCATCTAGCAGGAACTGGAGCCCACTTTATCAGGGAAGTCACTACTTGCTTATCTCTTGCCAGGGAGCTTCATGAAAGAAAAAAGGGATTACTTTCCTTCCGTGACACTGATCTCTGAATGTATTGCCTTCACGGAATCATACTGACCTGTCTCCTTAGTTTGGTTTCATAGCTCAATTACAAATAGGACTTCTGAAGATGTAGGATCCAAGGAACTGTTCATAGGGATGACTTATTTATACCTTTGGCTAAGAGAGGACGTGGGGCATGGGTCTGCAAGCATCATTGCTATTTTCAAAAGATTCCAAGGCCATTTGGGTCCCACAGTGGGGATCTGCCAGTCATTCTCCACTCTGTTATGTATTTGTCACCTTTAATTTCACTTCAGTTATTTACATGGGAGTTAACCAGTGGCTAGTCCAGTCCAGTTTTAAGTGTCCCCAAAAGCTGGAGTGCCCAGCACTTTCAGTGAGAGACTGATCCATAACATCTCCCTGTTAGGAAACTTTCCTTGAAATTCAAGTTAATCATTCCCCACTTTTATCTCACAATTAGCAAACACTTCTCCTGCAGCCCTGACTCACACCATAGTATTCTTAGTCAAGATCCATGCATGAAAGTGTAAGCACTAATTTTTTCTCCCTCTTACTCTAATTTCTGGCTGTGATGAGCCCCATACATCTGGAGGTTCCGTTCAGTTAAGCTGCCCAAAATTTGGATGTTTGTCTAAAGATTTTGCAAATCTCTGAGCTTGCAAAGTTGAGCATGAAATGTCCCTTCCCTAACAACACTGCTGCAAAGTTGGATCACTAGGTTAATTACCGTAACTTCCTTCCAGACCACAGACTTGCCGATCATCCAGATTCTCCTGACACACAAATCTAGCCACAAGAAAAACTAAGATGAAGATCTAAAAAATATAGACTTAATCCCCCTACCCAGTTCTACAGACCTCAAGCTGCTGCTCCCTGAGGGGACCGGGGGTCAAACCTCAGGAACTATGCCTCCTTCCAGCATCTTACAGGTCTGAACTTCTGACAAGTGTGATTTGACAAAACAATATTTTACAGAACACTCTTGGTTCATTCACATTAAGACTTCTAGATTATAGTGCAGATGGACAAAAGCAGCACTGTACAGTATAGCTTTTGTTTGTAGAAAATGGATATTCTGCTTTGTCTACATACAATGCTCATTTAAATGAAAACAAACATCCTGTTTTTGCAGTGAAGGAGCCAGATTATTCATCTGGTCCCTCAACACCTCTTCCCATCCTCCCGCCCTCCCCCCCCCCCCCCGCCGCTTTTTTTTAAAAAAAATAAAATTGGCCTTAAAATGTAAAAACTAAACTAATTTTAGAGAGTTTTTCTATTTATGTGAGGAGATGATTATGGCCACATCTTTGCTGTAACAACAAGCAATTCCCTAGATTTAGCCTCTCACTCTTTCCATTTTTGTCAGCAACAACCTTCCAGAGGAAGAACACACCTTTAATTATGCAGACATATGAAGCAGCCCCCAACTTCTCCCCAGAGCCAGAATATGTTCTCAGCCTAGAAAGTGACATATATGGGTAATTCATTTTCTTCCAATATGCTATCCTTGAGGCAATAGGAAGGGGTAAATAATATATGGTAGAACTCTCTTATAGTGAAAAGAAAAATATGCTAATACATGTTGGCTTGATTTGAGTCTTTCTTTAATTTTTTTTGTCAAGTGCCTAGAATAAGTATTTTGTTAAAAACCTTTAATAAATAACGTGCATACAAATTATAATAAAATACACACACACTCTCTCCCTGTCACTACTACATCTTCCTCAAGCATTTCCATACTGCTTTAGGCTATCAGTTGTTCTATCAGATCTGATATTTTATTCCTAAATAACAGGCACTATTTTGATTCAGAGGAAGATCCAACTGAATGATGTATATACTCTAGTTCTACAATGCTGTACATGTAAGAAACAATTATTTCCTTTGTGATTACTGTTTACTATATGAAGAATGTGCCCATGACTCTTAAAAATTTGGAGTGAAATCCTGGTTCCACTGAAGTCAATGGAAGTTTAGCTATTGATTTCAGTGAGGCCAGGATTTCACTTACGGTTTGATGTCAATTTTGCTGAAAAACAGAAATACACACTTAGATAAAACAGTGATGCAGAAACAGCATGGGCAAATTGCAAATATTTTCACTAAAGTTACAGGTTTAGGAAACTTGCTTGGGCATTCATTTACTTTCTCAATATAGCTGATGTTCACTTTTCAGAATAACTATTGCAGAATGCAAACAACAGCTACTGTGCTGCTATGTCCACCGAATGCATGCACTGGAATGTATATATGAGAACCCTGGAGAACTGAAGTCTTCAGGCAGACAGAGCTGCCAAAATCTCTCAGGTAAGGCTGAGAGATTCAAAAATAGAAACTCTTTTTACCTGAGAAGTGTGTATATGGAACTGGATTCAGATTAAAGTGTGTCTACTGAAATTAAATGAGATTGTGCCTAACTTTTAAGGAATAGATGCCTGCATCTTGGAGTCACGGTTATTCATGCAATACATGTTCACTGGGAAACCAACCACTACTGCTACTTAGAGTTAACGATATTTTATATCTAAGCTGCAGTTTCAGAAATTCTAGCTCCTTGGCCTACATATTACATTGGACAAGGTGAGCAAGGCACTGAGAGCAGTTTTACACACGTTAGTTTCCCATGGGAAACACAGAACAAGTTTCTTATTTGAATTTCATTCATTGAACAATCTAGTACTTGTTTGGATTCTCAAGTTCCACAGTTTAATGATGCAAAGGGAAGAGGATTTTTGCCTTTATTAAAACAAATAGTATAGTGTTCTATGATATGGGAACAAAGCTTTACAAAAACTCTGAGGCTATGTCTACACTGCAGGCTTCTTGTGCAAGAGCTTTTTGTGCAAGAGTTCTTGCACATAAAGGTCTTGCACAAGAGCACATACACACTGCCATGTGCTTTTGCACAAGAGCGTCCATGGCAGTGGGGATGCTCTCTTGCGCAAGAAAGCTCTGATGGTCATTTTTGCCATAGGGGTTTGTTGCCCATCCACACTGCCTTCTTGCTCTAGGGCTCTTGTGCAAGAGGGCTTATTCCTCATGGGGGCTTATTCCTTGTGGGGAGAGGAATAACTCTTGCGCAAGAAGACCTCTCTTCTGATGCTTTACTGTAAATTTACATGCGCAAGAACATGCGTGCAGTGTAGATGCTCCACAAGTTTTACAGTGTAGACGTAGCCTGAGGTTCTGGGTTGCAGGCTCTGGGGTTCTGGGCCATCATGGTAGGATGCAGAGATTAAAGAGGTACATCCAATTTTTTTTCTTCAGATAAGTGTATTTTTCCAATAGGTGTCCAGGGTAATCTTGAGTTTCTTCTTTGTCCCCTTTTAGACATGACTGAAAAATGTCAGGAGAGACAATACTAACAGGTCTGTTTATTCTGTTTCTAGGTGTTTGAATAAGGCTACACATCCTGTTCTTTGCTGCAGAGTACCCATTTAAAAAAAAAATGATGCTACCAACTGTGAAGGAAATAAAAAAGAAAAATCACATCACAGCCTGGGGAAGGATGTATGCAAGTGCCAGCTGGTCCCCAAGTTGGTGAGCAAGAAAACTCTGTGGGGTCCTCTTCTTCACTTCATCTGATTCATTAAACCCTAGAGGCAATAGGTTTTACTCAGCCAAGGGCGCAAAAGGTGAAAAAAATTGAAGCACAAAGCATGCTGGGTTTTAGTTTTGCCATGACACATTATGCAGAAAGAGCACATAATACAGGATGAGTCACAAGCTTTATGATGGGGGGCGATGGGGGGAGGGGGGAATGGGAGGAATGTAACCTAGATTGCTCCAGTTCCCCATACATATAAATTATGAAATGACAGAACCAAAAATGCTGGCAATTTTACACATAGTTGGCAAACGGGTAATGCAATAATGTTTCACTCATATTTAGCTGCCTGTTTAGGTTAAAGGTATAATCACTACACTTGGGAAAACTATTAATTCACCCAGTTGAACTACTTTTTCTGTTCCCCAAATTTTCTACAGGTTTCAGTTTTTAAAGATGAATTTATTTGACTTTGGTTGATGCAAATGTATTTCAGTCCATGGATTGCCCAAAAGTTATTATTTTGAGCACCTACTAGTCATAATTTGCTATACACACTATGTGACTGGTAACTCAAAATTACATAGTATTTTTCTGTTTCCTGCTTGGATGATGCTCAAACAATATCTTACTGAGAATTGTGATACAGAAAGGCCAGAGAGCAGCAGAATGGGAGAGGGGAGATGTATAAGTCCTAGGCTAATTAAGGCATGATTTTTCTGTTGACTAGGAAAGGCTACTACAAGCTAACTGAAGCACCTGTAGTTAATTCAGTCCCTATCAGGAACATAATAAACTTCCCTGCTTCAGGCAGACAGGATGGAGCAAGGAAGGAGAGAGGACTGGAGTTTGGAGCTATGTTGCTGAAAGATCAGAAAACTGAAGGAAGGAAGACTCCTTCCTCCAGCATCAAGGAGCAAGGGTAACCCTACTTTGGTGGGGGGGACACACCTATAAGAGTTGAGAGAGGCTCTGGCTCAGACCCAGATCCCTTCCCCACTCCCCTCTCTCCCTCACTGGGGTATGAGTGCACAGTGCCCAATAATAGGGGCAAGGGTCACTACCCTGACCCATGTCAGTAGCGGGAAGCAAGGGATCCACCACAGTAATGCATTTGCCAAAGAATGTAGAGGAGGGATACTGTGGTTATTTCTTACCTCCATGTCAATGAACAGGAAAGACACCCCCAACATCTAACTAGTTTTACACTAAATGGCTCTAAGTCCAGAATACACTCTCCTCCTGGTATCCAATATAAATATCCCCACTCCTGTTTAATCCTCTCCTTTCATTCCCATGACCATGAAGGGTCATATCCTGACACTAATTTATCGGAGAAAGAAAAGTGGCAGCAATCAGAGAATACCTACAATAAGCACAAAGGCACAGAGGCAGCCCGAGGGCAGGTTCTGGCATTAAGGCTTCATCTGTGCAGATGCCTGGTACTGGATCTTGCCACTGATCTCTAATTCATTTGAGGGAAGCAGACAGTGGGATAACTGGGGTAATAAATCTGAAAGGGTATTTCAACCCAAATAAAAGTGGAAAGCCAGCCCAAAGGCCTTGTCTATATTCCAGACTAGCTATTCCTGACTAACTTCATGTGTGGAAGCTTTTCTTTTGGATTAAGGTATTGTTACTCCTATAATACATCTATCAGAACCATGCAAGAATGATGGAAGATTAGTGAGGTGCAAGTCAGCACATTCACCCAGGAAGTTAATCAGGAATAGTTAATTCACTTTAAATTCAATTCCAGTCTTAATCTAGATTAAATTTCCTTTGTAGACAAGCCCTAACGGAATGAAGTAATCGTGGGCAGCTGAATTACAATATGGGAAGTACGATGACTGTGGGAAAAAGTCAGCAGGCCCACAGCAGCTATCACCAGTTAGAATGGATAGAATTTAAAGACAAGAAAATCTTTGTTTCAGGGCATCAGCAAGAAGAAATCCCCACCATCGTAACAGAATTACACAATTAACCAGGTGCACTGAAATGTTTACACCCTTCAGCACTAACTAGCTGGTCCACTGTTTTATTCCTATACAGCCATGGTTCTGAGATACAATAAGCTAGGGATGTAAAGGGTTAACTGATTACCTGGTAAGCATTCACCTTACTGGCATGCTTACTGGAGTAACCAATTAACTGGCACCTGGCCCCACTGGAGCAGCCCCTGCCCATGGCACAGTGCAGTGAGCCCTGCCTGGCCCAGCCGGATTAGTTTTCTGCCCATGCTGGGCCCAGCTAGATTGGAGCAGCTGCCGCAGGCTGGTTAACTGATTAAACATATAGGCTACGTCTACATTGGCAAGATTTTGCGCAAATACTTTTAACGCAAGAGTTTTTGCGTTAAAGTATTTGCGCAAGAGAGCGTCTACACTGGCATGTGCTTTTGCGCAAGAGATGTGCTTTTGCGCAAAAGCATCCGTGCCAGTGTAGACGTTCTCTTGCGCAAGAAAGCTCCGATGGCCATTTTAGCCATTGGGCTTTCTTGCGCAAGAAATTCATGTTGCCTGTCTACACTGGCCTCTTGCGCAAGAACAGTTGCGCAAGAGGGCTTATTCCTGAGCGGGAGCATCATAGTTCTTGTACAAGAAGCCCTGATTTCACACATTAGAACATCAGTGTTCTTGCGCAAGAACTCCCCGCCAGTGTAGACAGGCAGCATGTTTTTGCGCAAAAGCAGCCGCTTTTGCGCAAAATCATGCCAATGTAGACACAGCCATAGTATAACCAGTTAACATTGTAAACAGGATTTTACATCCCTATAATCAGCACACAGCTGCATCCCATCTGACATCCTCCAGGTCATACAGGTAGTATTATTTAGGACCCACATTGGTAAATAGGTTGAGAACCACTGCTATGCAGCATCTCCTAGGTTTCTAACATCACTCATATTTTTTAAAAAATAGCCTTTTTGTTATTATTTCAGTTCATCTCAGTGAAGTAATTCTGTGCCTCTGGAAGGCCACGTAGCTGACCTGAATACTGATAGATTAAGAGGTTTGTTCACAGAGCGTTCTGTAATTATTAGAGTGAATTCTCTGGCCAGTTGCTTCCTCCTCCCCATTACATCTCTTTTAAAAAACAGCTGCTGAATCCCTTTGGTTCTACTTGCTTTTCTGATGTATGGCTATGTTTCTCCCATTCTACATATAAAGCAGGGAAGATATTTTGTGCAGCGAGTAGGGATTTAGCTGCATGACCTCCGTTAACAATAATGTCTTCCTGGCAAAATCCCTTCACCAAGAGGGTACTCTACAATATGTTTTATATATAATTTATACAGTATACTGTAGTTAAATAATACATCTATCAGAACCATGCAAGAATGATGGGAGATTAGTGAGGTGCAAATCAGGATATTGTCTTGCTATTATAACCAGTTTGCAAAGGCAAACTGGTCAATAATCTGAACCATGGTGCATTCTTAAACACAGACCTGCCTGATAGATGTTTAAAGTAAGCATGAAAATATAATCTATTTATCAACCTTGATGCAGTAGCATCATTTTAAAAGTGTAGCAAACCCACAAGAACATGCATTGCAGGACACACTAAGATTCTTGATCCCCCCATCTCCACACATTTTTTGCTTTCATCATTCAAAGAGCATTTTGAGGAGGAATATAAATGTTGAAAGGTCCAGAATGAGCTATGATGAACTCCCAGGCTCAGGCCCCGTTACCCTGCAGTATCTTCCCCAGTTGCCATTTTGGATTGTCTCCTTTTGAACTGAGATTCTGCCCATTGCTTTTGCAGATTTATTTTAGTTTTTAAGTGCACTTTTGGACATTGCCCATGCTCAAAGAGCCAATTCAAATGAAGGGAAACTTTTAATGTTGCAGAGTGCGGTTAAGAGATTTAGATGCTATGTGGTAAGTCTTGCAAGATTCTGCATGCGTATCTGACTTAGAAATAGCACAGTGAATGCCAAAAGATATAGTCTTAAATGTCTTACAAAGTTTCCACTGAAGAAACAAACAAAAAATAAACACTAAGGCTGGGATGCACTAAGAAAAGCAAAGGAAATCAAAATGGGCCCCATTGTGCCTGGGCTCTACCGGCTTCAGATCTGCGTGGGAGGCTATGTTGCACAGATGACACATTACAAAAGAGGAGTTATTGATGGAGCCTTAACTTTGAATTTAATTCCTTTTGTGGGTTCATATTTTAGCAAGATGCAGTAACGGACAATAAAAAGGTTTTAGAAAAAAAATGCAGTTTTAGATGAGCACATGTAGGGCACATCTGTCCACACAGCAAAAAAAAGACCCAAGGTAGCAAGCCTCAGAGCCTAAGTCAACTGACTCAGGCCTACAGGGCTCATGCTGCGGGGTTAAAAATAGTGCAGTTGTTTGGGCTCGGGCCGGAGCGCTGGCTCTGTAATATTGTGAGGGGGGAAAATCGCTTCACCTGGGCTCCACTCCAAACATCTACACTGCTATTTTTAACCCCGTGCAGGAGCCTGAGTCAGCTGACACTGGATGCCAGTGGGCTTTTCCTGTTTGTTTATTTTTTGCTTTGTAGATGTACCCTCAGGCTTGCTAAACAAGACTTTAAAAAAAAAAAAAAGTAAAAAAAAACCTTTGGGATAATGGATGCATGTGGGTTAACCCAAACAAAAGAACACTGAAGATAAGTTACTTTAGTTTCACTGTGACATCAACTGCACGTGGTCAACCCCAGGCAGAGGTGTGGGGCTGACCTCGCCTTGTTTTCTTACTGGTAAAACCAAAGTGCCTGGTCTTCAGTACCTCTCTCCCCCACCTTTGTCCTTGCTTCCATTCTCACATCTATGCATTTAATGACTTCCTATCCTGGGGCACCAGACTCTGTCCCTGGAATCATTGTGAAAGATCCACAATTTCAATGCCTATTTGTTACATAGAGCTCCTCACGCCCTTCCTCTTTCCCTCTGCCTTTTCACACTGAATCTTGCAAACTTTCAGGAGAAGACTGACAAGTTCTGACATGATTGCTCTCCCCTTCTAATTCTCATTCTTTCTCCTAATTACTGATTCTTAGGTTTCTCGCTTACTTTGCTTCCAACTCCTTCGCATTGGGTGGACATCAATTCTAGTTATTGACTTCCATTGATTCTAGGCCCAATTCTGCAGCTCAGTCTCTCCCTCTCTGCACGAGAGCAATCTCTAATGGGAATTCCCTTTCCTTAAAAAAAAAAAAAAAAGGCAGCCTTGATTGCCACAATATCTCTACCATAAGCTCCTTGAACAATTTACCAATATTCTTAAATTATCTTCTGTGCCTTCCACTAGAAGTGTTCTTAGTAAGGTATCTAAAAGAAGATAGAATACTGGGCTAGATGAACCTTTGGTCTGACCCAGTATGGCTGTATTTATGTCTAATGGGGATGTTTGATAGCAATTAATTGAATAATTGTGTAACCAGAAATTTTAGCGGTTACACGATTATTTGATTGTCTCCGGGGGTTGGGCTGGCAGTCAGTACACTCTCAGGAAACTCGCTGCCACCCCACGCTGCTACCTTCTCCCAGAAGCAGCAGCGTGGGTGTGTGGGAAGGTGGCTCCCACAACTCTGTTGCTCGTGGGGAGCCGGATTGAAAGCCATCTCCCCATGGGCACTGGCTCCCATCTCCCCACCCGAGAGGCAGCAAGGGGGGTGCATGTAGTTGATAGGATTAACCAATAAGCCTAGGCTTATTGGTTAATTGTGTAGTCAATTACACATTCACATCCCTAATAACTAGAGATGCATCCATACCAATTTCTTACCACAGTAAAGAATGTACTTTTTAAAAAAAGGGAAAAATAATTGAAGGGAACTGAGAAATTAATAGTCAGTTTTTTATTTATTTTAAATAGGGATGTAAACGACTAGTCAACTACCTGATAAAGCATAGGCTTATTGGGTAGTCGAGTCACTACTCGACTACTCGCTTCCCCCTGCCCCCCTGCCTCTGATACAGAAGCGGCAAGGGGAGGGGAGCAGGAGCTGGTGCTGCAGGGAGTTGGCTTAAAAGGGATGGCAGGGGAGGCAGAGGTGCAGTGGTAAGTGGCTCATGCCGGTCTGACTGGTGTGCCTGTGCCTTTGAAATATATCAAGAGCCCTGTGGGGATCTTGCTACATTTCAAAGGCAGAGGTGGCGCAGCAGAAACCCGGGGCACGCAGGGATTCAAGTAGTCCCCACTCACCCCAGGTTCCCAGCTGTGCCTCTGCCTTTTAAATGTAGTAAGAGCCACAGGGGGCTTTCATTATATTTAAACGGCAGAGGCACAGCTGGGATAGCAAGTGTCCTGCCTGACCACTTATCAACTAATCAAGTAGTTGATGGGAATTCCATAGAATATCTGATTGGCTGATCAATCGAAATTTAACTTCCCTAATTTTAAAGTGTCTAGGAGTACTAGGGAAAGCAATATGGTATATTTGAGATCACTGGCTTGGGAAGTGTCACTGACACTGGCTTGTGTCATTTAGAACATGTTTGATACCAACACAGGCCAATATGAGGGATGTTACCGTGTTGCTATTTTGGTTGCTTGTTTCCCGCATGCGGAAGGAAGGAAAAGAGCAGCACACCGAGACATTTTTTGCTCCGCTTATTCCCTGCGTGCAGATTTGGCATGGAGCCTTGGGGCTTTCTCCTGCCATTCTCCTCCCCCGCCCAGGAAGCCGGCACTGATGCTCCAGTCTTGCGGGGGGCCATAAGGCTATAGCACCAGCAGGGGCTCCCTGATGCAGGGAGAACAAGGAGGGGCTGAATTGGGGCTCCAGAAAATCCATATCTGGCTCCATAGAGAGCCATAGGTTGCCAACCCCCGAACTAGTCAAACCTCTTGTGTAGCAGAAGCTGCAGAACTTCCACAAAATAATTTATTGGCAAATTATGCTAATCTTATTAAAAAAGCAGCCATCAATCTTGATTTAAAAATGGCCAATGATGGAGAATCCACCACAATTCTTTGTTAAATTGTCCCAGTGGTTAATTACCACCATATAAAAAATTATGCTTTATTTCCAGTCTGAATTGGTCTAGTTTCAGGTTTCCAGTCATTGGCTCTTGTACCCTTCAGGCACCTGTCACTGTGCCTCAGCATGGGACTATTCAGTCCAGAATTCTCCTGACTCACCTGACCTTTCTCTAGAACTGATCAGTCTGTGGTAACTCACTAGCAGGCAGCTGGGCCTCCCTCTCCCTCCAGAGCTGGAACAAGAGTATCCTCAGCCTGGTCAGCTATGTCTTTTAAACAGCCCTCCTGGACTGTGATTGGCTGCCACAAGCCCTCTCTTGATGGCTCCTTATCACAGCCCTCTCCCAGGGCTGTTTTAACCCTTTTTATTAAGAAGCATGGTGACTGCCCGCCCCCTTACAATCAGTTAGCCAGTTTTTAAATCCATTTGCATTGTGCCTATTTTGTATTGTTTTAGTTTCTTAATTAAAATGTCAGGCACTGCCATGTCACACATCTTACAGAAATCCAAGTAAATTACATTAGCTCTATTACAGTTAACTATTATCAATCACTATTACCTTTATCAGGGTTTTGAGTGAAATACATGTGCATGGACTTATTTGTGGGAATGCCTATTATACTCTCAGATGAAAATTTGGCTATTTGATTTTTCATTTTAATCAGAAATTTGTTTATGGGTACATTTTGGTCTCACTGCAATAAACCTCACTGTAAGTACACTATTGATAATGGACAGAAAAATGCTATCTCCCTGTACATCTGGAAGAACCATCAGTAGAGAGGTGTTAGAAAACGTACTTATTTTACTGCAGTAAAATCTGTGGAGTTCATTCCTCTTCAAAGAACATTATTTAAAATTGGAGTTCTGAAAGTCTGTCTGTTCTGTTCCCACAAAGCAATGGAAACTCTGGCTAGATTATAACTGGGCTTTAATGATTACTTCTCCTTCATTAGCTGTGGGGAGGAAAAGTAAGTAAAGGGCTGCAAACATGTATTCATGACTCGCATTAGCAAAAATGGCACTGTGCAAATCAATTTCCATGGATCCTGCTAGGCTGGGCTTTCTAATTAGTGCATCATTAGAAAGCTAACTTCTCAAACATCAAATAGCCCTTCACCCCAATGTATCACCCAAGCCAACAAGGAGAATTTTAATGAAAGCACGCCAAATAGCAGCTCCCATAGAAGGAACACAATAGGTTTTGTTGCTAATCTCTCTTCCATTGCCATTCCCATTCTGCTCCCTAGTTTCTGTTGTTTTTATAAACCTTTCAGTTTTCACTGATTGTCGAAGCCTGCCACTGACAAAGGACAAAACACCAGCAGCAGCATGGGGGAAAAAGTCACAGATAAAACCAAAATAAGGTACAAGCTGAGATTTCTACTGGGTATTTCAATATCCGAAAATGGAATGCTCTGAAGAGAAATGTCAGCTTGCTGCTTTTGGTTTTAAATGGGAGCAGCCTGTGGGAAAAGGTCATTTGGCAGGTTGGCTCAGTGCTCTGACATAGATGTACCTCCAGCATGGTCCTCCTATCTTTACCCAGTGCAAATGTTCCACTCCAACTGGCAGGAGTCAGGCTCAATAAACTTATCAGCATTCAGAAGGGGGGTGCTTCCTTAATATTAACTATTTGTTAGAACAACATTTATTTGTACATGAATTTTTAAAACAGCTTGAGAAAAGGATTAAAAAACCCTGAATATACAGTCTCTCCCATATTTGAGTGAGAATATTTGTTTGATCAGGTTTTAGTAAAAAAAATTAGTGATAGATTTAAAAATCATTTTTTGCATAGACATGCCCCAAATTTAAAATAGCTCCTCCTGCCTGAAAGAAATCCATGAACGCCACTTTTCAGAAGTCTGCCAGTGCTAATTTTCTGTTTCCCTCCCCAATCATATTTCCCCTTCCCTTGTTTTTTATTACCAGGGACATTAACATGAACCAGCATTTTTGTTTTTAAGAGTTCATCTGTTCCCGCTGCTTATCTCCCCACCTGAAGTCATAGTCCTCTGTTGGTGACAACATAATCATTTCCACTGCAACCAATTGTGATGCCACAAGCAGAGGATTATGACTGTACGTTGGAAATAAACAGCAGGAACAGATGAGCACTTAAGAAACAAAGATTCTGTTCTCACACAAATGTCTTTTGTCATCAAGAACAAGGTTAGAGAAATGCAGAAAATATATGATAAAGCAAGCAAGCAGAATGGCTGCTAAACAGAAACACTTCAACATTTTCCAGGAGGCATTCAGCTGCTCTTTCAAATTAACTTCCTACATAACTAGGAATTTTAAATGTTTCTGAAACGTAGACAACTGTGTTCTTGATTGAATTGTCAGCATCGTACAGAATAATGTGATCTGAATTATTGACAACTTCCCCCCGACAGGGCTAGTGTACTTGGCCTTGAGGTTCAAGATCAGATCCGAATCAACAACAAATTCATTGTAATCAGACCAGGAAAGATCCCTGATGTTAATGCTAAGTGGGGCTAAGTATTTTCCTTCCCCTTTTTTACAAAACTAATTATCCAATTTCAGGAATATCATTATGTGAAGTAATATCCTGGAAACATCAACAGTGGGAGTAACAGCAGCAATTTTCATTTTAGAGCGGTTTTGTCACTATTATTGTTCATTAGCGGTATTGAAACAGTTGATCTTTTTTAAAAATCCTATTTTTTTTTAAATCCCACTCAGATGGGAGCTTATCCCACTGGGGACTGTGGGGTAAAGCCCAGAAGGATGTGTCTGTACTATGTAGTTTAACTGTTCCTAGTGAATCTGTGTAATTTTTCCATTTCAGACACAAATGGTTCATTGCATCCACACTAACCGCACTTATGTGAATCACCAGCCCAAGCTAATACTGATGAAACTTTCAATTGTAAGGCCTATTCCCTTTTTCCAGCACAGGGTCCAGAAGCAGTGCATTCTGGGAGATGCTGGAATTTGGAAAGGCCACCAGGACACATTGGGACAATAATGAAAGAACTGTCATGTCTAATCCAAACAGTATTGAACATGCATCTACAGCCATTTGGAGCACTACAAGGGGGTTGGGCAGGGATGACGTGTTTTATAAATAGCACATTGAATTCATCATATGTAGACAAAGCCTAAGTGAGTGTCAAAACTGACTGCTGGGAATGAAGTGGCACCATGGGATTTAACAGTTAATACTAACACCACTTCTTTACTGTTCTCTTCTTCCTCAACCTGTCAGGATCTTATCTCACTTCATAGTTTCTAATCCCTATTGGCAGAGGCTGGCTCTGCCTTTATGTTACCTGATTTCAGTGTACAGTGTTATGCAGTAAAGCACTAATTTTGGCCTCTGGCTTTCAGTTTCTGTATCTTATCTCTATCGTGTTCTGTATCTTATCTCTCTTTAGGCTATGCCTATGCTACAGAGTTTATAGCACCTGTAGCACTGCTAGTGCAACTGCACTCAGCTGATGGGAGAGAGCTTTCCTTTCAACTTAATTACTCCAGCCCCTGAGAGTGGCAGTGGCTATGTCAGTGGGAGGAGTTCTGTATAGAGATTATTCATCCCTTGGAGTGACATAATATATACCAATGTAAGCTGCAGTCCGTACTAGGGATGTAAAATTCCATTTAATTGGCTAACCAGTTAAATATATTGTTTAGCTGGTTAACTGATTAAATGGGAGTACGTGGAGGGGAGGGGGAGAAGAGGAGGGGAGTGCTACTGGGCTGGATACCCCTGCAGGCTGGGGCTGCTCCAGCTCAGTCAGAGCAGCTCCTACCAGTGCCTCCCCACCACAGGCCAGGGCTGTGCTAGCTGGGATGCTGGAGCAGCCCCTGCCTGTGGTGGGCCAGGGCGCCCCGCAGGCAGGGGCTGCTCCGGTGTCTGGTGCCCCTGCCTGTGGGGCACTGGGGTCCTCAGTGGACAGAGGCTGATCCGTCCCACCAGTTAACCTTAATTGATAAAGGTGAGGCTTACT
Source organism: Pelochelys cantorii (assembly GCA_032595735.1). NCBI lineage: Eukaryota > Metazoa > Chordata > Testudines > Trionychidae > Pelochelys > Pelochelys cantorii. The sequence continues at coordinate 56,478,593 of CM064329.1, read as the reverse complement.
GGTTAACCGGTTAAATCTTCACATCTCTATTGTGTACGCAGATTTACTTTCCACTCTCACTCTTAAAGTGCTGAGATGTAGAGAGCATAGGGTCTGGCTACCCTGCAATTGTGGCTGGCTTGTGCCAGCTGAGTCAGGTTTGTGGCATAAGAAGCTGCTTAATTGTGGTATAGACATTCTAGCTCAAGCTCTGAAGCCCTTCCATCTCATAGGGCTCTGAAGCCCCATTCTCCAGCCCAAACATCTACACTGCAATTAAACAACCTCATATCCTTAGCTGCTGACACTGGCCAACTGCAGGTTTTTCATTGCAGTGTAGAGTTTAAGAGCATACTCCATGTGATGATGTACACACGAAGAGCATAAGGAACACTGAAGAAGATGAACCTCCAGAGTTATTTTATTAAATCAGTTAAAAGTTAGGACAAAGATCCCAGGAAGAGCAGGGAAAGAAGTATGAGATACCTGAAGTAATTTTTTAAAATGTGCCTTCTTAAAAATGTGTTTTTCATACAATCATCCCTTTAAGCCAACAGGAGAAATGAAGAGGGCATAGAAATGAACTCTTTAAAAAACTGATCTTTAATAACTGAGTTTCACAAATTGAACATAATTAAGTAATGCCAGCTGAACATGTACTGTGTGTATTTGAATGACGAGATCGGCAGTAAAAAGTAATAGCGAATAGATGTTAAAGTAATTTCTATACTATTTTCGGCTTATGTTAAATGTGTGAAGATATTCAAACAGTAAAAAGGTCTTACACAAGAGCAAGAAACTAGTTTAGATTTAAAATGCATTTAATAGATCAAATTAAAAAAGAAAGTCATGAAAAATTAAAAGTGCATCTGTATATTGTCAGTTTCTGATAAAATCAGAAGGAAAAAATAAAAATTTAATTCTCATGAATTTTGTTTGCAGTTTTGAGTATGACTCTTAGCTATAACTCTAAACTAAAAGCCCCTAAGCAAATAGGAAATTACTTACTTGCATCCGATTCCCTAAAACTGAGTATTTTCTGTAGATCCTCCTTTTTTAATACTGTACCTTGCATTGGATCTGGCTAGCAAATCTATAACATCTTACATAAGACAGTCAGTGTACATGCCTTAAGGGGCATACACTGTATGCAATATTCATAGCATTATAAGTAATAAAAACATATTTGCAATCCCAGTGGGCTAAAGGCAGGGAGAGTTCATCGTGAAGAGCACACTGATTGTAGAACTCAGTTTACCGATGCATAAGTTTTCCTTCTTCTAAAAGATAAACATCCGTACCCAAGATTATTGCTTTGCTTTTCATATAGCTAGTTGGTTTATCAGAAAATGCCAATTTGATGCAACTGAAATGTTTAATGGAAAAACATATCCATTTTAACAAACTTGTGTAGGAAACTTGTCTGGATTTTTTGCCAGCTCGCTTGGCTGGCTGCGGGAGCCTGGACTTCCATGGTCTCTGGCTCCAGGGCACTCCTTCATGCAGAACATCCCAGGGCTGGAGCGCCAAGGACGTTTATTTCCCTGCTGTGGAGCCATAAATCTGGAAGCCCTCAGTGCTTGTAGGCTCCCCAGTCCAAGGCAGAGGACTCCATAGGCAGCTTAAGGGTCCCCCACAAACATGGCGGTCGGCAGCTTCCTTTTGTTTGAATTGTTTTACTCTAACACGAACAGTTCAACTTTTCCATAAACAAAACAACAACAAAAAACAAACCAAAAAAACCCAAAAATTGTAGTTTTCTATTTATGGAAATTTCTGAAATTTAAATGATTTTTTGCCAACTGGCACAAAATCCTTTTTGAAAAACTAACATTTCTGACAGAATTGAAATGTCAGATTTTGACATGATATTTCCCCTAAGATGCATGTATCTAGATTTTTAACCCTATTCACAGTAGTGTACAGGCAAATATCTGGTGTTTACTTTGCATGTACATTTCAATCTAAATAATTCCACTGCAAAATGTATCCATCCAAAGCTCTGGACATCCTTAGCATACATTTAAAAACATGTCATGGGAGTTATACAACTTAAGTCACTCAAAGCAACAGCATATGAACAACAAAGGAATAAAAGAAATGATCGCATTATGAAATAATACACAACCAGCCAAATGGCATGTACACATTTCCCAGTACACAATAAATGGATAAACTGAGGAGAAGACAGGGCTGTTAACAAAATACAAGTAGTACTTGAATTCTTTTTTTCAGACAAAAGTTAAAAGCCTCTACTTTCTAGTAATCTTCAAAGAGAGGGACTTATGGAATAATACTGATCATAAATGGATCAAGATACTCTCTTCTTTCCCTTTTATAATCTTTCAGACTGTTATTCAGAGAATGATGATCTTTGAGTTCTCTATTCCTCAAATGAATAAAGATACTCTTTGATATTAATAGATACAACAGTGTTTTGACAAACTTCACCTTAAGGACAGGACAAATGGGAAGACATTATCTATATATCTGAGTCTTATTTCTAGTGTGTCTTTTACCATATTGTCTGAACACTAGAATTACTAGGAAGAAAAGTTCCAGCTTCTTTCCTAGAGATTGTAAGAAGTTAGGTACCTTAAGATAAATCTGACTTTAATCAACCTTGATATATTTCTCTCTCAATAGCTGACCACCAATTAATCTTTTTATAAAAGAGGTTTAGGATCATAAACTTATACTGATTTTAAATCAAAAGAGAAATTGGAAAAAAGCTACATACAGAAAATTCTCCAGAAAGAGTTTAATCAGAGACACCTTTTGCATCATTGAATAATCTGCAAATTTATGTACTGTGAAAACCCAAAAGAACCTCGGCACTAAATTCAAGTACATGATACAGTACAATGGGAATTGTTGCAACAAGAACCTACTCACTGGAGCACATAGTGCTCTTCACCCTAGAGAGGATTTAAAAAATGCTATATACCTTGAATCCAGGAGAAAATGATGCTTATCACCCAGAACAACATTTGGAGTGAACACTTGTCTTACATGTGAAAAGTCTTATGTCTTCTGTTCTTGACACAGCTTAACAACATTGAAAGAACATTCTGAAAGAAGTCTCCGAAGTACATTGAATCCCCCATATAAAAGCCTTCTGGATCACCTCAGTACAGATGCACTTGGGTGAATAACTGTTACTCTAGAGGAGGAGAAATATCTGGTTTCTAATAACTAATAAATAAAGTACTATTCAGAGGGCCTCACAGGAATATGACCTCCAGCTTTTGATGGTCCGAAGATGCTTGTTATTCCTGATGAAAATGCTTAACTGGATGAAAAAATAAAATCCATTTCTTGCCAATGGTTGTTTATAGTGAATCACTTCTAAATTGTTTTTGACTAATGCACATATAGAAGGCAGGCTTACAAAATATTAAAAGGTGACATTATTTAACCCCTTTTGTTGTTAGGCCTCCACTATGCTGTTATGCTCAATTAATACTCTACAGAAAACCACTAGTTGTACATATCTCATACATACAGAAATATTAGATGATCAAGGTATATATATGCATCAGCTGCTTCAATAGAGGCATTTGGGGCTTTCCTATTACAACTCAGTAGCAAAGTAATAGGGATACATGGAAAGCAGACTACTTTCCTGTTCTAGAAATATTTTATTTCACCCCATTTCAAAGCACTATGCAAGTTCTTCTTTAATATCCCAGTTCACCACTTCATAGCTGAGCACAGTCAGTTTAAAATCTAGAGATGTGTGTTTCAGTGCTTGTCAAACAGACCACAGACCATAGATAAATTGACATTTGGGATACTTGGGCTGGGGGAGGGGATGGAAAAATTATTCTCACCTGCCACTGACTCTCTTTTTCTATGTTTGTATTTGAGGGAAATAAAACAAACAAAAATATATAAAGTTACCCTCCCTGCTCAAGAATTCTCTCCAAATTGTTGAGATAGTGTCAAGTTTATTGAAAGAGATCACAACCACTCAGAAGATATAACATTCCAAGAAGATTTTCCTGTTGAAAGTTTAAACCGGACCACAGGTGCTATGAAAGTTGTTGATCTACAATTTAAGATTGCCAAATTTATTAAAAATACAATTTATGTTTTAATTTCAAAAGCATCTTCAGGAGGGGCAAAATAGAACGATGGCACAGTTGGGAAATGATACATTATTAAAGCTATAAATCCACACAGGAGGAAGAAAAGTGGGTTTATTCTTTAAATGTGGGAAGAAAGAAGGCCATGAGAAGGTAACTGGTTTCCCCATGAGTTCAATAGATAATGTTTTTAATTTTATTTGGCCAAAATAAGCTCATTGTTTCCTGTCCTGACCTCCTCCTCCTTTTTTTTTTTTTTTTTTTTAGGAAGTTCAGCAGAAGCATATGATGTGACCTTCAGCAGTTCTTTAGCATAAGGCCAAATTCAGAAAAGCACATAAATACATAAAAAGCATAGGACTGGAAGGGACCTCAACAGGTCATCTATTACATTCTGCTGTGTGGAGGCAGGACTATCCCAACCAGGTATTTGTCTTTCCTGTTCTTAAGAACATCCAATAAATGGGATTCCACAATCTTCCTAGGTAACCTGATTAATTTCATCCCTAATCAATAAAGCACTTAAGTATATGCCTAAAGCTAAGCATGTGCTTAAAATGCATCAGCTTTAATGGGATTTAAGCACAGCCTTAAATGCTCTCCTGACTAGAGATGCTATCCTAAATTGGGGCCTAAAATAATCTTCTTAGAATGACCCTAGAGTCGGAAAGCGTTTAGATACCCTGTTAATAGATGAGATGTAAAAGCTTTAAAAGAATAGAACCATTCATAAAATAAAATCTAGGATTATACAAATATGAACCGGGTCTACTTCCCCAGATCCTAGTAGTTAAACTGAAAAACCCTCAGTTATTTGAACTTATCTGAGGTAATATTTTCAGAGGCATGCATTCACCATATGTGCATATTTGTTCATCTAGTTAATAAATCACTTTTTATCCTCATGTTGTTCTTCCTGCTCAGATGAAATACAGCAAAACTCTACAGTCTTTTTTACTCCTTTTACTCTTTAATTTAAAACTATAATACCCCCATCGTATCCCATCCATAGTTCTTTCAAGACATCCTCTGAGTCGCATACAAGGCTAATCCTTCTCTTTTTGTCTTTATTTTCTTTTGAAACAGTTTATATCACTCATTGTTTAGCTCCTCTGACAGACTTTGGCTTTGCCATTAGTTACACTTAAATCCCAGCATCTGGAAGCAGCATGGGTAACTAGCAAGAGAGACAACCATTTGTTTTAATTCTGGCTGCATTGGGAAGTCAGGAAAACAGGGAGGTGAAGAGTATGACATGCAATATGCCTACACCATTATAGAGAGCCAAGAAATTCCACTATCACCACATCCACCACCTAACAGGCCACAAGAACTACAATGTGAGACCCATTACAAATGTCTTCTTCACTATGAGAGGGGTGAATAATACACATATTAAGAGTCTGTTTCACTAGGAAGCTGTTATCTGAATGTATTTCTTCTCTACAGAATAAATAGCCATTGTTGGACACTGGAAGCTACCACAATATGCTTGAATTGAATAAAGAGGTTAAGATGTAAGCCAGATTTACACTGCTCCTTGTGTGGACACAGCTTATAATGGCAAAAATGTACTTTTAGCTAAATATATCTTATTTCATTCCACCTTAGAAAAAAATATGCTTCACCAGCAAAAGTACAGTTTTACCAGTATAACTAGGTTTTACATTAGGGGCTCTTGCTGGCACAGCTATGTAGGGGGCAAATCACACCTCAACAAACCTTTTTCCAACAGCAAAAGCTACGCCAGGAAAAGTGTATAATTTAGTTAGACCTATCCGAGTGTCTGCCTCTATTGCACAGCCTTCTTACCAAGATCTGCAAGCTTCCAGTTCTAAAAGGTAAGTACACCTTGATGTGCCTCCCAGTCAGCCTTGTTTCCACCAGAGCTTGGTTAGGACCAGTGCAGATACCTTTACTTCTTCAGAAAGTTTCAGTCACTGGTCTAATCTTTTTGTAATTAAGCTGTGCTGCAACCCTTTTCCTTTTAATTCTGCAATGTGCTGTTTTTCTTACTGATTGCTGATCTTACACAATCCTTTTCTCTTATCCTCATCTTTAAAAAAAGCAAGCACCTTGCCCTCTTGCTTTCTCTTCCCTCTCCCCACCTATATGAGAAAGCAGACAAACAGAATTAATGAAATGTCATAATTTACCAGTGTGGGTAGCCGGTGTACAGGTTCAAAGCTCCTATCTGTCACAGTCCCACAGCAAAGAGAAAGAAAATGTCCTTTCATTGTTGAATCTATTTGGCAATAAATCCCAGTGCATAGCACACACGAAAGGAGAAAATAAACCAAATTTTAAAAAGAAGCTTATCTCAGCAGCTGTAATGTGAACACTGAAACAAGGGATATTATAGCAAAAGAATCTCTTTCTACAACTTTACTCAGAGTCATTATGAGCTAGATGCACAAAGATATATAGGCACCTGAAGATGTAGATCAGGGGTGGGCAATAATTTTTGATGAGGGGCCACTCCAAAATTTTGGTACGTGGTTAAGGGCTGCACTTTTCTAGGGAGAGGGTGCGGAGCCTAGGCTGGAGATTGGATGCAGAAAGGAGCTCAGGATAGGGAATTGGGGTGCAGGGTCTGAGAGGGAATTTGGGTAAAGGAGGAAGATCACAGTGTACAAAGCTTCCCACTTCCTCCCCTCGGCATAGAGAGGCAGAGGGAGCAGCCAGCCGCTCTGAACTCTGGCGCTGCTCCCTGCCCGTGGGTCCCGTGGGGTGGGCCAGAAGCTGGACTGAAAGCCTTGGCAGGATGGATTTTGCCCACTCCTGATGTAGATCGTGTGAGTGGGATTTACAAAGGTGCCTAAACAGGCTAGTGGCACCTTATAGACTAACAGATGTATAGGAGCATAAGCTTTCATGGGCAAAGACCCACTTCGTCTTTGCCCATGAAAGCTTATGCTCCTATACATCTGTTAGTCTATAAGGTGCCACAGGACTCCTTGTTGCTTTTGCAGATCCAGACTAACACGGCTACTCCTCTGATACTAAACAGGCTAGGCACCTAACTTCCATTGATTTCAATGGAACTTTGGTGACCAACTCACTTCTGTGTTAAGCATCATTGAAAATCAACAGGAGTTAGGCACCCTTTTGTAAATCTCATTCAGCATCTATCTGTATCTTCAGGTGCTAACTACCTCTGTAAATATTGCAAATCCTACTCTTGGTAACGCCTGTAAAAATCTGGAGCCAATAAAGCTTCTCCAGATTTATACTGGAGCATGAAAGTAGAAACCAAACAAATACAGTGCAAATAGCTTTCCAATCCCATCACAAAGTTACTGCTCGCCACAGACTGCTGAACACCTTCCATAAGTGATCAGTCAACAAGATGCTACATCACCTTTTGCCATTGCCATCAATCTGAAAAAGGCTTTTTACGGAACATTTTTTTCCAAGATGGAGAGGCAGGGCAGTGAGAAGTAGAGGGGGGGGGGGTCCTTAGGAAATATGTTTAGGAAAGTCTAACCTGAAACAGCTGCAAAATGAGATAGACCTTCCAGGCTTTAAGGCAATGGTGGGCAACCTGCAGCCTAAGGGCCACATGCAGCCCTTTGGGGTTCTGTGTGTGGCCCATGAAACACATGCAGGGTTGCTAGATTGTGCTGGTTTTTGTTTGTGTAGTTTTTCCCTTACTGCTATCACAAAAGTGACATTGGCTTAAAGCAAGGGCACATGAAGCAAGGTGTGTGCTGATTATACACAACCCTATGGCAGCTGTGTGCTTCCTTTGCATGCCATCAAAGTGGTGCTACAGTTCAATCAGCACATCCTGCAAGTTCCAGGTATGCCAGTGCTGTTAGTGAAACTACCCTATCCTGGAAGACCATCTTGGTTAAGACAATCTTGCAGCCTGCTGAGATAAGGAGGGCCACTCACGCAGCCCACTCACTAGCCTAGGTTGCCCCCTCACTGCTTTAAGGGGATGGGGTAGGGGAGAAAACAAAATCTCACAAAACTGGTGAGAGACCCCTGTGGTTGAGCGAGTTCACTGTCAGTACCAGTTAATTTTATATATCGATTCTGTTCAAAAGCAGACCTATTATGAATAAGATGAAATTCTGATTCTTGGTCTGGCTTTCCCCTGCTTCTTCACCAGATCTGAGCTTCCAGAATCCAGTAAAATTGGTCCTGATGAACAGAACTGCACCCAGAGAAGTAGCATTTGGGCAAGTATCTGAGCAGAATTGCTAGCTTCTGACTTTCTAATTCCCACCTCAAGGTGACAAGTTCAAGAAGATGAGGTTGCTTATTACTGCTGAATACACAAGAATCTTTGTAACGCTGTGTAATCTCATGTAACTTTGGTCTTACTTACAGGAAAGCCTTTTTGAAGGTCCCCTTCTCCTCCTCCTCCAACATGCAATGTGCTGAGGTGCTAAAGAAAAGCAGTTTTAAGTGCCACTCTATGTTTAATAAGAGAAAAACAAGCAATGAACATTACTCCTCTAGATGCATCACTGGAGTTCAAAGGCTTCTCACTATCCATCGTATTTTACTTATTTTTAATTAGATTGTTTCATAAGTGCCTTTTAAAACTTATCCTTCTATATCAGAGGTATTCAACCCTATCCGTTAGACTTCCCTTCAACTTACTGAAGAATTGCAAATACAGAGATACAATCAAGTGGTGCTGAAATGGTCAGCTTTAGTGGGCATGACTCCAGGAAAGTGTCACTCACAGTATACTTGCTGATTTTAAGTTCACACATTGTCAGTGTGATCGTCCCACAGCTCTATGTACGCTGCAAGGAGAGCTTGTAGTGTACATTGGTGCGCCAATTAGCAGATGGAAGCAGACCATCCCCCTGGAATATACAAATGGGAATTGGATACCCACGACGACTTAAATTGGAATGCTTCTTTAGCATCTGAGAATTATGCTGAATAGCAACTACACAAGGGATGATGTTTATTTCCCAGTCACTCCCCATACCAGTTGTCAGTCCAACTGAGCATCACTAGCTAGTTTCCTATGAATCACTCACTAGAGCTGGCTAGGCCATCAGCCTTTGGGAGAGACTGATGGTTCCCTCCCCTCACCTCTTTACATCATCATAGAGAGTACTACTGCCTAACAGGATGTATGTCCATTTCTCCACTGGAACTGTTCCATAACAGTTTCTCTTGCCTCCCATTGAGGGCATGGAAAAAGGCTCATTTTAGTATATCACTTTGTTCCCAAGTAGACATGGGGGGTAGAAATTTGCCCTTCCCACAAGAGCTGTTGATATGGGCTCCTAATGGCCTAACCAGGAAGAAGGTCTACATTAGAAAATTAGCTATGTTTAAATATAGTTAGGGGTGAGGAAAATCCACATTCTTGAGCAGTATAGTTAAGCCGACTTAAGTCCCCTTGTAGACAGCACTATGGCTGACTGAAAAATACTTCTATTAACATAGCTGCCACCTCTTGCAGAGGTGCATTACCTATGCTGCCAGGAGAATGCCTCCAGTCAGCACAGGTAGTGAGTGCAGCATTGCAGCTGTGCTGTTGCAGTACTGTAAGTGCCTGAAGCCTGAAGAATTTAAAAACAGCACTTAGAGGTATTCAAACAACTACTGATGGAAAAGAAGCTGGAATTCCCTCTTAAAGAGCTTGCAATTGGCTAAAATTTCCCTTCTACAAACAACCAACGCTATTCTTGGCTCAGAAAAAAAATGGTTTGCTGATAAATGGCAGTGAATTAGTAATTAGCAAGCACTTTTCATCTTCAGGATACTATGCCTTCATGTACTATCATTTACTCAGTGATTTCTGAGCCCCACTGAGAGATGGGGCAATGTTCTTCACAGTTGGGATAGTGGAGATAGGTAGACTAGTTGACTTGCTCAAAGCCAGAGGGAGTCGGCCTCAGAAATGGGATTAAAATATTAATTGCTGCATCCCACTCCAATACTTAGACCCGGCTGTCTCTCTAGAATCACTTCTTGTGCTGAGCATTCTGGCTCTCTAGCATCCCCATGCCTCATAGCCCTAGGCCAGTGTTTCTTAAACTTTTTAAGACTGAGGAACACCAAACAATTTTTATTTATGAGGAACACCAAGGATTTTTGATTGAGCAAAAAAAAAAAAGTCAGGGGGAAGGGTCGGGGGGGGGGGGGGAGTTATTGAGGAAAAAAAGGGTTGGAGGAAAGTTATTGAGGAAAAAAGGTCGCCTGCCCCTTTAAGGGTGGCCATTTTGAATACTGTTGTTCTCCATGGCACACCTCTGACTGCCTTGCGGCACACCAGTGTGCTGCGGAACACAGTTTAAGAAACACTGCCCTAGGCCCAGGGAAACAAGGGACTGGTCTTGGTTTTCCTTTCCAGTCACCTGCATGGCCATGCTTAGCTACCAGGGGAAATTTTTTGTTGTTTTTTTGTTTAAGCAGTCTCTAGCAGCACATGTATAGATTTAATCAGTGTATGAAAAAGATAACCCTGGGACCCAGACAGCTGGCAATCATTTAACTTGGTTAGTCCCCTTTGCTACTAAAATGCTCCCTTGGTTCACTTGCTGGCTCAGTTTGCGTCAGTTCTACCACCACAATAAACACAATGGGGTGACCTCAGAGAAAAAGGTGCAAAACAGATGCAGCAGAGGGGAAGAAAGGCAGCTCCTACTAACAGAAAGGCCATGGAGGAACTGACATTAGGAGACAGGCTGAAAATTAAATATATGCAGTTTGGAGAGAAAAGGAGACTAAGAAATGACAGGATAACAGTCTACATATACCTGCAGGGCGTCCAGGGAAAGGAGAGTAAAGTACATTGTTCAAGGTGTCAAGGAGAGAGGTAACAATATGAAATTGTTCAAGGGAGAATTTTGACAAGCTATCAAGAAAATTTTTCTGCAGTTTGGAAGAATGTAGAATGATCTCTAGGGCAGCAATAGAAGCATCATTCCTGGAATATTCAAAAATAAGTTAGATAAAGCACTTGTAAGTATTCAGTAGAGACAATCTTGCATACCAGAGGAGCCGAGGGAAATAGATGGCTGGCAGGGTCTTTGTCACCTCCAATATCTGGGTTTATATTAGTTTGAAAAACTGAAAAATCAGACTGGAGTTTAAGTACATATATATGTGGAATGCTTTAAAGCATTAGACGTAAAAGAACACTAAGGGAACAGGTTATTTTCTTTTCTTCAATGCATTTTTAACGCCCTCAAAATATGCTGAGTTACTGGCACTAGAAACTGAAGTCTTCTGCTTATCCACACAAACATGAGCAATCTCTGTGCAAAACCTCCCCCACATTCTGCCTGTTCCTTTTGACAATGTACCTCTGGGCTGAACTAAAAGAGGTATGTCTCAAGGCAAGAGATCAATTCACTCTCACTCAGTCTTTGGTCTCTGGCGTCTCTACAAACAAAGGGAATAATTAATGTTGGATGATTCTGGCAGTAGGCAGCTTGAGGAGAAGATTTTCTAGAGGTTCACGTGCTAGTTTAGGGGACAGAAGACCTAGGTTCAAGACCTTGATCCATTAAAGGTTTTTTGTGTGCCCTTATGCACGTCACTTGGTCTTTCCATGCCTCAGTTGCCCATCTGTAAAACAGGAACAATAACACTTCTCACAGTGATGTTGTGAGGATGAATGCATTAAGGCCTGTATTCACTTATTACAATAATGAGGTACATATAAATGCCTGTGGTCGATCTGAGCTGTTTGTACTGAATTCTTACGTTTTCCACGTGGCTATGAGCCCTAAGTAATCCTTTAAATGGAGTCAGCTAATCTAAATTTTAGCCTCAGGTTACAGGCTAACCTGTTTAATTATTTAATTTCCTCCCCCCTGGGAGACTAATATGAGGGGAAAGAAGTCCAGAAAAGTGGGCTGTATTTTAAAGAAGCTTTATTGAGGGCGCAGAAACAAACCATCCGAATGTGCAGAATGAACAGCAAATATGGCAGGAGACCAGCTAAACAGAGACATTTTCAGTGAGTGTAAACACAAAAGGGAAACATAAAAGAAGGGGGAACCAGGGGCCATTTCACGGTAGGGAGTGAAAGTATGGGGGAGGGAGGCAGACTGAGGATAACAGCTTCAGCAGTGTTATGGAACATGCTCAGTACCAGCCAAGCAGCAAATTGGGGGGACTGACCCTTTTTGCCCTCTCTCCCTTCCACATGTCACCTCTTTCCAGGAGCTACTAAGGCACATGAAAACTAATTTTTTTAATAGATAACTTAGCAATGATCTGACAGCAGCACTGTATCTAATTCCTATATAAAAGAAAGAAGATTAAATAAATATTAGACCCACTCAGATCACTAGTTAGCATTAAAATTTTAATGTATACAGTAATTCCTCATTTAACACTATAGATACGTTTCAGAAAATGATCGTGTTAAGTGAAACCGTGTGATGCGGGTCAATTTTCCCATTGAAAATAATGGAAAAGGTGGGGGTTGCGTTTCAAGGGGTGGTGTCTGTTGGGACCGGGACATAAGGTTGGGGGAGAAATTGGACTGGGTTACAGCAGGGAGGGGAGGTGTTTGGCTCTGGGGAAGGAAAAGGGAGGACAAGGGAGGGGGCTTGCAGCCGGTGTCTGGGTTCCCCCAGCTGGCCAGTCACTGGCAGTTACGCGGGGCTTCCCCTGCCTCCTTGCAAAGCAGCGGAGGTTCACAGCTGGCCGCGCTGTTCCCCGGCGACCCCCTCTGACCGGATGCCTCGCTCCCTCTCCTCTGCCCCCCGCTTGCAGCTGGCGGCTGGGTTTCCCCAGCTGGCCAGTCACCGGCAGCTGCGTGGGGCTTGCCCTGCCTCCTTGCAAAGTGGCGGAGGTTCGCAGCTGGCGACCCCGACGACCCCGCCTCGCCGGACGCAAGGAGGCAGGGGAAGCCCGGCGCAGCTGCCAGCGACTGGCCAGCTGGGGAAACCCAGCTGCCGGCTGCAAGCGGGGGGCAGAGGAGAGGGAGCAAGACATCCAGCTAGAGGGGGTCCCCGGGGAACAGCACGGCCAGCTGTGAACCTCCACTGCTTTGCAAGGAGGCAGGGGAAGCCCCGCGCAGCTGGTGGTGACTGGCCTGCAAGCGGGGGGCAGAGGAGAGGGAGCAAGGCATCCGGCCAGAGGGGGTCGCTGGGGAACAGCGCGACCAGCTGCAAACCTCTGCTGCTTTGCAAGGAGGCAGGGGAAGCCCTGCGCAGTTGCCAGCGACCGGCCAGCCAGTCAGGGAAATCATGTTATTGCGGGGACGGTCGTGTTGTTTGAAAAATGTTCCCTAAAAAAAAAATTGTGCTATCGCAAAAACGTGTTAAGCGGGCACATGTTAAGCGAGGAATTACTGTATTCTTATTTTGTTACTATCTCTGAGGGTACGTCTACACTAGCCCCCTAGTTCGAACTAGGGAGGCTAATGAGGGCGACCGAAATTGCTAATGAAGCACGGGATTTAAATATCCTGCGCTTGATTAGCATATTCCCGGCCGGTCGCCATTTTGGAAACTGACTAGCCCGAAGTAACTGCCCGCGTCTATACGCGGCAGAGAAGCGGGATTCCGAGATAAACCCCTTAGTTTGAATTAACGGTTAAATCCCGCGCTTCATTAGCAATTTTGGTTGCCCTCATTAGCCTCCCTAGTTCGAACTAGGGGGCTAGTGTAGACGTACCCTGAGCGGAGAAAGAGAGACTGTCAGGACTCCTGGGCTCTCTCTCAGCTCTGTGAGAGGAGTGGACTCCAACAGGGGGCAGATACATTTTATATAAGACTATCAGAATGGCCATGCTGGGTCATACCAATGGTCCATTTAGCCCGGAATCTTGTCTTAAAACAGTGGCCAATGCCAGATGCTTCAGAAATCATAAACAGTAGAGGCAATCATCAAATGATCCATCCCCTGTAGTCCTTTCCCAGTTTCTGGCAAAGAGAAGCTAGGGACACCATCCCTGCCCTTTCTGGCTAGCAGCCATTGATGGACCTATCCTCCTTGAACGTATTTTGTTCTTAGTGACATCCTGCTATAGTTTGGGCCTTTCCACATCCCCTGGCAAAGAACGCCACAAGTTGACCATGAAGAATTAATTTCCTTTGTTTTAAATCTGCTGCCTATAGGTTTCATTGGTTGAACTTCTTGTGTTATGTTAGTGAAGAAGTAAATAACATTTCCTTATTCTATTTTTCCACACCATTGAGGATTTTCTAGACCTCAAACATACTTCCCTACCCCTTTAGTCATTTCCTTTCCAAGCTGGGAAAAGTCCCAGTCTTTTTAATCTCACCTCATATGGAAGCTGTTTCTTATCCCTAATAATTTCTGTTGCTTTTTCTGAACCTTTTCCAAATCCAATGTATCTTTTTTTCACATGGGGTGATCAGATATATTCAGTGTTCAGGATGTGGGCATGCAATTACTTTATATCTAAGCAATATGATATTTTGTCTTACTACCTATTACTTTCCTAATGATTCCCAATATTCGGTTAGCTTTTTATTTTGCCACTGCACATCGAACAGATGTTTTCAGGGAACTATTCACAATGATTCACAATGATTCCAAGATCTCTTTCTTGAGTGGTAGACCCCATCATTTTTCTATGTATAGTAGGAATTATATTTTTCTGTGTGTATTACTTTGCATGTATCAACACTGAATTCTGTCTGCCTTTGTGTTGCCCAGTCATAATCACTCAGTTTTGTGAGATCTCTTTGTAACTCTATGCAGTCAGCTTCGGACTTGCCAATTTTGAGTAATTTTGTATCATCTGCACATTTTGCCACCTCACTGTTTAGCCCTTTAGCAAGATCATTTATGAGTAAATTGAACTGCAAGGGTTCAAATGCAGGTTTCCCCCTATATTTTTAATGGAGTACCTGGCAATGTTAACGATACGGCCAAGAATGACCTTGAGCGGGTTACTGCGGATTATGTAGCGCTGGGAAGAAGGACCCAAGAATTCAGAGCGCAAGTGGTGTTCTCGTCCATCATCCCTGTTGAAGGGAAAGGACTGGGCAGGGATCGTCGAATTGAGGAAGTAAATGTGTGGTTGCGCAGGTGGTGTCGCAGAGAGGGCTTTGGTTTCTTCGACCATGGGCCTCTGTTCCGGGCACAAGGATTGTTAGGAAGAGATGGGATCCACCTAACGAAGAGAGGAAGAAGCATCTTCGCGGGCAGGCTTGCAAACCTAGTGAGGAGGGCTTTAAACTAGGTTCGTTGGGGGACGGTGACCAACACCCTGAGGGGAGTGGGAAAGTCGGATACCGGGAAGGAATGCAAAGAGGAACGAGCAAGAAAGGAGGACCCCTGATTCGAATGGAGAAGATGGGGCGATCAACTGGTTATCTGAGGTGTTTGTACACTAATGCGAGAAGCCTGGGCAACAAACAGGAAGAACTGGAGGCCCTGGCCCAGTCCAAGAAATATGATTTAATTGGGATAACAGAGACTTGGTGGGATGACTCGCATGACTGGAGCGCTGTCATGGAAGGGTATAGACTGTTCAGGAAAAACAGGAGGGGAGAAAAGGAGGAGGAGTTGCACTATACGTAAGAAAGCACTATGAGTGCTCTGAACTCCAGTATATAGAGGGAGAAAAACCTGTTGAGAGTCTATGGGTTAAGTTTAGAGGTGCAAACAACAGCAGTGTCTACTATAGGCCACCGAATCAGGTGGATGAGGTAGATGAGGCTTTCTTCGGACAACTGAGAGAAGCTTCCAGATCGCAGGCCCCGGTTCTCGTAGGGGACTTTAATCACCCTGACATCTGTTGGGAAACCAATACGGCAGTAAACAGGCAATCCAGGAAGTTTTTGGAGAATGCTGGGGATAACTTCTTGGTACAAGTGCTAAAGGATCCAACCAGGGGCCGTGCGCAGCTTGACCTTCTGCTCACAAACAGGGAGGAACTAATAGGGGAAGTAGAGGTGGGTGACAACCTGGGAAGCAGTGATCATGAGATAGTAGATTTCAGGATCCTGACCAAAGGAAGAAAAGAGAGTAGTAAAATACACACCTTGGACTTCAGAAAAGCAGATTTTGACTCCCTCAGAGACCTGATGGGCAGAATCCCCTGGGATGCTAACATGAAGGGGAAAGGAGTCCAGGACAGCTGGCAGTATTTTAAAGAAGCCTTATTGAAGGCACAGAAAGAAACCATCCCGATGCGTAGCAAGAGAGGCAAACATGGTAGGAGACCAGATTGGCTTACAGGGGAAATCCTTGGTGAACTTAAATACAAAAAGGAAGCTTACAAAAAGTAGAAACTTGGACAGATGACCAGGGAGGGGTTTAAATGTATAGCTCGAGAATGCCGGGGGGTTATCAGGAAGGTGAAAGCGCAAATGGAATTGCGACTGGCTAAGGATGTGAAGGATAACAAGAAAGGTTTCTACAGGCATGTTAACAAGAAGAAGGTGATCAGAGAGGGTGTGCGGCCCCTACTGGATGAAGGAGGTAACCTAGTGACAGATGATGTGGGGAAAGCTGAAGTACTCAATGCTTTCTTTGCCTCTGTATTCACGGAAAAGGTGGGCTCCCGGACTAATGCGCTAAGTGATGCAAGATGGGATGAAGATCGACAGCCCTTAGTGGGTAAAGAACAGGTTAGGAACTATTTAGAAAAGCCAAACGTACACAAATCCATGGGTCCGGACTTAATGCATCCGAGGGTACTGAGGGAGTTGGCAAATGTCATTGAGGAGCCTTTGGCCATTATCTCTGAAAAGTCGTGCAGATCGGGAGAGATCCCGGATGATTGGAAAAAGGCACATGTAGTGCCCATCTTCAAAAAAGGCAAGAAGGACGATCCAGGGAACTATAGGCCGGTCAGTCTTACCTCGGTTCCTGGAATCATGGAAGGGATCCTTAAGGAATCCATTTTGAGGCACTTGGAGGAGAGGAAAGTGATTAGGAATAGTCAGCATGGATTCACAAAGGGCAAGTCGTGCCTGACCAATCTGATTAGCTTCTATGATGGGGTAACTGGCTCTGTGGATATGGGAAAGTCAGTGGATGTGATATAACTTGATTTTAGCAAGGGTTTTGATACGGTCTCCCACAATATTCTTGCCAGCAAGTTAAGGGAATGTGGATTGGATAAATGGATGGTAAGATGGATAGAAAGCTGGCTAGAAGGCCGTGCCCAGCGGGTAGTGATCAACGGCTCGATGTCAGGATGGCGGTCGGTTTCTAGTGGAGTGCCCCAAGGTTCGGTTCTGGGACCAGTTTTGTTCAATATCTTTATTAATGACCTGGATGAGGGGATTGATTGCACCCTCAGCAAGTTTGCAGATGACACTAAGCTAGAGGGAGAGGTAGATACGCTCGAGGGCAGGGATAGAGTCCAGAGTGACTTAGACAGATTGGAGGATTGGGCCACAAGAAATCTGATGAGGTTCAACAAGGACAAGTGCAGAGTCCTGCACTTGGGACGGAAGAATCCCAAGCATTGTTACAGGCTGGGGACCAACCAGCTAAGTAGTAGTTCTGCAGAAAAGGACCTGGGGGTTACAGTGGATGAGAAGCTGGATATGAGTCAACAGTGTGCCCTTGTAGCCAAGAAGGCTAATGGCATATTAGGTTGCATTAAGAGGAGCATTGCCAGCAGATCCAGAGATGTCATTCCCCTTTATTCGGCTCTGGTGAGGCCACATCTGGAGTATCGTGTCCAGTTCTAGGGCCCCCACTACAAAAAGGATGAGGACGCATTGGAGAGGGTCCAACGGAGGGCAACCAAAATGATTAGGGGGCTGGAGCATACGACCTATGAGGAGAGGCTGAGGGAGTTGGGTCTGTTTAGTCTGCAGAAGAGAAGAGTGAGGAGGGATTTGATAGCAGCCTTCAACTTCCTGAAGGGAGGTTCCAAAGAGGATGGAGAAAGGCTGTTCTCAGTAGTGACGGATGACAGAACAAGGAGCAATGGTCTTAAGTTGTGGTGGGAGAGGTCCAGGTTGGATATTAGGAAAAACTATTTCACTAGGAGAGTGGTGAAACACTGGAATGGGTTACCTAGGGAAGTAGTGGAGTCTCCATCCCTAGAGGTATTTAAGTCTCGGCTTGACAAAGCCCTGACTGGGTTGATCTAATTGGGATTGGTCCTGCCTAGAGCAGGCGGCTGGACTTGATGACCTCCTGAGGTCTCTTTCAGCTCTATGGTTCTATGATTCTATGTTTTCATGATCATCTAACGATCCTTCAATTAGGGATGTAGACTACTGTTTAAAAAGTTAACTGGTTTAACACTATATTTAACTGGTTAACTGTGGATGCCCCCCCTCCCTGCACTCGCAGCGTGACACAGCAAGCCTGGCCAGGCTGGAGCGGCCCCGACTTGTGGCATGGTTGGCCAGGCTGGGCTGGAGCAGCCTTCTCTCTGCCCCCAACCTCATAGCATAATGCAGGTGGGGGGCTGCTCCAGCCCAGCTGGGCTTGTTGTGCCATGAACTACTCAGGCCAGGCTGGGCCAAGCCTGCCGCATTGCTGGTGGGGACTGCTTGGGCTGGAGCAGCCCCTTGCCTGCTGGTTAACCCCTTTACGTCCCTACCTTCAATTACTTGAATGACAAGCCTTTTGTTATCTTAAATCACCTTGCCTCCCTCCTTTTATAAACAAACTCCCTGCACCAAAGACAAATCTGGAAGCAGCCAAACTCTTGCAATTAAATTTAAAAAACAACAAATGGTCTGGTAGCACTTTATAGACTGACAAAACATGTAGATGGTATCATGAGCTTTCGTGGGCATAGCCTACTTCTTCAGATGACCAGAGTTTGGGTTTTAAACTTCGGTCATCTGAAGAAGTGGGCTGTGCCACATCAAAGCTCATGATACCATCTACAGGTTTTGTTAGTCTAAAAAGTGCTACCAGACCATTTGTTGTTTTTTAAGTTTATCCTGTGAAGACTAACTTGGCTACCCCCTGAAGCTCTTGCAATTAAGACATGCCTCTGGAATTAGGGTGTGTGCTTTAAGCAGATGTCAAGTATGAAATCCAGGGGTCTCAAACTTTACAGGGGCTGCAGCTCCCGCCCCATCCTTTCTAAATGGCACCTTTGGTGGAAACTTGGACAGATAACTAGGGAGGAATATAAAATGATGGCTCAAGCATGCGGGGGTGTAATCAGGAAGGCCAGACCACAACTGTAGTTGCAGCTTGCAAGGGACATGAAGGATAACGAGAAGGGTTTCTACAGGTATGTTAGGAACAAGAAGGTGGTCAGGGAAAGTGTGCAACCCTTACTAAATGGGGAAGGCAACCTAGTGAGAAATTATGTGGAAAAAGCTGGCATACTCCATTTTGTTTTTAACCTTGATGTTCACAGACAAGTTTAGCTCCCAGACCGTGCACTGGGCAGCACACTATGGGGAGGAGGGGTGCAGCCCTCAGTAGTGAAAGAATGGGTTAAGGACTTTTTTAGAAAAGATAGACATGCACAAGTCCATGGGATCGAATGCAGTGCATCCAAGGGTGCTGAGAGAGTTGGCTGATGTAGTTGCAGAGCCATTGGCTATTATCTTTGAAAACTCTTGGCCATCAGGGAGGTCCCAGATGATTGGAAAAAAGGCAAATGTAGTGCACATCTTTAACAAGAAGAAGGAGGATGAGGATGTGGGGAACTACAGACCAGCCATCCTCACCTTAGTCTCTGGAAAAATCATTGAGCAGGTCCTCAATAAATCAATTTTGAAATAGTTGGAGAAGAGAAAGATGATCAGGAACAAGTAAATATGGATTTGTGACAAACCTGATTGCCTTCTATAATGAGATAACTGGCTCTATGGATATGGGGAAAGTGGTGGATGTGCTACATCTTGACTTTAGCAAAGCTTTTGAATCCATCTCCCATAGTATTTTTGCCAGCAAGCTAAAGTAGTATGGCCTAAATGAATGGACTATAAAGATGGATAGAAAGCTGGCTAGATCATTGGCTCAAGAGGTAGCGATCAATGTCTAGTCGCTTGATGTGTCCAGTGCTTACTGTCTAGTTGGCAGCCGGTATCAACTGGAGTGCCCCAGGAGTTGGTTCTAGGGTCAGTTTTATTTAACATCTTCATTAATTATATGACTGATGGATCTGAATGAACCCTTGGCATATTTGTAGATAACTCTAAGCTGTGGGGAGAGGTAGATACGTTGAAGGGTTGGGATAGGGTCCAGAGAGACTTAGACAAATTAGAAGATTGGGTCAAAAGAAATCTCAGGTTCATCGATGACAAGTGCAGAGTCCTACGCTTAATACGGAAGAATCCCATTCACTGCTGCAAGCTGGGGACCAACAGGCTAGGCAGCAGTTGTGCAGAAAAGGACCTAGGGATTACAGTAGATGAGAAGCTGGATGTGAGTCAGTAGTGTTCTCTTGCTGCCAAGAAGGCTAATGGCTTATTGGGCTGCATTAGTACGAGCACTGCCAGCAGATCAAGGGAAGTGATTATTCCCCTCGATTTGGCACTCGTGAGGCCTCGTCTAGAGTACTGCTTCCAGTTTTGGGCCCCCACTACAGAAAACGTGGACAAATTGGAGAGAGTGCAATAGAGGGCAATGAAAATTATTAGGGGGCTGGGACACATGATTTATGAGGAGAGGCTGAGGGATCTAGCCTTAAGTTGTTTTCAGAAGAGAAGAAGGGGGTGGGATGGAATTTAATAGCAGCCTTCAACTAACAGAAATGGGGTTTCAGAGAGGATGGAGCCAAGCTGCTGTCAGTAGTGACAGATGGCAGAACAAGGAGCAATGGTCTCAAGTTACAGTGGGGGAGGTCTAGGTTGGATATTAGGAATAACTATTTCTCTAGGAGGGTGGTGAAGCACTGGAATGGGTTACCTAGGGAGAGGGTGAAATCTCTACTAGGGATGTTAAATTTAGGTTAACTGGCTAATCGAATAGTCCACTAGCAGCAAAACAGTTTGAACGTTCACATTCAGTAGAACCTCAGGGTCACAAACTGACCTGTCAAGCACATACCTCATTTGGAACTGGTAGCATGCAGTCAGGCAGCAACTGAGACACTCTTCCCCTTGAAAGTAAATACTGTGTCCTACTGTGTTAAATGTAAACTACTTACCAAATAAAGGGAAAGCAGCGTTTTTCTTCCACATACTAAAGTTTCAAAGCTTACTGACTCAATGTTTAGTTGTAAGAACTTTTCAAAGGACAACCATAATATTTTGTTAAGAGTTACAAACATTCCATCAACTACACAAAGAAACATTTCAGAGTTACAAACAACTTCCATTCAAGAGGTGTTTGTAACTCTGAAGTTCTAGTGCAATCCAAAGTCTGGCCACCACTTTGAAAATTTTCATCCAACTCTCTCCAATAACTTTTCTGTTAAGGAAGACTAACTCCAGGTCTACTCTTACCGTAGAGTGCAGCGCATGTATGTCCCCATAGCATGGGTATGAACAGTTGTGTTGATGGTGAGGCAATGTTCGGTGAGCAGAGTAAAGACACACCAGAGCCTTAAGGTATAGACCCAACATGGCACTCTGCACTCCTAAGCAGTGCCTCCATCATCTACATTGCTATTTTTAGAAGTGTAGCATCAGGCTGCCTCCCCAGTCCCACAGCCTTTCCCCGCTGCTTCCCCCCAACACTGACTTTTACTGCAGTGCATTGCTATACGCACCCTATGAGCCACCAGCAGTTTAAACACTACCTAAGTAACGATGAAATACTGATGTGTCTTCTTTCTTTTACAGAAGATTGACATTCTATGAGAAACTCAAAACAGCTCCAACACACTGGCAAGAAGCCGAGTAAAAGAAGTGCCCCAGTTAGCTAGAAATCTAGGGTATCCTTTAAGCAGACAGAAGTGTGCTTCATAGATGACACACTGTCTCTGCCCACACCACTGAAACTGCTGGCTGAAACCAGTTTTCAATTGGCAAAACTGTAATGTCTGTAGAGAGCATATAGTTCTTCTGTGATGATGTTTAGAACAAGGCAGCAGCCTAGATGGGAGAAAGGTTTTTAATCCATTTAGTAAAGTTATATTCTATCTGCCCTGGTGACACAACTGTGCCAAATAGAACCACTTTATAAATGGCATTTTCAGCAGTGTAGATAAGGCTTGCAACAAAGTGGCTTGCCCCTAAGGACTGGGAGGCCCAGAGCCAGCCAATCCTGATTAATAAGAAGTCACTTCTGAGAGGAATCAGATGTTTTCCAATAGAAGAGCAGCAGGAAGCTACAGAAAGAGGGAAGCTTAGGAACTGTACCGAGGCTGGGGAAAAGCTCCTGTAGGAAAGACTCTGAAAGCAGGGGAGCTGCTCCAGCTAGCTAGGATGACTGGGAGTAGCCTGCTCAGACAGGAGGAAAATGACCTTCACACCAGGGGAGTTTGGAAGGCAGAGATTAAAAGCTGAGTTACAGCCAGGAAAGTCTGGGAGTGGTGACTGAATTGGGACCCCACTCTGTGAAGGAGTGCTAGAAACTCCCTATGTGCAAGGGAAAGGAAAAAGGGGGGGGGGAGAGAGAGAGAGAGAGAGAGAGAAGCAGACACACAGAACTGGGGCTGGGGACTGGAAGGTCAGACTGTGCAACGACTGAAGAAACTGAACCCAGGGGGAAAATGTTTAAACTACCTTTGATCTGGAAGTGTGTAATTCTTACAGGGTCCTGAAGAAAGGGAAAACAGAGGCAGGATGTTGTAGAGTGATGTCTTGCCATGAGGGAGTGCTCAAGAATCAGCATACCCCCTTACACGGCTATTCCCGTTTTCCTGTTCAATCTTATTTTTTTGGTTGAGTCGTCCAAGAACGACCACTTCTCATCTCTACCAAAAACCCAGCAAGAACTATAAACACTAGCAGATAGAGTTACTTGGCTTGTCTCTCAACGTGAGAGAACTGCAGAGCTATAATTTAAATCTCTTGGAAAGAGACAGTACAAGACTGGCTTCTTTTGGGACTTAGCTGTCAGTCAGATGAACTGCATCACAAGCTCTCTCTTGCCACCAAAACATTCCAAGATCCCAGAAAACTTCATAATCAGGCTATGTCTACACTGCCCCCTCTTGTGCAAAAAAGTATGCAAATGAGGCAAAGTGTGGAATATTAATTATGCAAATGAGGCGTGGCGATAAGGCTCCATTTTTCCGCAAGAGGCTTTTGCACAAAAAGGAGCCATCTACACTGAAAAAAGGGGAAGAACGGCTCTTGCGCAAGAGAGGGTTTTTGCGCAAAAACGGAGCCTAATTAATTATGCAAATGAGATGCGGCGATATTCCACGCTTTGCCTCATTTGCATTTTTTTGTGCAAGAGGGGGCAGTGTAGACATAGCCTCAGGATTCCATGTTTTTGTCTGTAAAACACATTGTCTCATTCTGAAATGAATGTGTCTTCATTATAACTCATTCAAAAACATGAAGTTAACGAGACTGTGTACTAGAAAAGGAGAAGAGAGGATGGAAACAAACAAATCCACCAAGGACAAAAGTTAATTAAAGCATCTAAGGAAAAGTAATGGCAGCAAAGTCACAGGCATTATGCTTCCTAAGGAATTAAGTGAAGTAAGGTAGGATTTTTACAGGTGCCTTATGAAATTAGAAAGTCATTCCATAAAAAAAGGTGGTCTATAATGTCAAGATTTAAAAATCTCTAACCACATTTCAATAGTTTCAAACTAGTTGTTTCAAGACTTTCTAAACAAAAATCCTTTATGGGTGACAACTAAACAAAAGCATTTCAAACTTCTGTTAGGATAGCTGCTACTTATCCTGCTTCATCAGAGATCTAAAAGCGCTAACCAGACCATCCAGCATTCTAGAACTGAATGGTCTGCAACTTTTCAAATTAACAAACAGACTAGACTGCAAAGGGCTTGGAATATACATGGGGACATCTTATAAATTAAGTGCCCCATTTTTCTATTATATTGGTCAATATAAAGAAAAAAAAGAAAATCTTGCAAATGGTAAGCCATATCGTTTCTTCCATAAGTCTTGCCATTGGAGGAGAAGTTACATTAAGAAATCTCTACAAGGATTTCTGGGGCATTTATTGCTACTTCACAGAAGTCACACAAAGGCTGGGGTCAGGGGACTCAGTGGGGACTGGGGCCACCCACACAGAGGCTTTGTATCTCTGATGTGGTTCTGGTACTATAACCACACTCTCAGACTTCCTGCAGCAGTGGCTCTCTGGCATGTGAAGGATGACGAAGCACTGTATTAACTTTTTGGGCTATGTTCTGCAATTCCAGAGAGATGCACAATATCTTGCCAACAATACCTCTTCCTTCCCAACTCCACATCAATCTCCGGTGAAAAGTTCTCTGCTGAATTTGGGATGGCAATCCTGTGAAGGTACATGTGCTGAAGGAAGGGAGACCTGCACATGGAAGATTTCTCTACATGTAAAATTCAAGAAGAGCATGATCTGGACAAGTGGATTTACAGGTTTTACATCATTTGAACATATAAAATCAAAATAGACTGGACAAATCAAAAATGTCCTTAGAGCCAAGATGCTTGCTTAAAAAAATATCCCACATGGATCAAGTTTAGCCTGCCCAAAAAGAGTCCCTTTAGTCAGTCTAATTTTCCTTAATAAAATATCTAAGCACCATACTCCATAGCCAGCGAAGTCACTCTGCAGTTTAAGAGATAATGTAAAATATACACAACATCTGCATGGATTCATATTGACAGAGACAACAGAAATGTAAAATAGAAATTACTTCAAGAAAGTCTACAGCATGAAATGGATAAAGGATTATGTCAAATGTTTAAATCAGAAACATGTTGAGGTGCAATGATACAGTTTATAAATATATGTTCAGGGAATGTTTTAAAAATGTTATGTATCTATGTGAATATTGAACATAGGAAAATACAACAGAGATTGTTCAAGGATCCATCCTAGGATTGATGGTGTTTAATATATTTATAAAATGATCTAGGACAAAGGATTAACAGCAATGAATCTCGATTTGTGGTCTGTTTAGGTGAGTCAAGTCTGGAGAATATTGTAAGGAATTTTGAAAGGATTTAAGAAACCTGGGTATTTAGAAAATACAATGGCAGAAGATGCTCAGTGCGAGCATGTACAAGGAAGCATACACTGGATAGGCACAAATCTGATCTCACACATTTCTGGGTTCTAAAACTAAATTGGAAACACAAGAAAGAGATATGGGCATATTTGGAGAGAACCCTATGAAACCCTCTGGACAAACTGAGGAATGTTCAAAAATGCAAATAAGATGTTAGTGCAGCCTAAGAAAGGGAGATAAAATACTGAACATACAACAATGATACGTAATTCTACAAAATGATTATGCACCCTAACCTTGAATTCTATGTTCAGTTATGGTCATCCTATTTCAAAAAAGGATATGGCAGAAGCAGAAGAGTTCTTGAGAAAGTGAATATTTGCTGGAAGCCGTTAAAGACATACATATGAGAAGACATGATGTAGGTACACACAATAATAAATGACCTAGAGTATATTAAAAATAAAAGCTCATATTTACTTCTTTTAAACCAGCCAATACTTTGTTAACTTATATAATAACTGCAGATTGAACCTCTCTAATCCGGTACTCTCTAGTCCCGCAACATCTGTGGTCTGGCATGATTTTAGTTAGCTGGATGTCCACTTATCATGGATGTGCCACGTTTCCTGGAGTCCCATAAATTTGTTTAAAACCACCGCTCTTGGCTCTCTGTGCTGTTATTTAGCTCTAATTTACCCTTAAATGTCTTCTAAGAGCAGTGGAAGTGGTGCCAATGCTGTTAGACAATATTAACAGCCCGTGGTTCGTCAAATTTTCTGGTTCAGCACTAGTCATGTCTAGAGTGTTGTGGACTAGAGAGGTTCAACCTGTAGTAAAAGGAAAAATTTTAATATACACTATGTGTATATAGGTAGCCTCTAGGATTCAAAAGAAGAGTATATATCTATTTTTTGGTTACAGTAGCCGAAATAAAATATAAAATGTATAAATTCTCATATTCAAACTCTGAAACATAATCCAACCAATTATTCCCTAGAATTATGAACACGCCTCTCCAAAAGACAAATTGTTGGACAACTGTGTCCTACGGGAACTTTGCTCTTTCCTCTGAAGCATCTGGCACTGATGCTATCGGGGACAGAATACTAAATAAGGTGGACTGAATCAGTGCAGTAGTTTCCAATATCTGCACATATGGAGGGAGGGAACGGTGAAAAATACAGAAATGGTTGCTAGCACTGCCTACTTTAATATTACCTGGCATTTCCCATTATAGGACCCATTTTCATTTCCATATAACTTTGATAAATGAACTCTCAGCTGAAATTCTCCATGCTGGATGTCTGTCTCAAGGTTGGTGTGGAGAAAGGGGAGGATTTGGAAAAATTCAGTCAAAATGGCTTAGCCATTTTTGCAAACAAGACTAGGGAAAGATCTATTGTTTTGCCAATGTTATACTAACCTCTTATTTAATTAATAAGCTCTGGCATCCTCCTGCTTACTAGGTAGCAGGTTTTAAAGAAACAAAAGGAAATATTTTGTCACGCAATAATAGTCAACCTGTGGCAATTCTGGTCAGAGAATGTTGTGAAGGCCAGGATTTTAACGGTGTGCAAAAAAGAGCTATACAAATTCATGGAGGACAGATCCATCAATGACTGTTAGCCAGGATGGGTAGGAATGGTGTCCTTAGTCTCTGTTTGTCAGAAGCTGGGAATGAACAACAGGGATGGATCACTTTATGATACCTGTTCTGTTCATCCTCTCTGGAGAACCTGGCATTGGCCACTGTTGGAAGACATGATACAGGGCTAGACAGACCTTTTTGTCAACAATGTATCTTGTCAGCCTTTTGAAAATTTACCCAAATTTGGACAAGTTATAAGCCTTTGAACTATTATAGTTTGCACATGCTCAGTTGAGACTTGCTAGAGCTTCGCATCTTAAGTCTCCAGAGAGTCTTTCTGTTTTGGGCATGCTCTAATCTAATGCAGAGTAGGACTTTTCTAACAAGTGTATCTCTGGGCTGCTAGTGGGTCATGCCAGGCTTTGGTCCAGACATCAGAACAAAGACTCTCTGTCCTGTGCTTTCTGTCACTTCTGCTGGTGCCAGGCAGGAGGAAGAAAACCACCCAGTTTGAAGGCATGAGGGCCAAGAACAGGACTGGGAAGTACAATAGGGCAAGAAGCCTTGGAGGTAGGGGGGGTTAGGGAGACAAGCACTGGGAATAAAGAGAGACCTGATGAGGAACCAGGTTACGGAGGGAGAACTGATACTGACCAACCAAAGAGAGCAGGACAACAAGTTTAGGAGAAGCTGGGAGGAGAGCCTGAGACTGAATGAGGCCCTGGATGAAGACCAGCAGGCAGTGGGAACATAAAGTATCTGCAAGGAGTGGTGGTAGAACAGACACAGATTTGACAAGGAGCCATGCAGGATAGAGGAACTGGGAGTGATGGGCAAACAGACTGGGAATCAAGGAAGCAGAGGAAACTGAGAAGGAGAACAGGTGGTGTAGACTGGATAGGCTGGGCAAAGAGCTGGACTGGGAACCTGAGAGGAAAAAGGAGACTGGATGAAGAGCTGGAGAAGAAGACTGAGATGAGAAGACTGCTGATGACCCCAATACTGCTGATGAATGGGCTGGCCCTGGGGCCTGGGAAGTAAGGGTGCTGCAGCACCCCCCAGGTTTTGCACTCAAATCGCCCATGCCCAGGGGCCAGCCCTGCTGCCAATCTACCTGCCAATGGCTTCTCTGGCCCCTGTAGGGTCCCCCTGGGCCTCCGGGGTCCAACCGGCTCCACTGGCTTCACTACTGTCCTGCGGCTCAGTTCCTGGCCTCGGATCAAGGCTCAGCTGTTGCTCCTAGCTATAGCTCCTCTGTGGTTGGCAAAGGGCTAGGACTGCCAATTCTCCTGGGCCACATTGTCACAAATGGCATCTGGTCAATCCAATTTGGGAGAACTGGCAACCATAAGAAGGGCATGAAACAGGTATAATGGGGGGCTCAACTCGGCACCCCCACCCTAAAAATTGTGCCAGTGCCCCTGGACCCTGTGGGTGTAAAATGTGATGTCACATGATGGAATTTGGTTTTTTTTTTTTCCAATTTGCTTTTTTTAAAAGATGGGAAATTACACAGAAAAATATATTAAAAGAACACTATCAAGCCGGTGAAGCCAAGCATTCAAAGTGTAAAAATTAAGGCTGCGTGTGCAACCTTTATTTGCCCTGTTTGTGAATATGGATTATCTTTAGTTTACATGATCACATACACAGGGCCCCAGCCTCATTCAGTGCACTAGGTGGAGCTGAACAAGGATAATGTCAGGAAGAGATTGACAATAGGACCCTTCTTTTGTTTATTCTAAAAGTTGGAAGTTGTGTAGCACATGCGGCAGTGGACTGTAGCAAGAGAAAAGATGATCTCATCTGGAATTGGGTGAAATGTTTTAGGCAGAGAGTAAATTAATTGAAAAATGCAGTTTCAGGAAGAATTAAATTATTTGTTAATTTCAGTCAAATTTGATGAATGGTTCTGTTTGAATAAAGAAACAAGGAAAACATTTAGGAAGTGGAAACAGTTCAACATTTTCTGAACAGAAGTTGTTCGGGGGAAAGGTTTTTCTCCTGGGTGCCCAGAAAAACCCAGACATCCCAGCTGCTCCCAGAAATGCCCACACAAGACTTAACTCAAATATTTGCTCAAAACAGGCTTCTTTTTATTGGGTAACCTGTGTCATCCAGGCCCTTGAAACACAGTCCAACAGTGAAGTTTTAATGCCAAATAGGAAAAACAGTCTGATGTGCAGGGCAGTCCTAGCTGTTTCCTTCACTCAGATGCCATGCTTCCCATCCTCCTGTCACCTAGAGGCACGTTTCTCCACAGTCCTCTCCAACTAGGCTGCTTAGGTTTTCTGTTTTGGTAACCCACTGCCTGGAACCATTTTTAGACAGATCTAGCTCTCACCATCTCCTTTTAGCTGCTTCCCAGACCTTTCAGCCTTCTTCTCTCAGACACAGGACTTGCAGGTCTCCCCTCTTCAATACACCACAGCTGGAACTAGTAATGACTTACCTAACCACAGGTGTCTCTCAGTAGACGCAGCCTCCTCATAAACCGGCTGCTGATGATAGGGGACTTGACCCTGATCCCTCTAAAAGGGACCAACCATTGGTGACAGACCCAAAAATTTAGAAAACGTCAGTTAGAACTGACCTGCAGAAAATTGTTGTTTTGTTTTGTTGAGGAGAACACAATCACTTGACTGGGTACAAATCAAAACTTTTCAGTTTAAAAAGTTAGAAGAAAATTATCCATGATTTGTTGATTTCTGATTTCATGGAAAAGGCAATTTAATTCTGCCCTGGAGAACTGAATTCCCTACTGCTGTCACAGAGTTCTTGTGTGATGATAGGCAAACCACTCAAACCAAACTTTCACAGGTGGTCACAAGTATGTGTTTCTCATTTTCTGGGTGCTTGATTTAAGACTCTGATTTGCAGAAGTGCAGAATGTTCACAGCTGTAGTTGAAGTCAATGGGAACTGTGCACTTTATATAGCGCTATTTATATAAAGTGCTATAAAATGCTAAGTATGCTGTAAAATCAAGGCCCAGGTGTCTCAAGCAGGGCACTCAAAATTAGTGGATCCCTTTGATCTTAATCTCTCTGCGCCTCCTCCATTCCCTATCTGTAAAATGGGAATAATAGCCTCTTTTCCCACCAGAGCTGTGAAAATCAATGGTTTGTGAAGCACTCAGATACTCTAGTGATAAGTGCCATAGAAAAGCTCATAAGGAAATGAGTAATTTGGTCTTCAGAGCAGGGTTAGAACAGCATGCAGTAAAGGTGGTGTGGGAGCACATCCATCCTATGCACTGAGGGAAGCAGAACTCCTGCGCTGGGGCACCGTGCGCAGAGCGGCTGGCCGTGATCAGCCCAGCAACCCCTGAGATGGCCAGAGCAGGGGGTCTCCACATGCTGTCATTGCCTGTGGACACCACTCCTGCATCTCCCATTGATCAATAATGGAGAGCTGTGGCTAGTACATGTGATCATGTACTAGATGGTATCATGCACATCAGAGGCCAGATTAAGATTGCACAGGCAACTTTAATCCTAGCATTTAATAACTTTTTGGTGCATTGCAACCTTAATAACTGTATTTTAGTGTAGTTTTGCATTTGTAAATACCAGAAGTATAGTGGGCTCGGGGAATACACATCTTGGAGTGCTAGAAGCATCAACTGATATACCTGAACAACTGAATTGTGTTTGAAAAGGCAGGAAGCACTGCAGGAAAACAAAAATTAAGGGGAGGAAGAATGTGGCACTGCACTTAACAGAAACAATCCTTTCAGTTACTTTATACACTCAGCCACAGTGATCATCTAGTCCAGTGGTTCTCAACCTATTTATCGAAGGCCACAGATTGAGAACTAGTGCGACTTCCTCAAAAATCCCTTTAGTTCCCTATGCCCCAAATTCCTCCTCTCCCCTCCTTCTCTCCACTCTGTGCAGAGATGCCTCCAGAGAGCAGGGCTAGGAAGGTGTTGGGCAGCCAACAGCCAGGCTCTGAGTGGGTCCCACAGTGCAGGATTGTGCACACTGGGACCCACCCTGAGGGGCTGGGCCAGGAGTAGAGTGCCAGGTGCAGGCCAACAGCTAAAACCCTAGGCATGGAGCCCCACCTAAAACCTGGTGCCCAAACAAAACTCCTTGGTTTCCAACACACTTTCCCCTCCCTCCAAGCTGCGCAGGGACGCACTTCTACCCCCTGCAGCACTCAGCAGCCCCCTAGTGACAGGAGCGCTCCTGCTGGTTGCCAAACACTGTAGGTCAGCCCCGCCAGATTAGAATGGCAAATTTTGAATTTTTTTTAGTACACAGCTGGGCCCCAGATATGTGCTAATTGCCCCTGGCCCATGGGTTGAAAACTGCTGATTGAGTCTGACTTCCTGCACTTCAGAGACTACAGCACCTCACCCACCCAGCCATGTAATAGACTCAGTCTCCAGCTGAGTTACTTCCTTGTACTCACTCCTACTTCAATAGGGGAATATTAAAGCAAAAATATTAGACAGGTATTTAATTATCCAGAGGAGAAAATTACAATGAGCAAAAAGTAATATGGGGTTTATGAAGACCAAATAACACCAGGAAAATTTGGGCTGCTTTTTATAGAACTGGTGGATAAAGGGAATGCAGCAGATGAAATATTTCTTGAAAAGCTAAGTCAAATACATTTGACACTTCTAAGGAGCCAAGTCCACAGTGCATGTTTAGCTGCAAACCCTTGGCACATCTTTCATTCACTGGTGTCCACTTAAACTCAAGACACATTCTTTCAGTGACAACAGAGAAGACCAACGTGGAAAAACACATGCAAGCGAGGGTGCTACATTCAACTGGCTGACATTCTGACTTACGAATATTTCTCCCATGAGAAGCCTATCTAATTTCCGCCCTATGAAAAGCCGCTGTCTTTCACACAGAAGCAATGCCCTCTGTGGCAACAGACAGCTGTTTCAATAGGATTTAATTTACCTGAGAGATGAAGGAGAATATGAAAAAAATCTGTATTAGAGATGGTGCCAGGATTGCAAAACATGATAGATGTAAAATAATTCAAGGTTGTGCAGTAAAAGTTATTCTTCTGGTGAGATAGATTATTAGGAACAAAATGAGGACCATTAACAATTGATATGTCCAATACATGAACTCTTTATATTTTCTCTTTTCTGTGCCTCACTCTTCACTTTGTCTTTGGGGTATGCCCTTTAAAGAAGTCAGCAAACCCAAGAGAGCTCACTTATCTATCCCTATTCAGAAAAAACAGAGCACCGGTATTCTACATTGCCATTTGCCACCTTGAAAATCCACAGACAGTCCTTAAGTGTATTATATGCTATATAATTTTATATAGGTATATTCTAGTTCTCACAAGAATGCAAGTTAATACAGTGTTGTAACTGTGGTGGTCCGAGGATATTAGGGAGACAAGGGGAGTTAGGTAATTTATTTTAGTCCAACTTCTGTTGGTGAAAGAGACAAGCTTTTCAGCTACACAGAGCTCTTCTTCAAGTCACTGTGTAGCTCAAAAGTTTCTCCCTTTTATGAAGTTGGTCCAATAAAAGATATTGCCTTAGTCAATTTATATATTAGGCAGAGACATAGTACATTGTACATAGTACAAACAGGTGCCCTGTAAACCATCCCATAGAGATCTCTGACGTAGGGATGTTAAATACTTATTAATCAAATAGTCGATGGGATTTCCATCGCCTATTCGATTAGTCAATAAGGACTAGTGCGCGTTCTGCCTTTGAAATGTACAAGAGCCGTTACATTTCAAAGATTGAAACACCACGTGGAGCCTAGGGCCAGCGAGGAGTCTTCCACTGACCCTAGGTTCCATGTAGGTGCTTCCACTTTGAATTGTACAAGAGATCCAGCGGGGGCTCTTTCAAAATTGGAATGCCACGTGGAGCCCGGGGCCGGCAGGGAACTCCCTGCCCATGTCCCATCCCATGGAGTTGGGGGGAACCAGCTTTTAAGCCGGCTCGCCCCAGCACTCTCTGCTCTTCCCCCCCTTGCTGCCTCTTTGTGATAGTGGCAGCAAGGGAGGGGGAAGTGACTAGTCGACTAATGTGTTGACTATCTGATAAGCTTTTGCTTATCAGATAGTTGACTAGTCAAATAATCACTTACATCCCTACTCTGACAATGCACTTCATTCATGATCTGCAGCCCATTCTGTATTCGAGTTCTGAGTCTCCCAAGTTCTGACAGTTTCTCTCTCTCTTGGCCTACAGCAGCATCAGCTCTTCTAGTTCTAGCTTCCCTGTCTCCATCACTCCCTGCTCTGATGACAGGGTAACCAGTTGTCTGGTTTTGACCAAATACCTGGTGGAAAAGGGACTGTCCCCATTCTGGTGAAAATGAGTGAGCAAGTGAGGGTAGGGGGGAGAGAGCAATGGAGGAAGAGGGAATGGAACGAGCAGGATGGGGCCTCTGAGAAGAACTGGGGCAAGAGTTTTCGGTTTTGTTTGGTCAGGAAGTTGGCAGATGTAACTGATGCAGCACCTTGTATGTGATTTGTAACCTCATCCACTCCATTAGTCCTAACCCAGTAGTAGTGAACTATGTAGCGAATATATGGTGTGTACCAAAAGCTATTAAGAGGTTGGCTAAGATCAACTCATTTTCATTGAAGTTTGGTCTAAACTAGCAACTTATGCCAGTATAACAGAGGGATGAGCAATAAGTGGCCCGCCAGCCAGACAGTTCACCAGGGTTAGACTTGGTGGGCTACCAGATGCTTTATTTACTTGCACATTCACAGAAGCAGCTGCTGTCAGCTCTGGTTGTCTGTGGTTTGCCATTCCAGGCCAATGGGAGCCACAAGAAGTGGTGGCCCAGCTCATGCTGTGTCCCGCAGCTCCCACTGTTGAGCAATGGCAAACCGCAACCAACAGGAGCTGAGAGCAGCCGTGCCTGCACATGCGCAGGTAAATAGAGCATCTGGCAGCTTACTAGGGGCTAACCCTGGAGAATTGTGTCCAGCCCTCAAGCCACTTATTGCCCACCTCAGTATAACTACATCGTTCAGGGGATGTGGAAAATCTGTGTGCAATCTGTGGAGGTTGGAACTCCCAGTTATAACTACAATTTAATTCCCAGGATAGATAGCACTATGTTGAGGGAAGGGCTTCTCCTGCTGAAATAGCTACCACCTCTTAGGGAGATGGATTACTTAAGATGATGGGAGAAGCAAAGCCGATGGCTTAAGTAAGATCTTCACAGAAATGCTAGAGTGGCATAGCTGCACTGGCATCACTGCATCCTTTTCAGTGTAGCTGTGAGAAATAAAAGTCAAAGGCAGACTGTGGAGTAAGTGTTTAAATGTACCTTTATAGTGCTATGCACAAATACATAATTAAAAATAGACATTAAGGGGAAAAAGTTTTCAAGCACGCTTCAACTGGACACACAGGGTAAGTTTAGTACTTGCAGTTCTATTGCTTCCTTACAGTTACTGCAGTGTAACCTTTTAAATGTAATCTCTTAATTTGTGCAACAGCATTCTGTTCTAGCTGGACAGATAAACAAGATTACTGGGCACAATAAGGACATTTTGGGTACAACAGGGACATTTTACAAATATGTAATGTTTACTATCCATGATATTCTCTCTCTTCTCCAGTATTCATAGTCAACTCAACAGAGTTTGCGAATCAATTTAATTCACACAGATCCCCCTTTCCTCAGAAATAAGAAATTCCACAGGATGTGGGCAATGGAATCTCCTTCCACGTTCTTTATTGCTACTTTTATTTCTAAACTAAATGACACTAGATTCAAAATTTTACTGTAGTGAAATTATTCCATCTTCTTTTATAACAGGCCCAAATTTGGACTATGAAGCCTGATAACATTGTCTCTAACCTTGGTCAGAAACTGCCACATTTTTCCAGTTATGTGGAGTGCTTCCTCCTCTATTCTCCTCTGTCCTTTTTGCTTAATGTTCCCTAAAGACAAAGGTTTTGTCCGACAAACAGATTTCGGGTTACAGTATAGCTTTATCTCTCTCGCCAATCTGAAACTCCATAGCCTGGTATTGTCCTATCTTGAGCTCAGCTTCATGTTCTGATCCACTGAAGGAAGAGAGTTTCTCGGGTCTTTTAAAGATATCATGAATGCTCCGGTGTATCAATGCATTGACCCTTTACATTGGAGGCTCATTGGAAATTTAAATCCTAGCACTGCCAGGTGCACTGCAACCTTATTTTGAGAGCAGATGTAACCAGAGCTGATAGTCCCTGAAGGATTATCCACACAGCTCACCTTTTAAGAGAGTGAGGACACTGAAATGGAGGAATGGAATAGTTTTTAATAAGAACAAAAAATAAGTTTCAAAACATAAAACCCCACAAATTCTAAATATCTGGGCCAATCATTATAAGAGAAGGACAATAGGATTCTGATTGTCGGCTGAATCACCTAGGCACAACTAATTTTCTCATCTACAGTAAAAATGTGAACATGTGCAAACCAACACACCATGTTTTAATTTTAGGCACACAAGCCAATGATTGGACTCATTTTCAAAGGGCTAGCCCACATTTCAGCCTGAGAGCTGCAAATTGTGTCTAATCAGTTCAACACCTGAGAGAGAACCTAAGGAGCCTAACTACTGTTGTGTTCTGCCAGCCATTTCTAGGAGTTAGATGACTGAAAAAAGTAAAACTATTCTGCGGATGCTAGTGATTATATAAGTGAAGGTTGTAATTATCTGATCAATTTGATTCCTCAGTTTTATAAATGTGATTGACTAGGAGAGGGATGCAAATACTTTCATTTCAACCCAACAGCAGAGGTGCAAAAATGATAGTCCTTTCAACCGTAAACCAGTATAACCCTTCTCAGAAATGGAGAGAAGAGACTACCAATGTGAAGAGAAAATGTATTTAAAAGGTGAAAGAAAACCTTGCATTTGAAGTGACAGTTCCCTTTCAACCTTTGAGTCACTTGAGTTAAAAATACCTGTAAACAGTATCACCCTACAACATCACCTCCATAATGGTGCACATAACAAAATTCATTCTGCATGGATGTTCTGTGGTGGTGGTGGTGGTGCTTAAGGGTTTGGAGTGTGGGAGAGGACTCAGGGTTGAGGGGATGAGAGCTCTGGCCAGGGGTGCAGACTATGGGGTGGGATTGGGGATGAGGTGCTTGTGTTGGAGGAGGGGGCTCCAGGCTGGGGCCAAGGGGTCTGGAGTACAGGAGTGGGCTCAGGGCAAGAGGTTGGAGGGTTTGGGATCTGGGAAGGAGTTAAGGTGCAGGAGGGGGCTCAAGGTTGGGGTGTGGAGTCTAGGAGGGGGCACATACTTGGGGCAGATTCTATTTGTTGGTGGGGGAGGGGAACAGGTCGCTTTGCACGGCCAGCGTTCACCTGAAGTAACACCCCCCCCACACACACACACACCTTCCATTGGCTGCAATTCTTGGCCAAAGGGAGCTGCAAGGACAGAGCCTCCCAGTGCTTGTGGTGACATGGCTCCAATCAGGGAGGGGAAAGGAATGGCAGTGAGCAGAGCTGCCCCTCCCTACCAGGAAAGGCTGACCCAGCACACAGGGACTTAAGGGGCTGCAGCCAAGGGCTGTGGGCGATGGGGGCCTCCCTTAGCCTCAGGCCCTGGGCTGAAGTTTCTAAAGCCCCTTTCTTAATCTAGCCCTGCTGTTGGGGCTGGAGGCAGCTACACGCGCAGCATCCCTGAGCCTCTGCGTAGGGCTCATTAGGCCACACATCTCAGAGGGAACCTTGATCAGGACCTTAAAATTCTTGCATCTGCCTTACAGTTACTTGTTGGTTGCACAATACTGCTCAACCTCAAGCAATTAACGGATTATTAAATCCTACAGCTGAACATTCACATCTTGCTATTCAAAACAAACAAAACTAGGTGTCTTTCTAGCCTGAGGCTTTGTCTACACTACACAGCTTTTAGCAACCTGGCCACATTGCTAAAAGTCAAGGAGTGTAAATGCTGTTTGTCAGCACTTTGGCTAACAAAAGACGCCCAGCTCTTACAAGCGGGGCTTGTGCTGTTGACAGGAGAGAGCTGCTGCTGAAGAGTTATTTACATTGCCACTTGCTGTGGCAAAGCATTTGTCTTTCGAGAGGGATGGGAGGGTTTTAAGTCTCTGTAAATGACAAAAGTTGTGTCACTCCATTGCCAGTGTAGACAAAGCCTGAGTATCTTGAGTTTGAAGTAATAAAGATGAAATAACAAAGTCTGCTTCATATGTTTTGAACCCAGACTGGACTCCATAAAAGCTTGCAGTAATAGTCCTCTTCCACAGCACGGACTCCTTACTTTTGACAGCCAAGACGACAATTTATGCAGTCGAGGTGCATAAACAAGCCTGCAAAGTCATTTCTGATGCAAAAGAAATTAAAATGTAGAGCCTCAAAGTGCTGATTGATCCAGGGAATAGAAAACAGCAACGAATTTGGCTGACTGTGCAAGACACTGGGTTTAAACAACACTTCAAGTCGGTTTAATGAACATTTCAAGACATCACAACCACCACCGCTGAACAGCAGGAGCTCTGCAAGCAATAGGAATCTGTTAAAACTATTTATATCCTACCTGTAAACTGACAATATAATCACAATCTTATTTTGCATTGACTTTCATTATAAAGACAGCATCAGCATGGAAGGGTCTGATGGGTCACTGGATGTTCCATGTTCCAGAAATCTTAAGAATCAAAGAGAAAAGAATCTTTCTACCCTCCCTCCCCCAAAATATTGTTTTCATTTTAAAGTGGGTTATTATGTCTTCTGCATAGTCAGATGTAATTTAGGTTGCTATTAATACACTGCCTTTGGTGTGCATCATGTTTTACAGACAAGGAGCCAGCCCCAAGGAATTTATTATCTGATTTAGACAGATAACTGACCATACAAATACAATACAGACAAGAAAGGGAAAGACACACACAGAAAAGAAGTAAGAGAAGGGGCAAAAACCAAGAGGATAGGGAAGCTGTATTAAGATACTGATGTGTATATTGATAAATCCTAAAGCATCAAAGTAACCTTATAAACTGGTGGCATTACCAAATCCACTAATAACTTACAACAAAATTATTACAAATACTGCTCAGTAGGATCATTATTGTGAAGGAAGAACTGCCATTATGCACTCTATATTCCAGGAGATTAACAAATCCAACCCTTTTTATTAGCATCAGCAAGACATTTAACACCCAAATTGCCAAGCTGGATACAAAAACTTACTTCTGGATCTCCTACCTTTGATTGCCTCTAGATCTCTATGGTTCATAATTGCTGCATTTATGTTAATTAGTGCAGAGACCTTTCTAATACTGTGTGTTTAAAACCAGTGTTTACAAGCTTAACAGCTGTGAACAGTCTCCCTCTTCCTACACACCAAGCACCCTGTGTCATCTTAAATCCCACTTTCCACCTAGCTTCCCAGAGCTGATTGAATACAACCTGTCTTGCTCTTGTCCATGTCCTTTAACTTTTTTGGTCCTGTAACTACTCAATTTAAATTGAAAGCTCCACAGAGCAGGGACTTTTCTAACTAGCTGTTTTGTACATCACTGTTGGTATTACTATAGTGAAGAAAAAGCAGAGTTTTGTTTTCCTTTTGTATGAACTCAGGCCAATCATGGTTTCAAAATGCAGCTGGAGAAATTGACACAATCTTCTTTTCACTCAAAACCCCACAATAGATTGACAAAGTGAAAAATATGTAGTGCCAACACATCACCCTCTCCCGTAGGTTAACTTTACGTTTGGTCCTATGTTTATTCATCATGATGTAGAATGCAGCTGCCACTTCTAGTGTGACACCCTATATCATCTGCACACCATCATGTCCATCCCAGAAGAGTTGTGCTCAGAACACACAATTTCACTGGCAGGAATGGCATATCTATGCTTGGACAGTCAGATACCACTAAGGCATGACATGTCATTTTGGATGGAGGTTCTAGTTCTTGAGGAAGGGAGTGTACATTTGGCTGTGTTTCAGGGTCACCAATTTCCTAGTAGCAGATTGGCACTGACTTTTTGATAATGATCTATCATAATAGTCAATAAATCTTCTTTGGAGGGCTGTGGCAGGACCCAGCTACCGTAAAGGAATTTTTCTTCTGACTATGAGGATTCTATTCCTTCTGGGTGTTTCCTGGCAGCAAGTACCCCAACGTAAACTATTTGGATTTGACTGGGGGCATGAGAACTGATATTATATATTACCACTTGTGAACAGACACATTTTAGACTGGACTGAAAGTTAAAAGAGGAATAACAAGGGATTATCTTACTCACCAATCACAACAAATATATTAAACCGATTTATAATATCGTTTTTCTTCCCTTGCTTATAAATTCCCAGTACTACAGTAATTGTGATTAAATGCCAGCATGATCTCTCCAAGCCCAGTTGCTCTTGATGTCATGCTGCTTATTTTGAGATGCCACAAGCATTTTCATGAGCACAGATTGTGTTGTTACGAACAGAAGATTACAACTTTGTGGCAGGATGCTGCAGGAAAGTGCACTGCACAGGGTGGGAGCACTTCTAAATATTACCAAGAAAAAGAAAGAGCCCATGTAAGCAAGGAACAAGCATTCATCAGATATAGGATAGATATGACTATGAAACTTCTGGTGCTGAGCTCCAAGAATGTGGTTAAGGCAGATTTGCAGCCTATGTAAAATACCAAAGCCAATGCTTCCTATTGTGATATATATTGCTGCAAAAAACCCTGAAATAGCTGCCGCACGATGTCACTATATACGCACACACACTCATAAATCATCCCAAATGGCATTACACAGAGTATATCCTGGATCCCAGTCAGTTGCCTATACATTATCTCCTGCAGAGGCTGAAGCACAGAAATTCAGTCTGCACAATTTCAAGTCATGGGAGGGTCTCCTATGCTGCTTACTCCTCTAACAAAGAATGGTGGAAAAGCCCCATGTTTTAAGTAAGGATGTGCATTATTTAAATATGCTTAATGTGCACTTGTCATTGAATCATACATCAGCTCCAAATGCAGCAGCGCCGAGTACCCAATCTGGCTTCAGGATGACCACTACCTCAGACTGGATGCCCTAACCTCCCACGCTGGTTTGACTGATATGCTGCTTGTTGCAGAGACTTCTCTGGCTAAGGCATTAAAGAAAAAATACACCGCTTTCCAGGGTATCTTCCCATACAAACAGAAAAGAGTCTTTCACCCAGTCTCAGGCGAGGCCTAACCCCTTTTCCCTGAGGATTGTTGCCTCTCTTCAGCCCATCTTTAGGTCTTTTGAGTCTTTCTCTGCTCTCTAACCACCAACAATTCCCAGAATTTCCTACCTGAAGTTGTTGGGATTGAAAGTTTTATTCTTTTTATATTTGTATTTTAGGATTAATAATGTAGTAATGTAAGGTAACATATTAACACATTTAACATTTTATGAAAACCCATTAGAGGAGGTTTTGGAACAAATAGAAAAACTTAATGTTAACAAATCTCCAGGACGGGATGGCATTCATCCAAGGGTTCTAAAAGAACTCAAATGGGAAATTGCTGAACTATTATCTGTGGTTTGTAACCTATCCCTTAAATCGGCTTCCGTACCTAATGACTGGAAGGTAGCCAATGTGACACCAATATTTAAAAAGGGCTCTAGAGGCAATCCGGGCAATTACAGACCGGTAAGTCTAACTTCGGTACCGGGCAAATTAGTCGAAACAATAGTAAAGTATAAAATTGTGAAGCATGTAGAAGAACATAATTTGTTGGACAAAAGTCAACATGGTTTCTGTAAAGGGAAATCCTGTCTTACTAATCTATTAGAGTTCTTTGAAGGGGTTAACAAACATGCGGACAAGGGGGATCCAGTAGATATAGTATACTTAGATTTTCAGAAAGCCTTCGACAAGGTCCCTCACCAAAGGCTCTTGTGTAAATTACATGGCCATGGGATAAGAGGGAAGGTCCTTTCTTGGATTGAGAACTGGTTAAAAGACAGGAAACAAAGGGTAGAAATAAATGGTAAATTTTCAGAATGGAGAGGGGTAACTAGTGGTGTCCCCCAAGGGTCGGTCCTGGGACCAATCCTGTTCAACTTATTCATAAATGATCTGGAGAAAGGGGTAAGCAGTGAGGTGGTAAAGTTTGCAGATGATACCAAACTGTTTAGGATAGTCAAGACAGAAGCAGACTGTGAGGAACTCCAAGAAGATCTCACCAAACTGAGTGATTGGGCAACAAAATGGCAAATGAAATTTAATGTGGATAAGTGTAAAGTAATGCACATCGGGAAAAATAACCCCAACTATACGTACAGTATGATGGGGGCTAATTTGGCTATGACAAATCAGGAAAGGGATCTTGGAGTTATCGTGGACAGTTCTCTGAAAACTTCCACGCAGTGTGCAGCGGCGGTCAAAAAGGCAAATAGGATGCTAGGAATTATTAAGAAAGGGATAGAAAATAAGACCCAGAATATCTTACTGCCCCTGTATAAAACTATGGTACGCCCACATCTTGAATACTGTGTACAGATGTGGTCTCCTCACCTCAAAAAAGATATTTTGGCCTTGGAAAGGGTTCAGAAAAGGGCAACTAAAATGATTAGGGGTTTGGAACGGGTCCCATATGAGGAGAGGTTAAAGCGACTGGGACTTTTCAGTTTAGAAAAGAGGAGACTGAGGGGGGATATGATAGAGGTATATA
Organism: Pelochelys cantorii; assembly: GCA_032595735.1. Taxonomy (NCBI): domain Eukaryota; kingdom Metazoa; phylum Chordata; order Testudines; family Trionychidae; genus Pelochelys; species Pelochelys cantorii. The sequence continues at coordinate 56,437,347 of CM064329.1, read as the reverse complement.
AAATCATGAGTGGTGTGGAGAGGGCCGATAAAGAAAAGTTATTTATTAGTTCCCTAAATAGAAGAACTAGAGAACACCAAATGAAATTAATGGGTAGCAGGTTTAAAACTAATAAAAGAAAGTTCTTCTTCACACAGCGCATAGTCAGCCTGTGGAACTCCTTGCCAGAGGAGGCTGTGAAGGCTAGGACTATAATAGAGTTTAAAGAGAAGCTAGATAATTTCATGGAGGTTAGGTCCATAAAAGGCTATTAGCCAGGGGATAAAATGGTGTCCTTGGCCTCTGTTTGTCAGAGGCTGGAGAGGGATGGCAGGAGACAAATCGCTTGATCATTGTCTTCGGTCCATCCTCTCCAGGGCACCTGGTGCTGGCCACTGTCGGCAGACAGGATACTGGGCTAGATGGACCTTTGGTCTGACCCAGTACAGCCGTTCTTATGTTCTTATGTTCTTATGTAAATTAAGCCCTTTAGTAACATATATATTTCTTTGTGTTAATGTTTAGTAAGCTTAGTAAGTAAAGAGATAGAGTTTTGATATTGTGTCTATGTTAATGAGATTAGAAATATTGAAGGCCCGGGCCTTCGATGTGAATTGTTTTGATTTTGCTTTTTTTTTAAATAAACCACTGCTATTTACCTTTGAAGGATTCTGTGAGAAAGACTGTTTGTGTGAATGAGAAATATATCGTCATAAAGATAAAGGCGTGAAAGCCACCGTAAGAGCCAGATTGCCAAGAAAGGAGGGGGCAATGCGGGTGAAGACAGACTGCGAAAGACAGACTGCGAAGAGACATATCCGCGTCAGAGGAACCATCAGTGTATGCCCATGGTCAAGGATTGATCAGATTGGCAGACTGACAACTCTAAAGTGGAGCGAGCACCCTCAAAAGACAATTAATTACAGGATGAGCTTCTCGGAGATGTTTGGAATGTCAACATCAAAAGATAACAGTAACCGGTCACAGACTGACACAGCGAAATCCATAGAGGAAAGGATTATAAAAGCAGAGTGCTTTGCTATGGAACTTTGGGTTTGTCTTGCCACTAACTCCAGGAGCATCGGATCGTGCGACTGACATAGCCCGGCTCCCCCTCTGTGATCGATCTGGCTGGCCACTAGATTGATCCAGACTCTAGCCTGGTAACTATAACATCATCTGGCAGGACTGTGTGTGTGTATGGTGTTTGTGTGTGTGAATGACTGAAAAGCATATGAAACTGTTATATTCTCAATAAATGAGGCGTACTGCCTTTTCCCCTATAAAAGATCTCGTGTGCTTCGTTTCAGCGTAACAAAGTCTCTTTTTCTCTCCATCAAGTGCTCCATAGGTGTAAGAATTTAAGACTGGCTATCCTGAGTCAAACCAATGATCTTGTAGCCTGTCTCTTATAGTGACCAACAACAGATACTTCTGGCAGTTGGCTGTTTAGCCAGAGCATAGGGTTGTGTTCCTGATTAGCTTGGCTAACAGCCATTGATGAACCTATCTTCCATTAACTTAATACTTAGGGCCCTACTAATTTCACAGACATGAAAAATGTGTCACAGACCATGAAATAAGCCCTTCCCTGTGAAATCTTTTTCCTAGGAGCACCCCATCAAAGGGGTCTTCCTAGCTCTGACTGGGCAGTGGAAGGACAGGTCTTGTCCCTCCCCTGTAAATTGCTCTGACAGTGGGAGGACAGGCAGACCTGCTGCAGGATTCTGTCTGAGACTGGGCAGAAGCCTGAGGCTCCTACAGCTGGAGGAGACTTGTAGAACTGGATCGTATCTTCCTGTGCTGTTGCGAGTGCCCCATCGAAGTGGGTTTTCCTGCCCTGAGTGGGCAGTGGAGGGACATGACTTGTCCATCTCCTGCATAGCTGCTGGGGATGAGAAGAGACCAGACAGTCCCACCCTGGGGTGCCTAACCCGTTGCAGGACAATGTCTAGGACTGAGCAGGAGCCTGAGGTTCCTGCAGCTAAGTGTGGGACAGGAGGTGCAGCACTTTCAAATGCCTGTGCAGAGAAAGAGTGCAAGTATTGTTCCTCCCAAGCTGGTTGTGACTAGCAACAAGGAGCCCCTAGCTGAGGTGCTCTCAGCTGCACACAAGAGATCAGACCCACTTCTACCTCTTGGAACCTCCTGCAGTTGCTCCCTTCAGTGTCCAGCTTTGAAGGCAGCACAGAGTGAGGGTGGCAATCCCTTGACCTCCCTACAACAGATTTGTGACACCCACCCCGAATCTTCTTTTGGGTCAGGTATCCTGTGGTTACAATACTGTGAAATTTAAGGTTTAAAAGCTGAAAACATGAAATTTGCCAATTTTCAAATCTTATAGCCATGAAATTGGCCATAATGGACCAGGAATTCATCTGCAAATATCTGGAAGAAAATAAGGTGATAGGTAACAGCCAGCATGGATTTGTAAAGAACAAATCATGTCAAACCAATCTGATAGCTTTCTTTGATAGGATAACAAGTCTTGTGCATAAGGGAGAAGTGGTGGACATGGTATACCTAGACTTTAGTAAGGCATTTGACACAGTCTCACATGATCTTCTTATCAATAAACTAGGCAAATACAACTTAGATGGGGCTACTATAAGGTGGGTGCATAACTGGCTGGATAACCATTCTCAGAAAGTAGTTATTAATAGTTCACAGGCATGCTGGAAGGGCATAACAAGTGGGGTTCTGCAGAGATCTGTTTTGGGACCGGTTCTGTTCAATATCTTCATCAACAATTTAGATATTGGCATAAAAAGTACACGTATTAAGTTTGCAGATGATACCAAGCTGGGAGGGGTTGCAAGTGCTTTGGAGGACAGGGTCATCATTCAAAATGACCTGGATAAACTGGAGAAATCGTCTGAGGTAAACAGGATGAAGTTTAATAAGGACAAATGTAAAGTACTCCACTAAGGAAGGAACAATCAATCAGTTTCACACAGACAGAATGGGAAGTGATTGTCTTGGAAGGAGAACTGCAGAAAGGTATCTAGGGGTTATAGTGGACCACAAGTTAAACATGAGTCAACAGTGAGACATTGTTGAAAAAAAAGCAAATATGATTCTGAGATGCATTAACAGAAGTGTTGTGAGCAAGACATGAGAAGTCATTCTTCTGCTCTACTCTGCACTGATTAGGACTCAATTGTAGTATTGTGTCAAGTTCTGGATACCACATTTGAAGAAAGATGTGGAGAAATTGGCAAAAGTCCAGAGAAGAGTAACAAGAATGATTAAAGGTCTAGAGAACATGAGCTATGAGGGAAGACTGAAAGAATTGGGCTTGTTTAGTTTGGAAAGGAGAAGACTGAGGGGGGACATGATAGCGGTTTTCAGGTATCTAAAAGGGTGTCACAAGGATGAGGGAGACAAATTGTTCTCTTTGACCTCTGATGATAGGGCAAGAAGCAATGGGCTTAAACTGCATCAAGGGAGGTTTAGCTTGGACATTAGAAAGAACTTCCTAACTGTCAGGGTGGTTAAACATTGGACTAAATTGCCTAGGGAGGTTGTGGAATCTGCATGTCTGGAGATAGTTAAAAGCAGGTTAGATGGACATCTATCAAGGTGCTTTGGTTCTGCCATGAGGGCAGGGGACTGGACTGGATGACCTTTCAAGGTACCTTCCAGTTCTAGGATTCTATGAATTTGGTAGGGACCTACTAATACCATTTTCAACCTATTTATACTTCTGCATGTTATGTAAACAGTACTTCCTTCTGTTTGTTTTAAACCTTCAATGGGCAATCCTGAGTCCTTGTGCTATGTGAAAGGACAAATAACACCTCTTTATTCACTTTCTCTACACCATTCGTGATTTAAGATGAAATAGTGAACTGCAGCCAATGGGACCTGCAAGGCTCTGTGTCTATGGACACTTAGATAAACAAAATGTCATGGGTCCACCAGCAGTTTACACCGTTAGGCCCGCAACCAAACTCTGAAATCCACTGATCTAGGATAGTCTCAGTGGTGGCAGATGATGGAACAAGAAGCAATAGTCTCAAACTGCAGTCGGGGTTGGATATTAGAAAAGCCTATTTCACCAGGAGGGTGGCAAGGGTGCCATTTCAGAAGGGTAGGGGGGCAGCAGCCATGCGCTCCGGGACGCAGCTAGCTTTTCATCCCGTTCCCTGGACGCTAAAGGAGTGATGGGAAGTGCTTGCATTCCGTGCATGTGTGTCACACCTGGCTGGTGAAGGGAGCTCACCCCCTACACTCCCAAAATGGTGCCCTGGGAAGGTGGTAAAGCACTGGAATGGGTTGCCTCGGGAGTTGGTGGTATAATCTCCATATTTAGAGGTTTTTAAGGCCAGACTTGACAAAGCCCTGGATGGAACGATTTAGCTGGGCTTGGTCCTGCTATGAACAGGGGGTTGGACTAGATGACCTCTTGTGAACTTTTCCAACTCTAATCTTCTTTAATACTTTCTATCCCTTTCTGAATGGATCCTAATGCGTGTAGCTTTTTTGACTGTGGCTGCTCAATGAGCAGATGTTTTTAGAGAACTAACCACAATGACTTCACAATTTCTTTCTTAAATCATAACATCGAATTTAGAACCCATCATTTGGTACACACAATTGTGATTGTTTGCTGAAGTGCATTACTTTGCATTTATCAATGCTGAATTTCATCTGCCATTTTGTTGCCCTGTCACCTTGTTTAGTAAGATCCCTTTGTAACTCTTTGCAGTCCACTTTGGACTTAACAGTCTTGAGTAATTTTCTATCATCTGTAAATTTTGCCAATTCACTTTTCACCTATTTGTTCCAGATCATTTATGAACAAGTCCCAGTACTGAGCCTTGGGACACCCTGCTATTTCTCTCTCTCCATCCCAGAGGCCTGATTCATCCACATGATCTGTGTTGCATAACTCTGCTCATTTTCTCTAGATGTAGAGGTGAGCAAGCTCTGTTACAGTCTGTGCCAGGCTCATCTCCCCTGAAAGGCCAATCATCTTGTGACTCTTGGTTTCAGCAAGAGACTCTAGAAAGCATAACAGGGCTGCTGAGCACAAGCATCAACCCCCCAAAACTTTGCCAACAAGAGCTGATAACTGTGGGTCATGAGCTTTAGGAGAGGAGCAGCATTTGTTTCTTGCCTACCAGTCACCACTGAAAACATGACTAGTGCACGCAGGTAGAACGTTTGTTCCCCCTGCTAATGCCCACTTGCCTGAGTATTAACCATAAGGCCTGCATGTCAGCTACGTCCACCCAGCACCCTGAATGTGTTTCAGCCCAAACTGCCAGTTCTACTTACCAGTCTTTTTGGATGAGCAGCTTTGGAAGGCAGGTGATGATTCCACTTTGTAAAGAACAGAAAAGGGGAAAGATAGCAAGAAGACAGAGGGGCTGCGTCTAGACTGGCATGATTTTGCGCAAAAGCAGCCGCTTTTGTGCAAGAACTTGCCAGCTGTCTACACTGGCCGCTTGAATTTGCGCAAGAGCACTGACGTTCTTATGTAAGAAATCAGTGCTTCTTGCGCAAATACTTTGACACTGCCGTTCGGGCAAAAGTCCTTTTGCGCAAAAGCTTTTGCGCAAAAGGGCCAGTGTAGACAGCTCAGATTTGTTTTGCGCAAAAAAGCCCCGATCGCGAAAATGGCGATCGGGGCTTTCTTGCGCAAAACCGCATCTAGATTGGCACGGACGCTTTTGCGCAAAAAGTGCTTTTGCGCAAAAGTGTCCGTGCCAATCTAGACGCTCTCTTGCGCAAATACTTTTAACGGAAAAGCTTTTCTGTTAAAAGCTTTGCGCAAAATCATGCCAGTCTAGACGTAGCCAGGGAGTCGGGGTTGTAAGGTTTCCTAAGCTAAAAATTAATTCACTTTGTTTGTGAAAGCGGGGAAGAAATTAAACATTACATGGAGGATCCTCCCAGTGTGATCACTGAGTTGTTCAGTTAGGGAAAGGGAGCCCCACTCACTTATGAATACAATTTTTGAGGCTTCAAACTTGGGAATGTTGGTCTTGGCCATCTATCTGGACTTCTCTCTCCACCACCACACTTCCTTAGTTCTCACCACTACTGCCTGTCATTCAGCTATCTTCCTCAGACTCACTACCTTCACCGCTCTATAGCTGCTTGAAATCTCTCTCCACTTCTTCCCTAGTTAGTTTGTATCTCTCCCTTGAATCTCCCTCTTACTGTTATATTATCTTACTTCACTGTGGTCCCACATGTCTAATTTTAAAGAGGCCTGGGAAATTATCTAGGAAAATCTTGGAGTTAGTTTATGTACACAAGTCTCCTGCAGTAACCAATCTTGAATGATGATGCACCCTAAGTGGTACTCATGCATCACAAGTTGCAGGACCTCAAGTTAATGGGGAAACTATTTCCATACACACTGTGTCACTATCACTTTCCCCCTTCATTTTCTTCTGAACATGCAATGGGGAACAGAGACCTATTTGACTGACTTTGTGAATTCCATCTTCAAATTCTTGACTCATTTGTGTAGACATTCCAGTATTCAGCTGCAGTCGCTGCAGGGAAGTACAGAGTTGTACTCAATTCTGTATTATTAAATACAAATATATAAACATTGCCATTGGTCATAATGTGACTATAGCATTGAAACGCAATTGTCTCTGTGCTAAAAAGTGATGAGTGTTTTAACAACCAGACACAAGGGACTGAGTGAAGGATGCAGCTGGAGTCTCATTTCCCCATTTCCTTCTTTTTATCAGTTTAAACTCTTAGGAAACTAACCTGTTTCCTAGTGGAAAATCTTTTAGTTTCCCATATTTTTCCAGGGGTCTCATGAGAGCTGCTGAAAGGTTGGAGAGATTTTCTGACAGCATGGCGGTAGGACATGCGTCTGACTGGTTTCTTTACTGCTGGAAACCTTCCTCAATCCCCAAACTTGCATACAATTTATTTCCCCAATTGCTGGTTCTTAACCTGATTACAGGACTTTAAATCAATTGGGAACAGATACAATTGCAAACAGCTCAAAGAAGAAAGTGGGTGAGAGTGGGTAAAACCAGGAAGGGTACCATCTCAGTGAGTAGGCAAGTGAGGAGATAGTGAAAGGGCAGGCAGGCTTGCAGGACACAGATAAAGTCCAGTTCATTCATCACTTCTTGAAGGATTAAGTCAAAAGAAACACTTACCTATAACTATGGGACTTCAAAACGTGCTGTACACATATATATTCCATTGTAAGTGCATGAATGCTCAATGCACTCAAGCTGAAGATTTTTGGATTATTTGTATTCATTGCGGTGGTGTTTGTTCCAAGTGTCTTTATGCTTCAAACCAAACGCATAAAGGACAGGGCCACTGCAAGTGACTTTGCTACCAGAAAACTAATAATAGACTCTGTATTAACAGGGATCAAGGGTGGGTTGTGGAATATCTGTGTGTGCAATACATCTTGAAAAATCAGTTATTGTACAGTTAAATAACCATTTCTCTGAGTGCTTGGACGCATATATATTCTACTGTTGAAAATTCCCAAGCAGTACTCGGTTGTCGGTAGAAACTAGGGGCATGTCTACACTACAGGGGAAAAAAATTAATCTAAGCTACGCAATTTGAGTTATGTTAGTAGTGTAACTCAAGTTGGCATAGCTTAGATCTGCTTACATTGGGTCACACTGCACTGCATCAATGGGAGAAATTCTCCCATCAACATGTTCTGGTGGAGTACGGGCATCAACATCCAAGCAATCGGCAGGCGATATATTGGGTCTTCACTAGATCCTTTAAAATTGCCCCTGGGTGGATCGATCACCTCAGCATTGATGTACCTGGTAGTGAAGACAAGCCCTTGGAGTCTACTTAAAATAGTGACTGTAGAACTCTTTCCAAAAAAAAGTTTTCATTGACTTTGGATATTTCTGTTATGTCATATTAATGAGCAAACATGTACCAAGGATCATATTGTTGCTTGAAAATATCCATGATTGGAATATGTCTCCGGAAAGACTCTACAGTAACCTGAGCCCTAGTAAAATGTGTGATAATTCTTTCTGGGGATATCACAATTGCTAAGTCATAGCAAGTCCTGACACACGAGGAGCCCTAGTTAGTATTTTTTTGCTGAAATAGCCTGCCCTCTACTCCTTTCAGCATAAGCCACAAAGATTCTAAAAGAATCTGAATTGCTTTGTTGTCAATATAAATGTGAGAGCACTCTGCTGACATCCGATGTATGTATCCTCTCCCCAACCTTGTGAGGATGTGATTTCAGAAAGAATCAGTATATGTATTATTTGATTTAGATTAACTCCAACACCACTTTTGTCAGGCAATTCACCTGAGGCCTTAAAAAACAACAACCTTACTTTTACAGAAAATCATGTATGTTCCAACAACAAAGCTCGTAACTTTCCCACTCTCCTGGCAGATGTTATGCAATTAGAAAGACTGTGTTAATTGACAAGAGAAAAAAGAGAGTAAGAGGCTAACAGCTCAAAAGGTGATCTCCTGAGTCCTGAAAAAGCAAAGCTAAGGTCCTGAGGAGGAACGGTTTCTTTTGTTATACCTTTCATCAATCTCCCCAGCATAGGATGAGAAGACACAGACTGTTCTTGCACAGGAGTATGAATGGCAGAAATGGCTGAGGTGAACTTTTAAATGAGCCTATTGAGGGCCTATTTTTTTAAGCTCCAGTAAGTATTTTCAGATATCTTGGACCTGACCTTTGACTAGAGAGAGCAGATGATGCTGGGCCCAAATGGAAAAATCTTTTCCATTTAACCAGATAACTAGATCTATTCAAGTCTTTCCTACTCTAATTAGAATGTTTTAGATGCTTTCAGAACAGACTCCCTAATACAGACAACTCACTCCAGAATAACAAGACACAACAGGAGAAAGACACAAAACGGGCAGAAGAGCAATAATTGGACAGCTATCTTAAAGTAGTAGATAAACCAGGCTGCGAGACAGGATACCTGGGTTCTATTCCCAGTTTTGCTACTGACTGGGACTTTGGGTACATGTGTAAAAGTGAGATAATAAATCACCTATCTATCTAAAATCTAAATAAACATCTAGGCACCAACCTGAAACAAATGAGAATTAATTCATTGTTTGCAAAGTATTTGAGTGCTTCAGGAGGAAGGTGGAAGAAAGAAAGGCAGAGGATTATATTATACTTTGTGCAGCTAGCCTGCTTTTAAGAAAGTTTAAGGTGTGGGGGTTGCTTCTAAGCTTGGAATTTGTACATTCAGTTTCTACAGTTCAAATATATGAACTAAAGGATAAGCCACTCAGAGGGGAAATTTATAATGGAAAAGTAGAGTGGCAAATACTGTATGTATAGCAATTCTGTCGGGCCCCACTAAATGCACAGAAAGTTCTCTAAGAAGGATCTTAAGAACAGAAACAATAAGTGATATTCAAGGTAAATACCTGTAACTACTGTACTCAAGGCTGAACTTTCACTTTCAAGTAACACATGGAAAGATCATATTAGCTGCAAGCATCATTGTTGAAGTTCTGAGAGAAATGTTTGGTCAACAGTAGGGCCCAACAGAGAAAAGCACTTTCACTGTAGCTAGTGTCATGTGATAGATTTAAATGCCCCGCATTAATAAACCACTTTATAAAACCACTTTCTTTTTAGATAGAAGGGCTTTCCCATACTTGGGGAAGTGGAAAAAAGTAGACTTCCAATGTTAAATAACTGATTCCATGAGTACTGGTTCCAGAATGAAATCTATTTACAACAGTAAGTCAGGATTCCTGTCTATTCTGCATGTCATTAGGAGAATGCAATTAAAAATAGCTATGATAAACTTGAGAGCAATAATTTCACCATGACTTACTACATGCTCCCTTCAAAGAGCCGCTTTACCTTCCCAGCCCAAGCCTTTTGCTTCAAACTTTTATAGCTATATAAAAGCTGCTTTGATAGGACACTAAGCAGTGCCATTTGGTGTGCAAGTTAAACAGGATTCAGAATTTGCTGTACAGTTAGCATTGCACAGAGCAACAATCAACAAGAAATGTTGCTAAACCCCAGTATGTGTCTCATATAAAGATGATGGATGAAGACATACTTCATGCAAAGAGGAAGCTCTCATCACTGGAATATGGCACCTTTGATCTGGCACGAAATCTGTATCTTCACAGCAGGCAGTATGATCTAGCAGTCAGAACAGGGGATGGAATACTGGGATTTCTGGGTTCTATTCCTAGCTTTGCCACTTACTCATTTTGTGTCTTTGGACAAACCTTTTAGATTCTCCATGCTTCAGTTTCCTCACCTGTAAAATGGAATAGTATTCTCCAGCTTCTCAAGGTCATGAGCACTAAATTAATACTTATACAAGGATTCACAGAAATAAAAAGTATTTATATGCTTGTCAGAGGCCATCCCAAACCACCTGACCTAGAAAGAAAAGTCATTCAACCATATTTCACCATGACAAATGTAGATTCTTAGTCTGCATACTTTATATACTGTGTCATTTAACCATTTGAAATCACACCCCTGCCTTCCTCCTGGCTTATTACTGGCCATTCTGTGATATCTACAGCATATAAAGTAGTATTGTCATGGTGGCAATAACAACATATACAAAATTACAATCTCAGAATTTTCACTGGAAAAGTGAAACTATTTAGAATATTTTATCATGGGAAAACGTAATGAGATTTTTTTCCTTTAAGTCTGTAAACTGGAAGCTTATGAAAGTGAAAAATTAATAACCTACACATGCAAATCACCACCACAATATTGAGTTGCGAGGCTCATCTTTAATACAGCCCTGAGAGCCCCACTGTGCTTGGGCAATTCGTCCATCAACTTGCAGCACTGTCATGCCGATTATGGCAAATATGCAGAAGCAGGCCAGGCAGCAATTCAAGTCTATCTCTATGCCACTGATGCTCCATCTCTGTGGATCTTGAGATGCTCAACACAACAAAGATGAGTTAAAGAGGAAATTTCAAAAAGCCTCAGGAAGAAAGGATGACAGTTCTATAAAGAGCAGTTCCCTGGACAGTAATTTTCTCTATTTTGTTTGCTATTACTGCAGGTCCTTCTGTTCTGAAGAGCTTTTGTCCTAATAGGCCAGTGTTTCCTCCATATGTGTTACTCATTGGTTGCTACTTATGTAATTATATTAATTCCGGAAATATCTCAAAGTGTTACTTTAGAAAAAGATTACAAAATGAACAACCCAACAGAAGCCTATGACAACACAATCTGTTGCCATAGAAGTGACTGACAGGCCAAACATGAATTCTGTATCAACAAGAATTCATGGACGGGAAGAGAAAGATTCCCTTATTTAGGCAACACATAACTAGTGAAGATATGAAGTTACTCAAGACACGGCTCAATAAACTGCATCCAAAGAAAGGATTTTACAATTTCCCTTCATTCACAGGAAGAAAGTTCATCTCATGAATTACCAGGCTTATTCATGAGAGAAAAATCCAGTTCTCTTTCATAGAGAAGGAAAGGGGTGAAGACTCAGGTCCATGGCAGATGGATACCAGAAGAGTAACAGTTATTTACTACACAACAGAAAACGGGCCACTAATCCTAGTAGGTGATGACGTTGCTTTAACATTAAACACAATTGTACCTGACTAGCAACCAATACCAAGCCCATACCTATAACATTTGGTAAAAGTGCTGGATTGGAGTTTTTCTCTCAATTTGCATGTATAAACTAACTCCGGACCACTGCACAAGAGCACTAACACAATGGCTGTTGCATTCACTGAATGACCGAAGCCTCTAATATGGACGACTCCTAACACCCTAATGTCTAGCAAGCTGGTAAACCCAGCATTGCTCTGACATCCCTCCTCATTTCAGAATAGGTTTGCAACTTTTCCCACTATCACAATAGCTTTACACATTTCTCTTTAGCCTTACTATTCAGACCTTCTGATGGATCAGTTACCTATTGTAATGGCAAGTGCTATGTGTACCTAATCTCATTGATCATCCAGGAAGAAGCTCCAGTATGTACACATTAGGGGATGAGAAACAAGGAAAGGCTGACCCTTAATAACTAAGCTTCCTGTATAGTGAGAGCTGCTTTCAGTCTGAATGAGGGATTGAGATATTCAAAGACATCTAAGGGTATGTCTACACTACAGCACTAATTCGAACTAACTTAATTCGAATTAGTTAATTCGAACTAAGCTAATTCGAACTAGTGCATCTAGACCTAAAAACTAATTCGAATTAGCATTTTGCTAATTTGAACTAGCATGTCCACATTGAGTGGACCCTGAACTGAAGTTAAGGTTGGCCAGGACCAGTGCCAGCAGGGCATCAGGTTAGGGCTTAGAGCGTGGAGCTGCTGCCTCAGGCTAGCCGAGGGCTGTGCTTAAAGGGACCCGACCCCCACCCTGGACAGACAGTGCTCAGGGTTCCCCGCTTGCTTGTCTACCTCGATGAGGGACAGCAAAGCAGTCCTGACTTGGAGTGCCCTGAGTGCCCAGGTTTGGCACATCAGAGCACTCGGCCATCAGCCCGGCTGCACTTGCCGCAGGCTGCCATCCAGGGGGGGCCATTCGGGGGGCTGTCAGGATCCAGGAGGCCCTGCAGGAGAGCTTCCACCCCAGTCCTCCCCATCGGGGGCTCGTGCCCCATTCCTCCCTCACCTCCTTCCATTTACCCTTCCCTAGCCCCCCTTCCTGATGTAAAAAATAAAGGACACGTGTTCAAAAATAGAAACTCTATTTAACAAAACTGGGGGTGGGGGGATTAACCTCTGGGGAGACTGGAAAAAGGAGGTGGGAGAGGGGAAGAGAGAGGGTGGGAGAGGGGAGGTGAAAACCTGGGAGGAGGGAGCTGGAAGGGGGAAGCCAGGGGAAGAAGGAGGAGGGGAAGTATAAAACTATGGTACGCCATATCTTCAGTATTGTGTAGAGATGTGGTCTCCTCACCTCAAAAAAGATATTTTGGCCTTGGAAAGGGTTCAGAAAAGGATAACTAAAATGATTAGGGGTTTGGAACAGGTCCCATATGAAGAGAGGCTAAAGAGACTGGGACTTTTCAGCTTAGAAAAGAGGAGACTGAGGGGGGATATGATAGAGGTCTATAAAATCATGAGTGGCGTGGAGAGGGTGCATAAAGAAAAGTTCTTCATTAGTTCCCATAATAGAAGAACTAGAGGACACCAAATGAAATGAATGGGTAGCAGGCTTCAAACTAATAAAAGAAAGTTCTTCTTCACAAAGCAAATAGTCAACCTGTGGAACTCCTTGCCACAGGAGGCTGTGAAGCCTAGAACTAGAACAGAGTTTAAAGAGAAGTTAGATAGTCATGGAGGTTGGGTCCATGGAGTGCTATTAGCCATGGGGTAGGAACGGTGTCCCTGGCCTCTGTTTGTGGAAGGCTGGAGATGGATGGCACGAGACAAATGGCTTGGTCATTGTCTTCGGTCCATCCCCTCTGGGGTACCTGGTGTTGGCTGCTGTCGGCAGACAGGCTACTGGGCTAGATGGACCTTTGCTCTGACCCAGTACGGCCGTTCTTATGTTCTAAGCTCAGGGTCGGGGGTCTCACTGGACCAACTTGATTTTCATGCAAATCTGCTCCTGGGTTCGCATGTGGCCTTTGGTGGCCAGGCTGGCAGCTATCCTGCCCTAGACGGCCGCATTCCTGTGCCTAGTGCAGAGATTGTGGACGTTGGAGGCCTCCCCCCAAACCTCAGATGAGGTCCACGATCTCCACACTAGACCAGGCGGGCGCCCGCCTCTTGCAGCCCCGGGCAGGCTCCTGGGAGCCGCCAGCCTGGTCCTGGGAAGAGGGGGAGGGCTGGGTGGCAGCGGGTGGCTGGCTCATGCCGTGCCAGGTGCAGGGTCTGCTGGCTGGGTCTGGCAGGCTTGCACCTGGCACGGGCACCGTAGCCAGACCGTGGCCCTTTAAGGGCTCCGGGGCTGGGAGGGGGGCAGAAGAGTTTCCCTGGCTTGGCCCAGAGTGGCCACCAGGGCAAACTGGGAAGGGCTAGCCTCCAACTAGTTCGAATTAAGTGGCTACACAGCCCTTAATTCGAACTACTTAATTCGAACTAGGCGTTAGTCCTCGTAGAATGAGGTTTACCTAGTTCGAATTAAGTGCTCTGCTAGTTCGAATTAAGTTCAAACTAGCGGTTTGCGTGTGTAGCGCCTATGAAAGTTAATTCGAACTAATGGCTGTTAGTTCGAATTAACTTTGTAGTGTAGACATACCCTAAGGGATTTAGTCATGAAATGACAGGAGTTGCAATGTGAGTCATATGACCAAATTCCCTAGTCTGCTTTGACATCATCATCTGGGGCCTTTAAGGTGAGCAGCTCTTGCTATACAGTGAGCAAGACTCCCATCCTAGATAGACAGACTTGCATTAGTGGGGCTTGAGCTAGCACACTAAAAATGGTATGGAATGGATGTAGCTTGTGTTCACAAGACTGGGGGCCTAGTTAGCTTTGTGAAATTAATAGATTATTCAGTCCAGTTTCTACTGAAGAACAGTCCACTCCACAACGGACTGGTTAGCTGAAAGGCCAAGACTTGAATGGGTATGAAATTTCTATTCCTTCATTCCTTGGTGTAGATCCCTTCAGCTCAGTGTTAAAGGCATTTGCAGGGCATACTGGAGATAATTGTACCTCACTGTTGTACTTGTTCTGTCAATTCAGCACCTTGCACAAAACAGTAGAGTTACATAATTAGTTTTTTTTCCTGAAAAAGGCACAAAAAGTAGGTGCCTGGGATAATGACACAACATACACTTCAGTATCACAACTCCGTATTGAAGACAGTGATCAACAAGATGATCAGATTTTTCACCAGCACACTAACTAATTAATAGTAGAGGGAAAAAAGCAAACAAAAAAACAGATGGGATACTGCAGCCTGCCGCAAATGCTAATTTAGACAAGATTTCACACTAATAAGGTCTTCCGCAGAAGGAAAAAGAACCCCCCCCCCCCAAAGAACAGAATTTCTTCCCCCACCCCCAGTCCATAATCCCAGCTCCCACGTATACAGCAGTGTGTAGTTAAGCAGACAGCCAGGGCTGAAAATTAAGGGAGGAGATGATGAATCTGCTAATTGGTGGACACATTTGTATAATTTCTTTTCTTTCTTTTCCTATTAAAACAGCACTTAAGAATCTTCTAAGTTGCTCCCAACATAGACAGTCACATTTCCTCCCCAAGGAGCTTAGAAACTACTTTCAAAGATGACTCAATGAAGAAGCAGTAAGACAGAATCAGGAGAAGGGAAAATGAAAGGAACACCTGTAAGACTATACAGTCACTGAACAAAAACCAGAATTCAGAACACCAGAAGAAAAAAAAATTTAAATTTAAAAAATTGATTGACAAAGAAGAAATTCTGGAAGAAATGGGAACATTTTTAAATGACTTAGGTTCTAATTCCCTTATTAATATGACAGTATAAAACCTTTATAGCTATTGAAACAGATGTAGTGCAATAGCTGAATGCAGTACATTATGTAACAGAACAGATCGAATCACTTTGAATAGATCGGTATCTACTTTTCCCATTTGAGAGGATTCAGCCCCACAGAAAGTGCCTTTCCTGGGTACATTACACTTTCTTGCACAAAGTCTATGCATTGTATTATCTCCTTCTTCCCTTCCCTCCCCTAACAACTCTTCTCACTGCACAGAAGAGATTCAGAGTAATGTTTCAGCCCATAGCTACAACAAACATCTTGGCATTTTTCCCCTTCCTTTGATGCCATAAAACAGAGATGGGAACCCAGGCCAGTGAGTGGGCTACATGAGCAGCTCTCCCTCACTCAGTGGGCTGCAAGACTATTATAAGACAGTCTCTTGATATAGGATAATTTTTCTAACCGTGCTTGTGTACCTACAATTTGTAGGGTTTGCCAGTTGAACTGTAGCAGCATTTTGATTGGATGCAGAGAGAGCGCATGGCTCTCAGCGTCAATGTTGCGTGTAATCAGCACACATATCACTTCACATGCCCTTGATTTATGTGTGTGTCACTATGGTAATATCAGTTGGGGAAAAAAACCTATGCAGACAGAAATGAGCAGAATCTGGCAATCCTGTGTGTTGCAAAAAGTCTTGCGGGCCACACACAAAATTCCAATGGGCCGCAGGTTGCCCACCACTGCATGTATATATTTGATCTCTGAAACAAGGTCTGCAAATGGAGTATGTCAGGGGAAAACGGGCCCATTTTGTTCCCTTGATGGTAGGATAAACCATCAACATTATGAGCTAGAATTAAGGTGGGAAAGGACAACTGTATCAGACATCATCTTTGGTTATCATTTTGGCATAATGTGGATGAACAAATCAGCCTTGACAATCTTGTTCTGAGCATCATGAATGACATGGGGGTCTGCTGCTTCCTGATCCACACATAGGCTAAGGGATGGATGTGATGATCTGTAGCGCTTTGCCTTTCTTAGTCATTGGATGTTAATGAACTACTCAAGGAGTGAGGTATAGGCATCTAAAACCAATTTCATAAAGGATTAATGACAGCAATATCCTTCCCCCCTTTTCCTGGAGTTTCCTCATCCCCATTAATAATTTAAAATCACTCATCCTAGCAACTACACACTGAAACACAGAAACAGTGCCATGTCGGGAGCTTGGTAAGTGTTACTGTGACACATGCTAGTTACAAGATGCTTCTTTACTGTATGGGCACTCTTAGGGATTACATTTTTCTTCCCCCACATAGAATACTAGGACTGGAAGGGACCTCGAGATGTCATCTAGTCCAGTCCCCTGCCCTCATGGCAGGACCAAGTACTGAGTAGACCATCCCTGATAGACATTTATCTAACCTACTCTTAAATATCTCCAGAGATGGAGATTCCACAACCTCCCTGGGCAATTTATTCCAGTGTTTGACCACCCTGACAGTTAGGGTTGCCAGGTGTCCGGTATTGTACTGGACAGTCCAGTATTTGCGCTCTGTCTGGTAAAAAAAATCAGAAAATACTGGACATGTGCAATGTCCGGTATTTTCTGATTTTTCTGGCTGCGCACCGGACAGAAGCCTGGCATGGGCGGGGGAGCAGCTGGGAGTCCCAGCTCGGAGGCAGGGCCGCGATTGCTGCCGGGAGCCCTCAATTGGTTGAGTGTGAGGAGGAGGAGGAGGGGAAGCCTCCTCCTCACTCGTGCGTCGCCAGGAGCCTGTGCGGGACAGGCAGCAAGTGCCCAGGTCAGTCCCGCTCCCCGCCGGACAATTTGCTCACCCTCCCCCTTCCCAGCCAACCAGTTCTTCCCCACTTCCCCTCCTGATCTTCCCCAGCCAGCCCTCCTGCACTGCCCCCCAGCTCTGCTTCCTGCCTGCCCGTTCCTCTTCCTTGTCTCCCCTGGCCAGCGCCACTGCACCTCTCCCCGCCCCGCCAGCTCTGCTTCCCGCTCCCCCTTCCTCCCGGCCAGCACCGCTGCACTCCCGCCCACTCTGCTTCCCGCTCCCCCTTCCTCCCGGCCACCCTCACGGCCCCATCCTGTTTACCTCAGACCCCCCAGCTGTGCTTCCCGCCCCCCCCTTACTCCCGGCCAGCCCCGCCCCCTTCCGGCCAGTCCCCCCTCCCCCGATATTCCACGGCCAGCCCCGTTCCACCCGACCCCCCCCCCCCCACGACCAGCCCTGCTTCCAGGCCCCCCTCCCCCTTCCTGGGCAGCACCGCTCCCTTCCTGCCCCCCCAGTGAAGCGTGTTCGGGGTTTGTTTGGTTTTTTTTTAAATGATTACCTGGTAACCACTAGCAGCGATCCAGGTTCTTGGAGGTTGTTTTTTTTTGTTCAACAACTTTGGTCCCCGTGCCCTTTTTTTTCCCCTTCAACAAAATGTTTTCCTGGTGGTTTTTTTTTGTGGGGGGGGGGGGGAGGGGGGGGGAGAAGGTTCGGTATTTTTCTTTCAGCCATCTGGCAACCCTACTGACAGTTAGGAACTTTTTCCTAATGTCCAACGTAAACCTTCCTTGCTGCAGTTTAAGCCCATTGCTTCTTGCCCTATCATCAGAGGCCAAGATGAACAAGTTTTCTCCCTCCTCCTCATGACACCCTTTTAGATACCTGAAAACTGCTATCATGTGCCCCCTCAATCTTCTCTTTTCTAAACTAAACAAACCCAATTCTTTCAGCCTTCCTTCATAGGTCATGTTCTCTAGACCTTTAATCATTCTTGTTGCTCTTCTCTGGACCCTCTCCAATTTCTCCACATCTTTCTTGAAATGCGGTGCCCAAAACTGGACACAATACTCCAACTGAGGCCTAACCAGCACAGAGTAGAGCGGAAGAATGACTTCTCGTGTCCTGCTCACAACACACCTGTTAATTCATCCCAGAATCATGTTTGCTTTTTTTGCAACAGCATCACACTGCTGACTCATATTCAGCTTGTGGTCCACTATAACCCCTAGATCCCTTTCTGCCGTACTCCTTCCTAGACAGTCGCTTCCCATTCTGTATGTGTGAAACTGATTGTTCCTTCCTAAGTGGAGCACTTTGCATTTTTTTTATTAAACTTCATCCTGTTTACCTCAGACCATTTCTCCAATTTGTCCAGATCATTTTGAATTATGACCCTATCCTCCAGATTAGTCGCAACCCCTCCCAGCTTGGTATCATCTGCAAACATTAAAGACATTGAGCAAAATTCATCCATAACACCATAGAATTAAATGGAGTTACATCATGGATATTGTTGCCCATTATCCCAAAAGGCTCTGTAAAAACTTGACTTGTTTCCTGTTTTACTTAGTCAATGAGTAGAGGGAAGCTACCCTAGCTATCTTTTTTTAATTTATTTTAAGAAGAAACTTATGGGATCAAGATCTGGAAGTGTGAAATGATTTGACTGGAACTAGTGCAGTAACTTCTCAGAACATAGCATGAAGTCCTTGGCTGACTATGTGTGCAGATCAAATGCAAAGGTAACAAGCAAAGCAGTCACACACCCTGGGTGAAATCCTGGCTCTGTTGAAATTAATAGAAAAATTCTATTGATTTTAATAAGACCAGGATTTAATTCCATGCATAGAAGTGCCACACTACAATCCTCCTAAAGTTGTTTTGTCCTACCTAGAATGTCATTCAGATATTTATGCTAAGTGCAACCAGCTTCAATTTTACTAGATCAAGTTATATCCTTTTTCAAGATGACAGAGTTACTTGCATATGACGTACTCTGCATCTTCCCCCATCATTTTGCATGCTTCAATTTTAGGCTGCACTACATTTTCTAACCTTACCATATATATGTAACTGAAATATACTCTGGTTGTATTACACATGCTTTACATTTGCAAACTCACCTTGTGTAATCTGTACTAGGCCTTTCTAAAAACATAAGTTACTGGGTATGGAGGGGAAGGAGACACTAGGATGCAGCAGTCGAACCCCAAAATCATGTTAATTTACAGAAATGGCAACCTTCATGGTGATGGACTTGTGCTAACTAACAACTTGGTGCCTTTTCAGTTCTCAAACAGATGGAAATAGCCTACGTCTATTGTGCAGCATATTGAAACACTAACCTGTCCGCATGAGAAATTTGCACTTGCATCACTTTTTAAACACATTTTTGTTATACCAGCCCAAACCCCCTGCGTGAAGCTCATTTTGGTTTAAGAGTAGCTTCTTTTGGCTTAGCTCAAACCAACTTCTAATCCACTTCGGCTTAACTAAAATAAGATGGGTATTCTAGTTATGTTGGTGATTGGATATTAGGGTGCATAGGAAGACTAGATGACAGAAGAGGGGGTTCAGGGAGAGTGAGGTTGCATGGGAGAGATAATCAGGAATGCTCATAAATTATGTAAAGGCTAGGATATTCAAAGGGGCCTAAGAGAATTAGGGGTCAGACACCTTTATCTCCTTTGGAAATCCCAGGTTAAAAGAATTACCCCTCAGAGTGTGTTGCCATTTACATATCAAATTCTTCCATTAAAGAACAGAACAAAAACCTAAGCAGCCTGTACATGCATGTGTCAGCTTGTTGGGGCCAAGAAGTCAACCAGTCTGACAATCTGCATAAAACACATGCGTCAACACTAGAGAAAGAGCAACTCCACCTGAGAGCAGATTTCAGCTCTAGGTTGTAAAATGTGTTAATACATCTAAATAAAACATTTGAGGCAAGTGAGATTAACTTTACCATGTTCCTTAAATTATATGGCTTTGAGAGCTGCTTCTCACATCAGAATCCCAATAGCCATCTTCCTAGCCTCAGGCCACTGGGACAAATGTTTGCACACCTCTGTCCAAAGCCACACTGCACCTAGTTGGAGAGAGGGATGTCAGTCCCTTTCAACGTCAAATATGGCAGGGCTTTCTTGCTTACATCACTATATTTTTTCCCCTACCTTCCTCATAAGCAGGAAGGAGCATTGTTGTTTGAAAAATTCTGAGACATACTCAGCTGTAACATGAAGAGGAAAGCAAAATTATACACATTTTTAAGTGATCAAGGTAAGACATGGGGAGTTGGTGGGAGACTGGGAAGGCTGTTTATCATATTTTAAACAGTATTTTAACTGACCACAGACAGCTTTATCTTCAAAAGCTACAAAACCGTGTAATTCAGCCCCTTCCTGCACACAACATCCATCACCAGACTGGAAATAATGTTGCAATTTTGGAACAGTGAGGGTAATTAACTATTGGAGCAATTTACCAAGTGCTGTGGTGGGCTCTCCATCACTGGCAATTTTAAAATAAAGACTGGATGTTTTTTTCTAAAAGCTATGCTCTAGTTCAAACAAAATGTATTCCGTGAAGTCCTGTGGCCTACATTATGCAGGAGGACAGATTAAACAGTCACAACAGTCCCAGGACTATATGATTCCAATGGTCTGTCTGGCTTCATAATCTATTAATCTTCCCCTATCCCAGCCCAGCTGTTACTCTTTGCAGCAACAGGATATCTTCATAATTTTACTTTCATTTACACAATTGAAATGGAACCACTGAGTTAGCTTCCAAGTCAGATTATGAAGCAATTTTAAAATGTTAAGTAGTGAAACTACTTTTCGAACATGGCTGGGGAGGTGCCAGACTTTAAAGTACAGCTGCTAGCAAGTTAATTAATGTTTGTATAGTTCTTTATAAATACGAGGCAGTATTATGCAAGAAGCACGTCTAAAGAATCCATTCATGCTTTCTTACCCTAGGCTGGCCTCCAATGAACTTAGAGCTCTGGGACGTTTCACTGTCAGATGAAGAGAAGGTGAGTTGTAACGCACCTGAGTTGTACGTCAATGGCCTAGAAATGCCCACCTTTTCATGATAGCTTATTGCTTTACCATCTGGAAATCAAAACTGTAAGCTAACACCCACCAGATGCTGGGAAAATGAATCCTTGCCTTGTTACACCAAACAACTGAAGGAGCCATAAGACACAGTCCTCGTGGACAAAGTTTCATTTAGAAGACAGCACAAATAGGGGCAATATCTATAGACTGGTGTCATATGGCTTCGCCTCTGGAACGTGACATCAGATCTAGCCTAGTATCTAGCCAATGATACTACAGAACTATCATTCTGAATTCTTATTCTAAAACCTTTGCTTTACCCTACATACAGTATAGCACTATACGATGAAATGGTTCATTTCTTTTGCCTTGTGCAAGGGTCATTACCAATGTTTCCTCTAACTTTTTCCATCAATGTGCAGATTAAATTTTGTTATATGCATCAAGGCATGTGTGAATGTACATCATCACCAGTAGAAACACATGCTGCCAGCTGTGGGCGGTCTGCTAATCAGCTGGGCAGCATCTGAATCTCTCTTGGGTGGCCACCTAAGTGCATATCTTACAGGGAACACGGGTCATTACCTTTTATTTTTGTACATATTCACAGATTTTTTTTTTGCTTAGGAAATCATTTCAATTTTTAAAAATTGAAGAAAGCTCCTTTATCTCCCTGTTCGCCCCTGCTCCATTTCTCTTGTGTTTAAACCGAAACTAAAACACACGTCACCACAAACTACATACACACAACTGGGCCCTACAGGCTGGGAGAGGGCTTTAAGTTAGGGGGAGATTTTAATAAAACCTTAATTTTCTTCTTTAAACCTTATGCTACCCTTCAATATAATATAGCCTAGTGGCCAGAGTCAGTAGGCTTGGGAGCCAGGACCCCAGTAGGGGGACCCAGGCCCACCCTGCTCCATTGGGTCCTGACCCAGGGTCCTGTGAGTGGCAGATCGGTCTACCACTCCCTCAGCAGGGAATCCGGCTGAAACATGCCGAGCATACCTGGGTGGGAAAGGCCTCTCCTGCACCCTCCCTGGGTCACTTTCTATCTGTGCTGTCTGGTGTCATCCCACAGAACAGCAAGGTCTCCTGGTTTCCTGGCAACAGCTTCTCCCTGGGGCTCTACTAGGGCTGTGTAGCGGCAGTCTCCTGATCCTTCGGTTCTCCTGTCGGGGTTGCTGGCTGCTGCAGCTCAGTCTAGAGGTCCTTCTCCTTCACTGGCCAGCCTAGACTGAGCTGCTCTCTGGCCTTTTATGCTGCCCCAGCACTTGGACCATGCCCAGTCTGGTTGAAGGGGTGGGACTTCCTCCGCCCATAGGGTTTTTACCCCTCCTGCTCTAGTGTGGGGTATGCACACCCTGTCACAAGACCTAAATACAGTTTCCCTCAATGTTTGGAAGAAATCACACATTACACAGGTTTTCCCTATAGATATCAGCACCTTCAGTGCCAGTGTACTGCTTAGCCAGAAGACCAGTGATCCTCAAACTCTTTCCACTTGTGACCCAAAATACAGCTGCACATGACATAACCCAAAGTCCACTGAGAGCATAGGTTCATATCCCTTATATATTAAACACTTGATAATTCATACTATAGTTAACCAAGCTCTAACTGCAATGGGTCAAAATTGCACTTATTATCTGTGTGTCATTCACTGACTTGTGAACTCTTTGGTTTTATTGACATTATGGTAGTCACAAGAACAAATAGCCTTAAGACGGGTATGTTGGAAGTTGATGGCTAGTTCCAGATTATTGACAGAGGATCTTCTGACTCAAAAGGAGATGGATGCACACAGTCACTCTCTGAATAACTTGCAACAACTAAATTGACGTGGGTCTTGGAATCAAAGACACTTTCAGAGATTGATGCTAGGGTTGTCAAGTGATTATAAAAGATCACGATTAATTGTTTGATTAAAAAATTAAACGCGCTGTTAAACAGCAATAGAATTCCATTTATTTAAATACTTTGGATGGTTTTCTACATTTTCTAATATATTGACTTTAATTACAATACAAAATACAAAGTATTCTGTGCTCACTTTATATTTGATTACAAATACTTGCACTGTAAAAAAACAAAAGAAATAAGTTAATTGAAAGACTAATAGCAATACTGCAGTACAATTTCTTTATCATGAAAGTTGAACTTACAAATGTAAAATTATGTACAAAAAATACTGATACAAATATAAAACAATGTGAAACTTTAGAGCCTATAAGTCCTTTCAATCCTACTTCTTCTTCAGCCAATTGCTCAGACAAAAAAAAAACTGTTTACATTTGCAGAAGATGTTGCTGCCTGTTTCTTGTTTACAATGTCACCTGAATATGAGAGCAGGCATCACAAAATATTTATGTGCCAGATGCATTACAGATTTGTGTTCCCCTTCATGCTTCCACTACCATTTAAGAGGACATGCATCCATGCTAATGACAGATTCTGCTCAAAAGCAGAGCAGACTGATGCAAGTTCATTTTCACCATAGGATGCCACTAACAGAGGGCTGATTTCCTTTCTTGGTGGTTCAGTTTCTGGAGTTTGCACATTGGAATGTTCTTGCTCTTTTAAAAAATGTTCTTGCTCTATCTAGTTCTGATAGCATGCTCTATACCTAATCCCTTGCGGATTTTGGATGGCACTTCAGATTCTTAAATCTTGGACCGAGTCTCGTAGCTATTTTTAAAAATCTCACATTGGTACCTTCTTTGCATTTTGTCAAATCTGCTGTGAAAGTGTTCTTAAAATGAACATGTGTTGAGTCATCATCCAAAAATGCTACAACATGAAATATATGGCAGAATGTTTGTAAAACAGAACAGGACACACATAATTCTCCTGCAAGGAGTTCAGTCAGATTTAATTAATCCATTATTTTTTTAACGGGCATCATCACCATGGAATCATGTCCTCTGGAATGGCGGCCAAAGCATGAAGGGGCATACGAATGATTAGAATATCTGGCATGAAAATACCTCTCAAAACTAGCTAAAAAAGAACCATGCAAACACCTGTTCTCACTTTCAGGTTACACTGTAAATAAGAAGCAGGCAGTATTATCTCCCGTAAATGTAAGTAAATGGGTTTGTCTTAGCCACTGGCTGAACAGGAAGTCGGTCTGAGTAAAGTTATATATTGTTTTGTTTATGAGTGCAGAAATGTAACAAAAAAAATCTACATTTGCACATTACACTTTCATGATTAAGAACTTGCACTATAGTACTTCTATGAGGTGAATTGAAAAATACTATTTCTTTTGGGTTTTTAATGTTGCAAATATTTATAATGAAACATAATATAAAGCGAGCACTGTATACTTTGCATTCTTTGTTGTAACCAAAATAATTATATTTGAAATGTAGAAAAACATCCAAAATATTAAAGAAATTTCAACTGGCATTCAATTGTTTAACTGTGCGATTAATCTTTTAAATCACAATTAATGCTTTGATTTAATTGTGTGAGTTAACTGTGATTAATCAAGAACTCTCAAATGATACAAACCAAAATTAAGGTTAACAGATTCTAGAGAGATGGAAATGGGCCTGACTCAGAATGAATGGATATTGTTGCCAAAGTAAAGCACGTGGTGTTGGAGGTGAAAACACAGTGTCCTGGAGTAAGGATGTTAAATATCTATTAATTTACTAGTTGAGTAGTCTATGGAATTTCCTTTGAAATATCGATGGAACTCCTTTGAAATGTACAAGAGCCCCAGGGAGGTTTGAAATGCACAAGAGCTTGGGGGACTCCAGCTGATCCCGAGCTCCGTGTGGCATTTGAAAGGGGCAGTGCTGCACGGAGCCCGGGATCAACTGTGAGGCGCTGCCCCTTTGAAATGCTACCATGGTGTTTCAAAGTGGCAGCGCAGCACAGAGCCCGTACCCCCAACAACTATCCCCTTTTTCCTCCCCTTTGCTGCCACTATGTGATATAGACAGCAAGCGGGGGGAGCGACTAGTCAACTCGACTATCCAATAAGCATTTGCTTATCAGATAGTTGACTAGTCCTTAACATCCTTATTCTGGAGCAGATTTTAAAGTGTCTCCATCAACATCTGACTGCACGTCTGGTCTTTCAGAGTCACCCACACAGAGAAAGGACATAATTACACTTTGTTACTTGTACAACTCTAAGTACACTGCAAACACCAATAAATCACTTAGGCTACGTCTACACTGTGCACTGTTGTGCAAGAAGATATGCAAATGAGCGCAGCGATGAATATCACCTAATGAGCTGCCATTTTTGCAGAAGGGGCTTTTGCACAAGAAGGAGCTGTCTACACTGCTCCTTCTTGAGCAAAAAAACCCCTCTTGCGCAGGAGCCGCTCTGCCGCTTATTTTCAGGAAGAACGGCTCCTGCACAAGAGGGAGTTTTTGCGCAAGAAGGAGCAGTGTAGACAGCTCCTTCTTGCACAAAAGCCCCTTCTGCAAAAATGGCAGCTCATCAGGTATGCAAATGAGGTGCAGCAATATTCATCACCGTGCCTCATTTGCATATCTTCTTGCACAACAATGCGCAGTGTAGACATAGTCTTAATATATACGATCATTTTTGGCAATGCAATCTAACATTCTTTACGAACTCTACTGATAGATATCATTCTACCCTGAATATCTGACATGTGACCAGAATATATACAGTAATATCAAGCTACGTTTACATAGCATTTTACCACAAGGGATCCAAAAGCACATTGAAGTGCATAGTACCTATAAAGATTAGTCATCCACCACAGAAATGCAGTTCTCTCTTGGGCAGAACAAGGAAGCCTTTCTTCTCTAGGACCAATTAGTTAGAAGGGCAAATGAACATTCCCCCAAATTTACATACAGGGAGAATGTTAGGATTAAACACTCCCATGTTTATGAAATGATCTCATGGTACTTATAATGATAAGCAATCAGGACCTCAGCTTTTAAGTTACATCTGAAGACAGCACCTGCAGCACACAATGATCCTTAACTAATGCACCAACAAGATGTTAAGTACTGACTTGGAGAGATGGCGCAAGAGAACCCTACTCTCACCTTCTTCCTCCCCAGTGTGGCTGTTTATTGGGCCGTGCTGGCCCCAGCAACTGTCCTGGCCTGAGGCAGGTTACAGTCACTTTGCTTTGTCACGGTACATATCCAGCCAGAGCTTTCATCAGTGTTATATAGTGTGAGACCCGAGTGAAGTCATCCCTCATTGGAAGCCCACTGCCTGTTACAGCAATGCAGCATCTTGCAGACACCAGGGTACATACATCCCTAGGGCCATGTTTCTAAAGGAGCTCAGCTCTCCATGTGTGACATGGGCAGATTTCTCGGGGCTCTGAGCAGCGACATTCAGAAGGGCAGGGCAGGCAGTGACATAATCTGGATTACACCCAAAAATATCACCAGCAGTGCAGAAAAGTGTCACAAACATGATCTGGGGCCTGCAATGAATGTCTCACAATAGGAGACTGGAGAAGATCAATCTGTTCAGTTTAGCAAAGAGTAGAGTATGTTAGGAGAAGCATTTCCAGCAGATCTAGAGAAGTGATTGTTCTCCTCTATTTGGCACTAGTGAGGCCACATCTGGAGTACTGCATTCAATTCTGGGGCCCCCATTACAGAAAGGATGTGGACACACTGGAGAAAGTCCCGCATAGGGCAACAAAAATGATTGGGGGCTGAAGCACATCACTTACAAGAAGTAACATGACACCCTTTACTTCCGGTCATGTGTCCATCTTGACCCCAGAAGTACTACTCTGGGGTGGGACTTCCTGTGGCAGGCAGGTAGAGCCTAAGGGGTCAGGGGCATGGCTAACATTTGAGTGATGGTAGGGCTCTTATATCGTGTGTCCCCATTTTTGGTTCAGAAAATGTTCACCGTAGTTAGGGCACAGCTGCAGCTCCTGCTGGAAACTATGGAGCTAGGGCTGCAGGATTCACAGTCTCATCTCCTGGGGCCCAAGAAATCACAGAGGTCTGGAAAAGTCACAGAAGCCATGACTGCTATGACCAAATCATAGCCTTATCCATGAGATCTGACAAGGTAAGTGCCTAAAGGGAAGACACATGTATGTGTTATATTTCCTGTTGCTGATCACTTGAATGGAGAGCATAACATCAAAAAAGTGAGGGGAGAGAGAGACCAAAGACATACGGGAAAAAAACCCCGATAGTTAAAATAATGTGAATGGTTTTACATGAAAGCCACAAAGGGGAGGGAAATAAGAGGTAAAACACAAATAATACTCTTAAAACAATTCCTGTTGGTCCTGAATGCCAGAATTTATTATGTAGTGTCAGCAAACAATGTCCCATTGGTACATGATCTTATATTGACATTTTATTCATGGAAAACATACCTACACGTTTTAATGCGCTTTTCATTATCTATATATATATTTAACATAGCAGTGGTGCATTGCACCTTAAATTTGTGTCCTCATTAATGAACGCTGCAAAGTCTAAAGAAAAATGGGAAGAGAAGTGCTTTCAACAGAATCATTATGCATTAAAAATTAAGGAATCAAGAGAGAAACACAGCTCAACACCCTTGTGATAAACATATTTCTCATTTACATAGATCTGAAGCATAGCATCCTGCCAGTACAGCTGGTAGCAGGCTGCTAGCATGTGTGAAAAGCATCACTTGCTGATATTTAGTCACTTTCTTCTTGCCTGTGCTCAAGATGTTAAAAAGAAAACAAAAAATGAAAGAGGTAACCACTGACAATTATATATATCAGACAACTGATTTAAAGTCTAATGGCTTTGCAACAAAGATAACATTTAACATCCAAATTTTAAATAAGAGCACATAATATTTTTAATTTAAACATTGTAGTTTCTCAGCATCTCTCCAGCTGGACTGCCGACCTCATGAGGAGCCACTGCAAATTAGTTCATGGCAGTGCAAGTTTCTGCTTCATTGCACACCATAGTGATATTTCAAGAAACAGACTCCAAACACTCTCTCCCCACCCCTAGTGTTTCCCTATAGGAAGTGCTCTTTTGGCGACATTGTTAATACCTAACAAGTTTATCTGACGTTCAATCTGTATTGAAAGCTTTCTAATATGTTTTAATTTTTCAAATCCATTAATCAAAAGATTGAGATCCCAAAAGGATAAAAAAATCATTCAAGGCAAGCGAGAAAAAGGAGCCAATCTCACTTTCAAAGGCATCATTCACAACTGGAAATAATGCCTACTATTCCAAAAGAGCCTGAAGTGTCTTGACTACTCTGTGCCTACCAACATGCACAGAAGCACTTTGCATGAAATTCAGGTTAAGTCAACAGTGCAGATAACCAACCTGAATACAGAAGAGCATGGCACTTCTGCTACACTATAGTTAAAATCCTATATCCAGTTTGGGCATAAGATGTCTATTTCTCCAGTTTTTATTAAATATCTAGAGCAAATCATGTTTTCCTCCCCTCTCCACTTCCCACATGGCAGTGATTTTGTATTATTGTTTTTCCAAGAAGATTCAAATCCGTTGCTGTAGATTCAATAAAGTATCTCCCTCATATGATTCAAGATCAGCAATATGCTGCGAAGTAACATTTTCAACTTCTGAACAAAGTTCAGGATCTAGTTGCTGAAGGTTACCAACAGCTTAAAAGCTGCAGATGGCCCAGTGTTGTGCATCTTCAGCGGCACTAATGGCCACACTGGCAACTTGCCTGAGGCAGGAAGCACACCTAATTTGCACATATATTTATGTATGATTTTAACGGGAGACAAACACTGAGTGCAGCAAATGTGCACAACATATTACAATACAGTAGATAGACAAATGCTCTGAGCATTGCAGGAAGAAGAATGACAATGGGAAGTCTGCACTGGGTCCCTAAAACCTGCTTCTTGGCTGTCTAGCTTTATCTTGGGATGATGTGTCATGTAGCAAGGTTCCAACTTCATATGGCAATAGCAGAACTTTGATTTCTTTTCCTTCCCAAAGTTCCTGTTTACAAATAAGAACAGTAGTCCTCTTATTTGTAGGAGGCAGCATGGCCTAATGGACAGAGTATTGCAGCGTTCCTCAAACTGTGGGTCCCGACCCCCCCTCCCCAAGGGGTCACGAGCAACTTAGAGGGAGATTGCAAACAACTTAGAGGGGGGGTCACGAGCAACTGAGAGGCTGGTTTCAGCAATGGAGAGGGGGATCGTGAGCAACTGAGAGGGGGGGTTGCGGTATCGCAAGTTTGAGAACCCCTGGAATATTGGATGGGGTTCCATGAGACTTGGGTTCTAGTCCCAATTCTGTCACTTACCTTCTAGATGAGCTTGGGCAAGTCATGTCCCCTCTATGTGACTCTGAGGGATATGTAAAAGACAGATGGTGATACTGACCTTGTTTATAAAGCACTGAGCTCTACTGATAAAAGCATGTTATACATATTTGTATTAGTGTAGCACCAAGGAGCCCATCACAGACCAGAAGCCTGCTGTGCTTGGCATCGTACAAATGTAGAACAAAAAGATGGCCACTTCCCTCACAAAACCTTACAATCTAATCATAAAACAAGAGACAACATAGCGCTAGACTGACACATTGAGTACCTGGATACAATATGGTAGGCTGTGATCTCAGCAGCTAAACTGTGCAAAGGGCCTTGCAGCAAGGAGAGAGCCTTAAGAAGGATAATTAGTTAGTTACATGGATGCTTACACTGAACTTGTTCCAGGCATCCTGGGGAACATCACAAGCTTCTTCTTAAATTTTCAAAAAAGTGGGTAAGAGAGGTTGATGTCTTGGGCCAAACAGAGTCAGGAGCTGAACTTCTAATCCCACCTTACCTGTTGTGGTATAAGTCACTAAGGGCCTTGATAGTAAAGATAAGTTGGTTATATTTGATATAAGAGAAATGGGAGTAGTGAATTATTATGATCTAATTGTGTTCAACAGTCAAGCATCAGTCACTGACAAAAGTTCAACAAGATTGCTTTATAGAGTGTGGCTTTGAATACTGTTGCTCAAGCCCAGGAACAGAAACTGGGAGGACGATGGTTGCCCCACTTTTTAACAAAGAAACGTATGTGCTGTAGGAAAAACATGATCATACTGCTAAAGGCCAAAATACACTATGTGATTGGATGCATTCCTAGATATCCACAGCAATCCTAGATAATCACGTAATCAAAATTGCATTAAATTTACATTTTTTGCTTAATAGATATCATACTATTTCTATCTTCTACAGCCTGCTGATAGTGTTTGTTAAGTTTTCTAAAAATATATTTTAGTAAAACATTATACAGTGATTTTTATAGTAGGTCATATATTCGGACACTTATCTCCCTTCAAAGTTGTTATTATTTATTTTATTTTATTTTACTGGTGCATTTTCCAGGAATATTTACAATTTAGGGTTATGATTGTTAAAATATGCATTATATAAAAAATAAGGATGACCCAATGGTAATGTCTCAGAATTGCAAGTTACAGTATAATAAATATTAATACACAGTAATAAAGTATAAATAATGGAATATGTGAAGTAAACTGATAAATGCAAGAAAGTGTAATACAGGAAGTGAAAAATAAAATGCTGCCCCAATGTTTAGAATTAAAGTTCTCTCTTAACATAAGAACATAAGAATGGCCGTACTGGGTCAGACCAAAGGTCCATCTAGCCCAGTATCCTGTCTGCCGACAGTGGCCAGCACCAGGTGCCCTAGAGAGGGTGGACCGAAGACAATGATCAAGCGATTTGTCTCCTGCCATCCCTCTCCAGCCTCTGACAAACAGAGGCCAAGGACACCATTTTATCCCCTGGCTAATAGCCTTTTATGGACCTAACCTCCATGAAATTATCTAGCTTCTCTTTAAACTCTATTATAGTCCTAGCCTTCACAGCCTCCTCGGGCAAGGAGTTCCACAGGCTGACTACACCCTCTGTGAAGAAGAACTTTCTTTTATTAGTTTTAAACCTGCTACCCATTAATTTCATTTGGTGTCCTCTAGTTCTTCTATTTAGGGAACTAATAAATAACTTTTCTTTATTGGCCCTCTCCACACCACTCATGATTTTATATACCTCTATCATATCCCCCCTCAGTCTCCTCTTTTCTAAACTGAAAAGTCCCAGTCGCTTTAACCTCTCCTCATATGGGACCCGTTCCAAACCCCTAATCATTTTAGTTGCCCTTTTCTGAACCCTTTCCAAGGCCAAAATATCTTTCCCCATCTACTTATACCATAATTGTAACTTAAAATATTATAACGGGGTTCTATTTTGTATTCTGGATTATTTATGTTACAGTTGTACTTGGTGGGCTATTTAAGTAGTATTTTAATTCCCCCACCACTTTGGCCTTAGCCCCACCACTTCTGCAAAGGTTCTAGTGCCCTTGCACTCAATCAATTCTAGCAATCTCTGGACTCAGTTTGAGTTCAACTGAAAAATGGATCTGCAGACAACATGGACATGTGCGCGCCACCTGGAAAATGTTACCAATGGTCAACAAGAACTCAAAGCTTCTGGATCCTTTCAGAATAGGGACAACTGTCATCACTTTGTTTTTGTTTGTCAGATGGAAAATGGGAAAGCTCATATCAATTATGTTGCTCATAAAAATGTCTGAATCTGCAAACAAAACACTTTCTGTGCTCCCATCAGTGATAAACTAAGATCCAAGATCCTCTCAGAAGTTCAGTGGCTTGTGCCTTAAAGTATTGTGTCATTGGTTGAGGCAAGTAGATTCAGACTTACATAGAGGAGATCCTTACAGAATTAGCTACAGAACGGTCTTTCCACAAATTACCTAATCCAGCTGTTGCTGTATCCCACTGAGTACATTCTTCTTCCTTCTTTCTCTCACTGATACTTTACTTTGACAGAGGCATCTAAACAGAGGTGTGGATCCTTTTTCAGGTTGGGGCCGCTGACCCACAGAAAAACCTCACTGATATGGCCCCTGACGAAGAAGAAAGAAACTCCCCACATTCCCCTCACAAACCAGAGATTAGTGGGGCCCAGGCTAGTAGATTTTTTGAGCTTCAGCTCCATGGTGGGGTAGCAGAGGGGCTGGAGCACCAGGATGGGCTCCCCAGTGCTGGGAGGGAGGACCCTGAGCCTCGGGGGCCGATCCAGGCAAACCGGAGGCCACATCCAGCCCCCAGGCAGGAGAGTCCCCAGCTCTTAACTAAAAACTGAGGGCAGCCCATCTACATGCTTCAGCTCAAATGATCTTCTACCAAGAAGCTTTAGCATCCAATTTTGCATACAATGTATCCTGCCATAGCCACCATTTTAGAGCTTAGAGTAGAGAATTGGGGCAGGGGGAAGGGGAAAAACATAGGCACCGCCATCCTGGATAATACTTGAGGTTATCTAGGCCAGTATCCTGTCTCTAACAGTGGCCAATACCAAATGATTCACATAAAAGTTCAAGGGACACATTAGTGGAAAATTATGGAAGAACCTCTTTCTAACCCCAAACAATTAGTGCTTAGTTTGTGCCCTGAACCAGACGATTTAAATACCATATTTTCTATCCTATATAATGCTCTTAGACTTGATATTATCAAGTTAGTTTCCCAAGTTAATTATGTATCATTTCATTGAACATCCCCTTGTTCTTGAATTTTTCTTTTGTCATTGATCTTCTTACCACTAATTCACTGTGTGCCCTTGATCGAGTCGCTTAATATCGCTCCTCTGTTTAACCACCTGTGAAAGAAGGATGATACTTACCTCAGAAATGTGTTGTGAATCTTAATGAAATAATGCTTGTAAATATTTCACAATCCTGGATAAAAAGGACTAAGTGCAAAATATAATTTTTAGAATTACTACATCATGAACTCTGGACTTACTCAGCCATGCTTTCCTCATACCTATTTCCTTATACAGCTGATTCCACTGTAATACCATTAGTGCTAGACAATAATTTAACCTGATGATGGATTTCCCCATCTTCAAATCACAAACACAATCATCTTGAAACCATCTTGTTTGTCACATAGAGGGAAATAAAGAGGGGGAAAGCACACCTTGTTTAATTAACCAGCATTTGGCACTCTGAGTGCTGAACATAGAATCACAGAGCTGGAAGAGACCTCAGGAGGTCATCAAGTCCAGCCCCCTGCCCAAGGCACGGCCAATCCCAACTAAATCAACCCAGCCAGGGCTTTGTCAAGACGAGATTTAAACACCTCTAGGGATGGAGATTCTCGTACTTCACCACCCTTCTAGTGAAATAGTTTTTCCTAATATCCAACCTAGACCTCTCTCACTGTAACTTGAGACCATTGCGCCTTGTTCTGACATCTGTCACTACTGTGAACAGCCTTTCTCCATCCTCTTTGGAACCTCCCTTCAGGAAGTTGAAGGCTGCTATCAAATCCCCCCTCACTTTTCTCTTCTGCAGACTAAACAAACCCAAATCCCTCAATCTCTCCTCATAGGTCATGCACTCCAGCCCCCTCATCGTTTTGGTCACCCGCCGCTGGACCATCTCCAATGCGTCCACATCCTTTCTGTAGTGGGGGACCCAGAATTGGACATAGTACTCCAGATGTGGCCTCACCAGAGCTGAATAAAGGGGAATAAACTTCTCTAGATCTGCTGGCAATGCTCCTCCTAATGCACTCTAATATGCCATTAGCCTTCTTGGCTACAAGGGCACACTGTTGACTCATATCCAGCTTCTCATCCACTGTAATCCCCAGGTCCTTTTCTGCTGAACTGCTACTTAGCCATTCAGTCCCCAGCCTATAACAGTGCTTGGGACTCTGCACTTGTCCTTGTTGAACCTCATCAGATTTCTTTTGGTCCAATCCTCTAATCTGTCCAGGTCACTCTGGACCCTATCACTGCCCTCCAGCATATCTATCTCTCCTCCTAGCTTAGTGTCATCTGCAAACTTGCTGAGGGTGCAATCCATCCGGGTAATTAATAAAGATGCTGAACAAAACTGGTCCAAGAACTGATCCTTGGGGCACTCCGCTAGAAACCGACAGCCAACCTGACATCGAGCCATTGATCACTACCCGTTGGGCCCGACAGTCTAGCCAGCTTTCTATCCATCTTACAGTCCATTTATCCAATCTATACTCCCTTAACTTGCTGGCAAGAATATTGTGGGAGACTGTATCAAAAGTTTTGCTAAAGTCAAGGTATATCACATCCACTGACTTTCCCATATCCACAGAGCCAGTTACTTCATCACAGAAGCTAATCAGATTGGTCAGGCACGACTTGCCCTTCGTGAATCCATGTTGACTATTCCTGATCACTTTCCCCTCTTCCAAGTGCTTCAAAATGGATTCCTTGAGGATCCCCTCCATGATTTTTCCGGGGACTGAGGTAAGGCTGACCAGTCTGTAGTTCCCTGGATTGTCCTTCTTCCCTTTTTTTAAAGATGGGCACTACATTTGCCTCTCTCCAATCATCTGGGATCTCTCCCGATCTCCACGAGTTGTCAAAGATAATGGCCAGAGGCTCCGCAATGACATTTGCCAACTCCCTCAGTACCCTCAGATGCATTAAATCAGGGCCCATGGATTTGTGTACGTTTAGCTTTTCTAAATAGTTCCTAACTTGTTCTTTCCCCACCAAGGGCTGTTCACCTCCTTCCCATACTGCGTTGCCTAGTGCATTTGTCTGGGAGCTGACCTTGTCCGTGAAGACAGAGGCAAAGAAAGCATTGAGTGCTTCAGCTTTTCCCACATCATCTGTCACTAGGTTACTTCCCTCATCCAGTAAGGGCCCCACACCCTCTCTGATCACCCTCTTATTGCTAACACGCCTGTAGAAACCTTTCTTGTTACCCTTCACATCCCTTGCCAGCTGCAATTCCAATTGCGCTTTCGCCTTCCTGATAATTCCCCTGCATTCTCGAGCAATATATTTATACTCCTCCCTAGTCATCAGTCTAAGTTTCCACTTCTTGTAAGCTTCCTTTTTGTGTTTAAGCTCACCATGGATGTCCCCGGTAAGCCAATCTGGTCGCCTACCATATTTGCTTTTCTTGATGCGCTTCGGGATGGTTTCTTCCTGTGCCTTTAATAAGGCTTCTTTAAAATACTGCCAGTTCTCATGGACTCCTTTCCCCTTCATGTAAGCACCCCAGGGGATCCTGCCCATCAGTTCCCTGAGGGAGTCAAAGTCTGCTCTTCTGAAGTCCAGGGTGTGTATTTTGCTACTCTCCTTTCTTCCTTTGGTCAGGATCCTGAAATCTACCATCTCATGATCACTGCTTCCCAGGTTGTCACCCACCTCTACTTCCCCTACTAGTTCCTCCCTGTTTGTGAGCAGCAGGTCAAGCTGTGCATGGCCCCTGGTTGGTTCCTTCAGCACTTGTACCAAGAAGTTATCCCCAACATTCTCTAAAAACTTCCTGGATTGTCTGTGTACTGCGGTATTGGTCTCCCAACAGATGTCAGGGTGATTAAAGTCGCCCATGAGCACCAGGGCCTGCAATCTGGAAACTTCTCTCAGTTGTCCAAAGAAAGCTTCGTCTACCTCATCCACCTGATCCGGCGGTCTATAGCAGACACCGACCACAACATTACCCCTGTTGCTTTCACCTCTAAAAACTTAATCCATAGGCTCTCAACAGTCTTTTCTCCCTCTAAGTACTGGAGCTCCGAGCAATCATACTGCTCTCTTACATACAATGCAACTCTTCCTCCTTTTCTCCCCTGCCTGTTCTTCCTGAACAGTTTATACCCTTCCATGACAGTGCTCCAGTCATGCGAGTCATCCTACCAAGTCTCTGTTATTCCAATCATATCATAAAGAATCATAGTTCTTTAACTGGGCCAGGGCTTCTAATTCTTCCTGTTTGTTTCCCAGGCTTCTTGCATTGGTGTACAAACACCGTAGATAACCAGTTGATCGCCCTGCCTTCTCCATCCGAATCAGGTGTCCTCCTTTGTTGCTCATTCCTTCTTGTGATTCTTCCCGGTATCTGACTTCCTCACTTACCTCAGGGCTTTGGTCATCATCCCGCAACGAACCTAGTTTAAAGCCCTCCTCACAAGGTTTGCAAGCCTGCCCGCGAAGATGCTCTTTCCTCTCTTCATTAGGTGGATCCCATCTCTTCCTAACAATCCTTGTGCCCGGAACAGAGTCCCATGGTCAAAGAAACCAAAGCCCTCTCTCCGACACCACATGCGCAACCACGCATTTACTTCCTCAATTCGACGATCCCTACCCGGACCTTTTCCTTCAAATGGAATGATGGACGAGAACACCACTTGCTCTTCGAATTCCTTGATCCTTCTTCCCAGCGCTACATAATCTGCTGTGACCTGCTCAAGGTCATTCTTGGCTGTATCGTTAGTTCCTACATGGAGAAGCAGGAAGGGATAGCGATCCAAAGGTTTAATCACTTTCGGAAGACTCTCGGTCACATCCTGAATGCGAGCTCCTGGTAAGCAGCACACTTCTCGAGATTGCAGGTCTAGACAGCAGATGGATGACTCAGTCCCTCTTAAGAGGGAGTCCCCGACCACCACCACCCATCTTCTTTTGGGGGTGGTGGTCGTGGAACCCCCATCCCTAGGACTGCACACCCCATGCCTTCCGGTAGATGGTGTTCCCTTCTGATTTCCTCCCTGAGAGGTCCCTGCCAAAGCATTCTCCACCGCAGTGCCTGTGGAGAGAGCCTGAAAGCGGTTACTTACTTCTACAGGAATGGGGGATACCTGAGTTGGCCTTCTTCTCCTTCTAGAGGTTACATGCTGCCAGTTTTCTTCCTTGTCCTGTGCTGCCCTGACTGGCTCTTCAGCCTGCTGTGGCTTCAGGATTAAACGCTGCCTTCTATCGAGGAAGTCTTCATCCTCTCTGATAGAATGTAGGATCGATGCTTGAGCCTCCAGTCCTCTAATTTTTTCTTCCAAAATGGTGACCAGCTTGCACTTAGTGAAGATGAAATCCCTTCTTTCTTCTGGGAGGAAGACAAACATGGCACATGCTGTGCAGGTAACAACAGCAAAGCTATCACCATCCATACCTGCCTTCCTTCTGAAAGATTCCTCAGTTGTTATTCAATGCTTCCCTGAAGGGAAGGAGTGTAGTGAAAAGATATTAAAGAATGGTGAGTGTATCTCACCCCCTTCCCAACTCCCTCTCCAAACTCCCTGTTAACAGATCCTGTTCGCAAGCTCCCTGGTCGCTGACTCACTTCTTTATAAAGCCCTGGACTGCCTGATAATCAGGGGAGAGGGGCTAAGGCTCAACCAATGAGCAGAGGCTTCTAGATTTCATACCCTGATTAGAAGCTCACAGCTTCCACCTGCCAGCCACAGCACACACTCCGTGAGGAGGGGGCGGGGGAGGGAGAAGGAAAAAACAAAACAAAACCAAACAGCCAAACACAAGCTCAGCACACAGCAAGAAAAACAAAAACACAAACACACACACTTCAGACAAACGACTTCCCTTAAGAGTCCTGTATTAGCTTCCTCCTTTATCTGGAGAACTCCCTCTACAAACTCCCTGTTAACAGCTCCTGTTCTCAAGCTGACTAATAATTCCTTTATCTACAAGAGACCCATTTCCTGGATTCAGATAATAATGAATGGTGACGTTTTCCTTACATTTGCCATTGCAACACTGGATTCTCATGAGTAGGATAGCAGCTGATATCTGTGGAACAAGATATTTACAGATTGCCACAGGAGCTACACTTCCTTTGCTAGTTGCTCAAGGACTGGATGAACGGGCAACACTCACCTTATTCTATTGGGGTTTCAGGTACAGAAGTTTCATAGCATTTATTTGTGGATTTCTAGAGCATTGCTGTTTGAATGCAAGACCATAAGCTATTCTATCTAAACCAGAAAATTTCAGACACATTATTTTAGAAAAAAGGTGGAGAGAGAAACAACCCCATCTTGTTTTCTTTCCAAAGGAAAGATGATATTCAGGAACTCCATAGATTCTATGACTGCTCTTCACATAAACAGACCTCTTTATTTTTCCCCATTAATAGCTCCTTGTGACTCAGTGAAAGGTCCCTGAAGCCAGAGAAAAAGTGATAGGATATGAGCAAACAAGGTACGAGTCATTATCATTTGCCATCACTCAAGCACAATGAATGTGAACCTTGGCACAAACCTAGGCATTAAATGCAGGGATGATACTGACTCATAGGGTGCAGGAGTTAACCATCAATACAGTCATCATATCCTCTACATACTGAGCTTCAAGTGTACTCTGCAATAATGAGATTCTTCATACTGTAGACAAATCTGGCAGAGGAAGGCCTGAGGCCCCACATCAATTCAGCCTGTGTCAATGGCTAAAAATGACAGATCTGTCTAGCTTTAAATTCCATAAACGAGAATTCCACGGAGTTTAAAGTTTATTATACCTTTTATCATTCAAACTCCAGTGACAAAGTGGAACAACATAAATGGAGAGAGATGGAGAAGAAATACAATTTTTTCCCATAAAAAAGCAAACAACTTTTCTACCCTGTTCTACTGAATATCATCTCTTCATGAAATGAATCGCAAGAAAGAGATCAATGACCAAGAACAATCAGAATGAAAATGAAAAGGGAAGGAAAACACAAAAACAGGTAGGCTCAAGATGACCATTTCCATCAACCACATCATATGAACAAAAGTCTCTTTCAGAAGCATAGGTACAGAAGAACCGCAGAGTTATAAACACCAGAATTATGAACTGACCAGTCAACTTCACTCCTCATTTGAGACTAGAAGTATGCAATCAGGTAGCAATAGAGACACACACCACCACAATAAAAAAACCCGACCAAAAATCAAAACCACATTACAGAAATGTTAAGTGTATGTAACCCTTCTGCCAGGCCGAGTTAATAGCAGCAAGGGCTGGGTTCAGTATCTAGGGGTCTCTTCCCAACAACGTAATACAACACCGGCTCGAGCCCCCACCCAGTGACCTGGGAAATCTTACACACACCCCTGGGCGCCTCAAAGAGGCAATTCTTCCCCTCTCGCAAGCACAGAGCCTCGGTATAGCAGCAAATCTTTAATAACATGAGGTAACCGACATCAGCATTAAATTGGGAAAACACCACAACTCGGATTCATAGACCAAACATGAGCAAAGACCCACCCCCAGCCAAGAATCACCCAAAGTCCCCAAAAGTCCAACACCCCAAGAGTCTCTTGAGTCCAGCAATCCAAAAAAATCACCCAAAGTCCGACACCCCAAAAGTCTCTGCCCTGGGTCAGTGCCACCCCAGGGTTCAAAAGTTCACTGGCAGGGTTTTACCATCCCAACCTGGGTGGATTGGAGGGCGCGGGGGTTGATACACCTTACGTGGTCTGCCGACGGCTCCGCCTCTCCGTAGGGTTCTGCTGCCGCCATTAACGTGAGTCACTCCGCCATACTGCACCTGCTGTCCCGTGAGCCACTCCAGCCATCCCGCGAACTGCCCTGCTCCACCAGCCGTCTCGGTCCAGACCCCTGGCCGCCAGCTGGTTGTTCCTGCAGCTGCTCCACTGGCTGCCTGCTGCCGCTCCTACCGGCCACCCGCCGGTCGTCCCTGCCAGCCACTCTGCTGGCCACCTGCGCCCGCTGGTCGTTCCCGCAAACTGCTCTGCTAGTAGCTCAGCAGTATAACTTCAGGCTCCCCACAGCACACAGTGATTTCAGCTCTTCAGCAAGTTCAGCTCATAGTAGAGGAGCCTCAGTGCTAGTGCACCATTGGCCCACAGTGAAGTCAGCTCAGCAGCTTGCAACTAGACTCCTAATGGAATCCAAATTAGCTCTGATATTCTAGAGTGGAGAGAGGAGGGGGTACAATTGGTGTTTTTTAGGCCCTCAGACAGGGCCCCACCACAAAGTACAAATACCTGTCCCCAGCCTCTCTCAGCTTGACTGGGTTTGGAACCCATTCCCCTTGTCTAGCGAGTGCTATTTAGTTTATGGTGAATCCCTCTGTCATAAAACAGTTCCACTATTCCACTGTCCTTGATTCCCATAATCAGGGTAACAGCACTTTATCCCCCCTGCCTCAATAACAGAGAGACTGGGGATCCCACAGTGGCCAAAGTGACCATTTGGGCTGCTGTGAGCACATACTGGGCGGGGTGGGTGTACCTATGCAAATGAGATCAGCCCCTGAAGTCTTTTTGCACCACTCGCCACAATTCACCACCAGATGCCAGGGTAGAGCTTATCCTGACCCTGCTTACATGTATACTATTAAAAAATAAAGGACAAGTTTTTAAAAAGATTTTACAAGATATGGAAGCTGTTTCTGTGCTTGTTTCATTTAAATTAAGATGGTTAAAAGCATCATTTTTCTGCATAGTAAAGTTTCAAAGCTGTATTACGTCAAGTTCAGTTGTAAACTTTTGAAAGAACCACCATAACATTTTGTTTAGAGTTATGAACACTCTTCATTCCAGAGGAAAAGAGGAACTAATTCAACATCTTTCGATATGTTGGAACACTCTGTAAAATACATTATTAATTTATAAAGCACCAGTATTTGGCCCAGCTCTTCACTATTTGGGACAGGGACTGCAACTAACTTTTTTTCTTTATTTGGAAAATGCCTAGGACATTTTCAGTTCTACTGCAATCTAGACAAAAGCGCAGCCCAGAGCAGGATGCTGGGCCTCCCTCTCCAGCAAAAGCTTATAGGTTAATGCTACACACATTTCCCCCTCACCCCTTGCCGGTAATTTTTTTAGCAGGCTGGCCAGCAGCCCAGCTTAGTGCTGGCTTGCATTGGGTCCTGAACCTACCCCCGCTGCAGCTCTGCATTTAAAGTGTTTTAGGAGACAGGCGGGCAGGCAGCCCGGCTCAAGTTCCAGCTCATGCTGGGTCTGGGAGCTCAGATCCCTTCCCCTGGACAGGGGCTGCCCGGGGACTATAGAATAGTCAACTAACCGATAAGAGTTCATGAGGCTAATCGACTATTCAGTTATATTTAACATCCCTAGTTTTGTCTGCCACAGTAGCAGCAGCCGAGAGCTCCAGACCCCTCTGAAAAACCAGGCCCTTGTGCAATTGCCCCCTTTGTCCCTCACCGCCACCCATTAGTGGGTCTGCCCAACTCTACATCTCTACATCTGACATGGCTGGAGCACAGAACAAATTACCATGTCTAAAATTGTCTGGTTACAACCACATGCAGATCAGACAAGAAATAAAACTGATGAGGTGGGGAAATCTACCAGAAGAACTAGAGGAACTTACAACAGAAACCCTGACTGAAGGAGGCTGATTATCATTTGTATAAAAATGTGAGCAACATGCATATGTTATTGAAACATAGTGTTATGGATGAAAACATTTATCTACAAGAAAACAATCCAGCCGCTTATTTTACACATAAAATCCTGGTTTCCAGAAGAATCAGCTTCTTGGTGTATCATCAAAAAACCCAATGATATAGGATTCTTACAAAAGCCCTCAGAATATTATTCAAAATTTCATTTTACCCAGCAGCACTCAGTGAAGCAATTTAAAACCACAAGTTTCATAAACTGGTACAATTCAGTGGTCTCTAACTCTGCTGCAACAAACACAATGTCCTATGAATTTCTTCCTCCTTGTCTGAGCAGATGGACAAAAAAAAAGCCCTACCACCAATTTTCCCCATTATTTTTGCATAGATCTGCCTGTTCTCCTTATATTGAATGGGTCATAGCTTCCCTGTGGTGATGTTTTATGGCCTCTGTGAAATTAAAAGCAGGGAGCCTAATGGGTCTTGTTAAAGATTAAACAGGCACAGTGTTACCTAGTTCAAATTAAACTTAACATCTCAGGTTGCTCATGTCAATTTTCTCAAACACAGAGAAAAAGGCAATTGTCAATTAAAGAGACCATCGACTAAAGGTGGTAGAAATCAATAACATGGAACAATCTAGAGCTATATAATCTCAATCAGCATTCTATAATGGAAAGGCTTTCAGACAGATACACAGAGTAATTGGCTGCTCCCTTGTGGCCAGTCCTCTAAGCTATACAATACTCCAATTAAAATGTAACAGCAGCAGCCACACAATTATTTGGTTTCTATATGCACAAGTCAATGTTTGTTGAATCAAAAGTTGCAAATACTAGTGACACATGCATAGAATAGTAAAATATGGATTGATACCATGGGATCAACTTGAGGGTCAGATACAACCGTCAAATGCATCTTAATAATGAAACATTTGCTATCCTCCACATTCACTAATAGCACATGAAATAGACCACAGAATTCACATCTTCTCTTGGCCTCTGCAGGGAAACCCAGGTTGCTCATCATGTAGGAATTTCTTTTTCCAGTCTAGGAGACAGCCCTCCTGAATATTTTTAAACATCATTCACAGGTAAGATGAGAAAACCCTGGTTTGGGATCAACTTCCAGTTGTTATTCCAAAACACTGCAAAGTTAAAAACCTGGGCATTCAATCTGAAATAAATAATTAAATAATCAAGACAAAGACTGAGACACGTGTATGTTAATAGGCTTATGCGTAAAAAAGAAATTGTTTTCATAGTATTGTTTCTTTCCATTCCCTTGGATTTGTTCCCTTCAAGCACAGCAAGGAAGGTGATAGAAAATTAAGTGTGGAGAATAGGAGCAAAGGATTGACATTGGGAATGCCAAATGGAATTGTTGTCAGAAAGGTCCCAGTAGATAAAAGCCTTCAAGGCACTCCACCACCATGATGATGGGTGAGAAATAAGGACATGGAGTGGAATCAGAAGATACTGCAAGAAGCACTTTCCAGCTTTGTCCCAGGAGGTTACCTCTCATCTGTTGTAATGATCTGCTGAAAAAAAATGATGTCCCTTGACCCACTTGCTGATTCTGAACCTTCTCAGTTAAGTTAGGATAAATCCAGTTTAGAAGCAATTTTTAAAAGGAAAAAGTGATTTTAGCTCACAAGACTTTTGTTTTACTTTATTTTTTAAAACAGCCCAATGGGTAGTAAGAAACCCAGTTAACATTTTCTATTATGAGACCAAGGTAAATTTTTGGCTCCCCAAACTGCTACTGATATAGCAACTCAAATGTCAACAATGAAAGCTAGTATCTTTATAAACATGTCTTAATACATGGTTGCCTATAGGCCTGGGGGGGAAGGTTTTCTCTTCGCCGTCTTGGAAACGGCTTTGTATACAGAGACTTTCCAGAGAGCCCATAGCCCATTTAACAAATAAATTTATCATATGAGCCACCAACTGCAAAACAAAGTTAGGGAACCAACACAATTTCAATGTTCATGCAAAGTATGGTGTCTGCTTGGGCATATTAATGGGATACATTTGACTAAAATGTAACAATCTGGAAATCATAGTCATATGGTCTTCAAAACAAAGATAAGGTATTCTTCTTGGAGGTCTCAAATTCTGACTTGATTCCTCCTTGTAAAAAGAAAAAATTTCAGAGACAGGCTGTTTTCTTTAAGAGTAGTGCTACCATTCTCCAGTCATCTACAGGGGTGACACATGTATCAATTTCTTCCCTCATGGTGCATTATATAAGTTCTCCATTGACTCTCTAATTAGAGGGCTGGAGAAATGTTTCCTCAGTTTTGAACAGTATTTCACTTTAACTCTCAAATACAGACTTGCCTTCAGCATTTATTTTCTCTTGGTTTTGCTGAACAGCTA
Source organism: Pelochelys cantorii (assembly GCA_032595735.1). Taxonomy (NCBI): domain Eukaryota; kingdom Metazoa; phylum Chordata; order Testudines; family Trionychidae; genus Pelochelys; species Pelochelys cantorii. The sequence continues at coordinate 56,393,588 of CM064329.1, read as the reverse complement.
TATTGTCTTCTGTTAGGTTAGTGCCTAGTGTTTATCAGCTCCTACATTTTGTCCATAAACTGAAGTCCATTCTGTTTGAAACTTCACAGTTGCTGTGAAAAGGATGGTCCTAGTACCCAGCAGAACAAACAGCAAGTTACAGGCAAAGCAGGTGAAACCTTCTGAAGCAAAGATCCTATTTTCACACAAATATGATATTTACATACAAAAAGATAAACCAGCTTCTATTTTGTATGTATCCCAGAATTTGTCCAAGGTTTTCCATGAGGCACCAGTCGGTCCAAAACTGTATCTTCCAATCTAATTTCAAACATTGCTGTAGATTATGCTGCTATAGAAATTCCACAGGGGAGACCAGCATTTCTCAATCTGGGGGTCCTGCCCCAAAAAGTGATTCCAAGGGAGTTGCAAGATTATTGTTGGAGGGTTGTGGTATTGCCAGCCTTTACTTCTCTGCTGCCTTCAGAGTTGCGTAGCCAGAGAATGGCAGCATGGCTGGGCAGGCGGCCCGCTGTGAAGGCCATAGTGCAGAAATAAGGGTAGCGATACCCTACCATGCTTTCTTTATTTCTGCACCGCTGCTGGAGGTGGTGCACTTCAGAGCTGGGCTTCTAGTCAGCCACTGCCACTCTTGGGCTACCCAGATCTGAAGGCAGCCAAGAAGTAAGGGTGGCAATACCACGACCCTCCTACAATAACGTTGCAACCCCCCTCTACTCTCTTGAGTCAGATGTCCCCTCTCCCCCGTTTCACTACCATTAAATTTCAAATTTAAATAGCTGATGTCATGAAATTTTATTTTTAAAATGCCTATGACTGTGTCACAGTCCAGATTGAACTGTGACTTCGATACAGCCTTAGTTATGCACAAATCAACAGTTCAAAATTATCTCCCCGATATGAATTATTACACTTTACAGCAGCCACTAAAGCATCCAAAACTATTCCAGTCAGGTCCTTATACTACACCTGTATTCATGGTATAAGTGGGTGCCATTCTATTTTCTACTGAGAAAGCCAGCACTGAGTATCATTTGAATTCTATGCTAGCCAACCAAAACAAGTCTGTTACTTGTTCAGGAAAACAGATGAAAGCAGATCTTGATTCAGATTCCATTAGAATGTCTGAGAAATAACCTAGGGAAAAAGAGAGTTAGTATATCTAATTTAGCTTTCAATTAGGTATACTAATTTTATGCCTTTATTTTAAAAGAAAACCAATGCAAAAAGTCATTTTATGAGGCAAACTGTAAAACAGTACTGAGTAATTTGATCTCTGAATGTCTGCATTGCATTCTACTTCATATCATTTGCATTGTTTAAATACCTCATTCCAGCTACCAAATATTTTTAAAACAAGGAGGAATCATTTCTCAGGCAAGTTTATTTTTAAACTGGTGATTTCTCTTTTAATACATTCCAGTTTAAGACAATGGGTCCAGCTCTGTATGTGGCAGGTGGACATGCTAATAGACTCCAAACAAATAAAGGTACAGATATGGCCTATGGAAAAGGGTTCTCTGAATTCCAACTACTGGAAGAGTTAATGGAAAGAAAGGAATTTGGATGGACGGTTCAATGACATATAGAAGTATAGCTCTGACCGAGCCCGTCACCCTGAAATTTCTGCATAGAGAGCTGTAAAGTAGAGACCAAACTTCACTGACTGATGCCAGTTTCCAGTAATCCCATGAAATATGTAGGTGGAGTAGAGTAAGGAGGAGTTTGGATATCAAACCTTGGCAAGTAGGTTGAATACCTGTGCCCTATGGGCACCCAGCTCTTGTAGGACTAGATATTTAGCCAACATGGCACAAGTGACCCAGAAATTTTTAGGCTATTTAAAAAGAAGTGGGGAGACAGATCTGGTGTGCTCACTAAAAAAAATTATCTTTGGCAGCTTGAGCCCCCGATGAACACTCAAGTTTTACTGCTATGCTTAGTTTTTGAAAAATCAAATAGATTTTTCTTTTCCTTTTAATGAAAAATAGCATCAGGTCATTACTTACAGGCTTGAAAGAGCTAGTAGATCAAATGCCTTGATATCTGATGATGCAGAAATACCAAAAAAAATACAGGCAGCCCCTCCGTAACAACTAAACGGGGGAATAAATATTGTGTTTAGTGAGGATTTAAAATTCCCAAGGTGATTTCAAAAGATTATTTAGGGCTTTTGAGAAGCAATAGGATGGGAGGGGTGTCAACATCCCATTAACAATACATTCATTACCCATGTCAGATGGAAAACACTACAGAGCTTGGTGTCTCATTATCATCAGAGTCACTCATTTGTTTACAAATAGAATCTCACCCTTGAAACAGAACTCTGAATTTTAAGCACTGGGAGCATCACAGTGTGTTGGACACTGTCATACAGGCTATTACAGTTTTAACACACAAGCAGCATTGCAAAGAGAGGCTGAAGAGCTCTTGGAAAAGTGGTGTGAAACTATTTCATTAAGGCCTTTTAAAAAAATTATTGAACTTATTAAATCTAGTGCCAAGCTTGAAATTAAATACCCAATGAATTAAACATATTAAAGACAAGAGAATCTCTATAGTACCTGACATTACATCTCTCAGCTGCACAGTGAACTCCCTATAGGTGGGAGTGAAAAAAAAAATCAATGCAAACTGGATCAGTTCTGGTCTAGTAACAAGGGACTGAAGCTGGTGAGAATGGTGGTAAGTCCAGCAATTATTCTGGTGTATGATATACAGCAGCCACCACCAGAGGAAGACAGAGAAAAGGGGGGAAAATATGTAGCAGGCATTAGAAGGAACCTCCATTATAAAGGCAATTGCTCTGCAGGAAAGAGTGATAAACTTTCTGTGATAGCTATCCTTTTGCCTCTTTGGGTTCATTCCTTTTGGACGTTGCACCACCAAAAGAATTCATCTGTTGCAAAGTCTATCAGTTCTATGGTTTTCATTTGGTTAAAAACTTCACATATCCTGTAACCACAGTGACATTTACTGGACTTGCTGGAGGTCAAGTGCACATGGTTATGAAAGCAGAGAATCAGTGGCAAACTGTTTTTGAGGGTAAGGAGGGGACAGATCATTACAAATATTGTTAGAAATCCATGAGTGACAATGAAAGTATCAGAGGGGTAGCCGAGTTAGTCTGTAACAGGAAAAACTTAAACAACAAATAGTCTAGTAGCACCTTAAAGACAAACAAAACATGTAGATGGTATCATGAGCTTTCGTGGGCACAACTCACTTCTTCACATGACAGGAGTATTAGAAGTCCAGATCCAAGAATAAATAAGGGAAGGGGGGAAGGAGGGTGGAGAAGGGGAAAAAAAAAAAAAAAAAAGAAAAAAGATGTAGATGTTATCATGAGCTTTTTTGCTCCCTCCCCTCCTTTTCTCTCTTTTTCCTCCTCCTCTCTCCCCCCATTCCCTTATTTATACTTGAATCTGGACTTCTAATACTGGTGTCATCTCAAGAAGCAGGTTGTGCCAATGAAAGCAAATGAAAGTATGTTAAGGAATGAAGTTCTCCAAGTCTGACTATCACACCGGCTCCCCACCTGCATATGCTGATCTCTTATGATGAAGTTACCAATGAATATCCATGACCCCACATACTCCATAGCAAGATGATCCTAAATTTTGCAGCAGGATTCCTCAGTTCTGTAGAGCTCAGGTAGAAATGCAGTGACAGCCTCATTTAAAATAATGAATTGAAGTCTTTATTTAATTAAAACATGAACATGAATAATATAGGCAGAGCAGATGCTCCATCTTATTTATTATATTAAATTCAACGTATTTTATCCTCTCCCTACATTCAGTTTTCTTTGTGCCAGAGAATTTTCTACTGGCAGTGCATCACTGCATAGTACAAATTGTCTGGGGGAAGCTGGAGGCTTTGGCAATTGAGCAGAGGCATTGTTGGGATTTTTGACACTCACGCAGGCAGACGAGGTAGTTTTGGCTTTGTGACATATACACATACACTAGATGTTTCAACTAAAATGATCAGCAATAATATAGTTAATGACGACATTTTAGATGACCCTCATTAGGATGGAGAGTTAGCCTGAAACAATAGCTTTGACCTGTTCTCTTCATCTCAGTGGGGGGCTACTGGAGATGACTTGAATAGACATCACTGCAACAGCAGACAGTTCACATTTTCAAGGCTTTGTTTGCAACTGCAAGAGCAATGTTTTGTCTCAATCCCACATAAGATAATGAAATAGTCCTCATACTGGATAATTCTGAACTAACCTGCCATGGGAGAATCAAATTTATTATGGAAGTTCCTAAAGGTCAATCAATAACGGGGCCCCACTGTGCTAGGCCCTGCATAAAAACACAGTTATAGATGTTCCTTTTCCTAAATTGTTAGTGTACCACTAATGGCTCATAAGCCCTTTAAGATTTCCAACTGTGGATGTACTTATTCCAGTTCCACAGGTTAATTTGGAATTACACATGTTAAAAAATGGCTTTGTAGCAAAGGCAGTGCCCCGCTGTGGTCCTTATGAGCACAGGGTCTCTGCTGGCATGTGACTGGTGTGTGTGTGTGTGTGTGTGTGTGTGGTGTGTGTGTGTGTGTGTGTGTGTGTGTGTGTGTGTAAATCAGAACCAAAAACCACTTAAAACTAAGGCAGTGCCACAAACCTTCTGTGGGGCCAGCCCTACTTCTCAGGGCTTGTTTTCAAAACAGGCTGTGCGTCTGCCACATCCCTTCCCAAGATATGGTCATTGCTACCAAGAGGGTTTCTCCAGCTGGCAGGCAAGCTCCATCTAAGGGCTGTAACCAGGCTTCTTTTCCAAGAGGAACAGAGCTGTCCTCCTTCCTGGTCTGCTCTGGACTATGCTACGCCCTCCCTTTTTACTTCCCCCTTCTACTCCTGACACTGCAGCCGTAGGGGGGAAAGGCTAGTTGAGTCCACAGGCTTTTCCTAACCCTTTCATTGCCAGTAGGAAGCCTGCCAGCATTCTTAACCCCCTCACTACTGGGATGGGTGCCCCTTTGCCCCATCACAGGTATTATACATGATCAGATGACAACTATTTTTGCTACATGACATTTCTTTAATTAAACTGGCTAAAGCATTTAAAAAAACAGATTGCAATTGCTTTTAGTTGTGCAAAGAGCAATCCTCAGAGGATGGGAAAATTTTTCTCTCTCACTTATCTAAAACATGGTATCTTGACAAGGCAGAAATTGCTCCATAGGACTATCTTGTTTATGAGAATGACGACAAAATTGAAGAATTTCATGTGATAGGACAGATGCTCTCTTATCTAAAGGAGATCACAACTGTGCAAATAGAAGGCCCATTAGATAGCTACAGAGATGGTGCAGTGTGTGTGTGTGTGTGTGTGTGTGTGTGTTTGTTTTTCATTGCTTATCCATATTTTGTTTTAAAATCAATAATGTCTAATAAAGTCAAACAGCAATTTTCATCCCCCACCCCCATCTCTTTGTACATTTGAGCACGAATAAACCAGAGAAGGGAGATGCATGTCTCAGCTTCACACAATTCTATGACCTTTCTCCCTGCCCCATTGGTACACATACATCATGTTCATGTTAGAGTGCAAGACTGAAAAGGAAAATATTTCTCCAACTAACTCTGTGGTTGATGGCATTCTGCTCTGTCAATGTGGCAAATGGAGTCTACCACAGCATATTCATCTGTACTGCCAGCGAAATTACTCCTGCCTGTCCGTCAAGGGATGGAAGAGAGATGAAACCCATTTCCAGGATGAATAAATCAGAGTAATTAAGGTCAGCATGTCTTCAGTGTGTGCTGGGACAGAACTTCGTGTAATGTTATCACATTCCTGCTGAAATTATGATCAGGGTCAGTTTACTTTCTCTTCCTTACATTGTGTGCACCCTCCCTCCCCCCCATACACACAGTGTCACCAGCTTTTGACAACAGTTTTTCTTCTTTGGGGTGGGGTAACTAAAGGGGAAGTAAAGTCTTAAATCCAGAAGAACAGTAACACCTGCTGCAAACAGAAAACAGACTTTAGCACTATACATGGAAAATCTGTTTTAAAAGGAGTGTGAAATCCATGAATGTCCAAACCACTTGGCTTGTGAGAAGTCCAACAAGGGACTCTATTGATGCTTGTGTCTGAAGGAATGAAAACCATAGCTTTTAGAAACAGAAGCAATGTCCAAAGCTGGAGTTGCTCTGCAATTGAATGACTGACCCTTTCACTACTTGTCGGTTACAATTGGGCAAACATATCCTAGGTATTCCAAGAGAGGCTGAAGACTCTATTTTCCTGTCAGCACTTTGCCACACTGCAAACAGGAATGGTGAGTAAAGAGACAAGATAACATAGCAGGGGTCAGAATTTTAAATTGAGGGCTTTGCTCAGCACAGACCGAAGGACTTATTCTCCAAACCAACTGATGGTCTCAGAGCAAGCCTGACATCTTTCCGCTAGTAATGAAAATTAGCAAGATCTTCCTCAGAGACTTCCAGCTACACATGCATTTACCAACTCTTGCCTCCCAGAGCAGAAAAAAAATGTAGGGACTGGCAAAAAGAATTGATTATTCATCACTAATAACGTTTAAAATGTTTTGGGCCTTCACTGCACCTTTTAAAGAAGGTGCTGACATGTCATGAAAGACTTGGGCTATTGAAAAACAGTTCCAATTGTGTTGTATATTATATATCTTCCATATTCCACCTCTCTGGACATAACTCATGATGACATCAACAGGAGAACAGGGTTTCTCTCAACAATTCATTTTCTCCAGCTGCTTTTGCTCCAATCAACTCACATTCCTTTAAACTCGTTGCTCTGGAAAGGATCATGCCAGACAGAGTAGGAGGATTTCACTTTGGGAAAGAGGAGATGAACACAGTTTTGTGGATACGGGAGGGATTAAAAAAAATGTAAGTAGAACTGCTTGTAAAGAGGCCCTTTTTTCATTCTTCCATGAAGTGTCAGTAGCTCTTTAACAGATTATTCTCCCACTTGCAGCTGCTGTCAGAAGCGCTGACCTTGTTGTTTGAGATCAGCTTGCTGGGCAAGCTCAGAGACCATTCAGCTGACACTATTACAGAGCTGTCAAAACCATGGAATCCCCACTACAGCCCTGGGAACCCATGTGTCAGAGCTGCCTGCCTCCATACTCTCTCAGGGTATGTCTACACTTGCACCCTAGTTCGAACTAGGGATGCAAATGTAGGCATTCGAAATAGTCAATGAAGCGGGGATTTAAATATCCCGCACTTCATTAGCATGATCTCGCCAGCGCGTTACTCCGCTCAACAGCTGTTTCGAAAGTGCGTGCCAGGGCGCGTTAGTTCGAACCAAACCCCTTGGTTCGAACTAACATTACTCCTCAAAAATTGTAACGTTAGTTCAAACCAAGGGGTTTGTTCGAACTAACGCGTCCCGGCATGCACTTTCACTTTCGAAACAGCTGTTGAGCGGAGTAACGCGCCGGCGAGATCATGCTAATGAAACGCAGGATATTTAAATCCCCGCTTCATTGACTATTTCGAATACCTACATTTGCATCCCTAGTTCGAACTAGGGTGCAAGTGTAGACATATCCTCAGAGTGGTGGTGGGCAGGGGAGAGGTAGTAGCCGCAATACCCTTGCTTGTCAGGGGACATTGAGTATCTTCAGTTCCCATGTGAGACATAGCAATTGAGGGAACTCAGATCCTTGCAAGAACAGATCTCTGGTGATTCATAACTCTGGACAGCATCTTGGGTAATTTAAACCCAACATGTGGTGTCTGAACTCAGGTTAAAGGGCATATTTTGCTTTAAGTTGCCCTATGGTGACCCACTGAACTGGCTCAATGTTGTTTTGTGATGAGTATGGAACCTAACTATAGTGGGTGATGTGAAAATATAACTTAAGGCCATAACTGTGTGTTTCCATGCCAATGAATGAATACCAATGCATTCAACAGACATCTTATACTGTACATAAAACTCCCACTCACAGCCCCATTTAATCATATCCCACATAGAGGTGATCGTGTTGGAATAAGCTGTACACCCAGAACCCTAACGAGAGAGCAGGGAAGGGGAGAAAAAGCAGAAACTGCACTTAAGAAAGAACTGGGGGGGAAATCCCTTTACCACCTTTTCAAGTTTTATCTTTGAAATTAATTAATTATGACATGGGAAAAAAGACACATTCTGAATGTCTTGGAATTTAAACTCAGGGAAGCGGCAAATGTACGCTCAATGATATAAAAAAATTGGCAATCTATTATTCTAATCATAACTGTCATCACAGGTTTAAGCACAGCTTTAATACTCTGATTAATGTCTACTTTGGTCCTCTGCAGCCCTCTGCAGGGCTGTCTGCAGTAAAAGCATCGCAAACAAAAATTAAGAGGAGGCAGAAGAATGGAAAATTCCCATTACTGGAGAGCTTTCCCGTCAGACCTCCCCATGAACACTGCACTCACAGAAAAGGTTTGTACCTGCTCTTTGGAGCACAAACCCACACAGCGCCAAATGAAATCAGTTTGAAGTATTCTACATGGACAACTCAGTCAGCATCTGCCTTTTGCAGCCCCTAATTTTGTCAAGAGCATCTTGTCTACATAGAACTTATAAAGCGAATATTCCCGGCTATCATTTCTTCATTCGGTTAGTGAACTGAAAAGTTGCAGATGTTAGCTACGGAAAAGGACAAAGAGGGAGAACTTCCTGAGTCTGGGTTGTTCAGACTGGTTCCCCTTCCACTGCCAGCACATTTTCTTAATGTTTTCCCTAATCTAGATTTAAATATTAGTTTTATAGCACGCATGACCATGCTGGGAAATGTTTTGCAATCACGCAGAAGGTGGCTGGACTTGATCCAACAAGAACATATTACAAAGCCAAGGTCAATCACCTGAGAAAGCTTTGACATCAGATATGAAGTATACCAACTTAGGCTGTGACAGGAAGCATTTCTCAGCTGATTTTAACTACGGAGAATGCAATAAAGCCATTAAGATATTTAAGGCAACGAGCACAAGCATCTCAACCTTCTTCCGCATTACAAAGGGTAGGTCTATACTGTAATACAAGTATGGCCTCAGATTCAGACTTGAGTCCAACCCCCACTTCCATGTATTCCCAATTCTGCCTGACTCTGCCCAGGAACTCTCCAGGCCCAAGATCCCATGGGGGGAGGAAGTAAGAGGTTCAAGCCCAAATCCCACAAGGAATTGGGTGCAAACTCATGACACAGTTTTGGCCCAGGTTCGTCCCGAAAGTCCTTTAACACTATTCCACAATCCCACAGACTAGTATTCCTTTTCTTTTCTATCCCAGCTCTCCCAGGAAGTGGAAGCTACTCCTCTGGTTGAAGTACAGCTGCTCAACATTTAACCCTTCCATTTTATTTACTCTACTGAGCTGCAAGCAGACTTACCTTCCTCCTGCATTTGGGATGGCCACTGACAAGGCATCCTTTTCCAAGAGCGCTGCTAAAAAAAAAAAAAAAAAATCACAGGAGCACACAGATTTTAGTTAATTGCTGAGGTGAGCAAAGTTAACCTCTAACAAGAGTTCCAGGAGTGACCAATCATATCTAGAAACAACAAAGAAGCTGGAAATGTTGGGGATTCATGGGACTGGCAACACAGGGACCCAAAGACCAGATGAAGCAACTGAAGAAAGCCAGGACTGAAAACCACATTTCTGGAAGTTTCCTGTCATCCTGTCTTTTTTACAAGCAGTATGACCAGGTGGGCTGGTCAGCCAGAGTGACCAGCAGTCTGGTCAGTCCAATGGTAACCTTCCGCCCCAGAATCCAGTGTAGGATCAGAGGGAAGCCAGCAAGTGTCGGATTAAGCCTGTCAAAGTGATTTGTGCTTACACTGGTCCCCAAAATGCTTTGCCACTGAGCCAGCTGCAACATGTCCCGAGTTCCTACGCAGCAGAGCTTTTCGCTCTCCCCTTGAAGGAGCAGCCTACCCCAGAACTGGCAGCAGAAACACACAAGTAGCCCCTTTAGCCCAGTAAATTTCTGGCTCCATGTTTGTTAATATAGGCATGGGAAGGATATCTGGTGTATAACCCAATGTAAAATTTATTACAAACTGTAGGCAGCAGTAAGTATCCTCTAATAGTGGATTGCATGCCAGTGCCTTAATGTCACCTCCACCATAAGGAATTCAAAATGGACAATGGGAAGCACAGTGAAACAAGCGTTTAAAATTTAAGTTTTACTAGTAACTTGAAAATTCTTAAAGATGTGCTGGAGTGTTAAGAGCATGAATATTATCTTGCCTTCCCTTTTAATACACCATGGCATATAAATCAGCCATGCCACAGCAAACAACAAACACTATGGAGTGCTAGGGGAGGTTACATATAATGTGTGGATGATGAAATCTATATCCAAAGCACAGCTGAAGTACTGGGAATTGAGAGTAGATATTACCAAGTAATCCACAGGTATATGCGTTCAGAGCAAGCTGCCTCAGGAGCCACAGAGACAGTAATCCATGTGGATGCTTACAAAGCATTCTGTTGATCCTCCAATGACTCTTAACCCACTTTTGGGTGCTGATAGCAACAAACTGTTCCCATAGTAAAAACTGAAGAGAGGCAGTCAAATTTCAGGGAAGAGTATTTTCTGGGCTACCTCTGTAAGTCACCAGCCTGCTTCACATGTACATGTGCTGCTCAAACATCATAATATTGAAACTCTCTGTGGCATGCATAGCTGGTTTCCCATTGGCAGGTTGAAATAAAATATCCCTTTGCTTTCAGGAATTCTATGAACTGTTATGTCCTCCAAAACATGGAATGTCTGAAAGGCCAGAAACAGATGAGGTAGCGAGGCACTCTCTCACTTCCTCACACCTCCCAAGGCACTCTGCAACGTTTAAAATAAAAAACTGTGCATTTTAATTTACTATTGCTTGTGCGCTCTTTTCACTTAACACCATTAACATCCATTAACACTGTTGCATCCATGGACCTTCTGGGAATTAAAGTGTCCCTCTCACAATCATCTGAAGCTTGGTTTTACAAAAGTATAAATGTTTTTGGCCTACAAGTTCCACAAGGCACTTCTCTGCAGATGCCTGGAACCTGTTTTGTAGTACTGAGAAAATAATGCACTCCTTGATGACTGCTTTTAGGTTCTTCAACCTCTGCTGGTCCTTCTACCTCTGCAGCATGGGCACACTCCACCAGAATCAGAAATGTCAAGGACCAGTCCAAGAGGAAGTATTTCCATGATGAACTTATGAGGGACATTCTGGCAAGGACCAATATCAGAGGGAGAAGGATTCATGGCAAGTGGAAAGGCACAGACAGGACAGAACTGCATTGTGAAAGGAGTGGCATGCAGCAGTTTATGGAGCAGGGATGTCAGATGTTGCAAGTAGAGTGCAGCATAAAGGCCTATTTGAGAGGCTGCTCAAACTTCTGGTTGCAAGAGTATAAGCTCCTAGAGTACCCACATCAAGTCCCCAGTCCCCTCCATGGTACCATGTGCTGCAGATCAGGAATACTGAAGACACTTCCAGTCAGCTGGTTCAACAGACCAAGATTTTTAAAATGATACCTCATAAGGCATACTTTGTGCACAAACATATAATAATAGTATCACTACGGTGAATACAGGGCTTCCACGATGCTACTTTGAGGTACAGTGTGTCACACGCACCCTTTGCAATTTATGTACATGTGTGCTCCTTTGAGGAGGACAAACTATGGGCATGAGTCCCAACAATGTCCCCAGTGCACTTTGGAAACCCTATTCTCTCAAAGCTGCAATTACTTCAAAGATATCAGTTCTGCCCAGTGCCTTTGAGTAAAATCACACACCTGATTGCTTCAAAAACCTCTGCCACACTTTACACACAGTTACTTTTCAACACCAAAATGGTTAGCAATGGACTGAAGCAGTCTGAAGTAGCCAGCTTTCAGACAGTGATGGCAACCTGCTTCTGGACCATACATGCATCCTGATACTGGAGGGTCAGAGAAAGCAGCTCTCACAGCTCAAAAAAAACCCCAAAAAAACCCACATGTGACTTTCTTCACACAGAAGTTCTGGACCCACTGCTGGTGATCACAGATCATCAACACGTGCTTGTCACCCTGCTCCAGAAGCACCTATGTACACAGGAGGCACCAGCAGCTATACCAAGAGTCGTGAGCAGCAGCTGTCAGTTTGCGTCCCCCCCTGTCTGTATCAAACTCCTCTTCCCTCTTCAGTTGGGCAGAAAAGTTCTGAAAATGCCCACCAGTATATCAGATGCTCTATTTTCTGATACAGGAGTGAAAGCAAGGGAAGCTCGTTGCATGGTGACTCCGCCATGCTGCTGGCTCAAAAACAGCTCAGCAGAATGCACGGGTGGGCAGCCCCACCTTCCTATGGTGGACAGGCATGTTTTCTCTCACTCTGCACCCAAACCAAGGGCTAAAGCAGCCACAGACCAGGAGGGTGCTAGGAAGCCTAGGATATGGCAGTTTGACTCAGCTCTGTGTATTGATTTGGGACACTAGAGCCTAGGTTTGGGGCTCAGGTCCAGAAATTGTTAACTGAAGGTCACCAAAGAATGTGGACAATCAAGCCTTGGGCTTATACACCCAGGTTCACAGACTCGAATCCCATTAATTCTGAGCTTACATTGCAGAGCAGACATATCCAAAGAGATAAATGTTATAAGGTCCTTTAAAAAAAATCACCCTGCTCATATAGACTCCATTCCATATTCTGGTTTCAGTTCACAATAACATGGAGCATAGAAATCTGAGGAAGTTAAGTATAGCTGCATTTGACCTATCACCATGCTTTTAATTACCTTCCCAAGTGATGAGGCTTTTATCATTCTTGTATGATGAAATACCACAGCCCAACAGATCTCATGTAGGCAAAATATATTCACCAATACATAGCCTTTCCCCTCTTTTCATTACATGCCATTATACCCTACATATGCCCTTAAATAAATTCTTCTCCATGGAAAACACAAGATGCATCTATTCTTCAAATCTGAAAAACTATTACAAACTCCACTATAAGAGCACATCTCTGGAATAAGACACTTACAAGCTTCACGAATGAAGTGCTCTAGATTTTTTCTTATTTGATATTTAAAGTAAAACACCCAATAAGGTGTTAAATGCAAAAACCTGTAACATAGTATCAGGCTATAAAATTCACAGTACAAGCAGCACAGCCAATGATGGTGTTAAACTGGAACTCTACATTTCTTACTGTCCTGATTTTAACAGTGTGGTATTAACATTTAAGACAGTATAGGGTGGGATTTTTTGGTCATTTAATTAGGTAGTTAATTAACTAGGTAGTTCTTACAGATTCTATTCAACTCTAGTCCAATCACCTTCTGCATACCAATGGCATAATAGTAACATAATTATTTTAGACAATAAGACAAATGATGGTGAGTTTGAAGCCAAGAAATGCTTGAAAATAATGAAACAAGAGAATAGCCAATGTACATAGAGTACAAATCGTAACGTTGGTGTTGAACCTTAGCATGGGTCAATGCATTTTTATAACGTTCAATTGTTCAGTTGTCAGAAAAATGAAACCAGTAGGATTCAACATGAGCACTTGTTTCTCTCTTGTAGTTTCTTGAAAGATACTAAATAGCTATTTTAGCGACAGGTTTACCCAGACATTATAAACTACTCATCAGTTACCCATCCTTTGGAAAGGCCACACTTACATGGATTACCGCTCAAGCTGCAGGTCACATACAGGTGCTGGAAAGTAATGACAATTCTAAATGCTCAAATTCTTCTTCCACTTGTAAGCTAATTTCCAACCTGCTGCAATATTGATTTAAGAATCCTACATCCTGGCCCTTGTTATATGCCAGAGGTGTCAGGCGTGATGCTTTTAATCTTTAAATTTCAAATTAAAATCAGTTTATAAAGGGCAAGGAAAGGATTCTCACCTTGTTTGCTTTTGGGATGTGCTGCAAAAATACACAGACATTAATTCAGCACCAAGCAATATACAAAAATTATAAACCACAAAAATTTTTGAAACAGCAGACAATACCCACGTTGAGTCTCAAATTTCAGGTAATGGTGACGGCAATTTTAAGCATGTTAGTTATGGGAAGAGTATATACCCCTATAGGCAGAAGGGATTATTAAAAATTCAGCATTACCTAACATGTCTCTTAGCAAATAGAGATGGGCAGGCAAGGTGTGGGAAATGGAATGGATAGGAGAGGACAATTCCAAAACATTAGGTCAGAGAAGCCCACTAATATGCTTTTAGAGCATCCTCCACACATCATTAGGAAAATATCTTATTCTATCAGTAGTAGTAAGAGATTCAGAGACCTCCGAGATGGATTAAAGCTTTATTACATCGCCATCTACCTGTCAGTACAAGGTTGCATCCTACATTACATTTTCTAACGCATTTTTAAAATGTCTTTAGCGATGTTGCTTGTATCTCTTTTTTGGTGAGACTATACTGCAATGAGTGAAATATTAAGCTATGTCAGCCAGATCTCTAGCATTTAACTAACTTTTTACAGGTAGTTTACAACAAAAATTCTACTCTTCATAAGAATTTTTAACAGTATGAAAACAAATTACTTTTAATTATCATTTTTCTCAGTGCTCTTTTGGCCTGCTGCTATATCTCCTTGAACATTACTATGTTAGGATTCCACATGGGAAGCAGAGGCCAAGTCAGTATTAGAGACCTACAATAAAAACCCAGGATACTGCAAGAAGCGGTGCCGATTACTCAAGCCAGGTCTACACAAAAGGGGAAGGTCGAATCAAGATATGCAACTCTAGCTATGTTAATGCATTTCCCCGCCGGCCCCACAGCGGTAGGCTAACAGGAGCAAATGCTCCAGTTAGCTTCCCTTACTCCTTGCAGGAGCAGAAGTACTGGCTGCCGGTGAGGGCACCCTCTGAATTTGATGTAATGGGTCTTAACTAGACTTGCTATATCGAGCTCTGGAAGATCATGCTGCACCTCTCTCCAACTCTGTACCAAATGTATACTCCACACTGGTGTCAAGGAGCACTAAAGGGTACAACTACACAGCAAGCCATTATTTCAAACTAATTTCAAGATGGAGGACTTCTTACTCCAACTTCATGAGGAGTAAGGGAAGTTGAAGAAAGAGTGTTCTTCCTTCGACATGCTGCTGTATAGACAGCGCCAAAAGCCAAAGTAAGCTATTTCGACTTCAGCTATGCAACTGACATAGCTGAAGTTACGTATCTTAATTCAACTTTTGCCCTGCAGTGTAGACATGCCCTAAGTGTCATAGGAATCTTCTCTTTGGTAATACATAGTGATGGAAAGAGAGAAAGCCAAGATGTCTTGGCCACTTATAGTGATCAACACTTATTTGGCATTTGAAAAAACAAAACCAAGGTTAATATTAATTCTAGTGTTTAAGGGAAATACTAGATCAAGTCATTAAATTCTGATTCCCTAACTATTGAGTGTTATTGCTACAGTATTAAATGGTTGTACCAGATATGGCTGTATTTGAAGTGAACCATGTGCATTTACATTTGAAAAAAAAATAAAAATAAAAATAAAAAAAATTAAAAATATGATGAAAAAAATATACATTGCCTTCCCCATACCTTTCACACCTGGGTTATCTAAAAGTAGTCAACTAAATCTATATTTGGGCATCTAAATAAAAGCCATTCGATTTTTCACAAATGGATGAGTTCCCACAAATCCCACGGGAGCAACAGGTGCTTATCTTGCTTTTTGGACACTGAGCATCTGAGGCTCCTGTTAACTGCAGCAGAACTTTGAGTGCTTGGCATATGAGAGAACTCAAATTACATTTATTTTGTTGCCTAAATTCAGTATTCAACATTTGAAAATTGTGTGTGCATGCACAAATATCTATTATTATTGCTATACATTGTATCCACACATTCAGATTTTAAGAACAAAATATAGATTGTCGCTTTATGGAATCAGACACAGTCCCATGCCAAATGAAACATACGTGATCAAGTTTTTTATATATAGACATAGACATGACTCATTCCCAGAACCATTTATTAATAATCAGAAAGATTTACTTTTGGTCTAAAGATCACCCCTGACAGGCACTTCCTACTGGTCTTTCCACTTGAAATTTCTTTACATTTTGATGACACACACTTCCTATAAATGTGTTACAAAGGCAAAGTAAGAGAGTACTTGTAGGATGGGCACAGTATGAACACCTTCAGAGAAAATTACATACCAATTCCCCATATAAGCTTACTGTACTAACAAGAACCATTGTTAAGAGGCTGCCCCTATTTGTCTACATTACACAAACATCTTTTCTAAAATAGGCCAAGCGTTTCAAGTTGTTTTAGACGGTCATTAAATGCCTATGTTGTGCACACCTACAACAGTTATTGAGAATGATTTGTGGGCTGGGCTGGAGGGAGGGCTGTTGAGTAGCCAGAGTAACATCTCATTATACTAGATGAGACTGGGAGAATTAGAAGCAAGAGGAGGGCTGAGGGAGAAAATGAACCAAGAATTTAAACAACATTCATGTTGTTTCTAGAAGAGAGTGTAATATGGCTGCTGAAATGGAAGCTGATGCTGTCAATGGTAAGTAAATTACTGCAATAACATGGAGTGGGTGCTACTGCAAGAATCCAAAAGCAATCTGAAATTAAACATACCAAAAAGAGCTCCTCAAAGAGCGTAATCAGATAAAGCATGAGAAGGTACAGCTGACCATTGGGGAACCTAGGAACATAAAGGAGAATCTCCACTGTCTTTAAAATAAAAGAGCTGAGGAGGAGGCACATGGGACAGACTGATGTTAAAATATTTTACAATATGTAAAAAAAAAAAATATTCGGACAGACCCAATGTGGGTGGTGGGACTGATGCCCTAGGTCAGTTTTCCCTGCAGATACAAGAACTATTGTGGAGGACAGCAGAGAAGACAGTAAAGACTGTTGGAGGAAGTGAGAAAGGACGCTGGAGGGCAGGGGTAGGGTCCAGAGTGACTTAGACAGATTAGAGGATTGGGCCAAAAGAAATCTGATGAGGTTCAGCAAGGACAAGTGTAGAGTCCTGCACTTGGTATGGAAGAATCCCAAGCATTGTTACAAGCTGGGGATCGAATGACTAAGTAGCAGTTCTGCAGAAAAGGACCTGGAATTACAGTGGATGAGAAGCTGAACATGAGTCAACAGTGTGCCCTTGTAGCCAAGAAGGCTAATGGCATATTAGGTTGCATTAGGAGGAACATTGCCAGCAGATCAAGAGATGTGATTATTCCCCTTTATTCAGCTCTGGTGATGCCACATCTGGAGTATTGTGTCCAGTTCTGCGCCGCGCCCCCCCCCCCCCCCCACACTATAGAAAGGATGTGGACGCATTGGAGAGGGTCCAGCGGAGGGCGACCAAAATGATTAGGGGGCTGGAGCACATGACCTATGAGGAGAGGCTGAGGGATTTGGGTTTGTTTAGTCTGCAGAAGAGAAGAGTGAGGGGGGGATTTCATAGCAGCCTTCAACTTCCTGACGGGAGGTTCCAAAAAGGATGGAGAAAGGCTGTTCTCAGTAGTGACAGATGGCAGAACAAGGCGCAGTGGGCTTAAGTTATAGTGGGGGAGGTCTAGGTTGGATATTAGGAAAAACTATTTCACTAGGAGGGTGGTGAAGTACTGGAATGGGTTACCTAGGGTGGTGGTGGAATCTCCATCCCTAGAGGTTTAAGTCTCGGCTTGACAAAGCCCTGGCTGGGTTGATTTAGTTGGGGTTGGTCTTGCTTTGGGCAGGGGGCTAGACTTGATGATTCCAGCTCTATGATTCTATGAGAGGAAGTAGTGGGTCCCATTTTATAGGTGTGGGGGGGAAAGATTTTCAGAGAGGGGGAATGCCTTGTCCAAGGCCACATAGTAAATCAGGGGTATAACCAGGAACAGATTACAAGTCTCCCCATTCTCAGCCCTTTATCTCCCCCACATGGGTCTTCATGGACGTAACTTGGAGCAAAATATTTTCCACTAGCCATAAACACAAAGCAGAAGCTATAGCCAAAAACCAAGCAGACATTTAAGAACTACTGTGTAAAAAAGATGCCATTATCAGAGATTTAGTTGAACAACACCTTGGAAAGTATAATTGACTGATGACAGCCCAATAGGGTTTTTACAAAAGATATGGTTTTGCTTAACTGACTTGCTAGAGCATGACTGAAAACAGTCAAGTGGCAGACTAACTGAATGCAGAGGATGAAACACTCAGTCTCACAAGGCATTTTAATAAGGTTTAATTCTTTACATTGGCTAAGCAACAATTTTGTCGCAAGGCTTAATATAGATAACTTGAAGAGACACAGAGAGCTGATACAAATAAAAACTTCTTGAGAGGGAATTATATTACCACACTCTGGATACCCCAGGGTCACGTTAAGGCCTTTTGTATACCATGTTCAAGTAGCAAGACAAAACTTGCAGGTAGGAGGACTGAGACTCCAGTTTGGCTCATGTTCATAGCCCTCCGAGTATGGGATTTAAAGCTATAACCATTTGTTCATCTCCAGTGCAGACACTGCAGTGCTGAGGGTAAGCACAGGAGAAAAGTCCATACAATTCATTTGTCTCAGTCACTGAATAGAGAGACTGGCTCCAGCAACACTGAGGATGCACTACAATCCCTAGATTGAAATGCATAAAGCAATGGTCAGAACTTAACGGAGGATATCTACATAGCCAAAATATCTCCATCTAAAGTTGAAACTGAACATGTAGCTAGCCATTTGAGAGCTCTCTGATCCTCAAGATAAAATACCCAGAGTCTACTGTATCCAGTAAAACATGGCCTAGCCCCTCAAAATATATGCACATATATCCAAGGACAGTAATCTGGGAGCAAATCCAGCACCAGCTGGAAGAACTCAGCTGTGAAAGTGACCTTGGTGACCCATATACCAACAGAACAAGAGAGTTTGGTCTTGCTGCCAGGGCACAAGAAACATCCTGATGCTTAGATACACTTGACCGCCACATGTACTGCAACTGAGATGAAAATATCACATCTTAACTAGGGATGTAAAAGTAAAACTATTTAAATGGTTAACAGTTGCATACAGGCTCCCAGCCCCACTCCCGGGGAGAGGGTTGCCACCTTGTGCTGCTGGTATCAGAGCCCATAGGGTGAGGCAGCAGCTGGCTCCTGGGGAGCAGGTCTGGGAGCAGCTGCCGCCTCACGCTGCTGCCTCTGTAGCAGAGGCAGCAGCTCAGGGCAGCAGCCAGCTCTCTGGGAGCAGGGCTGGCAAGTGGGAGCTGGTATGTGCCAGGAACCAACTTATAAGCCTTTTTCCTGTGCACACTGGCTCCAGCTGACTTCCACCCATGCTGCAGGCTCTGCAGTAGGAAAGCTTATACTGCAGAGCCCGCAGCGTGTAACTATGTAACTGCTGAGATTTCCAGCAGTTGCACAGTTACCTAATTAACCGCTTTATCATCCCTAACCTTAACCCCCATAGCTCCTTCTAGGAATGGGTACTGCAGAAAGGGATCTAGGGTTCATAGTGTACCACAAGCTAAATACGAGTCAGCAATGTGACACTGTTACAAAAAAGCAAACATCATTCTGGGATCTATTAATAGGAATATTGTAAGCAAGACTCGAAAAGTAATTCTTCTGCTCTACTCTGTGCTTGATTAGATCTCAACTGGAGTATTGTGTCCAGTTCTGAGCATTTCATTTCAGGAAAGATGTGGACAAACTGAAGAAAATCCAGAGAAGAGCAACAAAAATGATTGAAGATCTAGAAAACATGACCTATGAAGGAAGATTGAAAGAACTGGGTTTGTTTAGTCTGGAAAAGAAGGGACATAACAGCTTTCAAGTATCTAAAACAGGGGTGATGAACCTTTTTTGGGTCGGGAGCTGCTGACCCACAGAAAAAAAAAAAAATCAGTCAGGGGCTGCACACAAGTGAGAAGCAAAAAACACAAACCCTCACTGACATGGCTCCCGATTGAGAAGCAGAAAGACACTCCCCGCAACCCCACTGCACATCAGAGCCTGGGGGGCCCAGGCTAGGGATGTGACTAGTAGACTAGCCAATAAGCATAGGCATAAGCATAAGCCTTGATGCCTCTAAGGAGCAGGAGCCAGTGCTGGGGGGAGCCAGCTTAAAAGATGGTTCCCCCCAGCACTGTATCTGTGGGGGACAGGGAAGGCAGAGGGGTAGCAGGGACTGGGCATGAGCCGGGAATCAGCTGATTCCCAGCTCACACCCAGTCTCAGATGCTGCACCTCTGCTTTTTAAATGTAGACTGTTTGTGGCTGGAGCACACGAGATCTACTAACCTGGGTTAGGGATGTTAATTTAGTTTAATCAACTACTCGATGAGCAGGGGAGCCGCAGCAGGGTTAGCTCCTGGTGCGGGGAGCTAACCCTGCTGCAGCTCTGCTTTTTAAATGTATTAAGAGCCAGCAGGGGTGGGGAACCTCTGGCCCGGGGGTTGGATGCAGCCCCCAACTTTGCTGGATCTAGCCCCCGTGGCTTAGGGCTCTTAATACGTTTAAAAAGCAGAAGCGCAGCGGGGAGGACCCAGCATGAGCGAGGAATCAGGTGTCCCAGCTCACGCTGGGTCCGTCCCCCACCCCCACGCATCAGCAGCAGTCTCTTAATACATATAAAAGGCTGGTCCGCAGTGGGGGAAGGGGCGGGAGGACCCGGCCTGAGCCGGGACAGCTGATTCCTGGCTTGTGCCGAGTGCCCCCCACTGTGCACCAGCTTTTTAAATTTATTAAGAGCCTGCTGGCAGATCCTCTGGGCCGGGAGCTAACCCTGCTGTGGCTCCCCCACTTATCGACTAATCAATTAGTTGATTAAACTAAATTTAACATCCCTAACCAAGGCTAGTAGATTTTGTGTGCTCCAGCCACACAGGAAGGCAGTGGGGGGGCTGGAGCACCAGCACAGGCTCCCCAATGCTGGGGGGAGAGCTCTGAGCCACGGGGGTAGATCCAGCAAAGTTGGGGGCTGTATCCAGCCCCCGGGCCAGAGGTTCCCCACCCCTGATCTAAAAGTCTGTTACAAGGAGGAAGGAGAAAAATTATTTTCCTTAACCTCTGATGATAGGACAAGAAGCTATGGGCTTAAATTGCAGCACGGGAGGTTGAGATTGGACATTAGGATGGTTAAGCACTGGAATACATTGGCTAGGGGGTTTGTGGACTCTCTATTACTGGAGATTTTTAAGAGCAGGTTAGACCAACACCTATCAGAGATGATATAGATCAGAGGTCTACAACTCCCAACCCGGAGGCCATCCCCAGCCAAAGAAGTTACACAATCCAGACAGGGAGTCCTGTCAGGCCAGGGGAGGAAGCTGTCCATTCCCCAAACCCTGCCCTCTTCTCCCCATGCCATCCCATCCTCTGGGGACACTGCTTTGGTAATTACTGGAGAGGAGCTTGGCATGAGGCAGCAGCAGTGGTCGGGTCCCCTGCATGCCCCACTGTGGCAGGAGTTGAATGAATGATAGCTGATATTAGGCTGTAGGACCTGATTTACAACTATTTATATCTTGCTACAATAAACACTACTTCACATTAAGGATGTTAAGGAATAGTTGACTATCGAATAACCAAATGCTTATTGGATAATCGAGTTGACTAATTGCTTCCCCCCGCCACTTGCTGCCTCTATCAGAGAGAGGCAGCAAAGGAGGGGAAAAAAAGGAGTGCTTCAAAGCAGCAGTGCCACACAGCTGATCCTGGGCTCAATGTGATGCTGCCCCTTTGAAACACTGCAAAATGGCAGCGCTGCATGAAGCCCGGGGTCAGCTGGGGACTCCCTCGTTGACCCTGGGCTCCATGTGGCATTTCCGCGGAACCCAGAGTCAGCTGGGGAGCTCCGTGTGGTGCTGCCACTTTGAAATGCTGCACAGAACCCGGGATCAGCTGGGAAGTCCCCAGCTGACCCCAGGCTCCACGCCGCATTTCAAAGCTCGTGGAGCCCTGGGTCAGCTGTGGAGTCCCCTGCTGACCCTGGGTTCTGCGGAAATGTCATGCAGAGCCCAGGATCAGCTGGGGAGTCCCCCATTAACCTAGGCTCCATGCGGGCACTTCTGCTTTGAAATGCACAAGAGCCCCTGCTGGGGACTCTTGTACATTTCAAAGCTGGCACGCCACGTTCAGCCCAGGGACAGTGGGAAGACCCGCTGACTCTGGGCTCCACAAGGGCTCTTGTACACTTCAAAGGAGGAACTTGGAAGTGCCTATCGAGTAGTTGATGGAAATTCCATCGACTACTCAACTAGTAAATTAATCAATATTTAACATTCTTACTTAACATTGGTGTGGACCTTTCTCCTGAAGGATTCCTCATGCACCATACCACGTGCCCCTCTACAAAAGTCAAATGCATTTTGGTGCTGGGGTACACATGGAACTAATGAAACAGTCACTTTTAAGGTAGTGGCAGCAAGCAAACAGTGCATACCAGATGAAGGTAAGTTTTGAGAAAGACCCTGTTGTACACTTTGTCCTTACAATAAGTCTTCCACGATACATGACAAGAGTGATCAAAATTACGGACTCTTCAAGCCACACTCAATCTGCAGAAGTTCATAAGCTGCAGGATGTGCCCAATATGCCCCACGGAGAAGTGCCTATTGGAGTGTGGGACTTCCACCCCATCACCACCCTGATGGACTAAAGCCCTTAAAACTTCCCTCCCTGAAGTGCAGAAGCTCCTAGTCCCATCACTCCACAGCAGGGCAGAAGCCCCCAGTTTCCCCTGCCCAGTCTAGTAGGTGGACAATGGGAGGATGCATGGAGCATGGACTGCATGAGTCGCACTTCAACTGCAAAAAAATCTGAATGTGGCTCACAAACCACAGTTTGGCCACCCCGATCTATGATAATCATACGGCAATGATAGGACCTAGTTTTTAGAAGTGCTCATTCAAAAAAACCCTTCTAAAAAGAATTAAGTAGAACACAATATGTCTGCCTTAGAAGAGATGAAGGTGTTTTCCTGGAATGGAACGTATGGTGCAGGTGGAAACAGATGGTTTAGATACCAGACTCACACTTTAGAGCCATTTCCTCCCAACAGTTTGGTAATAAGAACTTTAATGTTAACTACTTATAAAGATCTCATAAACCTCTATTAGAGGAGAACAACTAGTTTATAAACTTCAAAAAGGAGGGTTCCTCCTACTTCCATCATAACCAATAATATGGCCTTGCATTCAGAGAGGACCCACCAGAACCAAGGTTAAAACATGTTTTATCTAATTTATAGCTTTATGTTCCCAAAGTGATTTACAATTTAACATGTCACAACAGACAGCCCAGAAGTATGGCAGGTCACCAGGTGACCAGAGCTAAACAAGAAGCTGCCTTTAAAACCAATTTGTTACACTCCAGAATTTGTTGACCTTCACTGCTAAGTGCTGTCAATTCCTCTGAACGGTTGTATACTGTGAAGCATTCAGCACACATTAGTGAGAGATTTTGCACTCCATACAGTGCAAGTTACCATCATTAACTCTTTGCTAAAGGCCCTTTCTTATTACACTAGCCAATTAGCCCATCATAAGACAGGATTTTCAGGTCTCTCCTCCATGTTGGTCTTCTCTCCTGAGCCTCCGGTCTCTCACTCGGTCTCTCTCTCTCCCTCTCTCTCTCCTCCTCCTACTGCCTCCCCCTCTCTCTCAGCTTTCTTCCGCCTTCTGCCTCTCTCTCCGTCTCTCTTTTTCTTTTCTCCCCCTCCTGCCTCTCACTCTCCCTTTCTCTTCTCCTCCCTCTCACTCTCTCTCTCTGCTCTCTTCTGTCTCTGTTGGGGATGCACACTCGTCCAGGCCCCGCCCCCTGGGCATGTACATCACCGCACCGCCCTCCTTCGCCTCCCGCCGTGGCACTCGGCTGACTTCTGCGCCACTCAGCCGGGCAAACAGCCTCTCTCTCTCTTCTCCTCCTACTGCCTCGCCCTCTCTCTCTCTCTCTCTCTCAGCTCTCATCCGCCTCCTGCCTCTCTCTCCATCTCTCTCTCTTCTCCCCCACCTGCCTCTTACTCTGTATTTCTCTTCTCCTCCTGCTGCGTCTCTCACGCTCTCTCTTGCTGTCCTCCACCTCCTTTCCGCCTCCTCCATTCTCCTCTGTCTCCTCTGTCTGCGCTCCGCTTTCCTCCTTTTGAATCCAGTGCCCTTTCCTGACATCAGAGACACATGCTTGTCCAGGCCCTGCCCCCTGGCTGTTCCCTCTGGGCGGCGTTGTTGCCTCCCGCCATGGCGCTTGGTTGACTTCTGCGCCGCTCAGCCAGGCCACCGCGTACCCCTGTGCTGCATGGGGTGCGCAGACCCCAAACAGCCGCTTGTGCCACTTGCTCCCACACAGCGGCCCGGCTGAGCGGCGCAGAAGTCAGCCGAGCGCCACAGCGGGAGGCAACAGCGCCGCCCAGAACGAACAGCCAGCATTTCAGCGTTACAGAGTCACAGGGCTACTATATGTATATGTATATGGGCTACTATATGTATATATGATAAGATATGGACCAGATCAAAGAATATGGAGATTAAAAAAAAAACAGGTGGCATGAAATCCAAAGGTAAAAGACCTCTAGGCATATTGGCAGCAATCCCCTAAAATTGAGAGATCTGATATCCATATGGTATCACAGAGGAGTTTGTAAGACTATTTCATCTCACCCACATCCAAGGAAGCAAACAAGATATCTGAAATCTGACACCACAAAATTTGTGCACCAGAATTTATAAAGACATTTTCTCCAAAGCAGCCCCAGAGAGGAAACAACTAGACAGATTATTTGTCAATTGCTGCATTATTAGGAATGCAGCGCCCTCATGTGTCTACACAAAAAATTCTCAACATAAAACTGTTTGGTGTCTGGCGAGAACCTTTGCTCTCTGCCTTTTGGCAGGTTTAATTTTGCAAGAGTAGTGAACTTTGATATCATGCTGTGGTCCAGACCTTTTGTCCAGCGTTATGCTATCCTTTATCAGACACTCTTATATAATTCTCCATTTGAACTCAAGAAAAAAGTGTGCTGATACAGTCAGCGGTAGTGTCATCTTTCATCACAAGCTAAAATATATACAGTCAGCTACCACAGTTGAATTCAGAGCAGATTGTACAAGAAAAAACAGAAGTTAACAATAGCATTATCAAAAATATGAAATATTAACAGTACATATGGGAAGACTGGTTAAGGATAGAAAAACCCCGGCCAATTTTTAACCTAGGCCTGGTCTACATGGGAAACTTACATTGTAAAAAATCCACACCCCTGAGAGATACAAATATTACCAACTTAATCACTGGTATAAATAGTGCTAGACAAATCAAAGAATTCTGTCAACCTAGCTGCTGCCTCTCGTCAGGGTGGATTACTTATAGCAATGGGAGACATTTTTTCTGCCGGCATACGAAGTATTAAGTGTAGAGATATCTCTGGGTTACCTTAGCTGTTGTAACCAAAATTTCTTCCTTACATGATTTATTTGCAACTATATACTACTAGCAGGTGAGACCTGTCGACGGGGCAAAATCATTTTGCGTGGATTACACTTATAGGAAAGTTCAAAAAATTAAATCTGTGTAATAGGTTTTTTTATTAATATGCTTGCAGATGGGAATTAAAAGAACAATTTTAAATGTGTAGGATTTCAACTTCAAACATTATTCATTTTATTGAATAATTACCATATATAGTACATTTTAATCAGAAACTTGTGAAGCTTCCATTACTCTTTCTGTAACTAATTTGAATGATTTTGTGACTTGTAACTGTCAAAATTTTCTTTGCACTAAAATTACAGTTGAATAGGTGACTCTATTGTAATTTTGTTAGCAAATGTTTTTTATGAACTGTAATCATAATAAGACATGACTTTTTTTCCAATTAAAACAAAAATAATTATTTAACCCTTTCACCCAGCATATTCTGGTATAAAGTAGTGCATTCAGCTAATTTAAGTGGCAGGATTGTTTATACAAAATTTGGTATCTGTAGGTAATCACAAAGTATGACCTTATTTTCACAAACAAATCCACAAACTCACTCTTCAAAATATATAGATAGGAATATTTTAATGTCTCAAGTTATCAGGCTAACAAAGTAACATCAGAAAGCAACATTATATTACTCATAATTAGGGATGTGAAAAGGTAGCTGGTTAACTAGGAAGCATAATTCTTAATGGGTGACGCTTACCAGGTAACTTGTACCCTGTAGCAACCCCAACCTGTCCCTGCATGGTCCAGCAGCTTGGCCAGCCCTATGTGAGGCCAGGAAGTGAAGCGGCAGCCCCGCCCTAACACCCAGTGTTGGAGAGGGCCCTCTCCCCCGCCGCAGGAAGGTATGTTTAACTGGTTAACCAGTTAAATGGGATTTTATATCCGTACTCATCACACTTATGGAAATTTATCTAAGATAAAAGTACTTTTAACATTACCATTTAAAATTAAGCTTTTGCCTACTCATGTTGAACTTGTTAAGCTAATGATCCTCATATGCACACGATAAGGTGCTTTATTACTAGACAGCTCTGTTCTAGAGATTATGGGTTCTGGAAAGACAAAAGAGTAAAACCAAATGAGTTCAAGTCCTGCATTTGCATAAGAGTGTGCTACAGTATTATTCAGAAACACAATACAATACCTATAGGACCAGCTTTTAATTTTACTGTATCTTTATACTATTCTATAGTGCAGTACCTTCCAAATCCCCTCCCTGCAGGATGCGATTCCTTGCACTTCACAGTCTGGAAACTGAAGTCACTATGATGCAACTTGGTGAAACCCTGAACTGAGCCAAAAGAGTAGACACCTTGGAAAGTCTGGTGTCCCTTATGCTCTCTTTACAAGAAGCTGAGCAGACATTTTCTCCCGTTCACAGATGCCAGGAAACAAGAGCACAGCACATTTAAAACATGATTTACTGTATTTTTTTTTACTGTAATTTTTGCAAAGCCTTTTGATTTAACTGGGAAAATGTTATCATGAGGTACGGGCAACAGTAAAAGAATGACTGCAAGAAGATGGTGCTTAACTCCATCAACATACAAATTACCCATAAGCCCGGCATAATCCTATGATTATTTTAAGGAAGTTTTTTCGCCCCCTCTCCTTTGCTTCCCAGAGGGCAGCACAGAAGAGGGTAGATTTAACATCCTTGGGATCCATCACTCTCATTTTGCCTGGGACTATATTCCATTACATATATCACAAGCTGTATATTAATTGTGTCAAGAGAATGAAGCCCCTAGTCAAAGGCAAGCTATGGTGAAAGCTGCAAATGTGTTTTTAATCTTGGTATGAAAATATTATAGCCTACATTTCATTCAGGATGGTAACTGAGATCTTTACCCCATGACATGAGGTGGTCACCTATTGGCTTAACTGTCTATAACGAGAGATGAGATTCTTAACGTTCCCTCGGGCTCAAAATGCTGTCCCAAAGACTAAAAGGCCAGACAACTCTCTGTTAATCCACCAATAATTGTAAAACTCTGAAGAGCTTGTAGATTTGAGGCAAAGTGAACAATACAGGTGCCTTCTGCTGACCATTCAGGTGTCACATTCACCATGAGAAGTTATTGAATGCACTTCTATTTCACAGAAACACCATCACTTCTGATGGTTTGATGGCAACCTCACAGCCAGCAATACATCACGATCCCCATAGGTTGCCACAAGAGTAGTGTTGTGGCCAAAGGGACAGCAATCCTCCTATGTCATCTAGTTAAAAAGTCATTATCTGAAATACAGAATAAGAATTCATAGACCTTCCACCTGGACCCAATACCTTGAAAGTTTAAGGTAGCAATCGGAAGAGGAGCTGGAAGAGTGATAGCTGCTCCTATCTCTGTATTACAATACACTGAAGCACAGAAGCACCAGAGAATCAGTACTCAGCACTCAACAAGGAAGCAACAGCAGAATGCTGAGCAAGAGGTGGCAGAGCTATTCTACCCAATACACATCCCCTTTGAGAAATGACTGACACTGTCACCTACACAAAAAAAGGGCTCTTCCCTTTAAGAAAAGTAATTAAAAGTACAAAATAAAAGGGCTTATGTTTCCAATGACATCTGACAGGCTAGATACCCCCATTTTAATAGTATGTTGCTAATAAGATGCTCAACGCTTTCTGGGTTAAGCCTTGCAGAGAGATTATGAATAATTGTATTTTTTAAAAGTCACTGAACTGGAGACAAGTAAAAGTTAGAGATGAATCATATGTGCTGCAGTATTAACAGCTTCTATTCAAAGGAAAGCAGCACCTATTTTGCTCAGCACAGCACTGGGAACAGTCACACAGTGAGAGGAGATTTGTTCCCTGTATAATCCAAGCCACATAATTGGAAATCAGGTTTTTAATTAAAAATGGCATTTCTGATCCTCCTGCTGACTAACAGCCTCTTCCTCAGACTGCTAAACTAGTTTCCAAAAAAAAGGCAAAAAAAAAAAAAAAATCTGGCCAACCTATAAAACTTGGCTTTGATTAGTCTGTACTAGGGATGTTAAATATTGGTTAATTGAATAGTCGATTAGCCTCATGAATTCTTATCGGTTAGTCGACTATTCTATAGTCACCGGGCAGCCCCTGTCCAGGGGTAAGAGGGTAGGGTCTGAGCTCTCGGAACGAGCTGTAACTGAACCGGACTGCTTGCCCACCTGGCTCCTAATACACTTTAAATGCAGAGCTACAGCGGGGGTAGGTCCAGGACCCAGTGCAAGCCGGGAGTGATCTGAGCTGCTGGCCAGTCTGCTAAAAAATTTACTGGCAAGGGGTGGGGGTGGGGGGAAATGTGTGTATTCTATAGCATTAGCCTATAAGCTTTTGCTTATCGGTAACCGACTACACTATTACATCCCTAGTCTGTACCGGGGATGGTTCATGTAACAGGATACTGGAGAGAGAGACAAGGAGAGAGAACAGGTGACCTACTAAGGAGGCTTTTCCTTTCCCCACGATCACAGTAAATCACTCAAATAAGACAGGATAGAAACTAGCTTTCCTCGGTCTGACAGGACAATGTTAAATCAGAAGCCTTATTGCGAGCGCACTCGAGCTGAAAGTTGTAATGTCCACACTGAGCAGATATGCCCATGGTAGCTCTGAGTGAGTGAGTGTACTAAAGATATGAATGTAACCACAATAGCACAACTAGCAGGAGCACCTGCCCACTCCGAGTATGTACCTACTGTTGCAGACAGGACTGTACTCTTAGCTCCAGTGCTGTGAGTGACTGGAGGGCCAATGCCCAAGTATAGTCCCATCTGAAACTGTAGGTACATGCTCAGAGCCATTAACCCCTCCTACTTTTTCACTGCTATGACTTCACTTCTATTTTTAGCACACTTGCTCAATCAGAGCAGTGCTTGTATGTCTACATGAGCTGGAAATTACCCCTCTCAGATCCATTGCAGACATACCTTAAGAGTCCAGTTTCTACATGAGGGAAGTACATACACTTCAACATGAGCCGTTTTCTATGAACAGAAACTCCTGCTGAGAGATCAAACTCAGCTGTCAGCATTGGCAAAGGTTCTTGCCCCCACTCTTTCAAAGACCGAAAGTGCCTGTGCCAGGAAGGCTATACTAGCCAACCAGGAACAGTCTCCCAATGGGACTTCATCCTCACTGTTGGTACTGTACCTTCAAGAGGCTCCTCCCGCAGATGAGGGGGCAGTTCTTCACCAGTTGTCTCAGCTTCATTTTCCACCATCTGTGTCTCCGAGCTTGGTCCCTATAAGAAAGAACAGCAAGGGGGACTTAAAACAACCACCACAAGGATTAAGGATTGGAAGACATGATTCATAGTGAAAGGCTCAACGGGCTTGATCTACTTAGCTCAGAGAGGATGGAGAGAGGTAAAGTTTTACTTATCCCAACTTACATTAGAACTGAGCCAGAGAAGTTAAGAGAGCTGATCACAGTCTAAAAGAAGGGTGACTAGGTGTCCAGTTTTGGACAGGAACACCTGATCAAACACTGATCCTGGAAGCTCCAGTCAGCATCAATGACTAGGCTGTTGACTGACTGGTTGGCAGCACCATGCTGCTGCTGGGCCATTGTAGCCAGACAGAACCCCCGTCCCCCGCCCCCCCCCCCCCAACATCCTTGGGAGAGAGAATCCTTGAGAGAGAAACTCTGTCTTCAAAGGCTCCAGGGCCTCCAGAGGTGCTGGAATGACAATGGCCCTGGATGCTAGACAGAAACCAGATAACAGCAGCAATTGGGCCAGCAGACGATCGGGGCCTCAGGCTACCTTTGGCTGGTACCAGTATTGATATGCCTACACACCGTCCCAGAAGGGGAATCTACTGCCCCATCAGAAAAGAATGTCCGGCCCTAATGATTTAGTTACCTTCACCTCACAGGTGCAAATTAAGCTTTGGACCCCCTGTGGGAATGGGCGTCACAAAGATGTTCCAACTTAATTGGCATTTTAATGACAAGAGAAGCGTCTACGTGACCACAGGGGTATGAAGTAGGGCCCTGTGCCCCACTCTAATTGGAGATCCACCCACATACCTGCTGGTCAGGCAGTCTTGGACCCCCCCAAGACTTTAGGGACGCCTTAGTCTGCTACTGACTGCTTCCCATTGGGATTGAGAGGAACCTGGCTTCACCGGAGTAAGGATCGCAGGGGTGAGAATATACCTGCTAGGTGTCTATTTTGCATGCATTTAATAAGAGCTCAGAGAACCAAAAGGGTTTCATGGTACCTGTAAGTGACTTTTAGTGTAATTTCTGTCTTGTCCTTTTGTAGTGGCTGTGTTATCTGTAACACAGCAGTAGCATTTAACAGCTAAGCTTGCCTTGTAACAATAAAATAGTAACTGTTTAAGCTTTAACCTGACTCCTCCTGTTGCTGTAACAGAACCAGACACAATTAAAAGGATCACAGCCAGTTAGGGGTAAACGCAGTAAGAGCTGAGCGTTGGGTTGTGCCGCCTCCATGGGGCAAACCTTTGAGGCTCCCGTCATCCTTTCGGCTGCCCGCTGCGAAGGGACCCCGGTCCTAGCAGTTGAAGACTCGGGTGTATACACACACACACACACACACACACACACAGCGCCCCGACCACCGGCTGACAGCCATGTAGTGTGGACGGCAGGCTCCAGTTGTTCCCACCCTGTGGGGCTGTAGCCACGGCACCTGGCGCTCTGCCTTCCAGTCCCTGCAGCAGGGCTGAGACAGCCTGAGAGCAGAGGAAGCTCTAGCATCCTGCATTGTGTGCTGGCTCTGCTCCCTCTCCCACTGCACCTACTTTTCCCTGGAGGCCTGGCCAAGGCTGAGATCCTGGGCACCATGCAGTGTGCACACAGGTAAGCTGGAACAGGAGCAGACGAGGTAGGGAGAGGGGGCACAGAAGGAATATGGATGTGAGGTGCTGTGTGGGGAAGGGAGAGTGTTTGCATGGGGAAGGCTGAAGGGATGCAGACAAAGCAGAGGGGCTGTAGCACTGGAAAATGGAGTGATTGAAGGAGGAAAGGGACAGAGGCACACTGGGT
Organism: Pelochelys cantorii; assembly: GCA_032595735.1. Lineage (NCBI taxonomy): Eukaryota > Metazoa > Chordata > Testudines > Trionychidae > Pelochelys > Pelochelys cantorii. Next base: position 56,362,106 of record CM064329.1, on the reverse strand, counting down.
GTTGGGGACAGTGAGAGTGTTTGCATATGGGAGAGCAGGAGCCAATGGCGGGGTGGGGCAGGGCCATCCCTATCAATACGCAAAATAAGCAGTCGCCCGGGGCACCACAAAATGAAGGGGCACCAAATTACTCCAAATGCCATGGTGCCCTGGGCAGCTGCATTTGAGGTAGTGCTCATCCTGGTAGATAGCCAAAGCGGGGAGCAGCCGGGGATGGGGCTATGCCCAGCAGGGCTGTATATAGGAGTATACAGGATCCAGGAAAACACCCCATCCCAGCTCCACCTCCCCTCCAACTCTTCTCCCAAGCTCCCTCCCGGGTGATGCCGGCCAGACAATTAGCAGGGAGCCTGGTGCTGTTCCCATACTCACTGGTGGACGGAAGCAGAGTGACTTGGCCCCAGCCCACTCCCCTCTTCTGGCTCCATGTTGCATCTCTCCACTTCCTGCTGTTGGTGAGTGCGTGGGGGGTGATTTTACTACTTCTCACAAGCCCGCTCCCCCGAGTGACGAGACTGGGGCCAGGTCGCTCTGTTTCTCCTCGTCACCGGTGAATGCAGCAATGGGTCTATTCCCTGCTGCCTCTCTTCCCTGCTCCAGCCCCCACAGCGCCTGCCACTGCAGCCCTTAAGTGCCCCACCCTTCTCCTGGCTACACGATTTAGGCAGCCCTTGGAAAAGTGTTTGGCAAAGTGTCTCTGTGTAGGTAAGTATGTGCAGGCATGCATTGTATGTGTATCTTTGTGTAGGGAGGTGCACGTATTGCTACATGTGTGGGAATAAAATTTGCAGACTGACATTCCTTTTGCTGGCTTGTGCATAAAAAAGATGACAAAATATGTGTATTCATTTCATATCAAGTTTTAAAAAGAGAAGGGAAATCCAAAAAATTGTATTATTTCTTAAACAAAGAATGTTGTTGACCAGTGATTGCAAAAGAGCCAATTTATCATACATTGCTTGCCACCTTTGTCTAGCTATACTATAAAGTCATGGTACCTAACACACATGTGGCTCTTTGGCCAGTTGAGTGTGGCTAGCTGGCTCACAAAATTATTTACATTTTCAGAATAACGTGGCTAGTTTGCTATAGCAGTAGATATTGTGGCTATTGCTTCAGAACTGGTTGGACACTACAGCTATAAAGACTTAATTGCAGGCTTTTTCTTTCTATGTATATGTCCAACACCTACCACTCTGGAGTCCTGATCTGATTTGGGGTCTCTAGGTACTAAACAACTGTAATAATAAATAATGTGGAAGTATATGGGTTAGTGCATGCCAGAAGTATAAACGTGAATACACACGTGTAAGTCAATTTCCACAGATTTAATTATATAGGTATCTGGACATGTGCATCTTTATAGTTGTGCTCTTTGGATTTCATGGAATACTAGAACAGGAAGGAACCTCAAGAGGTCTTCAAATCCAGCCCCCTGCACTCATGGCAGGACTAAGCATCATCTAGATCATCATTGACAAGTGTTTGTCTAACCTATTCTTAAATATCCTCAATGATGAAGATTCCACAACTTCCCTAGGCAATTTATTCCAGTGCTTAATTATCCTGACAAGTTTTTCCAAATATCCAAACTAAACCTCCCTTACTTCAATTTAAGCCCATTGCTTCATATCCTATCATCAAGCATTAAGGAGAAAAAAAATTCTCCCTCTTCCTTGTAAACAATCTTTTAGATATCTGAAGGCTGTCATGTCCCCTCTGAGTCTTTTCTTTTCCAAACTAAAGAAAACCAATTATTTCAATCTTTCCTCGTAAGTTACGTTTTCTGGCCTTGTTGCTCTTCTCTGCACCTTCTCTAATTTGTCCACATATTTCCTGAAATGTGGCACCCAGAACTGGACACTATACTCCAGTTGAAACCTAAGAATTACTTTTCATGTCTTGCTTACAATACTCCTGTTCATCCCAGAATCATGTTTGCTTTTTTGTGCAACAGTGTCACACTGTTGGCTCATATTAAGTTTATGGTCCACTATGACCCCCAGATTCCTTTCTGCAGCACTTCTTCCTAGATAGTCACTTCCCATTCTGTAGGTGTGCAACGGATTGTTCCTTCCTAAGTGGAGTACTTTGCATTTGTCCTTATTGAATTTCATCCTAGTTCCCTCAGACCATTTTTCCAGTTTGTCTAGATTATTTTCAATTATCATCCTATCCTCCAAAGCACTTGTAACCCCTCCCAGCTTGGTATCATCTGCAAAATTTTATAGCTGCATTGGGCTTCAGGAATAGGCCTTTAATGGACCCATTGCAGCTGTGATAACGTGTAGTCCTAATTTCATAAATAAAATTACAACTTTACTAAACAAAAAACATGGAGCTGGTTATTAAAATTAAGAAGAGGGGAAAGAAAGAATCATGAAAACCTTTGTGAAATTTCATTTTTTTAAAATTACCCTTTTTGACTATTTTGCTGCCAGCTCCTGTAATAAATAAAACCTGAACTTAGCAGAATACATCTGCCCAAACAATGGATGTGCCAGTTAGGGCCCTGCAGTGAAAATGAGCATGTAAGCAAGTGTGGGGGGAGAGCAAGTGATGGGGGGGAGGTGGAGTGAGAGGGGGCAGGGCAGTGGATAGGGAAAAGGTGTTTGGTTTCCTGGAATTAGAAAGTTGGCAACCCTAGCAAGAAGTATTATATGGGGAGAAGAAATTTAATAAAGAATTCATCAGTCTAGCAGACAAACTTATACCAAGATCCAACCACTGGAAACTGAATCTAGACCACTTACACAAGAAATAGCACACAGATTTTTAATTGGGAGGGAGCTATTGGAACAATTTACCAAGAACTGTTGTGGATTCACCATCACTGGAAATTTTTAAAATCAAGATGGGATGTTTTTTCTAAATGATATGATCTAGTTAAAAGGAAAATTATTACAGTTTTATGGCCTTTTACGCAGAGAGGTCTCAGACTAAGGTCAGAAAGGATGATTGTGATCATCTAGTCTGACCTTCACACTGCAGGCCAAGGAACCATGCCTACTCCTGAAATAGACCCTAACCTCTGGCTGAGTTACTGACATCCTTACATCATGGTTTAAATACTTCACCTTATAGAGAATTCACCATTCACACTAGTTTGAATTTGCAAGTGACCAGTGAGTGCCCCATGCTTCAAAGAAAGGAAAAAACCCTGGAGGGTCTCTCTCAATCTGACCTAGGGAAACATTCCTTCCTGGTCACAAATATGGCAATCAGTTGGAACCTGAGGACGTAAGCAAGATTCTGCAGGCAGATACTACAGAGAATTCTTTCCCAGATAACTAAGAGCCTTCCCCATCTAGTGTCAGGCCATGTCTATACTTACCCAGAAGTTCGAATTAAGATACGCAACTCCAGCTACATTAATTGCATCGCTGGAGTCAATGTGCCTTAATTCGATCTTTCATGCCAGCTTCACAGAGGGAGCTCAATGGGAGCAAACGCCACAGTCGACTTCCCTTAGTCCTTGCAAATCAAGGAGTACCGGTGTCAATGGGGGCATCCTCTGCATTCAATTTAGCAGGTCTTTATTAGATCTGCTAAATCGAATGCTGCAGTGTCTACCTTCTTTCTAGTATAGATGTGGCCTTAGACTAGATTATTACAATGGTCCCTTCTGGCTTTATAATCTATATATGAAAAAGGCATAAAGGAAGCCAAAGGCTTGAAGTATTTTCAAGGCAAGGCTGCATGAGCTGGTGTGAAGTCTAGTAGCCCAATGGGTTATCAAAAACTAATTTTGATTATCCATCATAAGCTACACAGGTACATAGAACACAAAAGTGATTTGCAAGAAGAACAGCATTTTACCCAATTCCTTTCAATATAACTCAATTCAGTGCAAGCGGTCCAGAGTCTTTCCAATCCCTATGATTAATATGTTCATAACCTCACATCAGTATGCCGCAGGCTACCACTCTTATCACAGACCAGGGTGGTAATCACATATAGTTAAGACTGCAGAATAATTTCCATAATGCCACTCACTTTTCACACATGCAACTTTAAAACAAAATCTCAATGTGAGATTTTCCATGATTTGTGTGTGCCTAAAAGCTTCTTTCACTGAAAGTAAAAGAAAAAGATAAACTGTCATTCTCCTATTTTATATTATGAGAGAATTAACAAAATACAGACTTCTCTTTTTAAAATAACTTCTAGCTACATGATTTGATTTGATTTTTAGCACACTCCTACATGAAAAACGAGTAAAATCTGAAGGTTAAGTGTGGACAAGTGTCTCATTAAGGAACTGGGTTTTTGTTCACTTTGAAAATAACATATGCAGCTGAAAATTTACAGTGGCTCACTTAAACATAGGTAAAACTTAAAAAAACAACAAATAGTCTGGTAGCACTTCAAAGACTAACAAAACATGTAGATGGTATCATGAGCTTTCCATGGGCACAACCCACTTCTTCAGATGACCGTCTGAGGGGCTACAGAGACACAAAGACTATGTGTGAATAAGTGAAACACTCTGTGTATGGAACACAGACTTTGTGATACAGATTTAGTATGTGCAGCAGTGTGTATGTGGCACAGACTGGGGGTGTGTAACAGTGACACAGAGTGCATGTGCTGGCTGCTGCTGGGCAAGTTTGAGAGAAACCTCACTGTCTCTCTCTTTAAGAGAAATCCGTCCTGCTCTGTTGTCTTCCCCGACCCCTGCTCTGCACTCATCTGAGTCACTTACCTACACTTCCGTTTGGAGCACCTCCACTGTGTGTCTCCCTCTCCCCAACCCCTGCTCTGCAGAGATGGGATACAGGGGGAAGGGCACACCCTGATTTCAGCACTCCCCTCCATTCTTCCCCTCTCCCCCACCACTTTGCTCACAAGCAGGAGAATCCTGGGAACACCTTGGCTGCAGGACGGAGGAAGGGGCAGTTTAACACATGCTGCCCGCTGTAAAGATGCTAGGTCAGCTGAGTAGGCTGGAGAGAAATGTTTGGAGGGCTGGATCCGGTCCCTTGGCCTGATTTTGCCCACCCCTGATAAGCCATCACCTGTCTGGAGGTCTAGAAGAAAGTGCAGACAATTTATAAAGACAAGGACAGCAATCTAGTAGGGCCAACATTTATATTTTGACACACTCAAAATAGCAAAACTAAAATGTTCTCCCTGCATCACCTCTGCATCCTTTTCCCCATGAGAATGCTTGGGACAAAGAGATGAGCTTTTAAAATGTGCACTGAAGATCAACAGTTTCCACTAACTCCTGATTACCCAAGTCCTCTGTGCTCCACCAATAGAGCCACACTTAATACTCCTTTCCTCTCCTTCATTCAAAGGAATTTTTGAGCTGAATTCAGGCCCACCGATGGGGAGAGGGACAAAGGACACAACTGCCCCAGTGGCCAGGAGCCCTGAGCCCTTTAAATTGCAGCTGGAGTGCCACATGGCATGCTCTGGACAGCACTGAGGCCTGGGAGAGAGGGATGCACCACAGTTCAGGTGGCACTAAGGGCTGGCTGCCTTGGCGCCGCCTCTTCATCCCAAAACTCCACCCCTATGGGAGCACAGGACTCCTCCCCCTTGCTCAGGAGCCCAGTGGCTCCCCTGGCTGTAGCAATTTATACAAGCCTGTTCACCAACGCTAGCTCTCTTGCCTCATTCAAATCCGTCCCAAAATGCAACAGCAACTACAAAAAGACTAGAAAAGTTTAAAAAAGAGTAAACTGATGGTGGGTTTCTAAAATAGGCAGACCACAACCATGTAGAACTTAACAGATTAAGGCAAACAATTGGAATGGCATCCAGAATGGAAATACAAGCCAGTGCAGTATTCTATATACAACTGTAATATGTCTAACTACATAGTCATAAAAGGCAATAGGATATTAATGTAATAAATATTGTATTTCTTTACCTGTACATGTATTTTAATAGGTTTAGTTCCCTGAATCAAAAGAATTATTAAAATATCTTCCTAGATTAGCCGGTACTGTTGGAGGTGACATTAGGGCAGCTGTATATTTCAGTTGATTCAAAGGAGATAATAATGAGCATCAGCTAATTTGTCAATGACTTGGTTTGGAAGACATATGGTTTTTCTTAAGCTCTGATATCTTCAGTTCAAAACTGTGCACATTCTACAATGTCAAGCACAAAACAGAAGGAATTATTTAGTGCCTGATGACACATTTTGATTTACAAAATCAGAGCAGCAAATCTGCTAACACCACATATTTTCACTCAGTAGTGGACCTTCCCAAGAACAGTCCTTCCTGTCTTAAATAGCATTATTATTAGGACATAATTCAACAGATGAAAAATATGCTTAGCACAAGCATATTAAATACTTGCCAAAAAACACTGACATTTTACAGAGGAGTTCTAAAATCATCTGCTCTGGCAGACAACATGAGTGAAAAAAATCACTACACTCAAAAATTTGGTTGACACACAGCAGCACCAGTGTCTACGCCAGAGATTTTTTCCCTGCTTGCAGTTGCTTTGCACTTTTTGTCTTTTACAGGTAGGGTTGCCAGATGGTTGAAACAAAAATACCGACCCCCCCCCCAAAAAAAAACACCGGGAAAAAATTCTGTTGAAGGGGGAAAAAAGGGGGGGGGGGAGAGAGAGAGAGAGGAAAAAAGATTGAGTGCAGGGATAGGAACAGGGGAGCAGTTGAGCACTAAAACCCAGGGGAAGCATTGCTTCCCCTAGGTCTTTTGGCTGGCAGCCATTTTGTGCCGGCAGCCTTGGGGAATCAGGTAAGGCTGGGGTCGGAGGGTGTTGGGGGCTAGGGGGAGGTTCGGGGTGGGGGAGTGGGGGGAGGGGGGGGAAGAGGCCAGGCGCTGAGTATTTGTAGGGTTGCCAGGTGCCTGGCATTTTTGCCTCCTGGCCGGAGAAAAATTCAGAAAATACCGGACATCTTAGGTGTCCACTATTCTCTGAATTTTACCACCGGACAAGAGGTGAAAATACCGGACTGTCTGGGTGAATACTAGACATCTGGCAACCCTTTTTACAGGAGTATGGAGAGAGTGCACAATGCCACAAGATGAGGGCATTTTATATTCACTTTGCACAAATGTATGTGATGATGCAAAGTACAGCATGGAGTATCAGATTCTCTCCATTAGGAAAGGAGTTAGATTCCTGCAAGTATTTGCCAATTATCCGGATGGCATTTCTGGTCTGTATGAGATGCAAGCATACTTAGTCCTCAACCAAGTGTACAAGAGATAAAAAGACATAACCAGATGTGATCGAGGCAGACGCCAATAGAGATGTTCTTGTCTTATGCTAGCCTGCCAGCACAAACTATGAACAGGAATAAAGTAATCCTACTGGACTCAGAGATGGGTGGGTTTATGCTTGCCCACATCTAAAAGGACCCTTCCTTAACCTACAGGGAGGATCCAGTGAACCCTGGAGTCCAAATAATTATAGGGGACAAGAAAAAAAGGGCAAGGTATGAAGGTGAAATAGCTAAAACAAGAGAACCAAAAGGGGACACTGAGAAGAGAGCCCCGGACAGCATTCACTGCTACTCCAAAGCATCTAGGTAACCAGCAAATGCTGCCCAGAGGAACTCTGCCAGGATGTGAGACAGGATAGAGAAACAGAAATAGGCCCCACAGCTGCAGGCCCCTCCCTCAGCCAACCTCTGCTCCCTGGTTTTATAAATGGCCATTTTGGCCATAGCCAGGAGGATGTTGACAAAGAGGTCCCACAACTTTGTGGGGCCACGAATGGGGTGAGCAGAAATCAGGGTGCCTGGGGGCCGAATCTGGCCCACCAAGCTTTTCAATCTGTCCCACGGCCCACCCCACTGAACCCACAGACAGGCAGCAGCCCCAGGGCTCAGAGCAGCTGGCTGCTCCATCTGCCTCTCTGTGCTAGAGGGACTGGGGAGAAGCTTTATGCACTGCAAACCTCCTCCTTCACCTAAACTCCTTTTCAGCCCCCACACCTCTCCTGTACCCCAATTTCCTACCTCAAGCTCCCTTCTGCACGCAACCTCCATCCCAGACCCTGCACCCTTCTCCATAGAAAAAAGTGTGGCCCTTGACCATTTACCAAAATTTTGGAGTGGCCCCCCTCAAAAATTATTGCCCACCCCTGGCATAAATCAATAGGTGAGGGGAGAAGTGCAGTCAGAACCTCAACAAGAGGTTCTAGAGGAGCTGAAAGAGGGATGGTAAACTGGCACACTCCAGGTAGATGTGCTCTAGGATCTCCCTCATGCCACAGAATGGGCAAGCGTCAGGGACAAGGGTGAACCGCACCAAGTACAGACTTGGGCTCACAGCACCACAGAGGATTCTCCAACTGATGTCCTCAGTGGGCCATGGAACCCAGGTGGAATACAAACTGGCCAACTGGGGCTCCCCTCCCACTATTTGTGGCAAGGGATCCTGCCACTTGGTATCCAAGTGGGACGTGCAGGCAGAGAAGTGAAGAGTGTGAAGCATGAGCATGTACAGCTGGTGTCTGGGCACAGTTTGAAAGGGGACCAGCTGCAGTGGATGCAGCCAGCTCGGGTGATGAGGGAAAGGCAGCCGGGAAGGCACATAGGGCTGGGGGTGTACAGAGAAATCTGGTGGGTGAGGGGTGGGTGGGATGCACCCTCTTGCAGGACCTAGTCAAGAGAAACCTGGGCAGCAGGCAGCAAAGCATCCCTCACCTCCTGAAGTAAACACCAAGGAATACAGAGGGTGGAGAGTCCCATGTGCTGAGTGAGCACCAGGGCGATCCACCTAGTCTCCCCAGTCCAGGAGGTCTCCACTCCTAGTGACTTCTGTTAGGACAAACCTCTGTTGCACTGAGGGGGACTCCGCCACCTGCACATGGAGATGGACTCAAGTAGTTCCTCACAGTTATCCTTTCCCCATTCAGCCCAGACTAGAAGAGCTGTTGCAAGCATAGGCTCCTGAGAAAAAAAAAAAAGTGTCTGAAGAGAATTATGCCTGTTCAACTATCTAACTAGTATCTAGTAGAGCTAGTCAGAAATTTTGGGAGTATTTTATTTTGGAAAATGCGGATATATTGAAAATGAAATACTTCATAGAAACATGTTGCCTTCAACAACAACAAAAATTGTTTCCAAAGAAAAATTGAAAAGCAGTATTTAAAAGGACTGAAAAGTTTTGTTTAACTTTCTTGGAATTGAAGGCTTTGTATTTTCCATTTTAAAATGGTTATTCATTTCAACGTTTTTATATAGTACTAGCAGATGTACCTGGCATTGCTTGGGTCTTCAATTCATTTTTTTTTAAAAGGAATCAGGGCAGGGAGTTTAGATATGTGGCGGGGGCCATCAGGGCAGGAGGGTAGGGGATGTAGGAAACAGGGCAGGGGTGGTAAGGTGCGAGGGGACGCAGGACAAAGGGTGAGGAAGTGCAGGAGTCAAGGAAGGGAGAGAGGGCTCAGGGCAGTGGATGGGGGGCACAAGATAGCCCCGAGGGTGGCCAGGCCCCAGCTGGCAGCTGCTCCCCGGGCCAGTGCTGCTTAACCCCAGCAGGCAGTTAGAGTCTGAGGGGGACCGTGGCAGTGGGGGCTGTCCTGCCAGAGTCAGGGGGGCCTCAGCAGCAGGGGCCGCACTGCTCAGCCCCGGCTGGTGGCTATTTCCTGGGCCAGCAGGGATTGTGATTGGCTGGTTGGACCCCGCCCCCCACCCCCAGTGTCTGACACTGGGACAAAAGGGGGAGTGGTTTGGGCTCCCGCTGTAGGGCAGTGACACCGTTTACCCATAGCCAGTTGCCAGCAACATGCAGAGCCCTGCCCCTTGTCAGCCACTCTCTTGCAGGAGTGGATGCCGCCCTGGTCACTCTACAGGATAACTGTCACCAGCGCCCGCTGCGCCCCTGTGGTCATTTCAGACCACAACTGTCCCTGCTATCAGACCCCTTCCTTTCTATTTAATGAGAAACAATTGGATTCCAGGCACATTCCATTGTCCTGGCACAACCAAACCCTGACCCTGCTTTACGTTATAGACTACTAGAACCGGAAGGGACCTCGCGAGATCATCAAGTCCAGTCCCCTGCCCTCATGGCAGGACAAAGCACAAACTAGATCATCCTTGATAGATGTCTATCCAAACTGCTCTTAAATATCTCCAGTGATGGAGATTCCACAATCTCCCTCGGCAATTTATTCCAGTGCTTAATTTATCCTGACAAGTTTTTTTAATGTCCAACCTAAATCTCCCTTGCTGCAATTTAAGCCCATTGCTTCTTGTCTTATCAGAGGCCAAGGAGAACAATTTTTCTCCCTTCTCCTTGTAACACCCTTTTACATATTTTTATAAGAGGAAGCTACATACCAAATTTGGCGACCCTAGCTCTTAGCTTTTAGGAGGAGTTCTTGAACAGACTCACAGACAGACAGATATAAAAAGTCTGAATTGGAACAAAATGTTTGTCAAAAAAGAAACAATGCAACCCACCCAACAGATTTTGTTGGAATTTCATTTGACAGAAGTTTTGAAATATTTGTTTTGATAATGTTAGAAATTCAAGAGATTTAAAAATAAAAATCAAGAAATTCTTCATGAACCAAGAAATCCATCTAGCTCTAATGTCTACTCTCACCTACTCGTTAGCTGATCTCCAAAAGCAACGGTATAAGAAATAGCCAGGATAAGTATAAATGATCTGCTCTGCATCTATATTTGACAGGCGCGACTGAGGAGTCAATGACTAATGTCACATACAAAACAAAAATGAAAACTGTTAAAGCTGTATTGGAATTATATAGTTAAAACTCTGACAACTACCTGCTATTGAAACACTGCTATATAGCCAAAATGCTTCTGAAATAAATGTAGTCAAACTTTACTAATTCTGGGTCACTGAGAACGAAAATGATGCTTAAAATTGTTGATTGGCTCTAGTTTTCAAGATATGCTATTGGGTCAGTATATACGACCCTGGACTTGGGAATGGCGGAGGATAAGTGAGTTATAAAGGGAAGGGATCTCAATTTAAACCAGAAATGACTAAAATACATCTTTGACTGGATCTATGAATAAATCTATGACTGGGTTTGGACAGTACTTGCTTTTTAGGCAAAACAATGAATGATGCAATCTGAAGCTGGTATTGCGTCATACATGATACGAATTGCATCATGTTATTCCTAGAAGTCATGGATGATGCAATCATAACGAAGCTTCCATCACTCTGATGAACAAATTGCCCTATATCAGCTCTAGAAATCATACAGTGTCGTGCTCTCTTATTTGTCAGTGTTTGATTTTGCAAAGGGACACATTTCTGTTTAGCCAAAGTGAGCAGAGATGCCTCGTACTTGTGTGAACAGTGCAGATAACTTCTGCTATGTTTGTGGTGAAGTGACTTTTGCATCACAAAAGCGCAGTATAACCACTATGGTTAAGAAAGCCTATCACCTTTATTTTGGCTGCAAAATTGGAGATCAGGACAAGAGGTGGGCCCCACACATATGCTGCAACACTTGTGCAACAAATCTTCGCCAGTGGTTGAACAGGAAAAGGAAATCTATGCGTTTTGCAGTGCCAATGATTTGGAGAGAGCCAACAGATCATACCAGCAATTGTTACTGCTGCATGGTGCCTCCAGTTGGGAAAGGTGTGTCAAAGAAGAAAAAGTGGACTGTGCATTATCCAAACATTCCATCAGCTATACACCCAGTGTATCCCACGGCGAAGGACTGCCGGTTCCTGATGCACCAGAATCACTCTCACTTGAGGCAGACGAGGAAGAGGAAGAGGATGAAACATCTGGTCCTGAACCATCAAGGTCACAGGACCCACATTTTCTCCCATCCTCCTCCTCTGAACCACACCTCATAACACAAGGTGAACTGAATGACCTTGTCAGGGATTTGGAACTACCCAAGAGTAAGGCAGAGCTGTTGGGCTCCAGACTACAGCAGTGGAATCTCCTGGCAGGTGATGTTAGGGTTTCCATGTTCCGTGACCGTCAAAAGGATCTTGTCCCATTCTTTTCCACCGAACTGCAGAGCAGTGAGCGACGAGCACGGCGAGCGATTTCACCAGGACATTGCAACAATGGAGAAATGCTATCAGGGCAAATGGAGCCCATCAATGCTTGCAGACTATTGCTGGACAGTGACAAGAGATGCTCCATTTAATGAATACAAGAGACAAGCCAAGAAGCGCCAAGTAGACACTGAATAGGACTAAACTATGTACATAATAGTTTTTTGCCTTTTGTTTCATAATAAATTTATAGAACCCTTCTGCTGATTTTTAAAGTGTTACATAAACAGGACAGGTGAAATATTATCATGTAAAGCAACCATAAACACATGAAAAGACCTAGGTTTACAATTTATGATTAAAACTCTACTATCTACACAATATACATAGACGTAAAATGTAAAAACTTAAATATCTTGGAAACAGTAGCCAATCAGTTGTTTTAATTGTCATATTTGAATTCAGCACATCAAAATACATAATAAATAGCACATTTTATCTCTGAAGCAGACGACTTCTAAAAAATTGTAGACCAGTGGTAGTTAACCAACTTTAAAAATCTCAAATCTGTGACAAGAATTATTGTTTAATAAGATTATACAGACCTTTTTACAATGTTCTTTGCCTTTCTAGATTAGCATGTATATTACAGTTTGAACTCATTTGCTGGGTTCACTATATAGCTACTGCTTCTAGCTTGGTAAAGTATCTGTCAATATTTAATAACAAGTTGACCCCACATGTCCTACAATTCCATAATCCACAGGCATCATCTCTGATTGTCGTGGCTATCTTGAAGAAATAGTTTTATAATTAAACTATAATTGTATCTGGATTATAGTTGATCTTTTGTCATTCTTGAAAAAGTAGCCAGGGCAATCTTTCACTAGGTTTGAGCTTTATCCCTTCCCAGAGGGAATCAGAGCAGTACAACCTCCACAGCTGCATGTAATAGGGTGACCAATAGCAAGTGTGAAAAAAAAAAAATAAATCAGGAGGCAGGTAATAGGTACCTATACAAGACAAAGCCACAAATATCAGGTTTGTCCCTATAAAATCAGGACATCTGGTCATCCTAATAAACTAAATCATGTGGTTATAGATCTGCAACAAATTACAAGACTACTGGGGCCAATCATTCTTCCTTGGATCTAGAAGTACTACAGATGCAGTCCTTGCAATCCTTGTCCTCAATCTCCTATTCTGGCTGATCACACAACACCATCTACAGACACCCAGTTAATCTTCTTTGGAAGAGAAGTTGCCGAGTTCTGGGGGGCAGAGAGAGTATCCATATCTCTACCAATACAGGTATCATTTAAACACTTTTTGAGTTAATACAGAGAATGAATTTAAGTAACAACCATTAGATTTTTTTCAGTGGAATTAGTAAGGGATAACATAGTGCAGCTCAAGTTAAGGCTGTCCCCATTGTTTCAGATGTGTTTATCTCTAAGGGCTTGTGTTGAATAGGACTGGTACTTCCCATTTCTGGACACCCCAGCCATTCAGATAACAAGATTACCTGTAAGGGTTAAAACCATAGACAGTGGGTCCTAGACAGTTTCCAGGAATGCTAGTGTGACGGGGCACTACTGCCCTGCACTTTAAAACCCCCCGTGCCAGCCATGTACAGGGTGTGGCAAAGCAGGGTTGGGAGACTGACATGGGAGAGGGGGCAGGAGAGTGATGTGGGAGAGGGGGCGGGACTGGTGGAGGGCAGATGAGGGCGGCGTCCACCGGGGTCAGGGGAGGACGCCAAGCTGGAGCGTGGGCAATTTAAAAGGGAGGTAGGAGGCGGCGGTGGGAGGGAGAACAAGAAAGCCAGGTAAGAGGAGAGGAAGCAGCCCAGGGTAGGGCATTTGCATATCCGCCCGTGTTTCAGTGGGAAGCCCCGCCAGCCAGACAGGACCACGTCAGGTCTGAGTCCTTAGGGCCCTGGGCTGGGGTCCGTGAGTGAAGGTGGGCCCAGACCCCTCCTCCCTGCTGCCAAAAGTGGTGTTACTGGGCTACATCCCATCCTGATCTAAACTAACTCAAATCACGATTGAGAAAGACTCGTACTGGACAGACACGGCGCGGGTCAAACTTCGGGACTCGCGAAATGGGTGGTGGTTAGGGTGAATAAATAAAAACACGGGGTGACAAACATTACAACTAGGTACACAGGAAGTGTTGGCAGAAAGTCAAGAGAGCAAATGAAAACAGAATGTGGGTTTCTGAATTGGAAGTGGTGACCTACCTGTTACAGTTTCTGTGGGTATGTCTACATTGCATTCCTCTCTCGGAAGAGGAATGCAAATGCAGACACCCGAAATTGCAAATGAAGTGAGGATTTGAATTTCCTATGCTTCATTTGCATAATCACAGACTGCCGCTTTTCAGAATAGCGTCTTTTGAGACAACAAATGTGGTCCCTGAGGGGTTATTTTGAGATCTGTGTGACCATAGCAGAGCTGGGAGACATGAATTGAGCCAGGAAGCAAGGCATGGAATATCCAGCTATAACCATGCCTTGGGAAGTACTAAATTTTGGAACAAAGGATATGTGAGTAGAACAGGGGATGTTTAATCAGACGCAGTTAAATTATTTTCTTTATTTTGGGGTTTATTGGACTTCTTTGTGCTAAGCCCATGCAACCTTTCACTGTAACCTTTCAACTGAATTCCAGGGAAGCAAGTCCCTGTGCTTTAATTTTTCTTTTCTTGGTTCTGTAACACCTAGCAACCAAGTAATATTCTACCAAGTTCTTCTTTTTTTGTAAATAAAAATTACCTGTAAGACCACAATCTCATTCCTGTGTCCTAGAAGGTAGGAGGTTCTGCGTGCATGTGCCTAAGACGCAAGGTCAGCTATTAAAAAACATACAGGTTTTTTTTGTAAAGCTTTCTCCAGAGAGAGGGTTAAAGAGCTTGAGAGTACCCCACAGGAAGAAATTTCCAAGTGTGCCTTCCTGAGTTTTTCAAATGGGTTTGTGGATTTGGGTGGCGGCAGCAATACCAATCCATGGCCAGGGAATCTGGGACTTGGGGAGCTTTTAAAGCCTTTAGTAGAAGGGTATTTTAAAGTTTCCTGCAGGACCCCACCCTCTGCACTCAAAGTGCCAGAGGGGGGGAACCAGCCTTGACAGCACTTATCTACATTTACCATGCTGCAGTGGCACAGCTGCACTAGTGCAAATGTGCCACTGTAGTGCTTACTGTAGATGCTACTCACATGATGGGACAGCTGCTCTCGCCATGTAGGTACTCCACCTTCTCAAAAAGTGGTAACTATGTCAAAGAGAGAGGACCTCCCATAAACATAGTGCTGTCTGCACAAAGAGTTTGGTTGGCATAACTGCATTGCTCAGGGGTGTCGATTTTCCACACCTGAGTAACGTGAATACACTGAGAAGTTCATAATGTAGACCAGAGCTAAAGTGTAAGGATTGATTTGCTCCCACTTTTTATGAGATAATTATATTACACCTATCTGGATTGGATATCAATATGCCAATAAGCAACCGGGAACGTAAAGAGGAACTGTCAAGGTTGTTAGGACCCATACTTATCTGGGTGCATAACTAGTTCAGACATTTTGATAATGGGCATTGCATAGAAATGTATAGTTTGAGATGAGATAAAAATGAAGGAAGAAATAATTACATACATTTTACAATATTATACAAAACAAGCACTAGCAGGAGGATATTGTGACCAAATACACCCCTGTATTTAGACCTTACGTGATAATCTTTGTACAAAATGTGCATTGTGAGGTATAATGTGAAAACAAATAACTTACTGGTCAATAACAGTATCCTGGTGAAATGTATGTAATAACTCTGTGTAAAGTTGTGTGTTACAGGCACATATCCAAACTCTCATACCTCCAATTAGGTAGAACTCTTCAAGCAAACCTGTCTTAAACAGGATGTGCATTTGCCTCTATTTGCATATAATCTGTAAACAGTGTCCTCAGACAATGAGAAAGTGAGAAAAGAGAACAGAAAACCAGATTTTCTTTGAATACGCAAGTAAAAAGTAACAGTATGACACCTCCTTGCTTTCAAACTGGAAAGAATTTTAATGATGGCTCATGCTCAGGAAAATACTTTTCTAAGGGTGACTGAACAATAAAAGTGAGGTGCAAAAACATCCAAGTTCTCTCTCCCTGTCCATCTCTCTCTTTCCATCTAAGATGAGGAAAAAAAAAAAAGACACCCACACCCAGCCACTCCACATACAACTATTGGGCACTGGGAGCTGATTCTGGCCTCAGAATTTGGTCAGCAATGTACTGAAAACCTGTTGCAAGAATTTCATCTTGAACCAAATCCATCTACTTGGAAGCATTTTATTGTTAATTTCTTATAACCATTTCTGACTTCATTGCCTTAATACTTGCTCTCAGTTAAAAAAAAAATCTCTTTATAGTTAAATAAACTTGTATTATTCTTTAATCAAAGCTCAGCTAATGTTGTGCATTGTGTGGGTAATTGCATTTAAAGTGACAGCCTGTTGTATCTTGATCCCCTTAGAGCAGTGGTCTCAATCTGCAAGCTGCAGACCACTTCCAGCCCAATCAACACACAAGAGCAGCCCCTGTGACATCTTCAGGACCATACAAGTAATATATATTGTGTGGATATGGCCCACAAACACACAGAGCTGCATATGCAGCACACAATGGTAATTAGGGTGAGAAGCACAGTCTCAATGATATATCAGGATTGTCCAATACAGGGCTGAAGACTGCAGAACACAAGTTTTTTTGGGGGAAAAATCCATGATTCAATGTATTGGTTCACCCTCCACGTATTAACCAAGGCAGTTAAAAGCCTGAGTGTGGCTTTTGCTAACAGGCTGCTGGGGTCAGAAATGCTGGAGCTAGGCTGCGGCATGTTACCTGCATGCTGTTTTGTGGAGCCCACATTGGGAGCAATAGCAACACAGCATTGAGACACATCCCAGGTTGCAGGGCAATTGAGGACTCAGACCCTCACTGATCTGGATTGCACCCTGGAATGTCATGGATGTACAGAACCGTAGCATAGGTAAAACCTCTTTAAACTAGGGCTTTCTGTTTCGGCAATTTCTGTGGTCCGGCCAGACCATGTTTTACTCTTTGCTTGGTTCCTTGACCAGAGAGCCCCAGTGTGCAGGAGTCAAGGGTCAGGAGCCCTGCCAGGGCTAACGGCAATGGGGCTGGCAGCCCATCTCCGGGGGATTGGCTGGGGTGGCCGGCAGGTGGAGCTGGAAGTGGAACTGGATGGGGGAGGGGGGGGCAGGGTGCCAGAATTGACATCTCTTCGTCTGGTAAATGCCTTTGTTCAGGACTAGTCAGGTCCTGAGGGTGCTGGACGAGGGAGGTCCAACCTCTACTACCTATTTTTAGAAGAAGAAATAACCAGGATAGACCTGACATTGCTTGAAGGCATCAATGAATTTTAATAACTATGCAGGTCATTTCTGACCAATTAAATTTGAGTCAATTCCGCTAAAGGTAACAGGAACCTTTCATTCTGGAACACTGAAGGCGCTGGTTCTGTGGCAAAACAGCCTGTTCAAGGGAATTTTTAGCCAACTGTGGAAGCAAACTTCTCTCCTCATAGCAGACAAGCAGCTGCAGCAGTTAAGTCAGCACCACACATGTCCCATGTTAAGAACGACACACTTGCTCACTACATTAAAGAATCATATCTTGCTTAAAATGTTATGTGCAAGTCTATAGGTTATTTCCATATAATGCATAAGGCATAGTCCCAAGCAATTAGGGAGAAGAGCTCTGGTATTTGCTCCTCCAAACTATTTTACTGGAACTAGAAATAAGATGGAGAGCACTGGAGAAAACAATTCTAACAGACAACAGTTAATCACAAACCCCTCAGGGAATCTCAGTCGAAGTTGCTGCAGGAGCCTGTTGCCCTATATCCTGACTGTACTGCACAACCATTGACTTTAAAGGGCAGCTCTCACTTGAGCACTGTGGGTCTGTGAATACTAATTTAGCAGCTCACAGTTGTTTTCAAAGTGAGGCATCCTCCTCCCAGATCTCAGCTGGCCCGCCACTCTTACGTATTTGTGGTTATATAATCTGCTGGCATTCTCAAGAGAAGCAAAGAGTAAAACAAGAGGCCAACTACTGATTGCAGCATAAATATACAACCCATTCTGATTATACTACACCATTATCTGCTGAGCTAGTACACAGGTCCTTTATGTTGTGTTTGTTGTTTTAAACATATTTTGGTAGTATACTGAGCCAGTGAATGGAAGGAGGAAAGAACCTTTTCTGAAGACCTAGTTATGAATGAGACCAAATGATTTCACCTTGGTATTGTGTCAATGCAATAGTGATGCCTACAGTTAAGTTTGCGCAACACTAATTACAAGACACTGTTTTCTGTCATTTATAACTTTGGCAAACTAACTGAAAATTTTCCATGCTGGGTATGTCTCTCAAACAGAATATTTTTTGAAAAATTTCAGCAAAATGTTTCAGCCTCTCTTAGAATGAGAATCGGGCACAATGATTTGCCTAAATAAAGTTTTTACAACCATTCTTACTGAGAAGCTCCGCTACATCCATGCTTTGAAACAAACAGGAACTTGAAATTTGACAAGAGGGTCATCTTTGTGTCAATGATGTGTATTTTGCCATTGCCATGAAAGTTTGTCCAATTTAGAAGTCTTTGAAAAAAATCTTAGTTCACATATGTACTGTTGGAGACTTGCTAGAGCAGTGGTCCCCAACCTTTTGGGGCTGCCGGGCACTGCGCGCTCTGGGGCAGGGGCCGCTCATGCACCGCACGCCCGGGCCCGGGACGCAAGAATGGCTTGGGCCGGCCCTGGTCACTCAGTTGGTGCACATAAATGCCCCGGTGTGCGCCATGGCGCCCGCGGGCACTGCCTTGGGGACCACTGTGCTAGAGTGTGGCAGTTAAGTTCTCCAAAGATTCCATCTCTTCTGCATCACAGAGGTGCAGGGGCTGAGAAGGATTTTTCTTGAAGTTGTTCTTCCTGGATGTCACAGACACTGCAGCACAAGAATTAAGAGCAGAGGGAAATGATTCCCTAGTTGGGACCCTCCTTCCAGATAATGTCATGGTGTCCTCTTGCACTGAAAATACTTCTTGAAGTGCAGCAGATTCCTGTTATGAAGAAGCAGGTAATAGCAATGGGGACTTGATTATTAGAAATATGAATAGATGGGTTTGTGATGACCAGAAGAATCACATGGTGCCTTCCAGATACAAAAAAATTTTGTCCAATTTGTTGGACAAAAGTCAACATGGGTTTTGTAAAGGGAAATCCTGTCTTACTAATCTATTAGAGTTCTTTGAAGGGGTTAACAAACATGCGGACAAGGGGGATCCAGTAGATATAGTATACTTAGATTTCCAGAAAGCCTTTGACAAGGTCCCTCACCAAAGGCTCTTGTGTAAATTACATGGCCATGGGATAAGAGGGAAGGTCCTTTCTTGGATTGAGAACTGGTTAAAAGACAGGAAACAAAGGGTAGGAATAAATGGTAAATTTTCAGAGTGGAGAGGGGTAACTAGTGGTGTCCCCCAAGGGTCAGTCCTAGGACCAATCCTGTTCAACTTATTCATAAATGATCTGGAGAAAGGGGTAAGCAGTGAGGTGGTAAAGTTTGCGGATGATACCAAACTGTTTAGGATAGTCAAGACAGAAGCAGACTGTAAGGAACTCCAAGAAGATCTCACCAAACTGAGTGATTGGGCAACAAAATGGCAAATGAAATTTAATGTGGATAAGTGTAAAGTAATGCACATTGGGAAAAATAACCCCAACTATACGTACAGTATGATGGGGGCTAATTTGGCTACGACAAATCAGGAAAAAGATCTTGGAGTTATCGTGGACAGTTCTCTGAAAACTTCCACACAGTGTGCAGCGGCGGTCAAAAAGGCAAATAGGATGCTAGGTATTATTAAGAAAGGGATAGAAAATAAGACCCGGAATATCTTACTGCCCCTGTATAAAACTATGGTACGCCCACATCTTGAATACTGTGTACAGATGTGGTCTCCTCACCTCAAAAAAGATATTTTGGCCTTGGAAAGGGTTCAGAAAAGGGCAACTAAATTGATTAGGGGTTTGGAACAGGTCCCATATGAGGAGAGGTTAAAGCGACTGGGACTTTTAAGTTTAGAAAAGAGGAGACTGAGGGGGGATATGATAGAGGTGTATAAAATCATGAGTGGTATGGAGAGGGCCGATAAAGAAAAGTTATTTATTAGTTCCCTAAATAGAAGAACTAGAGGACACCAAATGAAATTAATGGGTAGCAGGTTTAAAACTAATAAAAGAAAGTTCTTCTTCACACAGCGTGTAGTCAGCATGTGGAACTCCTTGCCAGAGGAGGCTGTGAAGGCTAGGACTATAACAGAGTTTAAAGAGAAGCTAGATAATTTCATGGAGGTTAGGTCCATAAAAGGCTATTAGCCAGGGGATAAAATGGTGTCCTTGGCCTCTGTTTGACAGAGGCTGGAGAGGGATGGCAGGAGACAAAGCGCTTGATCATTGTCTTCGGTCCACCCCCTCTGGGGCACCTGGTGCTGGCCACTGTCGGCAGACAGGATACTGGGCTAGATGGACCTTTGGTCTGACCCGGTACGGCCGTTCTTATGTTCTTATGAGGAAACTGTCACCTGTGTTTTCAGTGCCCCCCATTATGGGGCCCAGGCAGCACACAGGAGAAAGATAGCCACTTGACCTAAAAGTAGAGGGATAAGAAGCAAGTCCTGGAAGGAGGAGAAAGACAACTACAAGGAGTCAATGGGAGGGGATGGCACTGGGGTTGGGTTTAGCGCTAGGATGAGTACAGGCTACAGGGACTTGGGGCAGAAGGAACTCAGGGTCCTTGGGAGATAGAATTTACAGACCAAGGACTTCTAGGCAAGGCTGAGAAATTCCTAACTAGGCCCTAGGATTCCTTGACAAGTTGTGGGACTAACTCAGAAAGAACAAGGCTTAAAGACTAGCTTGTAAGCAACCATCATGTCTAGCAAAGAGCAGCAGCAGCAGCAAACTGAAGTTTTGAAAGGGAGCATGAGAGCCTGATACACTTCATAAACACAGCCCAGTAATCCCCTGCCACATCATGCCCTAGACCTACTGTGGCAGCAGCAGTATCCAGAGCCTTGAGCCCTTTAAAATTGCTGCCAAAGCGCTGGGCCATGCGCTCCAGCTAGCTCTAAGGGCTAGCTGCCCCAGCCCTGCCCCTTCCACCCAAGGCCACTCCCCTTCAAAAGTGACCCCATTTTACCCAGATGCCTGGTGTGACTATCTGTTCCCCTGCCCCCCTCCCCAATAAAAAATGTACTACCCAGTTTATTGCACTGCATGTAGCATGTATAATTACCTGCCTTGTGGGCAGGTGTCATATATGTGCATTCAGTGCAAGTAGCTCATGGTCCTCAGAGACAGTCTGAGCTCGAGAGACAAGAGTGGCTGAACTGGAGGAACTAAGGAAGACTGAGGTACATAAATGAGTCTTTCCAGGAAACAGTCTCACCACCAGTCTGCAGTGCTGTTGAGAAGGGTCTGGAGCAGAGGGAAATGATTCCCTAGTTGGGACCCTCCTTCCAGATAATGTCATGGTGTCCTCTTGCACTGAAAATACTTCTTGAAGTGCAGCAGATTCCTGTTATGAAGAAGCAGGTAATAGCAATGGGGACTTGATTATTAGAAATATGAATAGATGGGTTTGTGATGACCAGAAGAATCACATGGTGCCTTCCAGATACAAAAACTGCAGACCTCTCACGATAGCTAAACATACTTATATGCACTATTAGATAAGAACTGGCGGTCATGCTGCATGGAAGTACCAATGACACAGGGAAAGATAGGAGAGAATTTCTGGAGGCCAAATTCAGACTGCTCGGTAAGAGATTGAAGTCCAGCATATCCATGGTAGTGTTCTCTGAAATGCTTCCAATTCCACATGTAGGGCCAGTTAGACAGGCAGAACTGCAGGGTCTCAATACATAAATGAGATAACGGTGTGAAAAGGAGGGGTTTAAATTTATTAGGAACTGGGGAACCATCTGGGGAAAGAGGAAGCTATACAGGAAAGATGAGCTCCACCTGAATCAAAACAGGATCAGACTTCTTTTTAATTTTACATGCCAGATGTTTTTAAATTAAGGGCTCAGGAAAAGCTGACAGGCACAGAAAAGACATATCCCATAGGGGAGGATTTAAAGGGGATGCTTACTATCCTAGTAAAGAGAAGAGATGAGACGTTAATAAAATGCAGGTAGGAATTGAAGAGAAAAAATGAAAAAAAAAGAGTCATATTCAATTACATCACCCAAAGGCAGGCAACTAAATACTGACAAATGTTATAAGTGCTTGCATACAAATGCAAAAAGTCTAAATACTAAGATGGGTGAAACTGAATGCCTGTTATTAAGTGAGAATGTGGCTCTAAACAGATATCACAGAAAACTTGGTGGGAATGATGATAATAATGGGACATGGTTATACCAGGGTACAAAATACATAGGAATGACAGTGTAGGTCACGCTGGTAGGGGAGTGACACTATATGTAAAATAAAGCATATAGTCAACTATCAAGAATCTTAAAATTAATCAAACAGCTCCATATAATTTCTATGGATATAAATTCCATGCTTGAATAAATAAGAGTATAAAAAGGAATATATTAACCATTTGGATGGTGACAGTGATTGTGTAATGCTCAAGCAAATTAGGGAGGCTACAAAAACAGACAACTTAGTAATAATGTTTTCAGCTATCCTCAGAGAGACTGAGGACATGCCATCACAGCACAGGATGCAGAGATAACATTTCTAAACACCATCTTCTTGGAGCAGCTAGTCCTTGAATCCACAAGGAGAGAAAATTCTTGATTTAGTCCTAAGTGGCACACAGGTCTGGTCAAAAAGGGTAAACGTAGCTGAACTGTTCAGTAGCAGCAATCATAACAATTTAATTTAACATCTGTGTAGTGGGGAACATACCAAAACATGCACCATGATAGCATCTAATTTCAAGAAAGGAAATTACACAAAAATGGGAAGGCTGGTTAAATGGAAATTAATGGAAAGTGAGAGGTATGAAATGCTTGCAAGCTACTGTGGCAACCTTTTGAAAACACAATAATAGAGGGTCAAATTATAGGTATATCCCAATTAAAAATACAGTAAGAGGACCAAAAATTGCCATGATACCTACACAAATAAGAGACAAAAAGACATTTCTTAAAAATTGGAAATCAAGTCCTTCTGAGGAAAATAAAGAGCAGCACACATTCTGGCAAGTCAAGACTAATTAGCTAGGCCAAAAGAGAATTAAGAACAACTAGGAAAAGACACAAAACTATCAGCAATTTAAGTGCATCAACAGCAGGAAGTCTGCCGAAGAAGCAGTGGGCACTGGACAATCCAGGTGCTAAAGGAGCACTCAAGGAAGACAAGGCATTTGCAGAGAAACTAAATGAATTCTATGCATTGGTCTTCACTGCAGAGGATGGGAGGGAGAATTCCCACATCTGAGCCATTTATTTTTGGTGATAAATCTGAGGAACCGTCTCAGATTTAGGGATCAATAGAAGAGCTCATGGAACAAACTGAGAATGAATCAGTAATAAGTCACCATGACCAGATACTCACTGGAGAGTCCTGAAGTAACTCAAACATGAAATTGCAGAATTACTAACTGGTTGCTTAAATCAGCATTTGTACCATATATCTGGCAGATGGGTAACAGTGCAAATTTAAAATAAATAAATAAAAAAGTTCCAGAGGTAATCCTGGCAATTACAAGTTTGTAAACCTAATTTCAGTACCAGACAAATGATTTAAAACTACAGCAAAGAAAATAATTAATCGGACACATAGATGACATGTTGGGAAAGAATCAACGTGGCCTTTTCAGGTTTAAAACAAAGAAAAGTACCTAACACAATGCACAGTCAGCCTGTGGTGCTTATTGACAGGGGATGTTGTGAAGGCCAAAAGTATAACAGGGCTCAAAAAAGAATTTGATACATTCAGGGAGGATAGGTTGACCAATGGCTGTTAGCCAATATGTTTCTAGACACAACTCAATGTTATCGGTGTCCCTAAACTTCTGTTAGACACTGGGACTGGATGACGGGATGGATCACTTGATTAAATTGCCCTGTTTTGTTCATTACCTCTGAAGCATCCGGAGCCAGCCTCTGATGAAAGACAGGATTCTAGGCTATACGGACTATTTGTCTGGCTCACTATAGCCATTCTTATGTTTTAATGTTCTTAAAAGGGATGGTAATCAATATAAAACAAACAAACAGTCTCCTTGGACCTGGAATAGGATCAGAGATCCCTGAATTTCAACATTCCTCCATCAGCAAGCATCATTTTGTAATTAAAGCATACATCAAAAGGGGCTGAATTATTGCACAAGCAACTGAAATTTCTTAACTTTTGATTGCTTGATTTAACAGCCTTAACATTTTTAACTTTTTTTGTTTGCAATATTATTTCATTTCATAGAATGGCCTATCAGAGGAGGAATCTGCCCTGCTGGCAGTAAAGATTCAGACTTCAGCCTCCTGGATAACTAATTCAGCTATACAGATTCGAGATAGTAATACACCTGTTTTAGCTGATAGTCCTAATCAGATTTGTGCTTAGGTACAGGAGGCAGGATGGGCCTCTGAGTCCATTAACTTTATACAAGGCTCACCCTTTCAATCAAGTGTTTGACTAACAGGATCTAAAAATTAGCCTTTCCCCTCCCAGGTGGCAAGGTGATTAATGGGGTAAGTAGGCTGCCCTCTTTCACCAGTATTTTACACAGTGTCTGGTGGTTTTATGCCCTCAAACCAATATTCTTTAAGTGCAAAGAATTACGTGCATTTACAGGAAATATACTGAGCGGCATTGTATATTATAAGATGTCACCACTGGAGCTGAACCAAAAAATTAAATCAAAAATTTTCCACCCCCCCCCCCAAAAAAATGCAGATTTGGGTGGACCAGAACTTTTTGCAAATTCATGTCTATTTTAGTGAATTACTTTGGTTTTCATAGATTACATGTCCTGAAGAGAATAGTGGGAGCATCTTGTCTTATCTCCTGTATAATTTCGGCCCTACCAAATTCATGACCAAAAAATGTGTCATGGACTATGAAATCAGATCTCCCCCTCTGAAATCTAGTGATTGTAGGGGACAGTGACGGGCACAGCAGGGGCTGCAACCCATATGTTAATCTTCAGCTGCTAGACTTGGCAGGGCTGGGGTGAGAAGACACATCCTCTTCCTCTGCACTCCTACTTTTTGTCAGGTGTGGGCATGAGATCCACTGCCGGAAACCTTCCCCAGCTACACAGAACTCCACATCTGGTGCTTTCAGATCACAGAGGTGAGGGTGGAAATCTTATGATCTTAGGGGTATGTTTTGGGACCAGCTCTGTTCAATATCGTCATCAATGATTTAGATATTGGCATAGAAAGTATGCTTATTATTAAGTTTGCAGATGACACCAAGCTGGGAGGGGTTGCGACTGCTCTGGAGAATAGGGTCATAATTCAAAATGATCTGGACAAATTGGAGAAATGGTCTGAGGTAAACAGGATGAAGTTTAATAAAGACAAATGCAAAGTGTTCCACTTAGGAAGGAACAATCAGTTTCACACATACAGACTGGGAAGCGACTGTCTAGGAAGGAGTACGGCAGAAAGGGATCTGGGGGTTATAGTGGACCACAAGCTGAATGAGTCAGCAGTGTGATGCTGTTGTAAAAAAAGCAAACATGATTCTCGGATGCATTAACAGGTGTGTTGTGAGCAAGACACGAGAAGTCATTCTTCCGCTCTACTCTGTGCTGGTTAGGCCTCAGTTGGAGTATTGTGTCCAGTTCTGGGCACCGCATTTCAAGAAAGATGTGGAGAAATTGGAGAGGGTCCAGAGAAGAGCAACAAGAATGATTAAAGGTCTAGAGAACATGACCTATGAAGGAAGGCTGAAAGAATTGGGTTTGTTTAGTTTAGAAAAGAAAAGATTGAGGGGGCACATGATAGCAGTTTTCAGGTATCTAAAAGGGTGTCATGAGGAGGAGGGAGAAAACTTGTTCATCTTGGCCTCTGATGATAGGGCAAGAAGCAATGGGCTTAAACTGCAGCAAGGGAGGTTTAGGTTGGACATTAGGAAAAAGTTCCTAACTGTCAGGGTGGTCAAACACTAGAATAAATTGCCCAGGGAGGTTGTAGAATCTCCATCTCTGGAGATATTAAGAGTAGGTTACATAAATGTCTATCAGGGATGGTCTAGACAGTATTTGGTCCTGCCATGAGGGCAGGCGACTGGACTCGATGACCTCTTGAGGTCCCTTCCAGTCCTACTATTCTATGATCATTCCTCCCTCTGTCACTCACTCTCCCCACTCTCACTCGCTCCTTTTCAGTGGGCTGGTGCAGGGGGTTGGAGTGTCAAACAGGATAAGGGCTCTGGCGTGGGGCCAAAGATGAGGGATTTCGGGTGCAGAAGGGGGCTCCAAGCTGAGGGCAGAGCTAAGGGGTTCAGAGTATGGAGGGAACTCTGGGAAGGGGTAGAGGATTGAGGAGTGGGGAGGTGGGAGGACTCTGGCTGGGGGTACAGACTTTGGGGTGGGGTGAGGATGGGGAAGTTGGGGTGTAGGAGTGTGCTCCAGATTGGGATTGAAGGGCAGGAAGGGGATCAAGCTGGGGCAGGGAGTTGCAACATGGAGTGGGGTGGGTGGGCACAGGATCCAGGCAGCACTTACCTCAAGCAGCTCCCAGAAGCAGCAGCAGCAGCAGCAGCAGCATCTCCCCCTCTGGCTCTCATGCAGAGATGTAGCGAAGCAGCTCTGTACGCTGCCCTGTCTGCAGGCACCGCCTCCACAGCTCCCACTGGCTGCAGTTCCCAGCCAATGGGAGCCTCAGAGATGGTCTTAGTGGCAGGTGCAGTATGTGGCGCCACCTTGCTGCCTCTACATGTAGAAGCCTGAGAGGGGACATGCCACTGCTTTTGAGTCTCACAGAGCCATAGCCCGCCTTAGTCCCTCTGCATCGCTGACCAGACTTCTAAAAGCCCGGTTGGCAGTGCTGACCAGAGCTGCCTTCTCAATTGGGTGTTCCAGTCAAAAAAACTGAACACGTGGCAAGCCTATGCAACAGCTTTACAGCCCACCCATGACCTCCTTTTGGGTCAGGATTTCTGGAGCTACACCACCATGAAATTTCACATGTAAACACCTGAATTGTTAAACTGACTATTTTTAAAATCCTGCGACCGTGAAATTGACCAAAATGGACCATGAATTTGGTATAACAGAGTCCACAGAATTTTTCCAGAATAATTCCCAGAGCATAGCTGCTGGTGGTGCCACCTTTATAACTTTCAGCCCAACAGGGATTTGGAGACCCAGATTCAAGTTTCCCACTGGGGCAATGGAACTTTAACTCAGGGCTCTACACTTCCAGGTGAATGTCCTAACCACCAAACTAGAGGGTATTCTAAGCGGGTCTTTTTCAGTCTTTCCTGTTCAATCCATTCTACTTTTTTGAAGTACTGTACTTGAATCCCCATTTGGGGAAGGAGGAGGAGGAGCAAGAAAAATGATTCTAACACCCAGGAGTTAGGGAACTACCCAGGAGGGAAACAAAGAGGCGGTGGGCCTGGGTTCCAGTCCTTGCACCAATGAACAGCTAACTACGTATACAAAGTGGAACCACTTCAACAGAAGAATCTTAATGAGAATGTATCACCTGGGGGTAAGGGCACTCACCAGGGGAAAAAGGAATCTGACCTGGCTTCAAATCCTTACTTCAAAGCAGGGATTTGCAACAGGGTCTCCCAGGATTTAGCAGAAGTGTTTGACAAAACAGTCATGATTTTGTCACTACCTAAGAGACATTTAGTTGCCCTTTGCACAAGAGTAAGTTGGAGTAATCACTGACTTCAAAAACTGAAGTCCAAGGAATTCACAGACCATATTAAATGTAGTATTTTAAGTTTGAAAAAGGTTTAAGTAGAAGAACATTAGTCCTAGATTCCCAGCCAAATTCCAGTTTTGGCAGTTACTGTATCTTTTCTTACTTAAAGCATCGTTTCCTTGCTCCATCGTATTTGTTACCGTGTCCCATGAGATTCTTCATGCTTTCTCAAACGCTGCTTGTTGTGCTTAGAACCCATTCCTTTTGATGCTCACAAAGCTGCCCCTTCTTTCAGGCAAAAATTTCTTCTTAAAAATCTTTGTGGTCACACCTTCTTGTGTCAAGTTTCATCATTTTGACTAAAGCCCTCCTCTGGACTATCCTGCCTGAGGCAAATTCAGGCCTGGTGTTGTATAGGCTCAACTCCACTGTAGTAAATGGATTTGTCCTCACTACTGCCAAAGCAGAACGTAATCTTCCATATACCATTTCACTTGTAAGCTCCCCAGAACAGGGACAATTATCTTCCTCTATATTCAAACAGCACTAACACACAATGTTGGTCCTCCACTCCACATACAAAACGCTTGTGCAGTGTACTGCTAAGCAACTACACATTGGACCTCGCTGGTCCAGCACCATCAGGACCTGGCTGGTTCTGAAGGAGGGGGATTTGCTGGACCAGGAAAGGTCCCTCCCCTTGTGGCCCGTGCTGTCACTGGGCTAGGGTTCCAGCCTGCCTCCACAGGTGCTCCAGTCACCCGGGGCTTTCCTTGGCCCTGCTACTGCCAGAGCCAGAGCACCATGGCCAGAGCTGCACAGCTGGGGCAGGGCTCCGTGGCCACCTGGCTCTGCAGCTGGAGCAGAACTCCACAGCTTGGGCCAGAGTTCAATGACTGCCACCGGGGCTGGAATTCCCTCGCCTCTGGAGCCAGAATGAAGCTGAAGTGGGGGACAGAGCTCCCTGGCACCCGCCGGGGTCAAAGCTCCCCAGCTGGGGCCAGAGGTCCACAGCCATGGCCAGACTAGAGCTTCCCAGCTGCTGGGGCCAGAACTCTCTCCCATGCTTCCCTCCCCTCACATACACTCTGAGCTCCCGGCTGAGTCACCAGAGCCCCTTATGGCACTCCTGCCCGGCTGCCAGACCTCCCTCTTCCTGGGCTCTGTGGAAGGAAGCTGGACCATGGATGTTGCCGGGTCAGGGAGTCCCAGTTAAGGGAGGTACAACCTGTACTTCATTTCATCTGGTGTGTAGGGGGAGAGGGCTGGACTAATCCCCAGAGAAGTCACTTTCAGATCAGTTTGGCATGAAAGGGAACATTCATAATTCATCTTTCTAGTGTCCTAACAACAACATTGCAAATATTTTTGCCTTTTGTTTAAAACTGTTACTATTTATTTTGTGAACACTCCACAAAGTAGTGCAATCAAACAGGACATCTGCACTGAGTGTTGGCGGGCATGAGGCCTTCCTATTGCACATAAGACATGAAAACTGGCACCTTTGTTGGCATGTGAAAAAAAACAAAAAACCCAATACCTACCAACATAAGTTTCACTAACAAAAGTGCCAGTGTGGACAGGGCTACGTTGTTGGGGGTGGTTTAATTATGCTGGCAGGAAAGCTCTCTCCGGGTGGCACAGAGCAGCTACATAGGAGACCTTACAGCAGCACAGCTGCAGCATTACAGCTGTGCCACAGTAAATTCTATAGTGCAGACAGTCTTAGTTAGCCAGTGTAACTGGATACTTCCCCATGCATTATTGCTCAGATATCACATGGAACATTCAGACATTTGAGATAAAGCCAAAATATCAAGGCATGTTATTGTATGTGTTCAAGGGAAAATGTTGTGATTGGATGTTCCACCTCTGAAATGAATTTTCAGCATACTGTGCATTTAAGCCACTTTCATATAATAATTTTCTAAATTCTACTGGAAAATGCCATTGGATCAGCCATCGTTAGTGGCCATGTCTGTATCTGAGGGGTTTCCAAGGTTCCTGCATTTTCTGTAGAAAGTGAAAATTGATCAGTAACCATAAATAGGATGTTTCCCCCACTCATCTAGGTTTAAGAAAGTCCCTTGATGGAGATTTTGTTTTTAATTTCACAAAACAAGGTTCTGTTGTAATGAGAGTTTCTGTGTCAGGCTTAAGCCCAATGAGAATTTGAACTGCAGTTATAATTCCCCTGTGTACACAATAGGTGTACAGAAATAGAAATGCTGAATGTGGCATTTAATTTATAATTTTACTTTTTTTTTTTTGGCAAGTCATGGGACACTGACAAGTCAACAGCACAACACACTATACAGCCCTGGACATCTCAACACCAGAAAGATGGCAATACAAATTATTATGATAATCTTTAAAAAAAAAAAAACCAACATATTGCCTAGGTTAGTTATGTGACCGTATTGTTGTAGCCATGATGTAACCAGGATATTAGTTCCATCCCAAGATACTGTATTAGGATGGAGACAGAAGTTGGGTGAGGTAATACCTTTTATTAAACACTACTATTGGTGAGAGGCACAGTTTTGAGCCACAGAGCTTCTGGTCTAAGAAAGGTACTCAGAGCATCATAGCTAAAAGATTAGTTAGCTTTGCATAAGTAGTTAGCGAATATTGTGTGATCCTTCAAGGTAGAGTAGCTAATTAACACCACCGCTTAGGACCAAAAAGGGGCGGGGGACTAATGGGTTTGATAAATCCAGTATGTTTTTTTTAGTGTTTAGCTATGTTATGAATTTAAGCTCCCAGGCTCATCTTTTGAACCTGTTGTACAGGTTTCTTTTGACAGATCAGATATAGAGTCACTGCTCTGTGAGAACACACATGATATGGTGATTTTGTCTTATTTTCCTACACAAGTTCTTTCTAGAGTGTAGTAATTGCTTGGTTTTACCCATATAGTTGCTATTGGGGCATTTAATGCAGTGGAGGAGGTATACTGCACATTGTGATAGGCAGCGGCGGATATAGGGCAGGGCGAGCGGGGCAGCTGCCCCGGGCCCTGCGCTTCAATAGGCCCCATGCCCTGGGCCCTGCAAAACTCTCATCCGCCCCTGGTGATAGGCATGTGTAGGATCCTGAAAGATGTGTTGTTGAGGGTATTGCTTACTGTTGCGGTGGAGATGTCAGCAGATTTTGCATCTATTGTTCTGGCAGGGTTTGGTGCCTTATTATTATTATTATTAATCCTCTTCGCTCCTGATGGAGCATAAGGCGCCAATGAATCTTCTCCAGCCTTCCCAGGTCGTGCCCTTCCTTTTCATGTCCTCCTCCACAGTCCTCCTCCAGGTGCCCAACAGCCTCCCTCTTTTACACTTTCCAGGTGGAATCCATCTGAGTGCCATATGAGGGAGTCTTGTTTCGCTCATCCAAAGGACATGCCCCAGCCATCTCCAGCGTCTCTGCTTGATCTCGTCCACAACATCGTTGATGCCAGTGCGCTGGCTTATCTCCTTGTTGGTAACATGCTGTTCCCAGAGGACTCTGAGGATACGACGAAGGCACCGTCCTTCAAAACCTCTGAATCTGCTCTCAATCTTCTTGTTAGTCCTCCAAGACTCTACGGCATACAGTAGGACTGAGCGCACATTCGACCTATAAATCTTCAGTTTAGTCCTGGTCTGCAACAGTGACGACTTCCAAACGTTGTTAAGCTTTTGGAAGGCTTGCGCTGCCAGGGCAATTCTAGCAGAGATCTTTGTCGATGTTGCTGTCCGCCGAGATGTAACTGCCGAGATACCTGAAGTCATTTACTTTCTCTAACTCTTCACCCATGACGGTGGTTTTATCGGTATTAGTTGTCCTCAGTTTCATCACTTTGGACTTGCCAGGGTGAATTCTGAGCCCAACGCTTCTGGCTGTCTGGTCAACAATGTCAGTCTTTTCTTGGATGTCCTGCTGATCATGCGTGAGAAGCGCCAGGTCATCTGCGCTATTGGTGCCTATTACTGGGTTATATATTACTTGAAATTCAGATGGGTCATTTAACCTTGAAAAATTGCGACCTGCTCAGATGCAATAGCAATGAGGATTATATAGGTACCTCAGACAGACATTACTCCCTCCAAAAGTTTCCTTTTGACCTGATATTTTCCATATACAGTAATTACTCGTTTAACACGTGCCTGCTTAACACATTTTCGCAATAGTACAATTTTTTTTTTTTTAAAAGGGAACTTTTTCGAATAACATGACCCGTCCCCGAAATAACATGAAAATAATCAAGTGGCGGACTACTTCACGCGGCAGTATAAGTTAGTGAAAACTGGTAATACTCATAAGCGGATGAATACACGTGGACACAGTGTTCCTCCGCTCACTCACGTGTTTATCTTTGTGTTTTAACAAATCACGGTGACTTGCATTGCTAGTTATCTTGTGTTGCTAGATGCAACGAATGTTGATGTTGACGACCCAGCACCAACAAAAAATTGACTTTGCTACCACCACCTGAAATGCAACCCCCACCTTTTCCATTATTTTTAATGGGAAAATTGACCCCACATAGCACGTTTTCACTTAGCACGAACATTTTCAGAAACGCATCTATAGTGTTAAATGAGGAATTACTGTATTACCATGGCCAAAAGGTGAATGGCCATGAAAACACTGGACCACAATCCATTGAGATATTTGGCTTTAAGGTTAAAAAAGGAGAAACAAAACTTGAAAAATTGAATGGCTTTCACTGCTTTTTTAAGACATTCTAAAAGTTACATTTCATTTTAAAAACTTGAAGCTTGGCAGGCACAGAATACTCAATGATTCGTATGAACTTTGCTTCATTTGCATAAATGAAATTAGACATGATGAAATACTGTACAAATGTAGTGCTTCATTTTCCTAATGAAATCAGCAAGTGCCAGTCCTGTAAGAGACTGAGAGGTATGCACAAGAGAAGAAATTCAACTGAACTAGTTCAATCTTCACTTAAAGATATGAGCCTTTATTCAAATGTAATTTCCTCAGCCATGGTAGAGTCTCATGATGAAGTCCTCAGCCCACTGAAGTAAATGGCAAAACTTCCATTGGTTTCAATGGGGCCACAATTTCACTCTCAGTAACTCAAGGAAGCCACACTGAGGGAAAATTAACAACACCGGACATATATGGCTGACACTTGAAATATCTGATTTCTGTGCATGTAATTAGTTGTGCTCCTGACATGCTCCCCAAAAAAATAACATTCAACCAATACTTAGTAAACGTGGTTAAAAAAAGGAAAGCATGAAAATACACACATTAAGGCAACAATTTAACAAAGTACTTAACACACATGCCTAAGTTTAAGCATATGAGCAATTTTAGTGAAGCCACGCTTAAATACCTCCCTGAATTGGGGTTCCAGTAACTAACAACAACATGGACTGCTATTATTATTACACGAAAAGCAATGGTGTTTTTCATGGCTGGATGTTTATTCCTGATGAGAGGAAATTAAACAGACTTTTGTAAAGAGTTTTCTGGATACTTTTGACCCCAAATCTGAAGGCTTCATTTGGTGAGTTCATTTTTAAGAGGATTCAATGTGCACAAGTGGTAGACTCAGCTTTTCAGATGGAGGTTGTATTTATCTATAGAACAAGTACATCAGTGGCACTGCAAGTTTCTCCAATGCTGCACCCCACCAATGGGCCTCAATCTAACCTGCAAGGACCACTTCTGACTGCAAAGAAAGTTTCATTTCAATGGCCTACTGAATCTTTTTTTCCCTTGTGCCAAAACTAACATCTGTGCCGGTGGGCTATGTGGAAAGTAGACACCAACAATTTATTACACCCAAGCCATTGTTAGACAGTGATAACTTTTGATCACTACTAATCTGGGTGAGATTAGACCTGTTGGCCTAGGAATGAAACATTCACAGAATCAAAAGATTAGGGTTGGAAGAGTCCTCAGGAGGTCATCCAATCCAATCCCCTGCTCAAAGCAGGACCAACCCTCACTAAATCACCCAGCCAGGGCTTTGTCAATCTTGGCCTTAAAAACTTGAAGGATGGAGATTCCACCAGCTCCCTCAGCTATCCATTCCAGGGCTTTTTGAAAAGCCCAGCAAGCTCTCCTGGACTCCTTCCCCTCTCATATTAGCCTCCAAGGGGATTCTGCCAATCAGTTCCCTGAGAGAGTCAAAAATCTGCTTTTCTGAAGTCCAAGGTCTGTATTCTGCTACTCTGTTTTCTTCCTTTCATCACAATCCTGAACTTGACCATCTCATGGTCACTGCTACCCATGCTGCCACCTACTTCTATTTTGCCTACCAATTCTTCCCTGTTTGTGAGCAGTAGGTCAAGAGGAGCATAACCCCTGGTTGGTTCCTCTAGCACTCACCCCTGGAAGTTGTTCCCAACGCTCTCAGAAACTTCCTGGATTATCTGTACACTGCTGTATTGCTCTCCCAGCAGATGTCAGGGTGATTGAAGTCCCCTGTGAGAACCAGGGTCTATGATCTAGAAACTTCTGTTAATTGTCTGAAGAAAGCCTTGTTTACCTCATCCTCCTGCTCTGGTGGTCTATAGCAGATGCCTATCACCACATCATCCTTTCTGCTTTTGCATGTAACCTTAACCTAAAGACTCTCAACAGGCTTTTCTTCAGTTTCATACTAGAGCTCTTAGCAATCATACCGCTTTTATATACAGTGCAACTCCTCTACCTTTTCTTCCCTGCCTGGCCTTTGTGGATCATTTCTACCCATCCATGACAGTGTTCTAGTCATGCTCCAGCCATGTGAGTTACTCCACCAAGTCCCTGTTATTCCAATCACATCATAGTTCTTTGTCTGTGCCAGGACATCCAGTTCTTCCTGTTTGTTTCCCAGGCTTCTTGTGTTTGCGTACAGGCATCTAAGATAATTAGCCAATTGCCCTACTTTCTCAACAGGGAACAGGAGGCCTCCCCCTGTTGCAACCTCTTCCATGAGTGGCAGGTATAAGAAGCAAGGGAAGGCAATGCCATCCCAAACTGCCCAGCTGATCCTGCCCACACTCTGCCCCCAAACAGCTCGCTCCATTCAGCATGGCTCACCCAGTCTCCTGGAGCTGCTTGGGCTTCATCCCTGCCAAGGCTGGGGCAGCCTGCCCTCCCGGGTCTGGGGAAAGCTGGGGCACTGCCCGCCCCTATAGTGGGGGTAGATAGGGACTTTCCTCTGCCAGCCTTAGGTTCACCCACTGCCCATTACTTACTCCTAGGGTTACTTTTCTAATAGCCAACCTCAGTCTCCCTGTCTGCGGCTGAAGCCCATTATGAGAATGCCATCATGTAGAATTGTGTCAGATGCCTACTAAAAATCACCACATCAGCTGCTTCTCCCATCCACTAGGCCAGTAACTCTGGCAAAGGAGGAAATTAGATTCATTTGACATGATTTGTTCTTACCAAACGCATGCTAATTATCACACACAAGTCCATTACCTTCTAAGTGCTTTCAAACTGATTGTTTAATAATTTGTTCCACTATCTTTCCAGGTATTGAAGTTAGACTCACTGGTCTATAATCCCACAGATTCTCTTTGTTCCCCTTTTTTTTCCCCAAAGGCAGATAGTATGTTTGCCCTGGTCCAGTCTTCTTGGACCTCATCCACCTTCCATGAGTTCTTGAATATAATTGCTAACAGTTCCCAGATGGCATTGGCCAGCTCCTAAAATACTACTGTTGCAGAAGTCCAGTTTTCAAACAGACTGCCCAGTCAAAAGAGGACCCTGGTGTCTGCGGCCAGTTCCGCCAACCAAGCAGTTAACAATCAGTCGGCAGGAGTAGTGGCAGGCTCCCTGTCTGCTGTGGCTCTGCACAGCTTCCGGAAGCAGCAACATGTCTCCCCTGGGTTTCCTACACATAACAGGCAGTCACTGAGGCACCCTACTCTGCCCCTGCCCCAAGTACCAGCTCCGGATTTTCTATGGCTGTGGTTCCCAGCCAATGGGAGATGCAGGGACAGCACCTGCTGACAGGACAGTGCGCAGAGCCACTTGGCCACGGCTCTACGGAAGAGCTGGAGAGGAAACAATGCTGCTTCCAAGAGCTACCTGAGGTAAACACTGCTGAGAGCCTGCATGCTTGAGCCCCTGTGCCCTAATATTCAGGCATGATCCCCTCCCACCTTCCAAATCATTTGATCACAGACTGGAGCATCTTTCTGCACCCCAAACTCCTTATCCCTGGGCCCAGCCCAGAGCCCTCAGCGCCCCACCCACTGCCCAAGCCCAGAGTAGGGATGTAAAATCCTGTTTAATTAGTTAACTGGTTGAACATAAGGTTTAGTCAGTTATCTAATTACACAGAGGCAGGCAGAAGCTGCTCTGACCAGACTGGAGTACTCCTGCCCATGGTGGGCCCCATGGGGCTGGAGCAGCCCCCCATCAATTAACCATAACCAGTAAGCATCACCTGATAAGGTAACGAACCATTTACATCCCTAGCCCAGAGCCACCTCCTGCACTCTGAACTCATTTCTGGCCCCATTCCAGAATCCACATCCCTAGATAGAGCCTGCAACCCAACCCTCTGAACCAGCCTGGTGAAATGAGCAAGTAAGGGGAAAGCAAACGACCGATGAAGCGAGGATGGAGTGAGCAAGGTGCAGGGCAAGGATGTTTCAGTTTTGTGTAACTAGAAAGTTGGCAACCCTATTAAACATCTTAGGATGAATTTCATCAGGCCTTGCCAACTTGAATACATCTAAATATTCTTTAACTTGTTCTTTCCCCATTTTTGCTTTCATTCCTTCCCCCTTGTTAATATTGCATTGAATTCATCACCAGATGGAGAAAAGCTGCTCACTCTGAAAAGAATTCTTTTTCTTGAGAAACATGACTAGAGCTGTATAAATCACTCTGCAGACAAGTAATTTATCTATTAACAGTGCCGATTTTAAAATCACTTTAAATAAACAATATGCACATTTCT
This sequence comes from Pelochelys cantorii, assembly GCA_032595735.1. Taxonomy (NCBI): domain Eukaryota; kingdom Metazoa; phylum Chordata; order Testudines; family Trionychidae; genus Pelochelys; species Pelochelys cantorii. The sequence goes on along the minus strand of CM064329.1, from coordinate 56,325,313 downwards.
CAAAAAAGATTTTCTTTTTTAGAAGTTACACTGTTCCCCTTATGGCAGTTGCTCACATTTTTACTGAGCAGCTCTGAGTTTCACATCATCTCTTTTTGAACAAGTGAAGGTAAATGGCAAATTATAGAAGACAAATGATATTTTCTTATAAGCTAACTGAATGCAGGATTCACACTGAAGCTTATTATAAAGACATGCCACCCTGCAAAATCTCAGATGATAATGTTTATTAAACTGGGATACCGCATTGGCTCCTTTGCAGTTCTCAGTGTATTCCTGCTGTAGTGAGACATTTTTCTTAAAGATGTAAACATAACCTATAGTTCATAAATGGAAATAAGATAAGCTTGAGAATTCTGTTTGGTTTGGACAGTCAATCTCAGATGAAATAAACCCTTAGCCTTCTTGATTAATGGAGCAGGGTTAAGAAAAGTCTCATGCATTTTTCATGGTACACTGGCAGAGCAAAGCCAATTCCATCTTTCCCATGAAACTGTTTACAAACACAACCAGATAGCAATGAAGCCTTTTGAACTCATTTGCTTTAAAGAGTATTGCCTCCACACCCATCCTTATAAAAAAAACTATGAGTGAATTCTGCCAGTTTCCAGCATGCTGGAGTTCAGCTGGAATGATAGGGAAAGAAAAATCTTTAATGTTTGTAATTGAGCTTCTGTGGGATATAAGTTAATCTCTGTCCTACTGATCAACAGAATAGTTGCTTCTTGACTAACTTTCATTTAAATGGTCAAGAAACCAGCTCTAGTAAGCAGGATTAATCATATGGAAGCCATTGAGAGGGGCTTAGTACACATACAATATTTTGTGATCCACAGAAACCTCCCACAAAGAGAATCATCTACTAAATGGAACAGTTATGCAGGAATCTAGAAGAAAATATTTAAAATAAACTTGGTCTGGAGATGAAAAGTTAAAAAAAGTTTTTTAAAAAGAATAGGTACAGTGACTTGTTCAAAGAAAACCAGAATCTGGCTTTTTACTGTTAGTCAAGAAATTAACATCCCAATTTTAAAGACAAAACGAGTTATTTTTGTTACCCCATAACACACATATACCACAATGGGATCTGAGCCATGTAGAGGGAGTCATGTCCCAGGTTCCCTGCTATGCTCCAGGTTAACAGAGTGTTTAGACTTGTAGTGCAAGCACCATGAGAACATTAAGCCAGCAACAAGTACAATAAAATCAAAGCCTCAGCGTAGAGACCTGCAGAGGGCAGTCTCTCTCTGTCCACAGGGAGGGCAAAGGTGGTGAGGTCTCTCTAGGTACCTCCAGAGTGATAATGATTGCCTGGAACTCCCTACTATCTATGTATGTAAGAGCTACAATTTGTGAAATGCTGGTACAGGCTGAACTTCTCTAATCCAGAACTCTCTCATCCAAAAACTTCCATCATCCAGAATGATTAGCTGGATGTCTACTCTTCACGGGTGTGGCCAAGTTTGTAACCGTGCCATAAAGTTTGTTTACAGCCACCAATCCTGGCTCTCAGTGTACTGTGCTGTTACTTAGCTCTATTTTGCCCCTAGATGTCCTCTAACAGCAGAGTAAGCAGTGGAAGTGTTGGTAATGATACTAGACAATATTGACCTCCAGTGATCCAGAAAATTCTCGTTTGAAACCGGCCACATTCTGAAGGTTCCTGACTATAGAGGGTCAACCTGTATAAAGCAAGAAAGGACATTTGCAAGCACTCGTAAGTAATGGGGAAGCCTATGAAAACAGCATTGTGTGGTAGATGTTCCTGGTGTAAGTTTTTCCAATATGTCTGGCTTGTTAATAAACCAGGAGGGAAAGATATTGTTTATAGAACTTTACTCTTATATGACGTTGCTGAGGTCTGACCTGGCACATGTAATTAATACATGGGGGAGGCCTCATTCTCTGAGAAAATAGGATTAGGGAGGTAAATAAATTATCAGGCTGAAAACACAATATTTATGCTAAGTAGGAGAAGTAAATACGTCAATAGGTTAAAGAGACAAAATACTTGAGACTGTTAAGAGGGAGAACACCCAGAGAAATATTTGCTATGAACTAGACAACAAGGAACAAAGTAAGTTAGGAATGTAGAGACGAGGCAAAGTGGATGTTGAACCATAGACAATGGGCACTGCACAGGAACTGGTTCCTAGAGTCCTGCATTGCTACAAGATTATGTATCTGCATCCATATCTGCAAAAGTGAGCCATGGATAACTGCATGGACATCTGCAGATGAGGATACCCACAGAAGCAAAGAGATATCCACAAATTTGCAGGGTTCTAGATACAAAGTTTGTATCTGCATCCATATCCGAAAAAAAAAAAATGAGCCACAGATATAAAACAGATATCTGAGGATTTGCGGAGCTCTACTGGTTCCTGCAAAGTAATCAACCCAATCCGAAACATGGGTAATGCAATATATACAATGTACATGAAGAGAGTGTTTATGTATGTTTGAAGCTGTGATGTACCCTGCATCCTATCCTGCTGTGGTTTGATTCTCATCAGCTGAGCATAATAAAACACAAGTCACAATGGTTGAAGTCAACCTGAGGTCCTACAAAGACAAGTGGAGATAAGTCTCAGGAAAAATTAACATGTGACTTTTCCAGAAACAAAAGAGAAACTGAGGCAGCAACCACACCAGAACATGAGGCATGCTGTAGAGGTACATACAGCATAGATCCAAACTGCTGTAGAGGTAGAGTGACTGACTTAAAAATTCTAGGTAGAGTGATTGACCAGCTGTAAGAGTGAAAATGATGTTGACCCATGACCCTGTCATACCTTGGTTATAACACTGCAGTCTAAGAACAGCCATACTGGGTCAGACCAAAGATCTATAGAGCCCAGTACCCTGTCTTCCAACAAGGGTCAATGACAGGTGCCCCAGAGAGAATTAACAGAACAGGTAATCATCAAGTGATCCATCCCCTATCACCCATTCCCAGCTTCTGACAACTAGAGGTTAGGGACACCATTCATACCCATCCTGACTAATAGCCATTAATGGACCTAACCTCCAGGAATTTATATATAGGATGAACATCTCTAGTCCGGCATCCTCGCGACCTGACTGGTGCTGGACCAGAGAATTTGCCTGACCACAGAGGGCAATATTGTCTAGCAGCATTACCAACATTTCCACTGCTTACTGAACACTTCAAGATATTTAAGGGTAAAATAGAGCTAAATAGCAGCACAGAACACAGAGCCAGGACTGACGACTGTAAACAAAAAACTTAAGGGAGCACAGGAAACTTGGCCACACCCATAAGTGGACATCCAGTCAACTAAAATCATGCCAGACCATGGATATTGCTGGACCAGAGTGTGCCAGATTAGAGAGGTTTATGCTGTATTTCTTTTTTGAACCCTTTTGAAGTCCTGGTCTTTACAACATCCTCCAGCAAGGATTTTCACAGGTTGATGGTGCATTGTGTGAAGAAATACTTCCTTTTGTTTGTTTTAAACCTGCCATCTATTAATTTCATTTGGTGGCCCCTAGTTCTTGTATTATGGGAACAAGTAAATAACTTTTCCTTATTTACTTTCTCCATACAAGTCATGATTTTATAGACCTCTATCATATCCTCTTACTTTCCATTTTTCTAAGATAAAAAGCCCCAATTTTATTAATTTCACATTTTGCAGCTGTTCCAAACCTCTAGTCATTTTTGTTGCCCTTTTTAGAACTTTATAGGCATATAAGATTGGTAGTTTTGAATTGTTATCGGGCTGAAATATGCTGAAGGCAAAGAGTAGGACACAAATAGTTGTGTTGTTAGGCTTTGCTAGGATATAAAGGGCTGTTTTATTAAGGTGAGGCATACCATGATAGGATAGAATTTAGGTGAACCAAACCAGGCCCAAAGGCTGAACCCAAGGTCATGAATTATGGTCTCTCATTCTGGTCAACAAACAAATGCAGAAGGATAGGCACATTGCAACCTTATGCAAATTATTTTGAGATTAGGAGACTGTTTGGGGGCTTTTGCAATATTGTAACTCTGCAATTGGATCAAATTAACATATATGATTAAAAACTGACTGATATAATTGCTTAGGTCACTGATCAGAAGCATAGTTATGGACACTTGGAATGCCACATATAGAAAATGGGCAGGCACCTACTTTATTATGGTCATGAACCACATGCATATGAGTAGTAGTTACATAAAAGAGGTCATACAAAAGAGCTAAACAAATTCTCTAAAATTTGGGTGCATTTGGTTCTTAAAACAGTGCCAGCACGTTTGTGACTTCCTCAGATGTGCTCCACTGACTGAATTCTATATTTCCCATAATGTTCAAGGATATGGGTGTATGTTATCCATCCTAAAACCTCTCTGCCTGTACCTTGCTTTATGTTTGGTTATATCATGAGCTGTCTGAGTGGGCTGGTAATAGAAGCCTTTATTGATACAGGAGTCATCCGAGACCAATCTCACAATCAATAAGAAACTTCTGTGAACTCACCTATCAGGGAAAGGACCTGTGCTAAAACAATACTAATAATCTTGGTACAGACACACATGATAATTGATCATGTTACAAGAGAACCACTCCCCACCTGAAGGTACTTGTAAAATGCAACACAATTTCAGACATACCCTGTACTGCCTTTTGGGATGAGCTCACATAAGATAGCCATGAGCATTCTCACCAAAGTGCAGTAAAGTGCACAGCTGACTTAAGTGGAGACAGGAAAAATTTAGAACCAGTAACAGGCAAATCAGGAATATTATATTTCTTCTTTGTTCAAAGAAACAATGCCTGCAGGAAATCTTTTCATTTTCAGCCTCAGATGAATGTGCTGTTTTGCAAGGATTTCATTGATTTTGTGTTTAGTTTTTAAAGAAAACTCAGCAACTTGTCCAGATGCATTAAAGTGTTTAATGACATTTGCTTGGAGTGGATTTTTGGTTATCCCATGCTACCACAGGGTTCTTCTTTGCCTGAATTAAGAAATATTCAGAGAAAGAAAAATCCTTTAGTGTCAGGGGATGAAAAAACCTGAACAATTACACAAATTGGCAAATAGCTAAATATCTTTCAAAATACTGTGTATGTGGAAAAAACAGTTAGGCTAAAACATTGTTTCTGCATAATTTAACAAATGCATTCAACCTCATATATGTAATCATGGGACACGCTTACTGCAAAAGACGTTCTTACTGTGTGTGTATCAGTCATAACTTCTGACTTCAGGGATTAAAATAAGTCTCCATTGCTTGTTTCCTTCTTTTGAACTGTTAGCTGTACTGACTCAGCAGGACTAAACTTATGTATCAGGATAATTGTTAATAGTGTTCTAATCAGTGACACCTGTACACCACCATAAATGGCACAAGTGTCCCTGACGGCATGCACTGAGAAAAATGGGATGGACTGGATACATGGGTTGAAGTACAAGATCTGAATAGTTACTTACATTGCAGTAGTGGCTAATCCCCCATTGTCCTAGGCACTATACAAACTCAGGAATAAAATAGTCCCAAGTTCAAATAGTTTACACCCTAATTTGGCCAACAACTTTATTGCTGATCAAGATGCATGAGAAGGTGAGAACTCTGCTTGATGCCAGACAGTCTGCAGATATGATAGTTAAGAAAGTCAGTTCTGCTTGTAACTAGAGTAAACCATATGCAAAGGTCATTAGGGGTACACATACACAGCAACATTATTTCGAAATAATTAGAGTTAATTTGAAATAACTTAGTCTGCATTGACACAGCAGGCAGTTATTTCAAAATAATGTCGAAATACTTTCAAGCTGGAGGACTTCTACAATGAGGGTTACAGGAGTCGGAGTAAGGAAAGTTGGAGGAAGAGTGCCTTATTTCAAAATAAGTGCTGTGTAAATGCTCCCAATTTCAACACAAGCTATTTCGAAATAAGCTATGCAATTGATGTAGCTCAATTTGCATAGCTTATTGCAAATTAAGCCCTGCTGTGTAGACTCACCCTAAGAGATAATGAACATGAAACCCACAATGACATTTTTAGTCACTCTTCACAATACTGTGAAGCTAATGTTTTCAAATCAGAACTGATACAATGCTGTTTTTACAACCCAAACAGCTCTACTGCCTGCCTTGGAAAATGCAAGTGTACAGAAAGTGAAATTGGCATGACTCTGGTTAGCTCACTGCTACTAAGGACATCTGTGAAACTGACAAGAACAGTGTCAATTTCATTCCACCTGTTTGGAAAGGCTAGGGGCAGCAACAATAGGTGTAGGCACTGGAGCTATCCCTGGAGGTGGAAAACAAAAAAACACCACCACACACCACACCATGAAAATTGTAAAAATTGCCCACACAACTCTTTGCAGGAGGTACTAAGGAAAGCAGAGGTGTCCTTCTCCAGGGAAATAGCAACTAGGAAAGGCATAAAGAAGCAAAGACAAACTTTATTTGACCTTCCAGCTAGTCCTGTTTCAGTGAAGAGTGTAAACCAAATCAATCTTCCTTGCTTCCACACTAGGCTGTAACCTTGTTCAAGAGGCAACATCATACACAAAAAAATTACACACAACCAATAGAACAAATCATAACAAACTAGACGGTTCCAGAAACCATAATTTCTACAGCATCAAATAGAAGTAACTCTGCTCTTATGCATTCGGAAACAATTCTCAAATGAAATAGTAACTGACAACCAAGAAGACGGCAATAGATACTTTCAAGTCTTTTAGCCATTTGCTGCCATATCATCTTAGATTGATCTTCTCCAAGGTCATAAGATAAGCATAACCAAGTCTGGCCAGTTGCTCATATGGGTTACTCACAGGAAAAAAAAAAAAAAAAAAAAAAAAAAAAAAAGTCAAGCATGCTACAAAAAACTACACTAGTCATTTAAGCTCCTGAATCAATACAGATTTAGCACTGTGTTAGAAGAGCTATGGCGGCAAGGACTGGTCTCAAGAGAACTTTTAAAGATGAGTTATAAGGATGAAAACCTGACCACTTGTTGAAGATTCCATCTTTCAAGAATCAGGGATCCCACTCCCATACCATGTTGGGTTTTATTTTGCCTTCCTTACGTTTTCCTGCAATGTCAAGTGAAAGAACTCTTTCTTTTCTGTTCTATACTGTTGGGTAGCATCGATCGCCGAGCAGCGCAAGAGTTTAAGAGCAGTTTAAGTCCTTCCCAAAAGGGGCTCACACACATTCCCATAGCAGGCGATGTGACCCAAGTACACCTGTTTTTCAAAAAGTCTGGCAAGCTTCTCCAAATGGAAGGCAAAGAGGGTGGGCAAGAAGAGATGAATTAAAGCCCAGTGAATGGGAGGCTACAACCCGGAGACTGTGAGCTTCATGAGGCAAGACCCGAGTCTTCACCTGCATGTGGCGCAGCAAGAGCAGCACACCCGGGTGCTCCACAGAAGAGCCCTGCGCGAAGCTGAAACACTTTTCAGCCCACTCCGCTCCTACGCGCCCCGCGAGGATTAGCGGCAATTATAATACATTGATTACACGCTGCAACTGCCTCCCAGCTGCCAGCGCCCTGCCCATCACTAGCCCCATCCCTCGCTCCGGAGATCAGGCACAATCGAGCTCCTACCGCCACTCACCAGCGGCACCCGGCTGCCGGCGTAGGGAGGGCCCCCAGCTCCCCAGCCTGCCCCGCGCCCCGCTGCAGCTGGCCGGCCGGCAACGAGCCCCCCGCGCGCCGGCCAAGGGGGCGGCGACACCCCCGCTCCGTGCCCGGGCGGGGCGAGGCGAGCCCCCCCCCCACTCACCTTCATGCCGGGGTGGGTGGAGCGCGGCTGTGCACGGAGTGGGACGCGACAGCTCCGGGGTCCCCGGCGCTTGCTGCCCGTTGTAAACAGAGCGCGGGGAGAGGGGCGGGACAGAGTGCCATAGCAACCCCAACCGGAACCGGAAACGCAGCCGCCGGGCAGGCTGCCCGGGGCCGCCATCTTGGTGGGCATTAGAATGGGCGCGATGCGTGGAACGCTGGTGTCTCGCGGAGCTTCTTGCACGCACGGGCCCCTGGGCGTCCCACCCCTGCTGGGAGTGACCAGCCCCCGCCCCACGTCCTTCCCCCTCTCTCATGGCACCTTTGGGGATGCGCCTCCCACTCACCAGCCACCCCTTCTCTTGGCCCCCTCTGTTCTGGGGCACATCAGCTTCCCGTCCTTGCCCCTCCCCAGCGGCGAGGGAGCATGTCTGGTGAGGGGTGGTGCAGAGGGATTTGCATTAAGGCCACTGGAGGTAGCTGGCACTGAAGTGTGGCCCTCAGCAACCTTCCCTGGCCCTCTGCCTTCCTGTCAGCTCAGCAATAACGACAGGATGTAGGGCCTTTCTGAGTCTCAGTGGTAGCCTTTCTAATTCCTGGCTACATGGCTCTCTGGGCCAATGGGAGTTTGAGAGGTGCTATCCCACAGAAGTTGGGCATGGTAAACTGTGTTTTACTCTTGGCAATACGTACTCCTTAGGCAGTCCCTTTCCTTTTCAAAGTATTTCACAAACTTTAAGTACAGACAGACAGTTTGCCACACTGCATCATATCAATGGACCATCTAGCCTGGTAGCCTGTATTCTATTTTGGTTTAGGGATTTGGCTGGAATGAGCGAGCAGACAGAAGGGGGAAATTGGGGAAGCAGTAGGGTAGTGGGGAGTTGCAAGATATAGGCAGAGTATGGGTAGGGCCACAGGCTGGGGAGCTTGCCTCCCCAAGCAGCATGTGGACACTGAACAAAAACAGCTCTGTGCTGGCCCACTAGCCAATAAGTAGTGACATGTACAAATCTGTTTTAGGCCCTTGCCTCAGAACACAATGTATTGGTTTATAGAAAACTGTGAACACCAAAACAAAGCAATGTCTGTGTCCATCAAGGGCTGCATTCTACTAGGACTTTTTCTTGTCTCTCTGACACTAGAATGAGGACACACCCTTCCTTTAACTCCCCTGCTGGGTCCTGTGATAATCAGGGAGGCTTTTCTGGTTCTTTTACCCTGTCACAAGTTCCTACATTAACAAGTTTACACTTATTGGCCCAGATCCTACAAATCTGTGATTAACTTTAAGTCAAGCCCATGTGAATAATTCTGGTGACATTAACAGTTCTCTCTGTTACCTACCTAGGATTTCTCATAGTTTTAGCTTAGTGCCTAGAAAGAAATAAGCCCATATGTTTCCAATTTTATTAACTAAACAAAGCATAAACACCTCTTCAAACAAACTAAATACAAATAAAATGAATTTTCTCAGACTCACCAGCAGAGCACAATGGCTGTTCAGTCTCTCTCCTGGCCTCCTACCAGATTTCTCTACTTAAGGGAGGATTTTGTAGCAATCTCTCCCAGGCCCACTGATAGAGAATTGGGAGGAGGCAAAGGGTACAATTTCCCAGAGGTCTGGGCTTTTTAAAGGGCCCAGCGCTCCTGGCTGCTGCCATGACAGTGGCAGAGGCTGGGAGTCTTGGCCCTTTTAAATCGCTTGCGTGACTGCAGGGTTCCTAGGCACATGCAGGATGTTACCAGCTTGGTGAAAGCAGCCAGGTGAGCATGTGGAAGCCCTGGTCATGCCACAAGAGCATACCCAGCAACATAGCTAGCAGTTCACTGGGCAGCAGCCAGTGAAGGCAGATTATATCCACAGGTGCATGGCTTGTGGGAGGAGGGGCAAGTGCCTGTTCTGCCCTGGGGCCCAGCATTGCTGGCAGTAGACCTGATCTCGCCCATTAGCCTTATTCCTTGACTCTCACAGTCTTTCCACCATCCAGCACCAGAAAATTTTTGCCTACTTTCTTCTTCAGTTTTGTGCTATAGCAAACTTGGTTCATGAGTGTATGACTACCATGCACACATCCCCTTTCTGATCCAGACTTCCTATCTTTCTAGTAAGTGCCCAGCTGTTCTTCCATGTGGGATTCATCTTTAATTGGTGCCATCCAGTGGCCTAATTGGGCTCAGGCTCCTATGGACCTCTCCTTAGCCATATGAGATTTTTACAGTCCATCTCTCCACCACTCTTCAGCCATCTCAGTATCCACATTTCACTAGTGTACAATAGAAGTGATACACCATAGTTTATAGCCGTGCAGTGCTTATATCTTAGCTGTAAATGAGCCATCTCAATGCAGATCAGGATAACACAGAATCCTTTATTTAAAACTCCAATCCAATGAAAAATGTACATGGAAAATAATGTGATTTCTGAAGATTGAAACACATGCTTTCCTCCTATAAAATACAGGTATGAGTGATCTTTTAGACAAATATACATCGCCTCCTTTTGGCCATGAGAACTATTTACCATACTACAAAAATTCCAGCTAACCCCCCCAGATAAACTGGAAAAAAAAAAAAAGCTAGCCAAAACTTAAAGTGACATAATAGAAAACACTCCCACTTTCTTAATCATGTATGCAAAGGCAAGTTCCTTGTTCTTTAAGACTAAGTTCTGGCATATACTAAAAAGCTAGGTTGACCCAACTTTCATTCAGGTCTGTTAAAGTCCACATCTCTGAGCGATGTAGTTGAGCTTACCTAAACCAGCGATGGGAGAAGCTCTTCTTTTGACATAGGTAGTGTCCATACTGATGTGCTGCAGTAGCATTTCAAGTATAGACAAGCCCTAGGTAATAGTTCTTCTGTTCTACAGAACTTTGTTCTTCATATTGTACTCAACAATTCAACTTTGAACAATATTCTCTAACAAAGGGGTGGGCAATAAGTGGCTCATGGACCAGAAGCAGTTTGCCAGGGTTAGTCCCTTGCAGACCACCAGACACTTTGTTTACCTGTACATCCACCAGTATAGCTGCTTGCAACTTCCATTGACTGCGATTTGCTGTTCCTGACCAGTGGAACTACAAGAAGCTGTGAGGACTGGGACACCACTTCTCATAGCTCCTATTGGACAGGAACAGTGATCTGTGGCTAACAGAAGGTGTGAGCAGCCATCTGGTGGCCTGCCAGGGGATAGCCCCAGTGAACCACGTCCAGTCTGTGGGCCACTTATGTGCCCCAGTCCCAGCACAAAAATCTAGGTGACAGATTAGGTTATCTATTAGAGTAAGAGGTCTGAAAAAATTGTAGATTGAGAGTCAGTTTTCAGATAGAGGCCTGTATTTGCCTCCCGAAGACAGAGAAATTTTATGTGCACCAGAAAAGCCAAACAAACAAGTGAACTGAAATGCCCATATTAAGCATAAGTTTAAATACATAGGATCTTCGGTTGTTAAAAGCATACACTTTGAAATGATAAATAAGTGCATTTTAAATGAAAAGATTTTTTATCTGTCAGGATCTGAGTTCAGGATTCTGACTTTCTCCTTCAAAAGTGATGCTGTCACCAAAACTTTTAATTTTGACTTTCAATAGGTATTGTGATGTAATCAGTAGAAACATGTGAATTGAAATTCAGGTCCCAGAAAGAAAGCTATAGAGGAAATAATGTCCAGTTGTTTGGTTATAAACATTTCTTTTTTTCTGTAATTTTAAAGACTACCTTCGTATTTGTCAACTGCCATGATGTTCTCCGACCTGTAGAAATGCCCCCCTCAAAATACAATCACTATGAAAATTCTTTTCTGACCATATATTATTTCAACAACAATTAAGGATCTTGAACATCCTAAATGATTTTCAGATAAATATTGTTAAGAAGCATAAATTCAAAGACTCACAAAATACTTTTGAGGTCAATGAGAAGCATAAATGCCTTATTCTTCATATTTAGTCACAGAACATTTACAACTTGTAAAACAGTAGATCACTCTCCCCCAAGAGCAAGGGGGAAGTAGGAATAATTGTGCCTAATCACGCCCAGAGTCACAAAATCCTACCTGAGACACACTTCCTTTCCAGGGTTTTTTCTAGGCATATAGCTGAGTACCATTTCATTCTCAGGATACTCAGAGGAAGGGCGTGCCTACACAGCTGGGCTTAACTTGAAATTAGCTACACAAATTGAGCTATGTCAATTGTGTAGTTTATTTCAAAATTGGGAGCATCTACACAGCACTTATTTTGAAATAGAGCACTCTTCCTCCAACTTCCCTTATTCCTCATACAATGAGGGTTACAGGAGTCAGAGTAAGAAGTCCTCCAGCTTGACAGTATTTCAACATTATTTCGAAATAACTGCCTGCTGTGTAGACGCGGACTAAGTTATTTCAAAATAACACTAGGTTTTTTAAAAAATAATGTTGCTGTTTAGACATACCCTAAATGCTCAGTCTGGCCCTAAATGTTTACACAATCTGAGACCAAATATTTCAGTAACAATATTTTCAAAATAATTTTAATAGAAAGGTATTTCTGTTTCCCTGTTATGTGAAACCAAACTTACAAGCGTATGAGGCAGGGGGAATGGTGAAGTTCTTTACTGTGATGGAGAAAAGGGATGTGTTGGAGAAAAGATCTGAGCAGATCTATTCTCAACATTTTTTTGTCAAAGTTGGTGACCAGAGTTGTCAGAGATGCGAGTCTGAACAAAGGATGAGACTGCAAATTTCAGCAACACAAAAGACAGTGTTTTCAAGTTACACATTGTAATATATTTAGGTAATGAATGTATATTGTCAAAGCCCATTTAGACTGAGATATGAAAATAAGAGGTTATTGTTGATCCTGTGCTTACAGTCAGATCTAGAGATCATATTTTACCTCTCCAGATTACTCACCGGATTGCAGGTGACCTGTATTGTAAAGCAAAGTTGACCTACATTGTTGGGTCTCTTTACTTATACACTGCATTCAGCACCAGTTATTGTACCGTGTGGCATTTGTATTGCCTGTCATTAAAATGAGAAATGCTTGGGGAAAAAGTGAAAATTGTATGCTACGTAATGAAGAAAGAATAAATAGTGGTAATTCATTGTGACAAGTGGTCATGGCCTGGTGGCAGCACTGTACTACTGGCATTATTTTCAGCTAAATTACTTAACCATTAGGGTTCAATGCTTAGTAACCAGTATTCACAACTTGCCCAAGCTATAAAGACTCACACACACACAAAAGAAACCATTCCCCGCCTGGAGAGAAACAAAAAGTCTAGAGCACCTCCAAACAGACCTAGAACATTAAGCAAACAAATAATCCAGAACCTCCCTCCATAGAGAAAAAGAAAAAATGTGAATAGAGAACTGTTAGGATGGAAGGACTAGAAGTCTCTCCTAGTGATTGTTGCTTGTAAAATAGTTTTCTACCAGTTTCTGTGCACTACCAGTAGTGGAGAATAAATCTCTGTAGTAAAACACCATGAAAAGACCCAATGTTAGGAGATTTTCCTGTGCAGTTACACTGGCGCCCGGGGCAGTTGAGCACTGTAGAAGCTGAGAATTTGCCCTTAATGTTTACTTTGTTCTGGCTGGTTATTATTCAAGAAAGAGGGATATTCATATGCTCGAATTTTGAATCTACCATTGATCTAAGCCTGTCAAAGGCTTGAATGTGGTGGGAATGTATTTTGCATGGTCATTAAATGTGAGTACCTTGCAGCCAATGAACCATTGTTGAAGTATCAAGCTTTTAATATATAGCTTACAGCAGTTTAAAAGGAACAGCTCAGTAATTATTAACTGTACTATATTTACAAGTATGTTTTCCACTTGTCAGAATCCTCCAGTAGTGAGATTAAAATCAGCATTGCTTTTGAAAGGGAAACTACCCAGAATCAGTCATTTTAAATCCAAAATGTATGGTTTGGGGGAAGAAAGTTACAAATATTTATATTGATATAAGCGTTGCCATATTTTATTTTAGGAATATTACAGGGAAAGACTGAATTCCACACAAAAATGGTTTTCACTAGCCCAGAGAGAGAAGTTTTGTGGTAGTGCATGAGAATGGAACAGGAAACTGCCAAAAACAAAGATGAATTTGACTGATCTATTTTCACTGTTTGAGGGGAGTGAAATGCAAAAATAAGTAAGCAGCAGAAATGGAGAAAAATGAATTAGAGAAACTAAATTATTTTAATAATCAAATGTATTCTAATGACTTTTTAAAACAGTTAATTTTCATCTGACAGTATCCATTCACATTTGTGACAAGGCTCTAGACACCTTTCTTCAAGAGATCTGTCACATTTACATAAAGTCCATCGTTTCTCTTACTTCTGTTCCTGAGAGCTGATTGGAAGCCACACCTCCTTCTTGCATGAATAGTCAGAATGCGGTAGAAACACAGGAGGTACCAAACAATTTAAACAGGTATCTTCAGAACTGTGTATCATAGTCATTGTTACAGATAAGTTTTCAGAGGCAGAGGATGGATTTGAAGATTCGACTGGTCCTTTTTGCATCTCACCTTTATTTCAGCATAGGCTTCCCTATCCAGGTGAGAGGAAAACAGCAGAACCATTCACAGATTTGTTTGTTATGTCTGATTTTTACCTCTTTGCTTGATGGCTGGGATATCTTCCCCGTCCCCACTTTTTAATATGTTAGGAAATAAGTTGGAAAATTATTTTAAATTCATCTGAATGTTTAGATTCTTTTCAGTTCCCCTTTTTCAAGATGTGTTATATTTCTGACAGAACTGTCATGTGAAATAAGTATTTTTCTTGTAGGTGAACACTGAACAAAGCTATGAAGGTAAGTGTGATTTATACTATACTGGAAAATTACTATAATCAGAAAGCCAGGAATGTATCAACCCTCTTACTGAGCTGAACTCATTTAAATATAAAGTACATAGATGCAAAGAGCTTGGCACATTTTACTGCTTTGGGTAACAACTATTCTCCTCAGTGGTACGTGGGTTTCAGTCTGTTTTTTTTTTCCTTTCTTCTTACATAGGAATATTTTCTCCTAATGTCCATTATTAAGGAACCCTTGGTATGACGTTACAGCACATTGCCATTAGATTCTAGAGCTGCTCATGCCATTTTCCCCCTCTGCTCCAGATTGAAAAAATGAGTAGTTCTGTGGCACCTTAGAAACTAACAGATAAGGTGCCAAAGGATTCCTTGTTGTTTTTGCAGATACAGACTAATACCGCAATCCCTCTGAGACTTGTCTCCAGATTGAAAGCATTTTGCTCTATCACAGACTTCAAATAGCAGCTTTATTTCTTGTGTAATTACTTTTTAAATCTTTATTGAGTTTCTTAACAGTTTTAAAGAACAACTTTAACTGAAGCAAGTTGTTTAGTGCATGTGGGAAACTAGTATACAAGACACATAAAATGCAAGGGTATAATTTACATCAAGGAGTCTATGAAGACATCTTGAATTGTAAGCTATAACCATTTGTCCTCGAAACACTGAAAGAATGATTTGGTATTGCACACAGAAGTTATAAATGTGTATATAATATATTATTAGGATGTTTGTTTACAAATGAAGCCATTTTTGAGAGAGACGGTTTTTAAGAAAGGACAAATGATTGACTAACAAGGGTTCTTAGGACCTGATTTTCCACTATAGTCATTTTGCATCATTTACACCTCTGCAAATTGAGAATAAAATCAGTGGAAAATGCTACCACCAGTGGGAGTGGAAAACTCTGGTTCAGGAACATTCTTCACACAAAGTTCAAAGCAGCGGAGAATCAGAGCCTCAATATTTTGTGTATGTATGCAGATGGATCAAAATTCACGAGTCAAGTGTTGTGGAAATGTAACAAAAATAGTAACATCTAATTATATAGCACCTTCCATAATTATAAACTGCCTTTGGATTTATTATTTGTGTTGTAGTAGTACCTAAAGCCTTTACACCTGATTCAGGATCTGGGTCCCTTTGTTTGGGGCACTGTATTGAAGCACAGTATGAGAGTTTACAATTTAGGATGAAAAATAATGAGTGTGTGTAACTAACAATTGGAAGGAGCATGGGAAGACAAAGATGATTGTAATCAGAAAGAATACAATGTTGGTGCACAACTTTCTCACCAGCTTGCTGTTAGTTATCAGTTTACATTTTATACTGATATAGCATCACACAAAGGATAAAATCTTGCCCCCATTGAAATTAATGGAAAAATTCCAAGGACTTGAATAGGGTCAGAATTTCATCCAAGATTGATAGAAACATGGCAGGTACCAGGTACAGTATTTTATAATTCACCTGTTCAAGTATATGAAGTTTCACATCCTTGATATCTCTTGCAGAAGTTGCCTTCTCTGAGAGTGAAGAAGAAACCATTTATGGTTTAATTTTAAAATCCAATAAAGGTAATCAATTTAAAACTAAAATCCAATGATTTTTTCTTATGATTCTTTACATGAGCTATCCTTTGGTTTGGCTAAGAAAAATCTCAGAAGAAATTTGACAGAACCTTGTATTAAAAGTATGACTCAGTTTGTTTAAACACATCGTACTATACAGAATTCTTTGTTCTCAGATTTCTCTTTTGGCCCATTTTTTTTCTCTCTCTTCAAGTAAGTAATCTAGTCCTAGGGTTTGTTGCAAAATGGAAACTCAGACCAGATTAATTGAAATGTTTGCTCAGGTTCACAAATCTTGCAAGCAGATAAGAGCCTCCATTTCATATGAACCCAAGTAATACTCTGTTTAGCTATAAAATGGGGCAAAACCTATGACATTCAATATTTCTGATGCAAAGACGAAACTAAGGGTTTTTTTGCTTGAATTTCTGAGGCCATTCATAGTTACTAGCTCTTAAACACAGCTAGCTATGAGACTGAAGTAACATCATTATTTTATTTTAGCTTCAGAATCTTATAATTAGAGATTTGTCTGAGTCATAAAGCTAGGAATGAATTCAGCATGCCTGAATTCAGACATGGACTTCTAAGACATCAGAGGTGTTCTGAATCGGGGTATAGGCTCAGCTCTATTCCATCTTTAATTCTATGAAGATACACCCAAACTGTACAGGCTGCAAGTCTGAAGCTCTGTTAGAGGACTCTGGTGACATTTTGGATAACGGGTGATTCCTTGTCACATTGGCAGAGACAGACCCTTGAATGAATTTCAGTCCCTATATGATAGGATGCACACGGTTCTATCTTTTAAGTATTTTTAAACCGAGAGTCTATCTTTTAAGTATTTTTTAATTAAGAGTAACAGTTATCTTTTTCATCTACACAGGCAGCAAGACCCGTTTATACGAAGGTGACATTAGCCCAAAAAGACATCGCAGTGCTATGGTCTGTCCATTTAACTGGTGCTTTTGGCCAAAATCATCTAACGGACTCGTCATCATCCCCTTTGTCATCTCTTCTTCCTACAGTAAGATTTCATTCTAATACTGCTAATATGGGTGAGTAGCCAACCAACAGCCCCCCAGGCCAGCTTTTTCTGCCCAGGAAGAACTACTGAGACCATGGGACCTATATTTCAACATGGAACATTCAGCACAGTGATGAGGCTGCATTCAGTGTTGAACTAATTAACGTTCTGCTAGTTCTGCCAAATAGCTGTGGAGAAACTGGACTGAAAAAGGGAGAGGAAACACTTCCCTCCTGCCACAAAGACCCATAGTATAGAGTGAGTCACTGGAACACACACACACACCACACACACACACACACACACACACACACACACACACACACACACACACACACACACACACACACACACACACACACACACACACACACACACGGCAAAAATCTCTTTCCCAACACACACACACACACACACACACACACACACACACACACACGGCAAAAATCTCTTTCCCAACAGCTAAGAGGCAAAGAGGAGAGAGGAAAGGAGAGCGAGAAAGAGGAGAGATAGGGAGGTGAAAATCCTCTCCTTTCCATCTATCAGACCAGTGCTTGTGGGCACAGAGTAGAGGAGAGAGACAATAGATTCCCTTGTTCCCAGCCAGAGATGGATTAGGCTTTCACAGGTTATGGGTCAGCCAGACTTCTGCACCACCGCACCGCCAGTACATATCCACCAAAAGTCTATTGGGGCCGCCAATGGAAGACTTTCTCCCAGCCTCTTCCCCCTGGCCAGGGGTGACAATGGTGAGTGTGTGGTGTGTAGATTTTCTCCTTTATCCTGACACCTCTCCACAAAATTATCTTTTGTGTAGATCAGTCCTGATTCCTCATGTAGCATTTGGGCCCTGAGGTTGGCCTGTTAAGATAACATATGCAATAGGTTGTGTGGACTTAACTTCACACACAACTACCCCACTGTTACCCTCCTAAGGTTTTCACTTCCCTGGTTACCAGAAGGCCAATGATGGGGCACAGCTTTCTCACCAGCTTGCTTTTAGGCAATACGAGCCAAGTGAGGAACAGGTCAGTTGGAGATAAAGAAGTTAGACCCTTACTGCTCATTCATGGAACTTTACCACCCAGGGCTCTATGGTCTCAAATCCATCGCCCATCTTAATTCAGAGTCTGGACTATGATGCTCTAAAGCAGTGTTTCCCAATTTTATTTGGCCACAAACTGTTTTCAGCTTAAAAGAATTTCAAAGAACCCCTAGGGTGCCAGGGTAAAATAAGCAAGCAAAAAAAACCCCCAAAAACCACACCACCAGAATCTGTTGAGGAAAAAAAACCCCTTTGTCTCTTTAAGAGGGAGTGGGGGAGTGCCACATTCTCACGGAACGCTTACTTTCGCTTTGTGGAACCCCAGGGTTCCGCGGAGCACCAATTGGGAAACACTGCTCTGAAGATCTTGCCTTAGAGCCTGATGTTGCCAGTTCTGTGCATAGGGAGTCCCACTGAAGTCAATGGGAGTCTTGTGTGCAGAGCACTTTCAGGATCCAGCCCCTGTTTCACCGCTACAGCAAGAATGTTAGTTCATTTATATAAATATTAGAAAACTTACCTGGTGTTGCCTGGGTCCTTCAGGGCAGGGGGCTGGTGGTGTGGGAGGTGCAGGAATCAGGGCAGGGCCTTGGGATATAGGGCTCAGGGCAAGAGGATGAGGGCATGGGAGGGTGCGAGAGTGAGGGTTGGGGGTGAGGCGGGGCTCAGGGCAGTGAGGACTGTGCACCCCATCCACCTGCTTGTCCTTGGGGGACAACGGGGTTCTCTCCCTCCCCTTAGCTTGTCCTGGGGCAGCATGGGGGGAATCTTTCTTCCTCCTTTCTGGCCTCTTCTGGGGTGGGGGTAGCTGACGGTAGCTGTTTCCCAGCCAATAGGGGCCCACTTACCTGATCTAGTGGCAGGCAAAATGGCAGAGCCCCAGCCCTGCTGGCCACTTCCTTGATGCTATAGCTGCCCCCAGTGGACACTCTGTAGGATTGCTTTTTCCTTTTGTCAACTTGCTGTCCCCAGTGGCCATTCTCATATCACATCCCTCCAAACAGTAGCCCTGCCCTTGGTATGTTATGAAAAACAATCCTGTTCCTGGCGCTCCTGTTTTTCCTGGCACAACCAAACCCTGACTTTGCTTTAAGCTAGGAGAAGAGGAAGTTGCACACCAAATTTGGTGGTTCTAGCTCTTACCGTTTAGGGGGTGTTCTTGAACGAATGGACTTGCAGACAGACATACAGATGCACAAACCTTTATAAGAGATAGATAGATAGATAGATAGTTCGTTAATTAGGTGCAATTCTATGGCTTCTGGCAATTTATTAGTGCCACAGAACTAGGCTATTGCTGCCCTAAAGTATCTGTTTCACACACATGTAGATGCATGAATACACACACACACACACACATGACTCCAGTATATATTAAACTAAGCATTATATTTATTGCTTCCCAGGTCCTGAGGAGAAAGCTCTGATTATTGAGGCCATCCAAGAATATGAAACCTTGACTTGTATTCACTTTGTAGACCGCACAACGGAAACTGACTATATACATATTTCTCCTAAGGATGGGTAGGTTCTAGTGCACTGAGTCTGTTGCTCTTTGATTTATAAAACTAACTGTGAGTAAAATAAGTACTTCTAGACATCAGGGACAACTCATTGGCTTGACCCAGAGCAAGTAAAACAAGCACTTACCTATGAGACCTCCTTGATGCTCCTCACTCTTGATCTGCAGTATCCCTACTATTCCAGTCCTGTCTCTCCACAAGAGCTTTGTCCATAGACCATGTGTCTCAACATAGGGCACCTACTACCATTCCTTTCATGCTTCCTCCCCAGCACAACCGATGAACCTCAATTCTGACCTGCAGGACCCCTGTTATAACAGAATCTGACCCCAACAGGCTCCCATTAACTTCAATGGACTTTGGATCAAGTCACTATTCCTGACTCAATGTATTAATAGCCGCGGGCCCTTCCTGAGTAAGGACAGCCAGTTCTGGTGAATTATTTAGTGAAGTAGGTAGAAACTTTAAGAGACTTGTTTTTACTTTTGATGGAAAGGGGGATTTTTACCCATCCCTCTGGAGATGAAATCTCATTGATCCCAGTTCATTTTGTCAGTGTTCCTAGTAGATTGTGATAGTTACTGCAGTTTCCATATGCTATAGAACAGCTCAGACATTTTTAAAGGGTTTTTAAAGGTTTCTTTCTTCTATGGATTGTGTTCAAGAGTAAAATTATAGCTAAAATCCAGCTCAAAGTACATATTCATGTTTGCTGAAAAGTCCAGTCACTGGGCAAGAATTAAAACAAACTCCCACAGGAACAAAAAAACTTTGCTAGCCAACACATGCGATTCTTTCTGCAGCAACAGCCCCTGAACCAGTCAGCTGTGGATTGCAGCGAGGGGTAGCACCAACCTTTAGGTTTCATTGATGAATTTGAATGATATTCTCTCATTCTCTAGCTGCTGGTCTTACTTTGGAAAGATTGGGGGCTCCCAGATGGTTTCGGTGCATAATGGGGGTTGCATGAGAAAAGGAATAATTCAACATGAATTAAACCATGCACTGGGGATGCTGCATGAACAGAACAGAAACGACAGGGACAAGTATGTAGTGATTGCATGGCAGTACATTAGTCCAGGTATGTACCATATTATATGCTTGAACTCATTTAACCAAGAGAGAGAAATTGCATTAGCTCAACTATTCTGAGTGTTAAAGTATTATAGTCTAAATCTGTAACTTTTCCTCAAAGTAAATTCCCCACTGGGCCTCCCTATTAAATGCCCAGGAAAAGGTGCAAAAAAGGAAAACCAGCTTGTAAATGTCTCATCCCAATAATCATTTGAATATGGATTTAACTGCCTCTTCAACTCACTGAAAAAAGAAGCACTATACTATAATTTCTTGGCATCCTTTATTCTATCTACAGTAAAACCTACAGTAAAAACTACAGTGTTATCCGGCACGCTCGGAGATTAGCATGTTCCAGTTATCTAAAAATTTCGGTTATCTGAGGGTCCCATCAACCTAGGAAAAACCAATGGACAATAATAGTAAAACTCAAGTTCTTAATATTGGTAGTTTTGTAGTGTGAGGCAGTTGGTCTCACATTTCTATTTTTAGTTAAAGATGATTAATACTTCTTAAATAAAAAATTAAGCCAGTCATGGTAAACCAAGCCAGGCCTGTGCACCTGAAGATGTGACAGTATTGTGGCTGGGGGCAATGCCGGTTAACAAAGTTTTCTGGTTAACAGAGTGCCGGATAACAAAGGTTTCACTGTATTTATATGACCACCATAATATAATCCCACAATTAATATATAAGAGGCAAGGAAGCATTATTGGCCTCACAACAACCCTGTGAGGTAGCAAAGTGCTATTATTCCTATTTTACAGATGAGGAACTGAGGTACAGGATAACTAAATGGCACACAAGGATTCTGTGGCAGAACTAGGAATTGTTCCCTTATATACTGAGTTCCAGTCCAGCACCTTAACCTCAAGGCCATTCTTTCCCATTCAGCATGAACATTCAGAGAGTTAGGTAAACTCCACAGGTTGGAGTTTCTTACCTACCCCATCTGTGCCTAATCCACAGACAATATGGGCACAGAGGTAGATGCAAAAAACACACTGACCACTGCGCTGCACTTACATTGCCAGATACACAAATGTAGATGACTGGAACCATAGATCTAAAGCATATTGTCCTCTCACTTCAGTATGTGATCATCTCTTACTGCAAAGCAGTGTGGGAAGGATACTATGTGAATTCAACATAGAAGCAGACATTTTTGTTGTTCTTGTTTAGTTACTGGACTGTGACTCGCCTTTTAAAACATGATATATTGTAACTGACAGGTGATTTTTATCACTTTAAGCCAAGCAGAGCTAATAACCTGGGCCTTGAGTATGACTATTCCTCCGTGATGCACTACCACAGGTAAGAGAGTGATGTTAGGTTGATGATGTGTCATAGGTGTCAACTTCCCCTCTAGCCAGGGGATGCTCGACCATCCCCTCAGTCTCAGCCTCAGACTTTGCTCCCAGCCCTGCCCCACCCCTTCTCAGTCCCATTCCACCCCTTCCGTCAAGTTCTGCTCCTCCTGTTATCCTGCCCCATCCACATTCTACATCTCCCTGCCCTGCTTGCTCCCACAAGCACCTTCATTTCTGCTCCTCCCATCCCTCCTGGAGCTTCCTGAACACTGCAAAACAGCTGTTTGCAGCACTCCAGAAGTGCTGAGAGGGCAAGGGAGGAGTTGGTCAGAGGGGCCACAAGTAAGGGAGAGACGCCGGGGGAGGGAGACAAAGAGAGGGAGCTTGGCTGCCAGTGGGTGCTCAGCACCCACTAATTTTTCTCTGTCGGAGCTCCAGGGCTGGTGCACCACAGAATCCGTG
This sequence comes from Pelochelys cantorii, assembly GCA_032595735.1. Classification (NCBI taxonomy): domain Eukaryota; kingdom Metazoa; phylum Chordata; order Testudines; family Trionychidae; genus Pelochelys; species Pelochelys cantorii. The sequence goes on along the minus strand of CM064329.1, from coordinate 56,302,730 downwards.
CCTACGTGTTGCATTATCCAACACTGATTGGTTAGTAGCCCCTGAACTATAAATATAAAAACCAGTGTTCAATTTAAAAGTATATTTTCAGTATATCATGCTCGACAGCAGTCCAAATTAAATAACTTGGCAGAGTTTTGAAGGTAAAATAATGAAATAATTCAGTGAACTTCTAGAGTGTTTTTCCTCATATCATTACAGATTTGCTTTCTCCAATACATCTGGCAAGGCGACCATTATACCATTCCCTGACAGCAGAGTGCATATTGGACAGAGGTATGGACTGAGTAACCTAGACGTGGCCAAAATCAATAAGTTATATGAATGTGGTAAGTAAGCCCAATATTATTCCTTATTCATTTTAGTCCACTCTTGTGCTATGGTCTCATGCTTTAAAAATAAATATATTTTGTACAGTCTCTCCCTGGAGCAATACAATCAATAGACAACAGATTTGTTCATGGTGCAGATCTGGGGATCAGGTGGTATATGCTCCCCTATAAAACGCCTACAATCTTTGATAAAAATGACTGAAATGTGAAACTCTGATGATAGAGCACCATTTTTTTAAAAAAGCAACTGCTCATCATATTGGTTTCTATTAAAATCAGATAGGCAGTTATGAAGATCAAGGTCCATCAACAGGAAGTGACGAAGGGGGCAATTGCCCCAGGGCTCAGCCATTCAAAGGGCCTGGCCACCACTGCCGCTACTGCAGCAACGGGGGTGTCCGGAGTCCCGGGACCCTTTGAACTGCCATGGGAGCACCAGAGCACCACTCCATGTGGCTTGGAGGGCTGGAGGGGGCCAGCATCACAGTCTGGGCAGCGTTAAGGGCTGACTGCCCTTTTCCCTCCTCCCAGAGCTGCCCCCCACCTTTCCTTGGGGCCCACGGTGGCTGTCGGCTCTGCTGTGAGGATCCTGTGAAGAGATCATACATTTGCACATATCTGTGCAGTAATGCACAGTTTTAAAGTAATTTGTGGACAAAACTGGCATTGCTGGACCAGGTTTAGTTCTTCTGGAAAAAGTTCCAGGATGTGCAAAATGAAAGGAAAGATTCTCTGGAATAACCAGGCAAACAAAGGGGAAAAAAATCAAAGGACCCTCTCAACTCTGGTTAGTTTAAACATATAGAGCAGTGGTGGGCAAACTGTGGCCTGTGGGCCACTTGAGGCCCATTGGGGTTCTCTGTGTGACCCACAAGGCATTTTGTTTGCCATGGTCCACACATAAGTTGCCAGATTCCACTGGTTTCCATCCACATAGTTTTTTTCCTACAGGTATTACTAAAGTGACATGCACATAAAGCAATGGCACATGAAGTGAGGTACGTGCTGATTGTACACAACATTGACTATAAGAGCCATGCGCTTCCTCTGCATCCAAAGTGCTGCTACGGTTCAGTCAGCACACCCTGAAAATTCTAGGTATGCAAGTGCAATTAGCAAAACTATCCTATCCCGGGAGACCATCTTAGTTATGACAACTTGTGGCCCACTGAAATGAAGGAGGGCCTCTCACTAGCCTAGGTTGCCCATCATTGATATAAAGGATGGCATATAGAGCTGAAATCCACCATGATGCAGGTTAAAAAACCTCTGCATGTAGGGTTTATGGGAGGCTTAGCTGATGAATCTCTGCCCATGTGCTGGCCCCATGCACAGAGGTGAATTTCAGTCTGGAAAGGACATGCATAGGGCCCATTACAGCTTGTACAAGTAAAGACCTTGGAAACCAAAAGATGTCTAGGAGGAGGCTGCAACAACAGACAGCAAGTGAGGATTTTTCCAGGCTGAGCATGTGGTATAGCCAGATTTTGTTTCAGTAGCCTTGATCAATTGAGCTTTTCTGTAACCTCCGAATATCCACCAGTTGTTGGAGCCACTGCCTTCAACAAAAACTGTCCTTCTCGAGTGGAAATCCCTGATAAAGTGTCACAGCTTCAGTACTGGCCTCATGGTGAATCCTCCCAGTGGAATAGGAGACCAGGCTAGCATATGGACATGTCATTTCTACCACCCAATAACACACTCTGTGAATCTGCCCCTAGTGGTTACAGATAATCAGAAAGGGGACAGTCCCTTCTGGATTCTAATCCTTTGTAAGAGAAGTCAAACTAAATTGTCTTCCCTTGTATGTGTTTCAATATCAGACTCATCACTCTGTCTGGAAATTAAGAGTGTCTGTATCATACTGAGCACTTAATTCTATTAGCTTCTTTTTCTGTGCATCCAGTATCATTAAGACCTTTTTATTCTCTCCCTCAGGGGTCCATAGCACTTTGCTCTCTAATTTGACTGGAAGTTTTTCCTCTACCATCTACCAATCACCATACTCAAATAATACCAACTCTGTATGGCTGATTCGTCTCCCAGCACATAAAGTAAGAGGCAGTTCTAGGATGAAATGCTCTTTTATGTCTTGTTAGAGCTAAGTGTGCAATTGATTTCCAGGTGCTCTTGTAAATGATAATTGAACTTATTACATAAACATTTTAGATGAAATATTTTTTGCTTGAGCAACTGAATTAATAATAAAATCAAGCCAGCTGCTAAGAGTGAATTGTTGGAAGAGTTGGAGTTGTGTTGGTAAATCTTTCCATGATTTTTCTCCAGATTTTCCTGCAGTTTAATTCATTATATATCCAGTCCTCCTCAGACTGTGCTTCCAATCATATTCTTGTTTATGATGGAGGCAGTAGGAGTGACCCTGTCTTCCTGAACAAATTGTGTCGACCAAAGCAGCTCCCCTCAGTAGTGTCTTCTGGGAACATGATGCTTGTGGAGTTGGTCAGTGATGGCACCTCTATGCCCATATTTAAGGCTTCTTATAGTTCTGGTAAGTCTCCAGTCCCCCGAGGAAGGCTTGAGATCATGTGTGACAACTTTGCTGCAATTCTGCCTCAGAGCTGTGGATGATTATTTTAAATTATATGCAAAACAAATTAAATTAAAAATTTCAAGTGATGTTGATGTATGCTGGAGCCATTACAATAGTTGGAATACAACCTTCAACAGGTCTATTTTGTACTGGCTGCTCAACCTCTTTCTATGCTTTTAGCGTGGCATAAAAAGATTTCTTTGTAAGGCACAATCCACGTCAATATATGCATAGGTTTTTGTGCTTGTGTGAGTCTGTGTGGACAGCTCTGTGTTAGAATCTGTGTGTGTCGGTGCCTAATGGGGTTCCCATAAACAGTTAATCTTTTTTCTGTTCCCAGTGCAATGTGGCAAGACTTTTACTGCTGTGAATGGGAAATTTGAGTCTCCACTGTATCCTTCTCACTATCCTCCACGAACAGACTGTGCCTGGATAATGATAGCGCCAGAAGGATTCACGGTAAACTGATGTTACTTCCTGTAGGGTTGCCTGGAGAGACAAGCAATGGCAAATCAAATGGATTCTGATCACTGTGGAATATCCAACAGCTGTTTGGAATGTAAAATAATCAAATTGGAAGGGCATGCTTCTCCACTGTGCCCATGGAGAATCTCGGGATGCCTCCAGTTCTTCTCTGCCCTTCCCAGAGACAAGTTAAGGCTGCAAAAGGAGCCCCCCATTCAGTTGTACCACTTGCAGAATGCCTGCCACCAGTGGAGATTGAGGTGCAGCAGACCCTCATTCTGCCACGGACCTTCCCCTTCTCTCCCCACTCGTGGCTTGTCCTTTCTTCTTCTACCTTGGCTTGTACACAGAATTCTAGTTTCTCCAACTCATTTAAGTTCATTTTGTACTGTCTCGGATACTCATCTGTGGAAGAGTGTTGGTTTCAGTGGGCACAGAACTGAGAGAGACATTCTCAAACTTGCCTTTTTCAAATAAAAAGAATGAGACTGTAGGGGAGCACACTTCCTTTGAAGTAGAGGATTATCAGCTGCCTACCTGGGCAACAAATGGAGGAAGTCTTGAGGTTTTTATCCTGTTTAAACATCATCCACAATTAAATCCAAACCAGGCTACTATTTTTGTGTTTTTAGGACACCCAGGAGTGAGTGACTTGAGTTAATGGCAGTTTCACTAAGATATAGTGCAACATTGCTGGAATCTTCCAGATAGTAAAACAAATTAATGAAAGTCAATACATATCTATCTCCAAGACTATAACAGAGTTGAAAAAAGAGCTAGATACATTCATGGAGGATAGGTCTACCAAAGGCTATCGGCCAGAAAGGGCAGGGATGGAGTGTCTAGCCTCTGCCAGAAGCTGGGACAGATGACAGCTGATGAATCATTTGATAAATTGCCCCGTTCTGTTCATTCCCTCTGAAGCATCTGGCATTGACCACTGTAGGAAGACAAGATGCTGAGCTAAATGGACCTTTGGTCTGACCCAGTATGATTGTTCTTTGTTCTTAGTGTCTCTAAAGGGGATACTTAATGTGCAGACTTAACCACCTTTCACTGTGAGTCCATCAAGGAAACACAGCTGAGCCTAGTCAATATTTGAATAGGAAACTTCCAAGGAAAATGCAGGAAATGGTGCTGGGTGACTCAATGTGTAGATTTTTTTCCTCTGAGTCTGAGCTGACCTATTGCTGCAGCATGATGCTTGCAGTGCTTTGTGGATAGGAATACCATATTTCAAATAAGATTTAATATTGAAATCCAGACCCATTGTGGTTTCTAAAGATCCCGTCACATTGTATAAGATTGAGGCTGTTAGGTCTTAGAACCTTGAAATCAAGCATATACCTCGAGAGTTCTGAGCCAAGGGATGACAGCCATGTTAAACTAGCTCCCAGATCTCTCTCTTTCTCTCTGCTCTTTCATTCCTCGCCACAGCTGCGGAATGAATCTTCTCACTTCTGCAGAATCCCATTCCTCCAACCTACCCACAGTGCCCTTTCGCAGCCACCCAAACACTTAGGCTATGTCTACACTACAGAGTTTTTGCAGAAAACCGGCCATTTTTCCACAAAAACTTGGAGCGTCCACACCTCAAGCTCATTTTTGCTCAAGAGAATCGAAAGAACAGAGGGATTTTTGCGCAATTGGTATTCCTCTTTCTACAAGGAAGAAGCCTTTTTGAGAAAGAGTTCTTTCGCAAAAAGGCGCATGTGGATGGGGAAGAAGGGGGTTTTGCACAAAAAGAGGAAAGAGGTAAAAGCACAGGTGCCCTGGTGGCTATTCTGTGCATACCAATCAGTGCTTACTTCTGAGAAAGCGTTCATGAAGTCTGGACACTTTCTTTCGCAAAAGCCCATTGCTTTTTCGATGCGCTTTTGCAGTGTGGATGTGCTCTTGTGCAAGAAGTTTTTGCTGAAGATCTCTTCCGATAAAAGCTTCTTGTGCAAGAATCCTGCAGTCTAGACATAGCCTTAGAAACTGCCTAGCCCTATAGAGTTAAAACCTCACAGGATTGGCCAGTGCACATAAGATTAGTGCTGGTGACATGTCCACATTTCAATTTGAGTAATTACATTCTACTCACCTAAATACCCCATTGGATATGGATTCACCCCCCACCCTTTCCTGTTACAAATTTACATACAGAGCTGTTGTGCAGTGGAAAGTAATTTCTGTGGTGCACCAACAGTGAGGTGTGTGAGGGATCCCTTTGCATAGGTTGGGATGGAAGGGACTAACTGAACAGTGTTGGTGCTATTTCCTGTAGGGCCCGCATTGTGCTAGGCTCTGTACAAATGCTAAAGGCCCTGTCTAAACAGTTTCTTATTGGATACATCACCAGCTTACTCCTGCAGAATTTGGCTCATTATTTGAATGTTTTCTGGCACCCTAATCCATCCCATAATAGCTCAACAGACTATCATTAATGAGAGTATGATTCCCAGAAACAATGCACTGAGCGCACAGTGAAGATGTCTGCTTTGCTTGTCTCTCATTGACAGGTCTCACTGAAAATATTGTCCTTCCATCTGGAGGATTCTTATCAATGCCAACATGACTACCTGGTTATTTATGATGGGGGCACAAGCACAGCCCGTTCTGAGACTAAATACTGTGCAAATGGCCTAGTTCCAGGCTTCATCTCCTCTGGGAACGTAGTCCTCGTCAAATTCCACAGTGACTACTTCCTGGAGTATCCTGGATTCCAGGCTGAATACTCATTCAGTAAGTATGAAGGCAGTAAGGAACACAGTATAATCTAGTAAATTGAGCCTGGGGCTGGGGTGCAGCAGCCTCTAAATTCTAATCCCAACTCTGCAGCTGACTCACTGTTTGACATCAGACATTTTCAAAGCTGTGAGCCTAACATTAGGCTTCCTCAGCTGCAGTGGGAGCAGGAGTGTAATGGGGCGGCGCTCACCTCTCGCAAGCACCTTCTTTCTGGCTGAGTGCATGTGCCTCTCTATTGAAGCCGCCTTCAGCAACTCAAGCCTCCAGCTGAGACATCCTGTGTGAATCAACCCCTTCCAAGGTAGACCTTTAATAGGGGCCCATCTCGGTGCCTTCTGCAGTGTCCTTTTGAGTCTGTTACCCCACTTTGGATGAGAGTGGTGCTCGCAGGGCATCCCCTCCCCCCAGGAGGCAATATCTTTGCCCTCACCTCAGGACTTTATCTCAGGGTCTCAACATAGTTCAACAGTATCCAATGCATTCTGTCCATGGTGCTACCATTTTCTCTCTGCCAGGCAAGTCTCCAGCTCTGCCCAGATTGAGGTCTCCAGAGGAACTGAATTGCCTCTGGTCCAGCAGCTCCTCTTATAAGGCCTTCCTGACCCCTGATTGGCTGCGTCTCTTGCAGCCATTCTAACCTTCTTGGAGGACCTTGCTACTGATCCTCTCTGGGATTGGATATGGCAGACCACAGGACCTCTAGCAGAGGCCTCAGGACCTGATCCACCCCATCACAAGGAGGTATATAGGCCTGGTAATCATGCCACTTATTTCAGTACCCGAATATAGCTTACTTCTGCCTGAGTTTGAAAATATTGGTATTTGGCCATAACCTCTTCATCTAATTCTCTATCTGCAAAATAGAATAGTAATGCCTGCCTAGCACATAGGAGGGTTGTGAGGTTTAGTAAAATAATGTCTGAAAATATAAAGCTCTGTCAATACTAGATTCCTAATTTGCAGTGGAGTGGAGTGATTAGAGCTGGGGAAGGGCACTCAGGAGACTTAGCTAGGTTCTAAAAGCAGACCGAGTATGATTGTTCTTATGTTCTTAGTGTGCCATTAATGTGCAGACTTACCACCTTACCACTGACACTAACTTTCTGAGAGTCATTTGTCCTCTTCGTGCCTAAATTTCTATGCCTGTAAAATGGGGATTAATCATACAGACCCACATTTGTAAAGTATTTTGACATCTGCAGATGAATGACATTATGAAAGTGTTGGGTACTATTGCTAATTTGTTAAGTATGAATGTCACTGTCAACATAAAATACTGTCCTTCCTAAGTATATGTCACCCCTGCATACAAATAGAAATGATGCCTATTCCCTCTATTTCTGCAGTTTCATCTTGAGAGGTGCCAGAAAGGCCTACTGTGACCCATACATCCTGATGATGTGGGCAGATGTCTGAGAAGTGGTTTCATTTGAAAGTGGAATCTGCCATTTATATATTTGTGGGTTGTAGTATTTGTATGTGGAGAATGTGTGTGAATGCCCATTTCTGTAATATGCATTTGTAATAGAGTATGGGGATCTAGAGTGTGCAAGTTTTCTTTCAACTTCTCTTTCTAGACAGCTCCAGCTAACACAGTCCATTGAACATCCAGTTAGTGCAGACAAGAGTGACTCATTTATTGAGCAGGGTATTGCTGGGATTCCATGAAAGCAGTGCTCCAGGTTCTGCACTGACTGCCCATCAGTCTCTGGGTAAAGTCGAAGGTATTGATTATGACTTGTAAAGCTCCATATTATCTGGGACCAGCCTACTTAATGGATCACCTCTTTCCCTGGGCTATACGGTCACAGCTGGGGTCATAAGGGAGCCTGAGCTGGGTGGCAGTGGCTGAGAGAGCCCTCTCTATGAAGACTCCAAGTCTCTGGAAGGTGTTTTCCCACTTGATCCAAACTAGCTGGCATTTGATGACTTTCAGGGCATGCTACAAAAGCCATCTCTTTGATAAAATTTGGAAGGAGGCTGATGGCATGATGAGGAAGGGATGGAAAAGGCATTGCCATTGCAATGACAACTGATCGCTGCAGAGATTTTATTATGCTATTACTGATATTAGGGCTCCTAGCATCTTATAAATGATTAATTTATAAATGATCTAGAGAAAGGGATAAACTATGAGGTGGCAAAATTTGCAGATGATACCAAGCTGCTCAAGATAGTTAAGACCAAAGCAGACTCTGAGGAGCTTCAAAAAGATCTCACCAAACTAAGTGATTGGGCAACAAAACGGCAAAGGAAATTTAATGTTGATAAATGTAAAGTAATGCACATTGGAAAAAATAATCCCAACTATATATATAATATGATGGCGACTAATTTGGCTACATCTATTCAAGAGAAAGATCTTGGAGTCATTGTGGACAGTTCTCTAAAAAATATCCACTCAATGTGCAGTGGCAGTCAAAAAAGCAAATAGAATCTTAGGAGTCATTAAAAAAGGGATAGAGAATAAGACAGAAAATATCTTATTGCCTCTATATAAAGCCATGGTATGCCCACATCTGGAATACTGCGTACAGATGTGGTCGTCTCATCTCAAAAAAAGATATATTGGCATTGGAAAAGGTTCAGAAAAGGGCAACAAAAATGATTAGGGGTTTGGGACAGGTCCCATATGAAGAGAGATTAAAAAGACTTGGACTTTTCAGCTTAGAAAAGAGGAGACTAAGAGGGGACATGATAGATGTCTATACAATCATGACTGTTGTGGAAAAAATGAATAAGGAAAAGTTATTTACTTATTCCCACTATAAATGAAATTAATAGGCAGCAGGTTTAAAACAAACAAAAGGAAGTTTTTCTTCACTCAGCGCACAGTCAACCTGTGGAACTCCTTGCCAGAGGATGCAGTGAAGGCTAGAACTTTAACAGGGTTCAAAATAGAGCTAGATACATTTGTGGAGGTTAGGTCCATCAATGGCTATTAGCCAGGATGGGTAGGAATGGTGTCCCTAGCCTCTGTTTCTCTGGAGGTGGGTGACAGGGGAGGGATCACGTGAGGATTACCTGTTGTGATCCTTCCCTCTGGGGCATCTGGTATTGGCCACTGTCGGCAGACAGGATACTGGGCTAAATGGACCTTTGGTCTGACTCCGTATGGCTGTTCTTATTTTCTTAGAGCCTGGGGGAGACTCTCTTTTATTAGCAGTAAGAGTAGCATTTCAAATATAAATAACTGAAACAAAGATTATGCCACACTGAGTTGAACCAATGATCTGTCTAGTCTGGTAGTATGTAGTTCCCACTGGCTATGTCTAGACTACATAGAATTTTTGAAAGAGGATATGCAAATTCCTGTGGATCTTTCAAAAGTGAAAGTAGTCTGCATTCGGGGGTTTTTTTTGAAAAAAAACAACCTTTTTTGAAAATACCGTTCTTCCTTAAAAAATGAGGTTTACACTTTTTTCAAAAAAGTTTTTCCCCCCAAAAAAACACATCCAGACTACTTTCACTTTCGAAAGATCCTCTTTTGAAAGTGAGATCAGAAGAAGATATGCAAATTCCTGCAGAATTTGTATATCCTCTTTCGAAAAAAATGTAGTTTAGACGTGCCAATAGTGGCCAGTGCTTTGTGTTTCAGAGGAAAATACCAGAGCTCCTCAGTTCATCTAACTATGCAGTGCTCTCTACCATGAGGATGCTTTCTTCCTAATCTCAGCTGGTGATCAGCTTATGTTCGTAAGTGTTAGTACTGACAGCCTGTGTCACTTCACTAGCCTGCTGTTTAGTTCATTTTAATGGTGTACTTGAGAGAGTCCTGCAGTGTGAGCATCATAGACTTCCTCATGCCTCCCAGTCAGAAGACAGAATAGTTAAAGAGATTGCAATTTACATGCTAGGAGTGACTCTGACTGAGGATATGTCTACACAGCAATCAGGAAGTGTGACTGCAGCATAAGTAGACACACATGGGCTTTCTCATTAAAAATAGCATTGTAGCTAGTGTGGCATGGGCTAGCCACACCTGTAGTCCGACCTGGGACCCTAGGTATGTACTCAGGTGACTAGCATATGCTGCAGCATCTGTACTGATATTTTTAACATGCTAACTCAATCAAAGATAACTTGGAGATGCCAAGACTTGCTTGCCCAGTTGCAGTGTTGACATATCCTGTATGGCTTAGAACAGCAGAGGCTCAAAGACAAACAGCTCATGAGCCATGTAAATATTGCTGAAGGGATATTTATTTAATCAATCTAGCCATATCCAATAGCAAGAAAGGTTGGTACATAAACTCCTGGCATCCCTAATTATAATTACAGGCACGTTTTGCAAGCATGGAAATTTCTAGTGATTGTAGAACCACAGTTATAGCAATCTTTTTAGATAACTGCAAATTTAGGAGAGCTTTGCACCAGCTTAGCTACATACTAAGGAATTGTGCTATCATTGAAGTCAATGCTGCCACTGGCGGAGCCAGATTTCACCCTTTAAATCTCATGGCTCCAAGTCTGTCCCTCTTTCTGCTCTTCACGCCCACAAATCCCTCTGATTCCTACAAATCCCTCTGCAATTACCAGTGTCACAATGGTGGGGAGGAGGAACAAGGTTCTCATTTCTGACAGGACAGAAGGTCTCCCCATCATGACAGAAACTGCATACACGTGGCACCAGAAACATGTCCCAAAACAAAGTTGGAACCTCAGAAACATTTGGTCCCATTGGAAACAGTGACAGTGCCCCTTTCTGTTACAGATTAACATAGCCGCTGTCAAAGCCCAAACTCCCTATTTCCTTCTTAGCCACTGCAAGCTGGCTGAAAACCTCGTGCCCAAAGGTCTGATGCTGCTGAAGTTGGAATCAATGGCAAAATTCCCACAGACTGTAATGGAAGCACTAGTTGGTGCAGACCCTAAAGTTTATCTGGAAGGTCACATGGCTCTTGGCTGGCCAAATAAAAGTGAATTCTACTGCAACTCATTTACGCTTCTTAGTCTTATGTTTGTACAGATGGTCAGATCATCCTGGGTGGGTTGCCCATGTTTGGTTGTACTCCACTGAGTACTATGGGGCTAGTGGAAGAGAATACTCCCTCCCCAGGCACAGGTCATCATAGCATATCCACTTGGGCTATGTCTACACTACAGTGTTATTACGGAATAACTGACGTTATTCCAAAATAACTTAGTCCACGTCTACACTACAAACAGTTATTTTGAGATAATGCTGAAATAACATTGAGCTGGAGGACTTCTTACTCTGACTCCTGTAACTCTCATTTCACAAGGAGTAAGGGAAGTCGAAGGCCTGTCTGTAGAAAAATTAAGTTGTGTTCACACTCCATTTCCCTTCCCCCGATGTTCTCCCAGCCCACTCTCCCAAAACAACCCTCTGCTACACTGCAGGTGGAGCCCTGTGGAGCTCTCTCCATTCTGCTATCTGAGCCTCCCACATACTGCTCCTGGTCAGGCAAATCCACCGCAGCCCCAGTAACTGAAAGGCTTAAGATTCAAATTGTGACTTTCTTTCTCTGCAGCAAATTGCAGTATCAGCTGTGAGGAAGAGTCATAAAATCATAGAACACTAGAACTGGAAGGGACCTCAGGAAGTCATCGTGCCCAGTCCCCTGCTCTCAAGGCAGGACCAAGCACCATCTAGACCAGGGGTGGGCAAAGGGGCCTCCACGGGCCAGATCCCAAGTGGGTTGATCCAGCCCACAGAGACCCTGCTGCTCACCTGCCCCCAGACCAATTAGGATCTAGGGTCAGGGGGAAGTGCATGAAGTTTCCTCTGCCCTACCAGGAGCGTGCAGTGCTTAGAAGCACTGCGTGCTCCCGGCATGGCAGGAGGAGACTTCGTGTGCTCCCCTACTCCCAAGCCCTGATTGGCCTGGGGGTGGAGGGAGTGCACAAAGTTTCCTCCACCCTGCCCTCACCCTGCTAGGAGCATGCAGTGCTTAGAAGCGCCACGTGGTCCTTGCAGGCCAGGAGGAGATTTTGCACTCTCCCCCATACTCAAGCCCTAATTGGTTTGGGAGCAGAGGGAGCGCATGAAGTTTCCTCTGCCCAGCCCCTGCCCTGCGAGGAGCGTGCTGCACTTAGAAGCACCACATGCTCCCGGCAGTGTGGGAGGAGGCTTCCCTGATTGGCCTGGAGATGGGGGAGCACATAAAGTTTCCTCCGCCCTGCAAGGAGCCCGTGGAGCTTAGAAGCACCACGTGCTCCTGGCAGGCCAGGAGGACACTTTGCGCGCTCCCCTGCCCGCAAGCCCTGATTGGCCTGGGGGCAGAAGGGTGAATGCACGAAGTCTCCTCCCACTGCCAGGGGCATGGGTGCCTAGGGGGAACCTGTGGGGAGTGGGGCAAAGGCTCTCCCCCGCCCCTAGAACTATCATGGTCTGTGGGCGGGGAAGCAGGGACATATCCTGGCCCCGCCCCTCCCACTTGAGTCTTCGCCCCTTCCAGTGCAGCCCAGGACCACATGAAAAATTTCTGAAGTGGTCCCCAGCAAAAAATTATTGCCCACCTCTGATCTAGACCAGTGTTTCTCAACATTTTTTTAATAAAGTACCCCTTTAAAAAAAATGATAAGTACCCCCAGTACCTACAGTTTTCAGACACACACAAAAATTTTCTACCATTGCAAAACATTTGTTTAAACAACTTATCGTAGGTGGGCAGGCGATGAAAGTTTTGGATGTAAAAAGTACAAAAATAATAAAGCGCTATAAAACTTAAAACAAAAATTCAGTTTTCTCCAAATTTCAGTTGTCTTAATGTACCCCCCCAGATTTCTCTTGAGTAAGGGTACTCATACCATTGGTTGAGAAACACTGATCTAGACCATCCCTGAATGATGTCTGTCTAACTTGCTCTTTAAAATCTTTAATTTTGGAGATTTCACAACCTTCCTGCGCAATTTATTCCAGTGTTTAGCCACCCTGACTGTCAGGAAGTTTTTCCTAATGTCCAATCTAAACCTCCCTTGCTGCAATTTAAGCCCACTGTTTGCCCTCCTGGGAGTAGAGGGGGTTTGGACTCTAGCAGTACAGGGAATTTGTCCACTGGGTAAATGTTTGTGAAGGGAATTAGAAGGTTGCATGGCTTGAAGTTTCTGGCGAAAGAGGAGGAAGGAGGAACCTGCAATGATCTGAGACACAAATGTTACGGAGTGGATCCTGGCTCTGCACAGAGCTCAAACTGTTCTTAGTGCAGAGTTCTTTCTGTGTAAAGCAGATACTTCTCTGCACCATGCAGCACTGGATCATGGGTGGTAAACGTGACCCTCACATTGCTGGATGTCCTTTGTATTTTTCTGCAAAAAAAGCCTAGTAAGAGAGCACATGGTAAGCCACTAGAGTGCAGTAGCAAATCATGTTTTCAGCTAGGATGTACATGAGGAGTATCTGTAAATACAACTAAGAAACACCATGACATTTGGCGTCTGAATCTTTCTTTTGGTACCTGAATGTTGTGGAAAGACAGAATCAGAGGAAGTAAAGACAAATGAGTACCCTCTGGCCCAACCCCTGGAAGCCAATGTACAGAAGCCACCAAAGCAGGCCTTCAGAAAATGTCTACATGTGCAGCCAGTCTCAAAAGCTCTACCTGTTACAAAGCATTAAATCTTTGCACTAGGCTATTAATAATAAACCCTCCCTTTAACCAAGAGATGTGCTTATTACTGGTAACAATACTACATACAAGGTAAAAATTGCCTGTGAAGAACATTCCTGTTGAGACTCAATGAACCTCTGGAAATTTCCAGTCAGGGCAGAAAAATAAAAAACAGGGGAGTTTTACCTCACTTGGGAGATCTTTTGAAACCAGCTGATTTGGGTCAGGAACCTCCTCCCCACAATTTCCTCTAACAAGCCTCTGGAACCCTCATTACCTATAGTCATCTGCTGTGCAAAGTCCCCATGGCCTCATGTTCTGGAATTCCCCATGCAGCCTGCTAGCCCACCGTCTTTTTTGTCACCTTGGAAAGAAAGGCCAGCCAATGGGCCCACATTACCAACATCCCTCTTGTGCCATTTGCAAAGAACTGTGGACTGCCCACTGGAAATTTCCCTCTACTCCCATGAACTCTGGATTGACACTTAGCCCAGAGTTTAAGGAATGGCCATAGAGAAGGATATGTGGAGGAATTTTCTGGTCTCACTGCCACAGAAAGGGGTGGTGAGTGACTGCTTCCTCCTCTAAACAATGCTGCAGAGTAGAATTAAGTGGGGGGGGGGGGGGTCTGCCAGCTGCCTGCTGAAGGGCCAAATGAGGGAAGCATGTACAGTATAAGATGGCTGAAGGTAAAAAAGAAGTGTATCTTGAGAAGGCCATGAGGGAGTTAAGTTGTGACATAGCCTGTGGAATCTGCTGCGGTCAGTAGTTTGTCTCTGAATTTCATTTTTATTTCTGAGGCAGGACCATCCTTAGGCATGTGCAGCGTATGTGGCTGCGTGGGACACCCAAAAATTTGGAGCACCACTGAGCTGCCTCCATTGTGGCAGAGAGAGCAAGAGGCTGTGCTGCCCTGGCTGGGCTATCAGGGTGGAGTGGGATTGCACTGGGAGCAGGGAACTCTTGGAGTAGCTGAGAGGGAAACCACTAGTGAGATTGGGAGAGGCAGGAGGAGAGCAGCTCATGGGTGCAGCACGGGATGGCTCCACATGCCAAGTTTTCCCCACTCTGCAGTTTTCCAAGGGATGGTTTGTAACTTGCCCCACTGAGCTGGGAGTGTGCGTGGCCTGGCTGGGCTGCTGCACCCTGCCAAAGGCATCCCATGGCTCCCCTGGGAGAGGTGGGGTGATGCATGTGTTCTGGGGCAGAGCTGGTGCTGGGCTGCGGAGCCACAATGTCTCCTGGAGCACAGGTAACAGGAGAGGAGGGCAGCTGAGGAGCCATGCCGGGCACTCCTCCCAGCCAGCTTGGCATCCTTGTGCCCTCCCTGCCTCGCCACAGTGGAGCCTCATCAGCTGTCCTGGACTGCTGAGCAGTGCTTGCCCAGCCAAAGGAACGGATGGCTGCATCTGGCAGGCAGTGGCAGCCCTACCTCCCTCAGAAGAGGCACATGCAACTCACTGCACGAGCGAGGGTCCTACTGTGTGCAGGCACCACCGTCCTCTGCTGCTGGGAAGTGGGAGCTTTTGCTTGCCATCTCGGAGCTTCAGCCAGTTGCTTGCCTCTTCCCCTCCCCCGTCCCCCTTTGGTAAGGTTATCTGGGTGTGCGTAGATTGGAAAGTGGAAGTTCAGCTGACTGGAAGGGGGCAGGTGGGGGAGGGTAGGTGCACACAGCACCTTGATCAGGGCACATCCAGCACCCTCAGCAACATGCAGCTCAGCAAAGGGCCATGGAGGAACCATAGCTTTAAACCTGAGAGCAGGTAAGAGCAGGTTGGCTCCTGCACCCAGCGTGCACTGCAGTCTCCTTTGGCGGAGGCTGTATTCACAGAACTGAATGAGCCGGTGCAGCACATCCTGCATGACAGAGGGGGTATGGAGGTCTCTGCAGGACCTGTGACCCCCCACCACCATGAGGCAAGCTGCACGACTCGGTATCCCCTAGGCTGCTGCAGCATCTGTATTGTTCATCCGCATTAAAGTGTGCCTAATTTATTTAAACTGTTTTTAATAAAGTGCATGTGGTAAATTTTCCAGTACTGTATGCTTATGTTTTTGTTGCTAAGAGCAAGATGGGCATAAGGATACCAGTTTAATAATACTGTGCAGGGCCCCATAAATCCTAAGCATGGCCCTGTTCTGGAGGAAGTATAAACTCAAACCTCAGAAGAAAACCCAAGTGTCACTGAAACCACCACGCTGACCATGCCAGAAACATTCACTGAAATGCACAAGTACCAAGATCTCTGGCTTTCACACAGCCCCTTTTTAAAATTGTATTAATGAAGCCTCTTTAACAAGCTGTGGCCTGAAACCAATGTGCATTTATCTCCCTACAGATACACAATACCTTCTCATTGTTTCTCTACCATAATGTCAACTATTTCCAGGGGAACCAATGTCTGTGTTAAGTTCATTGTGGTATGTAGGTCTGTAAGATAATTTATTTGATTTAAACCTGCGCCCAGCACTAAAGTTCATATTATCTTGGTGTCACCAGCAATTTCAGGGGCAGATGAACCTGACACTTGGCAAAATGTTTTTGTGGCCATTTTGCAAATGATATATAGCTTATGGGATCTAGGAATCATGAATTTGGTAAACTGGGGAGTAAAATGTGCATGCACAATTTGCACAAAGCCAATGGGAACTGTAAGACAGGCAGGGCACTGTCAAGGAGAGCACTGACTGTGTCTGCCTTCTTCTTGTCTGACCAATAAGGGGGCCCTAAGCTTCTGCTTCAGACTGGGAGAAATAAGAACTTTGGGACCGGATTAGATGATGAGGCAGATGAAATGATAAAACTGTGCTTAATTTTGTGGGGATTTCACATGAGTTGCTTTGGGATACTTCTCCTGTAGTTATTGGGATGTTTGGCTGGGGAACTTCGCTAATGATTATTCCATAGGAACTTAGACTCCAAATTCTTGGTGTGACTAACACCCCTAGCTGAGCTCCTTGCTGAGCTAACCCTTTGTTGGTTGCCTGCAATGTTCTGCTCAAGCCTCAAAGTGCAGGGGGGGGGGGAGGCTGGAGTGCGTCGGTTTCCCCACCAGTTGGGAAAGTTGGCAACCCTAACAGAGTGATGGGTCTCCACTGGGTTCTTATCAGGAGTCAGTCTGGAAACCCTGTGTGTAGAGAAAGCCTAAGTTCCTAGCAATTTCTCTCAGGGTTGTGAACATGTGTAGGCTCTGGCTTTCCCTTCTGGAATCAGTAGTTTATATTAAATCCTACAGGCTCTCTGCTTACAGAAGCACAAATCTAAATAGAGGAGGATTTAAACTGATTCCAGTTTTATAAGGGCAAATACAATTCTAATATTTTACATAATACAGAAACATTATTAACAGTATGCCAGAGTTACTAAGGAGGAACAATGATAATACTTACATCAGATCAAGGTCTATATGGCTAAAAAGAAAGAGTTATGGAGCAACAGAGACGAGAGAAAAGAGAGGGAGGGAAGGGAAGAGAATGTAACAAACTACAGTTATGTAGCCACATTGCTTGGGCATGTAATGAAACCCAGCCTTTAAATTACTATGTCAGAATATTAAAGTAGATTGCTGCAGACAAACAGATGGTACCAGAAAGAAATTCACTTCTGAGAGATGCTTATCCATGCTGTACTAGACTAGCAGGTGACATGAGACTTTGGGTCACTGATTAGCCTGTAGATGTCTCTGATTCTATGTAGCCATCAACCAATCAAATTAATTCAGGATGTAACTCCCTTGACTTCTGGGATGAATCTGACCCGTGGTCTGCAACTGGAGCCGGTAAAGAGTTATGAACTGCATTCCACAGAATGATGATAGAAAATTCCATGGCAGAACATCAAAGATCCCCTCCAGGCCTCCTTGATGTACACTCAGATGAGTGACCCATATGCACATTCTACATGGTGGTCTTTTGTTTCCCATATTTTTGGTATTTAATAACTTTTGCCACTGGCTCCCCCAGTCATTTTGTGATTTGCAGCTGCAGAAATGTGGTTTCTGAGTTTGATCTGCAGCAGATAGTGTGGATGGCAGCTCTGGGCTTTACTGCCTCTTGAGAAGCTCTCCAACTACTAGAGTAGTAAACTGAGGAGCACTTCCATTCAAGTAGCTGTCTTCAGCTACGGTGTCTTTGTGTCTGCCTCTCAGTGTTATAATACGCGCTATATGGAAAATGCCACAGCATAAGTAACCTTGCAATTCAGAGAAATATGCAAATAGGATTAATCATATTTTAGTAAGTTTAAAGTGTGATGTCAAACTCCCCTCACAAATTCACAAATAGAAAAGTATCTGGATTTGTTCTCACTTCAGTGGGAGTTTGGCTGGCAGGGCCAGATCATTCCCCTACCTGGAAATGGCTTGTCCAGAGGAAGGAAAATAATATGAGATTTTCCTCACAGTGCTGCCTCTCAATTCTTCTCTGAAGGGCAGTCAGAGGTGATGACCACAGTACAGAAGAAACCAGGGATCTCACCCATAAAACTAGAAGATCTTGAGGATCTTCTGGAGTAGTGGGCTCTTGATGCAGAGACTCTGGCTCCCCCGTGGTTCTGTCCCATCTCCCCAACAACATGGCTCCAATTGTGTTTTCATGGGGGAGGTAGAAATACCCATCTTCCTGAAGGCAAACCTACCCACTCCCTGCTCTTCACTGTGCAGATTCCCAGACCTGCATTGGGGGTGACAGAACACTACAGCAGCTCATGGGATCCTTACAGAGTTAAACTTAAGTCATCTAAAGGTTATTATATTTTCTTTCCTATTGCACCACTTCCTCTATTTTCTAAAGATAAATACGTGTGCAATGAAAGTCTGCAACTCTACTGGGAATTCACGCAGCTTGTTTATTCTGTGAAAATACATCATGTTATCCAAGTTTGGTCCACTTATTGAAAGCAGCAGCTTTCTTATAAAAACATCTTTCAAGAAAACTAGAAGGGGTTTTGGGAAACAGAGCTCCTGGACATAGAGGATTTGCTCAAAAATTTGAGGATGAACCTTATTCCACTGTCAGCCCTTTTAGCATTTTTCTATAACTTTGCAGTAGGTAAACCTGTCCAGGTGTGTTCAATACTGCCACGGCAGTTTAAACTTTGCATCTCTGCTAATTGACTTGTAGGTCTGAAAATAAGTTATGATATTTCAGCATAGCACAGAGTTTGTTGTGATTCCGCCTGATAACAGTTTTCTTTTGATGGCACGTGTGCATACTAAAAGATTTCCTTTCCTTTTGCAGATAGCCACAAGAAATAATGACACAGGTGAGTTTGATTTTAACTACTGTATTCTACAGATTACGCGGGATTCTTAGGGGGCAAGCTTGTCCTTTATATTCCATACACTCAAGAACTTCAGGCCTGATTTTCCACTTTATTACAATACAACTTTTATACTAGCATAACTCCTATCACTTGACAAGAACTACCTCTGATTTACAGTGCTGTAGCTGGGCGGAGAATAGGGCCCATAGGCTGAAATTTTCAGATCTGAATATCTTATGAATCAATGTTTAGGCCCCTAAATATAAGTAATTGTGGAGAATTTCTAAGGTGATTAATCTCACCTGCAGATCCCATTGACTTCAATGCGAGCTGCAGTTGCTCAGGACCTCTGCAGGTTAGGCAACTAGTATAATTTCAGTTCAGTTTTAAGAACTCAGTCTTGAAAATTTTGACCCTAATTTTGTTTATCACTTTACAAATAATCCTCCGTGTCCAGACCTAGCTGTGGGCCCTGGAAAACAAGTCCAGTTGTCTCAAGTCTAGTTGTTTCCCAACTATACATCCAAAATGATGAGGACTAAGGAAGCTAATACCACCCAAGAGAGAGATCTTGGAGTCATTGTGGATAGTTCTCTGAAAACATCCACTCACTATGCAGAAGCAGTAAAAAAAGCAAGAGATAGAGAATAAGACAGATATCTTATTGTCCCTTTATAAATCCATGGTACACCCACATCTTAATTACTGCGTATAGATGTGGTTGCTTCATCTCAAAAAAGATATATTGGCATTGGAAAAAGTTCAGAAAAGGGCAACAAAACTGATTAGGAGTTTGGAATGGCTGCTAGATGAAGAGAGATTAAAAAGATTGGGACTTTTCATCTTGGAAAAGAGGAGACTAAGTGGGGATATGGTAGAGGTCTATACAATCATAACTGGTGTGGAGAAAATGAATACAAATGTTACTTGAGAACTAGGGGTCACCAAATAAAATTAAATAGGTAGCAGGTTTAAAACAAACAAAAGGAATTATGTCTTGATGCAACACCCAGTCAACCTGTGGAACTCCTTGATAGAGGATGTTGTGAAGAACAGAGCTTTAACTGGGTTCAAAAAAGGAATTAGATAAATTCATAGAGGTTAGGTCCATCAATGCTTATTAGCCAGGATGGTTAGGAGTTGTGTTCCTAACCTCTGTTTGTCAGAGGCTGTAAATGGGTGATAGAAAAGGGATCACTTGATGAAGACCTGTTTTGTTCATTCCCTCTGGGGCACCTGGCATTGGCCACTGTCCGAAGACAGGATACTGGACTAGATGGACCTTTTGTTTGATCCAGTATGACCATTCTTATGTTCTTTGAAACTCACATCAATGTGATGATTTATGTTGATATGATAAAGAAATAATTCATTACCGAATCATTACTATAAATAATGCTATTTTGCCAATGAATATGACCAGTATAAGAAGAGAGCAGAATCTTTTCACCCTTTTTATAGAAGTGATCCCCATCCTGAATGTCTGACGCTGGGACAGACTCTGTCTTAATCCAAGCAAGCTCAGCTCCCTTCAACATAGGTGGGAGATGTGTTTGCTTACGCCAGAGTTGAATTTTGTTTTTTGTGCCTACCTTCCCTTCCACACACTCCCTTTTATCTTTCATTTCTTTCCTGTGTGACATTGTCACTTCTTTGTCTGCAGACACAAAACTACATATGCATTTGGTGCAATAATATATAGTTACTGCCCATGAGAAACACTTGCTAGGAATAGCAGTGGAGATTTGGAAGACAGAGTTGGGGAGCATATTATGATGTCATGTGATACTTCACAAGTTAATCTAGAGATTAATTAGGGGCGCACACTGAATAATCTCCTTGAACACAGAAGTTGGCAAATCTTTCTGGACGTTAATTATGACTTTTCTTTCACTCTGCATGTCCCAATGAAGGAAATGTCCCACATTTCCAAAGCTCTTTTCATCCTGAAGGATTCCAAAGCTCCTTTAGTAAATATACAAGCAGTCATTCATATGACAGAGTGTCATTGATTAAAAGAGCACAAAGGCCTGCAGGTTAACATATTTTCTTCACTGGGAGTCAGGAAGGCCTGACCCATCCCAGCACATTATGGTTTATTTTCCACACAAATACATTTACTAATCCTTTTGCAGATTATTAGAAATAGCCTCTCACTCAGGGGATATTTTCTAAGACACAAAGGGCAGATAGGTGCCTAACACACACTAAATATCATTGGGAGTAGGCTGCCAAATTCCCATTTGTGCCTTCGAAAAAAATCACCCTCTCTCCCATGTCCAGTACATTATTTTCTCTTTCTCTCTCTCTCTCTTTCTTTATCTGCCCAGAGACTGATACAATTCTGCACGAGGGTGATATTGTCTTGCGAAGAAAACGCAGCGTCATAAACTGTGACAGCAGCTGCTTCTGGCCCAAGTCCCAAGACGGGCTAGTCAACGTCCCGGTTAATGTTTCCACAGAATTTTGTAAGTCACTTATAAATGTACCTGTGAAATTAGCATAAATCTTAACACCAAATTATGAAGCTTATGTCACAATATCTCTGTATCATGTATCAAAAGTGATTTTAACCCCAGGCAGCCTTTATGAATGTTATTTTTCTCATTGCTCTTCCTAGGACAGTTTGGCTAAAACACTATATAATTTAGTAAAGTGGATATTTAAAGGTGTGGTTAACAGTACTGACAGTATTTAATTACATAAATACCAGCGGCTTCATGTATATGAGTCTATATTTACTGACATTTAACACCTATCGAACTAATAAAGCATCTAATCTGTTACTTCAGTGAATATATTTGTATTTTTATATTATTATTTTAGTAATAAGTATTTTGAACACACATACTAGTTTCCATAGAAGTGTCTCAAAAAAGAGCCATGCCAGCAGTAAGGCCCACCTGTCCTCTCCTGTGGAAAATGGTGCAGAAAAGGAAAAGACAAAGGCAATCTCCCTTAGGTTTTCCCTGGAGAGATTTCTTCCTAATTATTTTGTTTGGATCAGGGAGTCAGTCAGTGGAACAGACTGCAGAACTGGTGCCTTACCAAGCCCTGTCCTACACCATCCTGCCCCCTTGCAGATTGATTGCTTTGTAGACACACTGCCTGGGTTGCAAGCACCAGTGACTTCCTTGGGGACTCCCTCCTAAAGAGTTACTCTCACTTTCAGGGGAAGAGGCATGAAAATTTAACACAGACTGGGTTAACTTTTCTTGGGAATCATTGTGATACCATCGGGAGAAGGGGCGGGATGGACAATATGCATCCCCCTCTCCCTAAACCATCCCGCACATTCCTTATCCCTTTCCTACTCACATATCCCTGGACCTGCAGAACCCCATCTTCAGCCAAGGGGCAATGGGTAGAGCCCTGTGTGGATACAACATTTGTATCCGCAGCTGCATCCATATCCACAAAAATGAGTGGTGGATATCCGGATCTAGATCCATGGATGCAGATCCCATGGATATAAAGCAGATATCCCCAGATTTGCAGGGCACTAGCAATGGGGCAGACTATGCAGTGGCATGACTGTGCTCAGAAATTACTTTAGTTTTACAACAGTCCTATGGCTAGATAGGGGTTATTTAATGTAATGTTCCAGATGGAGAAACTGATGCACAGCATTATGGGACCAGTTTTGAGAAATGGGCTATAATTGAGGGGGCAACCTAAGCCATAAGTTTCCAATAAAGTTAACCACTGAAAGGCATATTTAGGCACTGAGTAATAATGCTCTGATTTTCAGAAGTGCTCAACACCTCCTGTTTCATGTGACTTCAGTGGAAGCTGCAGGTGTTCAAGATTGGTAATAAACAAGCTGCTTTTATTTAGATGCCTAAATATAGAGTCATCTGTCTAACTTTCACCTCCAAAGAGTGACTATTTTGGCCTTAGCCTTTGTTTTAGTTTCTCCATCTGTCTAATGGAGATAAGATAATAATGCAGACTTACCTACCTTTCATTGCCTGTGTAGTGCAAGGCAAAATATGTAAGTGATAAGTATAATTATTATTGCTATCTTTGAAAGTCAAATCTATTTTAAAGATCCCTTAACCTTCTGCATTCATATTCAATTTGACTTCTGTAATAGAAAAATAACAACTTGGTTCAGAGATTTAGTGGGATAGACTCATTTGTCCCATGGAGCAAATAACCAAAATACCATCATTATGTACTTCCCCTTTGCTTTCTAGCCGTGGAAGAGAGGACTTGGATTACTGAAGCCATGCAGGAGTTTACCAC
Source organism: Pelochelys cantorii (assembly GCA_032595735.1). Taxonomy (NCBI): domain Eukaryota; kingdom Metazoa; phylum Chordata; order Testudines; family Trionychidae; genus Pelochelys; species Pelochelys cantorii. The sequence continues at coordinate 56,279,564 of CM064329.1, read as the reverse complement.
CCTGACTTGTGTCCAGTTTATAAATCGAACAACAGAAACCAACTACATAAGCATAGTACCTGGGGAGAGGTCAGTTTCATTAGTCCTTATTGTGACTGGAAACATGGCTAATTGCCTAACATATTCTTCAATTTTCTTTCTTTCCTACTTGTTCTGGATTAAAATAATCCCAGCTGGTATTAAACTCCAGGAAACTGAGATTAAGAGAGTGACTTGCCAGGCCTCATATAATTTTTCATTTTTCTCTTTGGCTATGCCTACACTGCAGGCTTCTTGTGCAAGAACTGTTTTGCGCAAGAGTTCTTGTGCAAAAGCTCTTGTGCAAGAGCAAGTCCGCACTGCCATGTGTTTTTGCGCAAGAGATGTGCTTTGCGCAAGAGTGACCATGGCAGTGTGGATGCTCTCTTGCGCAAGAAAGGTCTGATGGCCATTTTAGCCATAGGGCTTTCTTGTGCAAACAACCTCTGTTGCCTGTCTACACTGCCTTCTTGTGGAAGAGCTCTTGTCCAAGAGGGCTTATTCCTTGTGGGGAGAGGAATAACTCTTGCACAAGAAGCCTTGTTTTCCGACGCTTTCCTGTAAATTTACTTGCACAAGAACGCGCGTGCAGTGTAGACACTCTGCAAGTTTTTGCACAAGAACAACTGTTCTTGCGCAAAAAGCCGGCAGCATAGACGTAGCCTTCTTGTTTGCACTGTTGATTACATTGCTTTTCAGCTCTGGGACTTTAGCTTATCACATATGACATCTTCAGTTATTGGTTGCATGTTTCCTTCAGCTGCTGGTCTCACTTTGGAAAGATTGGAGGTATGCAGAAGGTGGTCCTGATGAAAACTGGCTGCATGAGTAAAGGAGCAATTCAGCATGAAATGAACCATGCACTGGGCTTTTTACATGAACAGGCCCGGAGTGACCGGGATGACTATGTTAAAATCATGTGGGAATACATTCTGGCAGGTAGGTCTGAGGGTGTGTGGTGGTTGTGGTAACAGTCATAATGCTTATCTAATTCTTTACATTTTCAAAACATTACATGACAATGGATGGGACTAGAGAACAGAATCCCTAATACTGACAAATAACTCCTGCAAATCAGGGCCGGCCTGAGCCATTCGTGCGCCCTGGGCCCCGGGAACGTGGAGCCGCCCCCGGGCGCACAGCGCATGCGTGGCCCCAGGCACCCAGCTCATGCGCGGCCCCGCCCCCGGGTGCCTGGCGCATGCGCAGCCCCACCCCCGCCCAGTCCGGCAGCCCCGCGCGGTGCTCCCTACAATAGGGCACCCCAGGCAGTAGCCCGGTCAACCCGTAGCTTGGGCCGGCTCTGCTGTAAATGTATTATTTGATTTTTCCTTCTTAGACACACAGTGAAATATGCAGGCTTTTCCCTCTGAGTGGGACATAATCACATTTCCTTCACCAGACCCTAAAACAGTTTGCACCCCAAAATTTTCAGCCATTCCCACATTATCCTGAGTAAATTTCAATTGCATTGTCTCATGCTTAGATGTCAGAGACCCTCACTAACAAGATACTATAATTATTTGCCATTTATATAATGGCAGAGGATTTTGTGGTCATGTAATTTCCACCCATTTTCCACTGGTGCAACGCACTAACTTAAATGCAATTACTTCAAATTTACACTAACATAAATGAAATCTGAAATAGGACTCATAATGAAAGGACAACCAACCTGCACACTGTGAGAAGGACAAAGCTAACAAAAAGAAAGGATTTAGCCCTGGAGTTTCCCAGAGACAGAAAGAAATTAAAGCAGCTGGCTTCACAGGTCTTTGTCCTTAGTTTTCTTAACTCTTCTTTGGGTCATGAAAATGACACAGAAATTAATTAGCGTGCAGTGTCATAGACAGTCCCAGGATATTAGAGAGGCAAGGGGAGGGAGATAATATATTTTATTGGAAAAACGTCTGTTGGCAAGAGAGACAAACTTTCAAGCCAGATACCCTTCCCAGACCTGAAGACAAGCTCTGAAGAAGGCCTCATCCTTTTCCCATGGATTTCAGAAGCAGAATTCCCATTGACTTCAAACATACAGTATCATGCCCTGAGATTTTTTTGCAACTTCCCAGCTTTCCCACCTCCTATTTTTAACTAGGGTTTTAGTATTGCTTTTTTTTAAACCCTACAGTTCACCTTGGAAAATTTCCCATTTCTTTGTTTTGACAACATATTGCCTGCTGTTTTGTTGCTGTCTACTCAGATACTTGAAACTTGCTTCCTCCCCCTTCCCAGTCTCTTTTGAATACAAAATACTGTTCTGCTTTTTAGGCCAGAATTTATATTTTAGCTCACTCTTTTTGCTCACTGTGTTTAGATTCTGGGGCGCCACCACAGCAAAGCACTTCAGCTACCATGTGCTTAACTTTAATCACCTGCTTAAATGCACTGCTGAACACAGATGGACTTTAATGTGTTTGGATAAGCATATGTGTAAATGTTTTACTGAGTGGGCTCCTAGGTACTCTTTTGCCTCCCTCCAGAAGACTCACCAAATTATATATTATTGTTTACATGTTTTTGCCTCATCAGTCAGCTAAAAAAAAACTTGTTTTATCCATGTATCCACTTTTTCATTTTTAGTTTTTCTCTATAAATGTTGATGGGTGACTCAGGGCAGTTTACCATTAGAGGAAGAATGATCTTGTGCTTGACAACAAAAGTGCTTTGGGTTTTATTCCTGGGTCTGCCACTGACAGCCTGTGAGACCTTAAGAAAGTCACTTAGGCCAAAATATTAAGTTGGGGGTGTCTGACGTCAGGCATTAAAACCTACATTTGGGTACCTGAATAAGTGTCCTTATTTTAAAAGGGGCTGAACACCTTCAGCTCTTTGAAGTCAATATAATATGAATGGATAAATGTTACAATTTAAGAGAAAATTTTGGCTGTAGCTATTCTGTGCCACAATTATCCCACCTGTAAAATGGAATTGTACTCATTAATTAATGTGTGTAAAGGTATTTTAAGATCCATGGATGGAGGGTGCTGGAGAAAGGCAAAGGATTTATTGCTCACATGGTTTTGACATTCTATATAAACTGCTGATGTTCAGGTACCTTTCATATCTGCTGGTTAATAAAAGGGAACAGCATACAGAGAAAAAAATCATAGTAAACTACAGCAGCTTTTCACTCCCCTCCTCCTGGCTCTTGGGACAGATGGAAATTGTTATGAAACTATACATTGGCCAAGTGGAATCATTGCTCAAGAGAATATCCAATGAGAATATGTATATTACAAGTATTCTAACAGTTTTGTGTGAACTGCAGTATCATTTTAATATTTTTTCTGGTCCTGATCCTGTGTTGGTGGCTGAAATGTTGCTCTCTCATCTTACAGGTGAACAAGGGAACTTTGGGAAAATGAATTCCAAGAACCTGGGCCTTCCCTATGACTATTCCTCAGTGATGCACTATGGCGCGTAAGTGGGAGTCTGTGTCTGCCTTTCACAGATGCAGACAAACTCAAATCTCCCACTTGAACTTGGGAGATAGAATTGCTTTTTCCAAGGAATGGCCTTTGCTATTCATTTCAGGTATGTCTGTAGGTATAAATTCTAACTTGAGGAGACATACCATGGTAGCTCTGATCAAGCTAGCACAGGAAAAGAGAAGTATAGCCTTTGTGGCTAGAGCTTCGAGAGGGGCTAGCTGCCCTGAGCGCACTCCTCTCTGGGACTCCAAGGATGGCTAGTTTTCCTGTTGCTGTAGATACACTACGTTTAGCACATGCACTTGATCACATGTGGTACGGCTCCTCAAGCTGAAATTTATATCTCCAGCTTAAAAATATGAGAGCACTCATGGCTAAGAGAATCTATACTTATTGTCTGATTTAGTCCTGGCAAAGATAAAGAGGGATAGGGCTGGAAGAGAAAGACAGTGGAGGAACAAAATTTCTCACTGAATTCATACCTATGACAATTTCATGTAATGAACCAAATGAACTGTGTGGAATTAATTTAAATCTTACTGGATTAAGTTTTACATCTTTGGAATTCATTCCATTAAAATGTAATTTTTTATGTACTATTGTGGGATTATGTGGCACTTCAAAGGACTTTTTTGGCACAATGCATGTGAAGTGGATTTCCTAGAAAATAACTGAGAATGCTAATTATGGAATACTAGTTTCCCCCTCCAAAGCCAACTTTTGAAGCTATGCCCTGGAGAGGTTTACATATACTAGGTCAAACTGGATTCTCCAGGCTCCAATAGACCAAAAAGAGACTTTGGGATAAATAATCTGGATTTATACTGACTCAGTCTTGTTCATGAACCAAGTCATCACCTCTGGTCCACTGTCATGCTTTTTACCATAAGAATAAAGCAGGCATGCATAGGATGTGCTGTGTGATACCTTACAACTGTAATCTCTTATCTGTCTCTGAAGATACAGTGAGCGGGTGTCATTAGGCAACTTGTCTATGCTGAGAAATACACAGGACAGGGCCTTGTGCAATCTGGAAATTCTAAAAAGTCAGGAGAGAGAGAAGTGAAGGCAACAGCTCAAGAGCAGAGTGAGTGCCCTTGGTGGACTGAGGCGGAATCTAGGTCCTGTTGCCTTGAATTGTCATCTCTTACAGTAAAGACCTTATAAAGCCATAACCCAAGGTCAGTCACTACCCAGTCTGTCCTCTAAGCCAGTCTCTGCAGCATTCTTGGGGCTGGGCTTTTAATGAGATCACTAATTCACTTCTACAACAGTACGTAGAAAGACAAGGAGGAATCCTCTTCCATCCTGAGGATGTTGTGTACGACGTCTATTATCTTGGCTTAAGGCTTTAATTTTACAGTTTAGCCCTTAACACACAAACCTGTGGCAGGCACCTTGCCCCACATTTCCACTCACAGGCTGCAAATTTCTGAGCATTTTCCCAAAGCAAACCAGTAATTATGATACAGAAATCTTGTCTAGCTGAAGGCAAGAGACAGCAAGTAGCAGTTTCAAATATTCAAAGAATCAGGAGCCGAGACAGTAACCTTGCTCTTCAGAGCATTCTGGTTGAGGGCACAGAGTTCACTCTGTGATGAAAGGTTTGAAGGAACCATCCCTCAAACAACATAGTCTCCCCTTTCAGTGTGGCTGGACACAAAGCTGCTGCCTCAGTGTTCCTCCTGAGAGATCAGTGAATGCTCTTGAAAATCTGAGACAGATGTTAGTTACAATTTTTTTTCCACACTCATACAAATGTAGCACTTCAAGGGGGTTTGACTAAGATATGTGATTTCCCCTGCTTCTACAGATACGACTTCTCTAACATCTCTGGGAAAGCCACAATTGTACCGATTCCTGATCCATCTGTACCCATTGGCCAGAGAGAAGGGCTGAGTAATCTTGACGTGGCTAAAATCAACAAGCTCTATAGCTGCAGTAAGTGCCCCAAATGCTGTGTACTGTAATCTTAATTAAGAAACTGCACGATAGCTGCTAATTTCCATCTAGCTTATTTTACTACAGGTTGAACCTCCCTGCTCCAGAACCCTTGGGACCTGACTGGTCTCAAACCAGGGAACTTGCTGGACCAGGGGAGGTCAAAGCAGAGGGGGCTGCACTTTCCTTCTGGCCCCCTAGAGAGCTCCACTTTTCCCCCGATAGCTCCACTGATGACCAGGGCACCACTCTCCAACTGGGGCTCTGCTCTCCCCGCAGTGGCTGGGGGCTCCGCCGCTGTCTGGACCTCCACTCTTCTGGTGGCTCTGCTGCCATCTGGGGGTCTGCACTCCTGCTGGCGGCCAGGGGCTCTGCTTTCTCCCCAGCAGTCCTGCTGCCACCCAGGGAGCTCCTCACTCTGAGGAGTAGCTCTGCTGCCACCTGGGGGCCTCCACGCTCTGCCTGGTGGCTCCTCTGCCACCCTCTCCCTGGTGACAGGGAGCACCACTCTTTCACCCTCCCAGCCCAGTGACTGGGGGCTTCACACTCATCCCAGTGGCTCTGCTGCCCCTGCTGGCTTATCCCCATGGGTGCTCCTACAGTCACTCTAATGATGCTGGACCAGGGGTGTTGCCGGACCGGGGAAGTCTGGATCATGGAGTTTCAACCTGTAGCTCCATTATTTTGCTTACCATTATGTGGTGCTTTTAGAAGATGAGCACTGACACATTTGTGAACATGACAATTTTTATTTTATAAATGTAATATCCATTAATGAATGGAGATGGCTGTGACTGGATTTTCCTTTGAAGAGGATTTCTCCGCATCTTTCATTTCCTTCACAGTGGTTTTCTTTTGTCCTTCAGATTGCTGTAGCAAGGTACTGCATAAACCTAAGGACAACTTCTCATCTGTCAATTACCCATCCACCTATCCAGACAACAGCAACTGTCTATGGCTCATTCGCATCCCACAGCATAAGGTGATTTTTGTTAGGAAAAAGGAAGTTTGCATAGGTGTTAATACATGGCATTATTTATCAGATTGCTATTGTGTACATTAATTTTAAGATTGTTGTATAGCAGATATTATTTAACCGTATGGATGGTGATTAAGCATTGTTACAAACTGCAAGGGGAGTGTTGGATTCAATATCTGTGCAAGTTTTTAATATCACGATTGGATGCCTTGCTGCAAGATATGCTTTAGCCCAACACAAGTTATCGGGCTTGCTGCCTGAGTAACCGGATGAAATTTAATGGCCTTTGATATACTGGCCGTCAGACTAGATGGTCTAATGGTCCCTTCTGGCCTTAAAATCTATGAGACAGTATATATGACTTTCCAATGTACGTGTTAATAACATAACCCTTTTGGAGTGTGATTCTGCTCTCATATGGCAGTTTTAGACTGGGGTAACTCCATTGGTATCAGAGTTAGTTTGATTTACACCTGTGTAAATGAGCTCTGAATCAGGTTCTAGGTGCAAAGACTTATTGCTTTCCAGGATTTTCCTCTGGCCACTGTGGGGAGCTGTGGCAGAGAGAGGGGAATATCTCTAGTTGGTGGGCAGCAAGGTGGAATCTCGATGGGACCCTCCTGCAAGTCCAGTCCTCTGCTCTGTTTTTCCTGCTGTTCTGGTCACACCAGGAAGCCTTGTGTGCATGTAACATACTGCAGAGTAGCTGGGGATGTGAGGATGGGGAATGAAGCAGCACTAGCAAGGGGAAGAGCTGAGGAGAACAGACTGGCAGCTAATGAAAGGTAGACAAGGAGCAGTAGGGTCTTTCTGGTGGTGTCATTACCCAAGGTAGGTGGGGTGAGAGATGTAAGAGACACCACTGCAGAGAAGGGAGGGTAAAGAAAGTGTAAGGAGGGGAAATAGAGGCAGGTCTCCTGCTGACAAGGAGAGCTCTCCACAGGAAGAGCAGTATAAGGAGTATCAGGATTTCAGCCAAGATCCGCTTTGAAAAACAGATTTCCACTGAAATCCACACACAGACAGGAGATGTAGGTCAGAGTCAAATAAGGATGAAAAAGGAGGAATCAGGGCATATTTGAAGTGGGTTTTTTTCCTTTCTCTTCAGGTTTTCCTGCAGTTTGATGCCCTTGATCTTCAGTATTCCCCGGACTGTACCTCTGACTACATCAAAATTTATGATGGAAGCAGCAGGAATTCCAGTGTCTTGCAGGACAAGTTGTGTGGGATGGGGCCATTACCCTCATTGGTGGCTTCTAGAAATGTGATGCTTGTAGAGTTTGTGAGCGATGAGGCTACTGCAGCAACAGGTTTCCAGGCCTCCTATAGCCAGGGTGCGAACAGCATTTCTTTGACAGAACTTGGTGAAATGTCTAGTTTTTGCTTAGCAAATGTTCAGTTCTGCACATGACTATTTTGTGGCATTTTGCAAAGTGTGTTCTCCCCGCCTCCTTCCTCTGGAATTTTTGGCGGTAAAACCTTTTTTCCCCCCACATTGTTCCTCCCATCATTCATAAGAACTGTTCAAAGCCAGCAGCTTGTGGAGTTGGGAATAAAGAAAAAAAATGAAAATCTGAGAACCTACTTGGCCCTCTCACCAGCAACTTCCAGATCCCCCTCATTCTTGTGGAGGCTGAGGAAACCTTGGGCTGATTGTGGTCTTTACAGCTACTTGTTTAAATAAAATTGAGTAGTAGGAGCTGCTAGCCACAGAGTGAAAAGTGGCTGCAGAGCACTCCACTAGTATCTGGGCATCTATGCAATTTTACATCTCAAGATAGAAAGTAGGGGACCCATGGAAGGTGTTTTTAAACAATTGGGGAGGCAGGCAGGGAGAAAAGAGGATGGCTTGTAACTACAGGTTTCAAGCCTACCATTTTCTAGGCTGCTACAAGTCATCTATCTTTTGGCTCCCCCCCCCCCCCCGAAGAGGTCTGGGCTAGGGATGTAATAGTGTAGTCAATTAACCAATAAGCAAAAGCTTATAGGTTAATGCGATAGATTACACACAATTCCCCCTGCCAGTAAGTTTTTTAGCAGACTGGCCAGCAGCCCAGCTCAGTCCTGGCTTGTGCTTGGTCCCGGACCTATCCCCCGCTGTAGCTCTGCTTTTAAGGTGCATTAGGAGCCAGGCGGGCAAGCAGCTCAACTCAGTTCCAGCTCCCACTGGGTTCAGGAGCTCAGCCCCCACCCTGGATAGGGGCTGTTGCCACCCCATGCTGTGGTCTCTGTATCAGAGGCAGCAGCGTGGGGTGACAGGCAGCTGGTCCATGAGGGGAGCTGGTTTTTAAATAGGCTCCCCTCATGGACCAGCTCCCGCATGGCACCCCGTGCTGCTGCAGCAGCACAGAGTGGCAGAGGCCTCCTCGGGCGTGGGGCCAGAGCACACTGGCTGCAGGTCCCACCCCCGGAGACTATCGAATAGTGAGTAACTGATAAGAATTCATAAGGTTAATCAACTATTCAATTAACCAGTGTTTAACATCCCTAGTTGGGGCTACCTCACTAAGCAGAATATGGCCCTCTTACTATTTGGAGGGGGGAGACCCCAAGGAAACATCCAGCTACAGCAGAAAGTAGTTTTGATGCTTCAGCAGGTAGTCATCAGACCCCAACTCAGTGCTGAACCAATGACCCAGCGTGTTGCTAGAAGGCACTGTGCTGTAGAGAAGAATTCTTTCCAATCAGGCGTAAAACCAAGATCCTGGCTACGGGTTGTTATTAAAGGTACCATGACTTTCTACCTAAAACAGGATACCAACATTTTGGCAAGTTTCAGAGGAAGTAATTACAAGCTGCCTACTTCCACATTCCTGTTTTCCATTGGCGCTGATAATTTCTCACTTCCTCTTGAAACTTCTCTAAGGCTGTGTCTACACTACAAAGAAGAGTCAGAAAAAGATACACAAACTGCAAACCACAATTTGCATATCTTTTTCTGCTTTTCTTCCAAAAGAGGCTTTTCTGACATTTGGCCCGTCTACACGGGGCCAAATGTTGAAAAAAAAACCATCTTTCGGAAAATCCCTTCTTCCTCATAGAATGAGGTTTACAGGGATGCCGAAAAAACGCGTCTGCTTTTCCAAACTTTTTTTTGGAAAAGCAGATGGCATTCCTTGGATATGGATATGTCCTGTAGTCTAGACGTACCCTAAGATTGCTGTGTGGGGTTAGGACCCTCTCAGCATCACTCAAGAGCTCACTGCATTTTGTGGAGTGGGACAGTGCGAACTAAACTTGGTGGCTATCGTGTCTGTCATTAGAAAGTGCTGTGGAATGAAAGGCACCAAGTAGAAGATAGATAATTATTTCAACTCCAAACTAACTTTGGCTTTTGTGGGGAAAATATGGAGGACATCTCAGTGTAGGACTTTTAACAAAAGGAAAAAGCTTATTTTACTGCTGTAGCCCATAGTTTGTTCCCTCTAATTTTTATCACCCTTGCTGTAGGGCTATGACACTAGGTGCAATTTTCAAAAGCAAATTTTACCCAGGACTGACACCTTAGCTACTTTCTTTCAGTTAGACCCATGCAGCCCTTCACAGGGCTGAAATGTGCCTTATTTGCACTTCTGCTCTCTGCTGTTTGAGCAAATAAAACAAGTTGTACAAGAGTGGGAATGGGCTTGGGAATGTGCCAGTGGGTGTGGGAAAAACCCTCCCTTTTCTACATTAAAGCTTCTTAAGTTCAGATCTTAATGCAGCATTAAGTTTCAGTTTTCCCCTCTTCTCCAAAGGAGACCAGCACCATGCTCTAAGCCACAGATACTGGCCACAGAAACAAACTATTTGAGAAGGAAACTTAAGAGATACATTTTCTCTTAGCTGGGATAAGAATACAAAGGGACATCCCTATGGGTCTCTCTCCCTGGTCACAAGATGTTAATAATAAAAGCTCATCATTTCTGTTCTTCTCAGTGAAATGTGGAAGCACTTTGACGGGTGCAAGTGGGGTGATCACCTCCCCAAACTACCCCAATAGATACCCCAAAAACCAGGACTGCTTCTGGATCATCCATGCTCCCTCAGATTGCAAGGTGAGATGTTGCAGGGTTATTCTGCGGGCCCCAGAAATGCCTTCTGACTGCTTCTCTTTGCAGTACAAAATATCAACTGTTCTAGCACATTCTGAGAAGCAACACCAGCTACTCACAGAATGAAATTCACCCCAGTGCACCATGGAAATCCAACCTACACCCTCACAATAAAAGCTTCAGTAGGTGCTATAGCCGCCTATGGTAGTTAAAGAAACCATTTTAGCCTTTAATGTGAACTGATGGTGAGGTTGTCTCAAGTGGTAGTTTTAGCTCAAAATAATCTCCAGGACAACACTGCAAGCTACAGATGTGATTCCCCCTGCTCCCATATGCACATTTGCAATAACTGTCATTGAGTTAGTGTGAGTATAAAGGCTGTGTTTACACTGCGCTAGTTTTGAGCAAGAAATATGCAAATGAGGCTAAGCATGGAATATCGCCGAGCCTCATTTGCATAATTAATGAGTGGTCGCTGTGTGGAAGAACGGCTCTTGCGCAAGAGGGGGGTTTTGCGCAAGAAGGAGCAGTGTAGACAGCTCCTTTTTGCGCAAAAGCCTCTTGCTCACAAAGCGGTCGCTCGTTAATTATGCAAATGAGGCTCAGCAATATTCCACGCTTAGCCTTGTTTGCATATTTCTTGCACAAAACCAGCGCAGTGTAGACACAGCCGAACAGTGCAGCTGCAGTAGCACAGATAATGGCAATGGAGGCTTGACTTAGCCATGCAGAGTACATATCCCACTGGTTTCAGGGGGCTATATATTAGGAACAGCTAAGCTTTGCTTCCACTGCTGATACTCATGTTGTACCACTATTTAAACTCACACTCGTTGAGAGCTAGTGCAAGATGTGTTTGGCAGGAGGGGAATCACACCCTTAGCTTGAACTGTGGACAGAGCCTAGGTGATAGAATACCTACAAAAGTCAGTGGGAGCCACAAAGTGGAAATACTACACTGGTATTTCGAATATTTACTCCTAGGGGTATTCAAAATGGTATCTGATGCCTTACTACTAAAGTGAGTAACATTAATCCTACCTCAAGACAGGAAATTATCCAGATGATTCCGTAGTGTCCCCCAACCTCCAAGCCCAATGCTTTTTGAGTTCTAATAATAAATTAGGGCTGTCAAGCAATTAAAAGTTTAATTATGATTAATCATGTGCACCTCCCCTTTGAAACACCACGGCAGCATTTCAATGGGGCAGCACTGCATGGAGCCCTGGGATCATCTGGAGTCCCCAGCTGACCCCGGGCTCCATGCAGCGCTGCCCCTTGGAAGCGCTGTGGTGGCGTTTCCAAGGGGCAGGCATTAGAAGTCTGGGATCAGCTGGGAACTCCAGCTGATCCCTGGCTCCGCCATTGCAAGGCCCCTTTGAAGCGTTGGAGCAGCACTTCAAAGGGGCTTTGCAACAGCAGAGCCGGGGATCAGCTAGAGTCCACAGCTGATCCACTGCTCCTAATGCACTGCCCCTTTGAAGAGCTGGAGCGGCACTTCAAAGGGGCAGCACAACATTAATGCCTATGATTAACGCATTAAAAAAATAATGCGTTAAATCCTTCCCTGCATTAATCACAGGCATTAACGCAGGTCAATTGACAGCCATAATAATAATTTACATTATAGTAACACAAAAGGGCCAGCCTAGGTCAGGGCCTCCTACCGCTGAGGAACTGTACAAATAGTAGCAGATGGTCTAGGCCTGGAAAAATTTCCAAACTAACTCGACAAGACAAAGGAGAAAGCATATAACATGCAACCATAGTGTTTTTGTTGTATTTTCTATAGATATTTCTAACAATGGTCTCCTTTGAGCTGGAAGAAATTGATGAATGTAAGTATGACTATTTGATTATTCATGATGGGAGCCGACCTACATCCCCAGCTGTTGGCCCATACTGTGGGACAATGCAGATTGCAGACTTTACCTCCTCTGAGAGCTCTGTGCTGGTAGAATTTCACAGCGACATTGCTTGGGTGTTTCCTGGATTCATGCTGAACTACACTTTTGGTAAGTCCAATTGCAAAAAATTGAGGGAGGATTGGTTAATTTTTATGTGGATAAAAGCGCAAGACTAGTTTGTTTTGGGTTATCATTTTACTGTTACGCAAGCATGCATTGTAAACTTCAGACAAACAAAGGACCATGTCCCTGAGGTTAGGCCCAGGTCTGTAGAAGATATTTAGGCACACAATACTTTTGAGGATCTTGGTCCAATGGTTTAAGGGGTCCTTAGATATGAACATGTAATTATAACCTGCCCATCACCAGTGGGGTTAAACAAGGGCAGAATTGCCAAAGGAGGGCATTTCTCATTTTGTAATAAAAATAAGTGGTCACATTTCCAGAGTTTAGTGTGAATGTAACCTGTTAACATTTCCCTTACTGCCTGGCCAGGCCCCCTGCCCGCAGGATCTCGGTTAAGTGGTTAAACTTAACTGAGATTTTACATCCTTAATAGATACTGAGCTCTACTGAGATTTGATCTTAAGTTTCTCAGTGGGCATTTCTGTGCACTCAATTTGTGAAACTAGGGCCATTAGGTAGGTCTAAATGGAAACCAAGTTCTGTTGAAAAGCTGTCCCTGGAGATGAAACATAAGACAAACATTGAGGGGCAGAAGGATGTGAAGTTAAAGGCTCTCATTACGATTATGACTGATTTTAGGTCGGAAAAGTCCTACAGCTTTGACTGTTTACATATGTATAAAACACTTTGAGATGTTTCGAGTTTTACCCTAGCAGTTTGTAAAAGTATAGCTGCACGTGCTACACTCAAGCCTTTTTGAAACATAACAGATTTTCTGTCCCAGTTTTGAACATCCTTGTTCTGTGAGGCGGCACATTCAGAACTCTTTTTGCACAGGCCAAGAGAAGCCTCACAGAGTGATTTAATGTTCCCCATCACTAATGGCTTAAGTTCTAGTCCATAACCTGTTGAAGTCAAAGAGAGCACCGTGCCTGATCCAAAGCCTGCTATGGCTCAGATTCTCAAACATAGGTAGCTACCTAACTCCCACTGATTTCAATGGGCAGGCGCCTTATCTTTGTGGAGAGAGACCTAAGTACATTGTCTCCACTATGCTTTCAGCATCTGCTGGCATAGGATAAAGGAAATGAACCATCCCTTGAACTTGGCCCTCTACAGGGTAGCATACAGCACCAGCACGCTATACTTCAACTCATTATATACATGCTCCTTGAATTGACACATGCTACAGTTACGAATGTTCTGTTATTGCAGTTATGCCATCATGAAGAAAACTCAAGGAAAATCTTGTTTCCCCAGTGCCAAGCAAAAAGAAGAGCATGCCTGGAAGAATTCCGATTCATCTTACTCTTTACCATTTGCCTGCAATAGTTTTTCAGTCACAGATTCATTTTCAAGACCAAAATATATGCTCTTTGCTAATAGAGATGTAGGAATCTGACCTGTGAACTGATATTTCCTTGATGAGGGGGGTTAGAGAAATGGGACTTGGAAAAACAACGTGGATCTCTCCACACACACACACACACACACACACACACCCTTTTACGAGCCAGTTTTCTAGAGCTGTAAATTCTTCCCATATTGCACATGGTGGTCTCCTTAGCTTTGCACGTAGGCTGGAGAATGGAACAAAACTGTATTGATCCATGCGGGGGTCTCTTTGGCCTTGTCATCACCACTGAAAGGGCGCATTTTAACATCACAGGTTAGCTAATGTGTCTGAGCTATTCGAAGTACAAGTGTAGTAATGACAAGGCATTTTAGTGTTACTGAAAGGTAAACTAGATGACCTCAATCCCTGACAGGGGTAAAGTGTTGACTTTGCCTGGTTTAACTCTCAATAAAACTGAAGTGCCCGTGTAATGCTGACGCACTGAACCAAACTTGGGACCTCTGCAGCTTAGCGCATGAGCTTTTACTGCCAGTGGACTCTCAGCTAAGGCCATAGAGCACGCTCCTTCTCTCTCTCTGTAACTAGTCCAAGTGCCACTTCACAGGACAGTGACCTACACCCAGTAGGTGTGTGGATTACACTTGTGTTTTGTCTCTGGATAGCTCGCAAATGTTAGTTCTCCCATGGCACACAAAACCTCCCAGTGATAAAAAAAGCTTTTTAATCAGAGAAGACAGTTTTGAGATGCATTTAGGTCACGCCTGCTATCTGGGGGCATTCCAGAAATGGAAGGCAAAAATCAGCTAAAAGTATGAAGCCCATGGGCATAAATCAAAGCAAATCTGTCATTTTCCTTGCTGCCATGGCCTAAGTCAGCTCTGCAGTATCCGCTGTTCACAACATCCTCGCCCTTCACTCCTTGTTCATGCTCACTTGCTTCCCAGAGGGTTGTGCCCACAAAAGCTCATGATACCATCTACATTTTGTTAGTCTCTAAGGTGCTGTGGGACTATTTGCCGTTTTATTTTTTTAAATATTAACATCTATTAACATTAAGATATGTAGCTATAGTGGCTTTATCTTCAACCTGCTATCCTTTGGCCCTTAACCTTTTACCTGGCAGAGTCCCTGTGGCCCCTTTCCAAGCTTCATTGTATATTGGAACATCTGTGCACATAGCCTACATACATGAGATGGTAAGCTTTCTAGGGCAGGGTCTGTCTCTTTAGATGCCTAGCACAACGCGGCCCCAGTCCTGATTGTATTGCAGTAGTGCCCAAAGACCCCAAATACATCATCATCAATGACAGAAGCAGTTTTTCTTGAAATAATAATAAAGAAGCCCTAATTCTTATTGGTAGATATCAAACACTTTACAAGAAGAGTCAGTATGATTTCCCCATGTCACAAGCAGGGAAACTGAGGCACAGAGCAAGGTTGGGACTTGCTCAAGATTACCAAGTAGTAAAATGGCCCACGAACACACTCAGCCCTGAGTTACAGGCTATAGATGCAGCCCGGGTGCCGGATCCGGCCCGCCTAACATTTAGATTCAGTCCATAGACTACATTTGGCCACTTCCTATTTATATCCTGCTGCCCATGCTACTGAATTGCCAGGCAATGGCTCAGACAGCAGGATACTATTGAAACAGCTCATGGTCACAGTGCTACCTGGGCAGCTCCCAGGCAAAGCAAGGGCTTCTGTTTAAAGGGCTTGCAGCACCTGGCCCCACCACTGCCATGTTGCCTGACAGCCACCCACGGTTGCTATGGCTATTTGAAAGGCTTGTGGCTCTAGCTCCGGTCAGGGTAGCAGCACAAAGAGGAGCCCTTTAAATAGCCACAGCAACCCTGGGTGGCTGCCAGGCAACCGTGAGCCCTTTGCTGTGTTTTTAATTCAAAGCCTATGGATACCACTTCAGCTGATCCTAGACCCTTACCACATGACTTCTCTCCTGGAGAGGAGCCAGCCTATTGTTTGGAGCAATTCTGTTTCAATGGGAAAGCACTTCAGTCAATAACTCTAACTCCTCTCTGGTATCATAGCCCTTTGCCACCCACATCTAGTGCCTCCAGTCACTGGCCACATCAGTTGTAGGCCCACCCCCACCATCAGGGTGACCCTCCAACAAGCAATTCAAAAACCTTATGTGAACTCTCTCATCCTGACTTAGGGCTCAGGGGTTTTTACACACCTTGTTTCAGGGCTTCACTGTCTCTCGGTGTTTCTTGGCTCCACTGCCCCTCAAGGTGCTTGCCAGTCTTCCCCTTTTGCGTCCCGCAACAATATCAAGTGAAATTATGAACTAAAAGCACTTACAACCACCTCAGGCAGGAATTTTCATCCCTCATAAGTTTCCCCTAGGCTCTATTCCTCAGTTAACTGTTTGCCAGAGTTTTCTCCCTACAGATCCTGGCCCTGGCCCTGCCTCTTTTATTAGGGCTCACCTCTAGAGTCTGCCACACTGGTAGCAGCTATATGTCTTTCCTGGTTTCACCAGAGTTCTCTACCCAGTAGGAACATTCCTCTTCCCTCCTACCCATATTCTACTGCAGCCCAGCCCTCTCTTCAGTTCTAATTCTTTCCTTTATAGTGACCACTCACCCCGGACCCATCTTAAATTAGGCCTGGTCCACCCTCCAGGTGCAAGCAGGGGCCCTATTAAACGCTCCAATACCAGTTAACTCTTTCAGAGCCTGTGTGGAGCAGTTTTCCCTCTAATGTGGGACAGCACAGCCCCACAACTGCTTAATCAGCCCCGCCCAGTCAGGCAGCTCCCTGTGCAGAGCCCTGAGCTCCTGACTGGGTGTGGCTGGTTGAGCAGTTGCAGGGCTGTGCTGCCCCTCAGCTTAGAGGGAACCCTGCTGTGCGGTATACACCTCATCACAAGCTCCCAGTATGAAGCAGAATTCATAAGCTGTACAGACAGAGTCCCCTAAGTGTTATCGCCAGTCCTTATAATTTGCGTCTGTATGTTTACACGGGTTGGAGCAAATTCAGACTGAGCTGAGTGCTTAGACAGTTGATAAATAAGTTTTAGGCCTTCTCTCTTGATAAACTACTGAGTTCTTATTAAACATTACAGTCAGGGGCAGCCAGGCCTTCAGTATGTACAGTCAGAGCCTGACCTGGCATTCAGAATAGTTTTATTATTTACATTTGTGCAAAGTGGGTGTAGACTGCTCCTAAATCAGAATCACTTTTCATGGGTATAAATTACTCTGCCAAGCAGCTGAGGACTCCACAAGGTGCAAAGCAGCAGAAAGTCAGGGTCTAGTTTTTCAAGATGATGGAGCCCTGTGGCTATCTAGACATTTTTTCCACCATATGTGATTCACACATGTCATGATATATTAAATGCTCATCCTGGTGAGGTGATTATGGGGGCAGTTTATCATGAAAACAGCAAAGGCTTTGAGAGTTTGGATGTGCATGTATAGGGTGTTTTGGTTTTTCTTCTTCTAAAGATGAATTGTAAGTTTGCTTGCAGCATCAGAAATGATATCTTGTCTTGACTTTTCTGGTTAAGGGGCATTCTTCTTCTGTTGTTTTGCCCAAAGTCTAAAAATCATGTCTGTGTTTGTCTGCTGATTGCTGTGGAGCATAATATTGTGAATAGCTTGTATTTTTATCTTAGAATTTTCTTTAGCTGTAACAGTATTGGGACTTATCACACATCCGTGACAGATATTGCAACCCTATGCAATATCTTTGGAGACCCTATCGTATTAAGTTTGTGTATCCCTGTAGGCCAAAGGTTGAATGCAGCTTTTCCACAACTCCTCCAGAAACCAAAAATGGTGACGAGTGATTAATGTGAATTCCTTAGGTTGCAAACCTATCCAGAAGCTCAAACTAGGTTTATTAGAGACCAACAGACAAAGGAAAGGCTTTTGGAATAAAAAGGCTGCATTTAAGCTGAGAGTCTTCTTTCTGACCCAAGAAGTAGCCTGTACCTTCTGTTCAAGGCTGTGTGGTAGCCTTTAGCTTTTTGGTGATGCCCTGCTCACTGCCTAGGTTTGCCAGCTTTCGTGACCGGATGGATTGGAAGCCATTGGTGTGAGTAGTGTCTGGTTTGTCTGGTTGGTAAAGATGGCAAACCTAGCAATGCCTCAGGGAGAGACAGCAACATGCAGGTGCTGGCCATTAGACAGCCTAGCTTGCTGGGGGGTATCACAGCGTGTGGCAGCGAGCCGTGCAGCCTTCAAACCCATGGGCCTAAGGGAATGGGACAAGGCTCTCTGCCCAGACACATGTTTGCACGTAACTTAACACCTGACTGGAAACCACTGCAATGGACCAGGGAATGGAGGATACAGATGCAGCTACTTGCAAACTATGGAGACATCATAGCGCTATTCTGATTCCATTCAACAGAGGGCAGGGGTAGCAAATTCTGCAGCCATTCTATACATAAAAATTTCCTTTTTATGCTTTTTCACTGGGTGTGACAATGGGTTTGAAAAGCTTAATACGCTCTATAATGAGCATAAAAAAGGTAATAGGAATAGCGGTTTCTATTAAATGTCAAAGGCAGAGAAATCCAAATAAGGCATATAATGAACCCCAGGATTTCACCCCTGGATTTACAAACATCATTTCTATTGAAAAAAACCACACCCAAAACAGATAATTTTTGTATAAGAAAGCACAGAGGTGAAAAGAGGTCCATCAAAATACTGTAAAACCCCAACTACAATTTAATGAAGTGGGTCCCCCCCCCAAACAAAAGTCCAAGAAAGATGGATTTTTTTTTAAAGAAGATTTTATTAAAATATCATTAGTTAAATAAAAAGAGGCAATAACTTAACTGTGCAGACAATAACTTTATATGCCCGTGTCGAGGACTGATCTTATGTGACACAAAAGGGGGTGGTACAGAGCATATAAAATTCCCATATACACTAGAATCAGGGAGCACACTTGCTAGAGAAGCTGGAGAGTTTGATTCATAACAGAATAAAAATTTCATTTTGATTATAACAGGAAAGGAAGCAAAATAGCAAAGGCATAATTTATATATTCACAGAGTAAGTTCTTCCCTTCAGAGTCTATGCCGATCTTCTCATGTGGCATGTGGTGTCTTTACTGTTAAAAAAAGGAGAGAATATTGAGTTTGCAGTGCTATCTTGCTTTGTGAACACTGGTTTGTGTGAACTATATGAGTATTGGGGTGCCAGACAATGCTGTTTTCTGGTCAGGACACTTGTGCATCTCTCTCTAGTAGTTGAGAAGTAATCCCCGAAACTCACACACAAATCCAGCATACTTTCCTCTCCATACATGTCCATAACCATCATTAGCATGAATGGATGTAACATAGGAACATCAGAATCCAACCCTTCGGGAATCCCAAGTGGTCCCGAGAAAAGAATTTTGTGGGGGAGCAGAATGGGGGGAATGAAATCAACAGATCTTTAACTGGTAGGAAGAATTATTGGTCAGAAATATTGCCTGTTGTTATGTGACCTCTTTCCCAAGTAATCTGCCTTTCTCTGTGTCTCTCTGGTCCCTCTGAACTGTGGGCTTGTGAGCTGGATCCATTACAAAGGAGCCATATTTTTATACATAATGATGATTTATCTTGTGTAATAAAATAATATATAAGACAAACTGCATTGTTGTGCTGTTATTTAACACAAATTTTATTCTCTTAGCTGAGCTAAATAATGTAACACCATTTTCATCAGGAGGGCTGCAGTCTTAGGGGGAGAGCTTCAAAAGCACTTTCCATTGTCCTCTGCTCCCACTGAAGTCAATAAAATGAGTTTTACCCGCTGACTCCATGGGAGCAGAGGCAGGCCAGCAGAGTGCTTCTGAAAATACTGCCCTTGGCAATATATTAGGCAAACTTGATCCAAATTTTACTTAAAGTTCACCTCTGATCTGTTGTGGTAAAATTCAGCTGATCATACACCAGTGGACACAAGTTTTATTCAACTTATAAAAAGAGATTTGCAATGGCATAAATCTGAGAAATGATTCGAACTGTAGAGTCTGGGAACTACATCACACTGATGACCTCGCTAATGTTAACAAATGTGCTCCATCTACTGAAATTAGTTACTGAATCATAACAAGATGGATCTTGTTACATCAGCAAAGCAAGATATGAGGGATGATGATAAAGCTAAAAGACTTCAGATGTGACATTGTTTGTATCTGATTCTCTGTCATTCTTCCTTTGCTTGGACCTACCAGAGGTGTAGGAAGCCTTGAAGCCGGTGGCTGCACCAGTGCCGCCTCTGACAAACTCCACCAGCATGTTTTTGCCAGAAGCTGTTATTGTTGGGGGACTCTTTGTCCCACAAGTCTTGTTCAGTAGAACCTCAGAAGACTGGCTGACCCCATCATATATTTTTACATACTCAGTTTTACAGTCTTTGGAGGTTTGCAGATTAAAGGCATCAAACTGCAAAGAAACCTGAAAGGAAAGGGGGAAACAACCCTTTTAATACTCACCAATCTGATTCATTTTAGACAGGTTCCTTTAGAACAGAGTAAGTTGAAACTGGATATGAACCAGAACTGGAATTAGTTATCTATCATCTCCTCCCATGCCCTGAACTTTCGTGGTTCAGATAAACCAGACAGAGCCCTGAGCAGATAAAACATTTTGTATCCTCATCAGTTTCCCCAAAATGAGCTGCAGATATCCACATCAGTGGATGCGGTACCTGAGGATATCAAGCAGATATCCACACATTTGTGTATCCATATTTGCATCTGTATATGCAAAAGAGCAGTATATATCTGCATCCACATCTACAGATGCAATACCCACGGATATAAAGCAGATATCTGAAGATTTGCAGGGCTCTAAAAACAGGATCTGAATGTGAACTGCCATTCCATTGGTTTTGCAAAACTAAGATCCACCCAATAAAGTTTTTTAAAATCAAAACTACTCCTGTCTTTTCCTATCCCTAGTTTAAGTATGTGACTATGAATGTTATAAATTAGAGAAAGAAAATAGCTATGATGTCAGCTGTATATCCCAAGAAAGGAACTTAATTTGAAATCTGTGCCATGTTCTTATCTGGCAACTGAAGTGTAACAAGCAAAGCTAAATGCATAATCAGACAGACATCAATACAATTATATAGAAAAGCTATCAGATCCCATAATTACCCGTTTGGATGGGATTCGGATGAGACTAAAACAGGTAGCATTGCCTGAGTTCTTTGACTGGTAGCTTTCAGAGCTCAGTGACCCAGATGGGTTATCAAGGATGGTGCTGCAGCGATCTGACAGAAAAAAGCAAAAACAAAGATTATACCAGAATCAGATTTAGAGACTCTTTTACATTCAAGTCAGGTACAGTGTGCTCTGGTTAGAATGAAATGTTCTCCATATTGTTATCTGACAACCTTAATGTTAAAGGCTTTGCATATATGCAATAGTTAAATTCACTCCACTAAATGAAGAGATGCGTAATTCTAATTTGCAGATCATTCATAAATATCTATATTGAAATAACAAGTACATAGCACAAGGGGAAAGCACCAGATTTTTGTAGCTAAAGTCCAGAACCAAACAAAGGGCCATACGTTTACAATTTCTTTTTGCACATGTAAGAAGAATGTGAGAAAATTTAATTTTGCTGAGGGAGTGGCATATGGGCTGAATGGGTTTCCAGTAGTGATGGGGAAAGTCAACAGAGCATCTTCTTGTCTGGAGGATATTTTCTATTCATCCCGTTTCCCCCGAGACTTAGAATTTAGTTTTGTATTTCGCATGGGAAGGATTTTGCCTTCTCTGGTAGTTAAAATTAAAGAGTTAAATATTTATTATTTTTAAATGTTAATTATAATATAAGTGTTTAAAAATCTGTAGGTTTTGGATAGATAAGCTATCACTAAACTGTTTAAGATTGGAGAGGCTAAGCACTGGTTTTGGTCTTTTCAACTCTGAAATCACCTATGTCTGCAGTCAGAGACTAGTGTGATAACAGATGCTTTGAAGTTCTTATAGTTGCTTTTTGAGTTCTACAGAAGTCAAATGACTGAAAGGAAGCACACAATGGAAAGACTACATGGGCCAAATTCAGAGCACTTCCATGGAACTACACGCACTTACACCGGGGATGAATTGGTCCAACAGAGTTGGAAACAAATCATATACTGTGTAGTCAAGCTGTGTCCCAGTCTTCATCTTTGGTTTGCAGGTTCAGTCTCTGAATACCTGCCATGTGTTCTCACTGCACACAACAACCCATTGAGCATAGCAGTTTCAGGATGTTCCAAATGCAGCATCTCTCTGCAGGGCTACCCTAGTACCTCTGTGAGGGCTCTGAACAGTAGATGAGTGGATGGATATGATGCACTTACTGCAGTTATAGAGCTTGTTGATTTTGGCCACATCCAGGTTACTCAGTCCATATCTCTGCCCGACAGGTACAGAGGCATCAGGAATTGGCACAATTGTTGCTTTCCCAGGGGTGTTAGAAAAAGCATTTCTGCAGGAACAAGAAGAATCATGTTATCTATATCTAAAGACTTTTTACAGTATTCAGCTGTATAATCCATATGCTTTACACCAAGAATAATATATGCATTAATTACTCCCACCCCATATTACAGCTGTATAATTCTTGTGACCAACCATTTTATCTAGAAAAGTAATGAATACTGAGTACATGGTACATTCATCCCTACGTAGAGGACCAGCACCAGTCTGGCCAAGGCACCACTTAACACGTACTTTGGCTTTATGGTTATAATGGGCCAAATTCATGGAATTACCATAATGGTGAATTTGGCCCAATAATCATACTTTTAAGTACGCTTTAGCTCAAGTGATATATAGGTTCTGTTGAAGGAAAATAGTTTCTGCTGTTTATGGGGATGGGTGTGGGTGTAGGGGGAGGGATCATTATGACGTTTCTCTTATTCTTAAAGCTAATTTTTACAAAAATCTAAATCTGAGGCCAAATTTTAGCTGACAGTCGGCTATATGACCACCTGAAGAAATTATGTGTCCCTTTAAGGCCACCAGATTGGACTCTGAGAACCCCAGTACTACTGGGGACTTAACACAGAGACCAATTCAAGGTTAAGGTCCTGATTTTTAAAGCCTTGTATAAGACTGGTCCTAGATATCTTGGAAGCTGCACCTTCCCCCATGATTATGATCTCCCGCAGGATCTGTGTTCCATGGGAGCTCCAAAACTAAAAGGAATGATGAAGAATCATGACCATGGAAGAAAGAAGCTTCACAGTAGCCACTCTTAAAACTATGGACCTCATGGCCACATAACATTAGAATGACCACTGACCCCATTATGTTGTGAGCTAAATGTAAAACTTAACTGTTTGTTCAAGCTTTCCATTGTTCTTGGCATTCACAAAAACAAAAGAATTCCCAAAAGCCAAACCAACCCCCACTCACCATGACAAAGCCCTCTTTGTCTACCTTTTTTGTCAGGGGAGGGGAGCAGAGAGAGAGCTGTTGTCATATTTAACTTGGTGGTTTTCACATACTGTGGGGATGAGGTCCACATGAGTACCAACAGAAATTGTCCAGAACACATGATGTTAGAATGCAGAGAAGTAGTATGTAGTACTGTTAATAACAGAATATTAGCCCCTGGCCTATTTGTCTGCTTGGATGCATTTCCACAACACACTATGTTTGCCAGTAGATAATAAATGTACCTATCTATGATTGAGGCCTAGTAATCAATGTCCTCAGTAGTGACAAGTGAGACATTCTGCTCTTAAGTGACTGCCTTGAAGACTTTCAGAAACAAGATCAAACAACAGTGCTGTCAAAAGTATCTTTTGTATAAACTTGATCTGGATGTCATGTGAGGAGAATAAATACAGACCAATCCTTACCTCCCTGTCAAAGAACTTTACTCAGGAGATACAGGGATAATGAACTTATCTTGCAAAAAGGGTCTATTTGAACTGAATCACAATCAATCATATTTTCATCAGGAAAAATTTAAAGTTGATAATTATAAAGGATAATTGTGTCTCCTAAGTTTCACGAAGAGATTTTGTCTCTATTCACCTTCAGGAACAGAAATCCCACATTCCAACTTACGTGCCATAGTGCATCACTGAGGAATAGTCATACTGAAGGCCCAGGTTGTTGGAGTTCTCGACTTTCTTAAAGTTGCCTACATTACCTGTAATATACAATATCATCCTTAGATATATCAATTCCCCACTCCACCCCCGCTTTCAAGGAACAAAGACCAGATAGGAACAATAAGACATTAATTAATCCAGCCTCTGCACTAAAAAAGAGTTCCAGTGCACCTACCTGAACTAATGTACTCCCACATGATCTTTATATAATTGTCTCTGTCACTTCGAGCCTGTTCATGTAGAAAGCCCAGTGCATGGTTCAGCTCATGCTGAATTATCCCTTTCCACATACAGCCTTGCTTCATCACAGACACAATCTGGCCACCTCCAATCTTTCCATAGTGGGACCAGCAGCTGAGAAGAAAAGTAAACACCAAAAGAGAGGAAGAACCATATAAAGTTCGCTTTCAAATAGCTGTGGGAACTGTACAGAGAATTTCAAAATACAGTTTATTAAAGGAGTGAATGGCCAATCTCTTCTATCTGTTGTGATATCAGGGGCACATATGAAGGTGAAATTCAACCCCGTGCTGACAGCCAATGCAAGACCTAAACAACACTTAAGTTCCACATAAATCCTTAAGAGTGGTGCAGAGGCCTCTGTGTGCAGGGTGTTGTCCGCCTGCACAGGGTGAACTACACCCACTGCTCCTTAGAAACATGAATTTTCTAAAACTACTGTAAAGTTTATCTTGGGGTTGCTTTTAGGGAATGAGCAGACTTGAAGGCATTTTGAATTGCAGGGATATTGGACAATTCTCCCTAGGCTGGATTTTTGGCCTTGACAGCCTACTATGCCCCCAACTTAGAGGGCTAATTCTTCCCTGCTATATTAAAATTGATACTTCCTGATGCAAATTAAGAATCATATTGTGTTCAAGTGTGTGCTATAATGCCCAGGCACAGTAGCATGCATTGGGATTGCAATTTCTACCTTCATGCTGCTTTCCTGGGTTTGAGAGTTAAGTCTGCATTTGGTTAGTTCATGATGTTGCTTCTTGTTGCATAACACTGAGCATTATACTTTGTATGCTCAAATGGCATGGAGTTTCTCAAATAAATCCAGTTCACTTTCCTCACTACATCCTCTCAAGATTTAAGAAGCAAAGATATGAAAGGTGGGATAGAAAAATATTTTTAATAAGAAAGAGTGCCAGAGGGACTTACCCTTTCCCTGACTTAATATTTAGATAGTCCAGTTCTGTGGTGCGATTCACAAAATCAATACAAGTTAGAGTTTCAAACTCTGCCATGGCTTCACTAAACCTCTGCATTTGTGCCTCGTCTGGAGAAGAAAGTGTTAAATTACTTGTTGCACAAAAACAATTATTTGAAGCATAACAGTCAATGTATGATCAAAATGAGGCTTATGAGGAATTTAAGTGGCAAGTCAATCTCATGCAGAATTTCACCCTAACAGTTTTTATGGTGACAAGTCTCAGAGGGGTAGCCATGTTAGCCTGTATCTGTAAAAACAACAAAGAGTCCTGTGTGGTTAAAGACTAACTGATTTATTTGGGCATAAGCTGTCATAGGTCAAAATCACTTTGTCCGATGCACGAATGACAAAGTGGTTTTGACCCATGAAAGCTTATACCCAAATAAATCTGTTAGGGTACGTCTAAACTTGCTCCCTAGTTCGAACTAGAGATGCAAATGTAGGCGACCGAAATTGCTAACGAAGTGGGGATTTAAATATTGAAATTGCTAAAATACCAAAATTTCTTATGAAGCAGGGATTTCATTTTTTGAGGAGTAATATTAGTTCGAACCAAGGGGTTTGGTTCGAACTAACGCGTCCCGGCACTCACTTTCACTTTCGAAACAGCTGTTGAGTGGAGTAACGCGCCGGCAAGATCATGCTAATGAAGCGCAGGATATTTAAATCCTCGCTTCATTAGCAATTTTGGTCGCCTACATTTCCATCCCTAGTTTGAACTAGGGAGCAAGTGTAGATGTATCCTTAGTCATTAAGGTGCCATAAGACTCCTTGTTGTTTCAATGGCATAGTGCAAGGCCCTTCTCTTAGGCTACGTCTAGACTGCAAGCCTCTTTCGAAAGAGGCTTTTTCGAAAAATATTTTCAAAAAAGAGCGTCTAGACTAAAAACAGTACTTTCGAAAAAGCAAGCCGCTTTTTCAAAAGAGAGCACCCAGGCAGTCTGGATGCTCTCTTTCAAAAAAGCACAGTTTGCATTACATAGCACCTTTTTTCAAAAGAGCATTTTCGAAAAAAGGTGTTCTTCCTCGTAAAACAAGGTTTTCCGCGGTCGAAAAAACTGCCGCGTTCTTTCGATTTACTTTCGAAAGAATGCATCAGCAGTGTAGACGCAGGGAACGTTTTTTCGAAAAAAGGCCACTTTTTCGAAAAAACCCTATAGTCTAGACACACCCTTCCAGTTGTTCTAATGGTTTGGACAGTAGGCTAGTTTCTGAGTTTCTCATCTTAGATTATAGGGATGATGGTTGATTATTATGGGCAATTCTTTTGCTACTCATGATTAAAATAATTAATGCATCCACAAGGTGATGCAAGAGACACATCCCTTACAAAGTGTATATAATATATCTCATCACTGTCTGCACGAGAATAGTCAGCAGGATGGGTGCAATTGCCTTGAGACAATTGCTCCCTTTTCCCACTTATCTCACTGTAGTGTGTAACTTGTCTCTGTATGTGTGTCATAAGTGAATTAGTGGCATGTGTTGCATCAAATATTTACACTGTCCCCATGACTAAGTTTGCATTTGAAATGTAATTAAAATTTCAATGACAATTAATTTAAAAAACATAGACATGCAAATCACCATAGTCGGGGGAGAAGACATAGGGGACACGGACAATTCCATCACTGGACTGGGTCCAAAAACATGGGCGATCCGAACAGCCAATAGCACTTCGGCTCCTTGTCATAACTATGTCACCTTCGCGCAAGTGCTCGGTTCTGTCTGTACAGAGAGAAGGAGGAATGGAATATGGAAAGATGAGAGGGTTGTTTGGACTGGTTGTTTGGGAAGTTCTGGCTCAGTTAGGGTTTTGGTAGGGAGGGGTGATAAGAATTGTCAGAGAGAGAGAGAGGTTTATGCTACCTTAAAAATATCAACATTTCAATATTCAAAATTCAAAACAGAACAAAAAAGGGAGTAGGAATGGAAGATTCAGGAACGGACAGAGTGAAGAGGGTGTGAAAAGAAATGTATGAGAGACACAGAGACAATTTTTATGTGCTGGAATAAAGTCATTTCAAAAGACTGCTGGAAGGGGAAAAGGGGGAGAAACAGAGAATATAGGGAAAAGAAAACTAACACAGTAAATTCAAAAGCACCCAGAAGATTCAAAAAAGAAGTTGGAATGGAGACATAGTGGGTCTGATCAGCCACCAAATATCCCATCTATGAGCACATATTCTGAGGTTTTATGATGGCTGAAGACCCATGGCTACTCACAAGATGTTGGCATTCAAGACAAATTAACCAATGATTTAAATATTCAATGATCTTTTTCTAAATCCAAGAAGTACAAAGACATCCAAAATTACATCTAAAGCCATTAACCTGCCTGCACAGTTCAGATTTCTCCAAAATACTTAGAACCTTCAACATCAGACATGCCAGGCACAACTGGACAGATTGACATCCTTTGCAGATTTAAAGACTGCTAAGCAAAAAGAACATGCCTCATCTATAAGTTTGTCTAGAGCTCTTTGTGTTCATAAGATCAGAGAAATATTTGCTATTTGCAAGTGCTGTAAAAGGCAGCAGAAAAAAAAAACACGGAAAAGAACCGTGATACTTATACAGCTTTGAAGTCATTACTTGCGTTAGCTTTCAAAATTCGGTTAAAAACATCTTCTTGTGTGTCCGTCACTGTAGCCAGCTCCGCTTCTGCACAGAAATGCAAAGATGTCAGTTTGCCTTTCCCAAAGCATATGTAAGTCCTGATCTTCAGACTGGAGTTACTACATTGATTTCATTCAATATATTTCTGATTTACACCAGTGTGTGTGAAATCAAAATCAGGTCCAAAAGAAAATTATGAAATGGCATGGCATAAAGCCATTTATTTATTCTGCTCAGAAGTACACAATCTTGTGACCCCCCCAAAAGAACGATGATTACTTATTAGTTAGCACAGTCTCATAAATTAGTCTATTGTTTTGTGGTTTTTTATCACCACCCCTCAAGGAGCAGATTTTTGGTTCCACTGAATCCAGATTTCATAATTCAGGCCAAATGAATAGACATGAACGGATGTTACACAAACATAAGGAGAACAGAATAGACCTTTCTCTCTCTCCTCTTAATGAATAGTTAAAAGCCGCAACAAAAATTGCTTTTACAGGAAACAAATTCCAAAGAGCCTTTGGATCAGATTCTCCACTCTTTTACTCTAGTTTGAAATCAAATTTATCTGTATCAAACATCAGTCAGTTCTGATCCATTGAACCTGAAACTTCAGTGCAACCTGAAATTCTTCAGTGGCAGCAAATTTTAGAGATGGCTCTAACTGATTCAGCAACATATGAAAAATTACTAAATGTTGGGGACTCTATTAGTCAATCCAGGGCCTAATTCATTTAGGTGCTTTTAAAATTTCCAATAGGCACCACTTTGCATCTTTAGACACCAAAACACATTTGTAATTTAGCCCTTGATCTTGAACTCCTTGCCAAGGTCCAGACTGCTTACTCCAGTTCTATCATAGATGGAGTTCTGGCAGAGCAGGTCTGGGACATTCAAAGGGTGCAGTCCCGGTTTTGCCCCTCCCCCGCCAAGGTTTTTTTTACTACTTGTCTCCCTTGCAGAGCGAGCTGCTATGCTTCTACTGCCTCTCATGCCCTATATGCCTGCTGAGATGGGGAACATGATATGAACAGTTAGGATAAAAGGAAGAGTGGTCAAGATTTTACCCTAATATGTATCTGTTTTATCAATGTCTGTTGTTTAAATGTGGCAAACATACATTTGAAGCTTGGACATCTAAAGAAGGTGACCACATTAATTATTTGTGCACCCGAGCTGGCATTTCAATGCCAATATTAGGTGCCTACATGCTGACCGGAGTATCTGAATGAAAGAGTTCAAAGCCCTGTTTAGATATCCAGGCCTGAAAACCAGAATACAAAGGACACAGCTTTTACATGGAATTAGTGGGTAACTTTTTTTTAAGGCTTGTTGAGTTTGGGATGCACAGATGGAAAACAAGGTCTTATTTTGTATTGTTGCATTTTTTAAATTGTTTACATTGGCTGGCTTGTAAAATCCTAGTAAAGCCAAACCTTTCATTTTCTGTCTACACTATGGATTTGTAGTCTGTAGAAGGAAACAATGGTGTTAAATTTTCCTGAAGTCTTATTCAGAGCTCTGGAGAATGGGGAGTATGAGATAATAGAGTATGTAGTTTCATATCAGTTGCAAGTTGCTGCATTTCTTTCCTTGGGATAAGAGTTCTCTGGGTGATTTTGAGGATCCCAGCAAGCCTTCTTTAAAATGCTATAAGCATCAATTACAAACAAAGCACTAGCGTATATTGTGCTTTCAAGGCTGCTGCACCACAGTTTCAGAGTACAACACGAGCAGGCTCATAAGGGTAGCCAGGTCCACTGGCCTGTGTGAAAAAGCAAGAGGCTTGGCCAGTCACCTCCTGGCTCACTATGGGGGGTTCAGGACAAGTATTAGGGAAGAACAAAGAACATAATATGTCCAGGTCCTTGCACACCTGCATAAGACCAGGTACTCTCAAGCCTAACCTGTCCATAGCATATTAACATTGCGTGTCAGGAAATATACCTACCATATGGCACTCCAGGAAACAAGCAAAGATAGAGACAATGCAGAGCAGTGCTCCAGATCTCATAATAAAATGCTTGTGATTTACAGTCAGAGTAAACTATGAGAGGACTGGAAGTTATTGGGTTCATGTTTTTACATCATTTACCTTGAGTGGATTGTAAGATGTCACTAGAAGGGGTCATGTCACTTGTCGTAGGATAAGCAGTAAAATCTACAAGAGGAAATATGGATGTTAAAGCCTTAGCAAGGTAAACTACCCAGTCCTTGTAACTTTACCCCTGAGCTAAAGCCATGCCAAGAGGTGCACCCCTTATGTGCTTGTCTGTTTTTATGCTCTCTGCATCATAATATCTGCGCACCTTTTGGGGGAGGCATGTGGTGCACTACCAGGGAAAAGCACAAGGCCTTATTAGTGCTAGTTTGGTTGTTCAATGGGAAACTTCATCCCTCTCAGAGATGCTCTCCTCTGGGGTTATTAGTACAGCTGGCTTGACCACAAACTCCCAAGGGTTGTCAGCCAGATGATGCTTACCCCCTGCATGTGTGTACGGAGTGAAAGAAAAGATTCCTTGCACCCACTTTCTCATTTCCAACATGCAATCATTTGATCTGAAAGTATTAGGGTGTCTGCAGGTAGAAGTCCCAGCGTGCATCTGCTACATCATGCCTGGTTGCATGGGCTTTGGGTATCAGCAAGGATGGCAATGAACAATGCAGTTCAAAGTTTCTTTAGCAACACCATAAATACCAGATTTCACAGAAGAGACAAAAATTGAAATAAAGATAAATTACAACTTCCGTGCTTTGCAAAATTCCATTGCCCCATAATATTTCCATTAAGGACCCTAAATAGCTGTGAGCTCCAATGGTTCACTATTCAATGGAGTGTGTCCCTGAGTTGCCTCCAAATTTACTCATTGAAATTTTACTAATCTGGGAGTGTGCCTTTGTTCTCACATTCTGAGACAGGGAACAAAGGAGGAACTAGTCAGTTTTCATTAGCCATACCATAGTTCTGAATATCTCACACAAAATTCCTTTTCACACTTCTTCCTTTGCGGTAACACACAACAGTCTTTGCAATGTCTTATTGCATGGAAGTTCTATTTCAAGTTCTAACTATTTCCATGGCTCTTTTCAAGGAGCTTTTCAATAGGTTCCCTCTATTTCTTCTGATGAAACAAATAAGATGGCCCAGATGAGGCTTTATGGTTGCTTGTTTTATATATTTGTGGTTAAGGCCTAGCGCTTGTGAGACCTGGGTTCAACTCCCTTCTGTGCCACATCCTTCCTGTGTGACCTTGGGCAAGATCCTTAGCTTCTCTGTGACATTTCCCAAATTTGTAAAAATGGGGATACTGGCAGTTCCCAACCTCACAGAGCTTCTGTGAGAATGAATACATTTTAAAAAAGATTGTGAAGCCCTCTGAAATCTGCTAATAAAAAGTTCTCTCTCTCTCTTTACATACACATATACAAACTATACAACATTATCCATTTGCAACTGCCTTTACTCTATCCCTACAGAAAGCTTTGCCTTCCTCTGCTCTCCCCAGGACTTTAGCATTTCGCTATGGCCTCTCTATCTCCCAACTCTATAGCCATCTGTGCGTACAGTTGTGACTATCTGACTTCAGCCCTAAACAATCACATGCACATACATACATATGTACATACCATCTTCAAATAACTCTTCTGGCTCCCATCCATTCTTGGATCTAGCACAAAATTGCTCTCTTTGTATATAAAATCTTGGACTTTTTGTAGCTGTCACCATCTCTCAATTTCTCTTCCACTCTCTATACATACAGCACTGACCTTCTCTCCTAAAAAAGTCCCTCATCTTTACCACAGCGGGTCCATGTGCATTCTTCAGTGCTATTCCTGCCATCTGACCAGTGCTGCTGAATGTCCTTGCCTTTATGACTCCATCTCTTTTCACATTTCAACTGAAAACATCCTTACTCCTTTGTCTGCACGTCTTAATTTCTCATTCCTTCGACTGTTATTTATTATTTAACCCAGTAAAGTGTTCTTTAAAATATAAAGTTGTATTGGTCTTTGACAGTTCATTTGTGCCTTTATGAAATAGATGGGAAATTGAGCAGAAAGCCAAAATCTCACTGAAAACCAGATAAGTGTAATTTAGTGGCATATCTATTCATGGATAAATAACTTACCAAGACTAGGAGCCTCAGATATCGTAAATGAATATAACTCTATTGACTTTGCTGGGGCTACACCAAATTACTCCATCTGAAGATCTGGTTATGATATTTTTGTTTTATACAGTCTTATTTTAGTAATTTCTTTACATTTTTATATTTAAATTATTGTATAAATTGTACTTACTTGCATCTTCATATCCATCATACTCCTGCAAAACCAATATACTTAAGTTTTCATTTTTGAATGTTAACTCAAAAAATCAAATCCAACAACAACAAAGTAAGAGAAATGGAAGAGGCAATCTCAGGCACTGATGTAAAATAACATTATAAACTAATATATTTCTTTTAGAAACATAGCTGGGAAATATTAAAAGGAGAGCTTATCCATCAGTCAAAGAAGCAGAGATCAGATACAGTAAACAGAAGGGTTGCGTGGAATTACTCTCACCTGAATAGGGAAGCCTAGAGCTGAATAAAGAAGAGGTGCAATAAAGAGTAGGAGCATCTTCAGGTCCATTCTCAAGTTCTGACAGCTTTTCTCTGACTCTCGCTATCTGTCGCAGATCGGGAGCACTGCTGCTAGATATACGAGCAGAGCCTGCTCTGCCAGGGCTACAAAACTAGCCAGCCAATGAGAAACTCAGAAGATAGCAAACAAACAATTTTTTTGTGAAGTCAACTCACCCCTAATCAAGTTCCAACGCGGTTCTATTGGCTGCCGGTTACAGCTATCACTGTCTCTCACTTCCTGTGTGCCTCCAGACCTTCATTCATGCGATTCCCAATGCTTGGAGCAGACCTCTGCCAGTGCCATGTGCCTTCTCTCTCCTTGCATCAAATCCTTCCTCAAAACTTCTCTCTTTCTCTGAAGCTTCCTATGCTCAGGCCACCAGTGATGTCTCTGCACCTGAACAGCTGTCCCATGCAGTGTACTTCTTGGAGTTCAGATGGTAAGTTGTTAGGGGTAGAGAGTCTGTCTTCCTTTGTGTGCCGTGAAACATCAGGTGCTGTCATGGTGCTCCCTATACAGTCATTTTAGTGCATGTAACAATCACTGCTCAGTGGTGACATGTCCATATCTCCTCCTTTCCCACCTATTTAACCTACCAAACCAATCTCTTATCTCCCCTGCGTAATGATCTATGAACAGAATCTTTTGTGTCTTACCATCTCAGGGTTTTCTGTCTTTTCTGGATCTCCAAAACTTCTTGCTTGCCACTCTTTTTTGCTAGCTTTCCAGCTGTTACATTCTGCTGGAGGCTTTGTCAGGGAACAGACAGCAGGAGCACCACTTTCTCTATGCATTGTTCCCAGTGCAATTAGCCAGGGCAATAGCCTGATGGATCTCACTGTTGGCTGGTGTAAGAAAATGGACACAGGAGGACTGGAGAGCAGAGACAGCAAGAGTTGCTGGTGATGGAGGATGAAACACATCTGTGGCCAGAAAGAAACTCCTCAGCAAGAGAACTGTAACCTGTCCACCTAACCAAGCATTGCCCAGTGACAGAGCTGCTGCAGAGCTGTGCTCTCTATGTTCTATGCCTGTTTTGTGCTTGCAAGTATCCATTTTCCAAGCATATGACCATCGCCATAGATAAGGAAAACAAAAATATATCAAAAGAGACAAAACAGAGAGAGGAACAACATACTTTCTCTTTAGATTGTGACAAATGGACAACCTCAGGGTCAATTTAAAACCCCAAACACAGCAACTTACATTTTCCTTCATGTCTTATCATGTCAGGGGATCTGAAAGTGCTTTACAATAATCTTGACATTAGAAGCAATTCCATTCTAGTGAGCTGGATTGCTTGGGGGAGCAGTAATGGTGTGTACAGATTTTTACCTGCAGGTTGCTAGCTCAAACCCAGACCAGTGCACCGTGGCAGTGAAATGCTACATGAAAAGAGGTGACAGGTCTCAGTCTAGTGCTTAATGGACAAAAATCCTCCCCATGACAGAGACTGTGGATTGAAAGAGCCATCGGCACTAAACCCCACCACCTTAGTCCTAGAGGGGGCAGTGTAGGGGAAGCTAACTGCTTCTGCCCATGCTGTTGTATAGAGGTCAGTACACTGAAGGGTATGTCTACACTACAGGACAAAGTCGATTTAAGATACGCAATTTTAGGTACGTTAATTACGTAGCTGAAGTCAAAGTAGCTTAACTCAGCTTTTGGCGCTGTCTACACTGCAGGTAATTGAAGGAAGAACACTTTTCTTTTGACTTCCCTTACTCCTTGTGAAAGCAGGGTTACCGGCATCAACCGGAGTGCTCCCTCACTTTGAATTAACTGTCTTAAGTGGACTGCTAATTCGAACCCTGGAAGATCGATAGTGGCAGCTTCAATCTTCCTCCGTAGTGTAAATGCACCCTGAGTGTAATGAACACTATGAGATCACTGGTTAATCTACATCCCCTCCAGGATTTTTTTTAGCAAGAATGATATATCAGACACTGGATAACAAATTGAATAGGTCCAATGACACATTGTAAAGAACAGGCAACAAATTAGGCATCTTTCAGTATGATAGTCCCTACTTCAAAGTGTAAAGGCAAATTACCAGTGTGCATGAGACTGGAGGAGAATTCACTGCAGCTTGGCTGGAGAATGACATCTGAGAAGCTTTATTAAAATCTGAGACTCACAGAAGTTAGAGCTAGCAAAGACCTATTAGATCTTTCAGCCTACTTCTCAGAGTCAGTTTACTCTTGTGACCTTCAGCACATTTTCTAGTGTTTGATGCCAGCCTTGTTTTAAATGTCCCAAGCATTGGGGATTCCACCCTGTATAAGCAGGGAAACTATTCTACAAATGGACACATGCCATTATCAGGGAGTTTGCTCTGATGTTCTGCTTCCATTTTCCATTTCTTAGTTTCAGCCCACTAATTCCAGCTCCTGTACAGTCCCAAGTATCATGCTGAATGACCTCTCTCTCAGATACTGCTCAGTCCTCCGTCCCCTCCCTCTCATCTCTGAGCCAGCCTAGACATACTCTGGTGGTCTCACCACAATTCACTTCCTCCTGACTCTTGGCTCATTTTGTTGCTGTTGTCAGAACGACTTCCAAAGTCTCAGTATCTTTGTGGTGGTGAAATGCCCAGAAAGGAATTCAGAGAGATAAATTAATCCAAGGTCTATCTTGGCTCTTGCCCGTAATGACCATATCTGAGGGCCCACAGCAGCTTCTGAGAGGCTCACAGGTAGCCAACACAAGATGTTAAGTCTTGTATAGTCTTGGATGTCAAGGCACAATGTTAGCACATGTTAGCTGATACGGTCTGCCTAGTACATTGAAAGGGCTATGCAGACAAGGCAGCATTTATTAGGAGTGCTAGACTGATCCAGTCACATAGATCACCTTGGGGTGTAGCATGCGAGGTGGAGAAGCAACCATTGCTAATGGACTGATAATTTCAGCTGCGATTGTACCAAAGCTATACAGAGCGGGATTGGTATTCCCCTCCCTGCTCAGAGACATGAAGACTCTAATTATGCAGTTCCCAAATTGTACTGGCCTTTTCACAGCCATCTTGTATTGCCAACTTAACATTGACTTGCTGCCTACCCTACCCCTGAGTTCCCATCAGCAGTTCCTGCTCCTTGTGCTTTCTCCCGCTGAGGCTGGTGAGTTTAGCTTGCTTTTTCTCAGGTGGAGTAGCTTCATTTCCCCAGATCGAGTCTTATTTTATTTCCTGCCCATGTTATCAATCTTTTTGAGATCTCCTTGGATTCTCTTCTCCTCCTCTGTGGTGTTCACAGATGTTCCCTGTTTTGAATAGTCTTTATAAAGTATTGATTTGCATGCCCATAGCATTAATGACCAGCCATCACCCTGATCTCTAGCTCCAGTGGGACACCTCCCAATACTTTGCACCTGGCCTTTATTGCAATCTTTCATTTACAGTGTCTTAGCCTGCTTTCCACCCGATGACAGCAGTAGAAAACTAAATCATGTAAAATGGTGCTAAGGAAAGCTGAGCGGGAAATGGTTTTCCTCTCGTGAAACATTGTTTAAAATGTCCTGTTCTGCACTGGACAAAACCAAGGCTATAGAAAAGTTTTTACAAAAACCAGAGAGACCCCCCCCCCCAAATGGTTAGGGCATTCGGCTGGGTTTTCCACATCCGCCATGAGTGCCTGAGCTACCAGGCCATTGGCAATTGTGTGATGGGGCTCTCCCAGTCTTGCCTCTTGGAGCTGTTTCGCTGTTTACATAATCCACTATTCATTGGGCCAGAGAGAGTGAGTTAATAGCCCAGAGGTTAGGGCATTGACCCAGCATGCTGGAGAGGAAGGTTTCCATGCCTGCTTTGCTTGGTTCAGAGCAGGGATCTGAACCTGGGTCTTCTGTATCCACTGGACTATTTTGGGGTCTCTCACCTTTTGATCAGAACTTTATCCGGGACTCAAGACACATTCCCAATGACATTGTCATTGAAACCAACCTTCTCCAGTGAAAAGTTTCCATTTTACCAACACACAACAGAACATTTGGTGAAAAATTCCCCAAGCCAGCTGTAATGCCAAGTCCTGCCAAGGAGACATGATGAGGTAATTAACTTCTAATTCTCTTGATCTTTTTCCTGAATGAAAGGCCAGATTCCTCACCGATATCAGGAGAAGTCATCTGACGTGTCTGCAACCCTTAGGCAAAATACACCGATCAGAGATTTTCAACATTGTATTTGGCCCTCGGGACAATGCTGAGCTTAGCTGTCTGCAAAGGAATCCATGTGACAGGCTAAACCGAGAGTGGTAGAGCAAGTGCCTGCGGTTGTGTTTGGTTTCCTGCCCTCCTAATGGAGACCTGTCATCATGTCACATTACTAGTGCTACCACATGTATAATAACAGGGAGATCTCTCATCTGCACCTCCCTGCTGACATTTCATTCAGTGCCATCCAGGTCCCCTGCATGTTCACCTTTTCTTGGAATATGGGTTACTCCATTCTGGCTGGTGTTTTCTGAGGGCACTTTGATTGTACCAAAGATACTAAGAATACTGACAGTTCTTTTTATTTATTTTTTTCAGTATGGGAGCTGAAAGATGGGTGCATGGTTGTTCTTTGGGGCATCAGCATCAGAGTTGGTTGCATGTGTCCTCACTTAACTCCACTTGTTATTGGCATTAGTATACAAAGACATCATAGCTTAGGCCCTGGGCATGCGAATGAAAGTTGGATTTGAGGCCCAGCTCTGGTAAGGCCTGTGCTGGGGGAGTGCTTTCATGACTGAAGAACTCTGGTCCCTTAGCATGGAGGGGACTGTCTAGGTGAACTCTTGAGGTCCCTTCCAGCAATATAGTTCTATGATATCTTTGAAGCAGAACTGAACATGGTACTGCTACCGTGTTAGGGTATGTCTGCACTGCATTCCTCTTTCAAGAGAGGAATGCAAATGCAGCTGAGCGAAATTGCAAATGAAACGTGGATTTGAATTTCCTGTGCTTTATTTGCATAATCGCATCCAGCCTCTATTTCGAAATACCCTATTTTGAGATAAAAAACGCCATGTAGACACGGTTATTTTGAAAGAAACCCCTTCTTTCGAAATAACTGTTAAACCTCATTTTTTAAGGAGCAAGGGTTATTTCGAAAGAAGGGGTTTCTTTCAAAATAACCGCGTCTACACGGCGTTTTTTATCTCAAAATAGGGTATTTTTAAATAGCAGCCGGATGCGATTATGCAAATGAAACATGGGAAATTCAAATCCACGCTTCATTTGCAATTTCGCTCAGCTGCATTTGCATTCCTCTCTTGAAAGAGGAATGCAGTGTAGACATACCCATAGATAGTTAAGCTGAAGATGCTAAGGCAGGCAAGTATACTTAGATCATCCCTTGCAGATAACACATCCTCCATTGATAACCTATGAGGCTGTATCTACACAGCAGCATTATCTCAGAATTACGTCAGTTATCTGACGTAGCATCTACAGAGCAAGTTATCTAGCGTGCATCTACAGAGCAAGCCCGTTATTTCAAAATAATTTCAAAATAACGGCCTTCCTCCTCTGACTCCTGTAACCCTCATTGTATGGGAAGTAAGGGAAGTTGGGGGAAGAGTGCTCTGTTTTGAAATAACTGCTGTGTAGACAGCACCAAAAGTTGAAATAGCTATTTCGACTTAAGCTATGCAATTAGAGTAGCTCAAGCTGTGTAGCTTATTTCAAGTTTAGCCTTGCTGTGTAGACGTGCCCTTAGAGTCCTCAACTATCCTTAGGGGTAGAAAGATTTTCCTAATATTTAACCTAAATTTCCCTTGCTGTAACCTAAGCCAATTACTTACTGACCTATCCTAACTAAACATAAAGAATAATGGGTAACTGTCCTCTTCATAATAAATTTTACATATTGGAAGACTGGTTTCAAATTCCCTTTCAATCTTTTTAATCCTATAATTGCCCAATTCTTTCAACCTTTCTTCATGGGCAGGGTTTTCTAAACCTGCCACCGTTTTGTTTTTGCTGCTCTCTGAACTCTCTCCCATTTGTCCACATCTTTCTTTAAAGTATGGGGCCCCAAACTGGACACACGCTGAGGCCTCATTAATGCTGAATAGAGTTAAACAATTACTTTCCTTGTCTTGCATAGGATCCTCTTGCCACCTCTTCACACCCGAATAACATTTGCCTCTTTCTCACGTGTACTCTGCATTCAGTCATTTATGTCATTAATGAAAATCTTGTTTAGGGCCAGATCCAGTACAGACTCTAGTGGGACCCCCACA
Organism: Pelochelys cantorii; assembly: GCA_032595735.1. Lineage (NCBI taxonomy): Eukaryota > Metazoa > Chordata > Testudines > Trionychidae > Pelochelys > Pelochelys cantorii. The sequence goes on along the minus strand of CM064329.1, from coordinate 56,240,971 downwards.
TGCTATGGCCTTCCACTCTGACAATGAACCATTGATAATTACTCTTAAGTACTGTTTTTCAACAAGTTGTGTACCCATTTTGCAGTAATTTCATGTCATGTTTGCTTATGTCAGTGTTATGTGGGACTGAGCTAAAAGCTTTGTTAAAGTTAAGATATATCATGTCTACTGATTCCCCCATCTGCTAGGCTGTTTATCCTGTCAAAGAAGAAATAACATTGATTTGGCATGTTTTGTTCTTGACAAATCCATGTTGGCTATTACTTATCCCTTTATTATCCTCTAGCTGCTTGCAAATTGATTGTTTAATAATTTGTTTCTGTATCTTTCCAGGTATTGTAGTTAGGTGGACTAGTCTATTATACCCTGGCTCATCCTTATTTCCTTTTTTTAAAAGATCAATATTGTGTTTGCCCTTCTCCAGTCCTCTGGGACCTCACTCATCATCCATGAGTTCTAGGATAAAATCAAGAATGGTTCCAAGATTGCTTCTGTTATTCCCTTGAGTATTCTAGGAGGAATTTCATCAAGTCCTGCTGGCTTGAATAGATCTAACTTATCTAAGTAGGCTTTGATCTGGTTTTTTGCCCCCTGTTCCGTGCTGTGTTTCTTCCCCCCACCCTCATTGTTTGAATTAATTCTGTTAAATATCTGGTCACAATTAACCTGTTTAGTGAAGACTAAAGCAAAAAAGACATTAAATGCTTCAGCTTTCTCTGTATCATATGTTTTTTGCTCTCCTTTCACATTAAATAACAGACTTACTTTTTTTTAATCTTTTCCTTGATTTTAATGAATTTATGGAACCTCTTAGTGTCTCTAAAAGCACCCAGTGCCAGTTGGCACTCTGTTGTCATGATATATACTGAAAAAAATATATAAAATTGGATCAGCATGACCATTCCCAGGGTTTTTTAATCTCTATAGCCTCTCAGTTTCTCTGTGTTCTGTCAACTAAGCCTCTTTGGCAAGACTTCCTATCAGTCTTACTCTTCATTAACTTCTGGGACAAATGTACTTTTTCCTGACAATAATACACGGTTATTTCTCAGATGGACCCTCTCCCTACTCTAACATGTCTTGCATTACACTGTTTCCATTCAGTACTCCTAGCAATAATCTTGGGATCATACTAAAACCTGGAATCCAACCACTCCTGACTCTTGATCCAGACATTCCAGCCCAGTCTTGAGTTTAATTGATAGCCCGGCTTCCTGAGATGGCAGCTTAGTCTGCTTTCAAGATATTCTAACCTTATATTTTTGATGTCCTCTCCAATTCTCAGACTGTTGTCTGTCACATCAGCTACTGTCATATACTTCCTGGAATGTATCCTCCTCAAGGCAGCCAGCTTTCTCAGTGCATCTGCACCTTGCACTGCTCCATCAAAAGTTAATTGACTTACAGATCATGACCCCTGTAAAATACCTTTCCCCTAGATATTCAGCACTATTTGCAATCAGTTCCTAGATACATAGTGGGTTATGTTTGGGCTTTACCTTTGGCCAGGTAAGTTCTTTTGTTTGGTAACTAGGTGAACACCGTGACCTCTAGTGACAGATCTTATGTTAGGGTTCTTTGCCACATTCCTAACATTTCTTTGAGGTGGACCTGCTGTATTGCTTTGTCTGGAGTTCTCCTAGTTATGCTGCCCTTGTCTGCTCCTCACTCAAGATTTTGCAATATCTCAGTGGGAACCTCCTGCTGACAAGAAGTTTTTAGTTTTGCTATATTTCACTCTGGCAGCTTATGTCATTGCTGTAAGTACATGGTGATTTATATCAATGCACTATGCTAACACTCTGTTCTGCTTCCTATACTCAGAAGGCAATTTGCAATTTCCTTTATGTCTTCAGGGGAGACAGCTTGGACAGCTCTTCCTTTTGCTTCTGACCTCATTTGAGTCCCCACAAAATTCTGCTCTGTTTTCCTGAAGCAGGGTTTATATGACAATAGTTCATACTCACTTTTCCTCACAGATATATCCATAGGCAAAGTTATGTATCAGATGCTAAATTCAGCACTAGATGGTAAAAAGGGTCCAGGACAAAAACATGCAGCCAACCTTGTGGAAGTTCAAGTCAGGATCTGCTCCAAAGTTAACTTCACAGAGCCTTAGCTAGTAATAACCAAGAGATTGACATAGAAAAGTTTGGCTGATCCTGCTCTAGCAAATTTGAAATTAGAGACTGCCTAATATTTTCTGCACAAGTCAAAAAGTCACCTGCCTAGACAGAATATACCAATAACAGATGTATGCATTTGGTCTGGATGCTTTTGACCATGACTAACAGAGTTTTGATTCCTGCAATTGACACAGAACAGCCTGCAAATTAGCTTCTATTCAGTGGCAGTTGTCAGAAGATAAGCAAAAGTTGTGTGGGAGATGTCTAGCATCACAGTACTTGTGGGGGTTGGGGGCCAAGCCTAAGGACCATCAGCACAGTTGTGTGTGTGGAGCCCAGAACTGGGACAGCAGGGGTTGCATTTGGAATTAAGATTCATCAGCAGAGTTCGGGGGGACAGACATACAACTGGAATAGCAGGTTTGCTGTAAATTAAGACTGTGGAGAGTTAGCAGAGCTGTAGTGTAGTATGCCTTGGGGACAGGACTAGAACAGCAAAGAAGGTGAAAGTCAACATTGCAATATGTGGGCAGAGCTGTTGGGGGAGGTGGAAGCTTGCACAGCTGCAGTCTACAGTGCGCCCAATGCAGGCCAATGTTATCAACTCCTTGTTGTTGAAGTACAACATTTATACAACAGCTAGAAGACTTACCCAGCATTGCCCAGGTCCTTCAGAGTAGGGGGCTGGCATTGTGGGGGGTGCAGGAGTCAGGGCGGGGCCTTGATAATGCAGAGGACTCAGGGCAGGAGGCTGGGAGGGATGGGAGGTATAGGAGGGGCAACCAGAAACTTTCTCCTTCTCCCTTCCTCCTTCCCCCTCCTAAGGTGGGGGAGGCGGTGGAGGCTGTCTCCCAGGCAGGGGGACCCCCCACTTACCTGATCTGGTGGCAGACAAGATGGTGAGCCCCAGCCCTGCTGGCCACTTTCTTGGAGGTCACTCTGCAGGATTGCTCTCCCCTGCATTCATTCCCCACAGTGGTGTATTGTTTCCCTCCTCTTCTGGCCTCTCCCTTTCTGTGTTCTGGAAAACAGTCCCATTCCTGGCACTTCCTGTTTCCCTGTCACAACCAAACCCTGATCTCGCTTTAAGTTAGGAGAAGAGGAAACTTTTGGTCCTAGCTCTTATCCTTTAGAGCAGTGGCTCTTAACCTGGGGTGCATACACCCCCCTGGGGGTGTGAGATGCCCTTTCTGGGGGTGCGAGAAATAGATATAATTATGATATATCTTAGGTTTAAAGAACTGACCTACTTCAACCATTTTTAATAAGGGGTGTGAGAACATATTTTGAGAACCAAAGGGGTGCAGGCTGCAGTAAGGTTAAGAACCATTGCTTTAGAGGAGTTCTTGAACAAAAAGATTCACAGACCAGCAGGCAGGCAGATGTGCATTTCTAAAATATAGAGATAATAGTAATAAACAATAAATAATCAAAATATTCATACCCAAGCTCCCCAATTAATATTTAAAACATTTTGTATGAAAATCTCTTCACTCTTATTCATTTAGAACCAACAATTCTTGAAGAAATTTTAAAAAATGCCTCCTGTTATGATCTATTCAGAAGCATTCATTCTCTCTCACACACTCTTTTGACAGAGAAGCAGGATTATTCCCCTTTCAGAGAAAGGGAAGCAAGCAAAGAAAAACTAGGTGACTGGGTTGCTCAAGGTCACACAGGAAATACATCTCAGGCGATTTTGAGAAACCATTAATTAGACCCCATTTTCAGATAAATTCTACATACCCTCTTGCACGTACTGAATACCATCCACCTGCAGGAGTTAGGAGACAAGCATCAGAAGGCTGAAGTAGGAATGTCCCTCTACTAAAAAAAATGGGAAAAGAGAAACCCAAGCATTACATAGGATGGCTTTAGAGCCCCTGAAAGCCCCACGTTAATTTCTAAACATGCTCACCCTGCTAGTCAATCACAATGAGCCTGGGAACAGTGGAGACCCCAGCTGGGTTTGGAAGGAAGGTGTGGAGGGGTATATGAGGAGAGTTCTCAAGTGGGGAGCAGCAGAGAGTTCCTTCTCTTTCTGCCTCTCCCTCTTACCCTCAGTATTTGGGGGCTGCTTCTTCTCTTCCTTCCTTGTGCTATGGGGCATGGGGAAGGGGAAGGGGAAGAAGGGGATCACATGCTACATCTGGGGCCAGGCTCTGGGGCCTGTTCTGCCTACCACTGCTGCCACTGGGGAGTGGGGCTGGTTGACTTAGTGATGGTGGTGGAGCATGAGCAGTGTTAATATACTTTATTGCCTGGGCAGGCTTGCCATTGTGGGCTCTCTGGTTCAGCCTCACCCTTCCCATCTTTAATCTAGTTGCTGGGTGCTGAGGTCTTGGCTGATCATTTCAGGATCAGGAAGAGGCTTTTCCCACATGGCAAAGATGACTAGCTGTCATGTGTTGCTTTTCACCTCTCACCTGGCATCTAGGAGGTCTGGTGTATGTGTATGTTGGGGGGGAGAGGGGAAATGGGGTTAGACTTGTGGTTAATCTGCTAGGTTCCACTGTGCTTGGTGGGTTCCAAAGGGTCCCACTGAAGTCCCAGTAACCTATTAGCTTGCTTGGGCATTGACCCTAGGAATGAAAATGCCTGTAGGGAGGGTTGCCTCTCTGTCTCAGGCAGCCTGTGTCTCCTATCTGCAGCATGGGTAATGTTGGGAGATGAGGGGGTCCTGGTTTCCAGTCAGGGTTCTAGCCCAGAACGCAGTGTGGGCACCTCAGGTTTTCAGTGCACAGGGGCCACTGGTGCCTGTTAAGAGCTGCATTGGAACAACCCTGATGGGAAGTGTGGTGTGGTTACTCTGGATATGTAACAGCTTTAGGTAAAGTTGTGGCCTCTTCATTTAACCATATTATGGTATTTGTGTCATTGATTCTAAGTCCACTTCAGTGCAAAGCTAGCAAAAAGGTGGAAGTGACGTTCCAGACAACAATCACTCCTATTTACCTAGTAACACAGAGAAAAGTCCCTTTCCCTCACGATTACACAACTGTTCCTGTTCCACAGACAGGTGGTAACCTTTTCCCTTTTATATCCTGCTTTTCCATGTCTCAACTTTGAACTGCATTTTAACACAGTTCACAGACTTTGACCCAATTTGGGGGAAAGGTTAGACTTTCATTCTTACTCTGTAAGAGCAAACCCCCTTTTCCTCCTTGTCACCGGGCAGGTGTGCCCAGCCCCCCTCTGAAGCAGGGCTTTAGGCCTTTCAAGCCTCTCACCATGTGCTCCACCTGTGAATGTCTCAGTCTGTAGGGCCAAGAGCCTCTCACTATGCCCCTTCTCCCTTATAACTTTCCGGCCTAGCAGCCAGAGTCAACAAAACACACCTTCTCGGAGGGTAGCGAGGCTCAGTGGCCAAGGTCCTGTCCACCCCCTTCCCACAGGGGGATGGGGTCTAGTGGCCCCAGTCAATTATCACTCCCTTCCTTTAGGGCTGTGGGGCCTAGCACCCAGAATCCACATCAATCACACCCTATTCGCAGGGCAATGAGGCCTACTGGCCAGAGTCAATAGCAACCTCCTTGTTTGCAGGGCAATAAGGCCTAGCAGTCAGAGTCAATAGTCACAACTGTAGTGCCCCCTTGGGGGTTAATGGGAGTGGGGTAGGGAGACCTGGACCCACCCTCTCCACTGGGTCCCAACCCAGAGCCCTATGAGTGGTGGGTGTCCCACCATTTGCTCAGTGGAGAATCTGCCCACAACATGCTGAGCTCTTGGGGTTTACCTTCCTGCCCTGAGCTACTTCCTACCAGCCTCCCTGATGTCGGCTTCTTCTCTGGTTGCACCCAGGCTGAGGGCTTCTCCGGCCAGTCTCCACTGGCTGGCCTTCATGGCACCGTCCATCTGCAGCTCTTCTTCCAGATCCCTCACAGCAGCTCCTTCTTCTGTGGCAGTCAGCCCTGACTGAGCTGCTCCACTGGCCTTTATACTGGTCCTCCAGCTGGAGCATGCCCAGCAGTGCTGTGGGGGTGGGGCTCTCTCAGCCAGATAGCCCTGGTTGACTGCTTCTGGCCCAATGTGGGGTTGGTACACCCCATCCCACTCCTAACAAACAAATTTAGAGTTCAATTTTCCTGTACAGGCCTCTTTATCTTCCTCACAACTTTCAGTGTGATAAGCAGAATGAGCTCTTCACTGGAGTTTGGCAGTGGGGACAGCAAGAAAAGACTGGAATCTGGAAATGTTATGGAGCAAGAAGCAGTGGGATTTTTTACATGACCTAGATATATAGTGCAGGGAGATGGATGAGTCAAAGATGACCCTGTATGGGCTTGCGTGACCTAGCTACCAGTGCTTGGGGATGTGGATTACCTATCTAGATGGAAAAGCCCTCCATCGCTGTAGCGTTCTCTACGCTATTGCACTTCAGCAGCATAACCATAGCACTGCAGTGGTGCTACTGTAGAGCTTGTAGCATAGACATAGCCTCAGACCTTTGTAGGCGACAAAGCTGAAGGGAGCACACTGGAGCAATGGAGATTTTTTTAAAACTCTGAATCAAATTCCACATTTGAATTAAAGTGTGGACTCAATTTTGAGAAGTTTTGGAAACTGATCTCTGTACGGCTATCTGGGTGATATCTACACACAAGTTTGTGTTGACTGGGATTGAAAAGGCTAAGGGGGAGTACATACTGGAGCCTTTTTTAAATTGAATGTGTCTTTGTGAATTTCATGATAGGGAAAGGTGCAACTGTACTGACAGATATGGAGACTGGAGTACTAACCAACATTGTTGACCATAGGATACCACTGTCTCACCTGAATGAGGTAGCGGGGGTCCACCATAACATACTAAAATGCTCTGAGTCCTTCCTGGAGGTATGCACCCAAAGAGTAGTGATGGGAAACAGCACCTGCACAAGTAGAGCTTTCATTTGTGGGGTTGCACAAAGATTTGTTCTTTAGTCCTTTTCAACAACTGCATGAAACCACAAGGTGAACTGGTTCAATGGCAGGGATTCATGTGCCAGCAATATGCAGATGATACACTGCTCTACCCATCTTTCACCACATCTGACCACACCACTGCCAGCAAGAAGGCCCAGTGCCTTGATGAGATCTACTGATGGATGAAGAACAGCTGACTGAAGCTGAACCCAACTAAAATAGAGGTGTTGCGGGTGGGCAGAGGAAAATACTTGGAGGAATTTGCAGTCACAGTGCAGTCTCCTTTGACTGAAGGGTCATACTCACAACTGGTCTATAGCGTAGGAACACTCTTGGATTCCTTGCTGACACTGAGGTCTCACATCACACAAGTCAAGCATAATGCATTTTACCATCTCTGCTTGGCTAGAAGACTTCTTTTCATCCTGGCAGATGAAGACCTGCCTTTGTTAGCTCTCAGCTGGACTACATCTATGTGATATTCTTGGCCAGGAAACCTTAAGTACTTAGGAAACTCCAAGTAGTGAAAAATGCTGCTGAGCTTCTCCTCGGCCACACAAGAGATCTCACACCTGTCCTCTTCTCTCTACACAGGCCTCCCAGAGAATTTCAAATACAGTTCAAGGTCTCAGGCTTTACTTTAAAAAAATCTCCCTAGTCTGCACCCTGGAGAGCTAAGAGCATCTAAAGCTTCTTGACAAAACCATGGTCTATAACTCTGCCCCTCTCAAGTGACCTCTCAACAATAAAAGTAGAGTTCATCTGTGTGGGAGATGGGATAGTCTGAGACTGTGGCATTATCTTCCAGGGACACCAAGAAATACCAGAAACCTCACCACTTTCCACTCCAAGTGCAAGGCATGTTTCTTCGACTTTGCCTTCTCTAATACGAGCACATAGCAACAGGTATATTTAACAAAAATTTTAAAAATCTCAACACACAACCCTACCGAAACGAGACATGTCACTCTACTGTTTCTCCCTCTAGAGAGAGGACATAAGAACCAACAACACATGACATGTGCAGTCACATTGCTTAGTGCACTACTGGAAGCACTCAGGTGTGGAAGTGATGGGTGTGATCTAAAAATCTACATAGATATATACATACTATAGAATAGAACTAGTTTTTCTTCTGAATAAGAATAACATAGGATAGCAACAGGACAAGTTCCCCATACGTACCTAGTTCCTGCCAGAATGCCTTACCCATGATACTGATGGGACTTCTAGGACCACTCTGAGTATGTCTATACTACAAAATTATATTGACCTAACTTACACTGACATAAAGCTGCTGCAGTAATTACATCGCTTGAGTGTGTCTATACTTTGCTCTTTGTGCATCCTCACTAGTAGTACTTGCACCAATTGAACTGTCATCATGGGACATTGTGGGACAACTTCTGAAAGCCAGCAACCGTAGATGTAAACAACATGGTGTCTACACCAACACGGCGTTGACCTATCTACATTGATATTGACTTTACACCTCTCGTGGAGGTGGATTTATTAAACTGGTGTAGTGAGCAAGTCATATTGATGGGGGTGACATTTTAGTGCAGATGCTTACAGAGTCAGGTTGACATAAGCTGCCTTGTGTCCACCTTTCTCTATAATGTAGATCAGGGCTCAGTCTTAGGCCGCTTTGCTAAGGCTGCTAGTAAAGGTCCCAGAGTGTAGTTAAGTGTTTTATTATATGGATGCCTGTCAACTTAGGAACTGTACTGAAATGCCCTAACTCATTTCACACAGGACACCAATCAGCTATCTCCCAGTAGCAACTATGTGTTGGACTTGGCTTGGAACAGATTTGAACTATGACCTAGATGTGAAAGGTTAAAGATAGTGTGCATTTATTTCTGCAGATAATGGAACAAATTCCTGGTCTGGAGTATTCCAGTGGAACTCTGCTGGCTGCATTAGAGTGGTGGGGAAGACCGGACAAATAGTGGACCTTTGCAGTCATCCTTTGCATGTTATCTCCATTACTATGGGTGAATCAGAGTGCGAAGAAGAGCCTGGTGCGGGTGGCCTGATGTCTGAGGAACTATTTTTGTGGAACAGTGCTTAGATTGCCTGTATGTTGCCTTTCCATTGGAATGTTTGTGTACGTGATCATATGTACAAGCTGGTTTTATTAGAATGTGTGTGCAGGAGCTGCCCTGTACAGAACATTGCAAACATTCCAGTAGCAAAAGCAGCCTTACAGGTCAGACAGAAATTGCTACAAGGGCACAAAAATAGCAAGGACATTTCTAACAAGACACTAGAACGTTCTGGGTTCTACTCCTTCAGCCATATGTCTTACCTCCTTCTTCTTATCCTGTTCATATTCCCCCATACACACTTTTCTCTCAGATCCTCTGGAACAAAGTCTTTGGGTCAGGCGGGCGGGGGGGGGGGAATTAATAATCTGATGACTGATACATTCTAAATACATAGACTAGATATAAATCTCACTGGAGCAATTTCCTGCCAGTAGCTTATCAAGCCGGGGAGGTCTTTTATCAATGGGATAGCGTAACCAAGAATTAGGGGAAGTGAAGAAAGAAACAAACAGAAAGAGCCCAACGAACATTGCATTTTGTAGTCAATCCAAAAATATTTCCTAAGAAGATGCCAACTTTTTATATAGGCAGCTTTACACTTACAAAATAAAGGAGTAATATATATACAGTGCCTGGCACAATGGAGACCTGATCCTTACCAGAGATGGTACTGGAACACAACTAATAAATCCATTTATTCTTCACCTTTATATTACTTGTTTCCTTAGTGCATTTCGCTCAGCTAGTGAAAATGCTCTAGTCATTTCCACAAATGTTTCTTATCAGTGTCACTTAAAGGTTCTAGCAGGATACTCCGTGGCACCTGCATTTGTTGATACCTGCATCAGCTTGTCTCTTTCTGCTTTAAATAAAAAGCATGGTTCACCTATAGAAAAATTGCTATGTCCTTCCCAGTTGTGTCTCGTATGTCACAGTGGCTGAATTCACATTAAAGAAAATCAGGGTTTCACCAAAAAAGAGTGGTTCCCCTATAATAATAAATAAGTTGTCCCTCTGGGCGAAATACCATAAATGCTGGAGGAAGTGTGTTTCACTACTGCCACATCAATAATAATACCTAGCTTACATCTGTGAGTCTCAAATCACTTTACAAAAGAAGTCAATAGCATTACCTCCATTTGTAAATTTGACTCTTGCAACACTAGAGATGATTAGTGGGAACTCTAAAGAGGAGCTTGAAGTTAACATTGAAATAGCACTTAATGTGTCGCCATCTGTGTTTTCTGTCCCAGGGGGACATTCTTTGGTAAAGGTTGGGGACTTCACAGATAAGTGCTCATGAGAGGTTGGTCTTTACTGTTGGCCCTGTGATACTGTTGACCATTAGTTGACATTTTGTGGATGAAGTTGTTCCTCAGCGACTCCATTCCTATTGTTCTGACTGATCCAAAGGACCGCTGTGAATGATTGCTCCTGTGTCATGAGAGTTTTCTCCCCGAGCTGGCACTAGGCATAAACAGATTAAACAATTGCTTAGGGCCCCAGACAGTTCAAGGGGACCCCCTATTAATCATTAATAGTTGGGGGAGGGGCAAAATATTTCTGCCTAGGGCCTCCTTCAATGGGCTAGCACCATTGTTTTCTTCTAAGGCATGCACATGTGGCCATGTTGTCACCTCTGCTGTTCAGTATTGCCAAGCCCAGAAGATCCAAATCACCAAGAATGCTCCCCAGAATCATGAACGGGGTGGAGAAAAAGGTGTTGAGATCTTTATAACTAAAGACTAACTAGAGCTGTCTTCTGATTTTTGAACATCCACTGCCTGCCCGCCATGTGAGCGACATTTAGTATTACAAGTTTATAGTGAGCAATACGACATTGGATCTTTACTGCCCCTGAGCTATGAGGGAGGGGCAGCTCCAGCTGTGTGCCCTTCACCCCTTTTCGTACCTGGTGTTGTAGCCTAGGGACAGGGGGAAAGTGAGAGAGCAGGGGGCACACTGACTCTTTTAGAAGAAAGGAGGGAGCAGAGCACCTTGAGATGCTGGGTTCTTTCTGCTCCCTCCTCCCCTTTGGTGACAGTGGTAGAGACTGCTCGTTCTTTCCCTCAGAGAGAGAGAGAGAGCAGCCTGGCTCTTGAAGCGGCTCTGAATGTCTGTGATTTCTTAGGAGATAGGGAAAGGAATGAAGGCAGCCCAGTAGAGGGTATTTCCTCAAGGCCTGGGGCCACATTATGTTCATTTGGGAGCCTTGGCAATGCTGCCTGTCCAAAGTCCAGCTGCAGGGAATGGTAGTGAGGAAGCATGGGCTGTGATGGAGCCAGCTCGGCATCTCCATCTTGACTCAACCACAGCAGGAGAACAAATGCCCCACAGGGGCACGATCCAAAAGCGGAGTGCCAGAATGTGCCATGGTGCTAATAAACACTACAAATTTGGCCTAGCCAAGCCTGAGGAGCACTGTAACCCTGGAGGTCACAATGCCTGGAGCAGGGAGCTGAGCATAGTCAGCTCTTCAGGACAGGAGCTGCAGCTATGGTGAATTTAGTACAGGAGGAACCTCTCTAGTTTGGCTCTCTCTGGTCCGGCAACATCCATGGTCCGGGATAATTTTATTTAGCTGGATGTCCACTTATCATGGATGTGGCCAAGTTTCCTGCGGTCCTATAGTTTGTTTACAGCCACTAGCCCTGGCTTTCAATGTTCTTTGCTGTTATTTGGCCCTAATTTACTCCAAATGTCTTCTAAGAGCCCAATACGCAGTGGAAGTGCTGGTTATGCTGCTAGACAATATTGACCTCCCGTGGTTCAGCAAATTCTCTGGTGAGGCACCAGTCAGGTCCTGAGGGTGCCAGACTAGAGAGCTTCACCTGTACTTACTCCATAATGCATATATGATATATTGTGGATAACAAATATTTAGTAACCCAGATGTTTTTGCACTAATGCTATTTACTGGATCACAACAGCCCATGAGGGTTTCAAGTAAGCCCAGTGCCCAAAAAGGTTGAGAACCATTGGCCTTGAGGAACCTGAGATTTGGATGCGAACTAACTGGCTGTGGCTTATTCTAGGCAAGACAGAGAGCACTTTTCAGCCGGGGGCCTCCTCCAAAAAAGTTAGTGCAAATTTGATCAGTGGCACTCATGAGAAATACAATTCCATTACAGGTTGAACCTTCCTGGTCTGGCACCTTCAGGACCTGACCAGTCCTGAATGAGGGATTTTGCTGGAGCAGGGGTAGTCTTTCTGGTCCCCAAGCCACTGCTTCCCTCCCAGCTGGCTCCCTCCACTCGCTGGCCCTCTCCACTCACTGGTCCTGCTGCCCTGTAAGTCCCACAGCCTCAGTGCTGGGTTCCCGCTGCCACGTATGGGGCTCCCACAGCCTTGTCAGGAAGCCCCACTGCCCTGCCATCCTGCAGGACTCCCAGGGTCTAGCTCTCCAGTTGGGACTCTCTGGAACATCTGTGGTCCTGCTGGACCACAGATGTTGCCGGACCAGAGTGTCCAGGTTAAGAGAGTTTCAACCTGTACATGGCTGCATTTGAAAATATTATTGGTGTAGCTGGTAGATCTCTCATAGCGAAGCTTGCCCTACGCTTCCCTGTATAAGGGCCTATTTTCAGTTGCTTGTAACTTCGCTATCTAAGTATTTTTCTTGATAGGTGTCTGCTGATGGCTAATTTTGTTTGTTTAAAAAAATCATCCCAAGTAGTTTAGTCAGTTCTGGGAATGGGGTTAGGGAAAGATATGCTGCCTGTGTTACAAACATACTTACAATCAGTTGAGAAACTCGAGCGCCTCTGTGTTTTGGAGCAAAGCCTGAGTGTTTGGCATGGAGCATGGTGAAGGTAGAGTAGGGTAGGGTGCAATAGAGGGACTGCCTTGGTGTAAAGGATGTGCATTTTGCTATCCTGGTGAAAAACTGTTCAAAACTGTCCAACTTATGAGCCTTATGTGGGGAAATTCCCAGTTTGCACGTGCTAAGTAGAAACTTGCTATGGTCTGACTGCTAAATTCTCCAAAGGTTCTATCTGCACTGAGCATACCCCTGTTCAGGGCAGTGCATGATGCAGAGTTTAAGGACTTTCTCTGAAATTGCTCCTCCTGGCTGCTGAGGGCTGTCAGAGACCCCTGAAACTGAGAGCAGGAAAACAGTCTCTCCTGTGCTCTCCTTGTTCTCCTGCTGACACCTAAGCTGAGGAAGGAGGAAAAAACCTGACTCAATGCAAAGATCAAAAAAATCTGTACCTTAGAGTGAGGTAGGGAATCAGGACAAAATTGTAGATTGGGACAAGTAGCTGGAGGGACTGTGAGAAACAATAGAGGGCATGGACAATGGAGGAGGAGAGGAGAACTGGGAGCTGGGGATGGTGGAACTGGAACTAGCTGGCAAGGAGCTGGTAGAGTGTGTCTGAGGCAGGAGATTGGAATGAGGCCAGAAACAGATAATGCCCAGAATTTAACTGTTCTCTGAATATAGAATTATTAATTTTCCTTTGGCCTTCCTGTCTTGGGAATCTATCTATTGACTGATTTTTATCTGCTTAGGTTTAAGTATCCATTCTCCAGATACTTAATGATGTTCTGTCTCCCACCCCCCTCCCTTTTTCTTTCTCTCACCCCCCCCCCCTTCCCCTCTCCAATTTATTTCGAGTTTTCAAATCCCAAACTCATAACTCCGGTCATCTGAAGAAGTGGGCTGTGCCCACGAAAGCTCATGATACCATCTACATGTTTTGTTAGTCTATGAAGTGTTACCAGACCATTTGTTGTTTTTTTCTGTAACAGACTAACTCGGCTACCCACTAAAGCTCCTAAACATTAATGAGTTTATTTTCACAACACCCCTGTGAGATAAGGGAATGTTCTTATGCCCACTTTACACAAAGGGAAGTGAGGCAGAGAGGAACTAAGGTAACATGTATCCACTCATGTTGGATGTTCAGTTTGGGACATCTAGGACCTAATTTTTCAGAGAACATAGTATTATAAAGCACATTGTACATTCAAAGCACCATGTTACTTTTTAACCTTAACATTCTTTTAATAGCTTTTTGGATGTAATTTTATGAAAGTGTATGTCAATTTTTCATGTTTATATGTAGTTGTACAGAACCATGTAACATGGTATAATAATGATCAATAATCAACTATTAGTACAGGCCTGGGCAAAATACCCTCCGCAGGCCGAATCCGATCCACTAAGCCACCAGCTCTGGCCCGCAGACTCAGAGGGGAGCCTCAGGCAGACTCCCTGCCTGCCCACAGCACGCTGCTGAGAAAAGTGGCCCTTGCAGGGCTCTGTTCGAACTGCTGAGAGCCCAGGGGAGGGGAAGGAGGCTTCATGTGCTGCCCCCACCACCAGCACAACTGGAAACCAGCCAGTGGGAGCTGCCTGTTGCCAACAGGCAGCGTGCAAAGCAACCTTGCACCCCTCCTTTCAGGCTCCTAGCTGTTCAAAAACCACATGGCCCTGTGGGGGCAGGGCAGGCAGGGAGACTGTTTGAGAAGGCTGCTGGCTTGGAGACAAGCAAGTACAGGTGGCCCCTGACTTGTGACACAGGAAAGCGTCGCAAGTCGGGGGCATCGTAACTCAAACCCTCATTTATGATAGGCGCTGTCGTAAATGTGGGCCGAGGATGTTAAATCAGCCCCTTCCACACTTACAGAAATGGTTTCGGCCCCTTCTGCACTTACAATGGTTGTAAGTGCATGGGGGTTGGAACTTGGGAGGACACATGCTGGGGGTGGAGGGGGGATTCCTGTAAGTCTCCCAGCCAGAACCTGCCTCTGGCACCCCAATCCTTTGCCCCACTACCTCTCACAACCCAAACCCTTTACCCCCTCCTGCACCCAATATCCCCTCCCAGATCCTGCACCCCCAATCCCTTGCCCCAGGTCACAGCCCCCTCCTGTTCTAGGTCACAACCCAAACCCTCTGCACCTTAGTCCCCTAACCCAGATAACAACTGCCTCCTTCACCCAAACTCCTTCCCAGACCCCAACCCTCACCTGAACCCCAATCACTTACTACAGGCTCCCTTCTGCACCCAACCTCCATCCCAGACCCCCACCTCCTCCATTCATATGGAAGAGTGCAGCCCTTGAGCACTTTCCAAATTCTTGGGGGTGGCCCCACCATCAAAAATTATTGCCCATCCCTGTATTAGTATAATCTGTAAGAAATATACTGTTTATTGCCTCTGGGTGGCAGCATCTTATAGCTGATACATGCTACAAGAGCTACAGGATCATTTCAGTATCTTCTCTGGCTTTTAAAAGTTAAAGAAAAGAAACAAGCTGGCTTAGTGGTTGTTATTAATCTGGGACATATTTTCTAAGAAGCCTCAGTCTCTCTCCCATTTCTGTTCCAAGTGTGAAAATCATATGCATATATTATTTTGCACACTCAGTTATACACATGAATATTAGGATTTATATGCACAAAACCCTCTATGGTCCGTTTGCTCAAAAAACATTTATTTGTGTAAATTGTTTTCCTGCCCATATTTTTGGCTGGGAAAATAAATTGTATCTTTTAAATTATATTTTGCTAACAACACAAATTCCTTTTACTTTTTTGTAAGTGATCAGGTTCAAAATTGAACTGTCTTCTTTTTTAACAACAACACACAAAACATTGACAATGAAATGCACTTCATTTTTATTAGAAAGGACAATGTTAAAAAAACATAGAAAAATCTCATTTCAATGTTTTCTACTTGGTCCAAGGACCTTTTGTATAAAAGGAAATTTTAAAAAAATTCAGGCAAAAAAGGCTAATTCTTAAGTGAAATGGGGATATTTGACAATAAAATTTGGTTCTTTTTGGGTAAAGATTTGGTGGCTCTGACCTGAGCTCTGGGTGACATGTCTTTCAGGGGATTCTACCACTGCTGGACAAAGATTGCCTCATGAAGCAGCTCTTCCTGGAAGTGTGGGGTTTACTTTCCTCTTGTACCCTCTTATGCTATGAAGCAACCTTCTAAAGCATGGCTGACTTCTTCTGCACAAACACAGATGGCTCTTTTGTTGCTCTCAGTAGAACTGTGATTTTTTAAAATCTGCCTTTTATATAAATGGTATTATACCATCCCACAGACATCCTGTGTAAACAACAAACAGCTGACTTTATCACACACTGGGCTGGTGTCTGAAGCTCTCCCTTGATTTGGAAATATTTTAGTCATAAACAAAAAAATCATTTCAACTCTGATGGCTACAATCACTCCTGTAGCATTAGCCTCCACATCTGACACACAAATCCCATCATTCCCAGTTCATACTCAGTTGAATGGCTCACCAATAAAATGGCTCTAAACCCACTTTTCACAGATCAATAGTCTCTGGGGAACATGTGAGACCTTAGCAGGTACTGATAGGCTCAGTGGTCAGAGAGAAAGTATGAAAAAACGGATTGGGGTTGAGGGGTAATAGGCACCTCTCTAAGAAAAAGCCCCAAATATTGGGACTGGTCCTATAAAATCAGGACATCTGGTTGCTGTACTTCAAGTGGTCTTAAGAGATGACCAGTGCCATGAGAGGTGGCAGCAGCAAGCCAACCAGGCTGCTTACATTGTTCTGAATATGGGATTAAGATGGCTGACATGCAATTAGTGACACTGTGGGGGAGGGGAGAGAGGAAGGGATTGTAGAAACTGCCTCTAACCAGGAAATCTCATGCATTCCCTCAGTACATGTAAGAGCAGCACTGCAGTCATGTTTGCAGCTATTTCTGATGAGTCACATGACTTCTCACTGACACAGCCACATACTATGATTTTTTTTCCTGAGATTCCCAAACCTGGGAGACCCTTGTCTGAGGAAAGGTTAATTTAAGAGTTTTATTTAGATAAAATAAGCCTTATATCAGTTACATAGGTACAACTCTCTCTCTCTTTTTCACACACTAAGGGTACATCTACACAGCAACATTATTTTGAAATAGCTAGGGTTATTCTGAAATAACTTAGTCCGCATCTACACAGCAGGCAGTTATTTCAAAATAATGTCAAAATACTGTCAAGCTGGAGGACTTCTTACTCCGACTCCTGTAACCCTCATTGTATGAGGAGTAAGAGAAGTCGAAGGAAGCGTGCTCTATTTCGAAATAAGTGCTGTGTAGATGCTTCCTATTTTGAAATAAACTACACAATTGACATACTTCAAAATAAGCTACCCAAATTGAGCTAAGCCCTGCTGTGTAGATGCCCCCTAAATGTTTTTCACCACACTAAGTACATAAGAAAGGACTGGATACTCTGCTGGTTAGATCATTGCAGCTCCATGTGTTTTAATTGTGCAGCACCTTTATACATCAGTGGGAAAATTTGCCTAGTATCTAGCTGGCACTCTTCATAACCCTGAAGCTTTTTTTTCTTGGAGGTGATCTCTGCAGTTTCTTACTTTTTGAAGATCCATCTTTGCTTCTCACTTAAATCTGTTCATTGTACCCAATTTATATCTCGATGCACAAACAGCGATTCTGACAAAGATTAGGGGACAGAACTCACGTTCCTTCCACACCTGAGTCTCTTGCTGTCTCAACAGCAACATGCAGAGACTGTGGGATTGGCCCCTATGTCTTAAAATTCCAAAAAACATTTCAATAAAATACCTCCACAAAAATGAGGAGGTTAGTTAAACAGAAATTAAAAGGTTCAGTGACTAAAGTATAATCCCTGCAAGCTGCATGGAAACTTTTCAAAGACACCACAATAGAGGTTCAATTTAAATGTATTCCAAATTTAAAAACACAGTAAGAAAACAAAAAAAGTGCCACTGTGGCTTAACAACCAAGTAAAAGAAGCAGTGAGAGATAAAAAGACATTGGTTAACAAGAGGATGCTAAATCTTAGTGAGGAAAATATAAAGGAGCATAATCTCTGTCAAATTAAGTGTAAAAATATAATAAGAAAAGCCAAAAAAAAGAGTTTGAAGAACAGCTAGCCAATAACAGAAAAAGTAATAGCAAAATGTTTAAGTACATCAGAATCAGGAAGCCTGTTAAACAGCCAGTGGGGCCCATGGATGATCGAGATGCCAAAAGAGCACTAAGAAACAATAAAGTAATTGCAGAGGCACTAAATGAATTCTTTGCTTCAGTCTTCATAGCTGAGGATATTGGGGAGATTCCCAAAACTGAGCCACTCTTTTTAGGTGACTAATCTGAGGAATTGTCCCAGACTGAGGTGTCATTAGAGTAGGTTTTGGAACAAATTGATAAACTTAATAGTAACAAGTCACCGGGACCAGATGGCATTCACCCAAGAGTTCTGAAGGAACTCAAACGTGAAATTGCGGAAATATTAACTGTGGTTTGTAACCTATCCTTTAAATCAGCTTCTGTACCTAATGTCTGGAAGATAGCTACTGTGATGCCAATATTTTAAAAAGGGCTCTAGAGGTGATCCTGGCAATTACAGATTGGTAAATATAATATCAGTACTGGGCAAATTAGTTGAAACTATAGTAAAGAATAAAATTGGCAGACACATGGATGAACATAATTTGTTAGGGAAAATTCAACATGGTTTTTGTAAAGGGAAATCATGCCTTACTAATCTGCTAGAGTTCTTTTAGGGGGTTCCAGTGGATCCAGCGTACTTAGATTTCCAGCAAGCCTTTGACAAGGTCCTTCACTAAAGGCTCTTAAGTAAAGTAAGTTGTCATGGAATAAGAGGGAAGATCCTTTCATGGATTGATAACTGGTTAAAGGACAGGAAACAAAGGGTATGAATACATGGTCAGTTTTCAGAATGGTGAAAGGTAACTAGTTGTGTCCTCCAAGGGTTTGAACTGGGAACAATCCTATTTAACCTATTCATAAATGACTAGCTGGAGTTACCCGGCATTGCTCGGGAAACCAGAGGAACAAAATGTAGAAAAACATTTTGGACCCAATCGGGCCCAAGATCCAGCTGTAAAAATTAAAAAAAAACCCACCGCGCCCCGCCCACCCTAGGTCCTGTGCCCATTATCTTTTATTGAATGGTAGAAAAGTTGCACTGATTTCTATAGGGATTAAAATATAGGTCCATGTCATCCCCGGGGGAGGGGGATGCGACCCTGGGTGGAGGGAAGGTTACACATGGGAGGGGTGCCCCAGCTCACGTCCGGGGCTGCAAGGGGCAGGGCGGGTGCCCAAGCTGTTGTGCGCGTGGGGGTTAGGGCACTGCGTGCTGGTGCAGGGGTGGGGAAAGAGGGTCGCTTATGTAACCTTGCAGGCGGGAGGGGGCGAGTCCCGGATGGCACTAGGGGCCGCAGGTGGCGGGCACGGGACCTAGCGTGGGCGGGGCGTGGTGGGTTACTTTTGATTTTTACAGCTTGAGCTTGGGCCCGATCCTGTCCAAAAGTACCTTAAAACCTTCTCCTGGATGAAAGGTTATCCCATGCAAAGTTTGGTTGCGGTAGCTCTTATAGTGTCCAAATTATTAGAGCACAAACTTACAAACATTCTCCTTTATATATTAAATCTAGAGAAAGGGGTAAACAGTGAGGTGGAAAAATTGGCAGATCATACTAAATTACTCAAGATAGTTAAGAACAAAGCAGACTGCGAAGAACTTCAAAAAGATCTCACCAAACTAAGGGTATGTCTACACATCAAAGTTAATTTGAAATAACAGCCATTATTTCGAATTAACTTTCCTAGCATCTTCACAGCCAAACCGCTGTTTTGAAATAAATTTGAAATAGCGGAGTGCTTATTTTGAATTTGGTAAACCTCATTCTATGAGGAATAACGCCAAATTCAAAATAGCTAATTCGAAATAAGCGCTGTGTAGATGCTTATTTCGAAATGGGGGCCTCCAGCCCTTCCCAGTGTGCCCTGGTGGCCACTCTGGGCCAAACCAGGAAAACTCCTCTCCTCTCCCCCAGCCCTGGAGCCCTTAAAGGGGTAGATTCTGGCCACAGTGCACGTCCCAGCTCCAGGCCTGTCAGCAGTCACTGCCCCTGACCCAGTGGCCCCACAATGAGCCGGGCAGCCAGTGCCAGCCAGGCGTCCACCGCCCAGTCCCCCAACTCCCAGGAGCCAGCCAGGGGCTGGAGAAGGCAGGTGCCTTCCTGGACTAGTGCGGAAATCATGGATCTTATTGAGGTTTGGGGGGAGGCCTCCAACATCCATGATCTCCGCACTAGACAGGCCACATGCACACCCAGGAGGAGGTGCGCATGAAATAAAAGAACTACAGCAGGCGTATGCCAGGGCCACACGGGGCAGCTCCCCAACAGGGGCAGACACCTATTTTGATGCCCTGGACCACATGCCAGGGGCCAGGACGGTCCATGCCACCCCGGGGGGCAGCGATCCGGGAGCAGAGGGCCCTGACCAGGGCATGGAGGAGGCGCGCCAGGAGTCAAGACAGAGCGTGCCACACCTCCAGGACCCCTGAGCCGTCCCAGAAGCCAAGTCACCAGGGTCATCCGGGGAGGCAATAACATGTGAGTGCCATCACTGTCCCCTTACTGGGGGGGGTAGGGAGGGAGACCAGGGACCACACGTGTGGGCCTTGCTTAACACGGATCACGCAGCAATCTGTGCACATGCAAGCACGTGCCGTGCCACTCCTGGGCAGGTGGCTCCAGCTGGCTGCCACACAGGGGGTGTTGGCCTGTTAGGCACATGCGTGTGTGAAGAGACATGAAATGCTCCTGACCCCGGGGTGGGACACAGCAGGATGCCCTCCCTCCACAAGGCCATTCTACACAGAGGCAGGGGATATCTCTCCCCACCTCAGCCACACTATACACAACACAGGGGCATGGGTGCAGTCTCAGGGTAGCTCCCACTCCCGGGGATAGCAGGACATTCCGAACATGTCCTCTGTGCAAGCACATCGGCTCTGATGGTGCAGGGAACGGTCATCCTTGCGTTGCAGAGGTGGGCTGGGCTTCACCCACTGTGTCCCCAGGGATAACTGACCACGTCTCTTGTTTCTCCATAGCTGCACCAGCTGTGCGTGCAGGGCGCACCACCCCACCCGGGACATGCTCCCGCACTCGAGGGCTCCGCAGGACCACCTGAACAGTGCAGGGACACCGACAGCAGCACCTGGGGGCACTGCGAGCCCTGCACTGCACCCTCCAGAACTGGGTGCAAGAAGATCTGGAGCTCCGACAGGAGCAGCTTGCCCAGAGCCTTGCCATCTGCCAGCACCTGCAGACCATGGTGCAGAGTGTGCTGCCTCCTGCTGCTTCAGTGCCTGCTGCCTCTCCAGCTCCCGCTCCTCCTCCCACTCCTTCTCTCCCTCCTGCTTCTCCCTCCACACTCTCCTCAATGTCCACACCCTCCTCCCCATCCCCCTGGGGACGCTAAGGCCCCCACATCCGCTGTGCTGCGAAACAGTTAGCCCAGCAAGACCCCCCACCACTGAGCTTCCCCTCGCTTCCCCCTTCCAGCTCCCTCCTCCCAGGTTCCCCCCTCCCCCACCTCCTTTCCCCAGTCTCCCCAGGGTTTCATCCCCCCCCTCCCCAGTTTTGTTAAATAAAGAGAGTTTGTATTTATGAAAAAAAATGTGTTTTTTATTTTATATTAGGAAGGGGGATTGGGGTAAGTGGAAGGTCATGAGGAAGGAATGAGGCATAAGCCCCAAGTGGGGCAGACCAGGGAGGTTCTTAGTGCTCCTTAGGGTGGAAGCTCTCCCACAGGGCCTCCTGGATACTGACAGCCCCCGATGGACCTCCTGGATGGCAGCCCACAGAAAGTGCAGCCAGGCTCATAGCAATGCATCCACAAGAAGCACCAGAGTGCCCAGGGGCAGCTCTGGCTCCATGTTGCAAAGTGCTGTGGTGTCCTGAGTGAGGGCAACCAGAGCACACAGAGACCAAATGCTTTGCTGTCCCTCAGTGAGGTAGGCAGGGAAACCTGAGAACCAGCTGCCCGGGGGCAGGGTGTTGTCCCTTTAAGCACAAGCCTCAGGAAGCAGCCACACAAAGACACTCCTGACTTGATGCCCTGCCTGAGCTGGTTCCAGCCAGCCTTAAATGCGATTCAGTGTCCACTCAGTGTGGACGCGCTATTTTGAAATAGAAAAACGCTATTTTGAAATGCATTTTATGTGTAGACACGTTATTTTGAAATAGCTTATTTTGAATTAACTATTTCAAAATAAGATATTTAGAAATAACGCTGTAGTGTAGACATACCCAAAGTGATTGGGCAACAAAATGGCAAATGAAATTTAATATTGATAAATATAAAGTAATGCACATTGGAAAAAATAATCCCAACTATACATACAATATGATGGGGCCTAATATCCGCGGCGAGTCATCGTGGATAGTTCTCTGAAAACATCTGCTCAGTGTGCAGCGGCAGTCAAAAAAGCAAACAATGTTAGGAATCATTAAAAAGGGATAGAAAATAAACAGAATATCTTATTGCCTCTATAATATATAGTACGCCCACATCTTAAATACTGCATACAGATGTGGTCACCTCATCTCAAAAAAGAGGTATTGGCATTGGAGAAGGTTCAGAAAAGGGCAACAAAAATGATGATGGGTTTGGAACAGGTCCCATATGAAGAGAGATTAAAAAGACTTGGACTTTTCAGCTTAGAAAAGAGGAAATTAAAGGGGAATATGATAGAAGTCTATAAAATCATGATTGGTATGGAAAAAAGTGAATTAGGAAAAGTTATTTACTTGTTCCCAAAACATAAGAATTAGGGGGTCACCAAATGAAATTAATAGGTAGCAGGTTTAAAAACAAACAAACAAAAGGAAGTTTTTCTTCACACAGTGTACTATCAACCTGTGAAATTCCTTGCCAGATGATGTGGTGAAGACAAGGATTTTAACAGCGTTCAGAAAAGAACTAGATCAATTCATGGAGGCTAGATTCATCAATGGCTATTTGCCAGCATGGGTAGAAATGGTATCCCACGCCTCTGTTTGTCAGGGGCTGGAAATGGATGACAGGAGAGGGATCACGTGATGATCACCTATTCTGTTCACTCCCCATGGGGCATCTGGCATTGGACACTGTTGGCAGACAGGATACTGGCCTTTGGTCTGATCCAGTATGGCTCTTATGTTAATATTTCAATGAAACTGTGGTAGTCTAGTGCTCACAATGCATTAGGCACTGCTTACACACACACACGCAGAGGAAGAGACAGTCCTTGTCCCAAACTGTTTCCATCTCAGAAGATGACCAACACAGAACAGCCTAAGGAGAAGGATGCACTCACCATAAACACAAGTCTATTACGTATACCGTAGTTACTTTGATATTTTGTTTGGTGTTAAAGAAATGCCCAGGGGCTATACCTGCTTGTCCCTCATTTTTAACTTCTCCTACAATTTCCTGTAGGACTCATGAAAAAAAATAGTGACTATCAATAACACCCCCCCTCACATACTTTACTTCTAGTTTTGTACTGAAAGCCACAGTTTCTGTCCTTTAACTGGTAACAACAACAATTATATTAAAGTTAATGTTTGAAACACAAAATTCATATGGGTTGAAAGGAAAGGTTCGGTACATTTGGGTCAAGCTTTGGTTATCTAAAATTAGAAGTCTTGGTTAGAAAATTTGCAAGATACATAATGAACACTGTCCCAGATTAAGGTGCACGGAGATTTAAACAGAAGAGAATACGTGTTCAGGTATGTCGTTCATAGGAAGTTTAACAGTCAGTCGCAGGAGAGCGGATATGTGCGTGGGAGGAGATTGTCAAGGAATGATTTGGGTACCTCCTGACTGTGTCCCATGCAACCCAAGGATCCCATACATAAGGAATTACTAGCTGCTGTAGAGAAATTAAACTTGCAAGAGCCAAAACTTAAAACACAAAGGTGCTGCATTATGAAGAAGCAGGACCTTGTAATGCCAAAACTGAAAGATGCTAGAAGCAACACTATTTAGTTTAGTCACTAAATTTCTCCTAAATAATAAAGTCTTAAACAATATAAAAAAAAACTGGGCATGTTTACTTTTTTAGAAAAGAAAGGATCGGGGGGGACCTAATAACAGTTTTAAAATAAAGGTAAGGAGTATTATAAAGAGAACAGTGATCAGTTGTTCTCCATGTCCACTGAGGGTAGGACATGAAGTAATTGGCTTAATCTGCTGAAAGGGAGGTTTAGGGCAGATATTAGGAAAAGCATCCTAACTATACGGGTAGTGAAGCTCTACCAATGGAAGTTGTAGAATCCCTGTCAACGGAGGTTTTTAGGAACAGGTTGGGACAAACACCTGCCAAGGATGGCTTAGGTATACATTGTCCTGGCTTAATGCAGGGGACAGGACTAGATGACTCTTGAAGTCCCTACTAGCCCTACATTTCTGTCATTCTACTCCTTACTACAAATAGGAGTATTACCAACACAATGTCCCAATTTCCTGGGAATAACTCATTAAGAAATAGCCTTTGTTCAAAGTAATGGGGAGCAGCAGGAAGGTGTGTCCGAAATTGACTTTGAGTAAGTATCCAAAGACTTTATTCTTTTCATCTTTAGGTCATGATCCTTTTCAGGCTCATCCCCTTTCTGGGATTTGACTTCATTGGTAACTCAATAGCAAGGCAACAAAACACACACCTTAAGCATTCTCCCCAAGTTGAGTCTTGCAAAGGGGGTTTCTTGAGATCACCTTTCCCCCAGACCTTAGTTCTTTCTGTTTGAAGTGCCAATCCCAAGTCCACAATGCACAATGGCTCAGCATCTCTTCTTCAGTATTCCAACCTCTGCTAATAGGGTGAGTCGATAGAATCAACTTTATACCCGGTTGCATATCAGCATAAGTGTAATCGTCTGTGTGCTAGTGAGGGATTTTGGGAGCTTACTTTGTGGCTACTAGTAGAGTGTTAATGCGGCCAAGTTCCTGAGCAGCTTACACTGTTCATTGGCAATTGCAGTAAGTGCCTATCCTGCAAGAGCACCCACCACCAGTACAATGCAGATCATATGAAAAAGCTCTAATGCTTTGTCTCTTTTGCACAAGCAAGCAACTAGCAATTATTTCCTTTAATTCAGAGAAGGGCCCTTCCACAAGGATACACTGGTTGATGGCCAAAACATCTGGAAGAGCTTGAAGCAAAATGGAGTTCTGTGGTACCAAATGTTGCCCAGTGTCTGTTTTGTATTTTATCATCTCTTATCCATATGGGCATATCTAAGGTAACATGAGTTCAAGTGAAATTCAAGCTAAGGAGGTACTTAGGTTTTAGGCTGTACTCCATCTTGCGCATGGAGGCCTCTCAACATTAATGCAGGACTGGTTTCCTTTGCCTTCTCTGTTTTACTTATCCATTTTTAAGTTTACACCTAGATAGGCAACTCTTCAAACCTGCACTGTCCATGCAGACGGAGAAAGCTAGTGGATGGCGTGTGAATGGGCTTGTTGAAATGAAGCCTCTCTTTAGCTATGCTGCATGGATCTCTACCAATTCATAACACAGAGCTCACCTTCTAAACTAGCTGCTGTTTTCTATGGGGTTTCCTAGGTCTTACTGGTGGCTCTGTCCTTTTTCAACATCCAGGAGCTACCTTGTAGCAGTTCTGTTGTAGGTCAGGCCATGTTTTTCATGCTGACCAGACATGGATTTACCTCTGTTCTGGTGGGGTCTCTTCTCCCTGTTTGGCTCTGTCTGGAGATCAGGACTGATAGACACAAGAATGTCTGCAAATTAATGCTGAGCTGATGGAACTTCTGTTGATTACTCCTTATGACCTTTCAAATGCCTTTTGCTTTTACGTTGCTCTTTCTGATGGCTTCACTTTGATTCCAACAGCTGATGTTGGAAACCTCTGCATTACTTTTGATTTAGGGCTGTCATGCCAAAAGAAGATTTTATGACCTATGAATCCTATTTTAGTGCAGGAACATGCTTAAGCTTATAGTAATGTGCCATTATGCACAGAGACTTGATTGAAATCAAAATATTGTAGTTCACAGCTGACTGTTTCTCTCATTCATCCATGTCCATTGTCTTCAGTCATGAAAAGAAAACCAGTGGGTTGTGTTATAACAACTACTAAGTCCATCAGTCACATAACACAATTCCACATCCTTCTAAGCCTTCCTCCCCTCATCCCTGAGCACTGCCTTGTGACTGGGTACCCTATTGCCAGCATTACTTTCTCACTTCCCTTCTCATGCCCCTGAGAACCATAAGACATGCTCTCTTGCCTCCTCATGGCTCATTTATTAGAAAAACATTATGCAAATAATCCATAACAAAAGTTCCAATGCATGGTCTTTTTGTCACCCACAGCACAAATACTCCTTAAATCCATGACATCTGTAACCTCCTTTTTCTTCCCCAGGTTACTCGGAAGCAGGTCACAGTCTCAGGTGTGCCAGGGCGCCTGATGGTCTTGACATAAAAGGAGATCCTGAGTACCCCAGTGGTGATGTTGTTTGATTGGGGAAAACCTATCCACCCCCTTGCTGCAGTCCCTTGCTTATGAAGAATGTACAATGGTGGTGCCTCCACCTGGCTGGCCTTGTACACACTTACTGGTGTCCCTTGAGAGCCTCCAGGAATATACTCATTCCAGCTATAATCTGGATCTAATTCCAGAACAAACTACAAATCATATATATCTAATAGATTACATTAAAACAAACACTCTAACTGAAATAAACAGGATTTAACAAATTAACAGTGAACAACATCAATTCACAAAGTGCACAACAATAATTGGAACATATATCTAGCATTTGCACTGCCGATATTGATCCCATCCCAGAGTGTGCACACCCCTGGACTCAGAGTCCCAGACTCTTGCTTGTGTGGGCATGCTTGAAGAGCTACAGCTGTAGTGGAGATTCTCTGTAGAAAGTGTGTATGAGGATCCAAGCTAGGCAGCAGCTCTGTCCCAGGCAGCACTTTTCCCAAAAAAAGGCCCAATGACTTACAGCCTCATGCTGTGCCTATCAGAAGCAGCCTAGATCCCAGTTCCAAAAGCCTCTAGTCCCAGTCTGTAGCTGCACTCTAACAGCCCCTGGACTGGATCAAATTCCTCCATAGCAGCCTGGCTCCCCTTCTCTTCCAAAATCCAAGAGCAGAGTCCCAGACTGCTCGGCCTCTCTTCTCATGCACATGGAGAGACCCAGGTCTCCCACACAAGAGTCCCTTCCTTCCTGTTTTTCCCCAAGGGATCCTGGGAATTGTAGTCTGTGAGGCTGGATTGCCAGACATAGGGTCTTTCCAGAAAATAAGCAGAGGCGCCTTTAGTAAGGGGACTACACACCTAATCCACCAACATAGCATATACTACACTCCAGTATCTTCCACCATATGTAGTCTCTTATTTGCTCCTCTCCTGTCTTTGTGCCAGGATGGCCACCCCAGTTCCTGGGGCGCAGTACAACCCTACTCTTTCCAGCAAGAACACACACCCTCATCCTCACAGCTCGAAGTTCATCCTCACCAAGGGTGCATCTATCACGCTTCCTCCCACCCCAGTTACATTAACTTCTTCTCTCAGATAGATCATCAACTGGAGCCTTCCACTGCTCCCCTGGCTCTCAGCTCTCCAGTATGGAAACATCAGGAGTTAAACCCCATCCACTGCTACCTTCTGTTCAGCCCACAGCTCTGGCTCACCAACTTGGAAATCAACAAACAACTCCCTTTGCTGTCTTCAGCTTTTCCCATAAACTTCACATGGCTTCCTTCAGGGACAGCCTCCTCCATTTCTCCTTGAGCCTATATAGCCCCACCCTTTTAACTGGCCAGAATGAGAGCATTAGTACTAGCACAGGTGTGCTGGACTTGCTTCATTTAAAGGGGCCAGTGAGCCTGACACAGCCTCCATTAGCTTCCAGGGCAGAGAGTTGACTCCTATTGTGGAGCATGATTTATAAAATTTCTTCTTTCACATGAGATTCACAGAATGTTAATCTGCTTTTTTACAGAAATTACTTCTGTTCCATGCTGTCTAATAAGGAGATATAAAACACTGCCCAGGTGTGCTGACTTCTGCCTGATCAGAGGTCTTCAGTGGTGCAAGTCTCCTCGGGAAGAAGCTGAAACACAGGAAGCTGCCATAAATTGTCATCTGCTGGCATCCCTGAGGAGGGTCTAGGGGGAACAGTTGAAGCCGTTGAAACAGTTGAAGCTGGCTGCAGAGGGTTTGCAAGCAGGGTATCTGGGAGATGGATCTAAGGCCTGAAGCTGCTTGGAAAGTTAAAGTGCAGGCATTCAGCTGAAACATTTTCAGTTTCACTTGATCCTCTTTCCAAAGGTGGACAACTTGCTGAAAAATAGCACCATTTTGGATGTTAGTAATGGGTTGCCCATTGTCAGGGTAATATGCCAGTTGCTATCCTGTGTTAATGTTTTAACAACCAAACAAAGTTTAGTATCAAAATGCCACTTAAAGAACTGATTTTTTTCCCCTCAGCCACTTGTTAACAGTTTATAAGGTTCACAGTGATGCTTGTGTGAAAGATGTTAAAAAGCTACAGATAGTGATGGGCAGAACTACATTTCCATTTTAAGTTCCTTTCCATTTAGTTCTGTCCTTCCCAGCACCCAACAGCATTTCTCTGCTTGTGGATTTGAAGAATGCTTTAAATTCTCAGGTGCACGGAGTTCCGGGATTTCAACATTGTTTAAGTTTTACCAATTTGCACAGGGCTAAGTTTGATCTTAGTCCATTCCCTGTGGAGGCAGAGGTCCACTGTATCCAAACACCCTTTGAGATTGCCATAAAGAGGGAAAATTAGTGCTGTCTCAGCAGAGAGAGCAAGGACTGAATAGGCCATTAAAAATGAATTGCCCTCTCATCCTGTAACATAGTAGGACTCACCACTGCAGCACCTCCTGCTGGTCATTCTGGGAATTAGCTCTTCAGCTCTGGAGCACCAGCATTGGCTGGTGCATTATCCAGTTACCTATTTTTCCTCCACTTGTGTGTGAGGACCCACGTCCCTCCCAGACTGTGGAGCCCTCCCCTCTGTGTATTGCCCTACCACAGTGCCCTCACACTCTGGTTATGTCTACACTGGCGGGTTCTTGCTCAAGAACACATCCACACTGCTGTGTGCTTTTGCACAAGAGCATCCATGGTAGCGTAGACACTCTTGCACAAGAAAGCTGATGGCCATTTTAGCCATAGGGCTTTCTTGCGCAAGAAACCCCTGCCGCATATCCACACTGCCCTCTTCTGCAAGAGGGCTTACACTTGTTAGAAAAGAGCATAGCTCTTGCACAAGAAGCCCTGTCTTCTGATGCCGTACTGTAAATCTTCTTGTGCAAGAGTGGGCAGGCAGTGTGGACACTCTGTGGGTTCTTGCGCAAGAATGTCCATTCTCACGCAAGAACCCACCAGTGTAGACATAGCCTCTGAGTCCACCCCCTCTGGGAACTCCCAGCTCCCTACGTCCGCCTTGCCTCAGTGACCCACTTCCAGTTTTCATCTATCCCCTGCCACAGGGGCAAACTGCAGACTGAAATGGCTGCTCATCATTGGAAAGGGAGTGTGCACCTGCTGCCTTTACCTACCCTGGCTTCCTCTTTGTAGCCCTAGTATCCTCAGGCCTTGTTTCAGGCCCTGCAGCCTAGGAACTTGCCTGGCCAGAAGTTTGCCAGCTCTGCCTACCTTTCCCCAGCCCTGCTCTGTATCAGGAAACCTCTAGCTTCCTTAGCAGCTAGATCCCTCCTGGTTCCCAACTGACACAAGAGTGAGTCTATGTTTCTCCTCCCTCTCAGGAACCTTCATTTATACTCCTCTCAGCTGGACCCTAATTGGCTAATACCTGCCACAGCTCCTGGCTCCACCACTCCAGCACCTTCCCAGGGTTGGGTTTTAACCCTTACAGGGCCAGTGCGAGGCAGATGCCCCATCTTACATCCCAAGAGGGACGCTCTGCAAGGCAGAGGTGAGGCAGGCAAGGCAGTAGAGGAAGCATAAGCTGCTGCTGCCCATGTTCTATTCTATTCTTTGCTGCTCTGTTCACATGTCTGTGTGTCACACACATCAGTGCAGTGCCTGAGAGCCTTCCAGTAGGGCATTAAGCAATGTGACCACACATCTGTCACATTCTGTTTGCTCTTTCATCCTCTGCTCAGAGGGAGAAGTGTGTTCAGTGAAGTGTCATGTTTTGGTAGGATTTTTTTAAACAATATAGATACAAGATAGGTGTGTGTGTTAGAGAAGTCAGTTCAGACAAACATGCTTGTACTTGGAGAGAAGGGTACTGAGGTTTGTGATGGGGGAGTTCACACCCCAGTCTTGGGCTGCTGGCCCCTGAAAAAATTCTGTCTCCCCACAGACCAGCTTAGCCCTTATTGTAGAGAGTTCATTATGCCGATTCCTGGGACTGTTAGATTGGCATCTTTCATCAACCACCACATTAACTTTAAGTAAGTAAACCCAACCCAGCACCCCCCCCCCAAAGAATTAAACCCCCAGCCATCCCAAGCCCTGCTAAAGAGCTGATCCAACATTAGGAGTACTGTCTGGGTTAGCCTGCAGGGCCCACCCCCTTCTGCTGACGTCTTCCTTGTATCACACATCAGACTTTTCCCAGTGGAGCAGGAGAACAAGCTCTAATGAAAACTGCCTGTTTGCAGCTTTAAAGGAATTGCAGGCACCACAGCCACTACTACTTCTGCTTTTGCCTGCCTGGCCAGGAGCAGAAAACCTGAAACTCCATCAGCAGCTGGAAGAGGCAGCCTCATTGCCTAGCAAACCTGGGATAATGTATTTCGCTCTTCAGAGTCACTTCTTTTCCCTGCTTGAAAGAGAATGAAACCAGCTTAAACTCTGAAAGGGACTGAATGAAATACACACTGCTTGAGCAGAAGAATTCTTGTGTAATATCTGTGCAGCTTGAGACAATGGTTTTGTCTGTCCCAGTTATAGCTCTGGGTGCCACCTTGGGGACTGCAACTAGCATCCTTGCCCTCTGTGGTCTTACCTGCCTGTGCAAATGCAGGCAACCTAGGAAAGGATTTGAAAAGGACCAAGAGACGGACACTGAAAATGCTAAGTCCAGTATGCTTCAGCCAGTCCAGCAGGTAAACCTCCTTCTCTAATTTACTCTGCCACTTCTCCTTAAAGTGCAGATGGCAGGAATGCATATGCCATGCCAGACGGTGGTGGGTGATTTATGACATCCTATTTGTTTGCCGGATTCAGGATGTAGCAGCCTTTCAGTGGGGGAGAGGAAACTCAGGTGACCTGGAAAAAAAAAGCAACAGTCAGCTGTCATTTTAAAGAGACAACACAGAAAAGAAGATTTGAAATTCTACTTGAATTGTCAGGCTAGATCGCAAGGGAAATCATTTGGCTAGAACAGAAATCTGGGCGCCACTAAGGTGCAGTAATAGTTATGTGCAGAGTAGGAGCAGAATGCCAATAGTATTGGATTTTTTATAATCTCTCTTCACACACACATATACCTCTGGCTACTGCAGTATAGGTGGAAAGGCTTCTGTGTAAACATCTGGTTTATTACAAAAACAATGCTCCATGTGTGAAACAGATTAAGTTTTAGGAAAGTTAAACTGTGAGGTTAAAATAAGATATATAATATAAATCTAGTAGCAATCTTAACTGTGGAGTCTACTCTCGCATCATACCTACTGTGACCTGTTTTTTCTTTTCCTTACTAGAACAGAGGTTTCAAAGTGCTGCAAATGCTAGACATCCCCTGTGATCTCACTCAATTGCTCAAAGAATTCAATCGAAACAGGTGCAGAGGGACTGGCTGGCTGGAACCAACTGACAGTCAGTCCATTTACACCTGTGTTCTGTCAGTGGCCAGTGCCAGAGGCATCAAGCAGTGAAGTGTGACACGTCCCTGCTGTACCTAACAATGGAATACTCAATGCTGTACCTTGAGGAGATTTGTTTTTCAGAACTTTTTTTTTCCCTTGGCTGATTATGACCTTAGGTCTGAAACACAAAGCTGATGGTCACTGAAAGTTTTAGCCTAGCTCATGTTTCTGTAGATGCTGTTCTCATTTATACGGGTCAAATGAAATTTTTTCCCTTCTTACTATGCCTTAATTTTTCCCCAATCATATGCTACATCGGCCAGTTCCAAAGCTGATGATACATTATATAACAAAGTCTTTATTCACTTGCCTTTAAATTACATACACTGCTCTGTTGTTTTTGCATTATTGAAAGCTGCAGTGGGAGTCCTAATTGGCTTTCTCTGTGCCATTCAGTAGTGCATACTCAGTCCCTCCATAATGGACACTCTTTTTCTTTCCTAAGTAAATAGACCTAGTCTTACCATATTTCTCCTGCAGTTGTTTTGAGACAAGATGGCCAAAGGCGATTATTTACAGTGTCGTAGCCATGTTGGCCGCAGGATGTTAGCCAGACAAGGTGGGTGGGGTAATATCTTTTGTTGAACTGACTTCTATTGGTGAAAGACACATGCTTTCACGCTACACAGAGCTCTTTGTCAAGTCACCTGGCTCTGTGTAGCTCAAAAGCTTGTCTCTTTCACTAAATGGTAGCCAATCCAATAAACAACACTACCTCACTACCTTGTGTCTCAGAGCTGATTATAACATCTGTGGAATACGCATCTAATAGCACAGTGGTTCCCAAACTTTTTGGCATCACACCCCCTTTTTGATTTTTGAGGAAACCCTCACATCCCCCCCCCTCGCAAAAAAATAGCAGCAAAACTTGTTGACCAAAAAAAAAAAAAGTTGCCCTTTTAAGAACAGAGCAGGCATTGCCCTTTTAAGGTGGCCATTTTAAAGTCTGCCCGGGATGCTCCATCCTCCTTCCAGCCAAGCCAGCCCAAGCTGCGCATGTTCCAGCCGATGCCCGAGCCAGGAAAAACAGAAAATACCAGACATTTCACATGGTATTTCCTGAATTTTTTTACTGGATGGACCAGGCTCTTTGTTGGGGGTAGGGTTGCCAGATGGTTTAACAAAAAATACCAAACACCCCACCCCACCCCCCAAAAAATCCACAGGGAAACATTCTGTCGAGGAAAAAAAAAGGAGAGACTAAAGTTGTTAAGCAACTTGGGCGCCATTTTTAAAACCCCGCAGCTCCGACCCGCTAAGCACAGAGAAGCTGGGAGCTGGAGGGGAGCTGGTGGAGGGGCGGGGGCCGTTTGGAGGGGCGCAGGAGCAGCTTCACGAGCTGCACTTTTGGGAGGCAAGAGCCGCATGCGGCTTGCAAGCCACAGGTTGGCCACGGCTGGTGTTGAGGGAGGCATCACGTGGCCAGCTCCCGGGTCTCTGCTGGTCACGTGGGCCAGAGCAGCGTGCGCTCTACTCCCACCCCAGCCCAGTACCTCCCTAGCATGATGCCCAGAAAGTGCCCCCTCCTGCCCCCCCTTCACTAGACTCTGCTGCGCTCCTCACTCCCCCGCCCCTGCCAGACGCAGAAGGGGAAAATTGTCCCTGCTGGGCTTCCATTGGAAGGAAACAGGAAATACCGGACATTTCACATGTCTGGTATTTCCTGTTTTTTTTTACTGGATGGAGCTCGCAAATACTGGACTGTCTGGGCAAATACCAGACACCTGGCAACCCTAGTTTTGGGGGGGCTAATGGGGGGGCTGAGTCACCTCACCCCCCCTCGAATTTCTTCATGCTGCCCCCTCCCCCAGTTTGGGAACCTATGCACCAGAAGAGTTTCCCTACTATACCTGAGTCTTTTGAGTCCCCACTAGCTATTGAGTTGATCTTTACTGAGCTTAAATCTTTCCCCCCAAGTCACTGAAGCTTTTTCTGAATCCTTCAGTGAGTAGAGCTGCAGGAACATTTTAAAGAGTGGGGGTGCTGACATCTCCCCCTTCCACCTATCCTGCCCCCTCCTCCAGCGAGGCCAGGAGCAAAGCCCTGGTGTGTGGGGCAGCAGCTGGGACCTGGGGCATAGGGCTGGCAGTAAAGGCCCCAGCATGTGGGGCCAAAGCAGAGCCCCTGGGGGTGCAGGGCTGGCAGCTGGCACCCCAGGCCTGGAGCCAGCCCCTGGAGCACAAGGCAGTAGGGGGGTCCTTAGTGCAGGACTTACAGCAGAGCCTGCAGCGTGTGGGAAGGCATCTGGAACCCTGGGTGCTAGACCGGGAACCCAGGAGTGCTGCAGCACCCCCCACACGCCTAGTTCCCACACCTATGTCAGTGAGTAGGGTAGAGGGTGTTTTCCCATGTAGATTTTATAGAATCATAGAACCATAGAGCTGGAAGAGACCTTAGAAGACCATCAAGTCCAGCCCCTTGCCCAAGGCAGGACCAATCCCAATTAAATCAACCCAGCCAGGCCTTTGTCAAGCTGAGACTTAAACATCTCTAGGGATGGAGACTCCACTGCTTCCCTAAGTAACCCATTCCAGTGCTTCACCACCCTCCTAGTGAAATAGTTTTTCCTAATATCCAACCTGGACCTCTCCCACCGCAACTTGAGACCATTGCTCCTTGTTCTGCCATCCATCACTACTGTGAACAGCCTTTCTCCATCCTCTTTGGAACCTCCCTTCAGGAAGTTGAAGGCTGCTATCAAATCCCCCCTCACTCTTCTCTTCTGCAGACTAAATAGACCCAACTCCCTCAGCCTCTCCTTGTAGGTCATATGCTCCAGCCCCCTAATCATTTTGGTTGCCCTCTGCTGGACCCTCTCCAATGCATCCACATCCTTCCTGTAATTGGGGGCCCAGAACTGGACACAATACTCCAGATGTGGCCTCACCAGAGCCGAGTAAAGATGAATAATCACATCTCTGGATCGACTGGCAATGCTCCTCTTAATGCAACCTAATATGCCATTAGCCTTCTTGGCTACAAGGGCACACTGTTAACTCATGTCGAGCTTCTCATCCACTGTAATCCCCAGGTCCTTTTCTACAGAACTACTACATAGCCAGTTGGTCCCTAGCCTGTAACAATGCTTGGGATTCTTCCGTCCCAAGTGCAGGACTCTACATTTGTCCTTGTTGAACCTCATCAGATTTCTTGTGGCCCAATCCTCCAATTTGTCTAAGTCACTCTGGACTCTATCCCTGCCCTCCAGCATATCTACCTCTCCCCCTAGCTTAGTGTCATCCGCAAACTTGCTGAGGGTGGAATCCATCCCCTCATCCAGGTCATTTGCCTGTAATTATTTTGAATTTCACCTGCGGATGTGTTGTCCAGTTTCCTAGGTCCTCCTCTGGTTTCTCGTTAGCTTTGGCTAACCTAATAGATTATTGACTACTGATATTTCTAGTTTAGTCTATGAGCCAATACAATGCAACAAGGCTGAGATTTTCAAAGTGTACAATTAAAAATGAATGGGAACTGGCTGCTCAAGCCCCAAGGCAATTTTGAAAGATTTCATTCCACACCTTTACTGTGCATCACCTTTTACCTGTTTCCCGGACCGTTAATATATCGAGCAGCACTATCCACACAGCACTCCATTATCAATGTCTTCCCACAGAAACAATTTCTTTTCCAACGCTACTTTTTATTGTTTAGCTCCAAACCAAATTTTAATCCTTCATGTGATTTCACCCTTGGAGTAACCAACTTTCCTGAATAGTGTTTTGAAGAGCCCATGGAAAGTGTTAATGCATTTCTGCAGCTTCTCCCTCAGGGACCCAGCCTGCAAATTGCTAAGCATACAGACATGTCACTGAAGTCACACTGTGCTCAGGTGCTCAGAACCTCAGAGGTTCAGGCTCCTGTCATATTTATTAATTGAACAAAGCTTGCAATATTTTAATATAGTACATGACCAATATCTTGTTCAATTATTCACCCAACTCTTGGTACAACATAAGACACCTCCTAGTGCTCCAGGGTAATAGTGTTTTGATCATGTTCATTATTAGGGTTAATATTTTAGGCCTGCTGCATTTGAAATTGCTGGTATGTTTTTGCAAGAATTCCAGAAAAATGGTGTCTGCAAGATGAACAGAGCGTTCTGTCACTCAAAGTGCAAAATGTCCCTATTTCCCATATTCCATATGTTTGCTTGTTTTTTCCAAATTAAAAGGAACCCATTGCCAGGAACATACACTCCCTAAAATGTCTCAGATTTAAAAGTACTCCATATTCACTTTAAAGAGTAATCTCAAATCTAGTTGTATGTCTGTGAAGGGCAGTACATCATCCATGTCTGTTGTTATCAACAATTCTGTCTTTTTTTTTGGGGGGGGGGAGGTGGAACCCAGGAATCCACTAACAGAAAGCTGCTTTATTACACTGTCCTAGCCAGTGCTTGGAACAATTAATTATTGAGGCTTGTCAATATCAGGAGAGTCTGAGACAGAGATGACAAAGACAGAAGAAGCTAGACTATATTCAGAGGCATAGCGAGGGTGGTATGTGCCTGGGGACAAAGGCAAAATTTGTGCCCCCCCGCCATGTGGCGGGGCCCTGAACCTGACACATGGCTGAGCCTGAGCCTGGGAGGAGAGAGGGGGAGATTGTATCGCATCTTCTCCTGCCCCCTCCAGTTTGGGGCTGGGCCCCCGCACGCACTAACCCACCGGTGGAGATGGAGGAGGGCTGGGCTGGGATGAGGGATGACAGGGGAAGTGGAGGGGGATTAAATTGGCGCCCCCCCCGGCCCTCCCTCACTACGCCACTGACTATATTGGATCCATTGTTATGTTGTTTGCTTTAATACTGATCTAATATGGTTTAAAATGGAACTTCATCAACATGAAGTAGGATCTCTTAGGGTGTGTCAGCAGGGTCTTCATGGGGCAGTTAGAGCACAACACGTTACAGCACTCTACAAATTGCACCCCTCCAGTCCACTTTCCCCGTGCTGTGTAGACAAGCATGTTTGCTATGTAGAAAAGCCCCAAGATCCTTAGAGGCCCCTGTAAATAAGCTTTGGTCTTGTCCAAACATAAAGATGTATCTACAGAACAAGCAAAAGTAGGTGGCTTTTATATTGTCACATTGAACATGTCTCAGGTCATGGGACACAGTTCCAGCCGCAAGCTTGTATTGCTTGTGAGTCAGATACAAGATCACCCAAGGAAATAATCAAGTTCAGGGTTTTAATGATGTCAAGGAGGGACACAGAAGGGTCAAGAGCAGCATCTTGTCTAATTTGGTCTCTCTCATTTTACACATAACTGACTGAACTCTCTTGCTCTTTGTTTTATTTAAGGCATTGCTGTTACAGTTTGATTTGTAAAAGGGTGTTTCCATGGGCAAGACTAAGTAAGAATATTAGCTGCCAGTGCTCATGAAACAGCTGGCAGCATGAATAATAAACAGAGGCGGATGCAGTGGGGAAAAAGGGATGGATTGGTCCCCACTAGTTTGCCTATATCTCTCATCTCTAAATCTGTGGAGTAGACAGACTAACATATTATGTAAACCCAATGGAGCTGTTAGTTGTTATCTGCTGATGGATTTTCTGATTACGTGTCTGGCTTTTAGCAAGCAAGGAAAGTGATGGCAATAACAATACTTAATATTTGTATAGCATCTTTCATCTCAAAAGATCCTCAGTTGGTTTCACAGGATACCCATATACAAGACCACTCAAATGCTGCTGCCTCTGGTATGCAGGGCAGCTGCTACAGACTACCCTGGGTATAAGAGTGAAGAGGACAAATTATTGGTCACAACCCCCAGGGCATGGGATGTTTAATGTCTATGCAGAGCAACCAGGATCTTGTTTTTCAAGATATTGCCCAAAGATGTCTGCCTACCACACAAAACACACTTAGTTTATTTTAGAAAGAGGAAAGTCTGATCTGATCATGCTGGGATTTGAACTTGTTATTTCAGGTATGTCAGAACTAGTGTTTAAAATCCATAAGGGTGAAGCCCCGCTCCCTCCTTTTACCCAACAAGAGGCTTAACTCACTCTGTAAATCCCACTTACTGCCAGGGCTGACCCTCTGCATAGGAATAATTTTCTCTCTAAGATTATAGACCAGAGGTCATAAAACTAGAGTGGAGAAAACATTGATAATGGACTATAATGAACAATCCTGCCCTGGCTACCTGGGGAGAGGGAATCAATAACTGAATAGATCTCTTCTGTTGCTCCTGGCTTTCAGTCTATGATTCTGTGGGCACTGCATGCAGAGTTGGGGTAAAAAACAAAATGCAAAATTATTCTTGGTGTTTGTGCTTGTCTTTGAGGAAGGGAAATATTCCCTAAGGATGTGGAATTTGGGAGCAAAAGGCCCTAACTCAAGAGACTGCTTCTCCCAATGGCACCAGCTGAATTCATTATTAATGTGAATCCAACTAATGGAAGAACATTAATTACAATTAAGAATATTGTCTTGCTCGCTCTTGTAGTCTAAATGAAATAGCTTGACAGTTAGTGGGACAAGAGACCCTTTGACCGCAGCATGATCACAATAGAACAGTATTTTCCATTTCTCCAGCACCCTTCACACAAGATCCTCTAAAGGCTTTAGGACCAGTAATGCAAATTGACCAATGTTGCTCCTGCTTAGTCTGTTTTTCCCAGGGATAAATCCAAATATATGTTCACACAGAGTGATTTCAATTCCACATAGCTGGAATTTGCATTTAGAGCGTAGGTGGGGGTGGAATTAAATGTTCCACTGACAAATTTTCACTTGCCTCGTCTTCTCAATGAAGGGTCCCTATGTGGGTTGAATTCATTGCTGTGCTTTTTTCATTAGCCTTCTGTACTCTGTGTTGTTCCTTGCGAACCAGCATGGGATTGAAACTATAAAAGAAACTCTGACCTATCAGACCAAAACGTCAGTCTATCTAATCAAGGAGCTTTTACTGTTAGACATATAAAGTAAAGGTTTATTGCGACTGTGAAGGGACAATAATCAACAAATGGGAATGTTATTGCAAACAAACATCTGTTGAGGGGTGGGTTTGAAGAGGACAGGGACTGAGAAACTGGGCAACAGGTTTGCGTAGGTGATCTCCTCATGGTAGATGCAGTGAGTTCAATGAGTCACGTAACGATGACATCAGGAATGATTGGATGAATCATTTTTTCCCTGGATCTGGTTCAGCGGGCCTTGGGCAAACTGGTGGCATTGGTCTAATCCAAGGGTTCTCATACTTCATTGAACCACAACCCCCTTCTGACAACAAAAATTACTACATGTCCCCAGGAAGG
The DNA here is from genome assembly GCA_032595735.1 of Pelochelys cantorii. NCBI lineage: Eukaryota > Metazoa > Chordata > Testudines > Trionychidae > Pelochelys > Pelochelys cantorii. The sequence goes on along the minus strand of CM064329.1, from coordinate 56,201,916 downwards.
GAGGACCAAAGCCTGAGTCCTGTCACTCTGTGTGTTTGTGTGGGGGTGGGCGGGGGGAGGCAAAGCCAAAACCCAAGCCTCACCTTCTGGGCAGGGGGAGGACCCCAAGGACTTCAGCCCCATGCAGGGGGTGTATGACCTGAGCCCTGGTTTCAGAGCTGAAACCCTCAGGCTTCACTTTGGCCCACAGTGGTGTGGCTCAGGCTTCAGCTTTGGCCCCAGATCCAACAATGTCTAACTCCAGCCCTGGCAACCCTATTAAAAAGGGGTTTTGACCCATATTTGAGAACCACTGTCCTGATACAGAATAATGAAAAGGATTTTTATTTCAGTTCAGCATTAAGAAGACTACTGAACCCATCCAGCCTCGGACTCTCCTGAAGTTTCCCAACATCTATGGCCCAAAGCCAGTCGTGACTGCCTCAGAAATTGTTAACTATGTGGACTATGCCCTGAAAACAACTGAAGAGCCAGCTAGGGGAAAACAGGAATTTCTGGACCAGAACAGAATGAAGATCCAAGTCAATGAGGAGTTATTTGTTCTCCCTCAGAACGGTAGGAGAAGTTCTAAGTCCAATGGAACCATTTCCTCTTCATACTGGTGACCATTGCTCCAATGCCCGGGTGTCTGATAAGCAACATAGGACTTGTACACAGGAATTAAGTGGAGTTATAATCAGAACAGTAGATGTAAAAATGACCATGGGGGGGGGGGGGACTTCATAGTTCCTGTCTCTCAATGATCCCAGTGCGAATGTGCTCAGTTTACAAACCACCTGAGGCTTGCTTGGTCCACCATCATTTCAAGTGTGGTTGGTCAAGATATAGTAGCGATGGAGCCTATCATGCGGTTCCAGTAGTATACATACACCAGAGCCCTGAATAATTTTAAATCCAGGCTCCTCTGGCCTCAGAGAGTCTAATTTTAACTGTTTGCGTCTGGCAGCATTTCATGCCTGTGATGGGTCTGTGCCCATATTGATTTTACCTCCCCAGCTGCCTTTTTAACAGCACAATTGATCCTGGTGGATATAACATTAATACAGTCTTCCTGGGGATTTACCAGTGGGCACGGTGCACTCTGTGGATGTTATATGTAGAGATTTATTTTTAACTTGAAAAATCATTTGCCGTACTTGTTAGTTTCTCTGTCTCTTTCTGGGCAGGGTGGGCCACTATCCCAACCCTTCCTCACTGGGAAAGAAGGGGGAGGTGAGCGTTTAAGCATCATCCTAAAGTATCAGAAGAAAGGCAATAGGACTGGGCTGCTAAAGCAAGAAGGCTGCACATAGCCTGGCCTCAGAGCCTGAGGTGTGGGCATCAGTGCACGAACCTCTGTGCACAACCAAGTCCAAAAGTGCTCTGGCTTCCTGCTGTGCCTGCTATCATAAGCTGAGTGTTGTTAAAATAAAACAAGAACTGTTTGACTTCTCCTCCATATACCAGGTCATATTGATTTTGATTCCGACTGGCATTTGCTTGGGGGACTAAGTTCCAGCTCCCTACCATTTCTGCTTCTCTGGAATTTGTGCCAAAATGATACTCCAGACAAAAGTATCTCTCAATAAAATATGGTGGCTTCCTTTTTCAGTCCTTCTTGTTTCTTTTCTTGAGGTAATTAACCTAATATATACCCCCTTCCAAAGTCATGTAAGAAAAACAGTCTTTCAATCTACCACTTTCTACCTAGTCAGTCACTGTGGGAATTAATGTAACAGTGGCTTTCTGTGTGGAAAAGTATATCTTAGAAAAAACTGAATTCTTTCCAATAGTTTTAGTAAAATTTGTTAGCCTTGTAAGTAGGCTCAGAGTCCACTCTGAAATCTTTACCCCCCAAAACATTCAGTCTAATTCAGAGACTATGTGAAAAAGCAATCCAAGAGCAGGAATATGAATAGTTGTCACCTTGGTGGGTAATGGAGTGAAAGGTCATGGCTGGCTTCCTAAAACCCAGGTAGTACACAGAAAGTGAAATCTGTCCACATCTGGAAGGAGGTGGAAGTGGAGAAGGCTAGTGCTACAGAACAGTGTGAAGCCAAGTGGTGAATTTGGGTTGTTGAATAATGAAGTCTTGCTAACAGAGTAACTTCAGTTCCAGGTGCAGTAAAGGACATGTGTGTCACAGAGCACCTGAACCCCGAAAAAGCAGCCAGCTGTAATCAGGTCCCCGAACTCCACTATTCCCTTGGGTATGATCGACAGAAAGCCGAGCTATGCGTGGCCTTTCTTGAAGGTAAGTGTCTCCCCACCCTGCCTATTTTATATAAACAATCCTTTATTTGAAAGATACACAATATATTCGGACTCTAAAAATCTTTCATCTCCCACATAATCATCAACATGTTCCTGCAGAATGGAGGGACGTTTTATTGGCTATGAGGCTTTCAAACTAGAATTGCCAAGAGATGTGACTGCTTGAAAAGACTGTACCGTGGTTTAACCGCTAGAGCAACAACTTGTGTTGCTCAGAGGCAGTAGGAGGGAATCAGAAGGTGTTTATGCTATTCTGCCCTTGTTAGAGGTGGCCAGATAAGGATCCCCCACTCTTACTGTTGTTTTAAGGAAGTGACAGGCTCAACATCCCCCTCCTCCTCCCACCTCTCCAGGCAACAACTTTTTTCTTTTTTGGTTAGCCCTTCTGTCTGATCTTGTAATGCAGTGGTTTTCAAACTATGGGTTACGACCCAGTACTGGGTTGTGGAATGCCAGGCACTGGGGCTCATTGCTGCAGGGGCATCAGGTGACCAGTGGGGGTGCTAAGGCAGGCTACCTACCTGTTCTGGCACTGCAGACTGTGCTGTACCCTACAAGTGGCCGGCAGGAGGCCCGGCTCCTAAGTGTGTGTGTTGCGGGGAGAGTACACAGAGCTCCACACACTGCCCCTGCCCCGAGCACTAGCTCTGCACTCCCATTGACTAGGAACCTGCTGCTGGCTGTTTCTGGGTGCAGCATGGTCTGTAGTGCCAGGAGAGGCAGGAAACTGTCTTAGCACCCCTGCTGCACCGCTGACCAGGAGCCACTCAAGGTAAACCCCTCCTCCTCCAGCCCTTCCCCCCCTCAGCTGGAGCCCCCTCCCAGACCCCAAAGCTCACATCCTCAGGCCCACCCTGGAGCCCACATTCTACTGAAATGATGTTGGATTGCGGTATCAACAATTTTCTTCAACTGGGTCATGAGAAAAAAAGTTTGAAAACCACTGCTGTAAAGGATTAAGGACAAACCTGCACCCGGATTTATGATTCACGTAAGTGACAGGAAAATCTACAGAGCTTCCCACCGCTAGGCTACCAAAAGAAATGTCACTCTGACATGACATATACCAACCGCTGACGCAGGCCAAGTTGGAGGAAGAGATGGTTAAATCACATTCCTCATATATACTCTCTGGGTAGGGTAACTCCCTCCAGCTGAGCCTAGCCATGTGACAAGACTCTCTGGCAATCTCACTAAGAACAAGCAGCTGGAGAGCTACTCAGAGATAGGTCACTGTTAACCCTCTCCTTGCCAATTACAGTCCTTCTGGGAGTGTAGTTTGAGTTCCCCCAGATTCAGCCCAGCTATCACCTTCCCAAGAATGCACTGAAGGGGAACTAAACTGCAGCCTCTGCACTGGGCAAGCTGCCAGCAACACGTGCACAGCCCTCAGTTTCTTTCCAAGGTGGATGTGCGTGTTCAGTGAGTGCTCATTCACATGCTGTACTCTTCCTGTCACCTCAGCAGGAGCTCTGCTCTCTTAATGAGACAGGGTCCCTTTGGGCAGTGTTTCCTGTACGCTGGGCACTTATGCAGCTGTTCATGCAGGGCCAGCCCGAGCCATTCGTGCGCCCCGGACTGCAGGAGCGCGGCGCCGCCCCCGGAAGTGCGACGCATGCGCGGCCCCGCCCCCAGGCGCCCGATGCATGCGTGGCGCTGCCCCAGGTGCACGGAGCATGCGCGGTGCCGCCCCCGCCCGGCCCGGCAGCCCCATGCGGCGCTCCCTACAACAGGGCGCCCCAGGCGGTAGCCCGACTGACCCATACCTTGGGCCAGCTCTGTGCTCAGGAGAAAGTCAAATGCCACCCAGCTGATTAGCAGAGTGCCCACAGCTAGGTTCTTGTTGCACAGAATATAATTATTCTACACGGCTGCGTCTAGACTGGCATGATTTTGTGGAAATACTTTTAACAGAAAAGTTTTTCCGTTAAAAGTATTTCCACAAAAGAGCGTCTAGATTGGCACGGATGCTTTTGCGCAAAAAGTGCTTTTGCGCAAAAGCATCCATGGCCAGTATAGACGCGATTTTGCACAAGAAAGCTGCGGCGGCCATTTTCGCCATCGGGGCTTTCTTACGCAAAAAATTCCTTCCCTGTCTACACTGGCCCTCTTGCGCAAGAACACTTGCACAAGAGGGCTTTTTCCCGAGATGGAGTGTCAGAGTTCTTGCGCAAGAACACTGACAATATTACATTAGATCGTCAGTGTTCTTGCGCAAATTCAAGTGGCCAGTGTAGACAGCTGGCAAGTTTTTGCGCAAAAGCAGCTGCTTTTGCGCAAAATCTTGCCAGTCTAGACGCAGCCCACATGTATGGAAAAGATTAGAGGGAACATTGATCCTGGGTGTTAAAGACTTGTTTGCTCACAGCTGCCAAGCTAGTGGGCATTTCTCCATTTTTAGATATGCACACTGACTTTTGCAGTCACAGAGAAGCCTTGTTTCCACAGGCTGAACCTCTCTAGTCCAGCATTCTCTGATTTGGCAATATCCATGGTCCGGCACAACTTTAAATAGCCAGATGTCCACTTATCATAGGTGTGGCCAGGTTTCCCGTGGTTCCATAAAAATTATTTACCGCCACCAATCCTGGCTCTCAGTGTTCTGTGTTGTTATTTCGCTCTAATTTATCCCTAAATGTTTTCCAGAGCCCAGTAAGCAGTGGAAGTGTTGGTAATGCTGCTAGACAATATTGACCTCCCACGGTTTGGCAAATTCTCTAGTTTGGCATTGGTCAGGTCCTGAGGATGCCAGATTAGAGAGGTTCAACCTGTACATTGCCTAGCTGAGGAGTAGAGTCGTTGCTGCAGTCGGGAGGGGTGATAGGTTCATTTGTCCCTGTTCGTGAAACATGTAAAATGATATTTTACGTAATTTTTTTTTCATTTTAGTCCTTCAGTGAAATAAAAAATAGGAAAATTTGGGGCTGAATGCCAGGAGGAAAACTCTAACATTGAGAGCCATTGGACTGCGGAATGGTCTCCCAAAGATGCCATTTCAAAAAAGACTAGACCAAACTGTTGGGGATGAACATTAGGGACATGCTATACTGGCCCTGGGGGATGGACCAGATGAATTAAGTGGCCTTCTATACCTCTATCTTCCATGATTGACCAATTCCCTGAAATAAATTTTATATGAGACTCTCTTTCTGAAGGTAAATTAAAATCCCCCTGAACATCTCATGTTGTGTCTTCTCAGGCTACTAGTTCAGTGCCTTGGAATGGTGCATGTTTGCTTACGTGTGATGCACAATCTCCCAGACAATAACAATATCCTTGTGTAGTTGCTGAAGGACAATGACAAAATATTCTTGGACATTTTGAAGGTACATAAAATAACACAGGGCCCTGGACTTTGGTCTCTCCAGTGCTAGTTAGAAGAAAGAGCAGGCTTTAGCAACATCTTGGATGTCTGTGCATCCATTTCATTTTATGACTATTGTGAGACTGGCAAAGGTCCCACAGCCTTCTGCCAATTAGTACCGAGTTCTTGTGATAGGATATTTCTTGTAATGCAATCTCCCTTTCTTTGTCCTACAGCTATGCATGGAAGCATGACAGGGGATCAGGATGTTGGCTGTGATTACTATATCCTGGGCACCTTGGTGAGCAAGTCTGGCATCACGGAGGCCCAGACAGTGCTGAAGAAGAAAGTGCACCACATTATTTGGGAGGAAGCTCTGCTGTTCCCATTAGCGGGGGAGGAGGTGCAAGAAGGAACACTGACTCTCACTTTGAGGAACTGCGACAGGTTCTCTCGGCACAGCATTGTTGGGGAAATTAAACTGAGTCTGACTAATGTGGGGGAACCCTTCAGTGTGGCCCAGTGGGAGAAACTGAAGACACCTCAGAAGGTATGTCAATTCCTATCAGTAGCTCAGGCAATGCAACAAAAGTTAGTTTCTGAAGCTAGAGAAGCTTGTTTCAATCTGTCTGTATTTCAATGGGCATGTAATAACCAGGTCTGCATTTACACCAGGCCAGATTCTGAGTGGTGATATGCCTCCACAACTCCAATGACTTCAAGAGATAATCAGCACAGCTCAAGATCTGACCATTTCAGCAAATAATCCAAGTGCCCCAACTCCTTTCCTAACTGTATAGCTCACAGCACCTACATAACCCCTCCTTCTCCTTGCATTACATGACAATTGCTGACCTGCAATAGTCAGCATCAATATCTTGGGGCTGTTGCAGGGATGATCTGAGGTTCACTAGTTGACCTGTGTGGGAGTTCTAAACTGGACTAGCTAGAGGTGGTGTAGGCCAAGAGTGACCTACAGCATACGAGCTGATCTACAAAGGTGCTCCACAGACATCAGGATGGAACTGCATTGCAGAGTTGTGGGGAGGGTGAGGCAAGGAATGGAATACAGAGAATGCTGGAAGTTAGGATTGAAATGTATCAGTGGAGCTAAATGTTGAAAACATACACCTCTACCTTGCATTAATCTAGGCAGAGCTATTATTTCTTAGGTTTCGTGAGCAGCAAGTTTTGTGAGCCCTCATGATTTTTAAAAAATGTAACTCCTGAGCACCAGGATCAAATAGAGACAGGATTGTGATAGACTCCATGTAGTCAGATCCAGGGTGCTGGACAGAGCAAAAAATACAGCAAGGGACAGGCATTGCTGAGTGTTGTTGAACACTGAAGTAATCATCTGGCCTTGTAATGCCTGAGGACTACACAGTGAATTTTCTTAAATCGCAGAACTTAGACTCTGCATCAGCAGTTCACCAGCTTCCAGCAGTGCTAATTTACATGGACAGCACTCAGCTACTACAGTGCTGAGCACTATGGAAAACCCTGAGATAGACAGATGAATGATAGGAATAAATGGATGGCTAGGACCAGTTTATCAGGTGGTGTTTATGGCGTTGGCTACAGGGGAAACTTTCACCAATTACACTTGTATTAATGCCCCCCTCCCCAACACCCTCTCTGGACATCCTTGTTCTAGTGTAAGAGTGGCTTTTTTTTTTTTTTGGTTTAACTTCACCCCCCCCCCCTTCTATCTGGAATAAGAATGTTTACCCAGTATCAGAGGGGTAGCCATGTTAGTCTGAATCTGCAAAAGTGGCGAGGAGTCCTGTGGCACCTTGTAGACTAACTGAAGTGTTGGAGCATAAGCTTTCGTGGGCAAAGACCCACTTCGTCAGATGGATCTGACGAAGTGGGTCTTTGCCCACGAAAGCTTATGCTCCAACACTTCAGTTAGTCTACAATGTTTACCCAGTGAGTTATATCAGTATAACTGTATTGGTGTAAATTCACATTTTAGGCTAAACTGAAAAGCTTTTTCAAGTCCAATATCTGCTCCAGTAAGTATTATACAAAAGGTACCAAGATGCTCCCTGTATGTAGCAATTAGGAGACATCAATACATCTTCAAGATGACAGGGCCCTGGACATGCTGTTCCTTCTGCCATGTTCCATCTTTACAGCCACTCACTTGATAAGGCAAAATGTATTCCTTTTCTAACCTGAGAGGAGAAGGTTAACATTGACAGTGGTTATGAACAGTGCCCCACTTTGAGCTGAAAGATGTGCAGTGAAAACGGTCTTTGAGTCATCAGGGACCTGGACGAACCAATCAGTACACAGCCAGCTTAAATATAAGTCATGAATCATTAATTGAGAGCCAGGGCAGGAGGGAATGAGGGAGCAAGAAAGAAATGATCAAACAGCCATAGGAGCTATTTTTATCAGCATACATCGAAGAAAGATGTTGCTGGAATTTGTTTAAAATTTGATCATCTCCCGAAAAGCAATGAGCTGCAAAAATGTCAAACCCACCCCCTCTAGAATTCTCTTACTCAAATACAAGAACGGAGAGGGGAGCTCACAACTGCCCAGGTAATGTCACTGCTCTTTGGAAATGTGGGAAGTGCTGTCACAGTCTCAGAGCAATGTTTACCACATTATGAAAGCTGCAGATGCTAGACTACTACTTCTAGTCATGTCCTCCTCCCCCTTCAGCCTGGTTTAATACTCTCTGCTTCATAGCACCTTCTACACGCATTATTAACTGATTAAGCCTCATGATGCATTGGTGTGGTGGGAAGTTATTAGAGTCTGTTAAATAACTGATTTTTTACAAATTTACTCTCAGTTTTGAAACATTAAAAAAATGGTCCTACCTTATCCAAAAATCCCAAAGAATTTTGAATGAAAAAAGTCAATCAAACTTTCATTTCCAGTTGAACAAAACATTTCATTTAACCCGAAACAAATTGTTTCATTTAATTTTTGTGTACCTTGCGACATAAAAAGTGAAAGAAATGAAAAACTAGATTAACAAAACAGTGGTGTCGTTCCATCAGGGATTTGAAATTATGTCTCCCAAATTTGAAGAGAATGTCCTAATCATTGAGCTGTAGGGTATTCTGGGATAGGACTTGCTGGGTATGTCTACACAGCAACATTATTTTGAGATACCAGAGGTATCCCGAAATAGCTACCCTGCATCTTTTGAATGCGCCCATTATTTCGAAATATAGCAGACGCGCTATTTCACCATCCCTGTAAACCTCATTCTACGAGGCGTAAGGGATGGCTCGAAATAGCACTTTATTAAATGACGAAATAAGCTATTTTGAAATAGACTCGAAATAAACTATGCAATTTGCAGTGAATTCAGTGAATACATGGTCATTGTAAATAGCCTGATTAGAATCCATGGCTACTGCCTCTATGTAAATTAATTTAGATTTAACACAGGTTTTTCAGATGATGGTTGCGTATAAGGTATTCAGTGGTGCCTGCGCACCTTACCAGAGTTCATAAAATAGGTCTACAAAATCTAAGTACTTTATTTAATCTGAGTTTGGAGTTTCCCTGATAATGACTTCTGTGTATGAGTCATTCCAATCAGATAGTTATGACAGCAACATTTTCTCAAGAGTAAATCTGTTATTAATGAATGTCTGTTCACATCCACAGCAGCCAGCAAGCGGAAAACTTAATCTGAAATATTAATAGCCTACTTAGAACTGAGAGAGGAAGGCACAAAAAAGTCCTGGATAAGGGATCTCTCTTGTAAAGACTCTAGTCTTTTGTGGGAAGCCCAAGGGGAATCCACTCAATTGAATGCTGGCTTTCAATGACCTTTCTGGACCACTTACCTCACATTAAAATGGGGGTTTCTGTCACATGCTGGTGCTGCCTACTTAAAAGTGAATTATTACTTCCCCTTTGCTCCTCCTTTCATATCTCTGTGTGCACATATATTCTTTGTCTCAATCCTCTGACTCCCCATTAGAAAACAATAACGTTTTCAAAGGAAATATCAGTTGTCATTAGTGTGATTATCTTCTTCTTGTTCTGCCTACAAGGATATATGTCAGTGAGGGAGGGAGGAAGCCCAGAAGGCTAAGCAGCCAATCACTAATGGCATACAGAAAGGAATTATGGCCCTGTAAAGCAGGAGTGGGCAATAACACAGTAGCAATTCACTGGTGGGTCCCCACTGCTATATTTACCTGCACGGCTGCAGGTACCCGTTGGCCACAGATCACCATTCCTGGCCAATGGAGTGGCAGGAAGAAGCGTGGACAGGGACACCACTTCCCGCAGCTCCCATTGGTGGGAACAGTGATCCGTGGCCAATGGGCGCTGCGATCAGCAGTACCTGTGGTGGTTCAGGTAAATATAGTGATATATTTATAAATATAGTGGAGTCCACCAGGAGCTAATCCTGGTGGACTGGATCCAGCCTGTGGGCTAGTATTTGCCCACCCCTGCTGTAAAGAGAAAGTCTGATCATTCAAAGCAGCTACCTCAAAGGAACTAGAGGTTGGGGAAATAGAAGGAATCACTTGCAGATTTGGGGGGAGACATGCCAAGAAATTGACTGTCAAGCTTAAGTGACTAGTTCTAATTCATGCTGTGTATGCATGTATGTTAGGATTGTGATATCCATGGGCATTGTCTTCTCTTTCCCTGGAGAGAAAACATCTGGATTATATAGAGCTAGGATTTAAGTTTAGCCAGAATTTTTTTTGCACAAAGGGTATCTAATATAAGGAACAAACAACTAAAGGAGATAATCAAAGTAAGAGACATAGCTGTAGGATAATCTGTGAGAAAAGGATAGAGCCTAAGGATACAGCTAAATTTCTCTATTTAAATCGGTCTGGTCCTGCCCGGCATGCTGTATCAGTTACATCCTGGTGCTCCATTCACTAGAGTAAATGTCCCATTGAACATTGCTGTTAGGAAACAGTTAGTTTCCAACAGCAATTAAAGGGTTAACTCACACAGAGAAGAGAGCACGACTGTGAACTTTGTCCAAGAGCCAACTCTGACTTGTTTCACCAGACCTCAACTCGTCTAACTGGGGATCCTCCTGGGAGCCAGAGACAATGTGACTTGCTGCATTTGAGAGTTTATTATGGATCTTTGGCCCCACATTGCTCTGTGGTATGAACAAGAGTGAATTTTAAATGTGCCTTTCCTTCCTGCTTTTCTTCTCAACTTCTAGGAGCCGGATGCAGGCTATGGGGAGATACTCCTCTCCATCAGCTATCTGCCAGCAGCAAACCGCTTGCTTGTGGTGCTCATAAAAGCCAAGAACCTCCATTCCAAGCAGCTGAAAGATCTCCTGGGGAAAGGTGAGTGGGGAGCAGCAAAAGGGGGACTGGGCAAATTTCTTTAGGACCCAATGGAACTAGGGTGGTCTGATTTACTGTGATTCTGTAGAGTCAGAATCTAATCTTATGCCCCTCTTTCCCGTATGTAGGCATCTGGCACATCAGCAAGGTAGTCATATTTGTCATCCTAGGTACACAGCACGTAAGCACCTGCCTGCTCATTGTAACTGTGTCATTTGATGACCATTAATGGTCTAATTACAGCTAGAAACCAATGATGGCAAAGGCTGCATTCTGTGCGGTGGTTTCAGGACAGGCAGGGACAGGGTGGAGCAAAGAGGGTTCTGCAAAAACCAGTAGCCTTGCTCCCAGTGGTAAAAGTAACTTACAATTTCTTACAGGTACTGTTCTATTGCAACCTGAGTCCCTGCCAGCTCTATAAATAGCTCCCTGCTGGCTTTTGCCGCATCTCAGCCAGCTCTTGCTGGTGCTGCGCACCAGGGCGCACCTGCTTACTTTCACCTCTAGCTGCTATAATATTGCTAAAGTACCACTCAGCACTTTCAAACTGCTTGGCCACGCTCTCTTGTGAAAGGGGGAGTTCTGCTGGTGCATAATGATCCTTTCTTGCCCCTAACCCATCTGAGAGCCTTTAGGGAGGAAGGTAGAGAAAGGGAGTCTTCTAAGACTGCCCTCTAATCTGCAACCCTATGTTAACTCGCCCTGCTTCATTCTCTGCACTGCAGAACTTCCCACCACATCCCCTTATGGCAGGGGTGGGCAATAATTTTTAATTGGGAGGCACTCCAAGTACTTGGTAAGTGATCAAGGGCCTCACTCTTCCATGATATTAACGGAAGTGGTGTGGGGTCTGGTATGGAGGTTGGGTGCAGAAGGGAGCTTGGGGTAGGTGATTGGGGTGCAGGAGGGCATGGGGGGTCTGGGAGGGACTTTGGCTGAAGTAGGGGGTTGTGACCGGGGGCAGGAGTCTGGGGTGCAGGAGGAGGTGCAAGGTCTGGGAGGGGGTTGTGATCTGAGGCCAGAGGGGGTGCAGGGATTTGGGTTGTGACCAGGGATAGGAGATTGGGGTGCAAAGTGTGGGAAGGGTTGTCCCCTGGGGCAGGAGTGCAGGGTCTAGGAGGGGGTATTGCAGGAGCAGGGGTGCAGAGCAGTGTTCCCTCTAAGCTGCAGAGCAGCACAGCTTCACAGGAGATTAATCAGCCCTGAGCCTCTGCCTGGGCAGGGCTGATTAATCACCTGTGAAGCTGTGCTGCTGCTCAGCTTAGAGGGAACACTGGTGCAGAGGGTTTGGGTCAGGTGAGGTAGGGATGCAGTGTGGGGTAGCAGTGGGTTGGGGGGGTGAGAGGAGCTGGCAGACTGTGGCTGGGAGGAGCTCTCCTGGGTGACTCCTGGCCAGCAGCCCTACCCGGAAGGTTCCTCTGCTCAGAGCAGCTGGAGAGAGCTACGTGCTACTCTGAATGTTGTGAGCCAGTGGGAAGGGGCGGGGTTTGCATGCTGCCTGTCCTGTAAACAGGCAGCTAGCATTGGCCGGAAACTGGCCAATAGGAGCTGCAAGATCATGCTGGAGGTGAAGGCAGAGTATGAAGCCTCTCCTCCACTCCCCCGCCAGGCTTGCAGCGCTCACAGAAATAGATGGCCATCGCAGAGGGCTTCTCTGAGCAACGTGTGGGAGTGGGGCAGGTATGGAATCTCCTGTGCCCAGAGGCCAGATCCTACAGCTTGGTGGGCTGGATTCAGCAGTTTGGCAGGCCGTATTTTTTCTGCCCCGCCTTATGGGGAACGCTGAAGAGTCTTTAGAAGTATGTGTTTGTAGGACCTGTATAGCCAGGTTGTAGCAGGCAGGCAAAGGCCATCGCTGAATATTTCTTGTTTCCCATGATCTCATTGGATCCATAGGTCAAGGAAGGAATCCATAGAATTCTTCCAGTATGGAATGAGCTATGTCTACTCTGGCAAATGAATTCATGTTAGAATTCAGCAGTTTCCTCTTCCCTTTGCAGGTTATTTCTATTTAGGGAAATGGGACCCATTGCTTTTGTAGATGCAATACTGGATGGAAACCCCAAACATTGGCGGGGTTCAGAATCCAGCCCCAGATCTGTGTCACAAACTCTCTCTCTCTTGCCTTCAGTTCTGTCCCAGAGTACACAAAATCCTTGCATTCAAACTTCCCTGAGCTCCAAGGGAATGTTTTTGATCCAGATGCTGATCTCAGTCTAAACATGCTATTGCATCTGTTATTTTCTAACATCTGCCTGCGCAGCTTAGACTTTAAAAACAAGGTTAAAAAGCCAACAAAAAAAATTAAAATAACTTTTAAGAAGAGAAAAAACAAATACAAGTTGCTCAAATGCTTTTCCTTTGGTCTGTCATCATTAGTTCAGATTCTCTTTTAATGACTGTCTGCCTGTCCTCTGCTCATCCCTGTGGTGTCTTTCTTTTCATAATTTCCCATGCAGATGTATCTGTCAAAGTGACCCTGAAGCACCAGTCTCTGAAACTGAAGAAGCAGACCAAGCGTGCAAAACACAAGATCAACCCAGTCTGGAATGAGATGATCATGTTTGAAGTACCCCATGAGCTGCTACGTGCGTCCAGTGTGGAGCTAGAAATGCTAAGCCAAGATGGCCTTGGGCAGAGCCAATCACTGGGCAAGTGCAGCCTAGGTCTGCATGCCACAGGTACAGAGAGGAACCACTGGGAGGAGATGCTGAGGAACCCCCGGAGGCAGATAGCCATGTGGCACCAACTTCATATGTAGCCATGCAGTCACTATCAGGACCAGTCAACTGCCTTCATAATGGGAGGTCTCGGAGCCAGGAGGAGTAAGCCAAGTTCTATTTCACCTTGCTGGAACGTGAACCACACCCATCCACAAAATGATCAGTCACAACACCCCTTTACGGGCACTGCCTTTTTTGGGTTTCCTGCCACAAGAACTCACTTAAGCTAGACCAGGCAAAGTCCTGGCACATACATTGTAGGGGAGAGTTCCAGAACTCTCTCCTAGGGATGGAATGCATCTCCCCACCAGACCTCTAACTTATACAAGGACAAGACTCTGACTCTGAAAAGCCGCTGATGAAAATAAATAGGGACTGTCAGGCCACTGTAGGGGTTATATTGAAAGGGGAGCTGGAAAAGGGAAAAATGGGAGCATTCTTTTGTTTACAGATTTTTGACGGAGAAAGAAAGTCTCATTTTTAGTTAGTTTTGTGCTTATTTTTTATTTTATATGTTCAGGTAATATCTGCCCTGATTTCCTTGGAAGACTCTATGGATGATTGGAGAGCTAGCAGGTATACAGCATACTATAGAAGGGAAACCTGATTAAGTAAGAGGGAAAGTGAGTTTTATTCACAGTGTTCAAATCTGCTTTTTGCCTCTTTATTATTTTTGTTTAAATCAAGCCCTTGACAAACAGTTTAGAAGAAAAACTCTCTTTGTTAAAGATTTCGCACCTCCAGCCTTTCTAGTAATGGCAGAGAAATCTCCCAGGCTATGTCTACACTGGCGCAATCTTGCGCCAGAAATATGCAAATGAGGCTAAGCGTGGAATATCACCGAGCCTCATTTGCATATCTAATGAGCCGCCATTTTTTTCAGAAGAGGCTCTTGCGCAAGAAGGAGCGTCTACACTGCCCCTTCTTGTGCAAGAAAAACCCTCTTGCACAATACTGTTACACCTATTACTTTTCAGGAAGAACGGTATTGCGCAAGAGGGCTTTTCTTGCACAAGAAGGGGCAGTGTAGATGCTCCTTCTTGCACAAGAGCCTCTTCTGAAAAAAATGGTGGCTCATTCGATATGCAAATGAGGCTTGGCAATATTCCACGCTTAGCCTCATTTGCATATTTCTGGCACAAGATTGTGCCAGTGTAGACATAGCCCCAGTGTTTCTAGCTCTGCTACAGAGACCACCAGCAAAACAGGGAAGCACAGATTGGCATTGCTAAGGTTAATACGTAGAAGGATTTTTCTATTAATACAAAGTCGGGGAGGGGGGAGGGAGAAGGGCACAATTACTCTTTTGTTCATTTTTGCTCCCGTGGGTATTTTTTCAGAATCATGGGATTTCTGATCTCCTTTTGGGAATGTAGAGTTCAGCCTCAAAACTCAGGCCTTCAGCCATCTCAGATTGTGGCAGCCAAGCTTTTCTAGTGGAAGCAACTGGGCTAGCTACAGGTTTGACCTCACAGAATTAGAGATGCTAACACACACACTATCGTGTATACAACTAAAATCTCCCTCTTCCTGTGGTAAAGAAATCCCCAAGTAACAGAAGTAGTGTCCAACCTCAGAGCCAGGTTCCTGACATGACAACAAAAATTGGGGGGGGAGAGTCGCTGCAATAGCAAACTGTCTGTGTCCATTTTGCTAGTCAATGTTTTCCATATTGCTTTATGTGAGTGTAAGGAACAAAGAGTTCAAAAATGAAATCAATGAAATAAAAAATAAACCTCCTGAGATCAACGAAAAGAAGCTTTTCAAGAGAGAAGCTTGATAAAGGTAAAAGGAAACAGAAGTGTAAAAAGAGACTAGAGGGACACAGAAAAACAGAGCAAGAAATGGAGATAGAGAAAAGCAAAGAAGCAGAGTTATTTTCCTGAGACTTTACTGTACATATCCAGCCTTTGAAGTGAGCACTGCCAAACCCTGTGTCTAGATTCCTTCCTGTTCTTTCTTTGCTGGAGTCTTTGATATCTTGGCTTTAGGGTTGCTAAAAGCCATTGAAAAGATGAAAGCTTCTAAATCTCTTATCCAAAATATATATGTGCAAAGTGGTGTATTCCTCTTTCTCCCACTGTTCCTGGAGGAGCTCTCTTCTCTGTCTCTCACATGCAGGAAAAAAAATGACAGATAAGGTTCCATCTGGTTATTGCCAATGACTTCGCACAAATCCTTCCACTTACTGCCATCCTTTCTGCTTAGAAATAGACTAATTTTGAAAGTGATCATGTTCCAAGAAGCAGATGTGACTGAGTAAATTAGATGGGAATGTTTCACCAACAGTTTGGATTCGATGCTGAGGTGCTATACTGAAATCTTACTTACCAGCATTACTTAGACGAGCAGCCCAGAACGTTGCCAGGTACTACACCATCACAGGACTGATTACTTTGTCTTCACTGTCCCACTAGCTCACTATCATCTACTACTTTCACTTGTGCTTTTGAACTTTGGCCTGGCTTAAGTGTAATTTATTTACTCTCCTTTCCATGTCTTGAGATACAGGAGGAGTATCATCAACGGCTATTTCTATGTCCCTATGAGCTTGTCCCTTGTCTTACAACATTCCATGGCAAACAATGGACTTGCCTTTAAGAGACATGCATGGGGACCAAGCATTCAAGGGCTGCATATATAATCATGCCACCCATAGTTCTGGACTTCTAAAGAGTAGGACACATGAGCAATGATCATATTGATCCATCACTTCATGTGAATAAATCTATGAAAGCCAAAGTATTTATAGTATCAATTACCCAATCTCCACCACATCTAATAAGATTTAATCGCTTTAACCTGGTATTACTCAGTCCATTCCTTTGCTTCTGGAAGATTGCTGCTTAATTAATACACAAAAGCCAATTTTTTGAAAGAGATAGAGGAAGAATGCACATAAGACTCAGAGATGACAAAAGATGGACTACAGCTAAAAGTTGTTAGCCACCCTGTTTTGCATTGCAGTTTACATGGCCCAATGCCTATAATATCAACAGCAGTGTATGACTATCTGTATAATAAGATCAAACATTTATTGAATAATAGGTATAGACTTGATTGTAATAAGAGGCTGCATGTTGGTGAATCTTAATTCATCCATCTTTTGCCTCTCTACTTTAAATTGCTTTTTAGTTATATTATTAATATATCATGAATTAACTGAATATAATATTAACTTATAGTAACAATAAAGCTAAAGTATCTTTCAGGATGCTTGAGTCCAACCTCTTGGTGCATCAGTAATTTGGCTTTAGACTTACTATAGATCTAGAACTTTTTTGTTTTAACTGTGCAAACTCATTTTAACTTTGAGTCTCCTCTGAGTGCTACTAATCTACAACGTGTTATTTCTTGATGGTGATGTTACGATAATTGGCTGGCATTGGAGATCCCAAACAGCCAGTTACTTCTATGACCAGAAAGCCAGAGCATTAAGTTACTGACCACAACTCAGGAATGTGAATTCAACGAGTTGTTATGCTCCATGATAGTGCAGAAGAGAGTAAAATTTTGAAAATGGTGGGACAGCAGAAAAGGCAAGACAGCTTCATTGGAAATGCAGCTCCCTAATTCCATATGAACCATTTTCATCCTTGGATTTTTTTTCATAAAAAAGGTATTGGGACTACAGCACCTGACATAAGACTAGTAGGTAAAAAGACAGTTATTCTCTTACAATTTGTACTGTGATTGTAGGGTGCTGTATCCTAGCTGTGTGGATAGTCCTGTTCGCAGAGTTAGCACTGAATCAATTTACCAGCATGGTAGTATGGGAGGATAGTTGTAAAACATTGTTGATTATTAAACTTCAATGCTATGTATTGTAAGAGTCAGTATTATATTCGGTCTCCCAGCCCAATTTTAATTATGTGGTAGTTGTATGTGATCTCCATAAACTGCCCCTGCAATTTCAATTGCATACAAACTTTTTTCCCATTCTAAATCGTCCAGCAACATGGCTGCTTGCTGTGAAACAAATTCTGTGTTTGATATTCAAAGGGGCAGCATTTTAGTCATTAATGAAGTGACCACTATTTATCCTCACAAGGGTTAGCATTAAGCTCCATAAATTGATGGACTCACCTATGTGTTCACTCATTGCAGTGGAGCACCATTAAAATCAATAGACTTGCACCCGTGTAAATGAGAGGAGAATCTGGCCCAAGTGTTTGGAAAGACTGAGATGAAAGGAGCTAAAGAAGTATATTATATTATCACTGATCACCAGGAACCAAACACAAAGTTTTTTTCTTCCAAGACGGAGGAAGTTGCAGTTTGGCTCCATTAGGGCATGTCTGCACTTGGAAATTACTGCAAAATAACTAAATTCAAAACAATAACTCCACAAATAACTATTTTGAAATAAGCTTATTCCCCAAGGAAAGCAGGAGTACAGATTTCAAAATAACCTGCCCATTATTTCAAAATAATGGGCTTGATAGTGTGGACGCTTTGCTTATTATTTCTAAATAAGGGGGGTTATTTTGAAATAACTGCCTAGTGTAGACCAGGGTTTAGAGAGATAACCTGAAGACCTAAAAGGCCTGAATTCAAGTTTTCTTGATGTTTGCCTGGGATTCAGGTCTGAGATTCCAAGCTGAGTTCCTCTTTTATAATTAAACAATACACAGGAAATTCAGTTATCTTACAATTGCAAACAGCAATATTTGATCCCTGAACTGCATACTGGACTCACCTCCACTTCACAATATTAAGAGTCATTGAGTCTCCCTTATGTACCGTGTAGTGCTAGTTGTCCATTGTTATTTACCAGCAAATGCATGATTTGTATGTGATTCAATAAAGAGGTGGAAAATAGGGTACAGGCCACATCAGTAATGGAGGCTAGAGTTCAACACAATGGCATTTAAGAGCACTATGACAAATTTACCAAAGGCACTGAACTGAATGTGGTTTTGGCCTCATTCCTTGCACTTTTGCAAAGGTCAGCTTAAGTCTGATTAGATCTAACTAGAGAGCTGGGATGGAACATTTCATGTAAAGTTTAGCTCAATCACAACTGAATTTTGTTCTCTTAAAAAAAGTTAACATAGCGATGAGCTATAGGAAATAAACCTTAGCATTAAAATAGTTTTTCACTGGTAAATCTCAAAAGAATAGTGATCAGCAAAGAAAAATAGTGACATATGGCTTTCCAACATGAATGGCCAAGCTTTCCTAGTCCTCAGCCCCTTTTACTAATGTCTTTATTGTACAGAACCAGCCTTTGGTGGTCTACATTGTACTCACAGTTCAAAGCACAAAAAGAAAGCATGAGAACTGTCAGTCATGTGTCTGATGTTACAGCACAAATGTGAATCTTTAGTAGTAAATAAACAATTCCAAACTGTGAACATTGTGTCTGTTTTAATTGTGGTTGGGTAAGTCCCTTATGCCAGTGGTTCCCAACCTTCGTGAGACCAGGGATTGGCAAACCCATTCAAAAAGTTTTGGCGGACTGGTAACATTTTTATTTGCATATTTGTGTTTTCATTATGCAAATAATGAATATGCAAATATGGAAATAAAATGATACTGGTCCACCAAAAGTCCCGGCCTCCAGAGTCCCCCACTAACAACCTTAACCCCTAGAGCCCCCCCTTCAACACACCCCAGCACCAGCCACTGACCTTAGAGTCCCCTGCACCCAACCCCCCCGGTGTCAGCCCCCCACCCTCAGAGGCCCCCAGTGCCAGCCCCCCTCCCCTTAAAGCCCCCCATCACCAGACCCCCCCCAGTGCCAGACTCCTGTTTCCAGAGCCCCACTGCACTCATGACCCCTGAGCCTCCCCCCAGTCCCAGGCCCCAATGTTAAACCCATCCCAGAATCCCCAGTGCCAGCCCTGCCCCTCCGCTACTAGCCCTGCACCCAGAGCCCCGCAGCACTAGCTCCACCCCTGTAGCCCCCAGTGCCTGCCCTGCCCCGCCTCCCTCCCCTAGCCCTGCACTGCCTTCCAGCCGCCAGCTGAATGCTGCTGCCCAGGGCGCGACTGCTCTAAGGCTGCCCTCCCATCATGCAGTGACGTGCTCTTCTGCGTCTGGAAAGAAACCCTGCCCCTACCCCAACAGACTTGGTGACAGCCCAGCCCCCGACACATGCACGGGCTCGGCGGTGCCTGCAGCACAAGTGACGGCAGGGCCGGCCCACAACATTTTGGCACCTGAGGCGGGGAGCTCAAATGACGCCCCCATGCCTCCTCACTTGGGTGAAAACTTTGAAAGGCCTCAAATCTGCCTTCTTCCTGTTCTGCTCCTCTCATGGTACTGCTCTGCCACCTGCATATGCACCAGCAGCAGACACAATTTTCTACACGCTGGGTTCTAGTGGTGCCCCCCCCCCCCTCAGTCTGGCACCTGAGGTGACCGCTTCAGTTCGCCTCATGGGAAGGCCAGCCCTGAGTGACGGGGCAGGCGCACATTTGTGGTGGCTCGAGAGTTCCTCCCCAGGCCATTAACAGTTGGGGCCTAGAGGCTCAGGGTCACTCAGCCCTTGCGCATCTCAGGCTCATGGCACCCACCCGTCAGCTGGGCAGCCCTAGTGCCCCCAATACCCGCTGGTTTGAGTCAGGGAGCCCGGCTCCCCCTGCACAACTCCGACCGGCGCTGCCAGCTGCAGCACTCTGGGATGTTGGGAAGTGGCCAGACATGTGGTGCAGGCTAAGCAGGGGAGACCCTGCAGGGGGAAGCTGGGCCCTGCTGGAGGAGGGGCAGAAATCATGGACATCCAGCGCAGCTCTCCAGGGCCTCTAACCTGATCCGCAGTAATACTGATAAAGGCCGGGATGCTCAGGGCCTCAAAGGCTCCACTCCCTGGTCCTGAACACGCTGCCCACAATGGAAGGACATGGGACAGCCACTCACCATGCAGCCCCGCCAGCTGGGCTGCGTGGCTGCTGCTGGAGCTGGAACCAGGGGTGATGGTGAGGCTGCCCCAGCAAGGATAACTTCACCACGGCCCAGCTCCAGCCGTGGCACATAGGGCTGCTCACAGCGCCACTTACTGTGGGAGGGTGGGAGAATTTTTAGTGCGTGCGCAGGTATGCACCTTACAGGGAACGGAGCTCTCCGGCGGGTGGGACTCATTAGCAGCTGGGGGCATGGCTTGGCAGAGTGCCACAGCCCAGCAGGCAGGGGTTTGTGGCCTGCCACCAGTCTGCAGACCAGTGGTTGGAAACTGTTGCCTTATGCTTCTAACTTGCAAACCATATTTAAGATTTTTTGTAGTGAGTCAGTGAAGAGTTTTTGAGCCATACTATTGAGTACAGAGATGGTATACAGTTATGCTGTGGTATGAGGCAAGAGTGCGATCCTGAAGTCTGCCAAACACAGGAAGGTTCCTGCCTTGCTTTTCTGTAAGAATATGTAAAAGCAGTGCTGGAGAGACTTTTGTTAAGCTGTAATGATAAGAACAGTCATACTGGATCACACCAATGGTCTATCTAACTCAGTCTCCTGTTTTCTAAAAGTAGCCATGGACAATTGCTTCAGAGGGTAGAACAAGGATTTATTGTGTAATCCATCCAGTCCTAACTTCTCACAGTCAGATGTTTAGGCACACTCAGAGCTTGGGGTTGCAATCCTGACTATTTTAGTTAATAAGTATTGGTGGACCTATCCTCCATGAATTTATCTAATTTTTTTTAAACTTATTTATATTTTTGGTCTTCACAGCATCTCCTGGCAAGGAGTTCCGCTGGTTGTCTGTGTGAAGAAGTACTTTCTTAAGTACTGCTGCCTATTAGTTTCATTGGATTATGTGAAGGGGAGCTGCATTTCCAATGTAGTATCTTTTTTCTTTAAGAACATCCAACAGCGGTGTGGATTTGAGGTTCTAGTTTGGGCCTGTTCCCAGTTTTATTTCCTTCAGTGCTGGCTTCTTTGTGAACATTAGCACATCAATGAGATACCAAGTTCATTAGAGCACAGGAGGTGTCCTTTGTGTATCAGTGGGGGAGAGCAGAAACAAGAAAGATAGGAAACAAAAGGATGGGAGACAGACACAGGAGACTGAATTCTGAAGCATCCACTTTAGAATGGGTGTTCAAGGCTATAACTAGTACAAGTTGTCACAGATGGAGAGGAGCCAAGGAAATAGTTTTGAGGGAGGCAGTACAGCTTAACAGTAGAAACATAATTCTGATTAAGAATTTTAAAACGTGGTGGGGAAAATGGTACAGTGTGTCTGACAGGGAACGCCCATGGTGCTAGTGTTCCAAAAGAGATTGGCAAAATGTTGCCACCTGCAGAAGGCTCAGATGATTAATCAGTTCAAATTCTACTTAACTCCTCTTTTATACAGGAGGAAGAGGCAAAGTTCTGAGGATACTCAAACAAGTTTGGGACCCCATGCCATTTGAGGACCTTCTCACCTATGTGAGTGCATCTGAACTAATCAGAGTTACTCAGGCCTGGTATATGTCATAGCAGCAAAAATTGCCAGAGATCCCTCTTTTGCTGGGGTGTTTAACATTCATATCAAATTTACTGAAGCTTCCTTTAAAACCCCTAAAAATAAGATGCTATGGAAGTCCCAGTCTGTTGCACCAGAACACAACCGAATCCAGGGCCTTTGCCATAGATATTGGGATCAAACTGCCTCACAGTAACTGGGCTTTGAAGACTCCTCTCTGCCCTAGGAAATTTTTCCCAGATTACTCCACCTTGTCTTGTTTAAATTTTGGTGGATATGAAAATTGATGACTGATAGTATGGATTGGATAAATGGACTGTGAGGTGGATAGAAAGCTGGCTAGACTGTCAGCCCAATGGGTAATGATCAACAATTTGATGTCTGGTTAGTGGTTGGTTTCAAGTGGAGTGCCCCAAGGATTGGTTCTAGGGCCAGTTTTGTTCAACATCTTTATTAATGACCTGGATATGGGGATGGATTGCACCCTCAGCAAGTTTGTGGATGACACTAGGCTAGGGGGAGAGGTAGATACACTGGAGGGCGGGGATAAGGTCCAGAGTGACCCAGACAAATTAGAGAATTGGGCCAAAAGAAATCGGATTAAGTTCAACAAGGACAAGTACAGAGTCCTGCAGTTGGGACGGAAGAATTCCAAGCACTGTTATAGGCTGGGGACCGACTGGCTAAATAGCAGTTCAGCAGAAAAGGACCTGGGGATTACAGTGCATGAGAAGCTGGATATGAGTACACAACGTGCCCTGGTAGCCAAGAAGGCTAATGGCATATTAGGGTGCATTAGAAAGAGCACGTCCAGCAGCTCTAGAGAAGTTATAATTCCCATTTATTCGGCCACAGCTGGAGTATTGCATCCAGTTCTGGGCCCCCCACTATAGAAAGGATGTGGATGCATAGGAGAGGATCAAGCAGAGGACAACCAAAATGATTAGGAGGGACACGACCTATGAGGAGAGGCTGCTGGATTTGGGCTTATTTAGTCCATAGAAGAGAGGAGTGAGGGGATTCGATAGCAGCCTTCAACTTCCTGAAGGGAGGTTCCAAAGAGGCTGGAGAAAGGCTGTTCTCAGTAGTGACGGATGGCAGAACAAGGAGCAATGGTCTCAAGTACAGTTGGGGAGGTCTAGGTTGGATATTAGGAATAACTATTTCTCTAGGAGGTTGGTGAAGTACTGGAATGGGTGACCTAGGGAGTTGGTGGAATCTCCATCTCTAGAGGTTTTTAAGTTCCAGCTCAACAAAGCCCTGGCTGGGATGATTTATTTAGAGTTGGTCCTGCTTTGGGCAGGTGGCTGGACTTGACCTCTTGAGGTCTCTTCCAGCCTTAGGATTCTAGAGCACTTCCCAGAGCTAGACAGGGGCTATGAAAAACTCTCCAGTGCATTTGGATCTATATAGACCTGGCTGCAGCCTGCCTGTGACTCCAATCCAGCAAAGCTCAATTTAATCCTGTCTCTGCAGCTATCCCTGCTATTTCAGTCCTTCAGCATCTCCTACAGCTCTGTCAATGCTTCAGTGGCCAATGCAGGACCCAGTGCATCTCAGTACTGACCTGTGCCACATCTTGCTGTAGCATGCCCCTCACACACACACCTCTGCACCCGGCCTGCCCCTCAATCCTGACCTGCAGTACTCCATGTGATGCCAAGTCTGGGATCACATCAGTCCCAACCTGCTGTAGCCCTTTCCCTCTCCTGTCTTGAAGGACACCATCTCTGATGCATGTCCCAATCGCTCAAAAATGTGAGTCAGCTGTAAGGAATATAGACAACCTGCCATCTGAGGTCAGTAAACTTATTCCCCCCCCCCACCCCCACCCGGACTAAAATGGGTTTCAAGCCCAAGGCTTCAGTGGGATGAAGAGTCTAGTGAGTCACCACATTCTGTTCTACAGCAGCCTGTTGCCTTTGATTTTCTGTCAGCTATTTGCTATTTTTAGACACTCCTCCCCTGTAAATGGGTTGCAGCACAATTCAGGTGGCAACTGTTCTGTCTGCAAAAACTGGCATCTGCTGCTCCCTCCTCTCCCCCACAGCTTGGTATCTCCATAAGGAGACAGGCATGTGGCATAGTCCATGAAGGCTGCAGCGCTCTTACAGTTTTACCCCCTTGCGGAGGTATCTGTTTATTGAGCACACTGAAGACAGGACAGTGCATACAGCTGCTGTGTGGTGGGCAAGTGCGTGGCTGTTGGCAAAACCTTTGCTACTGCTTGCTTGAAACACCTTGGGAGGGGGAGGGGAAGATGGAGAGTGATAGGAGAGCAAGGCATCTCCATAGAAACCAATCTGCTTCATTAATAGGAAAGTCACACCATGGTTCCTTCCCTCTCTGCCTCAGCTGCTAACTCATTGAATCAGACACATCAATGCAGACTTAGTCTTCTCATACAGAGCCTGTCCTGAGGTAACTCCCAGCAGTATAGTCACATCAAAAGGAAATTAACAAGTGAGCTGACTAAGGAAATCTAACTTTATTAGAGGAAGGAAAGAAGAGCTGAGAAAAGCGTTAACCCCTAGACACACACTGCTCCCTTCATTTCACCTACTACATTCAAGTAATAAGTTAGTCAGTTTTAAAGGCAAGTTGGCCCCTTCCCCTGACCTTGCATTGCAACTGACCTTGTGGGCATATCTAATATTCCTCATGATGAAGAAATTGCATGCTTGCTCCTCTGAGTCAAGTTTTCAATGCTAGATATCAGCATTTCAGAGCCTCTTGCCAGCAGCAGTAGCCATCTTGATGAACAATGATAATGACACCAGCAGAGACAGGAGGGAGTTTGCCAGTGGCTTGGATGCTAATGGATCTATCACAACCAATTGTTTCCTCTTTCCCCCCTTGCACTGTTTTCATATAAATTTGGTGCTTGTTAACAGCATTAAAATCAGCAGCCCTGGAGATGGATAAATATTTTTATTCACAAACAAGTAACCAGCACGTTTCCCTTCCACATACTGTCTCTACCTTTGTACTCCACCCTGGCCTGCACTTCCAAGATGGAATCCAATTATAGCTCACGGGAGGGTGATTTTTTGTGTTGCAAACACCTGGCTGCTGGGAACTAAATGGAGATGCACTGATTCCTTTCACATGCTGCACTTGTAGTCACAGATTAGTTTAATCAGCTTGGTTTAAGGTGGAGTGTTGCAGTGGTTCTGTCACCACCACTTCCACAGTAAGAACAAAAACCCACCCTCAGTGTGGGTTCTACACTGCCACTCCCGCTGACCACTCATGTGACCTTGGACAAGTCTCTCCAGGTCTTTGTTTTCCCATTTGTAAAATGGAGGCAAACCCCTACCTCCAAGAAGTGCTGGGTGGCTCAAATTAATGTTTAAAAAAGCCATAAGAGTGACCATATTGGGTCAGATCAAAAGTCCATCTAGCCCAGTATCCTGTTTTCCAGCAGTGGCCAGTGCTAGGTGCCCCCAGAGAGAATGAACAGAACAGATAATCATCAAGTGATCCCACCCTGTCACCCACTCCCAGCTTCTAACAAATAGAGGCTAGGGACACCATTTCTCCCCATCCTGGTTAATAGCCCTTGATTGACCTAGACTCCATGAATTTACCTAGTTCTTTTTTGAACCCTGTTAAAAGTCCTGGCCTTCACAACATCAGAGAAAGGAGCTACAAGCACAGGCAGTACTGTTTTGCATGGTTTGAACCATAGACCTTTTGCATATTAGACAAAGGTGATAACTACTACACTACAGAAACCACTCAAGCTTTTGTGATGCATAGGAAAAAAGCCTCCAGAGAAAGGCAAATTAATGTAACACTTGGATTGTTGGTGGCCTTGAACAAGTCACTTATGCCAAAATATTCTAAAGTAGCCACTGATTTTGGATGTTTCTGATTCTGGAGGCCAAGCTTCAGACCCAATTGTCCTCAATTTCCAAAGGTGTTCAGCAGCTGCAACTCTCATTGACTTCTATTAGAACTGGGGGAGGGAGGGAATCACCTCTGCAAATCAAGCTCTGAAGTGTCTCAGGTTGCAACAGCCTAAGACCGAGGCACCCAAAATCAGCAGCCCCTTTTGAAAATTCTGGCACTTATTTATTTATAGAGGTAGAGCTTTTGCAAATACAAAGTACTAGATGAGTATACTGGGAAAGCTTCTGAGCTGTTAGATTGCTATCACCAGTGAAACAGTATCATGATCCTTGCTCCTTCAGATAAAATTGGTGGAATTCCTTCTCAAAGAATGTTGACCCCCTGAAGGCAGCTGTTGTGGAACAGAGTATGAACCAGGCTCACTCTGGGCATATATGCTGCACTTCAGACTTTGTAGTCAGTTCTTTCTGCTGTGCAGGACACGAAGCTCCAAGGATGACAGGATAATCCAAAATTGGGACTAAAGGAAGAAACCAAAAACTTACTCCCTCTCTCCCCCTAAAGCAAGATACAAGCACTGATAAGCTTTAGAAGAAGATAATTCCCAAACTCCTAGGGGAGGTGGGTATCCACTTGGAATGCTATATTCACAGAGGCAGTATTACA
Source organism: Pelochelys cantorii (assembly GCA_032595735.1). NCBI lineage: Eukaryota > Metazoa > Chordata > Testudines > Trionychidae > Pelochelys > Pelochelys cantorii. The sequence continues at coordinate 56,175,393 of CM064329.1, read as the reverse complement.
GTAAGTGTTAGGGATGTCAGTGTGTAGTCAACTACATGATTAATTGATAAGCCTGGGCTTATCGGTTAATCCTATTGACTACATACACTCCCCCTCTTGTTGCCTCTGAAAGAGTACGTCTACACTTGCTCCCTATCTCGAGATAGAGATGCAAATGTAGCTGACCGAAATTGCTAATGAAGCGGGGAATTTAAATATCCCACGCTTCATTAGCATAATCTTGCCCCCGCGCTACTCCGCTCGCCAGCTGATTTGAACCAGGAAGTGTGCTCCGGGACGCATTAGTTCAAACCAAACCCCTTGGTTCGAACTAATGTTACTCCTCATTTTTTACTCCTCAAAAAATGAGGAGTAACGTTAGTCCAAACCAAGGGGTTTGGTTCAAACTAATGCGTCCCGGAGTGCACTTCCTGGTTCGAATCAGCTGGCGAGCAGAGTAGCACACGGGCGAGATTATGCTAATGAAGCGTGGGATATTTAAATCCCCGCTTCATTAGCAATTTCGGTCGGCTACATTTGCATCCCTATCTCGAGATAGGGAACAAGTGTAAACGTACCCAAACAGAGGCAGCAGGGGAGCTGGCTCCCCACGATCACTGGATTCTGTGGAGCCGCCTGATAGAGGCTGGTGCCCGACAGAAAGGAAACAGTGCCAAAGGTGAGGGTGGAAGGTGGGAGCCGGTACACGGAGGAAAGTGGCTTTCACATCAGCTGCCGGTGCATATTGGTTCCCATATAGGTGCTCCTCCCACCCTCACTGCAGAGGGAGGGGCAGGGGTGGCTGCCATGGAGCAACCTCTGTCCACAGAGGGACTGGGCTCACCCTGGACATAGGATGCTCCATAGCTTGGGCTTCCCGTGGACAGGGGCAGCAGGTGGGAGCCAATCTGTGCGGAGAGCTATTTTTTAAACCAGCTCCTCTCGCAGACTGACTCTTGCCTGCCACTCCACGTTGCTGCCTCTGATACAGAGGCAGCAGTGCAGGGTGGCCGGGGGGCTTGCCGGGAGTAGCACTGGGAGTGCACTGGCTTCTGGCCCTGCCCCTGGGGACTAAGGGTGTAACCGCTAAGTTTTCATGTGGTTACATAATTGTTAAATTAATTGATATCTAACATCCCTAATAAGTACCTGTCTTTTCTCTAGAGACACCATATACCAAGATGCTGACTCAAGAACTAAGAAATTAGGCTTGTTTAACACTTAAAGTCAACAAAACTGTTTTACAATCAGGCATATGAAAAAACTATTCCCCCCACCTCCAACTAACATAGCTATGCCAACCTCACCTCCAGTGTGGTTGTAGCTATGGCAACAGAAGAGTATTTCCATCTTCCATCTAGCCAACTTTGTTCTGGAAGGTGGTGTTCCTAGACGGGTGGAAATACCCATTCTGTTGGTGTACGCTGCATCTATACTATGGGGTTTTGTCAGCATAGCTACAACAACATCGCAATGCCATTATGGGCTCTGTAGAGTCGACACGGCCTTAGACAAATATTCAGAAAGAAAACAGGTCCAGACCAATCAGGGCGGTAGTCCATCTAATCTAGGATCTAGCAGTGGTGTAAGTAAGTAATCCCTTTCAGTAGTTTTACATTTGCTGCCCCTTTGCCTTCATTAGAGTGCCTTTTTTTTTAGAAGGGATAAACACAAGTGCATGAATTACCTGCTCCATGCAATTACTTTTTATATGATCATTATTTGTTTATTCACCAAAATAAATAGTTCCAATATTTTCAGTCTCTTTGTTTAAAGAAGTCTGGGAAGATCACTGACATTGTCCATCTGTGGACTCTTTCAAATAGCTCCTGAGACAGGGTGATCAGAATGGAATACAATATTCTGGGTGAGGGTATATCACTGAATTATATAATGGTATTATAATTACTAGCCGGTTTTTTATACACCCTTTTTGCTGCCTTTTATTGTTGTTAAACTCTGCAATGATACCTAGGTCTTTTTACTTGGCCCTGGTCTGAATTAGATCAATGTAAGGCAGTTTAATTTGACCTAATTCTATAAGCACCTACACTCACAGATAGTTCCCACCGATTCAACTTGGCCACTACGCTAATAACTTCATCTAACTAATAATCTTCATCTGACTAATAATTTCATCTCTGTGAGAGGTGTAGCATTGAAGTCAATATAGTTAGGTTAACACAGTGTCAGAGCAGACATTGCATTGCTTATAGCAAATGTCGCTGCTTTTCAGAAACTGTCCCACAATTCCCCAGTTAAATTGGTACTAGCGCTGCAGGTGAGGAGGGCACCACCAACACAAGGAGCATAGTGTGGATGTGTAAAACCAGTTCAATTACTGAGGTGGCTGTACATCAGTCAAACTTAGGTCAACTTCATTCTGAAGTGTGGAGTTGCCTTGAGTTGTTACAGCTAATCAGAACCCAGAAATATGCATGAGTAGTTGTAATCTTTTTCCTTCAATGTGAATTACTTTGCACTTCATTTAAAAAGTGATTTAAACCATTACAAACCTTTGGGTGGAAACACCTGTATCTTAAAAAACTTGCCCAGTTATTTTAACTGATATGAATGTGCACACACAAAGTTGCTCTGCTTACCTGAACCTTCATGCAAAAAATACACCAATTTAAAAGGAGAATCCTGATATAAAACAAAACTTCTTTTGGGGGTGGGTGAGTTTGGTATCCCCTACATTGGAAGTGTGGAAAATCCAAAATGGGATTCTGTTCTGCAAGCCAAATCCAGCCAACTTTTTGGGACTGTGTGGAGAGACAGCTAAGCTGGCAACTGTACCACTCAGAAAAAACACCAGTGTGACTGAAGCAAAGGATCTCACCATTTAGCCAACTGTGGCTGATCGATTGGAAGGCAGGGGCACTCCATATAGCAAATACAGAGAGACTGTGTGATAGCTGAAGTGATGCAGAAGCATAAGGGGAGCATCTTTGCAGACCATCCTCAAGAAGCAACTGACTGAATGCAAATTATTAGTCCCTCCTAGCAAGTTGCCAAAATAGGCCTTTTGGGGGGGAATTTAGGTGTCCCTCCCTTTAGAAAATTAAGTTCTACGAAAATAAAGAGAGACTAACTCAACCTGATAAATTTAAATGTTTTATTAACAATCATCTTACATTACAAGGATAATATGACAAAAGGAAAGTTCTCGTGTACATATTATGATATATCAACATAGCTCTATTCGTATCCAGTGTCCTAGCTCCTTTCACACAGGTACTATAAAGCATAGTCTGCAAAGTAATAACATTTTAATGTTCTCTGAAAGTGTGATATTAACATATTAATACATATGTAATAATAGACTTCTAGATATTTTTTCTCTTATTTTGTGTATGTGGTTGAAACAAATAGTTCAGCAGGGTTGTGCTTCTGAGGGGGAGGGAAAGTAGAGACTTTGTTTTCTGTAGGAAGATAAACAAAAACATATCGTGTAAAATGGGTGATGAGACTCTAAAGTTGCCTGAATGGTAGGAATCATAATAGCCCTCCAATCACAATATAGTACAGTATATGGGAGTGGTTCCCCTGCACAGCCCAGTAAGCATTTTGTACATGAGGTGCAGTGTATAAAGGATTCCAATGCCAGGCAGGAAATACTCTATGGGCAACATGTAGACTGTGGATTGGTTTGCTAACTGAGTTTAATGTCAGTGGTTTTTTCAGAAAGTGGGGGGAGACTATCCATGAGGTTCCTGAGGAACTGATATCGTTTCTCTCTGCTATATGTGTTTACTGGGTCACAACTGGCAGCCATTCTTCGGAGAGACCCAGAAAAGGCAGATTTGTGACTGGGCAATATGAGCATAGTTGTGTGGAGAGAGAGGCCCAGAATAGCAGGGGAATGAGGTGGCATGAGGAAAGTCTGCACAGCATCTGCTAGTGCAATACCAGTGTAACTAGTCACTCAATGGTCAGAACGAAAATGCCTTGAACTCTCCCTCCTCCCTAAAAAAATTAAAAATTAAAACAAATGTAAGAAGTTAAGTGGTTGCTAGGCTGACTAGAGCTGGAAAGCCAAATCTCCACTCCCCTCCTTTGAAGTTACAACTGCTCCCTCTTGGGGAGGAGCAGCCATGAGCCTCTACTTTCGAAATAAAAGCTGCTCTGGTTGCCCTGCCTCACACATCAAAAGCATCACCATGGAGGCAGGGCAGTGTAATACTCACTGCTCTGTCCACAGCAGGAATGATGCATGGCGAGAGGAAGAGACACAAGAGGTGCAAATGTCAGTGCACATCCCACAAATGTCAATCCATGGAAGCTGTGGCATGGATCCACCAAGAAGTCCTCATCTGGAACTGCCATTCATACAAAAAGATTGATCTCACTCTTCTTGTCAAGGGAGGAGGTGAGGGATTGAGCTCCCTGAATGGCTCAACTCAGCAACGTCAACACACCTTGTCTGTTGGCATAAGTGTCCCCCGTGTGTCATTTACAGTGTCCCTCATTTAGCCAACTAATTCCCTTCTCCACCAAGAAAGTCGTCTATATCAGTCAGGCTAGTTAACCACAGAGAAGTAGCTGCTCTTCGTGAAACACAGTAGTCACCGAGGAACATCTGTGCAGTTGCACTCATAGGGAAGTGGCCTAATGGCTCAATTTGGTAGAAATGCAGGTGTGATTCCCAGTTCGGTATGAACACACACACTCTTCACTCATGGTCCATTTTCTTGTGTTGTACTCTCTCTCCATACATCCTCCTATCTCTGACTATGTAAGAACAACTGCACCAACTCAGCATTTTCTCTCATTCTTGTTTTATTCTAACCCCATTTCTAAACCATTGGTTGTTGCTGTGTGTGAAATATACTACATATGAACAGATTCTATTGTACTGCACTGGGCTAGTTACTGCAGACCACTAGGTCCCACTTACTGCATGTCAGTAGCCAACAAGGAATGCCAACCAAGTGAAGCAGAAAGCCACATTGTCACTGCATTCAGACCCCTAGTCATCAAACCTGTCCATGAAGACAGAGAAAAGTGCATAAAGGAGTGAGATATGGATCAGCCCAAGCGTGAATACAAAGGAGATATAGTATGCTTATCTAAAAGACAAAGGCATTCACCTTTTTCCATCACCAAGACACAGTCCCAAGAGTACAGCTCCACAGGCCTTATTTAGCACCTTATTTAACATACAAAGAAAGAACCCCCTTGTTCTAACCACAGCAAAGTTCACACAAACGTAGGCCCCCTCAGCATAAGGTTAAAGCTGTACTGAAGTCCTAGTCTTCTGTGTTACGTATCTCATACTAGAACACAGGGTCAGGTTTATACAAGGACAACTGATTCTATATCTATATTATATGTTTATAACTATTGAAAACATAGAAATATATAAATATATAGGATTTTATTTATAGATATATAGGCATGTGATTTTTATTTCTTATGCTGTGTGAAAATGTACTGGGATGTGCATATATACAATATATAGTCTGTATGCATAGGTACTGTATACATACATTAGCTTACATGCACACACATTATACATGTCTCCAAGGGAGACAGGAATTGCATAGGCATTACTGGTTTGACAGTACAATGGTTGGGGGATCAACGTACCATTTCTTTACTTTTATGACCTCTTTATATGAGGTTGAGAGAGGAATCTGGATAAAGCAGATGTTACTGCATGTTTGCCAAGCAAACTGTCCATTGGCCGAGCAAATAACAATATTAACAAGTTAAACAAGAAATGTAACTTAAAAAACCCCAGTGGCGAACTGGCTGAGTTTGCATTGTGGGATAGAAAAATATTTAGAACCTGAATAGCATCTGAGAACTCATATCACCAAACATGCAAGGAATACATCTGCATACCACAGAGATCAATTCAAGATTTAATGCACAGAACATTACAGGACAATGCCTTCCTAGAGACATTCTTGCATATTTGGTGTATGATCCTTGTAGCAAGCATTTGTAATCCTTGCACTTTTGGTAGAACAGGAAGAGCTTAGGTTTCCTGTGCCTTTAGGATTGTCCCTGTTGCATTCAGCCTAGAGGCCAGGAGGCCTAGACTTCATGCAACCACTGGCAAGCTCTGTAGAAGAAAACATCTGGACATCTGCCAGCAAACAGGATAAAGGAGTAGAGGAGCCTGAGAAAAAAGAGGGTAGGAATTCGGCAATCAAACCCCCCAAGGGCTACATAGCCAAGGGTCTGGAGAAGTGCATGCTATTCACGGTCAGCTGTCTTAAAGCAGATGGAAATGAAAAAAGGCAAAGCTCCTTCAAGGATTAACAAACCCATTATTTCTTTTCTCTTGAAGACATTCAAGATACCATGAGCAACGCATTCAAAACAATTGTCTCTTGATTCAAATGTAACAGGAAGGAAATAATTTATTCCCGATGCCATTAATTTCCCCACCTCCAGAGGAATCTGTCCTAGATGTCTACATCTACCCCATCAGATTTATGAACGGTATGTGATGCTGCTACTGCTACACTGAAACCCAACCAGTGTTGTGAATTGGCCCCCTCTGCTGTCCCTCAGTCATCATTACAACCCAGCACATTTCAGCCTCTGTTGCCTGCGTGAGAAACGTATAGTTAAAAAAATGCTAATGAAAAATATCTGTGTGAGTCAGCTGGTTATCAGACTGAATGCGCTTTGCTTTGCATAGCTAAATAAGAGGCATCTCTTGCCTTTCCAGTTGACAGAAATCAGCAGATCCAACCACTGTGGGTCACTTCTATCTCTGACACACAACTGTGGCATTTTTTGCAAGAGAAGCCATCATTGCTCTGCAGACAGAATGGAGAGAAAGCAACGCTATGCACATTTCACTCTAGTGTTGAGAACTTGTTACGAGAGGTGTCACCAATGACCAACTATATTTGAAAACAAAAAGGTGACAGTCACCAGAGTAATTTTTGAGCCAGTTTCTGGTGGTATCCGCCTTCCTACAATTTTGGAACATTAGAAAGTAAGGACACTCAGGGTCGAAGTTGTAAACGGGATTTGTGTGGCTTTAACACATGTTTGAACAAGGAGCAGGTGAGCTCTACTATTTAAAAACTGTTTTGGGGATGGGCCACAAGCATAAATTTCCAGAAAGACAGCCATGGAGTTTGCAGCTCCAGTCTGAAAAAGGGCTGTGGGCCAAATAATTTATTCCATTGTAAATAGCCTACACAGATTTTTCATGGAGAATAATGTGAGATACTCAGATCTTCCAAATGCTTGTGCTGAGCACAAAAAGCAGAGAGGGGAAGCTATCTTTACAGTCTCCTGCACAGCAGTCTGTCAAGCACCTTTTCTACTGTCACCATTCACTTTGTTGCAGATTTCCTAGATATCTGTATGTCATAAGAAAGAGAAATTCCCTGCAATTCCCTGCCCAAGGTCCTCCTGCAATAGCATGCTAGCTCACATTATCTGGCTACAGCTCAGAGTTCAGAAGTGGCGCAGTGGTTCTTTTGGGGACTTCATTTTCTATCTTCTCACATTTTAATTAAGAAAGGTGGCAGAACAGCCCCCTAGAGGATATTGATCTGATGGTATGTGATCATGCATTAAGCAGTTGGGTTTTTTTTTACTTCCCAGACTAGCAATGGCTGAGAATATATTGGGTCTCTAGCAAGGGCTTCCCTTTTTATGGCCAAATTGTTTGAGTCTGTACAGTTCCACTGGCCTCTGGTCTAGAGCTCTGCTCATTTGGGTAGACAGGTCATCCTGATGCAAGGCAGTTTATTACTATTGTTTATTTGCCAGGTATTATATTGCCTTCCCTTGTGCTGATATGGAATAATGTCATGATCTGACTCACTTGTTGATTTCTAAGGGGATTCCACGGGGAAACATTCCAGTTCCTGGTTCTTAACGGTGATTTGGATTTATACTACATAACATTACCTATGAAGCTCACTCTTGCACATCTGCACTAGCACACTCATTCTATACGCTGTATGGGGAATGGCAGGGGCAGAAAGGAAGAAGTTAAGTGCTGCACACTGTGTTGCTTCGCTCTGATTTATCACTGTTTGAATTCAGAGACTCCACCGTCTATTTTAACCCTTTCAAAAGTGACCAGCTAAACATCTTTGCTGTATAGTATGTGCAGCAGAATTAGGGCAAGGAACACGGGGAGTCATCACAATTAGTGCTCCAAACAGCATCCAACGCCAATCCACACCACAACTCATAAGGGGCAATGTACAGGTAGACAGGCTGCACTTTCAAACCTGTCAGACAAACAAGCTCTGCCATTTCCCTTGGGCTTTTGAGCTGAGCTAGAATGCAGTGGCTCTGCCACATGTGTCCACCTGACCTGCATGCTGATGTCAAACACAGATTAGTTTGAAGAGTGCAGTGGGATCTAGGCAGAAGTGCGTGTTTTGTCGGGGAAGACAGTGAGCAAACCCTGGCAGCAGAAGTGACTCCAAGAGAGAGTGATTTAAAACATGCTACATCATGATTGAAAACAAAAAAAGTTTTAAAAATAAAATAATTTTATATATATATATATATATATATATATTTATATATAAATGAAACTATCAACTAGCAGCAATGGTTCTAGAGATATCTTAGCACCAAGACCAAGGGTGGAGGTTAGCGGTAAAAAGGAAAGGTTCAGTGTTACTGACACCACCATCATGTTTCCAAACAACACAGGTTGGCACAAGATGTGTCACTCTGGGAACTGGAAACATGTCAGCCTGGTTCTTCCGGACAACACGGTCTCAACTCCTGTGATGCTCTGGTCAAATTGGTACTACCCATGTCACATCAGCAAGGTGAGGCACTAGCATCTGGGGAGTTTTTGCACCTTTTTTTTTTCTAACCTGAAGCGATATTGTGTGAATATGTGATGCCGTTAAAAAAAATATAATATGTGATTCAAGGTGAAAGTGCTACTTCCAGGTTTCTGTTGGACTTCCTGTGGAAAAATATTTCACAGGAAGAAGTACAACATTCTTCTTCCTTTTGTCGCCATTCTGCCATGCTTTGATACATGTCACCTTGCTCACAAGGGAATACATAAACCTTTAAAAAAGACAGCATCACCTGATTATAACCCAAGATAGAGATCTTGTATTGATATTCCCTGCCACAGAATTAGAACAGGTGCTTTTTTCACTCATTCAAAAAATAAAACCAAAACCACCACAATCTATGATTATGAAGACAGAGTATAAATAATGCAAATTAGAATATAATCTTCAGCCCCAAAATCCCCACCTTCTGATGGAGAGGCTGTCTCTCTTCCACAGCAGCTCTGGTTTTGAATGAACAGTTGTACAGTCTATCTCCTACAATATAAAAAATATAAATGCAAAAAAACTCCCCATGTCTTCTCTATTATGCTCTCTTACAGTCCACACATAACATTGTTAAAATATGTCTGACCAGTAATGGGGTTATCACAAGGGGAGCTGAAAGCTTTGCCTTACTCTACAGCCCACCAGTGGGGAGTACTGAGAAAGGGGCATCACAGTTTAGCTGATATATTTGTTCTTAAAGTGTGTGGGGGGGAAACCCCACACCGTAAATAAGTGAATAAAGCTTCTACTTCCAAACAAGAAAACATGGTAAAGTTGGGGAGCTAGGGAGGGATCCCCAAAAACACGCACAAGTTATTCTGTTGGAAATCAGACAGCCATCAATGAAGGGCTCAAATGGCTCATTAACTAAACTAGAATAAATGACAAGAAAGGTAGGGGACACCCCCTCCCCCCAATGCCATCACACACTCACAAACACACAAGGAAAAACAACCGTGAGGAGGAGGTTGACAAAGACCCGTCATGTAGCTTATAAATTGACTGTTAGGTTTGAACATGTAGAGTATGGCCCCAGCACATGCTTCTGACAAATGAAATGTTGCCACCTACGCTGCAGCTGCCATGTTTGGAGACATCAGTAAATTTCAAATATTGTCTCTTTCTTAAAATTCCATTTAGCTTCTATCAGACGCACATCATCTTAACTTTTAATTTTCAGTGTGAGTTTTATATATATAATATATATATTTTATATAATATATCAAAGTTTAGCGTATAGACTAAAAAAATTATTCAACAGCTTTTGGAATTGGAGGCATTCCTTCCTAAATATCAGGGTAAAATTCAGAGCCATGGTCCATGCTCTGCAGCATCGGCTTCTGATCAAGGGAGGACATTCTGCTCAGCATTTCTGCAGACAGTGCATAACTATTGCCCGACTTCTCCTCAAACCAACTATCTAGTGCCCTCTTGGCATCAAAGTTGGCAATGGGTGGCCCATTAACGGCAATCGTCAAAAGATCACTGAGTTGTTCCAGAGTGAGCCGAGAGCGGTTGTTTTTGCGCACTCTCTGCAGGGCATTGCGCCCCTTCTCGCAACAGGCTGTTGAGGTGGGAAGGACTTTGAGGATCTGAACTATTTTATTTAAAAGTGGGAATCTCTGTTTGAATTTACAAATGTGACTGATTAAGTCTTTAAAACCATTTTTGGTATAATAATCCACCTTAAGTTCTCTCCATTCCATCAGCAAACTCCCTCTGGTGTCCATACCCTCTCTGCAAACTTCTCTTGAAAATGATGGAACAGCTTCCAGGTGCTCAAATATTTGTACCATATCTTCCTTTCCATAGTTCATGAGCTCCTCAGTATTTCTGGGCCAAGTTGCAAGATCAAACACCTGACATGCTTTCACAAATGTCCGGCTACGGGAATCGAACCTTTGGGCCAGGATTACCTGCGTCTTCTGGCAGATCTTTTCTCTGATTGACTGGAATTTGGCCTCAGCCACCCGCAGGTTTTTCACAGCAACGCCATTAAAGTTTTCACGGAAGTTCTCTTCAAATTCCTGCAAGTACTCTCCAGGTGAGTCTGCCAGCCTACTGATCTCCTGGATAGCCTCCTCTATTTTGTCATCCACTTGTGACACAAGGAGATATTCACCTTGGAAGATGTAGGCCAGGCGTGAAAGCACAGCAATCACATCCAACAAGAAATAGATCAATTTAATTGACTGGTAGTCCATAAGGAACTGCAAAAGAGCCAAGGCAATGGCAGAAGCATCTGCTCTTTGGGTCTGACCACTGACATCTTTGAGATGGGCCACAACTTCAAGGTAATCCTTGATCAGTGCATTGAGGACATTCTGTTCCCCTATGATCCACTTCACTGCTCGGACGTCTCCCAAGAACTCTGTCTCTTCGCAAAGGGTGGCAGCAGTGACTCTCAGCTCACACATCAGCCTTGGAGAGTAACGATAAAAGCTAAGCAATTGCTTCAAGTTGTTTTCCAGCTCCTCCAGACATGGAAGCTCTTTCCCACTGATTGCGTCCAAAATTTCCAGATGGGGCCTATGTACCATAAAGGGCAAGCAAAGCAACCAAGGCAGAGTCTTTCTGATTGTCATGAACAAGTTGGCTCTCAGGCTGGCAGTAATGTTAGCACCATCTACTCCCAAGCCTATAGTTGGTTTCTCATCCTGCAATCTTATTCCCAAACTGGAAAAAGCCCTGTCTAATGCTTGGAGGTAACTATCTGTTGTACAAAAGCCCAGCTCTTGAAGAGACAGGAATTCAGTTGCTGGAGGTCCATCGCTGCTCGTGTACTGAACGTAAACTGCTACTGTGTCGGCAAGCAAATCATCACTTTGACCATCCAGAATGATGCTGAGAAAAGGAGACTGCCTGATACGTTCTACCAGATCCTCTCGCAGAGACCGGGCAATATGATGGATTAAGATTTGGCAGTCTCCCTCGTTCATGTACTGATCCACCACTTTGAGTTCACACTTTCTCAGTAGTTCTGCAAGAGGTCGAAAGTCAAAATAAGGCCTGCCTTCCAGAGCCAAGTGATAGGCTGTGTTGAAGAGCAGGGTCATATTTCGGCACATCTCCTCCGTTTTCTCTGGATGCATCCTGAGCTTGTAGAGCTGCAGGCACTTCTTGTGGAGGTTACTCTGGCTGTGAAGCTTTATAGTGTGTATTTTGAACTGTTTAGAGCCAATGATGAAGGCTGAAGTCCGAGAGGATTGCACCGTGTACTGCCTGCAGACGTGGCACCACATTTCATTCAATGTAGGAGAGTACCGGAGAAACCAGAACTTTTTAAGCCACTCTTGTTTGAAGCGTCGAATCCTCCTGCCAGTCGCAGAAGACATCTTTGAAGGCTCATCTGTAGCAGTTATCATATCATTGGAAACGGATTCATCAGCAGAGTCCACCTCCTGGTCATCATCCTCCATGATTGTGGGAACAGAGATGATGCTTTCAGAAGCTTAGAAGAAAAAGAAAAGATATTTACAAGTTCAGCGATGCAGCAAACATTCAAAAGATAACACAAACATTTGTCTAAACAACTGGCCCAAGTTCTACATTTCATTGGTTGCACACCAGTAGTACAGTTTGGTCCCCTGACTATAATTTTTGAAAGAAAAATCAACATAATTCTCATATAAATCTTATACATCAGGCCACATTGGACAAAAAAGGAATGGTATGACATTTTGGATACTAGCACGATGCATAAGGTATACCGCACACTGTTTTGGGAGAGAAATTCGGTATGTTCCTGGAGGAAATGAAACATATCTTCAGAAAGGGACACGTGCTTGCATTAAGGCAATAGAGTAAGCAATGAGTACTTCCAGAGGAGGCCAAAAACTCATTACACTTTACACACATGCAGTGAGCTGGTATATTTGAGACTCAGCGTTTCAAGTCATTCAGACTTTCAGGCAGAGCTTCCTGGCGCTTCTGCTGGAAAAAAAGAATATGTCAAAAATACAGCAAACAAACCAGCTGCAATGGAATTCCTTTTTTTTTTTTTTATTGACAGTGTATTGATTACAATGGAAACAAACAGTGCATGTCATCATTACACAAATTATGTCTTCCTAGTCTACCCACAGCAACTGCGTCTGCCCCTTGCAAAACCTAGTCAGCAGACTTCCATAAAACAAGGCCTTCCTCAGAAGGGATATTTGGGATAAAACATTTTTAAACATATGCAGCAGACAGTAACTCCATTACTCTCCTTAAGCAGGGTGTGAAGAACATTCTAATTCTGCATGACTTACCTGTGGGGTCAGACAACTCTTGGAGCTCAGGTACCTGAGGGGGTACAAGAGGTGGCTCAGGTAACTTGCCAGATCTTAACATGTCTAGCTCAGCCTGTAGCTCTCGGATCTTCTTCTTCAACCGTATGCAGTTGGGACAGAAGGAAGTTGTGGGGATTTCATGTGAGTTGCCTTGAGTTGATGCTAGTGATAGCTCAGTCGGGCTGTCTGCCATGAGTGACAGAGGCTCTTCATCTTCATCTTCTAGGAGGCCCATCTCTTTGGCTGCACTGTAAGATGAACCATGGGGAACCTTCCATTCACCTTCATGTTGATTTCTTCTGAAGTTTGGGGAGCTATGCCGAATGGCAGCTCCACATCTTTCAAAAACGTCTTCGGCCTGGTATTTGGATGCCTTTCTGATAGAAAGGGGTGTGCTTGCAGTTAGCTGGGGCTCTAGCCGCTTTGCTGACTCTAGCGAAGCCTCCAGAACATCTTTAAAGATGAGATCTATCTTCTTTTTCTTCATCTGAGTGTGGGATTCCCCTTCATCACAGCTGCGCTTGTAGGGGCTCTTCCCTTGCTTTAAAGTGGTGAGCTGGAGGGGGCCTCTCATATCCTCTTGGATATCCACATTTTTTTCTGACTTTTCTCTCTGCAATTTTTTATCTCCTAGAAAGAAAAGTGAGGGGTGGGGATCATCAAAGAGAACTATGCAACATTTCTCAAAACTAAAAAGAAAAGAAAAAAGCAGGCCAAATCCCTGCATATTTGTATATTGCATTATAAATAAGGGAGCTAATAGAATTCAGTGGAAACCATGACTCCGGAGAAGAGGAGCTCTATTAAACGGGCAAGTCTTCAAAATAGAGAGACAGTATCTAGGTAGCTACATAGGAATAGGACCCATACATTTTTAAGAGAAGAAAAACTATTGGCAGGTTGCTGAATGTAATGGTATAACCAACCTGTGGTGGAATGACACTACACAATGATTTACTGATCGCAGTGGAATCCAGGACCCTGAGCCCAAATATCTACTGCCCTTCTGGAAGTACAGTGACTACTTTGACTTGGTAAAAGGTATCAGGTAAATAACACACAAAGCTTGAGCTTCAGAGTTTTCCATCCGAGCCCTAGAGTCTACCCATTTCAAAATAGAAAGCTTGGAAGCAGTTTCATTCTGTTTCAGTTTGAAGGCTCTTCCAGAGATGAGAGCACAAAGGGATCAAAGAGTTGCAGTCTTGAGCCCCATGGTACATGTTGCCAACGCAACCAGAACTGGTGAATTCCCTACAACGTTGGGACAGCTATCTTGTCCCAATGGACTCTAACAATGTGGCCACTAATCAAAGTTTAAAAAATAAAAGCAACTTTATATAAATGATTAATTGCTTAAAACAAAGGGAATAGCCAGATGTCCTTACCTGGATATTCAAAGGATGAAGGGTTTGGTTCAATTTCCATCTTTCTTCTATCTTGTAAATAACTTCAAGCATTGGTGGCTTCCCAAACAAGATGTTGCTTTATGCTGATTGTTTGTTTTTTAAAACATATTCATGCTTTCGTAAGTTACAGTGTAGGAGTTACTAGGGTTTGAGGAGAGCAATGCTAGGAATGCAGAAAAGATGCAGGACTCAAAATACTCAGGGTATGCCACTAGGTGGAGGGTTTGACTGGACAACCAATTTCATGCCGGGTTGTTAGGTTATGGTTGTATCCCCACTTGCTGTCTTGTATAAACCAAAATAACAGCCTGTGTTTCAACACACTTCACCAGGGAGTGGTTAAGGGCTTGAATTTTTTACAGTGTTTTTTCTCCCTTTTATGGAGGACTGAAACCATGGATAAAGGAAGTGACTTAAGACTGATCCTACTTCTTTTACAACTAAATAAATGATTCAGCCCCATATAAACATATTAAACCACATTTTAAAAAAACCCTTATCTAATAGGTCTTAAACCCAGGGAATTCAACATTAAGACAAAAACTTGATAAAAATCACATGAAAAATAATAGCAGCTTTGTTACTTATTGTGACTTTACAAAGTCTGTCTTTTTACTTGGCAGGCTGCAGAGGACGCTGTATGCTTAGGATTTGCTTCCAAATAGAGTATTATTTAACAGATTTCTATTTTCTACTGATCTGCAAGGTGAGGCACCTTCCAGAGCCGCCTTCAGAGCAGATGCTACTAAATCTGGGAATTAAAAAAGGAAACCTGCAAGTGATGCTCAGTATGCTCTACTTCTGTTCTCCAAAATTTAGCCCACTGCAGAGGCGACTGGCTCCAAGAAATACCTGCAGGTTGGCCTTCTCAATTTCTCCTATAACAACATCGTGCAGCAGTATACTGTTGGTCCAGGTGAGATGCAGACCCAGTTCTTACCTACCCTCATAGCTTCTCTCTGGTCTAATGTGCACTATGACTTAATCTCTGAATTAATACAAACCCAAGGTCTAAATGTAAGTGTGGCACGTGTGTAGCAGGGCTATTGATTTCCAGAACCTGCATCATGGGCATCCAGGCACAGGCCAGCATTGGGGCATACCACTGAACTGCCAGCTGACATGTGGGATGCCCAGGACATATTCTTTCCCTTTAGGATCTTCTGAAAGTTTCAAAATATTTATGAGCAACTGGCGCAAGTGTGGGATAAAGCATCTCCCCTAAAACTTATATACAATACAATGATTAATACAATTATTCATGGAATAAGTGCATATTCATTAAATATTGTCATTGATCTATTGTATTGCCAATGAATAAAAACAAAGGTAACAGAATAAACAGATCGTCCAGGAGGCCCCATCCTACCCATGTTTTAACAGAAGACACCTTTTACCAAGTCAAGGCAGCAGCTGTGCAGTAATAGTATTGATTATAAAATTTCATTTAGGTTGGCTGCCTCTCAGAGGCCCTGCTATTCTGTGGCTGGGCTTGCAAAGAAATTCCAGTGATCCCTTTTGTGTCATAGCATTGTACAGACAATCAGGTGCATCAGAGGTTTTGTAGGAGTTTGTCTTCCTCTAAATCTCCCTTGTTGGCAACCGAATGCTGGGCCCAAAGGGCCAGTGGATTTGTTCCAGTATGACTATTACTGCAATAAGCCAACAATACTTATCCAAAGAAAACACAATCTGATTCCACAGCCAATTACAAAGCCTGCCATATGCATTACAAATCATGTAAAGCTGCATGTCTCAGGAGTCTCTAGCCAATGCAGTGATTAATCAACTCACTGACGAAAGAGCAATGTTATGCCAGGAAATCAGACATATACAAAACACACCAAGGAAACATCCCTTTCACATACGCCAATACTAGATGATCACAATGGTCCCTTCTGATCTTGGAATGTAGGGTCTCCCATTGTAGCCTCTAGGGATAACCTGCTTGCTTGCCTATAGGTATATAAATTTATTATTTCCTTATGGTTTTGATTATATATTTATTATAATAAGTTATATAAGTTATATTTATTATAATAAGTTATGGTAGGTTTATATTGGCAGTTTGGTTGTAACGCAAGAGATTTACAGGCCACGTCCTGTATGTTGAGCTAAGGAAAAGTTAGTATTTTTGTCTAGGACCTTTTACCCAGATAGCACAGTTAGTTCACATATGTTTGGAACCTTTCACCTAGCTAGATGGTGATAACATAGAGTAACTTTCCATGGTATAGGAACTTCCAAGAATACCCTCAAACTTAGCAGGTACATCATTACATAGAAAAACCTGAAATAACCAGTCAAGTCCAGACTGAATAACCGGGTAGGATAATAAATGTGATAGACAACCACAGAAGGCCCATGGTAATGAACTGACACATATGATAATATGTTAAGATCAATGATATACTGACCTATTGGAGAAGACTCCTTAGCATTAGTAAGGTGAGGAAATACAAATAAGGAGAAAACATAACAACATCAGTGTAACATATTATAAAAGTGGCATTCTAAGTTTAGGTGGTAGGAGAAGAAGGTGTAGTTCTTGGGAGGTGCCAGAAAAGAGATTACACACCTTGTGCAGTAACTGGGCTACGTCTACACTGTGCATTCTTGCGCAAGAAGATATGCAAATGAATATTGCCGCGCCTCATTTGCATTCCTAATGAGCCGCCATTTTTGCGGAAGGGGCTTTTGCGCAAGAAGGAGCTGTCTACACCGTTCCTTCCTTGAAAATAAGCCGCAGAACGGCTCCTGCACAAGAGGAGGTTTTTGCGCAAGAAGGAGCAGTGTAGACAGCTCCTTCTTGTGCAAAAGCCCCTTCCACAAAAATGGCAGCTCATTCGGTATGCAAATGAGATGCAGCAATATTCATCGCCACACCTCATTTGCATATCTTCTTGTGCAAGGATGCGCAGTGTATATGTAGCCCTGGTGTTTTTCAAGATGGGTGTCCCTGTGGGTGTTCCACTGAAGGGGTATGTCTAGACTACATGGCTCCATCAACGGAGCCATGTAAAATAGTTTATTCGGCATAGTCAAAGAAGCGGGGATTTAAATAACCCCTGCTTCATTAAATAAAAATGGCCACCGCGCTGTGCCGACAATCAGCTGATCTGGTACAGCGCGGCAGTCTAGACGCGGCGCAGTCGACAAGGGAAGCCTTTGTGGACCGCTCCGGCATGCCTCGTGAAACCAGGTTTACCGGAGCGGTCGACAAAGGCTTCCCTTGTTGACCGCGCCGCGTCTAGACTGCGGCACTGTGCCGGATCAGCTGATTGTCGGCACAGCGCGGCGGCCATTTTTATTTTAATGAAGCGGGGGTTATTTAAATCCCCGCTTCTTTGACTATGCCGAATAAACTATTTTACATGGCTCCGTCGATGGAGCCAGGTAGTCTAGATGTAGCCTAGTTGACTACACAGCAGTACCCTGAGAATTTGGAAGGAGGGTCTTCGGACATTTGGTATGGGTGGCAGATAGAACTGCCAACACAAATTGAGTGTGTTGCAAGGCAACCTACCTAAGGCATAATGAGATTTATGAAGGCATGCATTGAAGCCCATGTTGCGGCCTGACAAATGTCAGTGATAGCAAGATTGTGAAGGAAAGCTGTAGAGGTGGTGATTGCTCTGATGGAGTGAGCCTATATTTGGTCTGGGAGCGGTACTTTGTTGATCGAGTAGCACATCTTAATGCAGTTGGCTATCCAGTTACAGAATCTTTGTTTAGACATGGCTTGACCTTTGGAATGATCTGCTATGGATAGATACAGTCTAGGAGAACGTCTAAATTGCTTTGTTTTTTCTAGGTAGAAGGCAATTGCATGACGAACATCTAAGGAGTGGAGATGAGCGGCATTGGCATCTGGATGAGGCTTTTGGTAGAAAACAGGTAAGTACATTGGTTTGTTAATATGGAATGGCGAAACCCCTTTGGGGAGAAATTTTGGGTAAGGTGAGAGCACCACTTTGTCCTTGTAATGGAGGGTCGGCCACGAGTTCAGCAATCTCACTAACTCTTCTCATCATGGTGATGGCTACGAGGAAAGCAACCTTCACTGAGACATGTAAAAGTGAACAAGTCACCATTGGTTCGAAGAGACATCCTGTCAACATTGTAAGGACGAGGGTAAAGTCCCAGCAAGGTGATGGTTTCTAAATGGATGGAACACATTGTTGAGTCCTTTCAAAAACTTTTTTGTAATCGGGGTAGCAAAGAGTGTGTCCCCCTCTATTTGGTAGTGCTCATTTGATACTGCTGTAAATTTCGGGACTTGTGGAAGATGAAGTGGAGGAGCTACAGTAATCTCTGTCAGACAAGGGAAACAACCAGGTACCATAGTAGTACCTGGACCACACAGATACTACTATAAACACTTGAGCATTGTCTTACTTTATTTTCTGGATGGCTTTGCTGAGCAGTGGTATGGGAGGAAAGGCATATACATGAGTCTGCCTGCCCAACTAATCAACAGAACATCCTCTAAGGAGTTCCTGCCTAGGCCCGCCCTGGAGCAGTAGCTGGGGCATTTTGCATTGTGATATAGGGTGAACAAGTCTGTTTCTGGAAAGCTCCACGTTTGAAATATGATGTTCAAAATCTGAGGGTGGTTCTCCTACTCGTACTTCTGAAAAAAGTTTCTGCTTTGGTGGCTGCCATGACATTTTGCTTTCTCGGAAGGTAGACTGCAGAAATGTTCACGTGATGCTTGCTGCACCAGTGCCACAGTGCCATGGTTTCTTTGCATAAATTATAAGACCTGGCACCTTCTTGCCGGTTTATATAGAACATACATGCTATGTTGTCTGTAAGGATTCTTACTGTTTTGTTGTGAATGAGAGGGAGGAAATGTTTGTCTGCATGCCTGACTGCTTGAAGCTCCTGAATGTTGATGTGGTCTGCTGACTCTGCTGGAGACCATCTTTCCTGAATAGTGTGGTCCTCCAGATGCTCACCCCATCCTTCTAGAGAGGTGTCTGTCATTATTGTGATGGAAGGAGGGGTCCATTGGAATGGCACTCCCATGCAAAAGTTGTGGGGCTGTAACCACCAAAGTAGGGACTCTTTTACCCTTTTCAGAGTGCTGAAGATTTTGTGTAGATGATGCTTGTGCAGTTGAAAACAAGTGTGCAACCATGCTAGAAGGCAACACATATGCAACCGGGCAAATGGAATCATGTAGGTTGTAGCTGACATGTGGCCTAGCAGTTGGAGGCATTGTCTGGCGGACACAGTAGGGCTGTTGATAACAGTTTGTGCCAGTACTGCTAATGTCTAGAAACACTGGTAAGATAGCCGGGCTTGTGTTCGTACACAATCTAGTGTCGCCCCTATGAATTCCAATTCTTGCGTTGGGGATAGATGGGACTTTTGTATGTTTATTTGCGGGCCCAGAGTGTTGAACAGGTTGATAGTTCATACTGCGAATTCTGTGGCTAAATGAGCCATGGGGGCCACTATGAGGCAGTCATTTAAATATGGGAAGATTATCATACCTGATCTTCTTAGATGTGCTATTGCTACTGCCAGGATCTTTGAGAATACCTTTGAGGCTGATGCAAGTCTGAAGGAAAGGACACGGTATTGATAATGATGGTCTCTTAGGATGAATCTGAGAAACCTTCTGTGTGATGGATGAATTGTAATGTGAAAGTATGCATCTGGTAGGTTGAGGGACAACACCCAGTTTCCTTTTTCCAATGACAGAATTATCTTTGCCAGCGTTACCATGGTAAAAAGCAGTTTCTTTAGATATCTGTTCAGTCTGCACAGATCTAAGATGGGTCTCCAACCTCCTGTCTTCTTGGGAGTTAGAAAGTATTGGGAATAAAGCCCCTTTCCCGTATGAGGAGCTGGCACTGGTTCTATTGCTCCCATCATGAGTAGTTCGTCTAATCTCGTGGCAAGGGTCCCTGAAAAGGGATGGGAAAGGGGATTGTATGGGAGGGAAGGAGACAAAAGGGATGGTGTAACCTTTGGAGAGTGTCTCCAATGCCCATTTGTTGGATGTTATGCGTGACCAGGCTTGATGGTATGGAAGCAGACTGTAATGATACTGGTCATGTGGAGGAATTGATGTTGAATCCTTGACCAGTCCTTCAAAATGCCTGTCTGGAGGTTGAAGGCAGGGACATGGCTGACTGATCTTGAGGCTGTCCCCTCTTTTGTTGCCTTTGGCAACAGCTCTGATCATAACCTCTTTGTTGAGAAGTATAAGTGGATGTTCTGGACCGAGGGGTATAAAACCTTTTCTGCTTTTTCTGGGCTGGGGAACGTACATTCCCAAGGTTTTCAATGTCGCTCTAGGATCTTTTAGAGTGTGGAGGGATATATCTGTTGAGAAGGAGAGCAGTTTTTGCTCCTCAAAGGGCAGATCCTCAACTGTATTTTGCACTTCCCTAGGAAACCCAGAGAGATACAGCCAGGATGCACATCACCACTGCCATCGCCAAGGAGCGGGATGCCATGTCTGCAGAATCCAAGGAGGCTTGCAGTGCTGTCTTAGCTGTCAGTGAGCCCTCTTCAAGACTTGACTTAAAGGGGCCCTTGTGCTCCTCTGGAAACTGCTCAATAAAAGTCTTCATTCTGTCAAAAGATTGTATGTGTATTTGGCTAGGAGAATTGAATAATTGGCGATCCTGAATTGTAAGGATGCAGATGAGTAGGCCTTGAGCTCAAATATATCCAGCCTCTTCCAATCTTTGTCATGAGGCATTGACCTGAAGTGGATCTGTTTGCCTCTTGTGTTTACCTCCTCTACAACCAGGCAGTTTGGGTTTGCCTATGTGAACAGGAATTTGGCCCCCTTGGCTGTGACATAGTATTTTTTTGTCCAGCCTTTAGGCTGATGGTATTATGGAAGCTGGAGTCTGCTAATGATCTTGGCTGAGTCCGAGATGGCCTCATTTATAGGAAGGGCTATTTTGGAGGAAGCAGAGGCATGGAGGATATCAGTAAGTTCATGCTGGACTTCAGGGACCTCCATTAACAAAATGTCCACTGAGTCTGTGTCATGTTTGAATAAGTCCTGGACTTGAATTTGTCTCCACTAGCAGTGGTGGGAGCATAATTAACTCATCAGGGGAGGATGAAGACAGTGAGTTGGGGGAAGAGTATCATATTCCTAGGTCTTCTCTAGGTCTTCTATGTCATCTTGAGTGGAATCAGATCTCGTTGATTCTAGGGGTCTTGGAGCCACTGGTTGTGGTTTCTGCTGTGGTGGGGCCTGAGGTGCTGCCATCTGGGCTCTGAAGGGGGCCCACGGATCCCATCCCTGCCAAGATGGAGGGAAAGGGATGAGAGGGAACCAGGGAAAAAGCTACCACATCTGCCCTTGGTTCTGTTGTTGTTGGAGTTGTTAGGATGGTTTAGGTCAGGGGTGGGGAACCTCAGGCCTGGGGGCTGGCCCCCAGCTAGTCTGGATCCAGCCCCCCAAGGCTCAAGGCCCCCCCGCCAACATTGGGGAGTCCATGCTGTCGCTCCAGCCCCCTTGCTGCCCACCATGGGGCTGGAGTATACAAAATTTTCTAGGCTGGCCTCGTCCCAAGCTCTGGTGTGTGAGGGGAATGTGGGGAGTATCTTTCTCCTTCTCAGTCGGGGGCCACATCAGTGAGGGTTTGTTTGTTTGCTTTTGCTTCTCACTTGTATGCAGCCCCTGACTGATTTTTCTGTGGGTAAGTGGCTCCCGACCCAAAAATAGGTTCCTCACCCCTGGGTTAGGTAAAGAGTGAGAGAAGGAAATCTCTTCATTCTCATCCTCATCCTCACTTGAGAAAGGTGGAGCAGAACTAGATAGGGTGGCAAGCCTGCTCGGTCCCTCGAGTGTCAGAGTGGCATCAGTTCCGATGTAACTGCCAAATCTTTATGAGAGGTCCAGGGGCGTGGTGCCAGGAATAACAGTACCGAGGATGCTGGTGTGATCTCAGTGTGCACTGGTGTAGGTCTGGAGATGCTGTCTGCCTGTACCATCGTCGGTACCAACGATGTCTTGGTGAGCGAGCCCGTTACCATTTTTGATGGGGCCTTTACCAGTAGGTTCAGGCAGCTCACAGTACTGGTCTGTTCTACTGGTTTCAGTGCCAACTTTTTCGGTGCCAACAGTGCAAGAGTGTTCTTTTTAGATTATGAAGAGGAGACCGCAAGGTGTGCTTCTTTAGCTGACACTGCCCCTCAGGACTTGTCCGCACTGGACATGCCTAGAACCTGCCAATCCCCCAAAGCCAGTGCCTTCGGTACTGAGGATGGCTTTTTTTGTGGAGATACCTTTTTAGTCGGCCTCTCAGTACTTGGGGATGATACATGCTTCCTCTTTGCTGCCGTCTTAGCTGGAACCCATTGAGGAGGTACAGTTGTCCCTTTCTCTGAGACTACATTAGGGAAAGTTTGTGGTGGAGTGGCCTATGACTCTGGTTTAGATGCTGGTCTTACGGTCTTCTCCATCATGAGAAGTTTTAACTGCCCACCTCTGGCCCTAAAACAATTGGAGGAGAGCTTTTTACAATGGTGACACTTTTGGGATGGACAGACTGCAAGTAAGGCATCTTTTAAAGCCAGGAGAGCCTGGCATGATTATAGGTCTAACTAGAGGCAAAAGGGTTAGAAAGAAATAGATTTTTTTTAAGAGGAAATAGGGAGGGAAAGCACCCAAATACATCTAAATCTAAATAAACTATGCTAATAACAATCTTATCTGAAGAAGTGAACAGGAGCGCTGCTGGATTCCGACCAAACCCTGAGACGGTTGAGAAGGAATCGAGGGACGGCTGATAATGTGTATGCATCGGCACACTTGCTACGGCATGAGACAGCACCACGCATGTGCATCAGCACCCAAGTTACTGCTGCTAAAAATATCCAACTATAAGCCCAGGGGTGCTGAAACACCTACAGCGGAGCTCCCACAGGACACTCCTTGAAGAAGAATGATGGCCACTGTTGATCATAGGGAAGGTGCAGGTGATGAGGAAGATGATAGCTAAGACTTCAGGTTGTTCTAGAACAGGGGTCAGCAACCTATGGCGCTTGAGCCAAACATGGCTCAGTATGGAACCAAATATGGCTCTTTTGTCATTCTCAAAATACATGCAACTTTTTAAGTTAAAATGAAACATTCATTCAAAATTTTAAAAACGCGTAATTACTCATGTAGCTTGAATGCGTGCAGGAACCTGAATTTGACCAGTTATGATGTAAACTTCAAAGAAATGTTAAAAAAGATGCAGCAGCAGACATCCCATTAAATTAAAGGTAGGTCTAAACTACATTCTATTTTCGACAGAGGATATGGGAATTTGCATATCTTCTTCTGATCTCACTTTTGAAAGTGGAGCTTTCAAAAGTGAAAGTAGTCTGGACGTGGTTTTTTTCGGGAAAAAACCCTTTTTTGAAAAAACCGTGCAAACCTCATTTTTTAAGGAAGAGCAGTTTTTTTGAAAAAGGGTTTTTTTCTGAAAAAACAGCATCCAGACTTTCACTTTTGAAAGATCCTCTTTCAAAAATAGAGCATAGTCTAGACATAGCCTAAGTCTGTGAGTACAATGTTTCATTTATGCTATTATTAATCATCATGTCAATTATTAATAATATTAAGTTGTATATTTTCAGTCATGCAAATTGGCATTCTTATACAGCTCTTTGTTGACCACATGTTCTGAATTATGATGTAGTTTAGCTCTTTGGTTTGAAAAGGTTGCCGACCCCAGTTCTAGAAGGAATATTGTGAGTATATGGTATGGAAATATAGATGTACATTCCCTATTTATCTTATGAAATTGGGGTGCTTGTGACTACAATAAAAGTATTAATACACTATATTTGTAAATATACAAGAGTTCCTGTAGTGTGTGAGTTGCATCTGTGCACACCAGGGTTCCCAACAACGGAATAATTGAATACTGGGCCTGATCCTGGGACAAAGGAACTGTCAATCTTAAAGGTGGTCATTGGAAATTCATAAGCAATCTTAGATCAGGCAACACAGTGGAGCCACCAACTCAGGCAACAGATTTGGCACCTGCAGATGGGGCCCTGAGAGGCACACAGGAACAACCTCCCTCCTGGGTATATGAAACTCTAAATAAAAATCTAAGTTGTAATGCAACTGATCTTTCAGTCAGGATTTGATGTTAGTCAGAAGCACTGTATATCTCACCAGGGATGTTCTCGTTCTCCTCAGCTGGCTTTTTTTCTTTCTGTTTCTTTGCCTGTAGTACATTACTTTTACTTTCTTAACGGATTAATTTTGCAATCAAGGAAGAAATATGTCCTCCAGAGGAAAACAGTAAGTATAGACACAAAGGAGTGCTCGAAGTCTTGACCATAAGACTAATTTGGCATGCCTTGTGGGTAACTACCGTAAATTAGCGTATATAACCCGCGTCCATGTATAACACACACTCATGTATTACCCGCAGTTTTTCTTCCATGTGTAAAAAAAATCTTAGATTACCCGTAGACGTACATAACCCGCAGCTAATGAACTATAGGTAATGAATCAGTAATGAACCGCAGCTGGGGCCTCTGAGCAATAAGTACTACCCTATTACAGGTATATAAGCCCTATGAACCACACTGTTTTAAAACTTCTTCAGTTTATAACAAAATATATGTAAGGATGCCTAAGCACAAATCATATACATCCGATTTTAAATTATCTGTTCTGACATATGCCAAAGAAAATGGCAATAGAGCAGCGGGGAGAAAATTTTACATCAACGAAAAGTCTGTTCGGGAGTGGAGAAAAGAAGAAGCAGAGATTGAGAAATTAAATCCTCGGAAAAGAGCGCGCCGAGGAAAGAAAGCCAAGTAGCCAAAACCAGAAGAAAACCTAGTGAAGGAGTTATCGCACAGAGAAATAGCTAACGTGCGATATCATGTTGGTCTTGTCTTCTTTTAATTTGAGTAAAAATCAGCTTGTATAAGACGTGGACCTGTATACCCCGTGGGGGGAGGGGGGCGGGCAGGCGGTGTCTGTAAAAATGTGTATAACCCACTGGTTATATTAGCTAATTCACGGTACTTGTCTTCCACCAATTAGGTCTCTAGGGTTACTGTAATTGTGGAATGACTCATTGCACTTCGAGGGCATCCTCTCTGAATATTATTAACAGTCATTAAAATCTCACAAGAAGGGAATTCCTTTATATGTGTGTTAAGAGGGCTTTGTAAATTGAATTGTGATAATATTATGGTACCAGAAGAAGATAAAAGTGCAGTCATATCAGGATCCAAGGTGGCGGAGGAAGTTGATCAATTTATGTATTAGTTGCTGCCAAAAGGCTGCTTTAGCTCAGAGCTTGTATAGTTCAAGCTGCCTTATTTCAGTCCCCTCAACTCCCCCGGGCTGCGACCAGATCCGTCTCCTTGCAGCTTTCCCCTTGCTGCTTGATAGGCCTCGACTGGGTAATAACCTCTTGATCAGTTAAGAGCCATAGAACGAAGAGAGAGGGAGCCAATCTACCCCTCCCCCGCTGCTGTTTTGAGGGACTCATTTAAGTAACTGTTGAAACCCGTTAAGAGGTTAATTATTTAAGGAGAGATGTCTCTATAAATGTTTGTGGGTTTTTTTGTACACCTATGTATAACACTAATTAGACTAGCTAGTAACCTATTAATTGAGCTAATTTAAAAAAGAAATTGAAAGTGAATGGAGTTCAGGAGGTTTAGTAGAGTAAGTATGAATAAAGCATAGCCAGGTGATTAGCTAGGCATTGATCACAGGATCCTATGTTCAATGTAAGGTTTAAGACGTTTAATAATATAGTCAGGGAAAGTATAGAAATATAGAGAGCAGCACAAAGTACAGTTTTCTGTATTTATTAGGGTAAAGAGAAGAAATGAAAGTTCCCTAAGTTTTGCTGTATAAGCTGCTCTTCCACCAAAAGCAGGGTGTTAACAATCCAGGAAATCAAACTGCATAAAATGGTTAAACAAATTATTCAAAAGAAAAATGTTACTTACCAAAAGGTACCAAAGACTCAGCCCCCACTTAGTTGTACAGACTATAATCTAAATTCCGTACTCTATCAGACTGACAGATACTGTGCTTATAATATATGATTTCAACAGGAAGCAAAAAGTCACTGTATCTTTGACTAGTAGTTAACAGATGGTGGCAAAATAAATAAATAAATAAATAAATAAATAAAACCTATAGGGGAAATGCATCTGAGTGTTTTGGAGGAAAAAGGAAGTGGGCAAAGTGAATTGCTTTCACCAGAATAATATTGAAGTTTAAACTAATCCTTTTTTTTTTTCTTAAAAAAAAGTTAAAATCTAATCTTTTTGATTCATCAGGCTACGTCTGGTGTAGAAATGAAAGCAAACTTTTGCTAAGCACTACTCCCCTCTCCCCTGAATCTGTAAGTGGGAGGCAGTGGGAAAGGAAACAAGGGTAACAAGGATATCAAGGGTAATTTCATCCTCAGATTAAATTCAAGTATTAATATTGTTACTTACATATTTGTATTGGCCAATTGCAATCACAAACTTTGGGGTCTGACTCAGCTGCAATGCATCATGATTCTAAAAATAGGTGTCAAGTTAGTTGCGATTTCAAACATACCAAGTTTGGTAAAAGAAACCAGCAACCTATATTATTTCTGCTTTACATAGGAAGTATTTTAGGAAAATGCAGCTGCTTTTGTTACCTACAATCTAGTTATTGTTACAAGTTTTAATTTCACAAAAGAATATATTTGACTTTTCTCTTGTAATTTTTCCTTTTATGTAGCCTAAATAAGAAGTTAATATTTTAATATTTGTTTAATATTTTAAATAATTTTACTGAAGAATAAAAGCATAATACAAAGTAAAGCAGATATTCTGGTTTGTTCTGTGAAACCATGTAACCAGCATCCTATGCATTAAAGAGGCAACAGCAAAGGAACTGCTGTTACTTAAAGGTACTAGCAATTCTTATCCAGACAGAAGTATTCTTTAGTATGGGCACTGTTTAATAGCTGTTTAATAGCTTCCCAGATTCCCAATCAGTACTTGGACAGATCCTTTGGCACATGGTGGCATCTTTAAAAGATACCCAGAGAATGAGGATCTTTCAGCAGACAAGGCTCCATCATAGGGTCTTTGAACAGTTAGAGCTAGGTAAACCTAAATGTGTTTTATTCCTACACTCTACTGTGTAGGTCACAGGAGTCCCTACTCTTACTCAGATTTTCTCAACTAACCAGTTTTAATTTGAATCTGAAACAGATTCAGATGAGTTAATAGTTACTCACTTACTTGTGTTCTAATCTAAAAATGCAAGGAAACATATTTGGCTCCTAATTAATTTATTAGACCTCTTTTACAGGTAAATCTGGAACCATTTATGTTTTAACCCTTAAGTTTCCTGGACATGGTCCAACAACGATAATAACGTTCAATACATTGATGGTATGATTTGGTACTATGTTAAAATTACTTGTCTGTAAGTTCTATGTTTTGTGTCACATGACCAAATTATGTTTTGTGGAGTTTTGTTGCAACAACACTGGGGGGGGGGGTTGCACACAAAATGTGCATAATATAAATATTTGTAATAACGTTTGTGGTACCGCACTAGTTATAGTATAATCAGTGTATAATTAGAGTCCTTATAAAACATAAATGGTGGTTCAATCTTTGTACAAGTTTATCATAAATAGGTGTGTTTGCAATGAGCAACTTAATTGGAACTATTATTTTTACAAATATATATATATGTAATTTTGATTTGGAATTTGTTAAGCAACATGGCCAATTGTTTGTCAGAACCCAAGATTTCAAGAGTTTGTTGGGCAAACCTCCATAGTATTAATGTAGAATTCTACCTTTAATACCTATATTACAGCTACAATGTTTAACATTATATTTTTATATATTTTATATATATATATATATATATATACACACACACACACACACACACACGGCATATTGTAATATACATGTATATGCTGAAATGTTATAAAATATAAAATATGACTGATATAATAGTGTATATATTAGTATACTACAGCATCTATTAATTATATCATTTGGTTTTTATAATCAAACTCAATAAAATGTAAAATCAGGTTCCACATAAAGTAACATGATGGTGGGATAATCATCAAGATTATAGCCAGCAAAGGGGGGTGTATATGTCTACACTGGGACAAAATTTTGAATGTATAGAACTTGTCATTCAAAGGTTTGTTTAGAAATCGTTAAGAAATTAAGTGTAATGTAAAGTTAGTAAATGCCATGTAGGATCAGGAAAGGGACATGTCTTTAGAGGTACTTGGCAACATCACAAAATCCTCAGAGGAGACCCAAGCCAAAACCAACTCACAAAATCAGGTAGCTGACAGCATGGCTCTTCTGCAGCAGCTGTGATGTCCTAATATTTGGTTCAGGAATTCACCTGGCCAATTAAATGTAGATTCCCAGGCTCCAGTGTTTGTACCGCATGAAGGTAATGGAGAAAACAGACTCTGGTGTAAATCTCCACATAGTGAACTCTAACTCAGTAATAACTGTGGTTTGAAGCCAACAGTACAAGGACATCCTTTGGTGCACTGTGCAAGGACACTCTTGTGCACTAATATCATTTCTGGGGTGATATGATCTCATTCCAAGTGGACAGTATGCAAAACTTGGAGAAGACTGGATATGGACAGTATTGAGTTTATTGCTTAAACTGTTGGTGTCATACCTGCATATATACAAAAACAAAATGTATCTTAAAGGAACATATTATTAAAGGGCATATCAGGTGAAAGTACCACCCTCTGTTATAAGCTAGTGAATGTAACCATGTCACCTTTAGTAACTTAAAAGGGATTTATATTCAAATCAATAACTTCAGAGTGGATACATCTATATCAGACATAGCAATGGGTACTGTATGGCATATATCAGTTCTGTATGAAGTATGTACATATTATGCCATCCTATAAGTTTAGGACTGAAGAAGGTAATTTAACCAGGAATTAGCATTAAGTATATTGTGTTGGTAATTATGATTTTACAACAGGAAACAGGAAAAGCCACTTGTTCAATTCTTATTAAAAATGCCACTAAATTAATTCATGTGTCGGGTCTGACACACTGCATTTTGACTCTTACTAAGATTATTATGGCAAAACCGTATGTGTCCTCTTCATAGCTTCTTTGCCTGTGTTCAAACACCACAAAGATAACATCTACAATAAACCCAGCGATGTGTCTCTTTTGGTAATATATCACCACATGAAAATTCTACCAATGGCCTGCTGCTCTGAAGACAGGTATCTGTACATTGGTAAATACAATATGTTTGAAGTGGATGTACTGCGTTGTGGCCAGAAAGAAGGTACCAACAGGATCAGTAGTCGTTGTCATTGGTAGCTTACCAGGTTAACTATGCAGGAGACTTGTTTGTGAAGGATAACATATGGTGATATTGGCCAGCATCTTGCCATTGTTGATATATCGTACAATATTTTTATGGTCAATTGGAGAGCAGGGTCACAGGGTCAAATTTTTGCCAACCTCTTAACACATACTAATTAAGCCTGTGACATTTCCCATTTTCCTGTTATCTATTGTGTTAAGGGTAAAATCCTCATCTTATGTAATAGGGTTCATTAACACTCACTCTATCAAGGGGAGGACCTGTAGCCAATGGGCTAGTTTGCTTTTGTTGTATTTACTCTATTCTTGCTTCATTTTATTCTGCTTTGTATTAGATGTAGCAGTAATGCAAGTAACCTAGAGGCTTGTATCCTGAAAGACATTAGCTATGGCAAGTAGCCATTTCCCTACAGTTAAAGGCATTGTTAGCTTCATAAAGGGTACGTCTACACAGCGGCATTATTTCAGAATAACTAATGTTATTCTGAAACAAGAAAGAGAACGTCTGCACGAGAAGCCTTTATTTCAAAATAATGTTCACCTGGAGGAC
Source organism: Pelochelys cantorii (assembly GCA_032595735.1). Taxonomy (NCBI): domain Eukaryota; kingdom Metazoa; phylum Chordata; order Testudines; family Trionychidae; genus Pelochelys; species Pelochelys cantorii. Next base: position 56,145,023 of record CM064329.1, on the reverse strand, counting down.
TTCTTACTCCGACTCATGGTAACTCTCATTTCATGAGCAGTGAGGGAAGTCGAAGGAAGAGTGTCCTTCCTTTGACTTCCTGCTGTGTCAACAGCGCCTAAAGCCAAATTAAGCTATTTCGACTTAAGCTATGCAATTGATGTGGCTAAAGTTGTGTAGCTTAATTCGACTTTAGCCCTGCTGTGTAGACGTACCCAAAGAGACCCACTTCATAAAAATGACTAATGATATGGATAAAGCAAAACAAGCTATTATTATTATTATTCAATTAATAAAGGAAAGTAATGAGTCTTCAACAATCCTTGATGTAAATGTTGGATTAAAAGGATGGGTTATAGATCAAGGATTATTGAGATTATGTTCATCATTCTAGGATACAATTCTAACAGGTATAAACAAAAACCTAGAGAGGTACCAAACATTGATGGCATTAAAAAAAAAAAATATATATATATATATATATATATATATATATAGTGCACATCCCAGAAATATATCAAGAGTATCATCTGTATGATACTCCTCAGTGGGGGAAAATAGCACTAACCATCCCTACAAATGTTTGACTATTTACATCAGTACCAGTGTGACGGTGTTCATTTTACATTTCACCCTGTCAATGCTTGCTTGCCTATAGATATATAAATGTATTATTTCCTTATGGTTTTGATTATATGTTTACTAGCTGGAGTTACTCCTGCGTTGCTCAGGAAACCGGAGGAACAAAATGTAGGAAAACAGTAGTCTATTATCTTTTTTTGAATGGTAGAAAAGTTGCACTGATTTCTATAGGGATTAAAATACAGGTCCGCGTCATCCCCGGAGGGGGGGTGCGACCCTGGGTGAAGGGGAGGTTACACGTGGTAGGGGCACCCCAGCTCACGCCTGGGGCTGCAGGTGTTGCAGGGGGCAGGGCAGGTGCCCGAGCCGTTGCGTGCGTGGGGGCACTGCGTGCCGGTGTGGGGGGAAGGGGAGAGGGGGAAAGAGGGTCGCTTATGTAACCTCACAGGAAGGAGGGGGCGAGTCCCAGATGGCGCTGGGGGCTGCAGGCATCAGGCACGGGACCGAGGGTGGGCCGGGCAGCCCCTGCAGTGCAGCGCGGTGGGTTACTTTTTGATTTTTACAGCTTGAGCTCGGGCCCTGATCGGGTCCAAAAGTACCTTAAAACCTTCTCCTGGATGAAAGGTTATCCTATGCAAAGTTTGGTTGTGGTAGCTCTTATAGTGTCCAAGTTATTAGCGCACAAACTTACAAACATTCTCCTTTATATATTAGATTATAATAAGTTTTGGTAGATTTATATGGCAGTTTGGCTGTAACACAAGAGACTTACAGGCCACGTCCTCTATGTTGAGCCAAGGTAAAATTAGTATTTTTGTTTGGGACCTTTCACACAGAAAGCACAGTTAGCTCACATATGTTTGGAACCTTTCCATGGTATAGACCTAGAATACCCTCAAATTTAGCACATACATCATTACATAGAAAAACCCAAAATAACCAGACTGAATAATAGGTAGGACAGAAATAATAAATGCGATAAACAACCACAAAAGGCCCATGGTAACAAATTGACACATATAATAAGTAGTTGAGATAAATGATATACTGACCTAATGGAAAAAGACACTTCACCATTAGTAAGGTGAGGAAATACAAATAAGCAGAAAACATAACAACATCAGTATAACATATTATCAAAGTGGCATTTCAGCTTGGGGCAGTAGGAGAAAGAGATGTAGATCTTGGGAGGTGACAGAATGATGGCCACTGTTGATGATGGGGAAGGTGCAGGCGGTAAGGAAGATGATGGCTAAGACTTTGGGTTGTTCTGGAAGGAATGGTGTGAGTATCTGATATGGAAATGTAAGAAGTACATTCCCTATTTATCTTATGAAATTGTAAGATGTACATTCCCTATTTATCCCATAAAATTGTGGTTTTTGTGACTGTGCTACATGTATTAATAAACTATATTTGCAAATATGCAGGAGTTCCTATAGTGAGTGTTGCATCTTTGCACATCAGGGTTCCCAACGATTGTATAATTGAATACGGGGCCTGATCCTGGGACAAAGAACCTGTCAGTCCTAAAGGTGGTAACTGGAAATTCATTAGCAATCTTAGATCAGGCAACACAGTGGAGCCACCGACTCAGCAACCTTCGGAAGGGAAAAACCTTGTAGAAGGGAAGTTCTGAGATCCCAGTGTTTCGTTTCAGTTTCTTACTGCATATAAAGTGAAAATGCCCTTCCATGATTCTCCACTCCACAATGTGTGGTTTTATTTCTTATATGTCTGTCCCCTGAAACCCAGCAGCAGGGACTCTGCACCCAGCGGGCTTCAATTATAGAAGTTCAGAACACCATACACAGATTGAGTTTTATTTATTTATATTATATGCCTTTGATTGAAAGCATTTGGTGCACAGAGCTTGATCATAGAAAGGAAAACAAAGGGATGATGGGAAGGCAGAAACTCACCTCTTGTGAGGTTTCTGTTGATGGTCTCCTGGGACATACTATGCAACCGCTTCATGTAATCCTCACTGTACCAGACTCTCAGCCTCTCCCCAGGTCGGATGTCCCGACAGGCTCGGAAGTAAATCCTCTCACTATGCTGAAAGGCCATCAGGTTCTGCTCCCTCTCTTCTCGGGATATGATCACGTACCTGAGGGTGAGGATAAGGCAGGCTTGAATCACAAACTTCAGTGGGAGTGTGCCCCAGGGGTGAAAGGAACTTAAATTTCTATTGCAATCCAGGTCTCTACCAGCTCTTGCCAGAACTGCGCACCGGGATTTACCCCTCCTTACTTTCACCTCTGGCATACCCCTACTTTTCTTATCAAAGTTAACTGAGACAGAGCCACAGTCATGACAGAATGATCTTCAAAGACAGCACAGAAACAGCAAGATTGGATAGCACTGAATTATGGATAAAGATATGCCAATTTATAGATACAAAAATATGAACAGGGATACCCAAGGACTATAAATCGCTTCTTGGGTCCATAGTAGCTGTTTCTGTCTGGGAAGGAAAGTTATTTCTTCTATTACTGTAGCAACATGTATCCCATCTGAAGGACTATCAGTGCCAGTACTTGTGATGCACACACTCATTCCTACAAGTGACAGCACCTTCTGGCCTCCCACCAATCCATCTGACAGCTTCTCTAACACCATCTGACCCTTCAATATAAGCTGTATTTCTTAGCCTCTCCCTGGGTGGTTAAGCAATACCTGGGTACTCAAAAAGGAAAAGATTGTGTTGGCTGACAATTAGTGCATAAGGCAAACATTCTGAACCGGAGTCTAGGAAACTGAGGTATTATCTACACTGGTGGCTTTTGTACTTGTGCACTTTCACTGCTACTCAGTGCAAAAAAATACAGTGTAGACAAATTCTAAATGCTTGAAATACAACAACACACACTTAGGGTGCATCTACACTGCAGGACTTGACTAGAAATAAGCTACGCAAATTGAGCAACCTCAATTGCATAGCTTATTTTGAAATAGGGACCGTCTACATGGCACTTATTTCGAAATGGAGCACTCTTCCGCCGGCTTCCCTTATTCCTCATACAATGAGGGTTACAGGAGTCGAAGTAAGAAGTCCTCCAGCTTGACAGTATTTTGACACTATTTTGAAATAACTGTCTGCTGTGTAGATGTGGACTACGTTATTCTGAAATAATGTTGCAGTGTAGACCTACCCTGCCAATGACTTCTGATGGAAAAACTGAAGTTCAGCAATGAGGGTTTTATTCCTATTCTTGAGAGGCCAAATTTCAGCTCAGTGGGAACATGGAAATTTATCTTGCTACTCAGCCAATCCTCTACATGCATTGTGATAATATAATAGAGGCAGACAAAATATTCAAGCGACAGGTTGAACCTCCGAAATCCAGCACTCTCTGGCAGGATCACAGACATTGCTGGACCAGAAGCCTGGCTGGGAGCAGTGGTGGCCGGGATCAGGAGTGAAGGCCCAGACAATGGGAAGCAGATCCAGGGGCCAGGAGTCCCTGCTGGGCCGGTGGCCGGGAATGCAGCCCAGGCCGGTGTGGTGGGGAATGCAGCCTCAGCCAGGGCTGGTGCCAGCAGGGCTGGTGCAGCAGGGAGCATTGGCTGGGGCCGGCAGCGGCAGGGTTTATGTGGTAGGGAGTTCCACCATCGAGGCCATCATAGTGGGGAGCACAGCCCCAGCCTGGATTGGGAGCTGATTCCAGTGACCAGGGCTAGGAGTGGAGCCCAGTGGCTGGGACTCGCACCCCCAGAGGGGCTGACAGCCAGGAGGGGAGCCTTAACCTCCCCTGGTCTGGTAAACTCTCTGGTGCTAGACTAGGGAGGTCCAACCTGTAGTGCCTCCTTTCTTCTTCTTGGAGAAGGTAAGAAAGGCATCCTGTAAGCCATAAGGATCTTATCCATTGTTGCTTAACCACCTTTTCATAGTTCTATTGAATAAGAAGCAGAACCCTAATACTCTGCATATAAAACTGGTTGATACTATTTGAACACTATATAATCTCCCCTCCCCCCCACAAACAAAAGGCATATCCTGCTCTCTCCTGCTGACATAAATGTAAATATCTTCCCCCCCTTTTTACTCCTCTTTGACTTTAAAGGCCTGTGTCACAATGACCCCAGTGTTAACATGGGAGAGCAGGATATGTCGCCCACAATCTCCTCCTGTTGTGCCTTGTATAAGTATTTGGATAGAGAAATCTGCATATTTTTCCTTGAATTTTTCTCTCTCTCTCTCTCTCTCTCTCTCTCTCTCTCTCTCACACACACACACACACACACACACACACACACACAAAATGCAAAGGAAAAAAGTTAATAAATTTGATCAAGTTTTGCAAATACTCTAAACAGGCTTGCAAAGCCTTAGGCAGCACGAGCTTCATTAGCTCTGGGTTTTAGTATTAACCAACTGCTCATTTGACTGTAATCACCTATGATTTATGTATTATCACACAACAGACATTATCCACAATGGTCTATACAGCCATCAAGAATTATGCAAACAGCAGCCTTTATTACTCCCACCAGCAAAATAATGCAAACAGCCTATGAGATTTTTTTAAAGTAGTCATTTATAACTATGTCACAACAAGTGAGCCCTCATTCACAGCAATGTAGCACTGGGAAGGAGGCTACTAGGGATTGTGTTTGTGCATCAGATGTCACTTCTGTGTTGACCTATTCAGGCATTCAAAAAACAATGCCTAGTGCGCACATGAGATATGCTGCTTTGTTATGATCTCTTCAGTGGTTAGTCCACTGAAGCAGCATAATTAAGTGCAGGGAATGATTCTCCCAGCACAAGCAAAGTAACAGAACACTTTGAAGTGACAGGTAAGGCTTGATTCTCCAGCTATTCTTCATTCTCAGCCTCCCAGTTCAGTGGGAACCTTGAGATAAGTCTACTGGTCTACACAAGCATGATTACTTTTAAGAACTTAACACCTTCCATAAAGGCGAATACTTCACAGAAAGTGCATGGTTAAACCCTGTAGCCAATGACATGGATATATTTATAGGACTGCATCTTGTAGGTCAGAATAATCTGGTATGTGCCCAGTAACTAGATTTGTCATAAGAGATTTTGAGAATTCAGTAAGGTTCAGCTTTGTGTGTGATTTAATTGGTAACATTTTCTATCAGCTCACACTGGAACAAGATATAGTTAAAGCTGTGTTTTCCCGTTACACTGCTTACTATGCCCACCAATCCCGTGCTTGATCCTAAGATAAAACTAAGGACTCACAATTCCCACCTTATGATTCCTATCCATTTTTCTTTTGCCAGCTTGGCTTCCCCATCTAGGTACAGCGCTGGCTGTACACTGTTTCTTCCCCTCCACTGCTTCCAATATAACTTATCTTGCCTGCCATTTCCTAACCTTTCAACACATCAGGAACATATGTGGGGGGTGTTAGTTATAGCAAATGCTATTGTGGATCTAGTTCAGGCTGTCTGATAGTGGTATGGAGAGTTCTGGGATAATCTACCCATAAAGAAATTTCTTCCCAACCCCAGACAATTAGTGGTTAGTTTATACCTAAAGCAGAAGGCTGTGTATCCCTTATATTTTTCCAATCTAATGTAAATGTGGATATTCTCATCCATATAACTAAACTTTAGAAATCCTACCAACCTTCTAGCTAATAGTATCCTACAGCAGTTAGTTCCATAGATTCATTATGTGTGGTATAAACAAGTATTTCCTTTTACAAGTTTAAAATTGCATGGTCACTGAATGTCCACTTGAGGTTGGAACCATGATCACAGCAGGGTAAAAATTAAAATCAGAGAAACTGGCAACATATTTAAATATCAAGGCAGATTTCCCAATAATAATGAAGCAAACAAACAATCAATTTGTAAGTACCTAGCAAGTAACAGTCAACATGTCAAACCAACTTAGTATCCTTCTTTGACAGAATAAGCCTTGTGGACAGGGAAAAGCAGAAGATGAGCTATTTCCTGACTTTAGTAAGGCTTTTGATATTCTCTCATATGATCTTCTCATAAGCAAACTATGGAAATGTAGCCTTGACAAATCTGCTACAAGGTGGGTGCACAATTATTTGGAAAACCATACTCAGCATTTATCAATAGTTCACAGTCAAGCTGGAAGGGCATATCCCCGGGGGCCGGCAGGGATCTGTCCTGGGTCTGGTTCTATTCAATATCTTCATCAATAGTTTGGATAATGGCATAGAGAGTAGTGTTATAAAGTTTACAGATGATATTAAGCAGGGAGAGGTTAGACATGCTTTGGAGGACATGATTAGAATTCAAAATGATGGAGAAACAATCTGAAATAAATAGGATGAAATTCAAGAAGAACAAATGGAAAGTTCTCTATTTAGAAAGGTATGATCAACTGCATAAATACAAAATGTGAAATGACTGCCTAGGAAGGAGTACTTCAGAAAAGGATCTGGGAGTTACAGTGGATCACAAACTAATGAGACTCATCAATGTAATATTATTGGAAAAAACAAACAAGCAAGCATCATTTTCGAATGTATTAGCAGGAGTGTTGAAAGCAAGACATGAGAAGTAATTCTTCTACTCTATTGCATGCTGATAAGGCCTTAACTAGAGTTCTGGCTACCAAACTTTGGGGAAGATGTGGACAAATTAGAAAAAGTCCAGAGGAATGCAACAAAAATTATTACAGTTCTAGAAATGAGAAAACACTGAAAAAATCGGCTTTGTTTCATCGAAAGAAAAGGCATGATAAAAGTACAAGCCTTATAGTATGTAAAAGGTTACTATAAAGAGGAAAGTGATAAACTGTTTTCCTTATCCACTGAGGCCTAGACAAGAAGCAATGGGCTTATATTGCAGAAAGAGAGGTTTAGGTTAGATATTAGGAAAAACTTAACTGTCGGGGTAGTTAAGCATTGGAACAAATTACCCAGGGTAGTTGTAGAATCTCCATCATTGGAAGTTTTTGAAAACAAATTTGATAAACACCTTTCAGGGATGGGCTAGATCATGCTTAGTTCTTCCTCAGTGCAGGGGACTGAACTAGGTAATCTCTTCAACTCTCTTCCATTCCTACATTGTAGGGTCAAAGAACTTTTGGTTATGAAGAAAGGCCAAATGGTTCTGCATTTTCTCAGAAGACCTTACCCAAGCCAATCTTCCAGCACTCAAAAATCTTCCCTGCTCCTATCAGACAGTGCTCTAGTGCCCCCACCCCTGCCAACTCATGAAAATGGTTATTTCCCAGCTGTTACACACCTGGAAAGTAGTCGGCATCTTGGATCTTGTCAACATATAGAAATTACACTGCTGTAATTCAACCTAGTGTAGTTAGGATCAGTACAACCCCACTGTGCAGGCATTTCTGAATTAGTTTAAGAGTCCCTTTTAACAGTATTGAATCATCTTAAAACTGATGTAAGGCTATGTCTACTTTGCAGTAGCACAGCACAGCTGCAGTTCTGCTCTAGCACCATACTGAAGACATCTACTACAAAAGCAGGAGGGGGTTTTCCATCACTGTAGCTAGGAGGTTGCTAGGCTGACAGAACTCTTCCGTCAATCTAATGATATCTACACTAAGGCTTAAGTTATCTTAACTGCATCTCTCAGGGGAGGGAAGAGGGGTGTATTTTCTTCCACATCCCTGGGTGATGTATTTAAGGTAACCTACGTTTTAGGTGCAGATAGTATCTACAGAGCTCAAACCAATTTAAGACTCTGAATGAGGAAGGTGCCACAATTTACCTATATCAGTTCTTCATTAAAAAGTTAGGTTGACCTAGCTACATTGTTCAGGGTATAAAAAAGCCACACAGGTGAGTCAACTTAACCCTGGTATTGATCTAGTTACCACTTTAAGGGAGATGGATTAACTACAGCAATGGAAGAACTCTTGTCATGGTAGTGAGCATTTACACAGAAGTGCTTTGATGGTGTAGCTTAGTGCTGTGGCATTTCTAGTAAACTTCTGTTTAGACAAAATCTTAGGAATGTTTCCCAGCAAAATTCCTAAGTGGTGTGTGGTTCCAAAAGGAAAGAGACACTGGCGACCAAGGACAAGTCAAACCCACCCACCTATAATGATCTCAGTTTTTGAAGAGGTACCTGCAGATTACTGAATTATAGTTCTCATGTTGGTGATAAAGTCTCTCAGCTGTCCCATCCCCTGGGACAGAAAGACCAAAGTGTAAAGTCAGAGCAAACCCCTTTTCAAATGCTGACAAGGACTTCGCTTAGTCCATTCAGACCCTGCAAAATGCCAGGTGGCTGACTGAGAAGGAGAAGGAGTCCTGAGCCTCAGGAGCCAGATCCAAGCAAGCCGGGGGGCACATCCAGCCCCTGGGCTTTAGGTTCCCCACCCCTGATTTAGTGGATCAACGCTGTTCTGTATTCCCCTTACTCTGCTTCTCTCTCAAAGCTGACTCAGGACTGCCAGCTGCCAAGAAGCTCCCAGGGTGTCCCTGGTCAGGGTTGGTGGGTGTAGCTATTTCTCTCACACTTCAGAAGCAAGAGGGATTTGGAGGGAACAAGGGAAACCCATTGGAGATTTGAGTATTGGAGAGAGCCACAGGCCACGTGTGGGCAGGGCCTGTGTGTTGTGGGACAGCTGGGAAGTCATTCTGTCCCTCCCCATCAGCCTCCCTGATTCTGTCTTGTCTCCCCCATTCACCTGCACTAGCTCCTTCCTGGGGATTCCATGCTGGTCTGGTGCCAGTAGAAGCTGTGGGGAGGGAAGAGAGAAGCCACATGGCTGTCTGAAGCCGGATGCCACAGCAGCGCCAGCAGCCAGGAGGAGCAACAGCCACTGGTTGCCTCCATTCCAGCAAACCATAGGAGATACCTGCCTGCAGCCCAGCCATTAGAGACAGGCTGCCAAAGGCTTATCTGTCACTCCAGGTTTGTGACCCTTGGCAGCCCTGAGATGTCTGGCAATATCAAACAACAAATGGATGTGGCTGCAGATATGGCTCTGTATTCTAGATCTTTAAATTCAGCTGCCTGGCACAAATCCAGGCAGAGGAGGACAGGGAAGAACAAATGACCCAACAAGCATGTGTGTTAAAAGTGTTATATATTTATTGTAATCTTAACAAAAATATTTTTAAAGAAATATTTTTCCAGCATATACAAGAAATGGAAATACTGGCATAAGCACAGCAATATGCTTTGACATGGACACTTTGTTTGTCAAGCTCCAATTGCCAGTCACTGTGATATTCACAGGAGGAAGTGCCTTTTGCGAGACAGCACAAAGCAACCACTTCACTGAGGGTCTACACAGGGCAGACAATTATTCCCAAGAATTAGGCCCCATTTGTAAAACCCCACAGAGGAAATTCAGGGATACAACTTAATCTAGTAACTGGATTTTATAATACATGGTCCTTTCTTATCACCAATCCTCAAAGCCCCGATGTCCCATTAGCAGAACAGACAACAGGGCCATGATTTAGTATTATCCCCAAAATGTATTATTTAATGTAGATAATTAAAACAAACACATTAGTATGTGTTGTTTTGGGGTTTGTTTGTTTGTTTTTGGTTTGCAGAAATAATGCATTTAGCCTTTTTAGGGAGTGGGTAAGAGGTAATGGAGGGCTCCTGAAATCCTTAAAGGACAAGCACCACCTCTGGTGGTCAACACTTTTTAAGTGCTTCTGTACATTAAGGGCTTAATCCTAAAAGGTTCTGAGTACCCATGACTACCATAAGAGTCACTGGGAACTGTGGATGCTTACCAGCTGCAGAGACAGGCCTCCATTGTCTAGCTCTGAAAGTTCTCATGGTAGCTCCCTAAGGGCAACATAATCGGGAGGGGGCGGGAGGAGGAGCTAGTCTTGTAATTATATCAACAAGACTGCAGCATGGACCAAATATTATAATAAATATAAACTAAGAATATTACTAAATACTATTCAGCAGTAGTACCATATTTACTCATATAAGCTTTAAAACATTTGCTATTACTCAGTTTCTCTGTGAGCCACATTAGATAAATTTCTCTAACCTCTGCCTAGTCCCCCATCATAAAAATCAAAAAGAGTATTTTTCTACAGAATACAAATATTGAAAATGCAGCAAAACAGCAGACTCATGGAAAGGAAAGCGAGCATTGCCCTGCTCTGGCCTTGATGCTCTGGGGAAATTCCTCTATGAGAATCCAAAGTTGATTAACTCCTGGAAGAAAGGGAGCAGGGGGGTTCTCCTCACCAGACCCTGGCTTTCTTGATTAGAGCCCTTTCTCAAATGATTAAAATTTTATCTAGTTGTATTAGGACAGTTGTATAAAAATATACACACTAGGAATGGCTCAGCCGGTGCAGTAACACTGAACTGAAGTATTTTAGACAATTGTCACAGTATATTTTAGAAGGGAAATGGCATACAGCTGAAAGAAGAAAACACTCTTAAGAACAGTTAGGTAGGTCTCACATATTGTGTTGTCTGAGTTCACTGTCCGCTAAGGCTCTGTCTACGCAAATTTTAGCTGAATCTGCAGTTAGCCTGGGACAAGGGTAGCTTTAAATTGGATGGACGTGTGTTCACATACTCAGCATGATAAGTACTTAGTAACCTTATGTCACCATAAGTTTACACCACTGAGTGTTTGTGGTTGTAGTTTAGATACAACTCAGGAAGCTGAAATAGCTCAGGAAATTTGGGTTGAAAGCTCTTCAGGGCAGAGGCCATGCCACAAATTCTACCCTAAAACACTCTGAGTGTAAATAACTCCACTGAAGTCAATAGAATTATACTGATGTAAAACTAGTGTATATGAGTTCAGAATCAGACACACTTCTTTTCTTGTTTCTGGATAATACTAGTGCATGTTGGGTGTACAAAAGCAATAAAGATAGCATGCCAGAAAAGAACATGGTACAACCCTGTTTAGCCACAATCATAGTTCAGGTTGAGCCTCTTTAATCCGGCATCCTGACGAGACCTGACAGGTGCCAAACCAGAGAATTTTCTGAACCATGGGAGGTCAATATTGTCTAACAGCGTTACAAACAGTTTCACTGTTTACTGGGCTCTTAAAAGACATTTAGGGGTAAATTAGAGCTAAGTAACAGCACTGAATGCTGAAAGCCAGGACTGGTGGATGTAACCAAACATTATGGGACCGTGGGAAACTTGACCACACCCATGATAAGTGGAAACGCAGCTGAGTAAAATCATGCCAGAGCATTGATATTGCAGGACCAGGGAGTTCCAGACTAGAAAGGTTTGACCTGTATAAAAAACTAGCCATGTTTAACCACGACTGTGAAGTGCAAATGGAGCCTCAGAACACTCAAGGAAATAGATGGCTTAAACCCTGCAATGTAAGTGCATGAAATATTGCATGGTTCTGGGTAAGCGCAATGCCACATCTTTGAGGGTTTTAGAAAATAGAAATGTTGCGCAGATTGGGTGGTCATCTAGTCCATCCTTCCATGTGAAGGAAAGATTAAATATACAAAGGCCATTCTGGACAGGAATTCATCCAACCTTTTCCTAAAAGCCTCACATGATGGGGATTTCACAACCTCCTTTGGAATCCTGTTCAAGTCCTTAGCTAAGTTAAGAAGTTTGTCCTAATAACTACGCTAAACTGCCTTGACTGCTAACTAAGCTGATTAGTACTTATCATACCCTCAGTGGACATGAGCCATCCTCTATGCCAAACAGTTCTTGGATGATCTCTTCCAAGCTGCAGTGGGTGGGAGGTTCTGTCTGCAGCTACTTTCTCCCCGTCTCAGCATTAGCAATTTTATATCCTCATTCCCAAAGCTATATACAATGATTATAGTAAGCCCTCGTCTCCCATTATTGCAGAGTACAAATATGAACTAATGAGCAACTACACGCTTTAAAGCTATAATGATGTATCATTTAGTTAAGAATCTGCACAGCACATATGCCACTTTGCAGGATAATGGTGGGAGGACATAGGCTGGGGTATTTTATGGTTTGGCTTTTAAAGGAATTTTGCTGCCCTAACAACATTTCATAGGCATAAGATATCAAAGAAACCTGTCTAATTGCATCTCTCAGCCTCTAGAGCTTTTAAGCCAGGGGTGGGTAACCTTTTTAGGCTTGGGGGCTGCTGACCCACAGAAAAATCAGTTGGGGGCTGCACACAAAAAACAAGCAAAAAACAAAAACCAAAAAACAGTCACTGATACGGCCCCCGACTGAGGAGAAAAACACCCCCCACATTCCCATTGCACAACAGAGCCTAGTGGGGCCCAGGCTAGCAGATGTTGTATGCTCCAGCTCTGTGGAAGGGTGGCGAGGGATACAGGGGGCTGGAAGTACCAGCGCGGGCTTCCCAATGCTGGGGGGAAACCCTGAGCCTTGGGGGCCAGATCCAGGTAAGCCGAGTGCTGCATCCAGCCCCTGGAGCTTAGGTTCCTCACCCTTGACTTAAGCAGAGGGCCCTGATGGCTCAAAATAGCTACAAGACAAAAATAATTGAGATTTAACTGTCCTAGGTTTGAGACACCTGTTTGCCAGTCCATCGGACCAGGCCTTCTACTCAGCTGCCATAACTTTTACTGCTTTATAGGTATGGGGGTGGGGTTCTAATGCTGCTCTTTCCCTTGTAATACTGATCCTTAGGTAGAGGCCCTGTGAATTCGCAACAGCTCAGGATGGGTAGTCTCCTTTTATTTAACATGATGCAGATTAAAAATGGTGTTTTCTCTTTTGTGATCTGGTAGTCCGCGCAGGGGCAGTCAGCTTTGGGGGGCTTTGGTTGGACTCTGCATGGGGCTCAGATGTGCTCCTGGAGCAAGCTGCCTGCAGAACAGTCCTTGAGGTGGCATTAGGGTCTTGCACCATATGAAAAGCCTGGACCCCATCACGGATTTCTGTCAGGGTCTGGCACATCTGGCTGACTTGCCCAGTCAGGTCAGCCATCCTCTGGCCAATCACATGCATGCTGTCCGCCATGTCTCTGTGGATAGCCACCAGCTCCTGGCAGAACTGCCTGAACAGGTCTGTCTGCTGGGTGTGGGAATGGAGTAGTTGCCGATCAAAGCTAGAAAGGGGTGGGCTCCTGGTGCGTGGGCGAGGGGGTTTGTAGGTTGACTGGGCATGTGGGGACAAGTGCTGCACTTCCTGCCTTTGGTTGGTAGCTTCAGATTGATCCGATGAAGAAGAAGTGCGGAGGAGAGAAGGCCCCGAGAGCTGGTTGGCTTCTTCACCATCCCTCTGCAGTGATGAGAAGTGGTGCTCCTGTGAGGGGCCTGGCATTTCCTCATCTTCATCAGCTTTAAACAGAACAAGAAGTGAAAATTATTATGGCAAAACTTTCTCTCCAATGACTAGTTTCAATAGATCTTAAAACAGCTGGAAAGCTCTCTCTTCACTATCCATGTAAAGCAAAAATTAGCATCTGAGCAACAAATGTTGTAATTCAGGCATTGAGAGTGAAGGAATCTAATCAACTGAGGATAGATCCAACCTGAGAAGGTATCCAGTATAACTATATAGATTTGTTACCAGAAACTAAAATAATTTTAAACAATGACCTACCTTCTCCAAAAGCATGGGTAAGTAAGAAATGTGCATGTTCTGGGTAAATTATAGCTGCTGACCTCAAAACTCACCAGAGATGTACAGATATCTGATGATAAACACCTAATCATGTACTATTGTTTATGTTATATTTTATATAGACAGCTATACAAGATCACCTGGTCCTTGCCAAATTTAAATTGCATTGCAGTATTTTTGGTTTGGTGCCAAGGGATGCAATTTGGTAATGCTGCTTTAAAACGACAGGACACCGAGTTAGACTGATGCGGGGGGGGGGGGGGGGGAGAAAGCCACACAAAGAAAACCCCACTTCAGTGTAATGACACTGATTGCAATAAAAATCTAGTGACAATCCTTTCACGGGTATACATACATCAAAGAGAAGGATAATGCCTTATACTTCTAGTTAGCTACTGATATCCGCACACAGACATGTTAATTATTTTGAAAAAGACTCTCAGTTCAGAAGTGACTCTCTGGCTGATAAATGTTACAAACCCACTACAAATGTGCACATTGGCCTTCTGATTCTGAATGACAGATTACTGATCTCCAAAGGTAGGCGCAAAGAGCAGTTGAAGGGTATGTCTACCTTGCGAAGAAAAAGAGAACTCATCCCACCCCTCCCCCCAACACACACGGTTTCAGAGCCAGGCTCCAGCCCAAGCAGAAATGTCTACACTGTTATTTTTAGCCCCGCAGCCTAAGGCCTCTGAGGTCACTAGATCTAGGCTCTGCAACTCAGCATCATGGGTTTTTCTCTGCTGTGTAGACATACCATAACTAAGCCCTACATTGCCAGGGATAGTAGAATATTGTCCGTGCATTTCTATTAACAACATTAACTGGTACGGCACTAAGGGAAGAGACACCACATAGTGGAAACTTGGGAAGAACAACAGGAGTGCAACTATACTTAGTCCACTTTCCAGAATAAGAGATACCCCCTCCTTCCCTACTTCATATCTCCAATGGCTTATAGCCAAGAAAGTTCCACATCCACACAGAAAAATTCATAAGGAAAAAACAAAGCAACACAGAATAGAAAGGAGCTTAGGTCTACAGTCATGGAGGGAGATAGTGAGTATCACTATAGGAAGTGTAACTAAAAACCAGAGTCAATCTTTTGTTTCAGGAAAGAAAAAAAAAATTCACCATTCCCCTTTTACTAATATTACTTGCACTGAACACTCAAACCACCAGATAAGAAGCCTGCAATAGCCCAAGCACAAGCACCAGTGGTCACCATAAAAGAGGACCTCATGGAAGCCGGTTACAGTGCGTCTGATCCATTAGCAAAGGGACTTGGTGCAAGCTTGTCCAAGTCTCCTTCCTACTGGGATGCAATTTGGGGAACCTACCCTAGTACTTCAAAACTTCCTTCCCACTAACTGGAAGTAATTACATCCAGTTCCCAATACCTCGTTGGCTTGGGGAAGGCTTTGATAGCTGCTTAAAAAAGGCAGACCCTTCTTACTGTCCAGCCATAGAAGGGGGAGAGACAATAGGGCAGAAGGCCGGGAGAA
Organism: Pelochelys cantorii; assembly: GCA_032595735.1. Taxonomy (NCBI): domain Eukaryota; kingdom Metazoa; phylum Chordata; order Testudines; family Trionychidae; genus Pelochelys; species Pelochelys cantorii. The sequence goes on along the minus strand of CM064329.1, from coordinate 56,129,460 downwards.
GTGGATGCAGAAGAAAATGTTAATTTGGGATGTGGGTAACTTGTTTCCATCTGACTTCACCATGATCAACAGAGACCTATTAAGCAACCAACATCACAGTGAGCAGGAAGGCAAAACAACACCTTGTATGGTACACAAATGGCACAGTTGTGTCAAAACTGAGATATGTGAGCATAAAACAGAGAGGTTAATGTAGTGATACTTACAGCTCGTTGATGGGCTGTCAACCACGTCCAGATCCGCTCTCCGGAAGCCGTGCATCTGGTGTGACGAATGCAGCGTCGACTCGATGGCTCTCTCGTGGGCGGTCAGGACGATGGCCGAGGGCCGCCCCGCACTGCCAGGGCTGGAGAGGGACCTCTGCATCAATGCCAGTTTGTCCTTGGTCCTTCTCTTCATGTCGTCCCATCTGTGCTTAATGTCTTTTACAGACCTGGGGACCTGGCTGACTGACGTGATTTTCCTGGCTATGCCTTCCCAGATCTTGTCCCTGTCAGCATGGGATAGACGCATTGTCTCCCTCCCAAACAGCATGGCTTCGTTCCGGGTCACCTCAGTGACCAGAATGTCCAGCTCCTCCTTGGAAAACTTGGGCTTCCTCTTTCGTTCAGTCATATTCCTTGGGTTGAACATCCCACAAAGCACAATTGGGTAAAAAGAAATCAATGCCAAGTACCAAATCCCCAAATCCAACCACATCGCCAGTGCTGCATCAGGGCTGATCTCCAGCCAGAGGAGTTGGTGGGGACCAATTCCGCCAACACCCAAACAAGCTTTCAGTGTTCCTCAGTCAAGGCAGAAAGGGTGGCCATTTTGTTTTTAAAAAGGTAACTTTCAAGCTTGAAACTGGGATTATGGAGATGCTACTTTGAGCTCCACAATTAATGTTGAGTTAAATTCAAAGCAGGGATTCAAAGCCTTGTTATGTATGAACATTTCAGCACATCCTTGCCAAAATGATAGCACCTCCTCTGAGTAGTGAATTAATTTTGAGAGAATTTACTGGAGTCCATTAATTATCTTATTAACATTAATTTAAAAATGGGACCTTTTAAAAAACCTTAGTATTCTGTGCCAGACCTTACTTGTGTGTTATAAATGATTCACAATACAGATTCAATTTCCCTTACCATTAAAACTCAGTGAAATCTTATCCATAGACTACATATGAATACTTTTTTTAAAATTTAAGAACTGATAAATGGCTTTTTTTAAAACTTATTATCTTTTGAAGTGAACATTTCTTCTTCAGTGTGGTTAATGAATACAGTTCTTCAGAGAATTACCACAAAGAGCTATGCAGTACACTCACTGAATAGTGCTCAGTCACTACACCATTGACCCAAATTTGGCCCAGCCACCTCTCTGCTATAGTGAGCAGCAACACTATGAGTACTGGTCCTGGCAGATCCATGTCATAGCCAGCCCGGCCTCAGCGAGTGTACTTGGTTATTCATATGCAGAGAGGCCCAGAAGTAGAGAGCCCATTGATGGATTAATCTGACTTTGGCAGGAGTGGGAGACTAGAAGACAGGAAGGGCAGGGGAAACATGTGTGCACTAAGAATGCAAAGCACCTGTAAACCCAGCTTAACCAACCAGCATGCTCAGGCTGCTTTATGCTATTCCAGAGCAGAGTAAAGCAATCAAAACACATAGATGACTCTGGTCTCAAAATTTAAAACAAACAGGATTTAGGATTGATACAACGTATCTACCATTCATTAAAAATATGGTCAGGTTCTCTTTGGGTTTCCTGGTTAGCATTGATGTATGACGTTTCTGATCATTTTTAAAAGGGGAATTCTCACACAAAATCTATATTAAGATGAAGTTAAGGTTGAAAGTATTTATCTTTAATGTAAGGTAAAAACTATCATTGGTGATATAATTAACTTCAAACCAACCGTTAAAAACTCATGAATTTCAGGCTTATGATAAAACTTAAACAAAATCCAAACATGTTACAAATGGAAATGCACAGTTAGCGCATCTAAACCACCTTAACTTTGTGCCACAGTAATACCGTGGCAGCAGGGGGAAAATGAAAAAAAACTAATATGTCTTTAAAAATCAGTTTAATCTAATCTAAGATCACACAGTAAAATGCCTTAATTATTGGATAGTGTCACTACTCGCAGGAGTAACTCAAGCCTTATTTTTCTAGACATTATGTAGGTTCCATCTCTATTGTCGGGACTTCTATAGTCTAGCACCATCTGTGGACCAATATCCCTATGGGTGCTCCCAGGCTTGACCCATACTCAGCAACTCCCACCCTTGTCTCCCACAGCTTCTGGTGTGCCAGAAGCTCAAGGAAGGAGGCGGGAGGGAGGGGGAGAAGTGGGGACAGAGGATGCTCAGGGAAGAGGCAGTATGGCTGCTGAGCCCCACGGCCAGAAGGATAGCCCCGCAGCTGGCGATGGAGTCCGGGAGCACACCCTAGCTGTCATGTGACTTGTTGCTCTCGAGCAGGGTTGCACTCCTAACCCCTGGCCACAGAGCTCTGCATCCACCCTGCCTCTTCCCCTGAGCACCGTCCTCCCCCATCCTTTCTTGGTTGATGTTGGTCTCTCTGCTGATGCCAAAGTGAAGCCCAGTAGCCAGTGGCAGCAGAGGGGACAGCATTGACTTCTCCGGTCCAGCAAATTCCTTTATTCAGGACCAGTCAAGTCCCAAGGGTGCTGGACCAGGGACGTTTACTAGAGTGTGTGGGTATGTGTGTTGAAGGGCCTGTCTGCTCTGCACGGACATTAAAGATCCCAAGATACATTTGAAAGGGTAAGTAATACGATCCAATGTACTGGTCAGTTTCCCACCTGTCCCATTTGTGTGATATGCACTAGATATCAAGAAGTGACTGCCATTCAGTGTTGAAAGCTTTGGCATGCATTGGCATGAAAAACACTAGACAAATGAAAACTATGACAAACACTTACGAAAAAAAAAATGTGGAGTCCCTTCAGGTGCATTTGTTTTCTTAGTACTCCCATGCTGAAACCACTGACTGTGTAACAGCCCCTCTTTGCTCAGGATTAATGTAAGAAGCAGTTAAGCTCCTTTATGGACTAGATATCTGAAACAATAGGAGCCACTGCCCAAAACACAGGTCACATAAAATGCTGATCAGGAGCTGGGTTAGTGGGCAGAGGGGTTTTACTGGAGGCTGAATGCAAATACCACGGGTGAGGTATATTGTTCTGGTGGAGTTGTGTGTTCATGCACACATGGGCGTGGACACAGATGCATCCAGAAACACTTCAGAAGCACTCAGAGAAGGCAGCAGAAAGCCAAGGACAACCACTGAAGCATGTGTAGCGTGATCCTGAGAGAAAGCTAAGAGAAAACTTTTGGGCAGAAAGCTGGCTGGGGAAAGAGGGTTGGAATATTTGCATGGAAAATGTCTCCTGTATGATTCCTACTGTGTTCATAGAATGTGAATAAAGTTCAGCGTCTTTGTAAATAAGCAGAACTGTATGAAACAAATACCTTGACAACAGCCTCAATTTCTCCTCTTAACTGAAACAACCCATAAGATTTTCAGTAGTGGCTAACTATGTTGCTCAAAAGGGATAACAGTATGATCATCTCCCTCTAAAGGGAAAGCAGATGAAATTGCAACAGAGAACTCGCTTGGGAGTTGCTCTGAGCAAAATAAGTTGACAGTGCTAACAACACTGAGTCCTGTCTACATTACTGCTTCCATTAATGCTTTATCATTGTTGAAGCTACACCTGTGGTGAATCATGGGTCGCAATTTTGGCATTGCAACTAATGCCATGCAGGGAACTGCACAGATGCACTTAGTCACAAACTAAAGGGAGATGTGGCAGTTTCGGGTCCTGTGGGCCCGTACCAATCTTTCCGTCCAAGTCAGTGCACCAACGTGGAATTCTCCCTTCATTTTACAGTACAGGAGAATCCAAACACCAAAAAGCAAAACCAGACCAAAACTGGTGAGTCTGGCCTTATTTTAAGACTAATCCTCAGGAAGCCAGTGAGTGTCAGGTGTCCAGCAGGCATGGTTTGCACAGGCTTGTGAAAGACTTGTGCAGCACAGTGATAGTTACCAAGAGCATGGGATGAGTTTGGGCTCAGTATTAAAACCTAGTGTTCTGCCTGTTAGAGATTCTTCGGTCCCCTAGTTTTGGCACCTGTTGTGTGATTGGAAGGAGACGGCTTTAACTTTCAAGTGTTGTGGCCCATGCACAATGAAATGTTGAGGGGATACCAGGCCCTCCCCACAGGAGCCATAACAGCCCATCCACAGTTTTGAATTCACTCCTCGCCTCAGAAGGAGCAAGTCCTCAGGACAGCTTAAAGCGGCACAAGCTTCACTTTCAGTTGCAAAGGGGCATCAGATAATGGCTAATGGGCGATATACAGAACCGTTCTGCACACAAAACCACCTACTCTACACTGCTTCTGAGAAGCACATGCACAATGGCCTCAGAGTGCTGTGTGCAGGGAGCTTGTGGCTCCATCAGTGTTTCAGAGTGATGCTGCTGTATATTCTTATTCCTTCACAGCAGTTCACTGTTACAGGAGGATCCATAAGAGCCCTCAGACCCCATATACTGAGAGTGAACAGAATTGGGCATATGCAACCTAATGTAAATTAAATAAGCATGGGCACTGAAACCAGACATCCATTCTCGGCCATGTCCAAAGGGCAGAAGAAAGTAAGATAATGCTATTACAAACCCATTCCAGCTGTGTGCACATGTAGCCATCATAAACCCCGTAGGAAACTGTCTCCAAGGAATTGCACCAACAATTCAAAACTTAAAAAGCAAACACACAGACATCTCCATGCACGTGTGTACATGGGATGAGATAAATTAAGACTTTCCTATCCCAATGGTGAGGATTTGGAGCAGGTAATAAGTTTTTGAGTATTTGAGCGCTCTTTTCTAGCAACAACTTGGAGATTGTAACCTGCCACAGGACTTCTAAGAAACTCAAAAATGGTGATAATCCCCTTGATACTGCCACAACACTAGATGCTTCCCTTCACCATCTTCCAATGAGGAAAATGGTGGGTAAAAGGCTCCATGCACTATTTCAAAGGCATTTCCAGTTTCCAGACATATCCCCGGCCTCATTCCTTATGACAAAGGGCCACCAAAAGGTATGACGTGTCTCCTCCACATCCCAAAAGTAACCCAATACAGTGGGTCTGGTTCTGGGTTTTGTGCGAGCCCTTGTAAGATTCAGGTTCAGGGTAGACTTGTGCTTTTTTTTGCCCTTTTTTTTTTTTTTTTTAATTAAAGCTGGTGGCAATCAAGTGATTTTGACTGAGGTTCAAAGCCAGTCCTCATGTGAAGTGAGACTGAGGAAATGTTTCACACAAATCCTAGCAAACAAAACCACTAAGTTCCACACAGTATTAGAGACAACAACCTTTTATGTGAAGAGAGGTCTGTTAGAGTGACTGGTTCTTGGATCAGTGGCCATCTCAACATGCAACCCTGCTCCAAGAGCTTCTCAAAGACAAAGCATAAAGAGCAGGAAAAATATAACTTGCACGTGTCACCTGACAGCTGCTTGTCACCTGCCCTGTCTTGTGTTCTTCCTATCCACAGCCTTAGTTAAAGAGGATCTGGATTCCCCAAAGAGTAAGCACTGGAAGGTGCCAAATTCCATCATTAGGAATATAAAGATGATCAGATTTGGTGGTTCAAACACACATAAAATGATACAACACAATGATGAATCAGCTCAGGCTGTTGACCACATACTACTCTACCACACTGAGCAGACCCACTTTGTTCCCAGAGAGAATGCTTTGCAATGGCAAGAGACAGCCATTCTTTTTTCAAATGCTACTACAGCATTCCTAGAAGTACAGATTCTGGGGATAATATCCATAAAGGGTAAGACACTGAGGCAGGATCCTGAATGCCTACCATATATGAAAGTTTCTGCATGCACAAAAACTTGCCCCGTCATTCCTTTTTAGTAACACAATGTTTGTTAGCATGAACACAGTCATAGTTCCCATACTACTACTCTGGGAAACACTTCTTCCAGGCCCTATGTAGAAGGGTAAGAAAGATTTTACTCCATGGAATTCAGTCAGATAGTTGCTAGACCCTTCTGTATGACCTATCTAGGATCCCCAATAAACAATGTCTAAAGGAGTCTGGCGACCCTCTTGCATTGTATCTCCATTATTGTCCCTATTCTCTCCATCCAATCTTTTATAGTCTACTCACTCTACACCAAGATGAGCACAATGGTTTGGCCAATCCCTCGGGACATAACCAAGGCAAATGTTGGCTTATGACAAGGTTTATATGAGGTCATTTTGTCCTATGGCACTGTTGGTAACTGGTCCTGGATAGGACCAACATGAAATTGATAGTGGTATGGCCATGGAAGTCAAATCTAGGAAGAAGATATCATTATAACGTACTCATTTCATGGGACTATGTTTTCTCTAGTCCTACTCTTGCCCCTGATTGGGTTACGAGAAGAGGTAACAATAGCAGAAAAAATCTCTCCGCAGTTTCTAACCTTGGAAATCTCTGCTGTAAGAGCTATGTCTAAATATTTATCTATTCTTCCTCCCACCCTTTTTCTTTTCCATGAGTTACGTAACACCAGACTAAAGACCAGTCCTATTGGCGTAAACTAGGTTTCTCACACACAGAACTCCAGCCTTTCTTGTCTCATTGTCTGAAGATCCATCCTGGATAAAACTTTCAGGACACCCTCCATTTATGCCAAGTATCCAAAAAAGGAAGAGCAGTACCAGACTACAGGTTGTACTGGCTGCTTTTGTAGTGTCTTCACACATGTTGCACACTATACTTCTTTCTCTGGTAAAGCTAATAAGTGGATTATTCATTTGGACCAACAATTCAATTAACCCCAAAGTTATTTTGATCTTGTCTGGACTGCCTTCCTGAAGCCGACTATCTAGCTCTTCAAAACTCCATCACTGAAAGCAGTGCTATTGATTGGTAAGACAACTGCAGCAAGAAATCTACAAGTCCTCATGCCCCCTGTCAGCTCCGCCACTGATGCATGCATGGCCTTGAGCAAGTCACTTCACCTCTTTGGAGTAGCTTCCCTATTTGTACAAAGTCAACGCCATCTGCTTATAATGTCACTGGGGGCTGCAAAGAGCACATCAGTGCTTGTAAAGAACTCAGAAGCTGAAGAGTGCCATATAAATGATAAACATCTTCACTTTTCACTCTTCCATTCAAGAACCAGCTCCACATTTCATCAAGTACCTACACTGCTCTGTGTTCTGATGCTATGAAACCACTCAGCCAGCAGAGTTCAGTGACAAATGCAGTACCTGTATAATCAGTCATAGTAGTGGCACAAACAAGAAAGCAAACAGAAGAGCGCTATAGCAGATTTTGCTCCATTAGAAACATACAGAAAAAGGGGGAGGGGGGCACTCTCAATGTTTGGAAAATGGGAAAAGCTAAAATCAATACGGAATATTTTCTTAAAGATTAAACATAAAATGGGGGGAGGGAAATCAAAGAAAGCTTGAGTGAGACTCGTTAATATTTGTAAAAAGGGGAAGCATACATCTGTTCACTGTTTTTACTGTCCTTGCTTATCACAAAGAGTCATTCTCTGCATACACCTCCCTCTGTTAGATCTGACCATTCAATTTGAGAACAGAGGACTCTAACCAGAGCATATAAGAACCTGAGAGCTGAACCCTTTCTTAAAGGGCCTCTTTTGTAACTGTGACCCAGAAAGATGAGATGCGTATTCTGCCTTTTCTCTGGGTCAGAAACCCCTTCCAAGGAAGTTAAGAGAGCTGGACTCACCTCATCCAATTTGCTTTGGTTTCATCTGTCCCATCTATAGATTTGTAGCGGTTGTTCTTATCAACAATCTGTAGAATAATAAAATGAAAGTAACAGGAAGACTGGCTGGCTCAGAGGGAATTGGGGAATACAGAACCTTTCACCTCTAGATCATATTTCCAGGTCAGGGGATAGTGGGATATAAAGCATTTCACTTCTAGGTGATGGTTTCAAATCAAGCTTTGATCAATAGGGCATCTAGCTTGTTCCCACTAGATGTGTGTTTTTGGTCCCCTCTGAGCAAAGAGGGGAGGTGGTATCAGTCCACCACAAAACTATCACTGCAACTGGCACTATTTTGTGCACTTGCTGACAGTCTCAGCTAAAGATGCCAGGGACTGAATTCCCCGCCTTCCTCTTCCCCTTCTCCCTCAGAACGGAGACATATCCCCACTTTATAGATAGCTAGACTGAGGCACAGAGATAAGGTGGGCCTTGGGTCAAGGTCACAAAAGGCCCTGGTCATGATCACAAGGCATATCAATAGCAGAATTGTGAGTAGGAGTAGCCTGGTTTTCCTGTTCTGTGCTTTAACTATGCATAAGCAGTTCTCAAAAATTTCCCAATCCCAATTCCACCTTGTATCTTCTTTATGGCTGAAAAGGATTGTGGGAGAGGGAGAACTGCAAGAGGATTTTTAATGCTGAAAATTGTGTGTGGTAGTGGGCTGCTCCTCGTGGATGACAGATTTAGGGGATGGTGCCTTTCTCCTTCCTTAGCACTTCACAATGCTCTGCTTCAGGGGAAAGGGAAGTGTTGTTTCGAGAGGCAATGCAAACCACACTCATCTCCAGAAGTGACCCTCCTCAACCCTTAGAGTAGAGAAAGATACATTGAATTGGTTCCTCAGGGCATGTCAGAGAGAATAGCAAGAGACAGGGAGCAGAGAGTAAGTTATTCCCTCTTTCCTTCCAAGTTCCAGTGATTGTGAGACTTGGATGCTTTCTCAGCCAGTGGGCTATGTACCAGAGGGCACCCTTTTGTGGACCGCTTGTGGGTTTTGCCCCATCAGTTGTGAGCTCCTGCACTAGACCACGTTCCCTCCCAAATCTGGGAATACAATCCAGGAATTCTGACTCCCAGCTCCCTTCTCTAATCTGCATCCCTAAAAAAAAATTACAGCAAGTAAACCTGGATCTGCTGTAAATTTAGCAGAGCTAGTAGCACTATTCTATAACTCAATGATCTAGGCTGTATGCTTGGATCGTCACAATAGGGAGGCAGTTAAGACACTCACCAGCCAAGAGAAGAATCCTGCTGATTTGTCCTGACTAGAGATCTGTCCCTCATACGGCCCGAAGATGTGACCTTTGGGGATAACCTCATTCACACAGCGAACATCGTTCTCCCCGCTGGGTTCTTTCACCACCTCCATGCCAGGCGGGATGGTCAGTGCTGCCCGGTCAGGGATCCCAACGGGTACCGGAGTGTCTGACACAAACACGGGGGGACCATGGTTTGGGCATTCATCCACAAAATACTCCTGGCAGGCTTCACAAACTGGAAGAAACAGGAATTTGCTTGAGAATTGAAGCTTATACCAGAAAGGCCAAGATGTGAAAGCCATTCTTAGCTTATACGACCTACTATAATGAGGACAAAACTCAGATTCTCCTACTGCAAAAGCAAAGAATCCTGTCACTGAAGTTAATGATAATTTTTCAGCAATACAGGGACCATAACACAGTTTAGCAGTCATGTGTCCATTCAGGAGAGGGCAGAAATGTGTTCTCACGCACACCTTCTTCTCCTGCTACTCTGATCATATCTTCCCACCTCCTCAAGCCCTTCACTAGCTTCCACTCACTTTCTGTATCAACTTAATCCTCCTTCCAGTCCAGGATGAGCACAATTCTACTCCCACGTATGTATCTTCCTATATCCCTCCTATACACCTTCTCTCCCCAAGTTCCTTGACAATGGCTCCTTTTGTGACTCCTGCCATGTCAAAGCTTATATCTAGAGCAGTTTGCCAAGCATTTTGTCTTCTGTTCCAGAGACCATGTCAGCCATAGAGGCCAGCATCCCACAGGTTCTGTGCTGTCTCACTCCTTTAAACTACTCTAGCTCTTGGAGGCAGCACTCTTATTGGCTTGTTGAGTATATGACTCTTGTTCACATCCAGTAAATACACTTGCCCACATAATCCCACTGCCTCTGTCATATGCCTTAGCGACAGGCAGTATCATATACTTCTCCTATGTGAAGAATGGACTGTGGCCTCCTCAGGAGGCCAACAACACTCAGAGGGTACAAGTGTGTGCCATGCCACTTTTGCCTTCCAGGATGTCAAGCAAGAAAAGAGGAGTTACCCATGCAATGCTCCCTTGCCAAGAAAGATGGTTCCAAAATTCCTAAATCTACACCTTTTTGGCTCCATGGTTACCCAATCCTTATGTTTCAGAGCCGGTAGCACATTTGCCATCTATTTCCCCACACAACCCACTACAAACCCAGAACTTTGGTGACTCACTGTCACAGATCCCTGCCTGACAGTTTCAGCATCAAGTATTTGAGCGTCCTCAGGAGTTTAACTAAAGTAATGTATTTACAGGTAAATTCTGTCTCAGACCCTCCTCCTTTCCTATCTAGGAGGAACCAGGTGGATTGGGAGTGGAGGACAATTCTATCTAAGAGATGGCGTCTATTCCCTCCAATAAGACACTTACACCAGAAATCCACTTGCTGAAAGCTCTTGGTCACAATCAAATCCCGTTTCCCTTTCAGCTTCTTCGGCTCCACTTCCATAGACTGAGACTCAGCCCTCCCAGAGCTGGGGAGAGACAGCAAGAGAATAACGAATTTATGAGAAAGAATTCAAGGAAGAGACCATGAGACAAAACAGCCTTACACTGGTTCCTGAGTCTAAAGTGTCAAACTTGATTTTCTAATCTAAAGTGCTAATATATAGTGCCCCAGGCTGTCCTCCCAGAACATGGTGCTCCAAAGGCATCGTGGCTATTACATGTTTCCAGTGGGGAACCTCCGTGTCTTGCAGAAATCACAAAGATCCCTAATCCCAGTCCTGCTGCAGGTCAGGGATACGCAATCAAATCTTCCACGCCTGGCTGAGGTGGATACAGGACGAGGAAACACATGAGGCAGAGGTACAGTATCTTACCAAGGTTGCCCATACTCCTGGTCTCGGCATGGAGAGCAGGCCTCAGTCTTTATTGTCACCATCTCCCCTAAGGAAGCGTGGGTCTGGATCAAACAGTCCTTCAGATTTTCACTCATGTTCTGAGGGAGAATGAAAAAAATAGGGATAGGGAGAGAAGTGAATGGTGGAGAAGTCACAACATTTTCCTGGATTTAAATATCCAGCTGCTAGAAACACCTATCTGAGCACAAACAAAAATCCCCTTTTGGACCAAGAGGCAATGGCAATTCTATCACAGGTAAGACCTAGGTTCAGGATACAGGCAGTTAACATGGGGCACTGGGAATAAGGATGCAAGGCAGAAAAACTATGCTATGCAACATCTGCAGCAGAAGAAAGCTAATACAGGGCTACATGCTTTGAGATCAAAGAGAAGACACTATAGTAGTGCCGAGTGTGATTATATAACTAAAGACTTGTCTTTAAATAATGCTTAGAAACAGAAGCCTATGGGTTGGCAATGAGCCATGACTTGTCTAGGTGATCCAGAGGGTGCCACAGAGGGTGGGGTGAGGATATGGGCACACTAAAGTGCTCATATTCTTTGTGCACAATGACACAAAATCACCTGTCCTCAGTGACCAAAGGCATGCTGGAATCCAATAGAACAGTATGCATAGTAGTCACTTATCTCCCTACCCTTTGTGGCTATCACCTCCCTTCTTGGAAGTATATTGTTTTATTTAAAATGCTGCTCCCCATCTTAGCACAAGAATAAGAGAATAGTCAATTAAATTAAAAGATAGCTAATTCAAATATTTTATCAAACACCTCATTGTCACAGGATCCCATTGAGGAAGACTCAGAAAGACACAGGACATACATATTGATGTCAAGAATATTTAAAGTTGTTATATTAAATGCTAACAAAATTTTGGAATGGGGTATTAAACTTCATGCTTCAGGGCTTCTGCCAGCCTGTAACCATTAGGGATCAGGATACTACTTTGCTCGTATTGCCCCACATATGCCTAATGTAGAGTTCTTACAACTTCCTCTGATATATCTGGTGCCAGCCACTATCACAGAAAGGAGTCTGGACTAGACAGAACTCAGTTCTGATCCAACATGGCAATTCTTTTATGTCACATATTCATGTCTCACTCAAGGCACGTCTACACTGCAGTCTTAAACCAAATTAGTTAAGTTGACTTACAGACACTGAAATAATTACTGGGTTGGTTGATGTCCGCACTACTCTTCTTCTGTCAGTGGGGTGCATCCTCACCAAAAATGCAAGCACTGACTGAAGAGGGGCAGGGTAGGGGGTTGAGAGTCAGGATTCTCAGCTCTGCGCAACGCCCTGCCAGCTGCCCCCTAGACGGGCAGATCCCCACCCAGAGTGTGGTGGGCTACCATGCTCCTTGTAGGAGACTGAGAGCTGGGGGGGAAGGCAGGGGAGGAGGCACGCAAATTGGACTTCCTGCCAGGAATAGGGAGCTGGGATGTCAGAGGGCAGAGCAAGCCTGAAGCCTGGTGACAAGCCCGTTTGGAGCAGAGACCTGGCAGCAGCCCTTCAACTCAGCCATGAAATTGACAAGACAACCAACAGCTGAGGTAAGTAATGCAGTGCCCGCATTGCCACTGTGTCATCCCTAAATACACCAACATAAGGTGGTGGAGACGTCGGTGTAGTGGGGCACTTATATAGACTGGACAATGTTGGAGTGTATACACTGATGTGGTTAGGTCAACATAAATTGCCTTATGTCAACTTTACTGGAGCATTCACCAGGGCTCTGTTACACTGGATATCTACAAACAGACAATTCAGTTGTCAACGAGAACCCTTTTTTCTGAAGTGCCCGTCTGGGAACAGTGGTTTCAGCACAGAATCAGAAACAAGACTCCTGGATCTTATTCAAGATTAGGTTCTAAATTCTTAGACTGTAAACTCTTGTCCATAACACAGCACAATGTGAATCTGGACTAGGATTGGGGTCTGTATGTGGTACTGCAATACGAATATATAACAGTATTCCTAGCTTTAGCAGATTTTTTTGTGACTTTGGGAAGTCACAGACTTTCAGCTTCAATCTCCCACCTGTCAATCTAAATTGGAGGAATCACTGATTCCTATCAAGACTTCACCACTTAATACTCAGTAGATTTTGAAGGTGAAGCCTGTGTGTAAGCACTATTATGCTCACATGCATCTCTAGGCGCAGACACAAATCCCAACAAAACAGAGACATTCTTTCAAGACCTGGGAGATCATTTCAGGGTGTGGCAAGGTACTTGCTCAGGCCTTGCTCAGGCCTCTCGCCCTGGGACACCTTCTTTGTCCACAGATCACTAGAAGATCCTTTCTTGTGCAATGACCTATGCCTTTTATTGTCTGTGTATTTCCCACCATCTTCTATTTACAGAGCTTTGGTTTTCCAGCAGCTAACTCTACCTTCTGTCTAGGTATATACACACACACACACACACACACACAGAGAGAGCTGGCTGTAATTGGTCTTTTCAGACAGGCTGTAGTGGCAGAGTTCTGGCTTAGCCAGCATCTGTCACAAGGGGAAGCAAGACATTGAAAGTTACTGCCTTCAATAGACTTGCGTATTTTGGGTGGCTCAGAGCTCTGTCTGCATATCCAGAGTGGGGAAAGAATTCTAAAACCAACTCTAGATACCTGGGCTGTAAACAGAGGCTAGCAGCCTTCTCCAGAGAAAGACAATCTTTTCTAAAGAGCTTGCTTTAAAAATGTATCAGAGCAAAAAGAAAAAGCAGAACTAAAGGGAAGGAAGCAGAGGAGCTCTTTCCTACAATGCCTCCCTAAGGGGAAGCATGTGCTGATGTTGGCATTGGGGCAGACAGTCAACTTAGCTTTCCACCAATGGAATGCAAGAGGAAGCCCTGTTTTAAAACCCACAACTCCAAAGCTTTTCTGCAGGAAAAACTTCAGATTGCCTGCTCTCAGGCATGGTGCAGACATTTGGCTGTGTGAACAGACAGTGGCTTGTCTTTTTTTCCCCCCCTTCAAGGAGGAATTTGAAGTTCCTTCGCAAATCCAGGATAACAATATGAAGACATGATATGTAAACAGAGGAAGCCAGCTTTCTATTATCTGCTATTTACCAGCCCTCAATAACGTGCTGCAGTCACTTCAGTTCACTCAGCAGCACCTTACTTTCTTCATGCTGCTTTCCAGCGGGTTGTCATGAGACCAGGGGGGGGGCAATAATCTTGGGGGGGGGGGCCTCTCCAAGATTCTGGAAAGTGGTCAAGGGCCACACTTTTCTATGGAAGAGATGCAGGGTCTAGGGTGGAGGCTGGGTGCAGAAGGGTGCACAGGGTAAGGGACTGGGGTGCAGGAGATGGTGTGAGGTATGAGAGGGAGTTTGAGTGAAAGAGGGAGCTGTGATCTGGGTCAGGGGCTGGGGAAGGAGTATGGGCACAGGAGAGGATTCTGGTCTGGAGGAGGGGCTCTAGGAGGAGGTGCAAAGTCTGGGAGGGAGCTGTGACCTGGGAGAAGGGGAAAAGGGTATGCAGACTGCAGAGGGTCTGAGTGGTGACCTGGGGCAAGGGATTGGGGTGCAGAGTCTGGGAGGGTGTTTGGGTGCAGGAGAGGATTCTGGCCTGGGGGAGGAGTGTAGAAGGGGGAACAGGGTCTAGGAAGAGTTGTGACCTGGGGCAAGGTGGTACAGAGGGTTTGGATGGTGACCTGAGGGAGGAAGTTGAGGTGTGGGAGGGGCAGGGGTGACAGAGGCAGGCTCTGACTGGGAGGCGCTTACCTAAGCCAGCAGCTCTGCAGCACTCCCAACACAGGCTAGGCTCCCGGCCTGCTGCAGTCCCAGATCATTTTAAACTGCAGGGTTGTTCCCTTCACGTGGCTCTCAGCCCAGGAAGGAAAGAGGCTTGTGCTGCCTCTGTCCTCCAGGCTAATTTCTCAGTTCCTATTGACTGGTTGTTTCCAGTCAATAGGAGCTGAGGATAGGGCTGGGGGCCCGGAGATCACACAAAGCCTCTCCGTCCCTGCAGAACAGAGCTGCACAGACTGTACTTTAAACCACAGCAGCTGTGTGCCTGAGGGTCCTGGCAGGACGGTCCATGGGCCTGATCCAGTGGCTTGGCGGGCCAGATCCGGCCCCTGGGCCTTATTTTGCCCAGCCCTGGATAAGACTGAATGAACATCCACTTTGGAAAGAAACAATTTTGCCATTGGACACAAAGAGCACCTTCTCTACGTGAACGTATTCCCTTTCTGTGTCTGGCAGGGCTCTACCAACAAATGTCGTGGGCTGCTGACTTTGTACCCATGCTGCTCCTAGGCCTCCTTCTGAGGCATCTCTCTGTAGTTCTTTTTGCTCTGCAGGATTGCAGTACGTTGGAACTAAGGCTTTGCTTATGATTTTCTTTACCCTTTCAAACACTTGCTCTTCGGTTTCTGCCCATTGCCATACTGCACCATTGTGTATTAGTTGTCTCAAGGGTTCACAAGCTTCCAATACATGCACAGACATTGGAAAGAGAGTGGGTCTTTATTTCTTAAGAGCTCTAACAAGGGATAATGGGTGGAATGGTCCATCCTCTTATTATTTGCCTACCACTTAGGTCTAGTTTTCAAAGCAGCAGTTTTGGTTTATTTTCAACCCCTACTACTTTTTTTAGAATTATAGAATACTAGGACTAGAAGAGACCTCAAGAGGTCATTCAGTCCAGTCCCCTGCCCTCATGGCAGGACCAAATACTGTCTAGACCATCCCTGATAGACATTTATCTAACCTACTCTTAAACATCTCCAGAGATGGAGATTCCACAACCTCCCTGGGCAATTTATTGACTACCCTGACAGTTAGGAACTTTTTCCTAATGTCCAATCTAAACCTCCCTTGCTGCAGTTTAAGCCCATTGCTTCTTGTTCTAGCCTCAGAGGCCAAGATGAACAAGTTTTCTCCCTCCTCCTTGTGACACCCTTTTAGATACCTGAAAACTGCTGTCATGTCCCCCCTCAATCTTCTCTTTTCTAAACTAAACAAACCCAATTCTTTCAGCCTTCCTTCATAGGTCATGTTCTCTAGACCTTTAATCATTCTCGTTGCTCTTCTCTGGATGCTCTCCAATTTCTCCACATCTTTCTTGAAATGCGGTGCCCAGAACTGGACACAATACTCCAACTGAGGCCTAACCAGCGCAGAGTAGAGCGGAAGAATGACTTCTCGTGTCTTGCTCACAACACACCTGTTAATGCATCCCAGAATCATGTTTGCTTTTTTTGCAACAGCATCACACTGCTGACTCATATTCAGCTTGTGGTCCACTATAACCCCTAGATCCCTTTCTGCCGTACTCCTTCCTATATAGTCGGTTCTCATTCTGTATGTGTGAAACTGATTGTTCCTTCCTAAGTGGAGCACTTTGCATTTGTCTTTATTAAACTTCATCCTGTTTACCTCAGACCATTTCTCCAATTTGTCCAGATCATTTTGAATTATGACCCTATCCTCCAGAGCAGTCGCAACCCCTCCCAGCTTGGTATCATCTGCAAACTTAATAAGCGTACTTTCTATGCCAATATCTAAATCATTGATGAAGATATTGAACAGAGCCGGTCCCAAAACAGACCCCTGCAGAACCCCACTTCTTATACCTCTCCAGCAGGATTGTGAACCATTAATAACTACTCTCTGAGTACAATTATCCAGCCAGTTATGCACCCACCTTATTGTAGCCCCATCTAAGTTGTATTTGCCTAGTTTATTGATAAGAATATCATGTTTTTGTTTGTTGTTTGTTTTGTTTGCCAGCCATAAATTCAATACAGTCCTTGGATAATACTACAAAATCCTTCATTTAAATTAGTTTAGTTTTTTTGTCTTTTTTAAAAAAAAACAATTTTATATAACAGCCTATTGTGAGAGTTCGTGGAACTTGACTTATTTTCCATTGGTTAGACTCACAGTTCATGCAGGGCCTCAACAGAACGCAAGTACTGAAACAACACACAGGGGATGCCGACAATAGAGCTCTAGCCAAATAGCCCTGCCATGTTCTTTAGTCAGAAAAGGGCTCCTTATTGCAGGTGATAGAACTGAGGTTTTAAAATGTTTGTCCTTCTAGCATTACATTAACACTCCCAGTTGCAAAGCTTAGTACTTTGTGTATTCTTCTCCCTCCCCCCGCAAACCCATACTCGGATCTTGTTTCATTAGTTTATTAAGGTGTAAGTCACTTTATCTCAAGGTAGCTTGGCCACACTTTGGCTGAGCAGGGAGGCTGGAACAGAGGGGACCGTGATCCCATCACTTTTTACCTGCCTGAAGGGCAAGTAACAGGGGAGAGGAGTTAGAGAGGAGCAAACAGGGGCAATCCTCAGGGGAAGGGGTGGAGTCTACAGGGGAAGAGGTGGGGTGGGGCCATTGTTCAGGTGCTGGTGCTCCCCCTACTTCTAGGGAAATCCTGGCACTCATGTGGCTAAACATGTAGGCTGCGTCTAGACTGGCATGATTTTCCGCAAATGCTTTTAACGGAAAAGTTTTTCCGTTAAAAGCATTTGCGGAAAAGAGCGTCTAGATTGGCACAGACGCTTTTGCGCAAAAGCACTTTTTGCGGAAAAGCATCCGTTCCAATCTAGACACGGCTTTGCGCAAGAAAGCCCCGATCGCCATTTTCGCCATCAGGGCTTTTTTGCGCAAAACGGTTCTCAGTTGTCTACACTGGCCCTCTTGCGCAAAAGCATTTGTGCAAGAGGGCTTTTTCCCGAACGGGAGAGTCATTGTATTTGTGCAAGAACACTGACGATCATACATTAGATCGTCAGTGTTCTTGCGCAAATTCAAGTGGCCAGTGTAGACAGAAAAACTTGCCAGTCTAGACGCAGCCGTACTGTCCTGAGCTTACCTGCACAGAGCTTTGTATAACTGTAGGACCTACACGACTATATAGCATCACTTTTTGTTTTACAAGTTCCCGAAAACCAGCATATCCCTCTCTGGTTCCTGCTATCAAATACATTGCAGCCCCTGTAGATAGCAACATACATGCAATTAGCCAAAGGAAAGTTATGTTTGGGGACTGTAACGGGCCAGATTTTCAAATAAGCTGACATCCGATAGGCTCAGCTCATTTGCAAATCTGGCCCTACCGATCTTTTATAGTATCTTTTCAATAATGCTGCCAACTGTTCCACATACATTCTGCAACACTTCCCAATTTTCATCTTGGTGAGTCTAGGCAGTTCTCACTCATAAAACTTAAGGTCTTCTGAATGGGTTTCACATTTTGGTCATAAATGTTTTCTCCTGACACCTGCCCTACCATCCAAAATAGTGACAAACCATTGTCAAGGCTCAAAGTTCCTTAGCAGCAACAGCTCTCTCACCTGTGAGGTTTGTGTGTGTGTGTGTGTGTGTGTTTTGAGAAGGTGGGGCGGGGCAATTGAGGCCAGAATCAGAAATGCCTGGAACAGGTGCTTTGCATTGGATTAATGGATTTCTCTTATCTAGATTCTTACACTGGAAAGGGAGGATACCTCAGCCTTATATAACACACATCAGGTTCAAGAGCCCCATCAGGTTTGGCCAACCTAGCTGTGAATCAGGGACCCTGCCATATAACATCCACAATGTTACAGATCAAACTGCTTCCCTGCCCCTCAAATGAAATCTCCAATGCATGTCAAAAGCATTTTCATGCCGGTTCTAAACACTCACTCAGTGTGTGCACTTTTTCGAGCTAGCCAGTGAAATGTCATGGGTAAGGGACACCAGTTATTGGTGTATCTCAAATCTACCCATAAAGAAAGAGCGTGGCCAGGAAACAGATCCCAGAGATGGTACTTTAAATAGCAGATGTGGCTATCCCAGCTGGTAAGCTGCCATTTTAATTTTTTTTTAATCCACGGAGATGGGAAGGGATTCATGAAAGAATTAGCTAGAAGGCACAGAGATAATTCGCATTGCTCAACTGTCATGGGCAGAACTGCCAGCAGTACTAGCACTGCCTGGCATCTCAACTTCCAGTGCCCATCAGAAGAAAAAGCCAGCCAGGGATTGAGGTTCCACATGCATTAGCCCGCCTGAAGAGCATATCAATCTTATAATGAGATAGAAAGAGTGAAAGGCTGTTTCTAGACATTCACGCCATTAATTACATTATCTGTAATATCTTCATTTCCCTTATTTTGGAGAATGTCAAGAGCTGATGAAAGGGATGGACAGAGCACGAGTAAGAGACAGTGAAGTACTGGCAAGCTCTGTGCAAACTTCCCACATGGAGCTTAATCAATTCACCTTTATCCATCTTATGCACTTGAGTGCAGACTCCCTGGCTATACCACTGCTGGGATCCCACTCAATTCTGACAATGGCCATAACCCTGACCAGCAGCGTGACCTATTTCTTCAGCCTTCTCCCAAGTCGACTGATAATCCTGTCGTACTGTCTAGAGCAGGGTTTCCCAACCTATGGGTTGGGACCCAAATATAGGTCGCCATTACATTTCAAAAGGGTCAGCAAGTGTCTCCCCAGGTGGCTCTGCTCCTTTCCTCCCCCCATTTTTGAATTGCCTTGGGTCACTAAGTCTTCCTGAACTGTCAGAATGGGTCCCCATCTGGAAAAGGTTGAGAACCGCTGGTCTAGAGATTTGCCACTTAGACAAACGTCCACTAGGGACTAAGTAGTGACCATAAAACTAAATTCCATTCATAATCCAACTCACATGTGAAATCAGTTCTCTACAGGTAGACTATATTATTTACCTACTGCAACCTCAAGCCCTTCATCTTAAAAAGTGGAGAGCAGGAAAAACTCTCACGTTACTTACACAACTATCTACAGATGAAGAGTAACTCATACCATTAGACATAGAGATGGACCGTTCTCAAACACACAAATCAAAAGTACACTGTAGAAAACAATTCTCAGATTTTCAAGTTTTTTCAGCAGAAACCATTACTACTTAAGAACATAAGAACAGCCATACTAGGTCAGACCAAAGGTTCATCTAGCTCTGTATCCTGGGCTAGTTGCAGCTAGCAAGAGGTATGAAGCATAAGAAGAGTTTTTACAAATATGTTAGCAACAAGAAGATCAGGGAATGTACAGGGCCCTTACTGAATGAGGAAGGAAATCTAGTGACAGATGATGTGGAAAAAGCTAAAGTACTCAATGCTTTTTTTGCCTGGGGATCGTCACAGACAAGGTCAGCTCCCAGACTGCTACACTGGGCATCACAATGTGAGGAGGAGGGGAACAGCCCTCTGTAGTGAAAGAACAGGGTAAGTACTATTTAGAAAAGTTGGACATGCACAAGCCCATGGGACTAGATGTAATGCATCCGTGGGTGCTGAGAGAGTTGGCTGATGTGATTGCAGAGACATTGGCCATTATTGTTGAAATCTTGTGGCGACTGGGGGAGGTCCCAGACAACTAGAAAAAAGAAAATGTAGTAGCCATATTTGAAAAGGGGAAGGAGGATCCAGTATCCAAGGAATCCGTTTTGAAAGACTCGGAGGAGAGGAAGGTGATCAGGTGCAGTCAACCAAGGGCAAGTCATTACTTCACAATGGACAAGTCATGCCTAACCAGTCTGATTGCCTTCTGTGATGAGATAATTGGCTCTGTGGATATGGGGGGAAAATTGGTGGATGTAATATATCTTGATGTTAGCAAAACTTTAGATACAGTCTCCCACAGTATTCTTGCCAGCAAATTAAAGAAGTAGGCTTGGTTGAATGGACTATAAGGTGGACAGAAAGTTGACAAGATCATGAGGCTCAAAATGGGTAGTGATCAACAGCTCGATGTCTGGTTGGCATCCAGTATCAAACGAAGTGCCCCAGGGGTTGGTTGTGGGGCTGGTTTTGTTGAACAGCTTCATTAAAGATCTGGATGAGGGGATGGATTGCACCTTTGGCAAGTTTGCGGATGACACTAAGATGGGGGAAGAGGCAGTTATGCTGTGGGGTGGAATAGCGTCCAGAGTGACCTAGATACATTGGAGGACTAGGCCAAAAGAAATCTGATGAGTTCCAATAAGAATAAGTGCAGAGTCCGGCACTTAGGACAGAAAAATCCCAAACACTACTACAGGCTGGAGATTGACTGGCTAAGCAGCAGTTCTATAGAAAAGGACCTGGATATTACAATAGAAAAGAAACTGGATATGAGTCAACAGTGTGCCCTTGTTACCCAGAAGGCTAATGGCATATAGAGCTCCATGAGTAGCAGCACTGCCAGCAGATAGAGGGAAATAACTATTCCCCTCTATTTGGAACTGCTGAGGCCACATTTGGAGTACTGTATCCTGTTTTGGGCCCTCCATTGCGGAAAGGTTGTGGACAAATTGAAGAGTCCAGCAGAGGCAACAAAAATAGTTAGGGGGTTGGGGACCATGACTTATGTAGAGAGACCGAGGGAATTGGGCTTATTTAGACATCAGAAGAGAAGAATGGGGGGGGGGGAGAATTTGATAGTAGCCTTCAACAACTGGAAGGGGGGAGGGGGTTCCAAAGAGGTTTGGGCTAGGCTATCAGCCACCACTGAGAATAGAACAAAAAGCAATGGTCTCAAGTTACAGCATGGAAGGTCTAGGTTGGATATTAGGAAAAAACTGTTTCACTAAGAGGGTGGTGAAGCACTGGAATGGGTTGCCTAGGGAGGTGGTGGAATCTCCATCCCGAGATGGAGATAAGGCTTGACAAGGCCCTGGTTGAAATAGTTTAGTTGGGTTGGTCCTGATTTGAGCTGGGGGTTGGACTAGATGACCTACTGAGGTCTCTTCCAACCCTAATCTTCTATGATTCTGTCTTCCAACAATGACCAGTACCAATGGTTTCACAGGGAATGAACAGGACAGATAATCATCAAGTGATCCATTTCCTGTTGCTCTTTCCCAGCTTCTGGCAAACAGAATCTATGGACACCCACCCCTGCTTATCCTGGGTAATAGCCAGGGCTCGACAAATCATGTAATCTACTCGCCTCTGGCGAGTAGATTACAAGCTGGCGCCATGTGATCTGCGCATGCACAGCTTGCAGAACCATGCGGCTGGCGAGCGGGGCTCGCCACCGCTTGGCGAGCCCTGGTAATAGCTATTGATGGACATATCTTCCATGAATTTATCTAGTTCATTTTTGAACCCTTTTATAGTCTTGGCCTTCACAATATCCTCTGGCAACGAGTTCCACAGTTTGACTGTGCATTGTGTGATCAAATACTTCCTTTTATTTGTTTTAAACCAGCTGCCTATTAATTTCATTTGGTGACCCCCTAGTTCTTATGTTATGAAAAAAAGCAAATAGCACTTCCTTAACTATTTTCTCTACACCCACTTGTGATTTTATAGACCTCATATCCCTCCTTAGTCATCTCTTTTCCAAGCTGAAAAAATCCCAGTCTTATTAATCTCTCCTCATGCAGAAGCCATTCCATACCTTATAATTTTTGTTGCCCTTTTCTGAAATTTTTCCAGTTCTAATATAACTTTGAGATACTGCATGTACATGGTCGCCCTATTCAAGATGTGGGCGTACCATGGATTTATTTAAGAGGCAATTTCCCTTTACAGAAACCATGTAGACTCTTCCCCAACAAATTCTGTTCATCTATGTGTCTGACAATATAGTTCTTTACTATAGTTTCAACGAATTTGCTTGGTACTGAAATTAGTCTTACTGGCCTGTAATTGCCAGTATAACCTCTGGGCCCTTTTAAAAAACTGGTGTCACGTTAGCTATCTTCTAGTCATTTGGTGCAGATTCCTGTCATTTATTAATTTCTACTTCTGTTCATACAGTTCCTCATACAGCAGGCTCCCAATCCAATTTAGGCTTTTGGGCATTATTGTAATATAAATATTGTGTAATACTCCTGGCTCCAGACAGATTGACTAGGTAGGACCCAACAGAGCTTTTTCATCTACAAATTCTAGGTTGACAACACTTGGACTCTTTACAGTTATTATAAAAAATATCCACTATCTGTATTACAGGATGATACATATCATGTAGCGGTTTCCCTTCCAGAGCTTTAGGGCTTTTCTACACCTAAAATGCCAAAGCATCACTGCTGTAGCATTTCAGTGTAGACATAACCTACACCAGGGGTGAGCAATTAAAAAAAAAAAAAGCAGCCTACCAAGGTTAGTCCCTGGTGGGCTGCCGCTGCTATATTTCCCTGCACCTCTGCAGGTATCAGGTGATCACAGCTCTTGCTGGCTGCAGATCACCATTTGTGACCAACTGGAGTAGTGGGAAGTGACTAGGACATTGCTTCCTGCCACTCCCAGTGGCTGTGAACAGCAATCCATGGCCAACGAGTGCTGTAATTGCCCAATATTTGTGGCAGCGCAGGTAAATATAGAGGTGGGGCCCTGCCAGGGACTAACCCTGAGGACCTGGGAATTTGCACATCCCAACTTATGCTAATGGGAGGGATTCTCCTGTTGACAGAGATAATCCATCTCCTAGAGAGGTGGTAGTTAGATCAATGGAAGAATTCTTCCATCAAACCAGCATCTTCTATACAGGGACTTGGGTCAGCTTAATTTCACCACTCAGGGAGGTGGATTTTTCACACCCCGGCTTATGTGGTTAAACCCACCTAATTTTCTAGCCTATACAAGGTCCTAATTTTGTTCTACAGGTGAATAGGGAAGGTATAACCTTAGGAAGGGGCAAAAAAACGGAAACTCCTTATATATTTGTCACAAATTTTTAAAATTCTAACCAACCGACTCAGCTCCTTAAAAGCATAACAATAGCATCAGTTCATAACAAGAGTAAATAAACTGTTCTAAAAAAATGCAATGGAAACCAAAGCAAGAGTCTTATTTGTTCTTCCTCATTTGTACCTTCTTGCAGGCCATCAGGAAGATAAGATCTCACAGTACAACAGACATTATTCAGAGCTGGTAAATCTGCCTGCAAGTTAGGGGTTCATGTTACACATCTTACAGAGGTGTTGTCTTGAGCGTGGGTCATGTTGACTGCCTTTTCCTCAGTCCAGGCTACAGTCCAGCTACTCCTGGGATAAAATCTGCCAAGAAATCAGATATCCGTGTGCTCAGTTCATCTATGCCATAATTCTAGCTGCACATTCCCTTCTATATTGAGAGGGGGAAGTTTGGGCACTGCATTCCCTAACCCAGTAGAGACAGGGCATTTCTGAAGTTATATTCCCTCATATCCCTGTCTCCAAAGCAAGCAGTTTGTGCAAGAATAGCTGCAGCTCCTTTATGGCATGGAGAAATTTTAAGAACACACGCTATGGCAAACAAGAAAAGATTCAATGGGCTTGATCCAATTCACAGCAAAGTTAATGAAAAAAACCTTACAATTCTCCAGAAGAATAAACTATCCCATTGACAATAAAAAAAACAGAAGCTAGTCCAGGATATCCAGTAACTCTCAGAAAAGACTTTCAAACACCTGGCTACAGAATAATTCTACTCAACAAATATCAGCAAGGTCTACAGAATCGCAAGGAAATATCATCATTGGTTTACTTGGTGTTTTCAAAACCACAGAGAAAGAGATCCAATAAATAGTGACAACCTCTGGGTGTACAAAATAAAGAGAGCACAGCCCCTTCAATTGCACCATATTTGGCAGACTCTACAGCACTGGAATCCTACCAATTTCCCTTCTGACCCATTTCCACAATATACAGAATAGATTTCTCAAGGAAGAAAGCGGCACACCATGCAGATAGGGATATTTAAACATATCTGAATGATGGCTCTGGACAGCTAAATACATGGGGCTTAAAGAATTTATAAAGATCCTGCTAGCCCAAGGACTTTGCCTACAAGCCAAGATTATGAAAACTACTTTTGCACAGCCACACCTTCTTTCCCCAAAACCTAAAAGCATCAGAAGCCTGGGCACCATCAAAACTCAGGCAGGCACTGGGTGACATGCTATTCATGTTTGGAAGATTTTCTTTATAGCCATAAGTAATAGAAACACAATAGTATGAACACTAAAAGCTTAGATACTGCAGAGGCTGATGGTAACCGTTGAGGGGAGCTTCCTACTTGCCTAGACATGTGGATTTTTCAAGCACTGATGCGACAGGTACATGTGCAGTCTCTAATGTATGTGTGTGTGTAATAAGAATGTATTATAGTGAGTGAGCAGAATCAATCACCAGTATTGGTTTCTGCTGAGGTCAATTTTTGCAAGTGTATTGACAGTAATTGCTTCTTGTGGTAGTTTAAAAGTCTGATCACTAACTGCAGTTGTATCTAACATCTGTCCTGGTACAGTCCCTGCAAAATATCTCCTCTTTCAAAGGAAACAGCAGGCTACAATAAGGAGACAGGAACACAAAGTACTTAAGCAGATTCAGAATTAAAGGTTACACAGTAAGGAGAAAGACTGCACAGACTGGGTATAAAAAGAGAAACCAGCAATTAAATGAATATTTTGGATACCCAGAGTGAAAGGCGCAAAGGATTTTAGATGCTTCATACATAAAGCAATTGCAACTGAAAACATATTTCTCCCTTGAAAACGCCTCTTAATTCCTATCTTCTTAGTTATTTAACTCTGCAACTGTGTTTAACTCATTACAGAAGGTTAAGATACCATTTGCATGAAAGATTATCAAAATAAAGTCTCATTGTACTGAAAGAGAATGATACAGTGTTTCAGCTGTTGCCTTAAATTGTCAACATGGAAACATCTGATGACTCCTAGGGATAATAGCTCCAATTACTGACCTTGAGTGGGTGATCAGAGGAACAGGACTCATCAGAAACTTGCAAAAGTTTCAGGCCTGTAACACTTCTGTTTATTGTTCACAAGTGTGGGGTTTCCAAACACATATCTGTGACCTGGCTCATGAATTCTGTATGTATTACACGAGCAATGTTTGTGGTTTTCAATGGAAGTTAAGAAAAAGTACCCACGTATTACACAGTGTTTCATAGCATCAGCCCATATATTATCACCAGTTTACACTCATACATCACCCCAGTTACACACATATGAGTCTTCATTGATCTTGACAATTAATTTGAGAGCTAAGCCATCCACAGGGCTTCTCCAGAATCAGGATCCACAAAACGACAGGCACTCATCTTTGCCAGTGCAGATTATTTCTGACCCACAGTACCTGCGGCTATAACAGTCTTGGGCTCCCTTCACACACTTCTGGCAATGCCCCTGAATAATGACAGACAGCATGCCTTTCTATTTTAGTTCTACTTTCCAATCCATTCGGGACATCAGCACTTAATATGTTACATACCTGGCACATTATTTAGCATCTAAGTGGTCAAAACATTGTGGCTATGACAGCTAATCCAACTATCAAGACTACTCTGAAGCTTCAGCGAACGTAGAATATAGTTCTCTACTTCATCAGCTGGGCATATTGCCCAGGGAGCTGCTTTGTGAACTATGAGCTACAATGACTTTCTGTTAACTGTAAGGTGTAATTCAAACTACTGGTTTAATTGATAAAGCCCGTTATGATTTGTGTCCTGTGTATCATGAGGCATGACAGCAACTAGACATCCATGCCAGCTGACTTGGGTTTCTGGGGCTGGTTCACTGCTGTGTAGACATCTTAGCTCAGACTGATGCCTGGGGTTTAGGGCCCTATGGGATGAGAGGATCTGAGAAGCTGGGCCCCAGCCCGCATCTAAAAGTCAACACAGCAGTGAAATATCCCTGCAGCTGTGAGTCTGAGCCAACTGGCACAGGCCAACAGAAGGATTTTCTTTGATGTGTAGACTTACCCCAAGGGCATATCTACACTAGAAAATTATTTCGAAATAAGTTATTTTGAAATAATAACTCCAAAATAATAATTTTGAACGAGCATGTCCACCCTACCGAAAAGCCTCAAAATTAGTCTGAGGCAGGCTCCATTAATGTGGATGCACTACTCGACTTAGAGCCCCAGGAAGCACTAGGGAGTAATTAGTTCGAATGACTCTGGGGAGTAGTTATTTCGAAATAGCAGCACTGGAGTGTCCACACTACCGCTATTTCGAAATAACTATTTCAAAATTAGCATTAGTCTTCGTAGAAAGCAGGAGTCGTTATTTCAAAATAACGGCCTTAGTAGTGTGGATAGTCCACTTGTTACAGGAAACCCCCGAGTTGCGACCCCCTCCCCCACACACTTACAACTATTTTTTAAAGTGTGGAAGGGGCCAAAAACCCCCAACTTATGTCCTCGGCCTCCATTTATGATGGTGCACAGCACCTATCATCAACGAGGGTTCGAGTTACGATGCACCCGACTTGTGACGCTTCCCCGGGAACCAATCGTGTCGCAAGTTGGGGGTTGCCTGTATTTCGAAATAAGGGGAGTTATTTCAGAATAACTCCCTAGTATAGATGAGGACCAAGAGACCTGTCTCTCTCTCCATGTTATGCAATCACACTTCAACCCATTGGCCTGCAATGCAATTCGTTGACAGGCCTCTATTTTCTTTTTACCAAGGCTTTTAATGAGGCAGGGAAGATCGTGGCTTTGTAGGTTAACATTTTGCCACCCTTAATTTCTTTACTGATATGTTTTTATTAAGAGTACAAATGCCTAAAACATTTTTTGTCAGACACATTGTATAAACTGACATTATACATAAAGACCAACATATGGGTCATACTGCGATTTTCCTAATAGCAGCTGTAGAATGGCAAGGTTGTGTTGCTGATGCAGGCATACAATTAAAGTCAATTTGCCATCTAAGAAACAACAGCAGAATGAGAGGTAGAGAAGCTAGTCCTTTTGGGCATGCACACACAACTAGGAAGTATTGCTCCCAGCTCACACTGACCCATACATTCTAGTTCAGTTCAAGCTAGTGAGCTAAAAATAGTGGTGTGGCCACAGCAGCAAGCGTGGAGGCCCAGGCTAGCTGCCCAAGCATGTAGCCAAGGGATCAGGTGGGATTGTGCTCAGGCAGTTAACCTATTTTTAGCATGCTGGCTCAAGCAGAGCTAGTGTTATGTCTCTAAACTGAGCTATGAAGCACACCTCCCTGCTGCAGTGTAGGCATGCCTTTTGTGAGACGCATGCTTAAATTAGATGTGTGCACCTAGATACCCTGGCAATGAACAAAAATGATAGCTATTTGTGACCTATGGGTTGCATTGAGATGGTAGCCTGCAGTGGTATTTTACTGACGTTTCTTTGGAAACCAGCCACTTATGGAGAGTTTAGCTTTTGTTTTTAAAAAAATTACGTTGTCACCTTCTGAATACAAAGAAAATGCTTTGAATGTGAAATACCTAGAATGTGAAATACCTCCTTGCAGCACTGCCCCTTTGACATGCCATGGTGGCATGTCAAAGGGGCAGCATAGTGCAAAGCCTGGGATCAGCTGTGTGGTGCTGCCCCTTTGACACGCCGTAGCAGCATTTCAAAGGGGCAGTGAAGCACTGAGCCTGGGATCAGCTGCCCCTTTGAAACGATGCTGCAGCATTTGAAAGCGGCAGCGCTGTGTGAAGCCCGAGGTCAGCTGGGAAGTCCCCAGCTGATCCCGGGCTCCATGTGGCACTGCCACGATGTTTCAAAGGGGCAGCGCCACCCCATCGACTAATCAATTAGTCAATTACACGATACTTAACATCCTTAAATTTGACCAGCCTCACTGCTTCCACCAAAAAACCTTTGGATTTTGGAAGAAGCTCCAGTACCTTCACTTTTTCCCACACTGCCTCTTGCTGTGACCTGAATCACTTAATGAGCGTCTAAAGTGTAAAAACTGTTCACAGACCTTTTTTCATTAGTGCATGTTACATACAAAGCACTTCAGAATTACCACCTTTTCCTTTCCCATGCTCTCACCTTCCTAATCTTTGCTATTAATACAGTTCTTGACATGAAACGTACTTTGCAGAACAAATAAAATATATGTTCCCTGCCTTGGAGTACTTTTCTCTCTTTCTTCCTGATATTTTTTTATCCACCTCTCTATACTCAACCTTTCCCTCCAGAGGCCACATGCAGAGCTTTTCTGTGCGATTTGGCCTTTTCAGTCTGCAGTGTGATTGTTCTCTCCGGGTTACCCTCTGTTCTGAAGATTCTCCTCTCTGACTTTCCTTCTAGGCAGTGGAATCAAATGACCAGCCCCCAACCTTCCCTCCATGAGCTCAAACAAGGGAATCCTTAAAACACAACATTCCACTGGACAGTTTTACAAGGACCACACATACAGAAGGAACCTTTCCACTTGTGGGGATGGGGGAAGAGGGAAGGTTCCAACAGCCGAGAGAAAATGGGGAAGAGAGCCAAAGCCTATAAAATGAGCACCCACTTGCCTCATTACCAGGGAAAAGGCCAGTGCTAAGGGAGACACTTCAAGCTGTTACAACCATGCAGAAGTCCTTGGCCCATGAAATCTTATGCTTCTCATTCAAAAGCCAGTGCTGCAAAGATGACCCTCTCATTTTTCAAGCAAAAACTAGTTAGCACCCCTTTTGGTGGAATGTGTTGCAAATGTAAATACAATGAGAAGAAGGGAAGATTAGGATTAAGGGCAGGAAAGGAAAGCTAAGCAGCTCACTGGAAGGCAGCACAGTCTAGTAGACTGGACAGGGAGTCAGATGACTTGTGATCTACACCCAGATCTAACAACAACCTACTGTGTTGTCTAGGCAATTTACCTCACCTATTATTCCATTTCTCCTCCAAGCCCTTGTCTGTCAGGTTGATTTAGCTAGTAAGCACTTTGGCTCAGACACGTTCCCTTATTTTATGTTTTAACAGAGCATAGCAAAATGAGGGAGCACCAGTCTAATAAATATTACCATGTAGTAATGTTTCTGTGGTCTGCCTAATAATTGCATTTGCTGAATGCACAGTCTTCCTTTATAACAGACAAGGTGCCAGGTGTCAAAAGAGCCTTACTCAGTGTGTTCATGTTAACCAAAGGACAAATATTTGAGGCAAGAGAACTCCAACTTTATACTGAGAAAGTATTATATCTAGACAACTGGCAAACAAAATCCAAAGGACTACTGATTTCTTAAGTTTCCTAAAAGCTGCACATCAAATTCAGCAAAATGTCTTTTTGCTGAATTTGGGTTCTCTTGTGAATGTAATAGATTTTCCTGTGTGCTAGGTACAGACACCCCGTCACATAGTGCATTTGGGACTATATTTAGCTTCTCCTGGGAAATCTCTGGAGAAGATTTTAAGGAGTAAAAAACCTTGCATAACTACATTAAATGACAAGGAATAAAACAACTGCAGGAAATCAAGTTATCTTAAAACTAGTTTTCAGTGCAAAAGTTACTGTCACCAAACTCCTTCCCACTGAACTGTCCTAAAAGCAGCTAATGTGACTCAGAACCAGAAAGATAAAAAGAACCCATGAAATGTCAAGATAATATTGTGCTTGAGATATGAGTGTGAACTATATTTCAGGGAAATGCTAGACTGTTGTTGGTAGGCCAGTAGAAGAGTGACTTAGATAGACATTCCTTTGCCTGAACATACAGCCCAATATCTTTTGTTTCAGATCATAATCTTCAAGTAAAAATGGCCTTATCCTAATTAGAAATGTTATATATCATTTTTACATCAGTAGAGAGCTTAAAAATAGAGCCACTTTCCTGCCTCTTTCATTGCCTTGTAACATTTCACTCCATACCAAGATTATATTTAGGGTCCAATTCTGTCAGTCAGATGTCACATACCCTTAACTTCTACTGATTCTAGTGGGAGTTAAAGTTATTTACTTCTCAGGAGCTGCTTTGCGTAATTGGATACTTGGACTATAAGGTTTTTGGATCAAGAACTATATTTTTAAGCATACTGTACCTAATGTAAAACATTATATGTGCTCACAGTGCCAGGGGAACAATGGTTTGCTTTGATAAGATTTGGGGGTTTGTTTTTACAGACTCAGTCCTTTATTCTCTTCAAGACTCTAGAAGCTGAAATAAAAGGGAACACAGGGCCCAACAGTTTTGCGTACAGGCTGAACTACAAGTTTTCTAATTGGGCAAGTCAGGGTTCTAGCATGGTTTGACACAGTTATCTCACTTCCCCATCTGGAAGGCCTGAAGAATCCAAGGAATTGATTTCCTTTCAACCTGAAAAGCCATGTTTTCCCATTCTTGGGGGCTTCAGAAGGAAGCTCCAAAGACTTAATAACAAAAATAAAAGGAATTTCACTGTTCATATCAAACAATGTACATTCACCTGGAACAGAGAAAGTGAAAGTTTTCCACATGGTAAACAACTAGTTCAGCAAAGCACTGAGACTTTTCTATTTCCACTATGTGGGGGACCTAAGGCAGTTGTAATTTTAAAACCAGGCAAATTGAACCTTAATGCTGTTAATCCTGGGTGAATGAATATGCAGAGACCAGTTTTGACTCAAAAAGGAAAATGCAGATCTTGTTCTTTTACATAAATAGAACCTTGGATAGTCCAAGTTTCAGTTCTTTCCAAGGAAATGTACTTCACATGGAGTTAGCTTTTAGCAAACATATTTGCACACCTTATGGGCTCATCTGTCCAGAAAACAACCTAACTCCAAATTTTTGTAGGAAGAGTCAGTTATTTGTTAACTTATTATGTATGGTCTTTAAATCATTTCAAAATACAGATATATAAAAAACAATGTTACATTGTACTACATTGTTCTGTCTTATCTCATCCATTCTTATTTTAAACACTTCCAAAAATTTTCTTAATCCTAAACAATACACTTCACACTTTCCAATTATGACTTCAAGCCACACTTCTTTTTCCTGTATGCAACACAGGATGACACCGTTCTGAGTTTTTAACCCTGTATTTTGGCTCACCAACATTGTTGAAATAACTAATTTTTTATACATCCACAGATGGATCAGAATTCAACAGACTGAACTTGGAGCTGGGATTTAACAAATCTAATTCTAGCTCTGGTGCTGACTTGCTGTGAAATCTTGAATTAGTGAATTCACCTCTAAAACTTGTTTCTCTAAGTAGGGGATAGTACTTAATTACCTACTGAGGGTATGGGGTAGTGAGTCTTACTTTGTAAAATGGTTCAAAAATGTAAATTATTTCTAAGTGTTAAATCCATGAACCACACTAATAGGCACTCTAAAAGCATGCAGTTAGCTATGCCTTCCTGCATTAATCGCTGCAACTACTTTATTGTTGATGATTTCACACTTTTTTCTGGCTTTGAATCATTCATAACCACACTGAGATTTCTGCAGACCTGATATTTGAAAGTATAGGTATCCGGCCAGTGACTTTTGAGAACAAGTTTCAGCCTGTAGGGTGTTTGTGAGTAGCTAATTTGGGCTATGCATGATGTGCATAAACACACAAGCCACAAGATATTGTGTTTGTTTCTTGAGTGGCAACAAACAGTTTTTGCAGAAGTATAAATGAATGATTAATTAAATAGTATGGACAGTTGCTGACTGAATGATCATATATGTAAGAAGTCTGAGATATGCAGTGGTTGTTTGAATACTCAGGGAATAATACATACAACTCCAAAAAGCTAAACTTATTTGGGAATTTCTCTATTAGCTATTTGTAAGAGTGGTTATTTTAGGGGCAAAGAAGTGTTGGTATACTACTTATTCCCCATTTATAATCCCAGACCACCCTGGAGTTTTTGTTAAAGCAACAACCAACAGAGTAATTACTGCTGGAATGTAAATTGACATCCTTAGGTTTCAGACTGGACACCTCCACACAAATGGGGCCATTCCACACCTGTCAAGAGCTCACTATGTCAATGCAGCTGCACTGACATAGGACAGTTTGCTTACGTTCAGAGGTCTGATTCTCAGTACCAGCTATACTTATTTAATGAAATCTTAATTCTGCAGAAGCTGAGGAGGCCAGCTAAGAAACGCTGGCAATGCATGACGCTACCCAGAATCTTGGGAACGGGCAGGCTCAGCACAGAACGGTCCTAATCAAGGCAAGAACAAGCAAAACTAACCGGTCAGTACCACTCCGCACTACATCTTTAGCCCAAGGGGAAGACACTGAAGGGCATGGTAAAAGAACCCGAAAGGAAATTAACTTACCCACCACAATGGGGGAAGAGTTTAATACCCCCCCCCCTCCCCAATCATCCTACATTCAACCGCCTCCTCTCCCTTCCAAATAGAACTGCCACCCAATCCAACACCCCCCTCCCCATTACCCTCAACAACACACAGTCACTGCCAGAGCCTCCCTCTCCAGCCCCCAGCACCGCGGGTCCTCTGTCCGCCCCCAGCTCCCCCGATCCCGAAGCGGC
Organism: Pelochelys cantorii; assembly: GCA_032595735.1. Classification (NCBI taxonomy): domain Eukaryota; kingdom Metazoa; phylum Chordata; order Testudines; family Trionychidae; genus Pelochelys; species Pelochelys cantorii. Next base: position 56,096,289 of record CM064329.1, on the reverse strand, counting down.
CCCACGGCCCCGCCCCCGCGTTCCAGTCTCGAACGCTCGCTGCCCTCCCCCACCGCCCATTGGCCCGCTGCCGCGTCACTCACCGGATACAATGTAACAGCCAGGGGCGGGGAGGGAGCAAGGCAACAGCGGGGCGGGAGGGAGAGGCGGGGAGGGGGGCGAGCCCAGCGCCCGCGCGCTGCAAGGGGAGGGGGAGACACCTACCTGCCCACCCGCGGACCCCGGGGCGGGGCGCTGGGTGGGGGGAGGAGGCCCCTGCCCCGCCGCGTCCCCTCTGCAGCGAGCCCGGCTCCCGGCCCCGCGCGGCCCCGGCCCCGGCCCCGCCGCCCGCCCCCGCATGCCGCAGCCATTTTCGTGGCCACCTTGGCTACCAAAGGGGCTGACTCACCTCGGCGCTGCGGGCGCGGGGGCCCCGCCTCGGTGTGGGGGGGCCCGCTCCGCCCGGGGGCCCCCGCCTCGCTGCGCCCTCCCTGCCCGCCGGCCCGGCCAGCCCGGCTCGCTAGTCCCAGGCGAGGACGGGTCCCGTGGCCGGGCCGGGCTCGGCGGAGGCGGCGGCGGCGGCTCCCTCCCTCCCGGCCGTGACCACCATCTTATTAGCACAGGAAATGACATGGAGAACGGAAGAGAGGGGCGTTCGGGGGCCGAGCCCGGGGACCCCCCGAACCGGGGGAGGGAGGCGCAGCTGGCCGGGCCCGGGACGCGGGGATCTGCCACTGCCCCTGCGCTCCCCCCTTCCTTGCGAATAGCTTCTGAACCCGCAGCACAGACCCTAATTGCCATTCCTCCCCGATCCTGCATTTTCGGCAGAAAAGCAGCAGGAATTGGGTACCGAAACTAGAAAAAGGAGGAAGACTTGAAAAGGGTTAAAAACACCCAAATGGGGGGAGGGTGGAAGCAACTTTGGGAAAAGAAGAAAAAAATTGCAAAGCAAAAGTTGCTGAGCTTTTTTTTTTTTTTTTTTTTTTTTTTTCCTTCTGGCTTCTATCTCGTTGCTGCTGGCTCCACGTTTGATTTACTCCCCTGATCTCTGCTGTCGCCTGCTGCCTTGCAAACTCATCCCACTCTTGATTTCTAAAAATATCCCCACACGCATGTGAGGTTTTTGAGGGGAGGTGTCTTAGATCAGTCCCAATGTGAAATAATCAAGCTTGCAGAAAAAGGTAAACGTTTTCCCTGCGTTCATAACATTTTATTTTAGGTGCTGATCCTGCAGAGGTTACACGAGATGCCTTTGTGCGCTCTGAGTTCTTACTGAAGTCATTGGGACTGTGTGTGCATAAAACTAAGCTTTAGTGTGTGAAGGATTGAGGCCATTGACTCTTAAAACTGGTGTCAGTACATATGTGAAGTTATTTATATGTAAAGGCATTTTCATAATTGAGTCCTATTTAGTGCTGTTAAAGGAAAGTCAATCACTCTGCATTCTTGAAGAAAACTGGACAAAGTGCTAGGAAATATCCCTTAGGGCAACATATGTTGCCCGCTACTGGAGCTATCAAGCCAGCCATCTGGAAAAAGGTGATTTTAAGTGTCTAATTGGAACATGCAGGAAAACCATTTGTTGCCTGAAGGAAGTATTTTTAAATGGCCTTAAAGTGAATCCAGAGGTGGGAAATCTTCATCCATGTGGAGAAAGACAGCAAGTCTGGGATGTGTACATATATGCCCTCATTAATTTCCATGAATCTCTGCAATATTCTTCAGTGTGGAAAATTCAACTTCATAGTGAAATTGTAACACACAACTGGTGTTCAAAGCTGCTATGTGCACTGATTAAGGACAATATGACAAAGGAAAGAGAATTAGGCATAATTTAATAAAATGACATTTTACGAATAAAATTAAAATTCTAGCTAAAGCTATCTGCAGACATTAAATTTTAAACTAAACAATGCAGACTGCCTGAATGCTGTGCCAATTGGGACACAGTGCATGAGGGTAAAGGGAAAGCTAGATTAGTTTTCCAGTTTGTGAGTTGAGGATAGGCTTGTATGAGAATAGGGCAATTATGGTAATGCAAATGCTGCTATTGCCTCCTTTTTTACTGTCCTAATAACTTAGATTATTTTCCATTATGTAATATTCCCAGATATGCATTGGAAAAAGGATAGGATGGGTTGAGTTGGAGAAACAAAAGAAGTGTGTGTGTGTGTGTGTGTGTGTGGGGAAAAGGGAATATAAGTATATTCTGACAAAAATAAAGGCCCAGTTCTGTATCCCTTGCACTCATCTGATTTCAGTGGGAATTGAGGGTGTGTACTGTTGGCAGAATCAGGCCCCTATTTGTTCCTCAAATGTATAAAAGATTAGCTATCTGGCTGTATAATGAGAGTCAGGAGGTAATCAACTGAGCTTCAGAAAGAGCTTAATTTACAAAACAAGGATCATGTGAACCAAATTGCTGCATTGATGTCCAAATGTAAATCATTGTGGTCTCTCTGTGTGTTCCCCATTTCCAGCCATTCAGGAATATGCTGCTATATGGAGGGTAATTTTGCTGTGTAGTTTTATCACTAACTTCTGATGACATAACTTTATGGCAGTTTCATAAATAAGCATGGGAAAATAATACCATGAGCTGTCAACACCTTCAGACTCTTCAGAAATATATCAGATCCCACTGCAGACTGCCTCTGGTTTGCGATTTCTATTTGTGTTGGAGAATACAATTTGCATCATATACAATATTGGGCAGAGTGCAAAGATGATTAACACACAGTACAGGGAGCTGCACTTGCTGACTTCTGGAGGTCTGTTCCAGCCTGACATGATGTTTCTATGAAGTTAGCTAAAAGAAAAAATAATTAACACCCCTCCCCCCCCCCATGGAATTAATAAACACAACTACTAAATGGTATTACATTTTTTTTTGTGTGTGTGCTTGTCTCACTGCCACTTGACCCTTCTCCCCAGTGTTTCTTGTTCAGAGTGTAACATGCTTGTGGTAGGGATCTTGTCTCCTTTCCTGTCTAGAAAATAATAATAGTATCAATCAACCCTCCCTGCTGAAGAGTCCTCTCTTCCCATTCAGTTTCCCTTAATTTATTATAAGTCATTAATTTTGTAATGAATCCTTAGCCAGTCTCTCTTCCCCCCCCCCCCCCCATCTTCATGGATTCCTGGGTGTTCTGAAGTGCTGTGCTATACTTCTCCTGTGCTCTGAGAAAAGCTTTACATACACCAGCCCTCAGTTGAGGGCCAGGTAGCTAGAGCTGGAAAAGACCTTGCAGATTATCATCTGCATGGCCCTGCAGTAGCAAGATAGTCTTTGAGCAGTGGCTGTATTAGAATCAGATATTAAAGAGTTCTTATACTGGAATTTAGCTTTGGGAGCAGGGCTGGCCCGAGTCATTCGTGTGCCCCGGGAGCGCGGTGCCGCCCCCAGGAGTGCATCGCATGCGCGGCCCCGCCCCTCCCTGGTCTGGCAGCCCTGCACGGTGCCCTCTACAATGGGGTGCCCTGGGCGGTAGCCTGGTCAGCCCGTAGCTTGGGCTGGCTCTGTTGGGGACCACAGGAAAAATAGTTTGCACACTGAGGTCAACACAACAATCCACAACTTAAACTCCTTCAACACATTATCAACAATCTACAACCTATCCTGGAAAACAACCCCTCACTCTCAGAGGCCTTGGGGGAAAGGCCAATCCTCGCCTACAGACAACCCCCTAACTTCAAACAAATTCTTTCCAGTAACCACACAACACACCTCCATCGCAATCAGCCCCGGTGCCAACTCTGCCCACGCATCTACACTAGCAACTTCATCACTGGGCCCAACCACATCAGTCACCCAATCAGAGACTCATTTAATTTCACATCCACTAATGTGATCTATTCCAGCAATGCCCTCTGTGAAGTATATTGATTGGCCAAACTGGACAGTGTCTATGGGAAAGAATTAATGGACACAAATCAGATGTCTGAAAAGGCAAGACACAAAAATCTGTTGGAGAACACTTTAATCTGCCTGGATATTCATAATGGATCTCCAAATCACCTTGTTGTTTTAGGCCAATTCCACGAGCTAAATACACAGGGAAGGATTAGAAATTGACTTCATTTACAAGTTTAATTCTTATGCAAATGGTATGAACAGGGACATCAGCAGGCTCGCACACTACTAGTGTCTTAAGAACAATAAGTACCTCCGTTGGTTGGTTGGTTAACAGCCTCTTTTAACTATTTGAACCATCTACTCACTGGGTATGTCTAGACTGCATCCCTCTGCTGACAGAGGGATGCAGATTAGGCAGGTCAACATTGCAAATGAAGCAGGGATTTAAATATCCCATGCCTAATTTGCATAAAAATGGCTGCCACATTTTGCTGACTCAGCACTTTGTCAGCAAAAAGCGGCAGTCAAGAGGGGGATCTGTTGAGAAAGAAAGCCTTTTTCGATAGATCCTGTAAACCTCCATGCAGGAGGCATAAGGGAACACCTCTTCCAAAAAAACTATCGGAAAAAGGTACACGAATTGCAGAGCGCAATTGCGTACCTCTTTCTGATAGATCAGTGTAGCTGTTTGGGCCCGGACTGCCATTTTGTTCTGTACGCAGAACAAAGGACAATGGGCTTCTGGGCACTATGGTAATACAAATTATTATTATTATTATTATTAATAATAATTAGTATTATTATTGAGCTTCAGAGGGGTAGCCGAGTTAGTCTGTAACAGGAAAAACTTTAAAAACAACAAATAGTCTAGTAGCACCTTAAAGACTAACAAAACATGGTATCAGGAGCTTTCGTGGGCACAACCCACTTCTTCAGATGACAGGGCATTTTTATTGAGGGCATTTTTAAACTTGTGTGTATGGACTTTAGAAACATGACCACTGCGGAATTTATTTGTATGATCCCTTAGGGTATGTCTACACTTGCACCCTAGTTTGAACTAGGGATGCAAATGCAGGTATTCGAAATAGTCAATGAAGCGGGGATTTACATATCCCGCACTTCATTAGCATGATCTCGCCGGCGCGCTAGTTCGAATCACAGCTGATTCGAATCAGGAAGTGCGTGCTGGGACGCGGTAGTTTGAACCCAGTGGTCCCCAACCTTTTGGGGCTTCCCGGCCTGGGGGTGGGGCCGCTCATGCACTGCTCATCTGGGGGTGGGGCCGCCCATGCGCCGTGCGCCCAGGGCCGGCACTGCGCATGTGCCACGCGCCCAGGGCAGGGGCTGCCTATGCGCCGTGCGCCTGGGGCTGGCATCGCGCATGTGCCGCATACCCGGGGCAGGGGTCGCCCATGTGCCCAGGGCTGGCACCGCACATGCGCCGTGCACCTGGGGCAGGGCTGTCCCAGATTATTCAGCGGGCGCACATAAATGCCCCGGCGGGTGCCATGGCACCCGCGGGCACTGTGTTGGGGACCACTGTTTGAACCAAACCCCTTGGTTTGAACTAATGTTCTACTCATTGACCTGTTTATACTATGACTAACTTCAGGAGTAAAAGTTTAATATTTAAGGCCCCGTGCAAATTTTACTCCTGAAGTTTCCTTGTTGCCTAGAGCCAGTACTGCATTCTCTGTGTGCATCTTTTTAAAACAAACAAACAAACAGACCACCGTGTTTAAAGGAAGAAGAGGTAAAGCAATTTGAATGTTTTTTAAATGAAAGATATTATGATTGAAAAATGGTTCTTTAAATTGAACAATTTAATTGTTCACAAAAGTGCTTTTAAAAATAAATGTTATTGGAACTATTGAAAATGTGTGTTTACCACAAACCAGGTGTTTAGTCAATGAAAAATTCTGATAACATTTTCACTAGCCATTTTGAAAATATATTTGAAAAATTCATGAAAAGTTTTGAAAAAATGAAAAACATGTTCATTTTAATACTTCAGCACAAAAAAACCTTCAACATTTTTTACATATTTCACACAAATATTTTTTCATTTGATGATCATTTACAGGATGAAGGGGTACTGACTGCATTAGAGTGCACGGTGAATTCAGTAACGAGTCCCCATACTTACATATGTTTTGTGTTTCTTTTTAAAGTGGCAACACCAACTGAAGTCTAGACTTGTTTGAACATTTTCATCTAATGCTTTTACAAATTATCCCTAAAATCAGAGCAAAAAAATTTTTTTTTCGGTTTATTTTGGACATTTGGTAGCACATTAGGTATATCCATTTTTGCTGTTTCTTCTGTATAATCTGTTGGACAATTTCCCCTGTTCATCTAGGTCTTTTATTATAGTGACAAGAAATATGTAAATGTGATCACAAAACCACAGTCATTTGCAGGTGTAGGACCTGCAACTATTTTAACTTCTTTTTTAAAACTGGCTAGATTTCAAATTGATTGTGCCCTTTTAAATGTATGTAGTTCTCTAGCAATTACATTTTCCCCATATTTTGTTCAACTACAGAACAAATACCCTATCTGCATTAGATTCCACATCTGTATAGTCCTGCAAATCCATGGATAGCCACAGGTACCTGCACTCGTTGATATGAATGCAGATATCCATGGCTGATTTTTGCAGATGCAGATGTGTATACAAATTTTGTATCTGTGCAGGGCTCTACATGTGTGTGAATCTCCATTCAAGTCCCTGGAGCTCAGTGTAGGCACAGGAATCTGCCTGTTCAGACTCAGTTGCAGGATCACAGCTTGAAGTAGCCAGAACTTTGATTAAATATGTTTGTGTAAGCCAGCTCTAGGGCATCCTGGGTCTATAGCAGAGTTTATTCTTGCCTATTTCAATGGCCAGGACTAAGTTAAAACAAGGATCTGGCCTAAAGTGTGTGAATTCTTGCACAGATAGTCCCTTTATCGCTCCACTCCATATATATATATATATAGGGCTATGTCCTTAAAAGCAACTGTTCTTCAAGCTGCCTGGAACAAAAGGCACCAGTGGACAAATGGGTCTTCCTCAGTGTTTTAAACAGATCATGTAATTCATTTTCCCTGCAAGAGAGACTCAAGCAAGCCTCAGCATTCAGGTCCAATTTGAAACACTCCAAAAACTGGAGAAGAGTTGGCTCTGGGGAGTTGATTTAGGTCTGTCTCTGCCTCAGATTTGGCCATCTGGTATGAGGCCCCTCTTTATCTTGCAGTTTTTAATAAGCATGTTTTCTGTTTCTGTGTTATCAAGCTCCCACTTCCTCTCCAGGTTTGTCTGTGTGTAACTGGTTCATTGTGCATGTAAAAATGTAACATTTTACCTGTCAAGTGTGGTACCTTTCTAATTTCCGCCGGTATCTCTATGTAGCTTTCCTCCAATGTGCCCATGAGATCTCTTGGAAAGGATCATCTTCACTTATGTTCAGAATGTTTGCAGGAGTCAAACTGAGCATAGGCAGAATTCCAGGCACTCCAATGGCATGTAATGATTCCTCCCTCTCACGGACATTTGTGTTATTACAGTTTGACACTATGTTGGACACTGGTACAGCTCTTCAGGCATGATTCAGATGCTGCCCAGCTGATTAGCAGAGTGCCTACAGCTAAAGTTGGGTTTCTCCTGGTGGTGGTGGTACACTTTCACACAAGCCTCAGTGCACATAAAATTATTCCACACATGGATGGGGGAAAATCTGCACATGGATGGAAAAGATTAGAGGGAACACTGTATGTGTGGAAGATACGGGCATGTAAAACGGGGGAACAGCAAGCAAAGAGTGTTCTTAGAAAGCAGCATTATAGATAGGGCTTAGAGAAAAGCATGGGGGGGAGGCAAAGGGAGGCCTAAATCAGTTGGGTATGTGTCAGTCCTTGGACAAGTATCCATTGACTTTGAAAGTCTCAGTTGCAGGGATTTTGCCCATCTCCAGGATATCTTCTTATGAGGATTCATAATTCTCACTGTTTGAGATTTATTATAGACTCCTCTCATTTATCTGACTTTTTGCATGTCTCCGGGCTTGTGGAGGAAGCACTATACTGATTGATGGGAAGAGGACAGGACAACCACACAAGTTTTTAACTGAAACAAAAGACAGGACTATGCAGCACTTTAAAGACTAACAAGATGGTTTATTAGGTGATGAGCTTTCATGGGCCAGACCCACTTCCTCAGATCAAATTGTGGAAGAAAATTGGCATGACCATATATACCAAAGGGATAAAATAAAAACAAGTGAACACATATAAAATTGACAAATCAGATTTTAGAACAGAGGAGGAGTGGGGGGGGAGGTTAGTGTCTATGAGATAATGATATTAGGGGTGATAACTATCTCTAATTCTTAATACGATGCATGCTTTTGTTGACTTGGAGAGCCAATGTGTTAATCTCACAAGTATCACACTTCCATATACCTTTAACACACATGGAAATCCCAGGAGCCTTTCACAAATGGAAGCATTTGACACAGGGTATGTCTACACTACAGAGGGGTTTTTTTTGGAAAAATGGTGGGGTTTTTTTAAATTCAATTACGTCCACACTGCAATCGCAAAAATCAAAAGAACTGAAGGGTTCTTCCGACATTGGTGAACCTCTTTCTACGAGGAAGAAGCCTTTTTCCGAAAGAGCTCTGTGTGAACAGGGAAGAGGGAGTTCTTTCGCAAGAAGAGGAAAGAGGAAAAAGCACAGGTGGCCTGGTGGCCATTTTGCCTATAGTAATTGCAGCTTACATGCAAGATAGTGTCCATTCAGTGTGGACACTATCTGTCGAAAAAGCAGATCGCTTTTTCGATGTGCTTTCGCAGTGTGGATGTTCTCTTTCAGAAGAAGTTTTTTCGGAAGATCTCTTTCGGAAAAGCTTCTTCCGAAAGAAGCCTGCAGTTTAGACATAGCCACAGAGAACTGAGCCAAAGAAGCTGCTGTAACACATCAGTCTTCTCTATTATCCTGCACTCAACATGGTGTGGAATAGTAAATAAATAATAGGATTTAATTTTGGTTTGTTTCAGGATATGTGCACAATTCTCTCTAAGTTCTGCCTCTGTGTATCTGTGACAGAACTGCGCAGAGAAAAAATCTGCTTCTCTGGCAGCATTTTGGGTGTGTGGCTTTTCTGCTGTACTGCCGGGCATGCTTTATCATTCGCATATATTTGTTATGATATGTGATGTTCTCTTTCGGAAGAAGTTTTTTCGGAAGATCTCTTTCGGAAAAGCTTCTTCCGAAAGAAGCCTGCAGTTTAGACATAGCCACAGAGAACTGAGCCAAAGAAGCTGCTGTAACACATCAGTCTTCTCTATTATCCTGCACTCAACATGGTGTGGAATAGTAAATAAATAATAGGATTTAATTTTGGTTTGTTTCAGGATATGTGCACAATTCTCTCTAAGTTCTGCCTCTGTGTATCTGTGACAGAACTGCGCAGAGAAAAAATCTGCTTCTCTGGCAGCATTTTGGGTGTGTGGCTTTTCTGCTGTACTGCCGGGCACGCTTTATCATTCGCATATATTTGTTATGATATGTAAAGAACATATTATACTATCACATAACTTAGACACACCTGCCCTCTCCCAACCTTCAGAAATCTGATGACTTGGAACATTAAATAGAATAGGAATCTCTGTCAGATTCTAAATATTTTCTTTTTGGATTATTGTTTGCAGCCAGGGTTGTGAATCATCAGATTTATATGTATTTTCCCTCCTATTTAGATGTACTCTCTTCCTCTCCAATCCTGTTTTATGTATATTTTTGGGCATATGTTTTGATTATTTAACAACCTGATCAGACGGAAAATCTACTGATTCCTTGTAGGATGCTTTTTCTCTTTAAAATCTGAAGTATTTGTACTATCAAAAATATGTTGCTGCTTTTAATATAAAAAGCATGAATAAAAAGTAAAACAACATCGAACAATTAATTTATGCAAGACATAGACTGAAATTAGTTTTGTGCTGTTGCAGTGGGAACAGAACTTTGTTAACAATTCCCTTTGCACTACTTTGTTTCCATTGCTACAGATAGAAAAGCATAAATGAGGAAGAAAGATTTTAAAAGTCAAGTTCACTCACTGTATGTGCCATTAGAACTACAGATTAAATCACAAATAATCAGAGTCATGTTTGCCAAATGGAAAAGCACTAGTCAGGAGAACTATGCTATTTTCAGGCTTTTGAAAGCACCTCAAAGCACTAGTGCAATCAGTCTGTGGCCATAAACAAGATGAAATTCAATAGAGATAAATGCAACATACTGCACTTAGGAAGGAAAGATCAACTGCACAACTACAACTGGAAGTGGGTGGTAATATTGCTGAAAAGCATCTGGGTGTTCTAATGCTCCTTAAATGGAATATAAATCAACAATATCATTCGGGGGTCTAGTAACAGCAGTGTTGTATGTAAGACACAGAAAGTAACTGTCATGCTTTGCCCAGCACTGGTGAAGCCTCAGCTGGAATACTGTGTCCAGTTCTAGGCATCACTCTTCAGGAAAGATGTGGACAAACAAAGAGAGTCCACAGAGGAGAGTCACAACAATTTTAAAGGTTTAAGAAAACCTGACCTATGAGGAAAGGCTAAAAAAAAACCAACCCCAAAACGTGGGCAGGTTTAGTCCTGAGAATTGAAGACTGAGGATGACCCAATAGTCTACAAATATGTTAAGGGCTGTTATAAAGAGGACGGTGATCAACTGTCCTCTGTGCCCACTGAAGGTAAGAGGAGGAGAAATGGGCTGAATCTGCAGCAAGGGCGTTCTAGGTTAGATATTAGGGGGAAAAACTTTCTAACACTATAAGAATAGTTGAGACATTGCACTAGACTTCCAAAGTGGGCTGCAGAACCCCTCTCAACACATGTCATAGATAGTACAGATGTCCTTGTCCTGCTTTAGCTCAGAGGTCTGGACTATATGACCTTTCAAGGTCCCTTCCAGCCTTACATTTTTTATGATTCTGTGATTTATCTACTTCAGTACTTACCTGGTGCCCCTATCACTATAATATGTGTGCATCTTCTTCCCACACTTGATTACGATCTCTTTTGTACAGATGATTAAGTAACAGACATGGTCTCTGATGAACTATAAATCCTTCCAAGTGGCCAGACCAAGCAGGGAGCTCTTGCTGCTTGCTCAACAGGCTAACTTCGGTTTACTGTATGTCAAGGAAAGTGTCAAACTGAAGATGAAAGGGGAATCACTAGAAAGAGGATTTTGGGGGAATGTGGAAGGTCTAGGCCAGATTACAGAAGGGACAGAAGTGTGTGTGGGGGAGGGGAGGGTGTGGCAGGAGGGAGAGGGTGTAGAATGAAAAGAAGCAATAGAGGGGAATGAGGAGGGCATTGGGTGCTGTTGGGAAACAAAATAACATAGAACCAAGTGAAGAAAATCTTGTGATTAGCCACATTTATTGAGGGTTAAGTGATATCAACACATACTCTAAATAACCCATGAGTACATGAACCAAGAACCTATGTGTGTCTTCAGTTGTGGGAACCATATAATTGAAACTGGCTGCATCTATAATTATTTCATCAGATCTCTTGTCCCATTTGACATGCAAATGCTACAGACCAAGATCGGATGTCTTTCTAAAAGATGTGCACTCATACTATGACAAGTTATTGGGCTCGATGCAGGAACTGTGTGATAAAACTCTGTGGACTAGATGGTCATAAATCAGGGGTCAGCAACCTATGGCTCTTGAGCCAAATATGGCTCTTTTGTCATTCCCAAAATACATACCATTTTTTAAATTAAAATGAAAAATTAATTCAACATTTTAAAAACATGTAATTACTCATGTCAAGATGGTCTTTTTTGGGGGGTCTATTTCACCTCTAACCAGAGGTGAAAGTAAGGTGTTGCACCTCAGTAGGAAACAGCTGCGCTCTGGCAAGAGGTGGCTGGGGCACTCCGCTCATTTCAAGGGCTGGCTGAGGGCATGCTGTAGGGTCCGCTTCCAGTCGGGATAGTGAGAGAGGCTGGTGGTGGCAGATGCCTCCATCTGTCTGTGGTGTCCTGGCTCCAGCCCCCACGTGATTGCCATGGTCTGTTCCCAGCTGCCGTGCTCCTGGGGCAGACCCCATGGCCCAGCCCTGACAACCCCGCGAGTGCTGCAACAGCCGGACCAAGTCAGGCTCTGGACATAGTAGCCTGGCCAACAGGGCCCAGTCCCCCTCTGGCTACTGTGTCCTACCCCCAACCCGATCCTGGGGCAGGCAGCAAGGGCTGGTGGTGGCCCCCCTCTTGCTGCAGCACAAGTAGGAGGGGAGGCCCCCCCTCATACTCTACTTCCCACCCCCAGCACCCTGCCCTACCTTCTGCACCTCCCACATAACCCCAACGCCCTGCCCTGAGTCCCTCATAGACCCCAACCCTGACTCCTGCACCCCCACATCCACAGACTGCACCCCCAGCACCTGTAGAAGTCCCATTAAATAAAGTCTGTGAGTATAGTTTTTCATTTACGCAATTATTAATCATCATGTCAATTATCAATAATATTAAGTTGTATATTTTCAGTCATGCAAATGGGCATTCTTAGATGGCTCTTTGTTAACCACTTGTTCTGAATTTTGATATCGTTTGGCTCTTTGGTTTGAAAAGGTTGCCAATCCCTGTCATAAATGATCTCTTCTAGCTTTAAAATCTAAGACTATATCCTGTATTTCATATGGGCAAAGCATGGCAATGTCTTTCCCTTGTTCATACTACTTTAAACGCCCCATTGTGATGCATTGAGAGTGAAGGTCCCCATCCACCGGAGCGTAGACCCATGGTATACTTTGCATTCTTTATTTTCCTCACAGTCCTGAGCCAACATTTATAATCCGGTAGCATCTGGAGCATTGTCATTGCACTGTTTCTCCACCAAGGGGCATAGGAGGCTTTTGGTTGAAAATAGCTGCCTCACCACTTTGGTAACTATTGATTTCTTTCAGGTCTGTTTCTTGATGTTCAGAGGAGTACCCAGTTCAATTTCTAGGTGACTGTGACCAGCCTGGGTCAAATCAATACTCACTGTTGTCTGGACAGCCCCATCTCCCCATTTGGCCTGTGAATGGTTTTGGGATGTGGTGCAGATGGAAAAAGATAATTGTTCCATTTCAGGAGCTTCAGCAGGTAGCCGAGTTAGTCTGTTACAGAAAAAACAACAAATGGTATGGTAGCACTTCATCTACATGTTTCGTTACTCTATAAAGTGCTACCAGACCATTTGTTGTTGTTTCATTTCAGTTGTTAATACACTCATAGCCCTCATAGTTGATTCTGATGGTTTCACATTAGATTTTTACAACTGTGTATCCTGCAATGTACTTTCATAAACACCAGCACTAAAATAACATATGATTCTATACTAATTCTCATTACAAACCATGGGCCGATTTCTGTCTGGAACCTAGAAACAACCATAGTCTCTCTCACACAGGCAAGTATATCCACTGTCATGATGTGTGTCCATATTCTGGACAAGACCAGTCCAATATGCAGTCTTCTTGTACACTGTAAGGGGTAGATCTTTCAGTAGTGTTACATCAAGGATGAATTTAGCCCAGCAGGTTCAGAGGCCATTACCAGAAAATGAAGCGCATGTGCAAGCTACCAGCTGACCATGTAGAAAAATCCTATCCCTTCTGTGATGTATGTAGTAGAAGATCTACGAAATGGCCTCTCCTTGAGATTTTCCAGGAGACAGAGTTAGACCAAACAGTTTAATCTCTGCTTCTGACTGAAGGTTTCTTGTCATGTGCCTATCAATATCACTGCTGGAATCTGGGCTTCTCTGCAAGAATCACTATGTCCTCCTGAGAAGCTCCATGGAGGCAGATGAGGGCAAAGAAGACAAGATCCTGGAGAAGTTCTCATCCAAGATATGGTCTAAGAGTTTGTACTCCTGAAGGAAGGGAGCAGAAAACACTGGTGGGAAAGGAACAGCTGAATTACACAAAACCAAGGAAACTTCATCTGCTTGTTTTTCAAAGGAGATACACAATTCCCTGGAGACTTCAGAGAGCAAAGTTTTTGGTATGAAAAAGATATTTAGCTAAGTGGTCAATAGGTGCGTATGACTAGGGCAGAGAGAATTCTGCTCTGCTCTTGGCATGACCGGGTCTTTTCCTAACTGGCTCATCTATACCACATATTGCTTCCCAGAATGGAACCAAAACACACTCTGAAAAGGGTCATTTCAGCTTTCTCTGTATCCCACACAAACTTGCCATCCCACGGTTTATTGGTATGTTCCCAGTACAAAAACAAAACCTGCACTTCCAATCTAAAATGGCTTATTTTAGCTGAAGAACACAAGAGAAAACAAAAGTTAAGTCTCCAAGACAGAAAATATTGTCTATGTGTCTGGGTCCTCTGACCGACTGTCAGAATTAAACACAGGTTGTGTCGGCACTCAGGCAGAGTTCTTAGAATAATATGCACTGAGTTTTCATACCAATACATTGCATCTTCTTCCTTTTGTTAATTCCATGAAATGGGTCTGCTCTCTCCCTCGAAAGAGCTCTGTTCAGTGCCATATCTTCTCTTACACTGCAGCCTGACATGTTTTTCTTTGTGACATCCCACTACCTCTTCTTCGGTCAGTCTCCTCTTTGTCATTTTTTTCATCTGTTGGATTTTCTTACCCACACAGTTGCAGTTGGTAGTTGTGCGAGAGATAGGTGAACAAGTTCCTGTGCCCTGAATAGATTGCTGGAGACTGCTGCCCCAGCAACTGAGTCAGGCAGACACCTGGAATTCATTTGAGTTGGCCTGTGGCAGACCATGGGAATACCTGCAGCCAGTTAGGGCCTGCTGGTCCCTTATAAAAGGCTTCCCCTCAGACATGGAGGGGGGAAGGAAAAGGGGGACAGACTGCAGCAGAGGCAGCAAGAGTAGGTCAAAAATTGTGAGGTGGCAAACAGAAGAGGTTTCTCCCACAATGCCAGGGAGAAGGTATTGCAGGAGTGGTTGGGGAAGTGGCTCAGGGAAGGGCTGCAATATGGTGGGGACAAGGGCAAGTAGCTGCTACCTAGGGTGCCTGGGCCAAAACCTGGAGTAAGTGGATGGGACTGGGTTTCCCCCAACCCTCCCCATGCCTGGTGGGCTGCCACCTGGGAAAAGGGAGTCCTTTGGACTGTGGAAGGGATTTCCCCCTCCAAGCTAGTGACTGGCTGATAATAAAAGTACAGAGAGGCACTGGGAGGGTCTCCGTGAGCCTCTGAGGCATCTTAAGAATCCACTAGGAAGTGCGTGACCTAAGGGGCACTGCCAGAAATCTGCCACAATTTCTATACATCGGGGCTGTGTCTAGACTGGCCAGTTTTTCCGCAAAAGCAGCCGCTTTTGTGCAAAAACTTGCCACCTGTCTACACTGGCCGCTTGAATTTGCGCAAGAGCACTGACGTTCTAATGTAAGAAATCAGTGCTTCTTGCGCAAATACTTTGACGCTCCCGTTCGGGCAAAAGGGCCAGTGTAGACAGCTCAGTTTTGTTTTGCGCAAAAAAGCCCCAATGGCTAAAATGGCGATCGGGGCTTTCTTGCGCAAAAGCGTGTCTAGATTGGCCACAGACGCTTTTGCGCAAAAAGTGCTTTTGCGCAAAAGCGTTCGTGCCAATCTAGACGTTCTCTTGCGCAAATACTTTTCACGGAAAACTTTTCCGTGAAAAGCATTTGCGCAAATTCATGCCAGTCTAGATGTAGCCCTACAGTACATGCAGCCTTTTCAAGTGACAAGGAGCTGTCAATACGTGGTTACTCAGAAAGGGCTTTTCACAGTATGGTGGAATAATGAAAGCAGGGCTTTTTTTCATAACTAAATAGATGTGCTAGCTGGTTAATTTGCTGCAGCTCTTATGGCAGAGGCGGGTCTTGTGGAGGAACTTGAATGAAGGTAGGGGAAAGGTGATGAATCAGGTCCAGGAAGGTATTCCAGGCAGAGGATGTGGCATGGAAGAAAGCATGGCTACGTCTACACTGCAGGCTTCTTGCGCAAGAACTTTTTGTGGAAGAGATCTTCTGCAAAAAGTTCTTGTACAAGAGCGCGTCCACACTGCCATGTACTTTTGTGCAAGAGAGCGTCCACACTGCCACCTGTGCTTTTTCCGATAGGTGTCTGTCCACACACACCTTTTTCGCAAGAGCTCTTGCGCAAAAAGGCTTATTCGTCATAGAAAGAGGAATAACTCTTGCGCAAAAAGCCCTGTCTTCTGATGATCTCCTGTACTTTTTCTTGTGCAAAAATATGCTTGTAGTGTGGACGCTCCATGAGTTTTTGCACAAAACCAGCTGTTTTTGCACAAAAACTCTGCAGTGTAGACATAGCCCATGAGTACAGATCCCAGAGGAAAACGGAATAAATGGGGCACAGAGATTGGAGTCCATGGAGGACCATAGAGCAATAAGTGTGATGGGAAATGTGACAAATACTAAAGGAGAGTGCCTTGAGAATCTGCTAGTTTCAGAAACCAAGATAAGATCAAACCTGGAAGTGTAGATACGGAACCAAACTTTTCACAGTTACCATGGTGTTTGGATATAGGTTTCTGGTCATTTCTAGCCAATAGGGACTAAAGATTTTAACTTGTGGGCTGCGTCTAGACTGGCAAGATTTTGCGCAAAAGCAGCTGCTTTTGCGCAAAAACTTGCCAGCCATCTACATTGGCTGCTTGAATTTGCGCAAGAGCACTGGCGTTCTAATGTAAGAAATCAGTGCTTCTTGCGCAAATACTTTGACGCTCCCATTTGGGCAAAAGTCCTTTTGCGCAAAAGGGCCAGTGTAGACAGCTCAGATTTGTTTTGCGCAAAAAAGCCCCGATGGCTAAAATGGCAATCGGGGCTTTCTAGCGCAAAACCGTATCTAGCTTGGCACGGACGCTTTTCCGCAAAAAGTGCTTTTGCGGAAAAGCGTCCGTGCCAATCTAGACGCTTTTTTCCGCAAATGCTTTTAACGGAAAAACTTTTCCGTTAAAAGCATTTGCGGAAAATCATGCCAGTCTAGATGTAGCCGTGCTGTTTAGTTTTTGTCCCAGATAATGAAAAGCTGAAGCACAATCAAGTCATCATACATTTCAAAGGATAATTGTTAATAGTGATCTTTATCATCCAAATTTGTAATCCTATCAAAGTTGATGTTAGTTGATGAAATCTATTTGTTATGAAACTATGCTGATCGGCGTGAAGTATGTTACCATATCTTGAGTTCTTTTTTGGCTGCATCCTGTATTGTCTGTTCCTTTATTTTGGTCAGGATTGATGTCAGGTTAATAGGCCTATAATTACCTATGTCACTCTGTTTATATTTTTAAAGTATTATCATAATATTGTTTTTTTTCTAGTTTTCTGGGGTTTCTCAGTTTCTCCAAGATTTATTTAAAATGATCATTATTGGTTTGGAAAGCTCCTCAATCAACTTTTTAAAAGCTTTTTGAGCATCTTCTGAACTTGCAGATTTAAACATATTTAACTTTGGTAGGCGCTGCCTAACATTCTCATTAAGATTTATTTAAAATGATCATTATTGGTTTGGAAAGCTCCTCAATCAACTTTTTAAAAGCTTTTTGAGCATCTTCTGAACTTGCAGATTTAAACATATTTAACTTTGGTAGGCGCTGCCTAACATTCTCATTAATATATATTATAATGGAAAGTATTTAATCATCACATTTGTATAGAATGTAAATGTGTATTGAACACTTCTGCTTTTTCTACATCATTATCAACAATTTTACCATCTCTATCTAACAATGGACCTGTAACATGATTAGATTTCCTTTTGTTTTTTATATCTTTTTCAATTTTATTTTCCTTAACTCTGTCAATCCATAGATTTTCCTCTTATACTTTTAGCTTCCTTTATCTGCATTTCTTTATTGCTCAGACTCCCCTTTTCTCCCTATATTGTATATATTTATTTTATAAAATTGTTTTTTCTGTTCTCTCTTAACTAGAATGGCTTTTTAACACAAATAGACTTCTTTCATGATTGAAGAATTGTGGCTTTTGGAGTATCAAAATATCCTTAAATAACTCCCAATTTTTCCTTCTCCTGATCAGTTTTGCTTATAAGGATTTAGCTTATTATTTTAGATTTGACTTATGGCCCTTTTAAATCACCATGTGTATATATTCACTGATTATGGGCATGCCCAATTCACTCCTGATGAACACTCCTAATGAACATACTTGTCATTTGTAACTTAGGAGCCCCTAATTTTAAGTTCAGTGATTCATTGTTATCTTTCAGACTGAAGTCTAATATTGAACGCCACACTGGATGCAATGAAAGGATAAAGTGTCTGGAGCAGAAAGTTAATGCCTTAGCTTTTCACTTCTGAATATGTAGGGTATGTCTACACTGGAAAAAAAACACTAGTGGAAGTGAGTCTCAGAACCATGGTCTACAGACTTGGGCTCATGCTTATGAGACTAAAAATAGCAATGTAGATTTTTCTGCTTGGCTCCACCTATTTTTAGCATGAGCTCTGTGAACCCATATCTGTAGACCTCAGTTCTGAAATTCACTGCTATGTTGTTGTTGTTTTGTTTTGTTTTTGCAGTGCAGACATATTTTTAGGCTCAAAGCCTGAATTAGTAAATGATTCCAAAGAAAGGCAGCAGTATTATAGTGCACACCAGCCTACTACAAGGAACAAGCTATGAAGATACTCTGAGTGGAGCTAATTAACAACACTTCTGTTTCCATTTCCTTAACTCTTATTGGTTCATGAATGTAGGTCTGAAGGTGATCAGTTCAAATCTAGTCACCTTCTCTTGTGGTTGACAGGGACAACAATCTCACAAATTTGTGCCCAAGTTGGGCAAAATGTAAAGAACTGCAGTAGACAAATGGATGTCCTCTTTGTCTTGGATTCCAAATGATTTAGCTTCAAAGTAAAGGGATTTGATTATCCCTGGAACCTGCTGAGAGAGACAAATGGAAATGGCAAGAGCCTATCCCATTATAGACCCCTGTATGGAAAATTAAATTTCACATTAAGGGACCAGGGTCGGAGCTCACTGCAAAAAAAAAAAAAAAAGAACAGACAGTTCTTGAAACACCTGCCACTCTTTAAACCACTAACAGAGAGGAAATGAGACAGCTTAAAAAATTCTCTTTCTTGGGAAGGATTTAGCCAAACACCAGAACCTGCCACTCTGTTTTTCAGTGTCATGAAGTATTAACATCATTTGGAACTTCTTCCATTTTTAGTTCAGTTTTCTCTCTCAAAGAGGCATGAAGAGACTTAGTGAAATAACGAGCCTGTCACTCTGTGTTCTGGGTGGAGGAATCAAAAGCACAGGAGTTAGAGGTGCCATCATCCTAGACCAGGGACTCCAGAACTCGTCTGATATTGCTGCACATGAGAGAAAGTGGCAGCAGCCCCAGAAGCATTTAGGGAAAGTCAGAATGTGATTGAGTCATGGGTAGCAATGCTCCAGAGTCTGTAGGGGTTCCTTTAGGTATATCATGAGAATATATCTAAAATGTCACTGCATGTTTCAAAATTTTCATAACACACCATTGAGAGTTGCTGTGTTACTAAATGGCGCTGTGTCCATATGTCACTTCCTATCAATATACCAGCGTGCCTCCATGTCATTACACTTTGCTGTGAATGTGATTGCATGTTACTGCACATCCACACATTCCTGTGTCACTGCAGCTCCCTATGAACCTGTTCAACACTGTATCCCCATCTCATTTCACACCTCCATAGGTGGTAAAATGGTCACTTGTTAACTTGCATGTAGCACACATATGTATTCTATCTTCCTCTGGGATAGGAGAGAAGGGAAATTTTATTGAGAGGCAGTGCGGTGGTGGGGTTGGTTCTTCAGTCTGGTGTTTCTGTAGGAATGCTGGGAGAGTCATCGGCTGAAGAAATCCTGTGTGTCCATAATACCTTGAGAACAGAGATATTGGATATTGACTTAGTCTTTCTTCCATCATCCCCATGCCTCCCTGTAATAGAACTATGCTCATTGCAGCTTAGTGTTCAATGCTGATTTACTTTGCTGATCTTTGTGGTTCTTCCATTGAACAGACAAGCTGATTGTCTCAATTTTTGAAGAAGAAGGGATCTTGTGGGAAAAGGGTTTTTTGCGCAAAAAGGCGCCGTCTACACAGTAGAGTTAGTACTGGTTAAGCTAGTCCAAAAACATGAGAGAACTGACTTGCTCAATACAGATGCGTTAGTAGCACTGGACAAGGCCTGGGTTAGAATGGGTGGAGAACGAAGTCTGGTATTATCACTTGCAGACTGATTTCAAATGGAGTGCAGTGAGATGGTTAGCAATGCTGATGTGTGGCCAGACGATGGCAATGAAGGTACTTAAAGGGCTGAATGGAAGATTCAGCTGATGAGAGGTTGTATAATGAACTGGCTATCATTCTCTCTTTTTTTATGGCTCTCCATCTCTGTAGTATTTGAACTCCTTGCAAACATTAAATGCATTAATTTATACAACCTCCTGTGAAGTTCGGAAGTGCAGATGGGGAATGGAGGCAGAGGGAGATCCAGTGATTAAATTGGTAACTGCTCCCAGATTACTGAGTCAAGCCAATGCTACACAATCATCATTTCTAACACATTGTGTCTGCATGCACACATGGCTGTGAACATGTGAGAACTACCATGTAATGGATGGAATCCAAATGGATCCTTTATATGTTGTAGACTCTACTGATAGCCGTAGAAGGAGATTCTCCTTTTACTCAAGTGGCAGGTGCCTTTGCTTTTGGAGCAGGAAGATCTGATCCTTGCTGCTGCTGTGAAGAATAATGAAACTGGAGAAGACCACCTACGTGACCATGGATTGGTTACAGTTGGTAAAAAGTGGGATTATTTAGCACAAAAAGGAGACAGAGCTCTACAAATCTGGCTATATCATTCAAAGTTAGGAAGGTGTAGTGTTTCCTCGCTCTCCAGTCGGGAAGGAGGCCACTCTGCCTCGTTGCCTTGGGGGTTTAATCCTCGGCCTTGGGTGGGGTCAAGTTGTAAGCAGTCTAGAGCTTTGGGCCTCTCTGACAGAGGCAAACACACAACAACTGCCTGAGGTGGGGCAGCACCCCGTATAGTCTCTAGCTCACAGCCCTTCCATATGGCTGACAGCCGTTAACAGTCTAGTGCCTTAGCCCTCATGCAGGGCTGGAGCCAGCAGCAGATTGTAGCCTAAAGATCCCACCCTAGTCAGACAACAGATATGCTGAGTCAATAAGTTCTAACCTTGGGAGGTGGGCAGAGAAGGGATCAGGCTTTAGCCTGAACTTGGGGGCTCAGGCAGTCAGCAAGCACACAAAGTCTTGTGGTAAAGGTAGTAGTGAGTGCCCACACAGTCAAAGGGGCTCCAACAAAGCTTGAGCATCCAGCAGGCAGTCTATGATGTTGGCAGGGGTGTTCACAGAACACAGGCCTCCTGACCTAAGGTGGGGAGTCAATCACCCTGTGGTTGGGCTGGCAGAGGGATGTGGGCCTGCCCTATTCCACAGCATCCCAACCCAGGGTCCTAGCAGTGACAGAGTGGTCTGCCCCTGGGGTGAAAGGGATGCAGCCACAATACACCAACTTAGACATGGTCAGACCTGTACCTGGCTGCCCCTGGGCCACTTCCTATATCCCTGCAGTTTGGTATCATTGGCATCCATCGATCCTAGGGCTCCTCAGGATATACAGCTGGCTGTAGTCCCAGCAACTTGTCTTCTGGATCCATCTCCTCTGGGGCAGGGGGCAGCCGGGCACAGGTTTAGCTTCCAGGGCTGTCTTTTCTGCTGGCTCCAGTCTAACTGAGCTGTAGAGCCTTCTTTTTATACTTCCTGCCCCACACTAGTACTTGCCATTAGGGAGGAGTGGGGTGGGTTCAGCTCTGCCCACCAAGAAGGTGGGGAAGGAGGCCACTCTGCGTCACTACAAAAGGGTATAACAAAAAGGGAACAGTTCCTCCCTGCCCTACGGTCATTCCTCAACCTTTAGAGCTGGTTAAAATGGGAACTAATAAAAGGAAATGCTCTTATCACGTTATCTGCCTGTAGAATTCCTTTCACAAGAGGGTCATAAACGGGGGTGTCATTTGCAATGGATCAAGGAGGGCAGTTTCTTCCCTCACAACTTTTCATAGGCCTATATGATCTACTCCCCCAACTTTGCAGGGTATAATATAATCACATATAATGTTCTACATGCTGATACACAATTTTGCACCAGATATTTTTTTTCTGAAATGAGGCCTCTAGTCATAGGCTCGAACACAGTGGCTAGCTTTTAAAAAGAACTTGGCATTTTATGACCAATAGCCATACTAGCACTTAGCCCTAGGCTAAGAGTAATCCCACACTATGCATCTGGGGCAAGGCATTAAATCTGGGCCTTAAAAATAGTGCTAAGAAAGTTCCAAAGACCGTCTCAGCAGTGATACAGTCCAGTTTCAGGAAAGCATGGGAAGGGCATATTTGGTTTGACCTGCTCTCATGAGAAGCAATAAGGTTTAGTGCCAGTATAATTCTGCCACTGGTGTTCATGTGCTGGGTGGGTCCTTGTGTGAGAATGGGAGGGGAAGAGGGAGAGATGTAGTGCTGTCTGTGGTGCTGAAAGTAGAAGGGTGCTAGGAAGCAAGCAGCCAACAATGGATGAAACTAATAACAGCAGTGAGAATATCCATGTGCTTTGCCCTCCCAGAGCACCTTTCATCCCAAGGGGTCTCCGAGTGCTTTATTCACAGTGGACTCAGCTGTGCCAACTTTACCTACACATGAAATCTCATTGATTCTAATGGGAGTTTCTGTGCGAGTACGTGTCCACCAACCTGAACAAGGGTTGCACAACTGGGCTTAATTCAATAAGTCTCAACCCACTGAGATAAAGGTAAAGGATTTATAGGAATTTATCTCACCAGCTGCAACTAACATACATACCCTTTCGATTAGCACGCAGCAGCAATTTAACCGTACACAACAGCATTAAAGTACAGCGGAGAACGGAAAGTGAATAAGAATCCAGTCTGCAGCTGAAACTATAAGTGGAAGGAGAATGCAATTCCTTGAGCTGAAATTCTGCCAGGATGCTAATGCCTGAAAAATAAATCCATGAGCTCTTTGATGACTCATTGGTCAAGACCTTTCTTGAGCTATTCAAAGCAGGCCAGGGACTTAGTTATATATCTTCCCACAGGCATCTCCGGACGTTTCCTCCATGGTACATGCTAGTGATCCACACTCAACTTGCAGCAGCAGCAGCTTGGCTCTTGTCCTGCGGGGCTGAGCCCAGCTCCTTGCTCTGGGCATTGCAACCTGACCCTGGGGGTGCAGCACCCCTCGGGTTTGGCCTGGTGATTCCTCTATTGTGACAGAGGGACCACCAGGCCAAATTTCAGGAAGTGGCTTTCTGAGTGGGTATGTGGGATTGCAATACCACTCTGGTTTGGCTTCACTGTCCCTCCATCCAGGGTCACCAGCCAAACCTGAGTGGTGCTGTCACCCAGGTCCCAGAGCCATTTGGTTTGGGGCCCTTTTCAGATATGGGGACCAGGCAAATTGCCTCCCTCTTACCCCCAGATTGGTGTCCCTGACAATGGTATGCACTTTCTATACATGTGTATGCCCCTGCATCTTCCATTCAAACTACTGCAAGATGCATGGCTAAATTTCCTGGACTCCTGTGAAAATCTCAATCCTAGATTTCACTATTAACCTGAAAGACAAAACCTCCAGCACAATATCCCCACACAATGCATTGATTCATACCATTGACTGCCTACTTAGTCACCTACAGCCCTTTCTGTATTACCTAATTATACTTCAGAGGTCTCCTATCCAAGTACTGACTCTTTCCCACTGTGTGTAGCAAGTGAGACTCAAGAGGCTCATGGCTCACAGTGACATGACAGCAGGTGGCAAATACTTATGGTTAACTATATGTGCCCAGCCATTGCCAGGGGCCGAGAGGTGGAGAAAGTGGAACTTTCTCTGCAGCTATACTCTTCCCCCAACCCTTTTACTCTTGTTCTTTTAGGATTAATGGAGTCAAAGATTGCAAAGCTGCCCAATGACAGATATTGTCTGGGGACTGATATTGCAAACACATGGAAATGGTCCTGTCATTTTCCTTTGTCAGGCAGGCAGCTGGCAACACATTCTCTCAGCCTGGGCATTGTTTGGGAGTGGAGTGGCAGATGGGAGGAACCACCTCCTGTTGAAATGGAAATGAATCCAGATGGCAACATTGCACATAGTTAACCTTCATGTTGATCAATCAAACATGTGTGCCACCCTGAGATATTAATGTTAAGGAGAGGCTGAGTGAAACATAGGGTTCCACTGACAAGACAGGCAAGGAGAGGCCTCGGTCCCTCACACACTACACGGAGGCTACCTTTGTACTTCCTGTGTCAAGGTATGTCTACACTTGCCCCCTAGTTCGAACTAGGGAGGCAAATGAAGCGTACCAAAGTTGCTAATGAAGCGCGGGATTTAAATATCCCGCTCTTGATTAGCATATTCGCAGCCGGTCGCCATTTTAAAAAGCCGGTAGCCCGAATTAACTCGCCATGTGTAGACGCGGTAGTCCGATCTAAAACCCTTCCCTTGAATTAACTGTTACTCCTCATTGCACGAAGGGAAGGGTTTTGGATCGGACTACCACGTCTATACGCGGCGAGTTAATTCGGGCTACCGGCTTTTTAAAATGGCGACCGGCCACGAATATGCTAATCAAGCATGGGATATTTAAATCCTGCGCTTCATTAGCAACTTCGGTATGCCTCATTTGCCTCCCTAGTTCGAACTAGGGGGCAAGTGGAGACATACCCTCAGTGATGACATGCTTCAGGTTGGTGGATATGGTAAAGAGAGGGAATATATATTAGCCTATCACACACTGACACTTGGGTCCAATTCATGGTTCAGTCTCACTTATGTGGTATTGAAAATTCTCTCATTTCAGGTTTGGAACTCACAGCTCCGGAGGCAACATGCTAGCACTGTAGGACTTGCAGACCCCTCTCAGCACATTTCTGAATCCTCTGCATTGTTTGGAGCCCTCTTCCATGGCCCTGCTCAGATGCCCCCACCTGCTATGCCTTTAAGCTCCCTTTCCCTGACACTTCCTGCCATTTCAGCTATAACTCCAATATCCACACACATGCATGATGTATATTTTTCATTTCTAACACACAAATCTCTCTCTCTTTTTCTGAGATTGCCCATCACTGATATCTGACCACCTCTGGCCATCCCCACCTGCTTATGGGTTTATCCCCTTACGGCCATCTGTCCTTTAGAGACTAAAATATATTCTTTCTTGCCGTAGTTGGATTAATCTCCCAGCATGTACCGACTAAGACTGTTCATCCCAGAATTCCGATCAGTCTCTTGAATATACAGAGCTGTGAGGTGTATTTGAGTGATTAACAATAGTAATTAACATGCAGCTCCTCATGGGAAGCATGTACATGTGTGTACATTCACTGCGCTTCCAAAACCTTTGTCTCTTGTGCCCAAAGCTGCAACTGTGTATATGTGTATCATGGGAGGGATACATACAACGTAGGCTACCAACTCCCCCACTCCCCGCTACCTTCTTGTATTGATCACACATAAGCAGCAGAACTGCATCTGTTTTAGAAAAGCTTTCTTTGCCATCTCAACTCCTTTTCTTTTCATCTTTTTTTAATCACAGGGTTTGTTAGTTATATGCGGTATTGACCCAGGCAGCTGTCATCAGCTCAAAAATATCCCCACCAACATCAGAACAATTAGTTAGCTCCTCTATATTCAAGCCCCTGTTGCCACCATGGACATGAAATACTGGGACAGATCCTCCTCTCACTTACACTGGGGCAAATCAGGAGTAACTCCTTGAAGTCAACAGAATTACCCTGGCGTAGATGGAAGAAGAAGCAGACCCACTTTGTTCAGTGCTGGGCACCTCATTACTGGAAAGATATTGACAAATTGGAAAGAGTTCAGAGAAAAGCTACAAAAACATTTCAGGGATGGGAGTAAGAGGCTAGATGAAAAAAGAGAACGCTAAAGGGGTTATCTAAGTGATGACTAAGTAGCAATATAAAAACAGACCGCAAACACCAGGGAGAGAGTGGAAGCATTTAACTGAATAGCGGGGATCTTTAGCTAAGGATGATAGTTTGAAATTAAAAAGGGGGTGGGGGATTAGGAAAAGTCTCTTGGCAGTAGGATAGTCTTTTGGGGTAAGGATGGAAGCCCTGTTGCTATTTCAAAATAGAGGGGCCAAAGCACTAGAAAAATGGGCAGCAGGAGACTATCTTTCCCCCCACTCTCTGGCACGGCCCGGAGAGATGGATAAGATGTGACCTATGGGAGCTTTTCCGTTGGTAGCATCTGTGATTTTCAACCAGGCATGGCTGTAGCCTAAGCATGCAGTCCAAGGGAAACTAGATGGTGCAACAACGGGACTTCTTTTGAGGAAGGGCTGGAATCAGCCATTTCCCGCCCTGTTTCCTGTCAATCAGTCCTCAATAGCATTTTACATAGTATAACACCTCAACTTCCCTGAAAAGCCTTCCTTCAGAAACCAAAGGCTGAGGTCCCCTCAGGAGTCCCCATATGGACTGGTGTTTGCACCTTTCACAAGATGTACATTTTGCTTTAGAGCCAACCACACAGTGCCACTGGCTGGGAGCAGGGCTTTTGGACTGCGTGCCAGGGCTGATTGCACCCTCTGCAGAGTAGGGATGAGGTTGTTAATGGAAAAAGCCTTGGAAGAATGTTCCTTAACCTGCCTGATTTTGTGTTTTCAAATCTGATCAGCATTTTTGGATGATTGGTAGTGGCGGCAGTGGCATTTCATTCTGTGCAGGCTGGGCATTGATTAGCAATTTCAGAAAGATATTTGAAAAAAAGAATCAGGCTGCTGCTAATCAAGGTGAATCGAACCCTGCTGAGCCAGTGATTACACATTTATTCAGTATCATTTGATAACTCTCCCAAGATGCTTCTCCATCTCTTGCAATTCTCTGCTTCTTGCTTGCTCGCCTCTCTGTGTGCACTGGCATCCCCATTACCCACCTTGGGTGTCTGCATCAGTGACTCACTGAAAAATAGGGTGGCTGCTGTTTTCCAGTGATAGAGTAGAAAGGGGATGAATGTGTGTGTGCATGCGTATCCATCTGTCCTGAGAAATACAGGCATATGGTGCAAGTTCCAGCACAGTTAGGTGGAGTGGAAACAAAATTTCTCTCTGCAGCAAGAAGGAACCGCAGTCAGAACTAGCAACTGCCAGGACAGTAATAAAGTGTCAGCAAAGTATGCTGGGGATACGGATCAAGGAAACAGGATCACAGGCACTTGTGTTGCTGTTTGGTTACCAGAGTGTTAGCCTGGGGCTCTGATTTCAGCAGAAAAATAGACAATTCATTCAAACAATAATTCAGTATTGATTAGAAATGGGAAGTACGGGGGCAGTAGAGAATGACACAGGATGAGTTATTTACATTCCTGGCTTCATTCTTTGTATTCACAATTAATCTGAATATCTGCCACCTCATTGCCAGACCAGACATAATTTGCCGTCTTGCCCCTCAAGAGTACACCATGACTTTCTCCTCCCTGAGCACCCCCTTGAGGCTGAGTGCCCTACCACTAAGCTTACTATTCCACTCCCCTCTCATGCCCCTAAGAACTCTACAAGTGGGCTGTCTTGCTTCACTAATACCAGTGTTAAGCCCAACAGTCCTCTTTACCTGTGGTTTGTCCCCAGTCCTGCACTGAGTCCAAAATGGATGTGGTTTTGTCCAGTAGCACACAAGAAAGATGCTCTTTTGAAGAGTGCACTGCTCTGCCAGCACGACCTCAGCATGGCAGGCCATGCTGGCTGGGTCACACAGGCAGAGATAGGCTTACACTCCTGGAACTACCGGAACATCCAGTAATCTGGGGATGCATGCAATGCATAATACAAGTACCAAAACACAGTCCATTGATCACTCCCAGTGCATGTAGCTCTTAAAATCCCATTCCTTTGACATAGTAGATACCGCACTTCGGGGACATCTACTAATCTAGGCTCTTCTTAGGGCCTCCCCATGTCCTCCTGCTAGGACAGCCATCCCCAGCACTTCCATCTGGAATGGAACCTCACTCTTCTCAGCATGAACCCTCACAGTCGCTTTGCTGGGAGCATCCTTACTATGCAAGTAAGTGTAATGCTCCCTGTTCTGTCAACCTCTCATCTCAGGCAGGTCAGCAAGTAGGCTCTTTCACTGTTCCCCTGGCCCTTACACCTCTCCAGTGCTCTGACTCCAGCTCACCGGCATAGAGACCTCAATAGAGACCAGCATAGAGACCTCCCCTCTACTGCTTCCCACCATTCAACCCTTTTTAGCCATCTGCTCCAGGCTGGAAGTCAGCAAGCAACCCTGTGTGCTGCTTTTCTGATTTCCTGCTTTCCGCCCTGCAGCTGGGTGAGGTCTGCCAGCAAACCTCTCTTCAGCCTTCCTCCAAGAACCTCCATCATATCAGGCTGCCCCCTTCTCTTAATTAGGGAAATTGGGAGAGTCTATTCTGACACGTAGGAGCTGGAACTCCTTCATTTAAAGGGGTTGGCCTCTCTGTGACACTCCTGGAGGAGTAGCTTCAAGTAATGAGATCATCAAAAGCTTTCACCTGCCAAGTGAATGCTGCTAATCAGACATCCTCCTTGTCCATGGAATCCCAACCAAAGGGGAGCTCTGATCAATGGATCTACATATGGATTCCCCCTCAGTCACCAAACTAGAAATGAGATTGAAAGGAAACCTCATATTCAAGCACCCTATCAGAGCTGTGGTGTTGGAAATCCAGTTCTCATACTTATGGTCTGATCCTCTCTCTTGTTTCAAACGAGACGAACAAATTGGAGGAGTCTAATACAGGAAAAATGGATTGAGAGCAGGGGAGGCCAAGAAAGTGTGAGCTCCACTCTGTGAGGCCCATGGTATCACATGCACTAAGACAGCCCTGCCCTAACTTCATTACTTCACATCCCAGCATCGTAAGAAATTGATATTTGAAATGCTCCATGCAAATCTCTCCTTTTTTTGCACATTATTGTAGGTCTTAAAGGGCATTGCTAGACTCTAAAGTAAAATAAATGCCTAAAATGTTTGACTATAACATTGTTTTTAAAACAGCAGGGGTTAAAACAGTGAATAAAAAGAAATACAATGAAGCAATCATTATTATTACTCAAATTACAAGAAATAATTATCTACCATATATTTGAGAGAGTCTCTCTGTCTACTTGTTCAAGAACTCCTCCTAAATGGTAAGAGCTAGGACCACCAAATTCAGTATACAGCTGCTTCTTATCACAACTTAAAGTAAGGTAAGGGTTTGGTTATGCCAGGAAAATGGGGTGTGTCTGGAATGGGATTGCTTCTCATAAAACCGTACAGAAAAGAGACAGAATCACCAGGCAAGCGAAAGGGGCTGGCTCGGGACACCTCCCACCCCAGTCTGGCTATGTCTACACTACAATGATCTATCAGAAAAAGGTACGCAAATTGCGCTCTGCAAATTGCGCTTCTGATAGTTTTTTCAGAAGAGGCTTTTCCGAAATTTGGCCGGTCTACACTGGGCCAAATTTCAGAAAAGCCTCCTCTTTCAGAAGAGCCCTTCTTCCTCATGGGAGGAGGAAGACAGGGCTTTCGAAAGAGCATGTCTGCTCTTCTGCACACACACACACACACAAAAAAGCAGAAGAGCAGATGAGTTCCCGGACATGGCGGAGTTTTTCCGGGGTACCTCTGGTATCCCAGAAAAACCCCATAGTGTAGACATAGCCTCTGGGACTGCCCCAACCCCAAGTTTTCTGCCTCACACACACCTTCCCCCAATTCATCTGGGCACATTGCTGGCTGTTCCCCTTTGTCAGGGAGTGAGGAGAAAGTGCGCAGTTTGCTGAATTCCTCAATCTGTCTGGGGAGTGCAGGAGGCAGACAAACCTAGACCTACCCCAGCCGAGGGACATGCACCCATCCCTCGGCTGTGCCCACTGGAGCTGCAACAGCCATGGAGAGAAACTTACCATCTGGTTCCAAGCTGCTGCAGTGAGAGAGGACAGGGGTAGTTCTCTCTTCCCAGGGCAGCCTGCATACTGAACCCCTCATCCCAGTCCCACCACAGAGTAATGATTTAAATGAAGCATGTGCATTTTCATTTTATTTAAAAAAAACCACCAAAAATTAATTGAGCTAAGGACCCGAGCAACACTGGGTAAATCTTCTAGTACATTTTTTGTGGGTTTTTTTTTTGTGGGGGAGGATGTTCTGGACATAAAACACTCCAACACTCCAGTCATCTGAAGAAGTGGGCTATGCCCACGAAAGCTCATGATACCATCTACATGTTTTATTAGTCTTTAAAGTGCTACCAGACCATTTGTTGTTTTTTAAGTTTATCCTGTACAGACTAACTCGGCTACCTCTCTGAAGCTTTTGATAAATGGTGTTGTGATATATCTCATTATGTCCTGAACTACATCATTGGATTGACTTTTAACTTGACTCATTTAAATTTAAAGCTCCTGCTAATTCTTATGTGGATCATAGTTGAACATGGGCCAAAGTTTGCTATGCTTATCTTTTTTACAAAATGTAAATCAAGTGCAATGCAAAGCATTTTGAGGAGCTCTCAGAGAAAAGACAAAAAAGTGTCATTAATAAGAGGTGAGCTTTATGGCAGGTGAGTAATGGGGAGCTTTGAGCTAGTCCATTTCTGCATGGAGATTCATCCTTGATCAGGTGTTCTCCATGCCCACCATGGGAAGGCAAAAAGTAATGGTCTTAATCTGTATCAGGGGGGATGTATGCTGGCTATTAGGAAAAACTTTCCATCAGTGAGGATAGTTACACACTGGAGTAGGTTACCTACAGAGGTTGTGGAATCCCCATCACTGGAAGTTTTTAAGAGCAGGTTAGACAAACACTTATCAGGTATGGTCTAGGTATATTTAATCCTTCCTAAGTGTGAGGGGATGGACTAGATGTCCTCTTGAGATACTTTCACATTTCTATGATTCCATTTGTTTCCAGTGATAATCCAGTCAGAGGTATTTAGTGCTGAAGGGCACAAAAAATTTCATCCAGTATCCATCCAGTATCAGGCTAAACTCCTCTTTCCTTAACAAAAAATCACAGAGCTTCATTTTGTCCAATTCAAACTTAATTTCACCATCATGTGACAGTTCCATAAGCTATTCCTTTGCCTTTGCCAAGAAGTCATCATTTAGCAGGACATCGTCTTCTACTGAAAATGGGTCTGTTAGCCAAATCTCATTTGTTGGGAAAGTGTTCATTAAACCCAGAAACCAAATTCAGGCAAAGATTTTTAGGCCAGAAAGGAGATCAAGATGACTTTTCAATTCATTTTCAGTGAGGAAACTTTCTGAGGTTGTCAGTGACTGCCAATTTCTCTTTTCTTCTGCCTGAGCTACAAACTGCAGTTTCTTTATTATTGCCCTTGTTTTATCAAAAACATTAGAAGGTGTAGTTGTCAGTCCCTGAAAATTGGCATTCAGTTCATTGAAAAGTGTGAACAAATCAGTGGAACAGGCTAATCTTGACAACCATAGCTCATCCACAAGGCAATCATCACTGTCAAAACTGAAATCACAAAGGAAAACTTGAACCTCAGAACAGCTGTTCAAAGTGACAAGTCAACACCTTCCTCCATCAGAAGCGTCATCTCAGAAAACTGTGGGGGTGGGGCAAAGTTGCATCAGCATAGAGGATGTTATATGTGATTATATATCCTGCAAAGGGAGGGGAAATTATAGAAGACATGATGGAGCATGCAGACCTACGAAAAGTCAGTATGTGTGTGGGAGGCATGGTGTGAAGGAGGCAACTGCCCTTTGTCCCATAACAAATAAATGCTGCTGCTGTCCCACATGATCACCATCTCTCTTCTTCAAGAGACGTTCTTGACAATCACTTTCATTCCACAATTTCATTCCACAAAATGGAAAACAAGCCTGAGTTCCATGCTTGGGCTTTACTAGCCGCCTCCTCTTTAGTGGCCACCTCTGTAGTGTGGTCCAGAACAATATTTTTAGATTGATTGTCTCTGTGTTTTTAGCTAGTGCCTTGACATGAACACTGCAGTGAGAGAATGTAGCATTAGGCACCACCGCCACTTAATTTTTTGTCCAAACACCTCCACTTTTTTTCACTCATTGCTCATGTTCTGCCAGAGCAAACAGCAATAGAGATTTGCTCCTACTCCACACAATTTGCTGTGATAAAGTCAGTGGGCTAAAAATGTCCTCTGCCGTTGTGCATGTTGATAGAACCTCCCAAAACAAGAACTCTTCTTTAACTGTCACTTCTGATTCAACCCTTACGCCTATAAGAAGCTAAGAAAAATTTGTGATATCAGGACTTTAATGAAAGGGCTTACTCTGCACTTTCAGTGAGCTTTTCCTTTACTTGAGAAACCACATCTCAAATTCTTCTTGGCATTCTGTTGTTAGATAAAGAAAATGATATCAAGCAGTTTCGCAGCTTTATCCAGAAGAATCGACAATGCAATTATCTTTTGCTGCAGGTAACCAATGAACCTCATCAATTGTCTGAGGTTTCTCAGTTTGAGCAATCATTAAGCTTACCTAGTATGACACTTCTAGAGCCATCACATTAAGGCTAGTGCAAGAAGTTCTGGGGTTTTTTTTTTACTGTCTTTCAATTCACTTGGTTCTGAAAGAGCTGTGCTTTGCTTTGGGTCACAGTCCCTAGCAAATAACCCACTGAGACACAGCTTCATTTTTTCCCATTATGCAAAGTAAATCCCAGTGATAAGCAGCTGGGATCACACTATCTAACAATTTTGTGCTGTTTATTTCTTGTAGTGGGAAGCCAACCAGCAGTGATTGAAATCGCTTCAGTTTTTTTCTCTTAGGTCTGATTCTCCCTACTGCCTATTTAATCAAAAGGCCATTGCTGCATTACTTTCTGTTTTCTTTTGAAGCTACCTCTAGTTAGCCACTTATGTGTGGCTGAATTCACAGTAAGAGTCACAAATATAGAACATTCACAATCACGTGGAAACTGAAACGAGTGGCACCAAAGTATTCAGACGAGCAGGCTGAAGGGGGATGAGAATTTCGGAGGACACACAAAACTCCTTGTGTTTAAGCCATGGCCTGTCCTGGAATAGACATGTCTTGGGGGTGGAGAGCTGAAGGGGGAAATAAGAAGGGAGTTTGGCTGGAGGAGTATGGGTGGGACAATTAGAGGTTGTAGGTCTGGAGGGTAGGGGGTCTGACAAGAGCCAGTGGGCTTTGGAACATGTCTCCATATGTAAGGACTGGGGAGGTCAGAAGGGGGCAGTAAAAAGATGAGGGTGCCTTGGATGGAAGTGGGGGGGGGGGCTTTCCTTGGCATCAGGCAGCTTCAGCTACAAGAGCCCTCTCGCTCTTCAGCAGCTCCAGCCCTCTCCCAAGTGGGGTCAGAGGATGCTTGTAACAGGAGGCCAGCTGCACAGGGGCTCCCCCTGCTGAAAAGAGGCTCATATTGCAGCCAGTCACTGTGCTGCTGCTGAAGGGCCAGGTGGCTTTTCTTCGTCCTGTAGCAGGGCTTTTATCTACTATATCCAAATGACCACCCCACTTACCAATTTCCATGGAGAGACAAGAAGGAATTCCCTTGGGGCCTCTTGCCTCCCAGCCCTATAGGAGCCAGGATGTAGCCACTGTGGGGCAGGGAGTGCAGGGGAGATCTTCCTCTGCAGCATCTTCCTGTGGAAGGTGGGGGAGGGCTTTGTCTCAGGACTCCCTGAGGCTGCAGGTTTTGCAGTCACTGTGACCTGGCCCCATATGCAAGTATCTTTTCTGCTGGAATGATAGGGAGCTTAGTGAGTTCCCTCAGTGCTCAATCTATGCAGGCTGAAGGCTAGGCCTTGCAGAAAGCCAGCTGGCTGTGCACCAGGCGAGAGTATATCTGCACACAGCTACAGGGCAAAACACTGTTCTGTCCTTCACCATTAAGGCTGGCCGTGGCCAGGAAAGCACATCTTGCTTCTCAAGTATTTTCTGGCACACTGCAGTGCGCATGACAGTTGCTTGCTGGAAACAGAGGGACTGGTTTAGAGCTTCCAACAAGATCCTGGGTCATCAGAGATACACGTTGTGACAGGCTGGATCACAGAATTCCACTTGAGACTGACAGCTGGTGGACTGACCTGTTCTCTGGGGCTCCCCACCCACCCTGTCCTACTGAGCCAGATGCTCTGGTCTCCCTCAGCAAAGGCACAGAGTTGGAGTAACAGCCCAGCAGAGTAACACACTGAGAACAGCTCAGCTCTGGAGCTACGTCTACACTGCAGAGTTTCTGCACAAAAGCAGTTGTTTTTGTGCAAAAACTTGCAGAGCGTCCACTCTACAAGCGCATTCTTGTGCAAGAAAAAGAACAGTAAATCATAAGAACACAGGGCTTTTTGCACAAGAATTGTTCCTCTTTCTTTGAGGAATAAGCCTTTTTGCGCAAGAGCTCTTGCGCAAGAAGGCAGTGTGGTTGGGCAATAGGGGTTTCTTGCGCAAGAAACCCCTATGGCTAAAATGGCCATCAGAGCTTTCTTGCGCAAGAGAGCATCTATGCTGCCATGGACGCTCTTGCGCAAAAGCACATCTCTTGCACGAGAGCACATAGCAGTGTGGAGGCTCTCTTGTGCAAGAACTTTTTGCGCAAGAACTCTTGTGCACAGTGTAGACGTAGCCTCGGTGGGCTCAGTTACAGGGATTTGACCCAGCACCAATGGGACAGTTACAGGAGCACGGCCTCAGTTACAGGACCACATCCTCAATGGGACCAAACTCCCAAATAAATCCATCTCACTGTGCATAAAGTTTATACAAAGTAAGCTCATAAGATGTTCACTCCCTTTATCAATGACAGAAAGATATGCATTGCTGTTGTTCCCCTCTTCGCAGGTAACAATTACTTAACTGGGTTTGAAAATAAACAAAAGTTATTTTATTAAATATGAAAATAGGATTTAAATGGTTGCAAGTGATGACAGACAGATCAAAGTCAGCTACTAAGCTAAAATAAAACAAAATACACCAGCTAAGCCAATATGCTAAGATAAATTGTTAGAAATCATAGTTTCTCACCCTAGTTCTCATTTCAGGTGAAGACTAGATCTGTTCTTTTTGACCTGGTTCCACCGGCTCATTTCGACTCCTTTCGTTAGAGTATTTTTGTTTCTAGGTGCTTTTCTGCATCCTCTCTGCGTGCAGTCTGCGAAGCCAACTGAAGACCATCATCATTTGCTTCCCACCACTTAAATAGTATTTCTGCAGGTTGGGCACTCTTTGTTCAATTCTCCTCCAACCTGTGGAAGAGTACAAAATTCAAGATGGATACCAGCACCAGGTGGCACCGTCACATATCTTTGCAGGACCAACCAGAATCCAGGCTCATGACTATTCACATATCATTGCCTTGAGTACTGGGCCATTAAGTACAAGAAGTACTTAAGCCATTAAGTACAAGAAAGATGCATGCATACAAATAAAATAAGTACAAGCCATGCACACAAATAGAATAAGTAGAAGCCATTAAGTACAAGAAAGATACATGCACACAAATAGAATATACACATTCAAGAAATTATAAGCTCTTGACTAATAGGTTATTTGCCCCATTTTCCATTAAGCATATTTAAGTTATGCATATTCATATTCAAAAACTCCTTAAAAAATATGGGGGCACAGCATCACACATGTACCACAGTTTGGGAGCCCTTGCTCTAAGACATGGCTCCACAGCATGTCCAGCTCCTGCCAGCCTGGGCTGCTGAAGAGCTCTGAGAGGGCCTGCCTTCTCTAGGAGACTAAAGAGGCTGACTCCACTGAACCCCATACCTCTTTAGCCTGGGGAGGGAAGGGCAGGGATGAGGTGCTGAAGCCAGAGACAGAGTCAGAACAATCTGAGGTAAAATTGAACAATTGACAGAGGGGATATGGAGTGATGACATCTCGATCTTTCCTCCCAGCCTGATCTTTCACTGGTGTTATTGAGGGCAGCTGGTGCTCCTGCTGCATGTTATTAAAAGCTTATATGTTGCCATTGGAAACTCAGGTGGCCTTTTTCCCTCAGGCAAAGCCGCTGAGGCATATTTGGGAACAACTAGCTCCATGTAACAGGAAACTGCCTTTTGTTCCAGGGACCTGTTTCTATAGGGGTCTCCTCTAAAGGGCCTCCTATCCTTTGTGCATATGCTTGCATGCCCCAGTCTCTACAGAGCTCAACTTGCATCGGTGTTGTGAGGCTAATGTCAGAACAAGTGACTTTAAAGGAAAGCAGATATTTCTCTGAGTCCAGAATGTGTCCTCACCTGTGGTTATACTGGGTCTCTGCACATGATTCAAAATCCTTATTGGCTATTTGGTGTCCCCCCTCATGCCTTCCTTTCCCCACATTATATCTAAACACACAAACATACAGAAGGAACAAGGTTGTGGAAAGCTCCTGCTACAGTTAAATTTGAAAATACTTTCACGTAGTGATGTCTGGCTTTGGAGTGTGGCTGGTTGAAATCTGCTGAATTTTTTCATTTTTCATAAAAGAAATTCATTGGCATTTGGAAGCTTATTGCAAGTGGCTTTACCTTTGAGCTCAATTTGGCAAAAATGTTCAGAAACTCCTTCAGTCTCACACTGTTCAGCACAAATTGTTACAGGTCTGAAAATGTATATCAACTGTGAGATTAAATATTCACCTCTCTGCTAGTCATTATTATGTAGTTCTAGAAGGTTCAGGCATCCATTCAGGGAGATGAAACACCACCTTTGGATTTGCTGGCCTGTCGTACTCTAACAATCACAGTGAAGGGCTAAAGCAAATAGTGGCAAAGAAATGATGGGTGAAAATTGTTCAGCAAGATACTTATAAAAAGCAATAACATTCCCGGAAACGAGATCTGTTCCTGAATGCTCTGTGGAGATTTCATATCCAGTACACCAGGCCCACCATGTGCTCACTGCTATAAAATGCCTCATTACCTTTTTGTAATAATTGTGTAATAAGTTCAGATCTGTGAGGTTAGATTGGAAATGTTATCAGCAGTGAGAGACCGCCTTTCAACAATGTCCATTGTATATGTTTTATTCTCAGCAAACAAGGTCCTTTATTGCTTACAATTAGTTTGTGAATCTGCTTTAATTTACCAGAGGAGACTGGGGAGCTTCCTGGGTAGGAACAGGCAGAAACCTTGCACATGCAAAGCTATTGGGTGCAGCAGTAAGTTTTCCTTCCATGTGATTTCTGACCTGGGCAGATAATCCATCTACAAAAACAGTCTTGTAAGAGGTGCAAGAATTATCTTCAAGTACACAGCAACAATGCGCACTTCTGATCAATATCTGTGTCATCAGATATGTTCCCTCTTCAAAAACTAGCCGTTAGGTGGTGTCACTAATAACCATTTAATTGTAACAGTATGGGAGTGAGTGTTTGAGGGAAGTTTGGGTAAATTTATGAACTTAACCTTGCATCACAAGATCAAGATGTTGTGATTCATTGTGTTAAGGATCTCACCCTTGCTGCCACATGAGTGTCAGGAATGGAACATCTACACAATAAAAGCAGACCCCCATATGGTTAGGATCCCACTTTTGCAGCATCGACAGAGAGAAATCTTGGTACTTCATTACACAAGTGACCAAAAAGACACTGTACTTTCGCAACCCACTTTCCTGGGTGTGGCCTGCAGGAGGAATCTAGGTTTGTGTACACAAAGTATGACTGCAGAAGTCACTGATGGGATGTTGCTCTGTAATAAGATCTCTTTCAATATTTGTGTAACTTTCTAAAGCAGGAAAGGCTTTTCGCTGAGTTGTAAGTGATCAGCCAAAATACAGCAGCCTCACTTGGCTGCTCAAGACCTCTTCGTGGGAGTGGTAGTTACAGCAGCTCAGTGCTTCAGTGAGATGCACTTATCGGGCATTTCAGAGGGCTGGGGGTATGCGTGTGCAGGTTATGTGGACATGGAATATGTCTGCAGTGAGCTGCTGAAGATTTGCATGTAGTTCAGATATCAGAGCTGAAGGAGGCGCACCAGAGAGCAGTTAACCCTTTTCTGTCTTCGCATGGACACCAAACATACATTTTTTTGCATGATAACTTACTCGAAAGAATAACTCTATGGTTCACCCCCTACACTTCTTCTGGGTGTGTTGGCGTTTTCTTCTGCATATGTAGGTAAGAGGGGATTCGGGGTGTAAAGTCTTCTGGAGAAAAATGACATTACAAGCAGTGCAGTGAGCTGTCCAGTTGGGTGTAAGCAATTAACCAGTGACAGTAGTATCCTGATTTCCCGATCAGGAAGACAACCTGTTGTGCTGGCTGTCCTAACAGAGAAAGACACAATCCCTGCCCTAAAGAGGTTACTAGCTAAGGTGACAAGTGAGATATGAAGGGGGCTGGAGAGAAGATGGATACAAGAAGAAGAAAGGTCTGCTAGAGAGGAAGGTATTGACAGTATTTGTATACATGGCTATATTTGCAATGTATTATTGTAAACCAATAACGTAAGAGCCAGCTATCCAATCTGCTCATCAAAGGAGCCTTGATTCATTCAGTTATTTCTTATAAATATCATGGCAGAGACTGGTCTGGTGAAGGGTTGGCAGTGTTGGTTGCGGCATTGTGCATCTGCCGAGGGGCTCTGAGTATAAGGCTCAGTGTGAAAGATGAGGCAAGGGAAGGCTATGTGAGAAGCTGACAGACGGATAGAGGTGGCAATGGGGGTGAGGCTAGGTAAAGATAAGGAATGTAAGGGTGCTCCTTTTCACCATTCAAGAGATCTGAATCCTCAGGAGTGCAAAGCCATACACACAGAGACAAGGTGGGTGAGGGAATATCTCTTATTAGACCTGCTTCTGGGAGTCTGGAGGAGAAACCACAGCCTCAAGGCTGGGAACTAGAGAGACTGGTGTGTGCCACTTTGTCAGCCATCCAGAGACAGCTCATAGCAGGCCATATCGCTATCTAGTGCTCCTACAAATTCTCGCCAAATGTGAGTGAGAGAATGACAGCTAAGTACTGAGAATGCAGATTGACTGACTCCTGGCTGTCATTTCCATAGTGTACTCCCTAACTGGCTCTGGCCTGGGGCCATGACAGCCATGCAAGGCAACCTCACCAGACAGACACAGCTGATTTTCAGTCAGGAAGCATGGGGGATGATGGTACAAGGGGAAAAAAATCAGCCCTATGACTAGTAAGAGCTGAACACTGAATAGCCCAGACTCTTGTACAGAGAGACATCTCAGTTCCTTCAGTGAACAAAGAAGTCTCTCCAAGAAGAGGCTCTTCTGGTACTTTCTATTGTGTGATAAATACTGTAAGGACAGCCTCGCCCAATGCGCTGGTACTTCTGGTCCTGGCCAAAAGCTGGAAATACTGAGACAGGTACAAAATTAACAAAATTGGCCATATTTTCCCTCCTGAACAATGACTGCAGATTTAGGTTTGATGTAGTTCAGATGAAAGAACTTAGTCTATCCCAAACTAGTTCATCTGTCCCCTGGCATCTCATGCCATCACTGAGACTCAGGGCTAGAAGGCAGATGACCTGTTGGGTGCATGTGTTGAGTGGGAAGTGTGTGCAAAGAATCTACTCCTTATATACATGGTTAGGAGCCAGCAGAGTAGGGGTCAGATTATATTAGGCGAGAGCCACATGGCTGCACTTGTAAAAAAGCTTATCAGAGCTACAAAGTGTGCTTTCCCCAGAGGAACTCCCTAGAATTCCTGCTTGGCCTGTGCATGTTGTACAGC
Organism: Pelochelys cantorii; assembly: GCA_032595735.1. NCBI lineage: Eukaryota > Metazoa > Chordata > Testudines > Trionychidae > Pelochelys > Pelochelys cantorii. The sequence goes on along the minus strand of CM064329.1, from coordinate 56,056,635 downwards.
TCATTTAAGCCCTTCCGATGTGACCAGCTGTTTAAAGCCATAAGATCGCCCTGTGGTAGTATACCCCTTGCATGCATCCACAGGAAGAAAAGATAGTATCATCAGCTTCTGTTACCTCTTTATCAGCAGCTCATGCTGGGTGATGCAGATAATCCCTTAACATAGTCTGGGGTCTCTGTGATCAATATAAAAACTCAAGCAGCCTGCCAGAGGATGGCATTTTTTCCCTCCACATCACCAGTAACACATTGAAGCACATGCAGCAAACAGTTTATTGACTGAGACTTCAGCAGGGCTTTAAATCAATGAACTATTGCTGACCACAGCAAGAAGTATTGAACAGAAAACCTGGAGACTGACAATTACAGGAGGTGAAGGCTCCCTACTCATCCCCTGGTATCCCAGTTGCTGAGTGTCGTGATACGGCCGGGAAGCTGGATGGAAACACATTGCTGATTGCCTCCACACACAAAGCCAAAGAGCTGGCTGCTGGTGCAAAAATAATGGGATGGCTGAGCTCTGAGGGTGATGACTTTATTTATATAGCTCTCCCGGACACTTTACAGCAGGCAAAGCATGCTAAGCACAAGAGGATGTCTTTGCCCTGAAGTGCTCATGAGCAGGCATAAGATCTGAGAGACTCTAATGAGCAGAATGCCTTGGTTCTCCACTGCTCCTGTACTCTGTTCTCAGAGTATTCAGTGGCATCTTCAAGGGCAGGCTCATAGGGTATTTGTTACTGGTGTGTGAGAGCATCACTCAGTGAGGCCCAGCATTAAGGTTGTATTGCAGAGGAGGCATGAGCCTTTGCTTAATATTTCCAGGTTTGTAGATTTAAGTTTAGCCACTCTGCACATTGTGGAGGGGCACACAGCAGCACCAGGCAAGCTTAAGTCTGTGTTAACCATACTTTTGCACATTCACTTTTCTTGGTTCAAAAAATAATGTTTCAGTATCCCATGTATCACAGCCAAGCTCCCCCTGCCACTGTCTCTGGGTCCTTAGCTGTGACTGTCCCAGCCCCACGATGCACTGGCTGCATATTAGTCCCCTCACTGTTTCTGGATTATCATGTCATCTCGTGTCTCTCGTCTCATCCAGAACAGCCTGGTTCTCCCGCCGCTGCCCACATCCCCACAGAGAGACAAGTGTCAGCAAGGGATCTGCAGGCTGGGGAGAGGAAGCAGGAAGAATGCAGCAGCTAGCATGCATTCAATGGGAACATCTTTAAAAAGGGGACAGACATGGGGGGCATGGGTATGGGAGATAATCTGGAGACAGGATGAAGTCCCCCCCATCATTATACAGCTCTGACCCCCTCCCTTCTTCATCCCACTGTTCCTTGTGCTGCTCCAACACCTCCCTGTTCCTCCTTACTGCATAGATTTCCCCACCACTGCTGTGACATGCCCAACATTCTCCCCATCATACCCATTACTGTGGACACACCCACAACCCTAGCTGTCTCAGAGCCCCATCACCCATAGCAATGCTGCTTTAAGTCCCCCCTGCCTTGACCTCTATCTCTTGGCCACTCCATGGCCCTGGTAAGCTTGGAGAGACCAGGAAATGGTGGCAGTGCTGTGAGGCATACATGTACAAGCAGGAGTCAGGAAAGCACAGGAGAGTGTGTGGGCTTGGAGTATGTCTATATTACAGCCATGACAATGGCACAATTACTGCACTGCAGCTATGCCCCTGGAGTGTCTAGTGTAGAGGCTTCCACCATTGATAGGTTTAGTTTTCCCATTGATGTAGGTATTCCACCTCTCCAAGAGATGGTAGCTCAGTTGATGGTGGAATGTTCCCATTCGACCTAGGCACATCTACACCAGAGGTTAGGTTGACCTACCTATTGTGCCCAGGGTGTGCAAATTTCACAGCCCTGAGGAATGCAAATAGGTTGACCTACGTTTTAGGTGTAGACCATGTTAGTGTGTGGGGAAGGTGCTCTAAACATCTACCTGCAGCAGAAGCGGTTCAGGGAAGCATGAAGTTGCCTGTTCATCTGCATGAGATGTTCTCTGGAGAATAAGAACACCTCCCGGAGATGAATACAGCCTGAAACAACATCTCAGATGAGTGAACTCTATTCACCTCTTCTAATAATCCCCACCCCACCCCAAGGTTTTGATCCCATGCAACAAACATGTCCCTTTCTAGCTCCTCACCCTGGCCTTTGCATGGTATTCCTGTGGCTGGGAGTGAGATGTTTTTCAGCTCCCCACCCTTTCTCTGTGCCCGTGCCATGCACTGGGCATATTCTTCCTAGTTCCCCAGTCCAGCCTCAGCACAATTAAGGCATTTTTAGATGAAGGGACAGAAATGAGGGGTGTGGCTATAGGGAAGTTTGGGGAGAGAGAGCTGAAGCCCTTGCATTGCTCATTCAGTCCTCCTGTTCAGGAAATGGCAGAGGAGCATGACAGTATTAGTCTCACTACTTACTAATGTCTTTAATCTTCTCTCTATTTAATTAATGCTAATTTCCTTGACAACACTTCTAATCTCAGATCTGTCTTTGTGGATTTGACAGCACTTGAAAATATCACTTTTAAAGCAAACATTTTGGTTTGGGGATAAAACTTGCAGAAGGGGCCCCTGCCAGCCAGGAACATGTGCAACTGACATTCTCCGAGAGCTGCCAAGCCATATAATCAATGTGAGCCACAGAGCTTCTGTCTGTCTGCAAGCCCTCTGGCTTCAAGAAAGTCCTAGGCTTGCATTGGAGGCGTGTGTTTCACACTTACTAGAGTGGCGGTCTAGCTCACACTGACCCGACATTCTATATTGCGTTACCCTGATGTTGGGGTGTGGAGGCCAGTTGGCTGACATCGGTTATTGAGTCTGAATGAGACTGTGGGGATCTGGTACACTGAGGCAGAAACCTCAATTCTGTGCCCCTGGGGCAGCCTGGAAGAAAGCATCAAGTGTGGCAGATGGTGAGAAAAAATGGGGTGGTGCTACTGATCTCAATATTGGGGCACGGGCTATGTGCATGAAGATGAGGAGATCTGAGAGCTAAGCTGTGCCGAGCCAGAAATAAAGGGTTAGATGGATTTTTTTTCCATTTAAATGAATTGAAATGAAAATGTTTGGCTCTTTTAGAGTCAAACAAAAATGTTTTTTTTCAAAGTGTTGTGGGCGGTCTTTCCCATGCACAGAGCTCTCACATTGGCCATTTCTAAGCCAGGAACAAGGCTCCCATGCAGTCTGAGTTTCATTCTCCTTTTTCCCCCATAGTAGGGGTTGGGAGGGGAGAAAAGAGGCAGGGGAAAATGTCATCCAAATATCTCCCCATGCATGCTGCAGAATAGACTTATCAATGCAACAGATCTTTCCCATCTCTGTCTTTATGGTATGATTTAAATCTTTGTCCTTCCCAGGAAGAGGTGAGGCTAGTAGGAACCAATCCCATCTGGTGTATGGAGTGTGCCAAACCTTGTGTGAAGGAGGGTAGTGGCTGCTGATACAGTACAGTGATGGGAGTAGAGGAAAAGATACCTGCAGCCTGAAGGATCATTGATGTCAGAGACATGTGTGAGGCAACAATATCCCTTTCTTCTGACTCACTACCATCGCTGCCAGATGAGGCTTATTAATTGCTTTGAGTATTGTGGTGGCAGAATGATCTGTGATTGCAGCGAAAACACTAATTGTATAAAGAGATAATCAGAGAAAGGAAATTCATTTAATGAAATGACTGTTCTGGGAGGGGCAGCTTCAGTACTGGGATGAGTGGATAATGCAGGAACCAGTAAGAGTTACGGTACATTGAGCAATTAAATACACACTGCAGCGGAGCTCTATGCACAAACCGAGCAGCCTATGAATCAGTCATGCTGGAAAATGCTAGCTGAGAAATGGAGCAAGCCTGAGATTTCACCTCTGCAACTTCCTTGCTGCCATATAAACATGACCACCAATGTGCATGCATCTTCTGCTGCACCGAGAGCTGCCTGGCTTTCATTCCAGGTTAGTCACTCTGCAAACAGTTCTGGAGGAATGTTGTCCCTGCCAGGGGCCTGCGCTATATCTTTGAGCCAAATGGCTTCCACCTGCACGCAGTTTTGAGGACATGGCCCTGGCCTGCAGGTGCAGTGTCTTGCCAACTGCCCAGACAGTGTCCCACACATGGGCAACTCTTGCCTATATGAACAGTAAGGGACCAGGCATCCATGTGCTATCTGGATGAGACCATGTAAGCACCCAGACAGGTACATATTTTTCAATCAGGCGCCCACACTGCCTTCTGTGGAGGCAGCCTTGGCCTTTGTTCATACTACCTCCTTCTGGGGGAATGCAGGGTAGGACATAACTTCAGTCTACATAGCAGGTACACTCAGAGGACAGAGAGAACACATACTGCAGAACAAGGGTGCAGAGGATAGACATCTATCAGGGATGGTCTAGACAGTGCTTGGTCCTGCCATGAGGGCAGGGGACTGGACTTGATGACCTCTCAAGGTCCCTTCCAGTTCTAGTGTTCTATGATTCTAAGGTATGAGCCCCAGAGCTCAGTGTGGGTTCCTCCCATACACATGGTTCTGGGAACTGTGAGAAGACTGTTAATATTCCTACCACTGGAGCCCGCAGGCCTACTGGAGCCTGAGTGGCTGTTTCTGAGCCATATCTATTGGCATCAGGGAGAAACCCAAAGCAATTATACACTCGGAAGCCCTGTTGCTTCCCTTGCTGTCTCCCATGTCACTGGGTCCCTCGGTGAGAACAGCTCGCTGGCTGGATGAAACAGCTCAGCTCTGAAACCCAACCGACCGTGTCTCCTTCTGTCAGTGCTGAGAAGCTCTTTATCTCCACATCATTGCACTGTTTGCTCTCCATGTAATAGCAGGATACAGCCTGGGCCTCTCAATATAGCCAGCTGCTCATGGGGATCTGCTGGGGTTGTTACACTAAACTCTTTGCTAATGAGCTGTTGGAAGTCTGGTCCTGACGGCGTGCTTTCTATTCCCTGCACAGAGCTCTGCAATTTGGATCCTGCTTCCAGGCACTGAGGTACAAAGCAGACAGGATGGCAAGGATATTTGAGCATGCAAGTATTGCAAGTAGAAGCCACCGAAAGACAGATGAGATGGGAAGGCAGCCTTGGCCGCCTTCTGTCTTCAGTTGTTCCCCTGTGCTGGCCTCTGCTCACTACCCCATCCAGATTCCCCTTCCTCACCTGTCCCCACTTCCAACCCTAATGTTTTTCTTTCCAGCTCTCCCCCCTTCTACCTCTCCAACTGATTAGAATTGCCTTTCAGTCAGCCAGCCATTTAGTAATTGGCCAGGTCTGCTACTGAGTAGTGCAAGGAGTTCCCCTCTCCTCCTTTGGCTGAGGGTGTGACCTCCACTACTTGCCCAGCTCCTACCTCAGGCTAACTCTTGAACCTATCAAGCAAACTAAGTCTGCAGGCACAAACCCCAGTTTGCACATATGCATCAGGAGTCCAGAAGCTGGGTCTGTATGTTTGTCTTTGAAATCATGGACTATTTTAAATCATCCCTATCATCTTTGTTTTTATTACAGCAATGTGTACTCGTTCCATCTAAAATAGTGATAGAGATGCAGCCGTGTTAGTCTGGTGTAGCTGAAACAAAAGACAGAACTATGTAGCACTTTAAAGACTAACAAGATGGTTTATTAGGTGATGAGCTTTTGTGGGCCAGACCTGAGGAAGTTCTGTCTTTTGGTTCCATCTAAGACTGGATCCCAGTGTGCTGGGCATTGTATATATGCAAGACACTCACAGACCCAAAAAGCTTATGAACTAAACAGGCAAGACAGACAAAGGATATGTCTACACTACAGCGCTATTTCGAATTAACTTAATTCGAAATAGTTAATTCGAATTAAGCTAATTTGAAATAACGCATCTAGACACAAAATCTAATTCGAAACAGCATTTTGCTATTTCAAAATAGTGTGTCCACACTGATTGGACGCTGGATTGCATTTAAGGGCAGCTGAAACCAGTTCCAGCAGGGCATCAGGTCAGTAGTTGCTTTGTGTGGCTGCTGTCTGAGGCTATCTGAGGCTCGTGCTTAAAGGGACCCCCCTGGGCAGCCAGTTCTCAGCTTTCCCTGCTTGCTTGCCTACCTCGCTGAGGGACAGCAAAGCGTTTTCCTCTCTGCCTGCTTTGGTCGCTGTCATTTGGGACACCACAGCACTCAACACCACGGAGCCAGAGCCACCCCTGGGCACTCTGGTGCTCATATTGAATGTCTTGCTGCAAGCCTGGCAGCAATTGCTGGAGGCTGCCTGGCACCTTCTGCTGAAGGCCAGCCTCCTGGCCCTCCCCCTGTCCCCCCCGGGGGCTGTGGAGGAGCAGTGCCCAGACGCCAGCGTGCCCCGCTGCATCTGGCATCTGGACACCAGCAGCAACTGGTGGGACCACATTGTCCTGGAGCATTGGGGAGACCAACAGTGGACCCAGAACTTCAGAATGAAGAAGGACATCTTCCTCGAGCTCTGTGAGTGGCTCGCCCCTGCTCTGCGGCGACGGGACATATGCATGAGGCCCACCATTCCCCTCCACAAGTGGGTGGCCATCGCCCTCTGGAAGCTCTCTGTGCCGGATAGCTACCAATCCGTCGGCAACCAGTTCGGCGTGGGAAGATCTACAGTCGGAGCGGTGCTCATGCAGATACGGCACTCATTGGCCACTGAGCCAGGAGGGGGGGCTGCAAGGAGGACATGGGTTGCCCCAGGGAAAATGGGAGGGAGGTGGTGTAAGTGCCCTCCCCGGGAGGGTTCGGTCTGTTCCAGCTGCGCTACAAACCGCCTGTGGTGGCCAGGATTGCAGCGGGGGTTGCTCCTGGGAGTGGGGCATGGGGCAGTGGCGGGGAATGAACACTCCCAGCCACCCGGGCACCCCATGACCCTCAGTTTTGTGTGTCTCTCTGCAGGTGGTCAAGGCCATCAACAGGGTGCTGCTCCGCAGAGTCGTCCGCCTCACCGACCTGGACGCGGTCATCCAGGGGTTCGGCACCCTGGGCTTCCCCAACTGCGGGGGGGCAATCGACAGGACGCACATCCCCATCCGTGCCCCGGACCACCAGGCCTCCCTCTACATCAACAAGAAGGGGTACTTCTCCATGATCCTGCAGGCTGCGTCTGACCACCGGGTCCAGTTCACGGACATCAGTGAGGGCTGATCCGGCAAGGCACACGACGTGCGGATGTACCGCAACTCCTCCGTGTGCCAGAGGCTGCACGCCAGGACTTTCTTCCCCAACCGCCACATCAGGGTCAGGGACGTGGACATGCCAGTGTGCCTGCTGGGGGATGCGGCCTACCCCCTGCAGCCCTGGCTGATGAAGCCCTACACGGGACACCTCAACCCCTCCCAGCAGGCCTTCAATGCCAGGCTCAGCAGGGCCTGCACTGTGGTCGAGGGGGCCTTCGACCAACTGAAAGCCCAATTTAGATGCCTCCTCACCCACCTCGACCTCTCCCAGCACAATATTCCGCACGTGGTGGCTGCATGCTGTGTGCTCCACAATGTATGTGAGAGGAAGGGGGAGGCTTTCCTGCCAGCCTGGATGGCAGAAGCTGACCACCTGGCTGGCCAGTATGCACAGCCCTGTACGGCTGCCAGCCGGGAGGCCCTTCGGGGGGCTGTCCGCATCCGGGAAGCCCTGTGGGAGAGCTTCCAGGCAGATGAGGACTGAAGTCCCCCTGGCATGCCCCACTGGGGCCTTGTGCCTTACATTCCACCCCCACCTCCTTCCCCTTTCCTCTCCCTAACCCCCCTTCCTGATGTACAATAAAAACATCTGTGTTGCCACAAAAAACTCTCTTTATTTAACATAACTGAGGTGGGGGGAAGGGGGAATGAGGGTGGGAAACCTGGGAGGAGGGAGCTGTAAGGGGGAGGCAAGGGGAGGAAGGGGGAGGGGAAGCTCAGGGTTGGGGGTCTTGCCAGCCCTCCCGTCTTGCAGCACTGTGGATGTGGGGGCCTTGGCGTTCCCGGGGGGGAGTGGGTATGGAGGGTGGGGCAGGAGGGACAGAGGGGGGGGCAGAAGAAGCGGGAGGGGGAGCAGGGGTGGGAGGAGGAGCGATAGCTGGGGCGGCCGCAGGGGCTGGAGCAGCAGGAGGCAGCAATCGGTCCACCAGAGCCTGCAGGTGCTCGCGGAGGGCACGGCCCTGCTCCCACAGCTCCTGCAAGCTCTCCTGCCGTAGCTGCAGGTCTTTTTGCACCCACTGCTCTTGGCTGTGGACCTGCCTGCCCTGTAACCGCAGCTGCTGCCTCTGGAACTCCTCCAGGTTGCGGGTGCGCCTGCTGGCCCGGGAGCAGGTGGATGTTCCAGGCAGGGAGGTGCGTCCTGCACTCACAGGTGCTGCGGCTGTGGTGAAACAAGAGAAGTGGTCAGTTTTCTCTGGGGACACAGTGGGTGAAACCCAGCCCCCCTCTGGAAGGCGAGGATGGCAGGTCTCCGCACCATCACGTCCTGCTATCCCCGGGAGTGTGAGCTGGCCCAGGACTGCACCCCAGCCCTTGTGCTGCCTATACTGTGGTGTGGGGTGGGAGGGGAGATGTGCCCGGCCTCTGTGTAGAGGGGGCGTCTGGAGGGAGGGCAGTGTACAGTGTCTCTCCCCGGGGTCAGGAGCGTAAACGCGTGTGGGGAACAGGCCAGGGCCCCTGCATGGCACCCAGCTGGGGCCACATGTCCCAGCTGGCACGGCAGATGCACAGGTTGCTGCCTGCTCCATGGTCAGCAAGGCACACGCACACGGTCCCTGGGCTCCCCCTCACCTCCCCCGCCCCGCATAAGGGGACCGTGGTGGCAGTCACATGTAGAGGCCTCCCTGGCCTCAGATGACGCTGCTGATGGGCTCTCCGGTACGGCTCAGGGGTCCTGGGTGCAGGGCACACTCCCTGCAGGCTCCTGGCTGCCGTCCTCCTCCTCTTCCCCTGTGTCAGGGGCAGGGCCCTCTGCCCTGGGGTCAATAACGACCAGGGGGGCATGGACTGTCTGACTCCCCAGGATGTGGTCCAGGGCCTCCTACTGCGGGCAGGCCTCTGGGTCAGCCCCTGGTTGGGAGGCCCTGGCATAGGCCTGCCACAATTCTTTTATTTTGCTCTGCACCTACTCCTGGCTGCTCATGTGGCCTCTGGTGGCCAGACTGGCAGCCATGCGGCTGTAGATGGCCGCATTCCTGCACCTAGTGCGGAGATCATGGGTATTGGAGGCCTCCCCCCAAACCTCAATGAGGTCCGCGATCTCCGCACTAGACCAGGTGGGTGCCCGCCTTTTGCGGCCCCTAGCAGGCTCCTGGAAGCCGCCAACCTGGTCCTGGGGAGTGGTGGAGGGCTGGGTGGCAGCAGGTTGCTGGCTCATGCTGTGCGAGGTGCATGGTCTGCTAGCTGTGTGCTGGCAGGCTTGCAACTGGCACAGGCACTGTGGCCAGAGTCTGCCCCTTTAAGGGCTGCGGGGCTCGGGTGGAGCAGACAAGTTTTCCTGGTTGTGCCCAGAGTGGCCACCAGGACTCCCTGGTAAGGGCTGGAGGCCCCCTAATTCGAAATAAGTGTCTACACAGCACTTACTTCGAATTAGCTATTTCGAATTTGGTGTTATTCCTTGTAGAATGAGGTTTACCAAATTCAAAATAAGTGCTCCACTATTTCAAATTTATTTCGAAATAGCAGTTTGGCTGTGTAGATGCTATTAAAGTTAATTCAAAATAACTGATGTTATTTTGAATTAACTTTGTAGTGTAGACATACCCAAAGAGTAATGGGGGGGAGGGGAAGGGATGGGGAAGGCATGGGATCAGGGGTGTGGAACACAGGGAAACAAATGTGAAGTAACTTGTCTAAGGTCACGTAATGTGTTAGAGGCAGAACCAGGAGCTGAGAGCAGGGTTCTCTTCTGTAGGCCAAAAAGCATCCAACTGGAATTGTATTTTGGGGAAGTCTTCTCGGTGAATATGGAACACGGAGGATGGGGACAGTAAATTCAAAACACTGAGCAAGAGCCAATTCAGAATAGTGTGTCCCAGTAGAACAATTGATGCTATTTATAAAAATGCATTCATTAAAGTATATAATTAGGGAGCCTTGTGTATCACACATAATATCAGCAAGAATGGCTCTGAAAGAAAACCAACAGAATCCAAATGGAACAAACAGTTTCGACCCTGAGACACACTTTCTAAAAGTTCTCGTTCAGGTGCTGTTCTGAGCATGTGCATGTTCTAGGCTGCCAGCAGAATGAGCAGTAAACAGGGTCTCTGAATATGAACGCTGGCAGTTTCCAGACAGATTTTTAAATAGAGTGCATCCAGAATAACTGGAAACAAAACCTGTGGGGATTAGGGAACCTGATTTCCAAATCAGACTCTCTGAACAGTCCCTTGAAATATGTGTTAGCTGCATATGTGGAACAATCTGTTCCATCTTGTATTTAGCGGTGACACTCTGAGTCCTTTTCCTAGGCCTGAAGAAGAGCTCTCTGGAAGTGCGAAAGCCTGTCTCTCTCACCAGCAGAAGCTGGTCCCATAAAAGACATTCCTCACCCACCTGGTCTCTCTATGGGTATTTTTACACAGCAAAGAAATACCTGCGGCTGACCCATGCCAGCGAACTCAGGCTCACAGGGCTTGGTTTGCAGGGCTCTTTCATTGCTGTGCGGGCTTCTGGACTTAGGTTTTGTCTTTGCTGTGTAGACATACTCTAATATCCTGGAACCAACATGGCTAGGACAACACTGCATACAAAATGCTGTTTGACCAGCTGTAGCTGAAAGTAGTATTTGACTTGAGACCTAGTGCCCATGTTTTAATCTGGGAATCTTTTCAGTTATTGTTCTTGGCTTTGAGAGATATGTTGGCCACAAAGGGCTGTAAGAATTTCTAAAGACTGGAAAAGATGGAGGCTGCTGTGTCAAGGGCGTGACCCAGACATGCCCATAAAGAGGCAGGTGTCCAGTCAGCACCCTGGCCTCTCTGGGTAGGTCTACACTGCAGCTAGACACCTGTGCCTGGCCCCTGCCAGCTGACTTGATCATGTGGGGCTCAGACTACAGGACTGCGTAACTGAGGTGCAGAGGGGTCAGCTTGGGCTGCTGCCTGTGCTCTGGAACCCTTCCATTTCACGGGGTGCTAGAGCCCAGGGGCCAGCCTGAGCCCAAACCTCTACAGCACAACTGAAGAGCTCTGCCAACCTGAGCCCCATTAGCTTGAGTCCGCTGGGATGGGCCAGTCAGTCATGGGTGTCTCACTGCCATGCAGACATACCCACAGGTACAAAGGAGACATGCACATGATGAAATCTGAAGGAAGGGTCTTGGCTCAAGTCACATCTGCAGGCAGCGCTTTTGGAACTGAGCATCAATCATTTCATAAGCTACACAGAGAGTATAGCCTTGAAGGGCACAGGAGTTAGAGCAGTGTTTCTTAAATTGTGTTCCGAGGCATACTGGTGTGCCGCAAAGAACAACAAAGTTCAAAATGGCCACCCTTAAAGGGGCAGGCAACCCTTTTTTTTTTTTTTTTTGCTCAACAAAAAATCCTTGGTGTTCCTCATTAAAAAAAAAAAAATTATTGTTTGGTGTTCCTCGATCTTATAAAGTTTAAGAAACACTGAGTTAGAGCATGGGGATCTGTATTCTGTTGCTGACTCCAAATTGAGCCACCATGTAAGCCCCAGCAAATCATGCAACTCATAAATACCTATTTTCATGTATACAGCACTTTTCATAAGATGCCTAAAATACTTTAGAAGCCTCAGTTAAGGAAAACTCACTCTCCATAGAGGTGTGTAAATCTTATTTGTGTTTTATAGAGGGCTAACATGAGGTCGTGTTAGTCAGGATCAGTGTCTTGCCCACAGGTCATACAGAAAGTGAGTGGTAGAACTGAACCCAGAATTTCAGCCTTTGTCTCTGACAACTTTTGACTTGCCTCTCTGTGCTGCAGTTTCCCCATCTGTGAAATAAGGATCATAACAGAAACCCACAGGGATATAGCAAGGATTCATTAACACATTATTCTGAAGTGCTTTGTGATGTTCAGATAAAGGGAGCTGTAAAAATGCATAATCAAAACAAAACAACAATTTGCTATTTCACCCATGCTCTGCTTCACACCAGCTTCCATCAGCTAGCAGCACTGCAGAATATTTTATGGGGGGCTTATTCTCAGTCCCTTGTTCCATTGGGAATCTAAGATATTCGCTTCTTGGTCTAAATTAGCCCTCTGAATTCTTGCCTAGCACAAGCCTACACCCCTGTGAAAGGGAAATGTGACTTTCCTTTGGATCTAGGATAGACCACATTCACCTAACCACTTCTCCTAATCGTTGATCAGTTCTCCTCCCATTTAGCTCCCCTTCCCTCAGCAAAGGGGGATGGAGTGCAAAGCAGGTCAGCGGTGCCCTCTTCTTCCATCAGGACTCAAGAAACCGTGTGCCACTGTCAAAACACCCAGAATCTCTGCTATTCTTGACAGAGAAATCTGTGCTCTCCTGAGCCCCTAGCAATAGTCACAAAAACACATTACATATAGACAGAAAAGCCTTCTTACATTGGTTTAGCTCCCAGCACCCTTGCTGATTCCTAACAGTACTTTTACTAGTGTTTTTTCTAATCCTGTTTTAAATTGATAGAGCTGTGGGGCTTTCATGTCTTCTCCGGGCCTCAGAGATTTCATCAGTAACAAGTTGTCCTTGATGTTCTAGCCAAATTTCCCATTTCTGAACTTCATCCTGTTCCTTCCAGCTCTGCTTGCTTGAACCACAGTAGCATGGTTATGACTGAGCAGTTAATCCTTGTAAGGTGCTTTGAGCATAAAGAACAAAACTCAGGCCCAGAATAAGCTCAAGCTAACATGTGTTGAACAGAATAGAGAATGAAGGGAAATGTGACCTTGCATTACTGGCCACCCAGATACTCCTGCCTGGGATCAAGCGTGCGTAGCTAAGCACCTTGTTAACATGATGAGAACGACGCCTTTGCATGTCTCCTCAGCTATATCTATTCATCATCCCTTGTCACTTTTTACTCAGTTCTTTATTCAGTAAGGAAGCAGGGATAAAGACTCACTCCTACTTAGAGCAGAGTTCTAAAGCTACAGCTGGTTCTAAGTTTACTTAGCTTAATAACTGTAAACAATAAGCTAATAGGAAACCAATAGGTCTTAGTGGAACACCTAATATTTTTCACCTACCGAAGAAATGCAGTAATGGGGCAGAGCAGGCAGTAACTTCATTCCAAAGGATTCAAATGCAGAGCTTCTTTTTTTGCTTTAATTGCAAAGCTAATGTTACATAAATATCTAGCAGCTGGTTGTTTTTGCATTTCTCTTTGAAAAGCTACATGAAAACCAAGGGAGAATACAGCTGGGAGTCAGAGAAGCTTGTGAAGGAGACAAGGCATTTTGCCATCAGCTATTCATGTGGGGAGCACCCGGATGGCAACATGATTTTAAAAGACTAAGTGCTTGGAGTGCGAAGTCCTTTCAGAATTTAAATATTTAATAAACATATGTCTAAAGGCAGCTGAAATGCATTAGTTTTAAAGGGAGGCTTCAGAGCTAAAAGGTAAATGTTGTTACATATGAAGCTTTCCATTCCCACATGAGCAGCAGATTAGAGTGGCAAAGTTAATTGGAAGGAGCATATGTCCCTGAAATCAACTGGATAATAATTACCTACAACAGAAAAGAATTTCTGTCCCATTCTTTTCACTATTAGTAATTATCACATAGCTCATTCCAGTCTTGAAGTGATAGCTGTAACTGCCAGGTGCAAAGGGTCCACTCCCCTTCAGAAAGCTCTCAAGGACCATTTTTAAAAGGAATCATTTACTGTGATTGTATATGCCAATGGCTAGTTAGCCACTTAACTAGCTGTCTTTCACATGGAGTCACAGAATCTACATATATATAGACACACAAGTGTACACAACTCTCAGTTTCATTTGCTTCTGAGTCAAGGTTGGCAGCATTTCTAAAAAGCCACTAGCAATTGACATGAAAACAGTGACCAGCACCAATATGTGGTAAAGAGTCCAGAGAGAAGAGTTGTTAATGGAGGGACTGGATTTGATGACCTGTCGAGGTTCCTTACAGTTCTATGATTCCATGATCAGCAGAGAAGTACCAGGGGATTACAGTGGATGCAACAGTGTGCCCTTGTAGCCAAGAAGGCTAATGGCATATTAGGGTGCATTAGGAAGAGCATTACCAGCAGATCTAGAGAAGTGATTATTCCCCTTTATTTGGCACTGGTGAGGCCACATTGGGAGTATTCTGGGCTCCCCCATTACAGAAACCATGTGGATGCATTAGAGAAAGTCCAGTGAAGGGCAACAAAATGATTAGAGGGCTGCAGCACATGACCCACAAGGAAAGGCTGAGGGATTTGGGCTCATTTATTCTGCAGAAGAGAAGAGTGAGGGGGGATTTGATAGCAGCCTTCAACTTCTTGAAGGGAGGTTTCAAAGAGGATGGAGACAGGCTGTTCTCAGTAGTGACAGATGGCAGAATGAGGAGCAATGGTCTCAAGTTACAGTGGGGGAGGTCTAGGTTGGATATTAGGAAAAACTGTTTCACTAAGAGGGTGGTGAAGCACTGGAATGGGTTACCTAGAGTGGTGGTAGAATCTCCATCCCTACAGGTTATTAAATCTCATCTTGACAAAGCCCTGTCTGGGATGATTTAAAAGCTTCAGAGGGGTAGCCGAGTTAGTCTGTAACAGGAAAAACTTTAAAAACAACAAATAGTCTAGTAGCACTTTAAAGACTAACACAACTTGTCTTTAAGGTGCTACTTGGGATGATTTAGTTGGGATTGGTTCTGCTTTGGGCATGGGGTTAAACTCAATGACCTCCTGAGGTCTCTTCCAACCCTATGGTTCTATGATCCTAACAGAGACATCCGCAAACAGTGGAAATCTTGGCTTAGTTGGATCACTGAGGGCTGGGAGCTGAGCAAACCATTTGCAAAGGACAGTTGATTGGATGGATTCAGTTTCTTTTTCAATTTGTGAATTACCCATGATTGAGATTTCTATGACAGTAAAAATTATTTGATGAATGGTTTACACGCACATATTTCCACCTAAGTGACGTGTTTCATCTATTCACTGCAATTTTTGTTTCAAGTATATTTTTATTTGTGCTGTGTGATTGCTTACCTATGCCACTTGCTATTGCTTTTCTTCCCACACACACAAGATTTCAGGTTGATTATATAAATATCTCCAGCACAAAGAGTCATCCAACATTTTCTTTATCCATATAAACTTTTGTGAGCCTAAATATATTTGTACAAATATTTGTGGGAAGTGAAGAAAAGGAGTCAGAGGTACTGCTGAAGAGCATTTTTTTGGCTTAAGTAGAATAAATGCTCATAGACTTTTAAAGTACTGTTTCTTAGAGTGTATGCTCTTTAGGCTCTGCTGCATATATGGATAGCTTCCAGCACATTTGGTCAGTACTTCAATACACACCTCTTATATTTTGAAGAGTTTCTTTGTTTGTGAAAAATAAAGTCATACTTTGTGATTACCTACCGATACCAAATTTTGCATAAACAATCCTGTAACTTAAATTAGCTGAATGCACTACTTTTTATGGTGGAATATGCTGGGTGAAAGGTTTAAATACTTATTTTTGTTTTTCATTGGAAAAAAGTCATGACTATTATGATTAGAGTTCATAAAAATATTTGCTAACAAAATTAAAATTGAGTCCCCTATTCAACTGCCATTTTAGTGCAAAGAAAAATTTTACTGTTACAAATCACAAAATAATTCAAATTAGTTACGGAAAGAGTAATGGAAGCTTTCTGAGTTTCTGATTCAAAATTGCTATGTATGGTAGTTATTCAATAAAATTAATGATGTTTGAAGTTGAAATCCTACACATTTAAAACTGCTCTTTTACTTCCCTTTTGCAAACACGTTAATAAAAAATTATATTACACAGATTTAATTTCTTGAACTTTCCTATAAGGGTAATCTACGCAAAATGACTTTGCTTGGTCAATGACAGGCCTCGCTTGCTATAATGAATAAAAATAGCAGCTCCAAATATGAGCCATAGAGTCTTTCACCTCAAGGCTGCTCGTTCAAAGCTTGTTCCAGGTGAGAGGTTTCTGTAAGTTGCTCTGATCAGATGCTTGTTTGAGGGTTGTATGTGAAATGGGTTTGAGGGACTCAGTCCAGTAAATGAAAGTGTCTATATCTCACACAGCATCCCAGTTTGATTTCTGTGGTGTTTTCCTTCTCAAAGTATTTATTCCTCAGCTAAAACATTCCCTGTTTTTCTGCTGCACATGGCTTTGGAAGATCAGCAATAGCTATTTAATTATTTAAATAACCCTTCCCTTGGGAAAGGAAAGCATTCCTGCAATGTGGGAAGGGTATTGGTCACCAAAGACAGTTCCATGGTTCCTAATCATGCTCCTCATTCCATGCAGTTTCATATAAGCAATGATGTAAGTGGAAACTTCCAACTTTCTTAAACTGGCTGAGATGGGTAATGGGGTCAGATGTTCACTGAAACTGGGCTGAGATCACCAAATCCCTTACTCATGAAGTTAATCAGATTTGAAGGAATAATTCCTAAGGTGAGATACTAGGGTGGCAACCTTCTGAACCACCAAGACATGCTTATAACAAGCTTCTGCAAATACAAAGTTGTCATTAGGTTATGCAGACTGTGTTCTACAAAAGTACAGGATCACCCCATCTCTGCTCGAGACATTTGAAACTGGGCTGAGCAAAGCACTTAAGCTAAGCTTTTCAAAAGTGAACAGTGATTTTGGATGCACAAACAACATCTTCAAGGGACCTGATTTTCAGAGCATGGCTCTCAGCACCTCTAATGTTTCTCAAGTTGGCCATCTAAAAACTGAGGTGTCCAAAATTATGAGTCACTTTTGAATATCTCAGGCTGGAAAAGTAAACTGTAGAAAACAATCCTGAATTAGCTGTGATATGGGTTAGATGGATCCAAACAAGGCAGTTCAATTTTTCTACCATTCAGCATACCTACTAAGGATACGTCTACACTGCACACTTATTTCAGAATAAGCTATTCTGGAAGAAATACTCAGAAATAGTGTATTTTGAAATAGTGCATCTACACTACATGGAAGCTTCGAAATTAATCTGAGGCAGGCTCCCTTAATGTGGATGTGCTACCTCGATTTAGAGCCCCAGGAAACATTGGGGAGTAATTACTCTGAATGGCTGTGGGGAGGAGCTATTTCAAAATAGCAACAGTGGAGCATCCACACTACAGCTGTTTCAGAATAGGCATTATTCCTTGTGGAATAAAGTTTACAGATGTCAGAATAAGCCTTCCGTTATTTTGAATTGATTTTGAAATAACGAAATTGCTGTGTAGATGCTCACATTGTTATTTTGGAATAACGGCCGTTATTCCAAATTAATGCTGCTTTAATGTGTAACCACATGTGACCTGTTTAATGTGTAACCATCTCACCTTAAGAATGGCTCAAAGCGCATTACAGAATAGTCCAACACTGGAATTTCAGGGTGAAATCTTGACTCCACTGCGATAAATGACTATGTGTATTCTTGAAGGCTGTCATCTCCAGCCTATGTAGACATACTCACACAAGCTTTCATCAGGCTAGCTTGCTAAAAAAAGTAGCTGTGGCAGTAGAGGGTGAGACCATGGTCCAGCTGTCCTGAGTACAAACCGGCTTAGATTCTGTGGACATGTACTCAGGGCAGCTAGCCCTTGCCACTACAGCTACAGTGTTATTTTTTGCATACTAGCTCTATGAGAGCTTCAGGGGGTAGCTGAGTTAGTCTGTTACAGAAAAAAAACAGGAAGCAAAAGGTCTGGTAGCACTTTATAGACTAACAAAACATGTAGATGGTATCATGAGCTTTCGTGGGCACAGCCCACTTCTTCAGATGACCAGAGTTATGATTAGAGGATAAGGAAACTCGAAATAAATAGGAGAAGGGAAGGGGGGGGGGGAGAAAGATGTTCTCTTCCCCCCTTCCCTTCTCCTATTTATTTCGAGTTCCCTTATCCTCTAATCATAACTAGATATATAATGTAAACTTAATATTATTACCAGTGTATCAGAAGGGCTTAATACCAGTGGAACATGCAAGAAGAGCCCTGGTTGATAAAGGAAACCTAGACACTCTCCAGAACTGGAAGCTGTAAGGCTAGAATAGACTCGAATCAATTGTAGTCTCTCTGCATTGGATAGTAAAATAATACTGAATCAAAGGTTAAAAAATGTACTACAGGGGAAACAAATCCTTCCCTAGCTGGGAGATGGACTGAATGGACTTGTCTGTGTTAATATCTGTGCTCTTATGAACCGGAAGGAAGCCCAAAGTTAACCGGATGAGGCTTTAAGATGGCCTAGTTAAGGTCTGTGAGGACTTATTTTATAGACGTGGATGATACATGGTAAAAAAGCCCCTCCCAACCTGTCACCCATGGGGGTTTGTTTAGTGAATTACCCATTCATTGGCAAGATTCCCTCCGACAGACTCTGTTTTGGCCACAAGAGAGTTAAGATTAAGTGAAGGAATTTCTCCACCCACACACAGCAGTACAAGTTGTGAGTGGGTGGGCAGCACTAGAGACCCAGGCAGCTGTGGAATATAATAATCCATCTCCCTTGATAAAGGAGTCTTTGACCTTCCATCGGGACACATTCCACCCACATACGGTTTCAGAAAATATTAATGGCTGCAGCAGCTGGAAATGAAAAAGGGTGGTCTGTGCCTTTGCTTATCAGGAAATGACATTTGGTTTATCCCATTTCTGACATGCATGTGGCTTGTGGGGTTATATCCCCAGGAGAATTGCCCAAACCTCTCATTTGTATGTAGGCTGCGTGCGACCAATCCCTGCTATCGTTGACTTGGTTCTCTAGGTAGAGATGAGATGCTGCTGTGACAGCCAAAGTTCAAGAGATCAGGGAAGTGAAGCATAAACTCTAACAGAAACTCCTGATGCAAATCCTCCAGCAGTTTGACTTGAAACCATTTAGAATGTTTGTTTTGCGCATCAGCAATGCATTCTCCGCTGTGTATTGAGTGTGAAAGAATTGTTCTCTAAGAAGCTTGAAATCTCAGCTTGGAAGAAGCTGAGTGGCCCTCTGGCGCACAGTCCTGATGCTGTAGTAATAGCAACTTGGGGCTGTGTGGTATTGGTTCTACATTACCCCAGCAACTTGGCAAAATATACTTCTCTGGATAAACTCATCAATCTAGTACTGCCTCCTTCATCTCTGAATTGCCCAGGATCCTGGCTCAGAGTGGTTTTGGCTCTGAGAAAACCTCTTAACCTGGTGGAGCATAGTATTAGCTCTGTGTAAGCCTGGTAGTTCATTACCACAACATGGCATTGGTGCTAGATAATCATAGCAGCCCGGGTGCCTCATGGCAATGATTCTATATAGCCCTGGCAATTTGGCACTGTGGCATCAGATTGGTGTGAGTTTAGCAACCCAGCAGAATGTAATATTGACTTGATGTGAAGTTAGCAGCCTGGCAGCATATGGTGCGGGCCCAGTTGGAATGTAACAGTCTGGCAGAGTGGTATTGACTTAGCTTAAGCATAGCAGCCTTGCAGTGCAAGGACTCAGCAAGGCATATACTTAACAGCAGAGCAAAAATCAGGGACAGCCTTGTGTAAACTCTCTACTGTTGGCCCCAGACACAATGTCCCACCTGAGGCTCTAGCCAGCTCTACTAATTGTTAATTATCATATATTTCCAAATCACCTAGAAAATATATTACTAAAAAAACCCAACGACGAACAAAGCTAACGTGGTGGTAGCAAGTTTTCCTGGGCCTAAGTGAATAAGGAGTAATAATTCATCAATGGAAAGACAAAGAAGATGACTGGGGAGCCTTTTCACAGCAGTCGTAGGGCTTGCACCTGCTGTGAAAGTGTACCCATAAGCGAGTGGCCTTCACTTCCAGTAAAATGCTACTCCCAGTGGATACACAATCAACACAGCAAACATTGACTGACTGACTGGTGATGGCAGCACAAGCAGCCTGTGTCGCTCCCTTCCCCCAAAACGAGCATCCCACATTTCAATAACATTTGTCAATGCGCCTCAGGCCTGACCTGTAAATCTGTCCCCATCCCTGAGCCCTACTGATGCACCTCAGTCCTGAACTGCAGCACCTTCTAGTCCAGTTCTACCTCCATGCCATGCACTATTGGTGTCTCTCTGCCCTGAACGCAAAGAGCCTTGTGATTTCTTTCTGTCAGTTTCAAATTCTAAGCATGAACAGGATAGTGATCTGGGCTCAAAAAGTGTAAAAGAAAAGAGCTTTCATTCCAGTTTGGGAGCATCTGAATATTTCAAGTGCTGTCCAAACACTGTGGTAATTTGCCATCAAAGGGCAGCGCCATGCCGGACAAATGCATTCATTATCCTGGCAGACAAAAGCTGCTCTCACATCAAAGAGTCTATTAACATTTTGTTCATTTCCTTAATTTTTCCCTCTGAAACTTCTCTCTCTGCCAACAACACAAAAGGAAAACATCTTGGGAACCCTCCAAGCTCATTTGCTCTTTGTTTGGGGGGCAAAGGGTTGAAGATCTGAAAGATAATGAAGCAATTTGCTCCATTAGTAATGATTCTAATCTAGTTTCTTTTTCTCTCTCTCAGCTGTGGAGGTGGCTATTTGCTTTCTAATGCAGGCTGTATTATCTTCCCTTCCCCCTCTTCAGGCATGACTTCCTGTGCTGTCTTCCTCTCTCCCTTAACTGTAAAGTTAGCCCTGGTCTGCACTACAAACTTACGTTGGTATAATTATGTTGCTCAGGGATGTGGAAAATCCAGGCTCTTGAGTGACACAATTATACAACCTAACCCCAGTGAAGACAGTGCGATGTCAACAGGAGAGCTTCTCCCATTGACTTAGCCACTACCTCTCTTGGGCCTGGTCTGCAGTGTGTGTGTGTGTTGGGGGGGGGGTGATCTAACTTACACGGCTTGTGCATCTCGGCACAGAATAATAAAATCATTGCAAGAGTGACTGGATGTAAATGTATTGAGTTGATTCCTCCAGGATTAATTGCTGCCCTGTCGATCTGGCCAGTAGTGAAGACAAGCCCTTGGAGTGGAGTACCTATATGCAATGGGAAAAGGTGTCCCACCAGCATACATAGCATCTTCACTAAGTGCTTGTCTTCATAACATGGAGGATTGCCACTGCTGCAATCAATCTTCTGGAGTTTGATTTAGTGAGTCTAGATAAGACTCACTAAATCAAACTCAGAGGGTGCCCCCACTGGCATCTGATACTCCTCCTTTTGCAAGGAGTAAGGAAAGCTTATGGGAGTGTTTGCTCCAGTCAGCCTCCCACTGTGGGGATGCCGCCAAGCTCAGTTTAAGATATTCTGTGTAGTTGGAGTTGGGTTCCTTAAGCCGAGCTGCTGGGTCTAGAGTAGACGTGGCCTCAGTGCTACAGTGACACAGCTGCACCGTTTCACTATTGCAAGTGTAGACATACCATCATACTCCTTGTGTTCCTGTTCAAGGTATTGCATAACTCTCCCCCTACCTAAAACTCCTCTCATTTTATCCTGCATTACCTTTCATCCCTAATGGCTCCTTTTGTCTCCTTCTCTCACTCTTAGCTTTGTGTTCTGCCTGCCACTCACTCTGCCTAAAACAGCCTCCCAACCCCATCTGTGCCATCTGTGTGAGGTTGCTATGACATTTAGATTAGTATTCCATGGCCAGAAAGGACCATTGTCAACATCTATATCAAAGGCCATAAAAGTTCCCCACATGAATTGCCTAAAATTATTTATGTCTCAGTTTTAATCCTGTGTATTGAACTTGCCTCAATTATACCACATGGTCTTTGAGTCGTAATATGTGCTGTTTTACCTATGTACATTTACAATACCATGTAAATTCTATCATTAATAGTAATATAATAATAATAGGTGTTACCTACACTATAGGAAAGTCGCTCCATGCACTTTTCCCCCAGGCTATCAAAGCAAGCCTCTTTATTCTTACTCTTAAAGCATTACATAGAAAACATTATAAACGCCACAAACCCATTTAAACACACACTAACCATACCAGGAGTCACCCAAGTTATATGGGACCCTAAGCAGGCCAAATTCTTTCAAACCCTTCTGCAAGGCTTGGGGACCTCTTGGAGGGAAGGTCCTCTCCGTATGTTTCCTCATAAAGGCCATGAGTCAGTTCAATCAAAAGCCCTATGTCTGTTAGTCTTTGGAGAGCCCAGTTTGAACCAGTATATGCAAGCCTCCTCCGGAGGTAATACCTTTCTGGAGGTCTTAGCATCCCAGGTGATTCACTTTTTTATCACCTCACGCAGTTTTTGATTCCTGGCAGAGCTGCATACAACCCCTGGCCCACAGTGATACATAAACTTAATACAACATGGTTTCCAAAGATATTAAATGGAATTGCAATATCTATAACAACAGCACTGCATGCACATGCAACTTTCTGCTTCCTATTCACTGTGTTTCCTAGGGTGTTTCCATAAATATGTTCTAATCAGCTGTGGATGCTGGTGCTGTCACAGTCCTTTTTACAGAGGTGCTCTGACAGCGAGCAATAAAGACAGAGGCATTTGTAAAACTGCACCCAAATTAGTGAGAGATTTGGGGAGGACCAAATTTGCTCTCCCCTTCTTAGAGGCCCAGCAGCATGAGAGAGGAGTTTCACCAATCCTAATCATGGCTGCAGTGACAATTACTCTGAAAATAAATGATCAGAAATAAGTGGGACAGTTAACCAAGGCTTTTGTATAATTTACACATCTGGGTAGCTGGGGTTTGTGTGGAAGAAGCTCATTAGCTCCAGAATGGATGCAGCAGCCAAACCGTTAATTAAAAAGCCTTGACAGAGACAGCCAGTGGGGCTTCACTTCAGCATTTTGCTAGGCAGAAGGAAATGCATGGAGGTGAGGGAGATGGAAGGAGGTGTTCAGATTAGGACCCGGTAGAGTCCAGGTGGTTTTGTCAGGACTGGATTTGTTTTTTTCTCTATGGTCTTTGCACAGTTGGGGGTCACTGTCCTTCTGTAGCCCTCAGAGATAGGTGTTCTCTGTTTACACAGAGGACAAGGAGGACAATTAACTGGTGATGTGATGTAATGTCCTTCAGTGTTGATGTTCAGGACCCCTGCATTTTCCCATCCTGTTTCCCATCTTTCCTACACAGATCTTCAGTCCTGACCTGCAGCGTCTGTTGGTATACCTCTACATTGCAGTAAGAAATTCCAGAGTCCATTTAATAATGGTGCAAGACCAGCATGCTGGCTCTCTCTGCCTCTCCCCACAGTCCCCTATTTTGCATGTTGTTTGGGCAGGGAGAGCAACCTTTGACACATCATCTAGCAGGTCACTCCCATTTGGGGCTGAAGGAAGGCAAGACTAGCTCCCTCTCCCCTTGCTCCTGATCTCCGATCTAGAAAAAAAGAGCAATGGGGTCTCTCTAGCAGAAATATATTTCACCATGTGGACTAATACCCACGGGCCTGGAGTTGGTGCATCCGCAGAACTGCAGGTCAGTTCAACATTTCCGTAGTGCCATTGTTCTAGACATGGGTTTACTATTCCTCAGATCCAAGAGACAGCAGAGCAGGGCCATATGCCTCCTCACGGACAGAGACCAGGGCCTGGTGCCATAAATTCAGAGGGGAAAGCCAGTCTAGTTGTTATTAAAATACATAAAGAAAGGGAATTTACTCATTGTTGTAAAAAACAGCTCAGGAGCTGCTCAGCCAGCGTTTCCTTGGGGAGCCAATGAAATTCATACCCCTCTGACACTTGGAGAGAGAGGGTGGGGAAGACTCTCAAATAAAGGATGTTTTAATAAAAATATATCGTTTGCTTTTAAACCTGTTATTACATTTCACATCCAAGCTTGAAAACATTATAAACAGAGGCTCTCCACAGCCTAGAGCAGAGTTACAAAATGATAAAGGGCTAGTGGGGATGACTTGTGAGAAAAGATGAAGCGAGCTAAGTAAGCATAGCTTGGCTATTATGGTAGTTAAGGGAGAGCTACCATGACACGAGTATCCGAAGGGCACGAACACCCAGGGGAGAGAGGATGTTGTTCAGAGTGGCCCAGGGAGGGTAGGATTGGAGCAACAGGATGAGATTAAACCAAGTCAAATTTAGGAGGTGGGGTAGGAAACAAACACTTCCCATTAGCTGTATCAGATTGGATGGATGTGAGCTGTATCAGACTGGATGGACCTGGAATGAACAGAGTCCCAAAGCAGCAGCTGTCCCAAATAACTTTGCAATGGCTGCAGGAGATGGACAACCTGGGCCTTAAAGACAATTTTTCTCTCTCTCTGATTTCTGTGGGAGCATGTTCTGAGGTCATTACCCTGGACCTCCTCTGGCATAAGTCTCACAGAACTCAATCAAAGTTTTGCCAAAGTAACAACAGAGTGATGACACTGGGCCTTGGCCCTTTGATTCTTTGACTGCTCATCTGTAACTGGGTCCTGTGACGGGGCGCCACAGCCCCGCACTTCAAGTCCCCCGGCGCCGGCCATGTACGGGGCACAGTGAGACGCGGGAAGAGTAGGTGCGGCGCGCCCGCGCACCAGACAGAACGCAGCCATGCCGCATTTTAAACCCCCCGGCCCTGGCCAAGCGGGGGTGGGGGCAGAGCGCAGACGGAGCATGTGCAGCGTGCTCTCGCACTGCGGGACAGCTGGGAGGGGAGGCACTCTGGCGTTACACAACGCCAGGGCACCAGGATTCAAAAGGAACCGGCATTCACGGCAAGAGGGGGAGCCAGACCGGCGAAGGGGTAGAGGCACCGTGGGTCCACACCTCCCGAGAGACCCCCGGGGCACCACACGCGAGACCTGGAGGGGATAGGGGTGAGACAGATGTCCTGGCACTGTCTGGTTGACGGACCAGGTAAGGGGAGAGGAAGCAGCCAAGGCCAGGGCATTATGGCCTGCGGGCTGGCGCGTTATGGCGGGAAGCCCCGCCAGCCAAACTGGACCTAAACAGGTCTGCGTCCTTAGGGCCCTGGACTGGGGTCCGTGAGTGAGGGCGGGCCCGGACCCCCCTCTCCCCACTGTCAGAGGCGGTGCGAGAAACCCTGGGCACATTTGGGTCAGGCGGACCCACGGAGCGGAATGCGATAGATAGGACTAATATGAGGAGACTTGGCGCGGGTCGGACTCTTGTACCTGCTTGGGGGGTGGATGGTGAGAGGTAAACAAAGGCACGAGTGGGCTAACCGGGGTCTGTACTTGTACAGGTCCCTATAGTGTTGCCCACTATTTCTTGGTGTTGTTTGTTTGTTTCCCCAAGTCCCATCTCTTATTGAAACAATCTGACTCTTATAGATGAGACTTACAAAGAATTGATCTAAAAAAATACCTTCTCATATGCTTCTACATTTTATTAATTCATACGGGGTTCTGTCATCTCTATTTATAGATACACACACTTTAAGAACAGAAGGGATCATTGTGCTTATATAGGGCTAGTCTTCACTGCCAATCAATGCAGAGACATTGATTTAGTGGGTCTGGTGAAGACGTGTTAAGTTGGGAGAGTGCTTTCCTGTTGACTTCAGTACTCCACCTCCCAAGAGGTACAGACACTGCTGTAAGTCAATCTAAGGTATGTCGACTTAAGTCAGGATTGACTTACCTTGTTGGTGTAGGCCAGAGCTTAGTATGTTCTCCTGTTTAACACAGGCCACAGATCTTCCCTCCAGGAAACTCTGCACCAGCTCTATAACTTCTGTTTGAATTAGATAGCATACCTAAATGCTTTTTGTTCTTCATAGTCCCTTGGGTGAACTGAACCAAGTGCTAAGAACAGATCAGAGCATGTTAATCCCAGTCTAGGAAAATAATCCATGGATGTTGTCAAGGCTGTTCCCCACTCTGGCATGATGAATGCAGAAGTGGGGGCCTGCAAAAGCCCCCCAAAACCTGATATCTACAGGTTTTGGTACATAAACTTCCCCCAAAATCCTAATACCTGGACTTTGGGAAATAAAAACCGTTGCCACTACCCAAGTATTACAAGAAAAAACCAGGGAAGAGGTCACTTGGGAAATCTCAGCCCGAAAGTAAAACCAGGACACAAAAATTAACCAATACTAGGTTAAATAAAAAAGAAAGAACTTTTATTATCAAAATAATACCCCAATTACAAGCATAGTTGGAATGGCTAGATGGTAAGAGACACCAATTAATATACTCATGGAGGATTCCCCGAAGGGCCAAAACTTATTTATAAAAGAGAGGAAAAACCATTTCTAACAGCACAGACATCAGATCCAAATTCCCAAACCAGAAAACAATAAAACCTGATGGATTTATCTAGACTTTACCCTACTTACACATTATGAAGAGTCTTTTTCTTGGAGAGAGACATGTCTTCTTGTCTCCCTCAGTATCTGGAGAGCAAACAATTGGCTTGGAGACAAAGGAGGGAAAACCCCAAAATTCCTGTGTCTCAGTTCGAAATCCCTACTGTATTTCTATTGGCTGACTGCTACCTGGCTAGGTACAGGGGACATAGTTAACCCCTTAGCCCCAGGCTGCTGGCCATCCCTCACAGTTATGACAGATGTATTTGTAATTAACATACTACTTGCCAGTTTTTTTAGTCTTAATTAAAATGTTTATTTCACTTCAAAACTTGTCAACAAACTACTGACAAGATCACCATCCCCACTGTGTAACTTTTAATAGGCACCCCTGCAAGGGAAGGCTGACAGGAGTGGAGAGGAAGCTGTTGCATGCAAGTGCAGGATTGGCTGGAGTCAGGAGATCTGTTCCCTACTCTGCCACAAAACTTCTTGTGTGACTTTGGTTAAGCCACTTCACTTCCCAGTTCTGGGTTTCAGTTTCCAATCAGGATGATGCCTCATAGCAGGGCTGTGAGAATTAACACATTAATGTTTGTGAAAGGCTTGGCTGCTACAGAGAGAAGCCCATAGAAAAGCTTATGCATACAGAAAAAGCTGAGACATGGGTTGAAATCCTAAACCCCATTGAAGTCACCTCTGATGTCAAGAGAGTAGTTTGACTCTGAGGGATCTTGCAGGGATAAATGGGATGGACTAGATTCCCTGTCCATCTAGTGAGGAACAGACAAAGTCCTCTGGCTAGAAAATGATGGATTAGCTGAGGCTAGACTTCAGTAGTGTCTGCTTCTCAGGTGCTAGCAGACTTCACAGCTTTGTTTGAAATGTAATATATCACTAATATTATTCGTCAGCAGTGTCAGAAACCATTTCTCGATGGAGCTGGCTGGCATGCTAATTATTAATGCTGCTGTTTTATACCAGGCTCCAGCTGCTCTCAATCACCAACTGCTGGGGCTTGCCTTTCTTTAGCTCCCCTTTTTTTTTATGAGGGTAGTTAGTCTAATGGCTTGACCCATCCCCTGCTGGGCCCATGGTGAATATAATTTTCAGGTAGGGACCTATGCCATGGTATGTAACTATTATAGCAGCTGTATTAAGTTAACTTGTATAACTAGACTGCTATGGGATTTTTTTGGTGTGTGCAAAGTCAATAGTGTAGGAAAATGCTCCAGGAGTACAAAGTGAGCGGGAAGAGTCCTAGACAGAGGCATTCTCAGCATGAGAATAACAGGAAAAGATTTCAGTGGTGACTGTGGATGTGGCAGAGGTTTTTCGCATCTGGCACCGCACACTCAGCAGGAGTGATGTAAGTCCATGGTATGTCATGTCACTCGAGTTCTGAAAAATGGTTGGGACTAGTGAGCGTAAAGGGAAAAGGTGGCTTCCTTCTCACTGCCAAACCAGTTCTATCTCTGTGGTCTTTTGGGTAGCTCTTGTGCTGCAGTGGAAGGTAAAATCAACTGGGATCATTGTGCTGTGTGGAGCTGCGAGGCTGGTGGAGTTGATTACCTCAGTCTCCTGAGACTGATGGTGCAGAGCCAAAATATGAAGATATTGTTCATAAGACTCAGCTGAGAAGTCCAAGCCCAGCCATATCAAATCCTGAGATATGTAGCTGACTCAGCCCTGGCCTGTACTAGGGAGTTATTTCAAAACAAGTCTCCTTATTTCTAAATAACAACCGGAGCATCCACACTACCAAGCCCATTATTTTGACAAAGGAGCTGGTTATTTCAAAAAAATAACTCCTCCTTTCCACGAGGAATAACGTTTATTTCAAAATAGTTATTTCGAAATAGCGGTAGTGTGGACACTCCACTGCTGCTATTTCAAAATAACTACTCCCCAGAGTCATTCAAAGTAATTACTCCCCAGTGCTTCCTCGGACTGTAAGTTGAGATAGTGTGTCCACATTAAGGGAGCCTGCCTCTGACTAATTTCGAGGCTTCCTTGTAGTGTGGACACGCTATTTCGAAATAGTTATTTCGGGAGTTATTATTTCAAAATAAATTATTTTGAAATAATTTCCTAGTGTAGACATGCCCTGAAAGAGATCAGGGAATGGACTGGACCCACATTTGGAACTGAACTTCATTTGATGTGCATTTTCTATGCTGATATATTTAGAAACTTTTATTTCCCCCCGCAGTGTGTGCTCCGGGAGGGTGAAGAGGCAGAGCTCTCCTGGAAAATGAAGAATTAAACACAAACCCATGTCAAATCTGGATGATATGTAGCAAAATTGCAGTCTGGAAGAGGATTTAACAGGTGGAGAGAGATGTGCCAAGCGAATAGGGGCAGTTGTGAGAGAGGATGTACAGGACTGAGCTCTACTTGTGATGCCACTCAGAAGTTTCAACTAATGCACAACGTGACTGTCTGCTTTTTAGGGGGAGTTGGCCAATGGGATATAAGTTCATTGCCTCAATGTGTTTTGAACTGTATTGGCTACCAATTTGTTTCTAGGTCCAGGTCCAGGTGCTGAGTATCTATTAAAGACCTGAATGATCTTGAACATGGGAAATGGGTATAAGAGGCAGAGGAAGGCAATGCCTTCCCAAACGGCCCAACTAGCCTCACCCATAGATCCCCCCTTCAACATGGCTCCCCCAGTCTCTGGGGGCTGCTTGGACTTCGGCCCTGCCAAGGTTGGGGCCATGTTGCCAGCTCTACCAGGGCCAAGGAGGCTGAGACCAGCTGCTCCCTGTGCTCCAGAGCTGGGGAGGGAGGGGAGGTGCTGCGTGCTGCTCACTCTCCCCATGCTCCAAGAAATGCTAGATCCCTCCCTGTGCACCTGGGGCTGGGGAAGGCTAGGGCCATGTGCTGTCTGCTGGAGGGGGTGGCCTGCACATATGGGGGAAGGGGGTGTTTGGCTCCCACAGGGGCTCTAGGCCACCCCCTGGGCCTTGAGTGGAAGGACCACTGCCCATGATCTTCAGATCCCTGCTGTCTCAGAGATCTCCTTTCTTATGTTCTTAGGCTAGAGGTGCAAACAGCTGGCGGGCATGTGCAAACAGCTGGTGACTTCTCTTGTTAGTTTTCCTGAGTGAAACTCATGGCAGCTGATGCTCAGGTTCTCAGGAGAGGTTACTTCATCAGACCTCATTTTTAGCCACATTTAGACGGTAATTATGAAAGAGCCAATTCATTTTTCATTTACTTGGTTGCTTAGCTGGGCAAGTTTGGTCTTGGCCGCAGGCGAGTGTGGCCAAGGACAAGGTTCATCTAACATAATTAATAACAGTTGTATGTTAGCTATGCAAGATACCCAGCTCAAGGTGATGGGCACTCAGTCAATGTTATTATTAAATAATGATGCATTCTTTTTTCAGGAAATAAAAGGGGTGGTGGTAAGCACTATCAAGTTGGGCTTCCACTGAGCCCTCAGCAGCACCTTACCTACCCACTGGCTAATCTGTACTTGCACCAATTAGCTGCTGTGCAATCACTGAAGTGAGGGAAGGTTGACCTAGATGCAAGAAATGTCACAGAGACTTGAAAACAATCAGAAATAGGTTAATAGAACCTTTCGCATCCAAATGTCACATTGCTCCTGCTGAACATTGGACCATGATGTCAGCATGGAACTCTAATCCCTCTTCCTGCATCAGCAGCAAGCAACTTCTGAGAAGGGGTTACCAAAGGATGAGATATAATGCCATTAGCAATGCAGTAAGCAAATCCCGCCCCCCCGCCCCGTCTACCTTTAACATACCATCCTCTTGTTAGAGAAGACAAATTGAATAAGAGATGCAGCGGATAGCTCCAAAACAACTATGAATGTTGGCTTATGAGTACTGATAGGACAGGCATTCCCCTCTGCACTTGTCCTGGGTTCCTTACTGCTTCACTGATGCTGTCAAAAGACCAGCTGTCTGGAAGTCCAGTCTCTATTATATTCTTGGGATTTGGTGATTCCTGAAAATATTGCTTCTTGTGGGCATAGTATAGTGGAGTGCATTGTCATTTTAGGAATGACACAGCACAGGAAGCCACTCCGCCTGAGATGATGTCATTCCAGGAAGTCTAATTACCAAGATGTGACTTTTAAAACAACAATGAATAGTCATGGGCACCATGGACAAAATGTTTGAACTTGGGTTAGGATGCTTAATCTTTAGGCAGCTACATAAAAATGACCCAAATTTCAGAGTGTTGACTCTCTTCTTTAGCATGAATGGGAGCTGTAGGTGTTCAGATAGTTGACGTTCATCTTTCCTTTAGAAAAGCATCCAAACTTTTGAGTGACTCTCTGAACCAGGCTTCAATCTTGTGAGGTTCCCTGATTACGAATAAAGAACAATCTTCTGGACACGAACAGCCATACTGCGTGAGACCAAAGGTCCATCTACCCCAGGGTCCTGTCTTCCAGAAGTGGCCAATATCAGGTATCCCAGAGGGAGTGAACAGAAGAAGTACCATCAAGTGATCCTTCCCCTGTCACCCATTCCCAATTTCTGGCAAACAAAAGCTAGGGACACATCCCTGCCCATCCTGGCTAATAGCTATTGATGGACCTAACCTCCATGAATTTATCTAGCTATTTTTTTTAATCCTAAGCTCATAGATACCTCACCCTGCCTTTCACTGTGCTTTACAGCAAAAGGCAGCAGAGTTTGATGTTTTTTCCACTAGTGGGTTAAACTGCTTTTCTTTCCCACCCACCATTTATTGTGGGTAATTATCTTGTGGCAGGTTACATGACAGGATTAAACTGCTTTAAGGCCTTGTCTATACTAAAGTACTTTTTCACTCTATGAATCATTTGGGGTATGTCTACACTAGCCCCCTAGTTCGAACTAGGGAGGCTAATGTAGGCATTCGAAGTTGCAAATGAAGCCCGGGATTTAAATATCCCGGGCTTCATTTGCATCTTCCCGGGCGCCGCCATTTTTAAGTGTCCCCTAGTCCGAACTCCGTGCCTGCGGCTACACGCGGCACGGAGTAGGTAGTTCGAATTAGGATCTCTAATTCGAACTACCGGTACACCTTGTTCCACGAGGAGTAACGGTAGTTCGAATTAGAGAATCTAATTCAAACTACCTACTCCATGCCGCATGTAGCCGCGGGCACGGAGTTCAGACTAGGGGACATTTAAAAATGGCGGCGCCCGGGAAGATGCAAATGAAGCCCGGGATATTTAAATCCCGGGCTTCATTTGCAACTTCGAATGCCTACCTTAGCCTCCCTAGTTCGAATTAGTGGGCTAGTGTAGACATGCCCTTGTTCCTCTTAATATGCTTGTAGAACTTCTCATGCCCATGCACAAAGGTGTTCACATTCCACATGGTTTACATGAGCACTGAACGCTGTTTGAATTAGACTCACTTTCAGCCGGCCTAACTGGTACTTGAGCTTGCAACACTCGGTGCTAATATGTCTGAAAGTTGTTGGCATAACAGAACAAACAGTGCTAATAATTGTTCTGCTATTGCCCCATAGTGCTCTAGGGCCTCATCAAACTCTCCCCAGAATGCACTGCTTCTGGGAATCATATCAGATGCAACTGAAATAGTTTAGAACTAGACTGAATGTGGGGAAAACTGCAATGGTTCAGAACACAAATCACTATGTCATAATGAACTGTTGGAGCATGACCTGGTTCTTTTATTAGTTCAGTTAAGACAAAGGCATCCTTCTAATGTGGTGCTCAATTCCTCCCTGGTCTCCCCCTACTAACTGGTGTGCTCTTCACGTCAGGTAGGTAATAGGATAACTTTGGTTTCCATTAAAGATGAAATCAAAGGGCTGGGGAATCTGCATGTGAACTGTGCCTTCATTGAATAAATGACATAGGCGAACACTGCACTCGGAGAGACTGAGGCAATTATCCTAGAGAAGGCTCCCTTTTGTGTGCCCCCCATCTGCAAGCGGATGCTACATGTGTTTGCATTGTCCATGCAGTGCCTTAATGAATTGGTATTTAGTGCTTCCTGACTGAGGTGTGTGTGTGGGGGGGGGGGGGGGGAGGCGGTCCAACTGAGATGAGAATGATTCAGCACCTGTCAGTCCCTTTTATGAAAGGAGTATGGGCTGGCTTGATACTGAATCAATTAACATTTCCCAGCCTGTATCTTCTCCAGAATCAGATCCCTGGGTACGACAAGCAGGCATGGCCTTTATTTGCTTCACTGTCAGTTATAGAGCGCGGTAGCCATGTTAGTCTGATCTTGGTAAAACAAAAAAAGCGGTCATGTAGCACTTTAAAGTACTACATGACAGCTTTTTTTTGTTTTGTCAGTTATGTGTTTGTCTTTTAAGGCTGCAAGAGCATGTTAGAGGAACATAAAGAGACCCAGGCATTTCACTAGTAGGTTGGTATTGTCCACAGCTTGCATATTGCACAGAATGTGAGAGCTAAGAGTGCCCTGGAATAGTGATCTCCACAATCACCTGGAGCCAGGTTGAAAAACGGAACAAACAAAAGAAACATCAGAAGCTGGAAAGAAAACCTATTTGACTGGCTTTTTGTATTTGCAGAAGTGACTTATCAGTTAATGGTGGAAAAAACCTGAACCACAATAATATCCAGTTCAGCAAGACTTTAAATGGATACAAATGCACACTTTCCCCATCAAAGGATTCCATTCCTACTTCATGTGCACTTGGATACAGGAAATCCACAGTGCAAGTCAAGATTATAGTGCACAAAGTAACACTACATAAAATAATACTGCGCAATGCAAGACAATGCATTGCAATACAATAATGATTTCTGTAGTGCTGGTCATGTGTCTCTTGCTGTGCTTTACAAAAACATTAGAGCTAAAACATTGTCTAAGCAAGAGATAAATCATCAACTGACATTTAAAAACAGAGATGTCAGAATTCCTGTAGCCAGAAGGCACAGTTTCATTGTAGTATGCTAAGCGCAGCATACAATTCTTTACAAAGGGAGAAGTGAAGGAATCTGATTCTTCACTGCTTTGCACTATCATTTATATCTATTCAAAGTGGGTGCAAAATGCTATCCAATCCGAACAGTAGCATTTTACATCTCCTTTGCACAGGAGCAAACGACAACATAGGGAGCAAAGCAGGGTAGAATCAGGCCTGGGGACTTTATTCAGCAGTTGAAAAATGGGCAGCTTTTCATCTGAAGTAGACATATCGTCACAGCAGAACACCGCAAAGATTGTTAGTGCCTCTGGGTGTGGAGCAACTCTATTAATATGAGAAGCACTTAGTTACCCAATGCGGAGAAATCCCAGCCCTGTCTAACACAAGGGCTAGCATACTATTATTGTGAATACATGTTTTAAATCCCTTGTTTAAGGCATTGGGAAGAGGAAACCATCCCTCTGTTTTATAATTCACAGGTTCAGACCCAGCACAGGCTGCTTCCAAATGAGGGCATGGCTACATTGCAGAGTTTTTCTGGAAAAACAGCCATTTTGCCGGAAAAACTACACTTATGACCACACTGCAATTGCGTTCTTTTGACAGAAAGTCAAAAGAACGCAGGGTTTTCCCCCCAACAGCGGTAAACCCCTTTCTACGAGGAGAAAGCCTTTTTCTGAAAGAGTTATTTTGGAAAAAGGCATGTGTGGACGGGGAAGGGTTGTTTTTTTTCTCGAAAGAAGAGGCCTCCAAGAAAAAGCACAGGATGGCCACCCCGTCCATAGTAATCACAATTTAAATGCAAGATAGTGTCCAATCAACGTGGATGCTCTCTTTCAAAAAAGCAGATCGCTTTTTCGATGCGCTTTTGCTGTGTGGATGCTCTCTTTCAAAAAAAGTTTTTCTGGAAGATCTCTTCCGGAAAAGCTTCTTCCGAAAGAAGCCTGCAGTCTAGATGTAGCCTGAAAGTCCTTACCACTTGAGGGCTGTCGATCTGTGGGACAGGGGCTGGTGGTCTCAATCCAGATACTTTTGCGTAAGGATGTCCACACCCCAATGGCACTATTCATTTCACTCTTTGGCTGTCTCGGGTGAGAATGGGCTATGAATAGTGAACTCTAGGCAGCCCAGGCAAGGGAGAAGGGCTATAGAAGGCTGCTCAGCTGTTTTCCAGTCCATGTCTGCTCATTAGGGGATTTCAGTCTCCAGGGCCGTCAGTTTTCACTCAAAACATGCTTTAAAAGCATTAAGATTAATCCAGCAAGGGTGGACAAAATTAGCAACTCTTTGCATGAGATGATCTGACTCTGAGAACAGAGCTTTGCCTGCCTGAAGGGAACAATCCTGGGTAGTTATGGCCAAGATGATGTCTCCGGTTTGAAGCCAGGCAGCTGGAGATGCGGAGACGTGGAAGAGAGACGGGCTATGAGGTCTCTGAGAAAGAAGCAGATCACTGTTGACACAAAGCTGTTTCTGATTTTAGTACGTAAATTGAGGTGAAGTAAGTTACATATAAAAATAAGCCTCTTCTGGTAGGGAAATGTCTCTAATAAGGGTTGGCCACTTGCTATTTCGGGCAGAATTATTCTGATGTGTGAAGTGTGACAGATTGGATTTGTGCCCAGTAGCTTATTAGTCATATTTACCGAATGGCAAAAAATCATGGGAACATAAGCTTATCATTATCTGGGGTCGAGAAGTTAGGGGCCTCTCTCCTTCCCCTCCTCCAGCACTATAGCAGTGTGCTGTTACACTAATCACAGAATTTTTGGAAACATTTGAAATTGACCATTGACCAAGACAGGATAGCAAGCCAGATGGGCCATTGATCTATGCTGGTATTGAACTGCCTGTGTTCCCCCTTCTGCTGTCCCAGGGAGTAAACACACATTCTTGCTCATCATTCAGAATGTGAGGCCTTACAGTAGGTAGGGATGTAAGCAACTAGTCGACTATCCAATAAGCAAAACTTATCGGCTAGTCAACTAGTCCCTCGATTAGTCGCTTCGCCCCCACTTGCTGCTTCTACCAGAGGCAGCAAGGTGGGGGGAGCAGGAACCAGTGATGGGGGGAACTGGGTTAAAAGATGGTTCCCACCAGCACTGTCTCTGCGGGGGGGGAGGGCAAGGGAGGCAGGGGGTAGCAGGGACTGTGCTGTGCCTCTGATTTTTAAAATGCTGTGCCTCTGATTTTTAAAATGTATTAAGAGCCTACTGGCTCTTAATACATTTAAAAATCAGAAGCATAGCCGAGGAGGAGGGGCGTGAGAGGCAGGTTCCCCCCCACTGCACTCCAGCCTTTTTACATTTAAGTCTGGTGCACAACAGGGGGGACCCGGCGGGATCTGGGAATCAGCTGGCCCAGCTTGCTCCAGGTCACCCTGCTGCGCTCCAGACTTTTAAATGTATTAAGAGCCGGTAGGCTCTTAATACATTTTAAAAAGCAGAGGCGCAGCATCTGTGACTGGGCACGAGTAGGCTCTTAATACATTTAAAAGGCTAAAATGTTGTGGGTGGGGGGGACCCAGAGCGAGCCAGGAATCAGCTGTCCCAGCTTGCGCTGCATCCCCCCTGCTGCGCTTCAGCCTTTTAAATGTATTAAGAGCCTTTCAGCTCTTAATACATTTAAAAGGCAGAGCCACAGCAGGGTTAGCTCCCGGGGCTGGGAGCTAACCTCGATGCAGTTCCCCCACTTACCGACTAATTGACTAGTCGATGGAAAAATTCATCGACTAGTCAATTAGTTGATTAATCTAAATTTAACATCCCTAATAGTAGGGCATGGAAGAAATACATCTGATTTGTAGTTGTTCTGCCTTTGCTCAAAGGCTGTTCCGGCTGTCTCTATTGCTTGCTGAAGTATGGTTCTAATGCCTTTGAGAGAGACGGGAGGGAAGGCGAGTTGCTCCAGTCTCTCATTGTTTGATTGAGAGTTCATAGCAAATTCATTCTAATGGGAGACTCTTCTGTGCATCGGGAAACTCCCTAGGCATTTCAAGTGCATCTTTGTGGTCCCATCTTTCATATGAAATTGCATTCATGGGCTGAGCCCAAGTTGCCAAAATGAGGAAATATGTTTATTAAAAATAGATTTATGACCTTAAAGGGACTCTCAAGCCCTTGTTTTAATACTTTCTAATTTTTCTGTTTGCTCTCCCTTATCTGTAATATAAGAGAAGCCTGGCAACATAAGAAAGGGAGTTAGGGGTTCAGGTGGTGCTGCAGCACCCCCAGGTTTTATGTGGTGTTCTGACAGCTAGCCCCATACCCAGGGCTCCACTCCAGGCCCGACCCCCACTCCCAGTTGTGGCCCTAACCTTAGCCCCCTTTACCTTGTTCAATTTCCCCCTCTCCCGGAGACATGGTCCTGCTCCCAAGCCCAGCTCTGCAGGTGGGGGCAGACAGGAGTACAGGGGCTGGCTTTCCGTATTTGGAACTCCTTGCCAGAGGAGGCTGTGAAGGCTAGGACTATAACAGAGTTTAAAGAGAAGCTAGATAATTTCATGGAGGTTAGGTCCATAAAAGGCTATTAGCCAGGGGATAAAATGGTGTCCTTGGCCTCTGTTTGACGGAGGCTGGAGAGGGATGGCAGGAGACAAAGCGCTTGATCATTGTCTTCGGTCCACCCCCTCTGGGGCACCTGGTGCTGGCCACTGTCGGCAGACAGGATACTGGGCTAGATGGACCTTTGGTCTGACCCGGTACGGCCGTTCTTATGTTCTTATGTTCTTATGTTCTTATCCCCACTATTAAAAGTGTTCTAGCACCACAGCCTGCAAAGAACCTTTCTTCCTCTGCCAATTTCTCTCTTTGACTTTGGGACACTTTTATGGTACTTCTCTTCTGTCTGTGCCTGCATCATGGAAGATGTCAGCACTACTGTGGGAACAGGGTTTCTTCAAACTCTCAGGGGAATCTTGTTTTGCGGTAGGTTTCAGGTTGCAGTCAAATCAGGCTCCTTGCCTTCTGTCACCAGCAGTGCAGACCACAAATTGTGGAGAGGCTTTAGCCTAAACCACTGGTTACCAACCAGTTGATCGGGATCGACCAGTAGATCTTGGAGCCTCTGAAGGTGATCCTAAATGGTCTGGCCAGGAAGCTACCAAGCACTGGCACTTTAGTTGCTCCTCCACCCACTGTCATGCTGCTCCTGCCCTCTGCCTTGGAGCTGCCCCGGTGGGAGCCTCCTGTTTGCTGTGCAGGGTGTGAGAGGGAGAAGAGGCAGAGCGCTGATGTCAGGGTGTCCCTCCTCCCCCCACTCCTGTACCTTGTCTCCACACAGAGAGAAGGGGATGGAGGGAGCTTGGCTATGCAAATCTCTGTCACTCTCACACACTGTGTGTGTCTCTGTCATTCTCACAAACATACACTGTCCTTCAATCTTCTCTGGACCCAACACATACTATGTTGTTACTTCTTTTACTGCTTGCAAAGTGGGTTAGTTTTGGTTTCTGACTGGTCTGTGCATTTCATCATTTTCATTTCTCTCTTACGCTTAAATTTAATTCTTTGAGTAGTGAGTTCTAAAATGCCGAACCTGTCATGTCTGGAGTAGTTATCCCTATGGGAATTGTTTCTCCTGGAAGTGGCTGGCATGTCCCTGCAGCCCCCGAGGAAGGCAGAGCAGGGGGTTGCCACATGCTGTCCTTGCCTGCAGACACCGCTCCTGCAGCTCCCGTTGATCAGTACTGGCCAGTAGAAGCTGTGGGCTCAGTGCCTGTAGATGAGGGGCAGCACATGGCGCCATGGAGCAATTGCTGTACATACCAGGTGCTTTCAGGAGTGGTGCAGGGCCAGGGCAGGAGTAAGCTGCCTTAACCCCACTGCTCCCTGACCCGGAAGCCATCTCAGTTAAATGGTGCCCAGCCAGAACCTGTTTCCTCAACCTCTGTCCCAACCTTGAACCTCCTGCCCCAAATGTGAGTCCCCCTGCACTCAAACTTCTTCCCAGAGCTTGTACCCTGAAATCCCTCCTGTACCCCAATCCCTTAGCTAAGTCCCAAGTCCCTCCCACACTCCAAGCCCCTTGGCCCAAGACCAGAGCCTGCACCCCAACCCCATACCTCAGCCTGGTGAAAGTGAATGAGGTTTGGGGAGGAAGGGGGATGGAGTGAGCAGGGTGAGGCCTCAGAGAAGGGGTGGAGCAGGGGCGGGTAGGAAGTGGGGCAATAGTATTTGGGTCTGAGGTAGACCTTATGTTGCACTTATTTTGAAAAAGTGATCTTGTGGTTAAAAGGGTTGGAGACCACTGGCCTAGACAAAGGCGATCACAAAAGCAGGTAAGCCTCATTCCCCTAGTAAATGAGAGGTTTGATGAAGTCACTGCTGGAGAAGCTGAGAATAGGAAGCAGATCTCTACAATGCAAACATGAATCTCAGCAACAGTGTTGTTTGCAATGAATGTGCCCGAACTCTGTGTTTGGATATCCTACCTAAATAAGAATTTCTCTAAGCACTAGCTCACTCTCTCCACCCAGAGCCAGGAATAGAACCCGGGAATCCTGGTACTGAGCTGCACAGAGCAGTCAGAAAAAATTGAAGAGGAGAAGTGTGGGCAAATATCTAACCCAGCATCTT
This sequence comes from Pelochelys cantorii, assembly GCA_032595735.1. Taxonomy (NCBI): domain Eukaryota; kingdom Metazoa; phylum Chordata; order Testudines; family Trionychidae; genus Pelochelys; species Pelochelys cantorii. The sequence goes on along the minus strand of CM064329.1, from coordinate 56,017,833 downwards.
TCAAATGTAATCATTTACTGCTTTTCCTTTAAATATCTGCTAAAAACGATTGATCTACATAGACTTGTGCAACTGTTGAAAGATAAAATGCTCTCTACAAGAAGAATATTGTGAGTCCGAATTCCTGCACATTTATTTCAAGGGGACAAACTAATCTTTGGGCTCATCCAAACCATGCTTGGCACAGGACCTGGGGGGGGGGGGGAGGAAGGGGACATGAAGGACCAAAAATAGCTTTCCACTATCTCCTCCTCCTGACCCCGATCCTATGACCTGACCTCAGGCGGGAGTTAAATCAGCAAGAGGACTGCTGCGAATGACACCAGCCAAAAATGGCCCCTTAGAATTGTTTCCCCGGTGGGGATTGCTGACATGAGGTATTCTCCAGTCATGTTGCATCCCTCTCCTTAAATCTGGGTATGAGAAACTAAAATCCAGCTACAAGTGGTGGTAGATCCAGCTACAAGAGCTTTATACAACCTGAACATTCCCCTCTTCCAGGGGAATCCCCAGTGGACAAGGATTTGGAGCTATGTACCTGTTTGCAGTACAAATATGTATTTAGCTGCAGTGGGTATATGTATGAGTTGATACATGTATTTATACCCGTGTATCTCTCTTCATTTTCTCTGTGTGTGTGCGCGCACGCACGCGCGTTTATGTTGCTGCCTCTGCATTGGCAGAAACTCATGAATCTGGTGCAGATTTTCCTTTAATTTCAAAGGACTTGTGATTAATTTTAGGAAAAGCTGTGAATTGTCTAGTTCTGCAAGTAACAAACCAGATTAGAGCTATTTTCTCTGGTTTACAACAGCCCTTGTTATACAGAGGCTGGGAGGCATACATTTCTCTTCTTTTCTTCACAGAGCTCTCCTAAACCAGGACTCAAGTATACAAACTAAGTTGTATTACTCAATTACTTTTTATCAGTATGTTTCATAATATCTCAATAGCCCTCCTTGGGAAAGAAGTTCCCATACAGGCCCGTAAATACATCCATCCTCAGTGTTTTCACAACACTAACAGATTCATTTTCTCTCTCCTTTTCTCTTCTCCCTATGTGAGTGGTGAGATAAAGGTTATTTTTTGGCTGCTAGGTAATGAAAGAATTATTTAACAAGTACATTCCAATCAGGCCTTCCTGGAAGACTCATTGTGAGACAGACTGAAATAAGGTGATATAAGGAAGGCACAATGGGCTGGGCATGGAGTAAGAATAAGGCAAATCTGGGTTCTACTTATGGATTCTATATGGACTCACAAGTGACCATGGGAAAGTCACTTTAACCTCCCTCTGCCTCAGTTTACCCATCTTACAAAGTGAGGCTAATGATGATACTTCACCTCCTTTGTAAAGTGCTTGGAAATCTGAAGATGAAATGAGTTGGCGCGCATGCTAAAATTTTAAAGGGCTGTCTAAGGCAGCGTTTCCCAAACTATGGGCTGTGGAAAAAAAATACCGGGCCTCAGTGTGGCTGCCGGGAAGGGAGTGGGGTGGGGCGGGCTGGGAGGAGAGGTGTGTGTGGGGTAAACATTTTATATGTCCGGCATTTTCTCAATTTGTTTCCCGGACAGTACCCTCAAATACCAGCCTGTCCGGTACAAAACCAGACACCTGGCAACCCTAACCATAGCCAGATACCCTACCCCCAATCTGCTCCTGCTCCCACCTCCTGGAGTGCCCATGTGGTGCTGGGTCCCCCAAACCCTGGCCCAGGCTGGGCGGAGGATGCAACCAGGTGAAACACTGAAAATTTATTCATTTTTAATTCTTTTTTTATATGCGTTTATATTTTTGGGCTGCAAAAAACAGTACTGAAGAAAAATGCATTCTAATTAAAGTAAAAAATTTGGGAAACCCTGGTCTAGCCAGCTTTCTATCCATCTTACAGTCCATTTACCCAATACATAGGCTAAGAATATTGTGGTGACCGTATCAAAAGCTTTGCTAAAGCTGGCATTGGGGGCTTTGGGAGGACCAGAAACAACTTATTTGAATATTCATCATTTGCTTAATGAATATGCAAATATATGTTACCGGTCCTCCAAAAGCTCGTGAATGGATTTACTGGTCCCCGTGTCAAAAAGTTTGGGAACCCCTGGTCTAAGGGAAAGCAGTGCACATTTAGTGAATTCTCCTTTTAGAGATGTTTGAACTATACCTTATATGAGGGAGAATAGCCTGTAGATTTTGTTAGAAACACACTGGCTAGGCTTAAGCTATTGCAAGTTAGCAGTTTACAGGTACCCTATGCTCTTGTTCATTTAAAGCAATGCTCCCCTTTTCTTCCTTCCTTCTACCTCTATCCCACAAGACTGACTGTGCTGAAACAAATACCATGCATCTCCCTTCTCACAATCCTCAAATCTTGGCTTCAGAATCATGTAACGAGTAGAAGGCTTTGTCACAGACTGGCTGGCCCCTGTGATTTCAGCAGGCCTAGCTCCCCTGTGCCCAAGCCAGTTGGGCCAGTGCAGGGGTAGAGGCACTTGGGGACTAAAAAACAACCAGAGACAGACCCAGTAAGTCAGAGTAGATAGGTTCAGGCAGGAGAAGCATGCGAACACTGCCAGGCACCAGAGAACTGTGGAAAGTCTTAGAAGGAAGCAGGAGGTGCTTCATGGGAGAAGGCTGAGGGGAAGGAGAGCAGTTGGGGTGGGCTGGCTCATCTCCCCATATCAGAGCCTAGGTCAGAGGGCTGAAGGCAGGAACAGCACTAGAGTGAATTGCCTACTGTCTCAAAGCTAGAGAGCTGGAGTGAAGGGCTGGAGGAAGCTGAAAGCAGGGAAGCAGCTTATCAGCTGACATCTCCAGGTCAGGCCAGAGAGCTGGACCCAGAGGAATGGTGAGGGATGCTTCCCCAACAAAGGTGCTCCTAGCAGAGGGACTGTGGTGTGCTGGAACAAGTGGGGTTGCAAGGGCTGACTTGGCTGTCCTGGTGTAAGGACTGGAGAGGGCTGTCCTGGAGATCTGGGGCATAGTGACGGACTCTGGGACTGTGTGTTGCATTGGACTACACTGGGGAGTTCTGGACTATGGGTACAGTTAAATTATGAGTTATACGTGAGACTTCTGCAATAAGTGACCCTCCCCTCAAGGACTGTTTGCACTACGACTGTTTGGACCATTTCTCAGGACTTAAGTGAGGGAAACTGAGGCAGGTATGCCACTCAGGGCAGGGCTACTTTGTGACAGGTTCCATATCAGAACACTGACCCAGACTGCATAGTAAGTTTCAGAAATGGCAAGTAAGAAATGACAAGATTTTTTTTAAAGCACCTATGCTGGTATCTGAGAACCACAGGAAGGTAAAATGGATAGAGGAGGGAGGTTAAGCCAGATACCTTTGCAGGGTCAAAACCAAATCAGAATTATTCTGTCACTGTGGACTAGTGTCTCCAGCTAACAGGCATTGAAATACATGTACCTGGCTTGCCAAGAAGGTCTGTTTCAGCTGGAATGCGGTGTCATTCCCGTCTGAAACGTAGTTACTAGTACCACTGAGACTCAAAAGCAAAAAGGTATCACCATGCTCATCTAGCCTGATGTTCTCCATTACACAGGCCATAATAGCTTGGCTTGTTGTCAGAAGTAATCAAAAAGGGCCCCAAACTGTAGTCAGACATTGCTCTGTGATGTCCTGAGGAGAATATCTGACAAGGACTTTGGAACAACCGAAGAAATTATCGCTTCCCCTCCTGCCTACAGAATCCATCTCAGGCATCATACTGAGTCTTTAGCATATTGGAGAGGTCTTTATGAGAAGAGTCAGTCCTGCGTGAATGCTCGTGCAGTTTCATCTGTGAAACCGATTCCTCTGTCCTGGCTCAGGGCAGCAGCAGATATAGGACAGGGCGAGCGGGGCGACTGCCCCAGTCCCCGCGCTTCAATAGGCCCCACGCCAGCACCGGGGCGGATTGGCCCGGCAGGATACCGGGAATTTCCCGGTGGGCCATCCGCCGAAGGGCTGGCTGGCGGCTGCTGGAGGAGGAGGGGGATTGTGACGGGGTGCCGCAGACCAGCACTTTAAATTCCCCGGCGCCGGCCAGTACGGGCCATGTGGGGCCAAGGGAGTGCATGTGCGGCGTGCTGAAAGTCCGCGCAACAGCTGAGAAGGGAGATGCCTGGGCGTGGTGTGACATCACAGCCCAGGACTTTAAAACCGCGCGGCCCAGCGTTGCACCGCTCGGTTCGGCACGTAGTCTGAAGCCTGGGCTGGGGTCATGGCCACCCTGCAAACTGGAAGACAGAAGGTGGATGGCAGAGGAAGGGGCTTGTGCTGAGGGGAAGGGGGCAGGTGAGAAGAAAGGGGAAGGCACCAAGGGACAACGTGGAGGAGAGACAAATGCCAGGGGGCCAAGTAGAGACAATGAGGAAAAGGGCAGGAGGGGAGGTGTCAGTGGGAGGAGAGGGTAAGGGCATTGGAGGCTAAAGGGGGGAGGAGGAGGTGCTGGGAGAAGGCTTGAAAGGAGGGTTGGGCATGAGGAAGGTGGGGATGGAGCAAGGCATGTGTGAGGGCACAGGGGCATGAGGGGAATGGGGGCAGATGGTGGTGAGGGGGTGGGCATCAGGGAAAAAGAGGGCAAAGGGCACAGGGGCAGTGAGGAAAGGGGGAGGCACCAGGAGGGTGCAGGGGTAAGGGAAGGTGCAGGTGCTAGGGGATTCTGGGGGTGAAGCAGAAGGGCAGACACCTGCAGAGGAGGGACCAGCACCAGAGGAGAGAGAGGCAGGGCAGGTGTGTAGAGGGAGGTGTTAGAAGAGGGGATGAGGAGGGGTAGCTCACATGATCAGAGTGGGGCTACTGGAGGAGTGGGCACAGGGGGGGATGCCTTTTTTCTATTTTTTCTCCAAAGGGGGGCCTCGCAAAATTGTGCTGCCCTGGGCCCCGCAAAACTCTCATCCACCCCTGGCTCAGGGCATAGTTCTGTGTTCCCCTCTCTGTGTGCTACCATGGGTACCCACTCTCAGGCGTCCAGCGTCCCAGCTATCCTGGCTCTTGGATGGAAACCCACATCTCTCTCTCTTCTTAACAGGCTTTTTCCAGGCTACATGGTTCCCCCGTATATTGTGTTATTCCCCAGCAAGGCAGACTGCCTATGCAAGTCAGTATCTATGCTTTGCTTCAGCGACTGTGCACAATATAATTAGCCACGGGTAAGTTACCACACAGCTTCTTCTAAGCCAGTATTTTTATTCTTAAGGTAAATACTTTACACAAGGCTGGGGTGGGAGGCATGGTCTGTGCGGCGTAGAGGGCTGTGTGTCCTGGTCCTGCCCCTTCCATTGGAGGCGCTGATCCTTCTGGGAGTGCAGAGCTGCCCCCCATCACCTTGCCCAGGGGCCTACAGAGGCTGTCAGCTCCCCGGCCAATAAGCTTCCCAGAGATCAGGCCAACTCTGCCAAGGGCTCTGACTGAGGAACATATGTTCAAACCTCATCCATGGGTTCTTCTGTGGTTAAAGTAACTGCCTTGGCTCAGAAGAAGCACCCCCATGCTTAAATCACTCTTTTAATCCAATTTGGGACTCTGGTCTGGCCCTCATGTAACAGGTGATCAGCAGATAATGGATTTCTCCTGAGAGTTCAGCTTTAAAAGGTATTCCTACCTCTCAATTATTTCCTAGGAATCCCACAGTCCAGCACACTGTTTCAAAGAGTCTCTTGAATCTCATAGCGCTTCCCAAAGTTTGACATCAGTCATATCTCCTGGGGAAGTCAGACACTCCGACAATAACAGATATTTGCATTGTTCATACAATGAACTTCTAAGATACTTACACTTAAATCAAATTGTTTGTCTAGATAGTGCAGGAAACTGCCATATTTGCATCTCCCTCCATGGAGCCCTTTATCTCAATATGACACCTCAGGTCTCAGTTTTCCACCCTGCCTGAGCAGGACTCAGGTGCAGTGGGGAGTGGAGGCTGATAGGGAGCCAATCAGAGCTCCTGGATTTTCAGTTGCCTGACCCTAACGTAAGCTAAAAGTACCCACCCCCCAGCTTTAATTTAAGGCAGTCACATAAGATCCCTTAGTGACATTATGCCAATAAGGACTCAGGAGTGGTAGAGCCTTATTCTACCACACTATCTTTTGTCACCTCGCTGCCTTAGACAGTCCCTCTCCTACCTTTCCACTGGGTGGGAGGGTGCAATGATGCCACTAGAGGTGGCAAAGCTACCTCTGCCAGCTTTAGAGCAATGGCCGTTCCCTATATACAGGGGAATTCTCCACAGAATTCTCCAGCGGGTTTAAATTCACTTTGCACCATGTGAATGCACTTATTGGGCCCCAGAATTCATCCCTCTCAGATCTATTCAAGCAGCTCCCATTATCTGGGACATAGTAATGCCTTCTTCTTTGATGAGACATTTCTAACTACTTCTCCCCTCAGTATGGAAGGAATTCTGAATCCACATGCTCATTTCCTTTGCCTCTTTCGCTTGTGCTGTCCATGTCTACCTTCCTACACTGTGCAGACGTGGTCAGCAAAGCTGGAAGTGCAGAAGCTCCACTTGAAGTCACAGTGTTTCCATTCCAGATGATCCCAGAACAATTTGGATTTTGAAAATGGGATGGACTAAAGTCCCTTGAGAGCAAGCCCTGCTCTTCCAAACCCCCTAGTGCTCCCTAACCAGCAATTAAGAGAACAATTTCTGAAGGGGCGGGTTTGCAGCTCTTTTTGGCTGAAGCAGATGCTCAAAACACAAAATAAAAGACCTTCAGGCTGCTGTGAATCTGAAGCAGAACTGAGTGGTCCATCCCTACCAAAAACGACACCACACAGAGGATCAATAATGACCTCTGGAGTGACTTAATTTCAGCAGCCAGGGTGACACGCCCCAGAAAGTTGTTGCCTTTGAAAAATGAGTAGTGTTAGTGATTGCTGGGTTTGGGATGAAACGGGTTGTTTGTTTTTGCAGAGACAGGGGCTGGCATAGAATGAACCCACATCAGCCCTTCCTCTGCTCACTAGGGTTCCTGTATTCCGCTGTTATACACAACACTGCTGCCTCCCCACAAAGCCAGGCCATTACCAGAATTGCCATCAGTCACTCTGATCCCCTCGACAAGCTGAGCACCTGATATTGAAACATGGCCAGTTCTGTGGTGGCCATGTTTTCCCCTCCCCTCTCCATGGAATTGCTCATTGTCCCTCTGCTAGGTATGGCCTTTGGGTTAGATGGCTTTTGAGATCAGATGAACTTAGCACTAATTCTATTGTTGAGCCAGGGAGAGGCTGCTGTCAGTCTTACCGAGGAGTGCTTCTGTTCTGTCTACAGACTGCAAGGATCCTGCTTTGACAATCAGCCGTACTAATGTGCAGGATGTTTGTATATGTGTGCATTCTCACATTCACCTTGCTCTGCCAGATAGGGAACACTGCTCAAGGTCTCTGCTAGCAGCCAGACAGCAGCTGGCAATGACAATCTGACTGTTCAAGAGGAAATGAGATCCACCAACAAGGCACCTACTTTAAACACCTGGGGACAGATTCCTCGGGGGAGAGGGGGGGGCACTGTTAGATAGTTGTTAAAAGCATTCTGAAGCCTATCTGGAAGTAAAAAAGTGCATGACAATAAAAACTGAAAGGCAGTGGTAGGTGCTAAGGCACCATTACAGCATTTCTGTAATGATCCCTTCAATTTCTGAAGAATTTAAACTTTCATTATAAGGGGAAAAAAGAAACCAAACCCACCTTTCTAGATTTTACAGTTGCAAAAGAAGAGTCTGAATGTGGAAGTGATGTTGTATTGAGATCCCAAGTCTACAGAAAGACAGGCAGAAACAACTGGTCAAATTCAGCTGCCGTGTGTTAGCCTAGTGATTTCAAGGAACTACATCAAGGATGAATGTAGTCTAGTTGCTTTGAGAGGTGAAGGAGGCCCCAAACTATTTCAATGAGTAGTTAACTCTGAAGCCTAATGAGAACTTCTTAAATTTGCAGTATTATTAACTACTGCATTACAGGTCTGTAAATCGAATGACACTGGGGTTATGCACTGGGGCTCACCACTTTTTCCCTTCTCATCTCTGCTAGGAACTGAACGTCCAATAGTGTTGCACAATATGAACAAAACAGCACCCCTATTCAATAAAAAGGAAGATTCCGTGTCTGGAGATGGGGTAGAAGGTGTATCACTTTGTTCTGAGAGCCCCAGTTTTGTACTATAGACCGCGTGACTAAGATTGACCTCCTGGCTGTATCCACAAGCCATCATTGAAATGACTGAGCCTGATCATTATTCTCACACTTTTCCTGGCCTGGCTGAACCTGAATGAGAGTGACACAAATAGCAATTACTGTGGGATTTGTCACATTTAGTGAGACATTAGAAGGGAGGTGGTTTAGCCAAGAAAAATCAGAGCACCTGGTGACTCTGTGGATGGGGGAAGGGAGCCTGGGCGAAGGATTCTCAGCTAGCTGGGTTAGTGACACCGGAGAGGTAGAGAAGAGGGTGTGGGAGGCAGCTGAAATAGAGAGGAGGGGCTCTGGGACCTGCTGCAGGTCGAGAAGAAAAGGAAGAAGAAATTCACACTGAGGCCAGATCTATACTAAAAAGTCAGGTCAACCCATCTACATCACTCAGGGGTGTGAAAAAGCCACAGAAAAAATTCTGTGAACCTCGCTACTGCCTCTCAGGGATGTAGATTACTTATGTTGTGCTGGAGCGCCCCTCCCTTCAGCACTGCTGTCTACTCTGAAACACTACAATGGCACAACTGTACCACTGCAGCAGCACAACTGAAGTGTTTCAAGCATAGACGAGCCCTGAAGAATGCTAAATGGCACCAGATCTTAACTATCCAGGGAATGCAGTTTTCAGTGAAGTCGGGCAGACTAATTCTCCGGGCTGGAGACAAATTAGGAAGCAATGTTCACTCTCAGAGGATTTTTAATCTGTTCCACTTGCTAGTCTCTTGTACATGGGGTAAGGAAAAGCCTCATTTGTGTCCTCTGTATGATCCTCTAGTTAAGCTGATCATCACCTCTTCCATTAAGCCTAGTTGTTTACAGCACATGCAGTTTGGGGTGAAGCATCTTCACCTGCTCTTCTGAGACCTGATGCAATACCTGCCCAGAAACACAGGGGTCAGTGAAGGAGAGAGAGGCAGCTCTGGCTATGAATTTCCTGGGGAGACATCCAATCGGGGAGCATGATTAATCAAAATGCAGACACTGAACTGCAAATAATGGGAGCAATAGATGTGCACTGCCCTTGTGCAACCTATGGGCTGACGATTTGCATACAAGCCATTCAGTGAGTAACTTCCAAGAATGATCAAATGGATATAAAACAAAATCTGTTCCGGGCTAACTTGTGAATGGAAAAAAAGGGGTTGCGTTTGTGGAACCGACTGGTCACTGTGAACACTTCAACCAGCTCTATTCCTTTGGAATTGAAGTGTGGCCCTCACTAATCTAATTGCTTCCAGCCAACCTACCATACCTCCTTCCATGCTTTTTACCCTCCTCAGAAGACCCAGGGAATATTTCCACATTTACATGTTCTTCCTTGAGGTCAACCATGGGATGTCTTGTCCTGTGTTCTGTTTTGGACATAGATGCTTATAACAATGAGTGAACGAGCAACCCTTCGTAGGCATGTAACTTGCGGTTAGAATTTCATAGTTACAAACAATATGCCAAAATGAAACAAATCAATGGTTCATCCAGTCCGGTATCCTGCCACCTGCCATACCAGAGCAGAACAGTGGGCAAGCTAAGCTAGTCACTCCCTTATCTACTCATATGCCATATTGGAACAGACCAATAACCCATTTAGGCAGTTATCCTGCTTCCAGCTATATACCAAGCCAGATCAGTGGTCTTCCTCGTGCTTTATTCTGTCTTCTGCCTTAGTGGTATAGACCAATACTCCATTTTGTCTGGTCAGGGGTGATGAATTCATCTTAAGAGTGTGTGGGGGGAGGGAGCGGGGGTTATGAGGCCCCACCCCTCTCCATGGCCTCACCACTGCCTCCTCTTCCCCTTCGAAGTCCCAGCCCACCTCTCAAACAAGCTGGAAGCCAGAGCTCACAGCAGGTGGAGCCCATCCTCCCACAGTTTCCCACATAGCTATTACTCCCAAATTGTCTCCTACTTCAAAAGTCAGAGGGCTGTGACATCTTGGCCTGCCTCCTTCTGGCACCGCTGTCTGGTATTCCACCAACGACCTCTCATTCCAGATCGAATGAATGATCCCACTCACACAGCATACCATCTCCCTAGCCCCTATTCTACCTCCTTTCCAATCAAGGACACTCCAATAGCCCTGCTCGTCAAATATCTCATCTGACCATGGCCAATGCCAGGAGCCTGAGGGTAAGTGGAAGGAGGGCAAAAGGAACAACTGCCCCACGGCTCAGTGATTCAAAAGGGCCTGGGGCTTCCAATTGCCACTGTAGCAGTGACTGGAATCTGGCAGCACTGAAGGGATGGGGGAGAGGGGGTCAGCCCCTCCACTTCCACCTGAGACCCTGCCTTTTCTGGGGATGCAGCGTTTCCCCCTGCCCACCTTGCCCAGGGGCCCAGCAAGTCTGTCAGCCATCCTGCTTGAGGGGAAAGTAACCCCCACCCCCAATGAACATGCCTGGGGAATACTATCTAATAGGGAAGGTGGAAGTTCCTTCCTGATGCCAAATGAAGACCTGTCTATGTCCTGAAGTACAAAGCCGAAGATCTCTAATAATGATACCAAGCTAGTTTCACTACAGATGCTCATCTTGGTCATAAAATGTCTAAGCTTGTAAAACTATGAATAAGCCACTTGGCCCTATAATTTCCTGTGATAACGTTATATAATGTTTCTCAGTGTTTTGGTTTCAGGAGCCTCTGATCAAGATTGCCCACACAATGCATTACCCTTGTCAATGCGCTGGTGTGCCCTCCTTCAGCACTCCCACCCCACTCGGAGGCTGCTCAGGTGGCTAGGCAAATGGCTAACTAGACTTTGCAGACAATTTCTGTGGTATTGGGAGCCTTAAAATGAGCATTCTCCACATCTCTTTTCATTAAGCATATTCTATGGGACGTTTGATATACTCAGATTCACTTAATTCCCCTTTTTCAAAGTATTATGTCAACTAAGTACAGCATAGTGCTCTCTTCACTCAAGGAAGAGAGGCTATTTATTCAGTGAAAGAACATTCTGCAGAGAGAAGTGAGAATTGTGCAATGAAAGACATTTCTACCACAAAAGGAAAACCGAGTTAAAAGAAAAAGCGAATCCAGATTCCCTCACATGTAGATACAAAACTCTTTTCCCTCCTACTGGCCTAGATGAAGCCATTTTAGATCCCATATACATGCAGCACTTGTTCCGCTTCAACTTGATCTGTATGAGAAGGGAACAATTAAAGTCCATCTGCATGGGCACAGTAACAGTAGCGTTGCTGTGTGTGTCCTGGGAAAGTTTATTCCTAGACTTTTTGTCATTGTCTGTGTATCATTCTGAAGCCTGAAATGTCTACTGAGTCAGTGTGAAGGGATGGCTAAAAGTATCACCAGCTTCAATTATCACAGCCAGAGTCAGTACAGGCACCCTTCCCCCTTACAAGGCAGTGTGGCCTAAAAGACAAAGCCAATAAGGTCTTTCAACAAAGGGCTGGACCTGACGCCAGCTGAAGTTAGGGAGGATAAGGCAGCTGCTGAAGGTAGATTGGTGGGGCAGGTTATCGAGTAGCCTAATCAGCAAGGCATCAGCCTCCGCACCCTGTGCTGGTGGGTTCCACTGCATACCACGAAAGCAGCAGGGCACTTGCCACCAGCTTGCCTACAGCTGGACCTGGCGCCATCTGGAAATAGGCAGGGTAAGATAGCTACAAAAGTTAGTCTGGTCCTCCAGTGGCCTAATGCATAAAGTGCCAACTTGTGGTACATTGGGATGTAGGTTTGAGCCCAACCCCTAGCCTATGCAGGGAGCAGCCAAGCATCTACCACCAACTGGCCCAGGGCTGCACTTGGTACCAGCCGAAGATTGGGTGGTGAGGCAGCTTGTCCACCAGCACTCAGGGTGCCTATTGAAGCAGGAAATTTCCCTGAGCTCACCTCTGAAATTACAGCAAGATGCCAGGCTGGATAGCTGCCCTGAAATAAATCCCAAAGCTGTGCCCTGCTCCTGATTTCATCATTTCTCAGGAACTACAGCAAGGAGCAAAAAAACATAGGCTACATCTACACCAGTTGGTCTTGTGCAAGTATATAAGCAAATGAGGCATGGCAATGAATCTTATTTGCATACTTAATGAGCCACCATTTTGCACAAGAAGGAGCAGTGTAGACTGCTCCTTCTTGCGCAAAAACCCCTTGTGCAAAATTGGCGGCTCATTAAGTATGCAAATGAGGCATGGCAAAATTCATTGCCGCGCCTCATTTGCTTATGTTCTTGCGTAAGAGTGGGCAGTGTAGACGTAGCCATAGTGATTGAAAAAGTCTTCCAGATGGTGTCGGTATGCAAAATAGACCCAGATTTTCAGGAAACGTGCTGGTCCAGCTGGACAGCCCTATGTCTCTTAGTCAGCTTTTACTTTCTGCAGTGCTAAAATACGTTCACTCCAACCCGAGTTCAATAAAGTTCCCCAGTGTTCCACTGAAATGCTGGATAAGAGGGCTCATGAGCGTGACCAAAACTATTGCATTTGACAACTGTTTGGTGACCTACGTCAAAATAAGCTGGGCAATGTCAGCAGGGCCACAGCCCACAGGGTTGTGGGAGGAGCAAAGGGGGCCACTGCCCCAGGGCCCATGCCTCCGGCTGCTGTTCAGTGGTGGCGCCCAGAGCCTCGAGTCCTTTAAATTTCTTGCCCGAGCGCCGTACGGCCTGCTCCAGGTAGTTCTTAGGGCTGCTTGGAGAATTGTGGGTGCTGCACAGCTCATTCCAGGCAGTCCTGGAGGGCACTGTGGTCCAGGCAGCTCTGAGGATGGACTGCCCTTGGCCCCACCTCTTCTGCCCATAGCCCCATCCCTCTGGGAGTACAGAGCAGGCTCCTCCCCCACCCCTTTTCCAAGCACCCAGCATGATTCCTCCCCTGATTTTCAGTTCAACTCTCAGTGGCCTGGCACTATGTGGCACCCTCCTGAGCCGTTTTGCCAGAGCAGTCAAAGGCTGAATGTCTTGGAGACAGAATTGTAACACCTTTTCGCTCCCCCTGGTGCTTTCGTCAGGTCAGAAGTGAAACAGTGGTTGGAATAGTTGCAGTGCACGTCTAGATCACTAGTTACACTAAGCTCATGTTGCAGAGAGGGAGGGGATTTAAGTTTCTAGGGGCTTTCATCATCTTGCATGCGTTGTAAGGCCGGAAGGGAGCATTGTGATCATCTTGTCTGACCTCCTGGAACTCCTATATTGGAACAGGATGCTACCCTCCGAGAGGCTCTGGGAGACAGACCCATAGTCTCCTATAGACAACCACCTAACCTCAGGATGATTCTTACCAACAACTACAGGACATACCACACTAATACCAACCCTGGAACTTTCCCTTGCAACAAACCCGTGCCAGCTTTGTCCACATATTTACTCTGCTGACACCATTATTGGACCTAACCATGCCACTTACAAGATCAAGAACACATATTCCTGTTCATCCAGAAATATAATTTATGCCATCATGTGCCTAAAGTGTCCGTCTGCTATGTATATTGGACAAACTTCTCAGACACTTTGCCAAAGAATCAATGCACACAAAATAGACATCAGGCTCTCTCACAGAGAGAAAACTGTTGCTTGCCATTTTAACCAGACTGACCATTCTCTCAATGACCTTAAAACATGCATATTGCTTCAAAGACATTTTAACTCCAGACTTCAAAGAGAAGCCTCAGAACTGTCATTCATGCTTAAATTTGACACTTTATGTATGGGTCGCAACAAAGATGCTAATTATCTCACCCATTACAAAGATAGCTTCCCTAATTATCACCCCTAATGTCATTACCTCACAGACACTAACCTTCCCCCCTCACCCCCACTTTGTTCTAAAATTTGATTTATCGATTTTATATGTGTTCATTTTTTTTAAATTGTATCACTTTGGTATATATGGTCGTGTCAATTTTCTTCCACAAATTGATCTGAGGAAGAGGGTCTGGCCCACGAAAGCTCATCATCTAATAAACCATCTTGTTAGTCTTTAAAGTGCTGCATAGTCCTGTCTTTTGTTTCTTCCAGACATTCGATCTTCTTACACCTATGTCTGCTAGATTAAAGAGTCCCCTATTATCACATTTCTGTTCATGATGTTGTGACGTAGTGGGGGTACCTTGCTGGTTGCTATGCTGGGCAGTGGGTTGTCAGTGACCTCCACTGGCTGCTGTCTGCAGCATGGCCCAGCAGGGCAGGGGATGAGTCATTATGCAAGGGGGCTTTGAAACTCATCAGACAGGTATCTCCCATGGAGCGGAACAATGGAAAGGAAGGGGGCAAGGTCAGCCCTGGCTGGGGGCAGGGTGGAAGGAAGAGTTAGTTGCTGTCTGGAATCATGGAGGAGACCGCCTAGGGAAAGGGGCTGGAATTTAGGGGCCCAGTCCGCCCCATCTCAAGGGGGGCTGAGGCATCCTAGGCCCGGTTCCTGTAACCAGATGACATCTATGCTGGGCTGTATCCTGGAGAAGCAATAAACTCCCTCTATTCTACTGGCTGGTGGAGTCTGTCCGTGCCATTACAGGGGTGCAGGAGTCGGGGGACCCCGACGTGCCGCCACAGTGGTGTCAGAAGTGGGATGCACTGCACCCCGTGGATGGAGCTCCCAGCAGCAAGTGACAAGGCGCAGTAGAAGCAAGGGCCTTAGAGCCAGGCATGCTGGAGACAGAGCGAAGCGGTTCCTGAGAATCGTGGGGCGCAGCAGCACTAGACTGCACCGAGGGGACCAGCGGGGAGATGGCCTACACCCAACTCCTGAAGGCAGAGCTGGTGAAGCTGTGCAGAGAGAGGGGTTGCCTGTGCGGAACGCAACCAAGGCCCAGCTGATTGCCCGGCTGGAAGAGAATGACCAGCCACAGGGTTGGGATCCTGTCCCAGTGGGGAGCAGCCAGACCCCCCCGGGAGCGTGTCAGGCTCTGAGGGTGGGCAGAGCACTGGAACCCCCCGGAGAGACGGGACAGCCTCCCAGGGGAACCCTGCAAACCGTAGTCCACCCAGGGGAGGGTCCAACCCAGCGGAGCTGCGGCGGCTGGAGATCCAGCTGCAGATGAAGGAATTGGAAGTCCAGGACCGCAGAGAGCAGCGACAGCATGAGCTGGCCATGGCAGAGCGGAGAAGCGTTAGGGCCCCGGCTGCGCCGAGTGCGGACGGGCCCCAAGGGCCCAGGGCGGCCAGACACTTGGAGAAGCTCGTGGTGGCCCAACTGAAGGATGTGGGTGACATAGACGGGTTCCTCAGCTCCTTTGAGAGGGCCTGTGGACTGCAACGGGTCCCCCCAGCTGACTGGCTACAGGAGCTCATCCCCACACTGAACCAGGAGGCTGCCAGGGTGCTCAATCAGCTGGAGGACCTACAGCCAGGGGATTATAACCGAGTCAAGGAGGCCCTGCTGCACAAGTTCGGGCTCACCCCCGAGATGTACAGGAAGAAGTTCCGGGGGGCGCAGAAGGGGCCACGGGAGACCTATGTGGCCTGGTGCAATACTGCTGCAAGTGGGTGTCTGGAGTCGGAGCCCAGACCACAGAGGACCTGCTCAAGCTGGTCATGATGGAGCAGTTCTATGAAGCACGCACACCCAGCCTGAGGCTGTGGCTCAAGGACCGAAGTCCGGAGAACCCCCAGGAAGCTGGGAGGCTGGCGGATGAGTTCACGGAGAGCCGGTCCGGGTGTGAACGGGAGTCCCGGCGAGAAAGGGAATTGCGCAGAGACCGGTTCTCGGCTGAACGACGGAGAGAGGCACCTCCGAGGCGAGCCCCAGGGACCAGGACCAGTCAACGGTGCCCCAGAAAACCAGCCAGGGCCCGGGCAGAGCCGACCCAAAAGGGCCCACAGAACCTAACCTGCCATCGCTGTGGGCAACGAGGCCACAAGAGAGCTCATTGCACCAGGCACAAGAACAGGTCCCATGACCTGGGACTTTCCAGGGTTAACTGGCTGGGGCTGGAGGAAGGGCAGGCTGCCCCAGAGGCAGGGGCAGGCAGGCAAACCTCAGCTCAGAGTGGGGGGGAGGATGCTCAGTGCACCTCCCTTGGGAGGTCTGACCCTTGGGAGGCAGATTTCTCTGTGTACCGGGTGGGGGCAGGGCGGCCCCTACGGAGCGAGTGCCTCCTACCCCTGGAGGTGGATGGTAGGAAGGTGACGGGTTTCTGGGACAAAGGGGTGGAGGTGACGCTGGCCTGGTCTGACATAGTGGCCCCAGACCAGGTTCTACCCCACACTCAGCTGACCCTGAAGGGCATAGACGGGTCCCCGTTTAAGGTGCCTGTAGCCAGGATGCATCTGAAATGGGGGGCCAAGGAAGGTCTCAAGGAAGTAGGGGCCCACCCACACTTGCCCACGGAAGTGCTGATGGGGAATGACCTAGAGGAGTGGCCCCATGAATCCCAGCGGGCTCTAGTCATCGCCCGTAGTCAGAGCCAGCGAGGGGCTGGCAACCTGGATCCAGGGAAGGCCTCCCGGCAGGGTCCTGAGGGTCCCACCCCAGGGGACACGGGGTCCAGTGAAGCTGGGACTCCGGACCTAGGCAAAGGTGGGGAGCAGGTCCCGATCCCTGCCCCAGCAGCTGAATTCCAGGCTGCGGTGCGGGCAGACCGCTCCTTGCAGAAGCTGAGGGACCAGGCTGGCCTCCGTGCAGCTCAGCCCCTGGGGAGAGGAGGCCAGGAGAGATTCCTGTGGGAGCGGGGGTTCCTGTTCCGGGAATGGCTTCCCCCCAGGAAGGTGAGGGCATGGGGGATCCAGCGGCAGCTGGTCGTCCCCCAAAAGTATCGCCTCAAGCTGCTGTATTTGGCCCACGACGTCCCCTTTGCAGGCCACCGGGGGATCCGGAGCACCCAGCTGAGGCTGCTCCAACACTTCTATTGGCCGGGGATATTTGCAGCCGTGCAGCGGTACTGCCGGTCCTGCAACTCCTGCCAGAGGGGCGGGAAGGCCCAAGACAGGAGGAAAGCTGCTTGGGGGCCCCTACCCCGTATAGAGGACCCCCTGGGCTTGCTGAGAGAGTTATGGGAGGGGAAGACCTCCCTGGATGGAGCGTGGGGGTGGAAGACGTCCTGGCTTTCCGGGAAAAGCTCGCTGGGCTCATGGGCCCAGCCAGAGAGACCCGGGCCAGAGATCAAGGGCAGTGGAAGGGCTGGTACAGCCATCAAAGACAGGCCCGTGCCAGCCCCCCCGGAGCTGTGCAGCAACGGGACAGGGGAAAGCTGGCCCCTGCAGGGCATCGCCATGGCCGGCCCAAGTCAAGGGGAGCACCCATGCCCCAGGGCGGGTTCCCACACAGAGGACCTGAACTTCCCTAGGTCACGAGCGGAGTGACCCTGCTCAGTTTGCACTCGGAGGGGGGAGAACTGTGACGTAGTGGGGGTACCTTGCTGGTTGCTATGCTGGGCAGTGGGTTGTCAGTGACCTCCACTGGCTGCAGCATAGCCCAGCAGGGCAGGGGATGAGTCATTATGCAAGGGGGCTTCGAAACTCATCAGACAGGTATCTCCCATGGAGCGGAACAATGGAAAGGAAGGGGGCAGGGCTGGAAGGAAGAGTTAGTTGCTGTCTGGAATCATGGAGGGAGGGCTGGAAAGGGGCTGGAATTTAGGGGCCCAGTCCCCCCCATCTCAAGGGGGGCTGAGGCATCCTAGGCCCAGTTCCTGTAACCAGATGACATCTATGCTGGGCTGTATCCTGGAGAAGCAATAAACTCCCTCTATTCTACTGGCTGGTGGAGTCTGTCCGTGCCATTACAGGGGTGCAGGAGTCGGGGGACCCCGACGCGCCGCCACAGACGCAATGTCTTCCCATTAGCACACTCCACCACATCACTGCACTGTAGCAGAACCATGTCATCAGGCTTTGTCACAATGGGATGATATTTTGAGTCACTCAGGACAGACCTCCTCCTTGTCAGGCATGCTCTGACCGCAGCTTATGGCAAAGCCCCCATCAAAATCAACAAGAGCCCCAGGAAAAAATAGAATGTGTGGCAATCTTGTTCACTGTCCCAGTATACGCCTGGCAGGTTCTTATTACATACACAGAATTCAGTGTCATCTGCCTGTTTGTCTTGCCGCTTGTGATTTAGTGGGCTCTTCTCTGCCTTCTGCATGTTGTCTTTGAGTGACACTAACACCACAGTGACCCCAGCTTGTGCTGCAAATGATAACATCCTCCAGCATGAAGGACAAAGAGAACTGAAGAAGGGAGATAAACTTTGTCTTGTGCTGTCTCCTGCCCACACTGATGTAATTGCCATATTCCCATATCTAGTGACTCCCTCCCAAGGAGGGAGACGGAAGGCAAATAATACATCTACAGGACGAATGAGAAAGAGAAATAGGCACCTAGAATGAATTTAATTTTGTATTAGGGTTAAAAATGAAAATTGCCTAAATCTGCTATTTCCTCCCTTCACTGCAATTGTTCAGGAAGAGACACGATTTCTTGCAGACAAAGGGGCGGGGGGATATGCTGGGAGCACTTATCTAGTCCTTTCCATCTTCATACATAATAAAGTATGCATGCAGTCTTCAGAGGGACTCTAAAGAGGCAGCAACTGCAGAGAGCACCAAATTCCTGAGTTTTATTCAACGCAGGTAAGAACAACTGTGAAAGAAAACATAATTATCCCACATGTTGAGAACTTGTTTCATAAAAATCTCAAAGACTTTGGGGAGATTCAGCAATAGAGCTTTAGGTATAAATATACAGAGCAGCAACTAGAGTTAAGACTTGCTAGGCAGCCCTTTGATCCCAGCTTCTGACTCCATCATTGTACCCCCTTTCTCCAACCTTCACCCTCCTCAGAAAGAAATAACTAAGATTTTTTCAAGTGTGTTTAATTACTAACAATGGGAGTCTTTCAGAACATGGGCTCTCAGGGAGGGAATAAGTCCCCTGAACAGCTGATTGCTAACCTTTTCTGCAGGGGGAGCAGGGAATCCACCTCACGGTCCCACATGGTGCCATCCTGACATCACTTTACAAAGAGATGAGTAAAAGAAAATGCAGCCAAGTTGATTTCTGTTGTGATCAGAATACAAAGCTGAGCAAATGGAGTGAGATAACATTTCCTTCCTGTCCAATTGCTATTTCCCAGCTCCTAAGAATGTTATAAACAACCAGGGAAGCAGAAGACAAACATTGAATTATTGTTGGATTGCCTTTCAAGGGCAAAATAAACACTGAGCAATTGATGGAGGAAGGTTAACATTTTAAATGTGCAAGGGATTGTAAGCCATGTAAACATTAGCAGCATATTGGTAAATAGAAGAAACGCCTGGTTTCCCAAATAACCTAAGGGTACCCGGAGCAGCATATGGATAACCAGAGGATGGAGAAAAGAAAGTGGGAGATGGCAAGTGAGGTCTGGCTCACAAGTATATCCTGTCCACTCCTTGTCTCTCTTGCTTAGATTTTAAGCTATTCATGGTTAGGAATGTCCATATTTTGTTTTCTTTACAGAACCATGCACTATGTGGTACTGTAATGACCTCCATTACAACAGTATCTGGGAGCCTCACAATCTGTCATGTATTTCTCCTCACAGCATGCCTGTGAAGTAGCAAAGTGCTATTTTACAAATGGGAAACGGAGGCACAGGGAAGCTAGGGACTTCCACTCTGGTCACACAGGAAGTCTGGTGGCAGAGAAAGGAGTCTTGCACCCACTGTGACATGACCCAGAGTGCAGTCTCTGGACTGTTTGCAACTGTGTCCCTTCAATTCTCCAACCCGGTGTGCCTTTTTCTCTGCATTGCGGTGAGTGCGAGCACTACAGGCTGCTCTCATGCAGCCTCCAACATGTAAATCACTCCCAGATGAGTTATACTGATGCTCTTAGCCAGACATGCCTGAATTATATTGCAGAGTAACACCCACAAATTCCCCAGCCCAGACTTGTCCCCAGAAATGTATGTCTTGTAATGCCCAGGACCCTCTTGGGCAACATAAGCTTATATAGAGTCCATCATTTCATTAATAGAAATGTTATGCCTAAAACTTGTTCAACCAAAGGGAGCTCCCCTAACACTTCAGTACAAACACACTGGCTTAGATAAAAAACAAAACAAATTTATTAACTACAGAAATATAAATTTTAAGGGATTACAATCTGAATTGGTTACAAAGAAATCAAAGAAAAAACATGAATTAATACTTATCTTAACAAGCTAAGTGAACTTGAAGCAGAAAGGTTTCTCTGGCCACATGCTTACAGAAGTCTGACTGAATCCTTCTCAGCCCCAGACTCCCTCCTCACTTCAGTGACCCTTCTTTTGTTTTTCAAGTGGTGTTGATGTCTTGAATTGAGATGAGGTGAGAGATGATTTGGGACCTCTGTGCCTCATTGCTATCCTTTTCCTCTTCTTTGAGAATTTCTTGCAGCTGATTGTGTATCACCTGGAGCAGAGAGTCTGGGAAAGGGGAACTTCCAGCTGTGTCTTTACCAAGATGTAAATGTCTTGCTCATACCCATTCTCTTGCCAAAGAATGGCTGCTTAAGCCAGGTGATAGTCCATTTGATTTTCTTGACATCCAGCTGAGGTGTCAGTTTGCCTTTTGTCTCTGAGGAACTGCTTTCTGCCTGCTTTTCTAATAGGTCCCAAAAATGTTATAGAATAGAAGTTTGTAACTTTACAGACAATGTCACCATGCATATTTTATCAGGACAATAATGGCCAGCAAATTAGGAGATTCCAAATAATACCTCACAAGGCACATTATGGATGAAATGTATCATAATCTTGTAAAAAGGGTGAATGTAAGGGCACAGACTGTCACACTCATATATCTCCAGCTAGAGCTGTAATCGATGGATCATACTTCTTGTGTACAAAATAATAATAAAGATCAGACTTATCAGGTGAAGAACTCCCTACTTTGATTGTAGTCAATGGGGTTATAACCAGAGAGATTCCCTGCGTGCAGGATGGAGGAGACTCTGAGGCTGGGTTTTAAGGATATTAAGAGGCGGGGTAATAGACTAATTGTATAGTGGGTCAATATAATTTGCAAGTTTAGGCTTATCGGATAGTCAAGTACTCGACTACTCACATACATCCCTACTGGGCCTGGGTCTGGGTCTACACAAGACAATTGAACTGTTTCTTATTGAGCCAATTGGATAGAACTGACTTAAGCACAAAACAATTCCATGAATCCACACTGAGCCAGTTCAAGAAGCACTGCTGTTTAGATTGTATATCACCTGGAGCAGGAAGGATGGGATTACCCTCACGGACAGCAATCCAAACAGTGAGCCCAAAGCAGAGTGCTTGTAAAACAACACACAAAGCATTTTACAACAAGTCTTCTAGGTGGTTAAACCACCTCTTAGGCCAGGTCTACATTAGAGTGGGGGAGGGGGGAGGCACCCTCTCAGTTCGAATTAGCAGGTCTTCACTGGACCTGCTAACTCGAACCCTGGAAGATCGACTGTGGCAGTGTGGACCTTCCATGTAGTGTTAGACATGGCCTGAGTGCTGTGAGTGTAGCTCCCAGCAGTGGGAGCTTGTTTACACTGGCGCTTTACAGTGCTGTAACTTGCTGCGCTCAGGGAGGGTGTTTTTTCACACCCCTGAGTGAGAAAGTTGCAATGGCAAAGTAACATGCAAGTCTAGAGAAGCTCTTACAATCACCAGTTTCTCTTACACAGACAAGGCCTTAGACTTTACTCTAAAGAGCACAGACAGTGCTCCAAGAGCAGCCATTTGTGGGAGCATGGGAAGACATGCAGTGACTGGCTGAGTAGGTGATGCAGCGTACAAAGCCTTTTGTCATTTGGCACTATTGTTTTTGCTAATGGTGTGATGTGATTTGATTGTTTGCAGTTTATATAATTATGGCACTAGTTATAGCTCCATTGTTTGAAATGTCTCTTTTGTGGGAGGGAGTATTCTGGTGAATGACACAATTTGTTCTTCTGTGACAAACTTTAATCAGAAAACTGCTAAATATAGTGTGGCTGATGGATCTTAAACAACTTGTCACTGTCATTCACCACAGTGGAAGAAATCATATATGTGGGACATACAGTTTTAGTTAATTCACTGCAACAGTATCTATTACATTACAGCAGAAGCTGGGGAACTGAAGCAAAGGAAAGGGCATTTGTGGGCTATCATCAAACTGAGCAGAAAAGACAAAAAATAAGGCGTTTAGCTACATATACACCACTCTTTGCACAGCTCCATTGCATGTTTTTCCTCTGTCTGCATGGTAAACACAGTTCCTTAAAAGCAAGGATTAATTATATCTCAAAACAGATTGAAAGAGAAGAGCTGCCTACAGGATCACATTACTGGTCCGTTCAGTTACATAACCCAGGCATATGCTATACTGAATCAGTCCACTGGTGCATCTAGTTCTCCGTTCTGCCGCTTGTTAATTTAGTCTCCTAACACATTACATTGTCATTTTTGGTATCTCACATCTAGCATTTCCTAATATCTAATACTTCATAGCCAGAAGAAACATGCTTATAATTAATCTATCCAATTATGATTTGTGAGATATAGTATATGTCAATATTTCTTCCCAATTTGCAATACTAGTGATAGGTAAAGCCTCAAACGTTTTGGAGATGTAGTTTAGAGAATCATAGCATCATGGAAATTAGAGATGAAAAAATCTGTCAGGTTCCATTTTTTTTTTCTCCTTGACAGTACTAGATTTCTCCTCCTTATGACACATTTTCTAGTGTTTTCTCTGTGTCTCTTGGGTTTGAAAGACTTCTTTGGAAATCCCATATCAAAATGGGATTTCTTGGGATTTCCAGCAATTTGTGGTTCAAGTGGGACTTCAAGCACCACATTAATAACCTCTAGGCTTGTGACTCCACTACTTTTCACCTGTCCTGCCAGGGAAGTTACCCTAGTCCTCAAATACAAAGGGCTTCATAGGCTGACTAATTTGCATGGGTGGGTTCATATGGGTAATCTGATAATAGGAACCCCATAGTTAGAATCCACACCCCATCAACCTAGCGCAGCATGCACCCTTCTCTGGCACCTATCTAGTATGCTTTCTGGATCTACATTTACCCATCTCAGCAGCTGCATGAGGAGGAGCTAGATCAGTACATTCTGTAAAAGTTGTCACTTAGGCTACGTCTACACTGCAGGGTTTTCTTGTGCAAAAAGAGCCTATCCGAAGACGTTCAGGTGCTCTAATGGCCATTCTGTTAATTGCAATCAGAGCTTTCTTGAGCAAAAGTGTCCATGCAGTGTGGACACTCTCTTGCGCAAAAGCACATCGCAAAAGCAATGCGCTTTGAGGTGTGGACGTGCTTTTGCGCAAGAAGTTTTTGCGCAAGAACTCTTCTGCAAAAGACTTCTTGCGCAAAACCCCTGCAGTGTAGATGTAGCCTGAGTGAGCAAGGTGGATTGTAGCTAGCACATATCTGAGTCCCAACACCTCTATCCCCAGCCTGGAGTTCATGACTTGATACTTGGCGCTGGTGCTTTTTTTGTAAAAAAAAAAAAAAAAAAAAAAAAAAAAAGGTGCCGGTACTCCAGGGAAAAAGTCGTTGAGCTCTGACTGGAGGTGCCGGGCAGTACCGTCACAAAAAAAGCAGTGCCTCGCACCCTGAAGAGAGGCAAGAGTTACTCTTTTCCACACAGTGACACTTCACCTGGCTGAGGCATAACTAAGACTGCCTTTCTCTGGAGACCTGGACAAAGAAGAAAAAAGCTGGAAGTTCTCAGACAACATCAACTACTCAAGAGACTGGAACAGAAAACTGTAAGAGGAAGATGAGCCATGGTATCTGATTCAAGAATTCTCCTGAGAGCAGCAAACCACTGGGATAGCTCTTACCACAGGGTGAATCTGGCTGGAATGCTGAGAACACGCTGCTATAACAACGTGATGGTCAATGTCTTGACGCTGACTTGTTCCTTTGGCGAAAACAGGGCAGTAAGGTGGGGCTAGGACACCATCTTGAACAATCTTGTGTCACTGAGTAACTATACATCAGCTCGTCACTTGACTTTTCTTCTGCTATATTATATGTTTTGTGGCCTCTTCCTGCCTCGCGCATGGGCAAGTTTTAACCACGCCGGTCCCATTTGTACTAAAATATATATGAATTTGTTTCATCCTCAAATTCCTCTCCGTGTCTCTGATTAAATAGCCCCCTTCAGCAACCTCTTGGGGACATTCGGATCAAGCAGTCCATGATCCGACCGAACAACGAATGAAATCAGGAAAAGAAAAATAAAAAGCCATCCAAAATCAACGCTGTCTTAATGTGATAACATTTGTAGTTTTTCAGAGCATGCTGAATGAGGTCTGCACTGACAGGCAATGGGCTTTTATTGTGTCTCAGTGCACGGGACCCATGTGTCTATGATTTTCCCTAGTTTTTCTCTCCATCTTGAGGCTGGTGTTCTGATCTAATTGATGGTAAAGTCCATTTGTGTGTGGTTTTCCCAGTAGTTGTGGGGGACTGAGGTAGGCGCTAATCACCTTCTTATGTGCTTTGATCTCTCTCCAGCTGTTCACCTGGAGAAGAAACTGCCCATGAATCTCAGACCCCTCCAGTGCTGTCCCATTTCCCCCTCCTTTGTGTACTTCCTTCCCCTACCCCACTTACTCTCTGCATCTTCCATAGCTTGTATTATTGTCGCTTTCAGAACCATAGCAGACATGGCTTCCTAATGGAAGGAAAACTACAGAGATGGCTTTGAGCGTGAAGTGAGCTGACAGTATTAGAGCTTAGGCTGGAAAGACACAGATGTGGT
Organism: Pelochelys cantorii; assembly: GCA_032595735.1. NCBI lineage: Eukaryota > Metazoa > Chordata > Testudines > Trionychidae > Pelochelys > Pelochelys cantorii. The sequence goes on along the minus strand of CM064329.1, from coordinate 55,992,959 downwards.
TTAGAGCTGACCAAATGGAGATTCGCAAAGACCTCTGTGCAGCCATGCCAAGTTGCTGAGTGTAGCCCATGCCATCACTGTGGGCATATACTTTCATATTCTATGCTTGCCATAGAATCCTGGGTGCCAAGTCAGTATACAGCTCTCAGATCCCAGGTCTGAGCCCATGTTCATGGCTGCTGAGGGTTTTGCCATCAAATCATCTGGGCCTAGTTGGATAATGCCACTGCAATTAAAAGGCCATTATTCTGGCAGCACTAGTATTTCTACCATTGATACTGCCAGTGCAGCTGCACCAGTGTTAGGGTACGTCTACGTTGCGGAGTTTTTCTGGAAAAACGGCCATTTTTCCAGAAAAACTACACTTACATCCACACTGCAATTGTGTTCTTTCAACAGAAAGTCAAAAGAACGCAGGGGTTTTTCCAACAGCGGTAAACCTCTTTCTATGAGGAAGAAGCCTTTTTCTGAAAGAGTTCTTTCAGAAAAAGGCATGTGTGGACAGGAAAGAGGGTTTTTTTCCGAAAGAAGAGGCCTCCAGGAAAAAGCATAGCTGCCCTAGTGGCCACTCTGTCCATAGTAATCACAACTCAAATGCGAGATAGCGTCCAATCAATGTGGATGCTATATTTTGAAAAAGCAGATCACTTTTTTGATGCACTTTTGTTGTGTGGATGCTCTTTTTCAAAAGACATTTTTCTGGAAGATCTCTTCTGGAAAAGGTTCTTCCGAAAGAAGCCTGCAGCCTAGACATAGCCCTAGTAGAATAAAGGGACATTTTTAAGTAAAAAGGACTAGTGTCAAAACAGTACAGTATCAGGCTGTCTGATCACTGCTTGCTGGCTGATGTGTGATGAGTCTGTGGACCTGCATCCAATTCCTATGGGCAAGCGTCCACTCTATAAATCCCCATCTCACCATCACATTTATCATTTCACAGACCACTTGCTGGCATGCTGAGCCCAAGGGCTAATGAATGAAAGAAAAAGTACACAGTGCCTCATTCTCGGAGGGACAGATGCACCAAGAGAGCAGGGGGAAGTGGTTTCTCCTGCTTTGGCCTGTGCTGTGCCTGTTCTCTGAAAAAAGAGGATGTCAGTTTCCTGGACTGAAAATCTGGTACATTTCATCAGCCATCAAATCCATTCTACATCAAACATTTAAATAAACAAAAGTGATTAGCATCTTGCAAAGCTGTTCCGCACATTCCCAGCATCACACTCAGCCTTGCTAAGGCTGGCAGGCATTGATTGGATTTACGCAATTAAACCTGCAGGCCAGGAAAACCATTTCACTGTTTAGCTGTAGATCCGCTTACTCATCACACATCAGTGGATGACTAGTGATCAGACAACCTGGTAGTGTTTAGACTAGCAATAATGGAAAGCAGGGGCGGGGAGGAGTGATCCTTTGTGTAAACAGAGAGCAGTCTTTCTGAATGAGGCTGGAGAGGAGCATAGCTGGTTACCAGGCAGCTTGTCTCTCTACGGGACCTGTCTACACTGGTGAGTTACAGTTCTGAAACTCTCACTCAGGGGTGTGAAAAATCACCCCCTTCAGCGCAGGAAGTTTCAGTGCAGTACTTTGCCACGAGGAGACAAGCTTCCAGCACTGGGAGCAGCACCTCTCATGGAGCTGGTTTTCTGAAAGCACTGGGAGAGCTGCCACCACAACCATGCTGTTACGTTAAATCCCAGCACCTTTTTAACACTGAGACTGCAAAGCCTAACACCATTCGGTTTGGGCAGGTTGGAAAGGCTGTGAGGAGTTATTTTAGAAACTGTATCATGCCCACTAATCCTTGGATGACGTGGCTAGTCTCTTGTAAATCGAGCTATAGATCTCCATGGGAAGTAGGGCTGAAAAAATAAATAGCTCTCCCAAGAAGCTGCCAGGGCTGGCCTTTACTTTGGAGGGGGCATATGGCAACAAGCAGCAATGGAACTACAGCATCTTGTGGGTTCCTTGCTCTGAGGGCAGGTCTACACAAAAACACTGCAGTGATGCAGCTGCGCTACTGCAGTGAAGACACTACCTATGTCAATGGGAAAACTTCTCTTGTCAGCGTAGGTTCCCCCTACCTCCCTGAGCTGTGGTAGCTGGCCCATTAACATAGCGCTGTTTACACAGGGCTTGAGGACAGTAGAGCTACATTACTTAGGGGTGTGGATTTTCACACCCCTGAGCAATGTAGTTCTTCCAATGTATGTTTATAGTATGGACCTGGCCTTAGTGACTGACAAGGACTACACAGGTGTCCAACAGAGTGTACTGGTTAAACTCCCAAAGGCCTGATTCAGCAGGCACCAGGCTCAGTTTCAACTAGAGATAGTTAAAAATGGTTGAACTGACATTTTCAAGTATTGCCCAGGAAAAAAAAAATGAAATTTGCACAAGAAATGTATGCCTGTTTTCCTGCCAGCTCTAGATTACATAGAAATTGGATTCTCTTGGATCTTCTCTCATTGTTCCAAAGTCCTGGGTCTGGAATTTTCCCAGGATTACAGGATTTGCTACAAAACTTAACTTCCTGGAACCCGTACCAGTATGGCAGGTAAGCCTTTTGAAATGTTATGTCCCCATCTGGGAGCTGTCATGATCCAGTATTTAAGTGACATCAGTGAAGGAAAATGCCACAAGCCACACCAAGGCAATAGAAACACATGTGGAGGATGCAGAATATGAGAGAGAAATTCTGTAACTGGGCACAGTAATAGGTATATGAAAAATGCTCATTATGCCAAGTAACAGGGAGGAGGAGTTATACAGAGTTGGGTAGAGACACAAGGTAGAGATTAGTCACTGAGGAGGAAGCCATTATAAACATGAGATGCTGGCTTTGTCTACACTTAAAAGTTTTAAAGTGCAGCCACGCCAGTGCTTTAAACTGAAAGCGTGGCCACAGCACCAGTGCTGGGAGAGAATTCTCTCAGTGCTCCATGTAAACCACCTCCATGAGGGGAGTAGCTGACACTGGCACATTACAGCGCTGTGCTCCAGGTATGTTTTTTCACACCCCTGAACCAGAAAGTTACAGTGCTGTCAAGTGCCAGTGTAGACTTGGCCATTGTTATTCAGTGCTTTATGTCTTAAAAGTGCTTTACAAACCTTAATAACTCCTCACAACATTCCTTTCCTACAGATGGAGAAACAGGTTCTTCTACCCAAAATGGGCCCAGACTGTAAGAGAAATACATGTAGAACAACAAAGCCAGTGAAACAGGATCCAAGCCAACAGGAAATCCTCACAAACCTCCTGGGAAGTTCGCTATAATAGCAAGCAACTTAGTACATGACATCAGAGTCCATGTTCATCCAAAGGTAGAACTTCATCCAAAGATTGCATTAAACAGGGAATGTTAAATAATGGCCTTGAGGCGAGCATTCCCAGAGGGAGGGTGGAGAGCTAGAGGGGGAAGTGAGCTTAGAAAGAGCCTCAGCCTTCTGCTTCCCTTCTGCCCAGTTCCTGAGGTTGCTCAGAAAGGTTCCCCTTCCCTTAGGAAATGATGCCAATTCATCCACTTTACACAGCATGAGTGTTAACTCCTGGAGGTTGCCGCTGTGTTGGATAATCTCGCAAAAGTTTGGATCTGGGTTCTAACCACAACATGTGTGGCTCTCCTAACAATCGCTCCTCTCCATGCTTCTAGTCCAAATGCAATGGGATGGTGTTTGTCCTGTGATGCAATATCTACCAAACACAATCTGGCACATTCTCGTGTTTGCAACTGGTGCAGCTAAATTCAGATTTTTCACCTGCAACTGACGGCCTGTGATGAGGTGAGTGCCTCTTTCAGCCTGAGACTTAATGCAGCTGTTCCTTTAGCCACACCAGATTCTCACCCTCTTCCCCTCATTGCTATTGCTTGCATTCCTGCTGGGTGTTCCATTCACTTCATATGCCATTCCGTTCCTGGTCTGCGTTCACCGGTAGTGGCCTGAGCAGTGGGTATGCCCATCGCAGTGGGCTGGAGCAATGTTTGATGGGCATGCTCAGTGCATTTGGAACAGTCCAAAGTTTAGAAGGTCACCATGTGAACCTGGCTGTGCCGGTGATGTGGTGTTCTCCCTAGTAGGTGGCCTCTGGTGCTTTTCCATTCAGTTGGGTTCGCTGGCAGGTTATTCTTTCCTCCTGGTTTGTTTTCATCAGCTGGTTTCCATTTCAATGGGCTTTGTCACATTCCTCATTCTGTTTTCATGGAACACTGATTTCATCTCAGATCTCATCATCTGACAGGTATTACTGCACTTGTCCCTCAAGTTACATGGATGGAGTGCGACCAAAATGCTCCTGGGGAGTAACCAAGGCAGCAGAGTGACACCTTCCCCCCCCCCCCCAGATCCAAAGGCACTCAGAAGGAAGGAGGTCAGGAGAGGTACCACCCACCTTCCCCCAATCCACCAGCTGACCTCACTCAGACTGCTCTCTTGCTTTCCACCATTGCCAGAAATACTCCTCTCAAATGAGATCACCACACCAGAAGCTGCTGTTCTGATGCCATCCCCAGGAGTACTATCTGTAGTAGATGGGATGTTTCCAGGAGATTCATAATGACCAGACATGTTATTAGTTTTGATCATCCCTGAAAATGTCCTTTCAAGATTCTTAAAGCACCTTACCAGCACTAATGGATCTTCCCAAGCCCCTCACTGCAGATTAGAAAATGAACGCAGACGTCAACAGAGCTCTGAAAATTTACACAATGCAAGAGATTAATGCAAATTTACACTGCCCCAGAGAACTCAAACAATGGTCCAAGGTCATACAGAGGGCCTGTGGTAGAACTGGAAATAAGGCTCTAGTTGCAGGGCCATTCCTACCAATGTACAGAGTACACAGCTGCATAGGGCACCACGAAATTTGAGGTAACCATATTGCCTCAAGTTCTGTGATGTTCTAGGCAATTGCGTGCTGTGTATTGGGTAGTGCTGGCTCTGGTGGCCAGCCCCAAGCTCCCAGCCATGTCACTCAGCTTCCCGCTGGTGAGTGTGGGGGTTAATCCCACTCCTTCCCCTGAGCTCCCTCCCCCGCCACCCCCGCAGCAACTCAGCGGAGAGCTGGAGGAGAGGAATGGGCTGGGGCCAAGTCACTCCACTTCCCACCACTGCTGATGAGTGCCAGGCTGGGCCCAACCTCTGCTGCCTGTCTGCCCTCCTTCTGTCCCCCCACAGCTCCTACCCATGGAGGGGTCTTCCCCCCACCCCATGGGAGCTGCCTAGGGCACCTAGGGCATTCTAGGGAGGGCCCTGCTAATATGACTCCTAGCCCTGCATGTTAGCCAGGTGCTGTACTCATAGAGCTGTAGGCTGACATACCCTGTTTATGTACAAGCAAATTACAGTGCAGCCACCATCAATGCAAACATTCCTCTGCCACTGCCCTAATAATGTCTCAACTCTTACTCCTGGGGGAAATCTGTGTCACAGCACATATAGAGAATTCATATCCTGCCCAGAATTTTTATTTTCTCCACAGAAAATACAGCTGCTGGAGAGGTCCTTGCACCCACCAAGAGCTGTTGTGGCACCAGAACAGAGAGCAGCTGTTCCTTGGTGGGAACAGTGCCGGTTATGGATAGGGAGAAGAGGCTACATTCCTCACAGCACCTTGCCCCATAGATAGGCCAGTTCAGCAGGCATGAGATATGGGGGGGGGGGGGGGGGGACAGACAGTGTGAGGCACACAGGGCTGCTGTGGGGAGTAGTGTTTCACAGAGTAGGGTTCTGAAGAGCCCGTGGGTAGGGATAGACCAATGCAGGGGCTGAATGGGAAGTGCAGAGGCAGATGTGCACACAACCTCCTTGCTTCTCTTCCAGGTTCCCAGCAATTACTTTCCTCTCCCTCAGCTCCTCCATTACCCAGACTTCCCCATGCCCTTGTGCTGTTTCTGAAGTGTGGGAAATGTTTCTTTATTGCAATTTAAATGAACTGTTCCTTAAAGTTCTATATTTATATGCCAAGTGAGGGATCGATTTGTCAAAAAGCATTTTCTGAATTTTGTTATTGTCTGTATTGTTACAGACCCAGCTGCTGAGAGGCAGTTTGAAATAAATTAGCAAAATAATTGAAACTGACATGATTATATTGTTTTATTTTGAAAAATAAAACATGGAGAATGTGCAAAGTTTTAAAATATTGTGTATGGAACTGTTAATGTTTGGCACAGAACTCCTCCAGGAGTAAACCTTGCCCTGCCGGCACCAGAGCTAGAGGAGATATGTAATGTAGTCCCACACTCATTGTGGCTTGGCATCTCTGCTAAAATTGCCCAGAAAGTGACATTTAGTGCCCCTTCTGATGCGAGCTCTGTGGTGTGTTTTCCTCATTATTAAGAACTGGGGTGAGCTCACCCAAACTATTTCACAGAGACCAGGAAAGGATGACAGCCTTCAGTCACTATCCCAATGACCTTAATGGTGAAAAACTCCGTATGTCATCGCAAGTCCTTTGAGCCATCCGGTCCTATACGAACAACCTTATGACACTGGGATAGTGGCAGGAAAAAACAAACAAAAACAGGAGCCATTAGTACTTCCTCATCCTGCTTTATGATTCCAGGGACAAGGGGGAAATGGACACCATTGCAATGTAGCTCCATAGTCATCATAACAGGCATGAGTTTTCTGTTGACTGTGGAGAATCTGAAAATTATGGCTCCTATCCGGTCTGACATGTGTGAAGGACACGGTGATTGCTGCAGTTCTTATTACTGGCCTTTCCCAGTGTCTCTGCCCTCTGAGCAGTAAGGGATCTTCTCTCAGCTTCTGCCGGGTATAGAAATCCAGAGCTGATTGAGAAGCAGATTTTTGTCTTTCCAAGGAATTGTTCTCCAGACAGTCTCATTTACTGTCTCCAACACAATCGGAGGAAAAGGAAGAGGCAGGTCCTTGCCTGGCCAAAAGAAGCAGCAAATACAGGAAAAGGAGAAGGAGAGGCTTTTATTGCCATTAGGATCAAAAGTGGGGAGGGGAGGAGCCTACTGTGTGTACATACATCTGGAGAAATTTAATTAAAATTCTAATTATACTATGGGGGTAAGTAAAGACTCCCGCATAACTTTGGAGTTATAATTTGTGAAGGAGGAGTGAGGGGGTGGTTAAATAGTGTTTACCCATGGGGAAAAGAATTTCTAAACTCTAGAAATTAAAGGCAGCAACATTAAAGTGGAACTGACTGATCACTGCTATACAGATGGATGATAGGCAGGAGGGGGCATTTGTAAAAATTCTGACACCAAAAGGAAGGATGGGTTAGGATGGATGCTCTGTCTTCAATAGAGTCCACTACTTCTCTGTACTATTTGCATTACAATAGGCTGAGACTAGGGCCCCATCATGCTAGGCACTATGCACACACATATCATGTGAAACAACTCCACCTTGAAAAACTTGCACTCTAAAAAGAGAAGATAGAGTTGCCAGATACTTTCACAAAAAATCCTGAACATGGCAAAGAAAAAAATTGGTTGAGCAAAAAAACAAACAAAAAAACCACGCACCACACCAGATGCAGCAGGGGAAGAATGTCCCCACTGGCCTTTCGTCTGAGAAAAACAGAAATACCAGACATTTTACAGGTCCAGTATTTTCTGTTTTTTTTTTTTTTTTTTTTTTACCGGACAGGGGCCACAAACACCAGACTGTCTGGGCGAAAACTGGACACCTGGCAACTCTAGTCAATGGCAGTAGGGGTGACTGTTGAGGAGGTACATGGCCACATCAACCTCCAACACAAGGAAGGGCCAGGGCAACCCTCCTGCACCTCAGACTCTGCCTCTCCCTGCCATTGCCCCACTCAACCATCACCTCTTCCCTCAACCCCCTCCCTGAGTGATGCGGCCCAGGGGGACTAGTGGGCCAGGGGTCCAGCACCAACAGCTGGGGTCCAGGCCCCAGAACTCACTGGCATTAGTGGGAAAAGTGAAGCAAAACACCACGGCTCACTCTGCTCTTGCGATCTTACCCCCTCCCCGAATGGCAAGTCAGAGGAGCAGAGCCCACAGGCTGCTGGCCAGTCCCTTGCCCCTCCTGCTTATGGATGGGGGGGGGGGTATGTGCCCTCCTGGGCTCTCCTCTGCCCCCCCCACACATACATGTGTGCGCCAGTCCCAAATGACAGCGCTGGGTTCAGAACCAAGGGCTACTGATTGCCCAGCCTTATCCACTAGAGCATGGTTTTCCATTTCGGAGTGCACAAAGACACCCTTGAGAAGAGCCATTGCAGGGCCTCATTCAAATGCTCTGAGAACCATTTTTTGGTCTCCAGAAAGGTGTCAAATGACAGGTAGTTTTAAAAAAAATGTATCTCCCTGCAGGATTTCTTTTGTTCCCCTCCAAGGTCTGCATATTCCCACTCCCTCACCCCACTTCAGATCTCAAGCTGGATACAGTGCTATGCTATCAACACCATCAGAGGATTGCTGAGGAACTAAAGCATGAACTTTTCCAGCAAAGTGTGCCCCCCGTAGTGGAAATGCGGAGGACGATGGTGAGGTCGAGGAAATTAGATAGTGTACCACAATTGTTCCTTTTGTGCTGCATTTTCTTACAGGCCTGGATGCTCGAGGCAGCCACGTGTGCTTTTTGCTTCTTCTTATTTTTTTGTTATTCTCAAAGAGTGAGCTGTTTGCTCAAGATGGCACACTGTAGGAATGCACTGTTGACTTTCAACAAGTTCTGGGACAGGTCCCAAGGCCATGCATCTGGTATGGGAGTATAGGAGTGCTTGGAAAGATCACATAGCTATCTGTTCTGAAGGTTTTCCACCTGATAATGCTAATTAGTTGGCCTGGGAAAATATGCAAAGTATCAACAAGCTAATTATTGGATCTGGGAAAATATGCAATGTATCAATGATCTTGTTAGGTTCTCAAAACAACAGGTGTGATTACTGTAGATCCAACAATATATAAAGGCCGGGAATATTCCTAACATTGGAACCTTGGCATAGACCGAGGCCGCAGAAGGTGCTACGTACTGGCCACTGGGGTCTGTCCACTGTCTTTCTTTAGGGCAGTGTTTCCCAATTGGTGTTCTGCAAAGCGAAAGTAGGGGTTCCGCGAGGAGCCGGCACTTCCCCGCCCCCTCTGAAAGAGAGAGCTGGCTAGCCAGCTTCTTAAAGAAGCAGCACACTTATTTCCCATTCCTCCCTGGTGACGCGGAGGCATAGCGAGGCGGGGGCAGAGGGAACAGTTGCTCCTGGCCGGCACACTAGGGGGGTGCCAGACAGGAGTGACCCCACGTGACCCATAGTGGGGAGGGAAGCACTTCCCCTCCCCAAAGGAGCCGGTGCGCACTACCTGAACAGCTGGGGCTGTGGCACCCAGCAACTTAGTTCCGCCACCTTTCTGCATGGTGCGGGGTGGGGGGAGGTCAGGAGACCCAGATCTGGGCAGCTCCGACTGTGCAGGCAGCGCACTCTGCCCTGGGACTCACCGCGCCCTCCCCCCCCCCCACAGGATGGCATCGTGGAAGTCAGTTGCTGGAGTGCAAGAGCCCTTGCTGCTCAGGCAGCACGCATGCCAGCTGTTTGAGGAGGAGAAGTGCAGTCACACACTTCCCGGAACCCAGAGGTGCTGCAGGATTGCCAGGTACTGATCCCAGCTGCCCCTGTCTCCTGCCCAGACCCCCCACGAGTACCCTGTCCCCTGCCCCCACCAGCACTGTCCCCAGCACACAGCAGCGCACTGTCCTCAGCCCCAGCACCCTACCATCCACCCTAGCACCCAGCACCACCCTGTCTCTGGCCCCAGCACCCTGCCACCCACCACAGGACCCTGTCTCTGGCCCCAGTACCCTGCCACCCACCCCAGCATCCAGCACCACCCTGTCCCCAGCCCCAGCACCCTGCCATCCACCCTAGCACCCAGCACCACCCTGTCCCAAAGCACCCTGCCACCCACCGCAGCACCCAGCACCACCCTGTTCCTGGCCCCAGAACCCTGCCACCCACCGCAGCACCCAGCACCATGCTGTACCTGGCCCCAGCACCCTGACATCCATCCTAGCACCCAGCAGCACCCTGTCCCTGTCCCCAGCACCCTGCCATGCACTGCAGCACCCAGCACCACCCTGTCCCCAGCACCCTGCCACCCATTCTAGCACCCAGCAGCACCTGTTCCTTGTCCCAGCACCCCGCCACCCACCACAGCACCCAGCAGCACCCTGTCCCTGGCCCCAGCACCCTGCCATCCACCCTAGCACCCAGCAGCACCCTGTCCCTGGCCCCAGCACCCTACCATCCACCCTAGCACCCAGCAGCACCCTATCCCTGGCCGCAGCACCCTGCCACATACCACAGCACCCAGCACCACCCTGTCCGCAGCCCCAGCACCCTGCCACCCATTCTAGCACCCAGCAGCACCCTGTTCCTTGTCCCAGCACCCTGCCATCCACTCTAGTGCCCAGCAGGACCATGTCCCTGACCCCAGCATCCTGCCCCAGCACCCCGCCACCTGTGCCAGCATCCTGCCACCCAGCAGCACCCTCTCCCCAGCCCCAGCACCCACTAGCACCCTGTCCCCTGCCTGCACCAGCACAGTTGGTGCCACATTAGTGAGGCTTGGGGTTTTTTTTTGCATCTCACTTGTGTGGCCCCAACTGACGTTTCTGTGGGTCAGTGACCCTTGACTCAAAACAGGTTCCTCGCCCCTCTCATAAATAAAGACAATGCTAAAACCTTTTGGCTATGTCTACACTGCAGGCTTCTTGAGGAAGAACTGTTTTGCGCAAGAGTTCTTGTGCAAAAGGTCTTCCACAAGAGCACGTCCACACTGCCAAAAGAGATGTGCTTTTGTGCAAGAGTGTCCATGGCGGTGTAGACACTCTCTTGCACAAGAAAGCTCTGATGGCCATTTTAGCCATAGGGGTTTCTTGCGCAAGAAAATCATGTTGCCTGTCTACACTGCCTTCTTGTGGAAGAGCTCTTATGCAAGAGGGTTTATTCCTCGTGGGGAGTGGAATAACTCTTCTGGAAGAAGCCCTGTTTTCCGACACTGTACTGTAAAATTACTTGCGCAAGAATGTGCATGCAGTGTAGATACTTGGCAAGTTTTTGCGCAAGAAGATCTGTTCTTGTGCAAAAAGCCTGCAGTGTAGACATAGCCTTTGAGTTTGACATAATATTTTATTTAAAAATGAAGTCTGGCCAACATGCCCCCAATTGGGGCCAAATCCCCATCTCACTGCAGCATCATAACACTCCTGCAGCACCTGACCCCAAATCTGAGCCTATCATACACTGGAACCCCCTGTCCTGAGCCTCTTACATCCCCAAACTCCTGCATCCTCATATCTTCAGTCTTCTGCCACAACACTCCTGCACCATCCACACATGGCAAATCTGTGCCCTGAGTCCATCATACTCACAGCCTCCTTGCCCTGAGCCCCTCACATATCCAACCCAAAATCCTGCACCCTCACATTCACAAGCCTGTGACTTGCTTGGCACCCCAACCTTCCACCTAAGCCCAACACTCCCCAGCCTGGAGCCCCCTCCCCGAGCCAGCATCCCCTTCTTCATCCAAATTCCCTCCCAGAGCTTGCACTTCTCACCCCTTCCCACACCCAAATCCCTCATTCCCACCCCAGAGCCCGCACCTCCTATCTCAACCCAGTGAGAGTGTATAAGGGCTGGAGATAGCAAGTGATGGAGAGGAGGGGTGGGGTCTTGGGGAAGGAATGTGATTTTCATGCATTGGTGGGTTCCCCCCCCCTTTTTTTTGGCTTGACAAACCTAGGGGTTCCTTGAAATTCTGAAAAGCTGAAAAGGGTTCATGGCTAAATAAAATTGGGAAACACTGCTTTAGGGGGTTCCCAGAAGCAGAAGGGATGTAGGCATTGCATTTTATTCTGAGGTTTGCTTAGGCTTAATAAGCATTGTATTTTCTTAATAAGTATTGCATTTTATTCTAAGATTTGCTTAGGCTTAATAAGTACTACATTTTATTCTAAGATTTGCTTCATTGTACTTTACTCTAATATTAAGCATTGAACTTTACCTTAATATTTGCTTAGTAAAATCTTTAAGCCTTCACCCAATTTGTGTGCTTATTGCCTCCGAATCCCTTAAGGGAAGGACCATTGCCTCTTGGCAATACACCCCCATTGCTGCCTTCTTCCTGGCCAACAAGAAAGCATCACCTAAAATTTGTCTGTAGTTAATAAGCCTGTTTTATATTTTACCTAAAACAATGGGGTTGGGTTGAAGTGGTTGGGAAATCTCAGTGCTGTTTACAAAGGCTAGTGTGTCACACCCACACTGAGGGAGTAACAAACCACTTCATGAACTTGCACTGGCCAAGCTTCTGACCAGCTCCAGACAGGAGAGATCTGGGATGCAAGACTGAAGGGAATTGGTTGGAGTCTCCCTATTGATGGTTCCTCAGTGGATGGGAGATCACTGGTGTCACTCAGATGGGTGTGCCCCTGCCTGCAGATGGCTGTGTATCACAGCTTTATAACTGGACAGCAGCATCACAGCATGAGAGGCAGCCCAGGTTGGTGGGTTTGAAGGATTCAAAAGTCCCATAGTCCAGACTGCTCCTCAAGGACCCCAGCACAGATAGCCCAGCCACTCCCCCCATACAAGCCCTTATATCCTGCAGTCTCCACCTACAGCCATCCTTTCCACCTTTTCCCCCTCACTTACAGCTTCTGACCCACCCCAGTTCTCTTTCCTTCCCTATTTTCAAAGCACCTAAACTACCCTTCTCCTCTTAATATACATTTGCTACCAATTAGTACACCTGCAGCCCTCTCTCAATAATCTCATTGTCATGGGCAACTATAAGCATGAACAATTCTAGCCCTCAGTGCTCTAGGCTAACCAGGCTAGAATAATTAGGCTAATTAGTCAATCCAGTTAGACCTAATTAACAAACCCCTTTGTTGATAAACCACCTGCCTCCCAGCAGCTTTGAAGTATAGCTGAAGGGAACTAAAGTCTGTCAGCTTCTTTACTGGCTAAAGTAGCCAGAAGCGCAATCTGATTCTCTTGCACAAGCTGTGTCACTGGCCTGAGTGGTCCTCCCGCTCAATGCAGGCCGTACTTTAAGCTGTAGTAGAGAACAGAGCATCTTTCCACCAGTCTAAGGCAACAAGATGGCTCCAAACCCTAGGAATCAGCTGTGAATCACGCAGATCTGTACCCTCTTGCCCATGTAGGAATGGTCCCGCTGCAGATGCTCTCTGTTCCCTAGCCAGATTGGAACAGCAAACAGTGTCAATCCTCCAGGCTTTGTCCTTGGCATGAGAAGAACTGGCTGCAAGCAGGCAGTCACGTAGGGCTGCAAAAGTCACTGTACTTGGGAAGAGAAAGATTTCCCAGTTTATCCAGAGTAGCAAATGCTCGAGAGCTCACATTTCCTGTTACACTATAGAAATGGTCACAGAGCTACTACAAAACAGTTTTCAGTGCCTCAAAATAGGAGTCACGATGAAAGCCAGAGGGGATTCGTGTGTGTGTGTGCATGCGTACATGCAGAGAAAAATGCCTACACTATGCTATACCTGTCTAGGACTTTAAAAGGTTGCTTGTCACCAAGGTATCTGCCCCATGCTGATGGCCTGATCATGTTTTCTGTGAGGGGCTTTTATCTACTAAAAATGCACTGCAACACAGAAATCCGATATGCCAACTTGGAAACAACAAAAACATTTTATTACAGTCATAAATATTGAATGCATCCTTAATTATACATAGCTAGGCCTCATATTAAATGCATCAGGGAATTTCAGATTGGCCACAAAAGCATTATAAGAAATTACAATATTGATACAACCAGCTCGGAAAATTACAGTCAAAACTATTCAGTAGGAAATTAGTTAATTTAACCCATGATATTGCATGGGAGTGAAGCCTGGGGCCTACCTTTGTCAAGCACCTGTATCAACTGGGACAAACAAATGTAAAGCAATGCACTCAGGAGAGAATTATTTTCTGCTCAGCTTTACTCCTGGATTCTAAATCAATTTCAACAGCTCAAGAAAAAATACTGACCATCATTGTGGACAACAGTTCAATAAAAATCTTAACTCTGTTTGTTTGACTACTGATTCATGCTAACAAAATGTGTAAAGAATGGGATGGAGAATAATCTGAAAACATAATATGACAATATAAATCAATAGTATACCCCCACCTGGAATACTAGCTTCAGTTCTGGTCATTGTCTGAAAATAACATAGCAGAAATACAGTGAGTTTAGGGCTGCCCAAGGAGAATGATTAGAAATATGGAAAAACTTGAATAGAAAAGAGATTGAAAAGACTGTAATTTGTCTACTTTATAGAGAAGATTAATAAAAAAAGGCATGGCAGCATTATATGAAATACTGAATGGACTGGAGAAAGGAAATAATTCTTTTTGCATACCTCATAATATAAGAACAGGGGGACGTGCAAAGGTAGAAAATGTAAAGTGGATAAAAGGCAGTATTTTTCTTCATGCAATGCACAATTAGTCTGTGGAATTCACTGCCACAGGATATTGAGGACAAGAGCTTAACAGAAGACCAAAGAAGAGTAGATATGTAATATATGGAATGAGAACATCCAGAGATAATAATAATAAGGATTAAAAACAGAATTTGAAAAATCCCAGAGTTTGGCAGGGATATTAAACCCATGCTTCATGGTATAAGCCAAACACTAGCAAAAGGAGGATGGAGGTCTGCCAGAAATGGGTCGATTCTCCCTTTCGCTCCCCCTTTCCCCGGAATATGCAAACAGAGAAGAACACTAAAACATGATGCCATGTAAAAGTAGGAGAGGATCAAAAAATGAATACACAGAAAACATAATTCATTCTCATGTAACATCACACTTAGGTCTCACCAAGATTGGAAAGGCTAACAACCTTATCCAAAAGTGAAGAAACAACCAATTGGACATCCACAGATCTCTGCAAGGACAGAGAGGTCACATTTTGCATACTAGTGAAAGGAGGAATGTGCAAAGCACAGGCAGTCTCTTACCAAATCCATTAGGCTTAATACACATGGTGAAAGATACCATGAAGTCAAAAGCAGGGAAGCTTGTCATGTCAAATGGTATTACTGAATTTAATTTGGCATTAAGACCAGAAGAGACCATTAGATCATCTAGCCTGTCTTCCTGAATAAAACAGACCATATAATTTCATCCCATTTGGTCTTGTAATGGACCCAATAATTTGTGCTTAACTAAACCGTATCCTCCAAAAAAGCATTGAGTCTAGATCTGAATAATTCAGGAGATGGAGAATCCATCACTTCTCTTAATAGTTTGTTCCAAAGGTTAATAGTCACCCTAATTGTATATGCTTTGTGTGTATGTTTCTGGGAGCCAAATTCATCTCTGCAAAAAGCGAGCACAGCTCTCATTACAGTCTCCTTATGTCAGGAATGAATTAGGTTCAGTGTCTGTATTGTAATTCAGAGAACAGATGCACATATTGCTTGATGCACAGATTTTGCCATGAGTTAACAGTAATACTTAGCACTTCTCTAGCATTTTGCTTCTTCAAAGGGCTGCAACTAGAATTAACTAATATTAACATAATACTGACATAGATGCCAATATAATTTCATTTTTGTGTTTAAGAGATTTAGAGGTTAATATAAGATTAGGGGCATGCAGTTCAATTAAGTGAGTTCAGTGGTATACTGCAGGCCTGTTGTTCAGTATCTCAGATGGCAAACAAAACCAATTATTGACCACTGGTGTTATATGATGTAAATAATAGCCCCCAATGAGCATATGAAATGACATAGCCAATCAGCAGTTAGGCATCTTCTGCAGGTAGCAGGTCTAGTCCTATTTTGATGGAATTGCTGCAGGACAGAACACTTCACTTCTTCTGGTGCCCATATTTACAGTTATATGATCCCCAAAATGGGCCAGTTTACACTCTCTCTTCATGCCTTAGCACTTCATGAAATAATATGAGCCACAGAATGGAGAAAAGGGTGGCACAGCACAATCCTGAACAAAAATACAAAATAATTTTGCAGTTCCAGTACTCTGCTCTTCTAATTTCTGTTGACTTGTAAGAAACCAGATTTAATGCACTTACCAATTTAGTTTTGGATAAATGGGCACATCATAACTAAGACAAAGTTTCCCAGATACAGTACATAGTTTGTGTCTCTCTCACACACAGAAGCACATTTAATTCCCTTATTGAAGACCAAGGGATTAAATATACTAATGTATTATTAACAAAAATAATGACAATGTATGAAGTGTGGTGGTTGACTTCAGTTCCATGATCAAGATCTGGGAAGAAGAGAATCAAGTCCATCCTACTGTGGATGATATCAAGCTGGGAGGGGTTGCAAGTACTTTGGAGGAAAGAGTCATAATTCAAAATGATCTGGTGTGACGGGGTGTCGGGTCCCTGCGTGGCAGAGCTCCCTGAACCCTGCACTAGCAAGCAGGGAGCGGAGGTGCTCTGGGATTGCAGAGCCACTCCCGCGCGGTGGTGCCAGGACTGTTCCATGGCTGCTGCTGGCGCATGTGCAGAAGTGCTTGGGGCTGGCTTGCCAGCCAGTGGAACTACGCCTGCGCCGGCATCCCAAAGGGATGGCGCTGGCTTTGAAAAGGCATCGGCCCCTGCAGCAAGGGGTGGCAGACTGGAGGCGAGGACTGTCGGCCTTGGCAGGATGCAGGCTGTACGGGGTGGAGAGACGGGCAGCGGACCGGTGACTCCCTCACAACGGGCGAAGGCTTCTCGACCCCCAGGGTGGGCCCAGAGACAGGAGAATTGACGGCACCAGATGGGATCACGGGGTGAGACACAGCCGGCGGCATAACCACAGATCAATGTGATGAAGGGGGTAGGAAGTAACCCAGGATGGGTGAAAAACGGATGTCGGACCACAAGTAAGGCCTCATTGGAGCCCGCGGTTTGGTGCGTTGCGGGACGAGTCCCCACCAACCGAGCAGTGGACCGGTATCCCTGCTCTTAGGGTCCTGGGTTGGGGACTAGAGTGGGGGTGGGACCAGTGCCCCCTACCCTCTACGAGTGGGCCAAGTAAACATTTAGGACTGTTGACTTTGTCCAAGAAACTTGAGACTTAATTGTGTGGGGTGCGGGACTTGTGGGGAGCACATAGGGACATTGGCGACGGGAAAGGAGGGATAGCGGCTGCCGAAAATGGCATATATCTGCTCACGATGATGAGGTACACTGGTGCCTGAGCGAGCGTTGACTGGAGGGAGTAGTCCCGCACTGGGACATCTGGACAAACTGGAGAAATGGTCTGAGGTAAATAGGATGAAGTTTAATAAGGACAAACGCAAAGTACTCTACTTAGCAAGGAACAATCAGTTTCACATACAGAATGGGAAGCGACTGTCTAGGAAGGAGTACTGCTGAAAGGGATTCAGAGGTCATAGTGGACAACAAGTTAAACACAAGTCAACAGTGTGACACTGTTGCAAAAGAAGCAACATGATTCTGGGATGCATTAATAGGAGTGTTGTGAGCAAGACACAAAGAATCATTCATCTGCTCTACTCTGCCCTGATTAAACCTCATTTGGAGTATTGTGTCCAGTTCTGGGCACCACATTTCAAGAAAGATGTGGAGAAATTGGAGACAGTCCAGAGAAAAGCAACAAAAATGATTAAAGGTCTAGAAAACATGACCTATGAGGGAAGACTGAAAGAATTGGGCTTGTTTAGTTTAGAAAAGAGAAGACTGAGAGGGGACATGATAGCAGTTTTCAAGTTTCTAAAAGGATGTTAAAAGGAGGAGGGAGAAAAATTGTTCTACTTGGCCTCTGAGGACAGGACAAGAAGCAATGGGCTTAAACTGCAGCAAGGGAGGTTTAGGTTGGATATCAGGAAAAACTTCCTGCCTGTCAGGGCAGTTAAACACTGGAATAAATTGTGTAGGGGGGTTGCGGAATCTCCATCACTGGAGATATTTAAGAGCAGGTTAGACAGACACCTGTCAGGGATGATCTTCTAGACAGTGCTTGGTCCTACCGTGAGGGCAGGAGAGTGGACTTGATGATCTCTCAAGGTTCCTTCCAGTTCTAGTATCTATAATTCTAATTTGTGTGTCTCACAAATTTCACAGCATTAAATATGATATAAGAACTTGAGAAGAGTAGAATAGATAAAACGTTACCAAAAGTTTGAGGTGATCAGTAGCCTGAGTGATAGGAATTAGGTTGTTTCAGTCTAGTTTTTAGTGTCCACATATTGGCCTCCTTGTTGGCAGTCTCAGCAGAAAGTCCAAGGTTTGAATGGATAATTGTGTCAGACATGCCATCTCATTCCAAGAGGTGGTGTATCCAGGAGAGCGCCAAGGGAGATCGATAGAGTGGGGTTAGGGAACCTTGTAGTCTTATGGCCTAAAGTGGTCAACCTCTGCTCCCCTCCCTGTTCTAGGGCTACGTCTACACTACAAGTTTTGCTGAAAGAGGCAATGCAAATGAAGTGCGGATTAGCATTTTCTCGCCCTGCATTTGCATATTCTCTTCCGATCCATTTTTGTGCAGGGGGTTTTTGTGCAAAAACAAGCAGTGTGGATGTTTCCTTTTTGCACAAAAACTCCCTTTTGCACAAGAGCCTTGTACCTCCTTTTTTGAGGCATAAGGCTCTTGCGCAAAAGGGGTTTTTGCGCAAAAAGGAAATGTCCACAATGCTTGTTTTTGCGCAAAACCTCCCTTGCGCAAAAATGGATTGGAAGAGAATATGCAAATGAAACACGAGAAAATGCTAATCTGTGCTTCATTTGCATTGCCTCTTCCAGCAAAACTTGTAGTATAGATGTATCCTAGGTGTTTATACTCTGATCACCACTATATGGTTCTTTAGCCATATAAACGAGAAGAGAAGAAGTGGGGCTGTGCAGCAAGGATGGGGGTAAATAATAGATTATGAATAATCTAAATATGGCCCCAAAACAATGAATACTATGCTTCAGCTTTCAGTAAAGATATAATGTAGAAACTGGGGCAAAGGAAAGACGGCTCTGGGAATGAGTGTATAGATATGACAATTATCATATCTGAGAGGAAAGCACATCTCAAAGAGCTTCATGTGTTTGAATTTGGGGACTGGATAATCTCCATCCCAGAATACTGAAAGAATTGACTCATAATATTGCAAGTAGAATAGCAACAAAAACAAATCCAACAGATCGGGGTGAGGAGGAGGATTTCATATGACTGGGTTAAAACACAACATGGGTTAATCAAAGGTAGATCATGTCAGACTAACCTGATCTCTTTCTTTGATAAAATATATGATTTCTTAGGAAAGGAAACCATACCTTAACATTGGTAAGAAACTGACTACAGTGGAGACAACATGTTGTGATGAAAGGAGAAAAGTCAAGGAGTATGATAGTTTCTAGAGGAAATCCTCAAGCATTGGTCTTGGGAACTACCTTGCTTATTTTCAGTAATGGTATTGACACAAAAAAATAAGTGTGGCCTAGCAAAATTTGCTGATGATACTTCCCAATTTTGTGTCATTAATACAGAAATTATACAGGGAAAACTGTGATCTGGAGGACTGGGGTAATAATACAAATCCAGTATACAGTACATTAAGGGGTAAACACCACAGTGGAAGAAGAGCTATTTAAACTATCAGACAATGTTGGCACAAGGACCAATGGACATAAACTGGTCATGAATAAATTTAGGCTGGAAATCAGAAGAATGCGTCTGACCATCAGAGGAATGACGTTCTGGAACAGCCTTCTCATGGAAGTAGTGGGGGCAAACAACCTAATTAGTTCTAAGATGAAGTGTGATTAATTTACAAACAGGATTACATGATAGGTTTGCATGTGATAGCAAGGGACTGGACTTGACCCAGGAGATCCCTTCCAGTGCATCCCATGTCCCTATGTTCCAACTGAAGAAAACTACACCCACAAATTCCCCTGTATTGTCTCTTAGATAAACACTTTCAGAGAACTCTAGTAAGCTGGAAAACATGGTTTACTGCTGTATAAACTGTGATAGTTTCCCCTATTGCCTTAACACGTTATTTAACGCAGTCGTTACGAGCCCCAAGTCACCATAAGTGTAACAGTACATGCCAAGTGCATTCTGGTCCTCTACAAATCAGCCAAGCACTTTCCATTCTCCTTAACTGCTGCTCAGAATAGTCTGAACAGTAGGAGGAAAACAAAGCTCTGAATACCCTGTGCACATAGAATATATGATGGACATTCCCCTGTGGCATTAATCATATGTGTTCCCTTCTCTCATCACTTGCAAAGACAAATATCGTACCAGAGATCAGCTGCCCAGGGTCTATATCAGACACACATCTTCAGAAAATATTGCTCAGTATTGAGAGTTAAATGAAAGGCAGATGACAATAGATGTCTGTTGAGCTGCTCCTTGGAACCTTTTTAGGTTCCCCTGCATGTATCACTGGCATAGTGAATTACTGGTGGGACTTCCTAACCAAGACCTTGAGGGAATGAACAAGTGACTCACTGAAAATCTGGTCTCAGAGCAAAGGGGAAAAAAAATCTTTCTTTGGAGACAGAGCCATAAATCAAAAAGCCTAGTCTACAGAGGAATAACACTCAGAAGGGGAAGAGCCAGCAGCATTAAGTGAATGCTTGGGAGAAAAGGAAGTTGATCTGAATAAAATAAACCATAAACCCACTATTAATAACTCCGACGCACATTGTGTATGCTTTGACGCATCCAAGGTGCAGCCTCTGGTCAGAATGAACATGCCAACATTGTTAGCAAGGAGGCAATGGGAATGATTATTCTCTCAGAGTGGAAATTCAACGTAGAGCAGAGGGTGAGCACACAGAACGAAAGTGATGCATCAGACTTGTAAGCCCAGGCTGGCCATGAGCACAGGGGTGAATGTCACCTTCAAAGAGAGTTGTGCAGCATGACAATGTTACTAACAATAGGTGCCCTTGTTTTATGCCACTAGGTTTTCTTTTTCACATGATAATGCTCTTAACTTGGAATGTTGAGCCCTGGGGCTTCATGGAGCAGCTGAGGAGACGAGGTCGCCCAGTCTTGGGCAGTGGGTATGCTAGGCGGGGGAAGGCGGTGCTGTCCCAAACTGCCAGCCTAGTCCCACCCATACTTTGCCCCAGAACACCTACTGGGGCCGAAGAAGCTGGAGCTGTGTGCCCTCTGCCCTTCCCATTCTCCGAGGCATGGGAGGCTGGGAGCGTATGCCCTCCACCCTCCCTGTGATGCTGGGGGGGGGGGGGTCTGGGCAGAAGGGGCAGCGCGGAGTCGGGGGCAGGGTTGGGGCCTTGCCTTCTCTAGTCCTACCTTCACCCACTGCCCATGTGCCTAGTGATTCACTCATGGAAGAATTCTTCAGCATTAAGGAATGATCTCTGTAGCCCAGCCTGATGTATCATGGGTCTTTTATCACGCTCCTGAACTTCAAGGACATGATCAGGATCAGGCCCTGAAGGGGAGATGAACAACTCCGAAGCTGTTCTTTAGCTCTAAGCACACAGGCTACGTTCTAGACTACAAAGGTAATTCAGAAAAAGATACGCGAATTGAAAACTGCAATTTGCGTATCTTTTTCCACTTTTCTGAAATTTGGTGCATCTACACGGCGCCAAATTTCAGAAAAACCCGCTCTTTCGACACATCTCTTCTTCCTCATAGAACGAGGTTTACAGGGATGGTGAATGAGCTGGTCCGCTTTTCCGAACATTTATTCAGAAAAGCAGATGCGTTCCTTGGATGCGGCATTGCTTTTCAGGGATACCTCCGGTGTCCCAGAAAAGTGCTGCAGACTAGACGTAGCCACAAAGACTAATAAAGGCAGAGCACATCACTTTGTGCTCAGCTAGATCTTATGACATACATTTAGGCTGAAGAAATAATGCTGGCTTTATGGTTAAGGCACTAGACTGGGACTTAGGAGATCTAAGTTCCATTCTCAGGGTGGCCATAAACTGATGCATGTGACCTTGGATAAGTCCCTCCCCACCATGGCTCAGACCCCCTCTATAAAATGGGGCTAATACCTTGCAGGGGTTTCATGAGACTAAACTGGAAAGGAAGTCTGGTTAGATTGGAAGCAATTTGGGGAAGATATCTTTTCTTCATATCCAGAGCTAAAGCATCCAACACATTACTCATAAATCATAATGACAATACTATAATAAAGTATTGTCTTTGATGAGGGTAGAAAACTCCTAGGTTCTTTCCTGACTTACTCTGTGATCGCAGACAAGTAACGAAACTCTCTATGCCCCACCTGGGTAATGAGGACAATAGTACCAACCCGTTTCATAGGAGTGCTGGAAGGCTTAATTCACGAATATTTGGAAAGCGTTTTGGAATCCTAGAATATAAGGTGCTAGAGAAGTCTCATGTTATTACTTTGTATCAAAGCATAGCTGCAAACAGTGTATCGGCAGCAAGGCACAATCCTTGGTGTGCCTTGCTGCAGATACACTACATGTATCTGCAGCATGGTGTGTCAGCCACACAGCCCTCTATTCCCCTTATAACCACAATAACTTGTTTACAGCCTAAGTTACTTAACATAATACTCCCACAGCCTGGGAATCCCATTTATTATTTATAAATATAAAGTTTCCTTTGCCTCCTCAGGCTCAAACCTTCCTCTGTATTAAGGGAATCTGCAGCCCTTCTTCCTGGCACTGTGTGATGGTTAAAGCTGTAGCCAGGTCCCAGCCCTGCTTCACAGTACCTCTCTTCTCTTGGCTCTTCAGAGGCTTCTGCCTCATCTTCATCCCAGGAGGCCTGATTCTAGACACTTGATCTGCCTGACATGTAACTTCGCTCACCCCCCAGCTGAAGAAAATAAGTGAAGTGTTCCACAGGTGGAGTTGGACCCTTCTTAAAGATTCAGTCCCACTGTGACAGTCTCATTTTTAAGACAGGTATAATAATTTTTGCCCAAGGATTTTGCATAATTTGCTGTCTCACTACTTCCTATTACCTCGTGGCAACGTTCGCCAAAAGGGAAATAGTAGCTATCTATTCATGGAATAGTTTGCATGGCTTAGTGTGATGTGGCTGTAGGCCAGACTCCAATTCTAAGGAGAACAAAACACACACGATCAAGAGTGCTACTGGGGCTGTCGAGGGGAAATCTATACATCTTTTAATGGTAGTTCTGTAAACGGTTCATTATCTCCCTCACCTCAGAATAGGAAAACTTTCTTCCCAAGCGAGATGACTCAAAGATCACGCTCATTAAGAGTAGCTTCAGCACACATTCTCCACTCAGCAGTGGTGAGCAAAGCACTGTGTGAAAGGTGTCATTTCCTGATGCGTGTGCATTGGTGGTAATAGAATGTAATTGTCAGGTGTTTCAGTGTCAACAAACCTCTGCTTAAAGCCACAGGAGATTTACCCAGAAATGTCAATTCTGACTTTAAAGTTGTGTAAATTCACATTTACAGGCGTACAGCAGCATTGTCATTAACAAGTTTGTTCAAACCATCTGAGCCCAAACCTGCTCTCACTTCCACCACTTCTTCCCCACTGAGGTTGATGGCCCTGATCCAACTGCCATTAAAGTCAGTGAAAAGACACCAACAGATTTCAAAAGGAATGGGATCAGGCTCAGTGGAGAGAAATGAGGGCAGAAGTAGCCCCATAGGGATTACATGTGAGGAAGAGTTTAAAATGCTGATGGACACAGATTTAGAGACATTGGCCTACATTTTCAAAAATTACTAGCCACTTTGGAGGCCATATTTAGACATCCTAAAATGAGCCGAATTAAAAACAAAGCCCCCAAAGTGAGAGAAGGTGTGATTCCCCCCCCCCCACCAAAACAAAATGAAATCTAAAAACTTGTCTCAGAAGTATATCCATGTTAATCTGTAACTTTAAAAATGAGTAGTCCTGTGGTAACTTAGAGACTAACAAATTATATATATATATTATATATGATATATAGTGTCATGAGTTTTCATGGGCACAACCTACATCTTTAGATGAGCTGGAGTGGAAAACTTGGTGATAGTGATTCAAGCACAGAATTAGCCCCAGTGTTTAAACTGAGCTCTTGCATATACACATTCAGCTCCATGTACTTAATTTTGCATCCATTGTATGGGCAAGTTCTCCAGATAAGACTTCGTGGGGTTTTCAGTTTGGCTTCTCTAGACTTACTGCAGGGATGGCTTTTATTTTTGTACTCCCCTAACTCATGTTCCAGGGTTATTTTTTCAGGGATCAGGAGATGTATAAAAGTGAAAGTGGTTGATGCAGCCACAGGGTACGTCTAGACTACAAGCCTTTTTCGAAAAAGCCTCTTTCAAAAGAGATCATCGACATTCACAAGACTTTTAAAAAAGCGATCCGCTTTCTCAAAAGAGAGCACCCAGGCAATGTGGACACTCTCTTTTGAAAAAGCCCTGTTTGCGTTCAAGAACGCCTTTTTTGAAAGAGCTTTTTTGAAAAAAGGCATTCTTCCTTGTAAAATGAGGTTTACCGCTGTCAAAAAACCGCCACATTCTTTCGATTTAATTTCGAAAGAACGTGACGGCAGTCTAGACGCATGTAAACTTTTTTCAAAAAAAGGCTACTTTTTTCGAAAAAAACTCTGTTGTCTAGACATAGCCACAGTGTTAAGAGAGCAGAGCACAAATAAATGGTCTGCTTGGTGTGCCGCCAGACTTCACCAGGAAACGTCTCAAACTGTGAAGAGGTCTATTAATAATGTGGTCTGACTGATACACAGCTGAGAATGTTTCCCCTATTTAGTATTGAAGATGATGGACAGCTGACTGGTAAAGTTAGTTTCCATAAGAGGAAAACTTCTGCAATATACTATGGACCTGATCAGAGTCCATAGAAATCAATGGATTCTCTCCCACCAGCTTCTATGGGCTGTAGATCAGGACCTAAGAGGAGAGGAAGGGATGCATTGCAATGCCACTTGTTTCATTTTGGAAGTAACACGTGCTAATGTTGGTCCTTTAAGAAGGGCACTTTTGTATGTACTTAGTGTAACTGCTCAGGGATCAGCAGGAGCCAATATGAGACAGAGTAAAAATATAAACCAGATAACTATCGGGCCACTTGGTTCATTAAAACAGAGGGGAGAGTGTTTTTAGTGGCATGTGGCGTTTATGCCAGTGACTATTGTTGATATTAATAAGGCGAGCTCCATCAGAGGTTGTATGTGAGTAAGGTGAGAAAGGCTATTATATAAATAATAAATAATCATCATAATTTGGCTTAAAGTGTCCAGCTGGGAAGGATCATCTTCCTATTGAAATGAAGGAGACTGGCTCTGAATGGCAGTTTTGCAGCTGCAAATACTGTGCAATCTTCCACATAATGGTAATTAGGGAGAGAGAGGATTGAGGTTAGTCATGTACTAGATGTTGAGGCACATTCATTTGTCAAAGGGAGGGAGCAAGAGAGACAGAGCACGCTCACAATGCCAATGAATTTTTTGCAACTTCTGTTCCCTGTCACCCCATGATAATGGCCCTAAGCGATGCTACAGGCAACGGATGGACAGATTGGCCTTTTCTAAGTGGAATGTCAAGGGGTTGCATGGACAGCAACACTTGGGTTTATTCAAGGGAAGCCAGCTTCCCTTTCCATGCAGAATTCAATTAATGACAGGATCGTTTCTTGTGCCTCTAATTAATCCATGCGAATGACTAGGGAACACAAGTTGCCAGAATCATTAAATGTGAAGGGAGCTGCCCAGAGCTGTAATCATTTATGCTGGGCCCCCACTTACCATTTCTGACAAGCAGGTAAGCAGGGCTCTGTCATGCTGACAAGGAAAGAATGGGATATATATAGCAGTGGGATTGTAGAGCCTGGCACCAGCAAGAAGGCATGGGGAAGGCTCACATGCTCTTCCATAATAGCAGGCTGCAATGAGGCCCTAGGGCAGCATCCTGGAGGTGAGAAGGCCCCCTGGGCAGGGTCACACTCTGCCTATGGAAACCCAGAACAGGTGTAAGGCATTGGAGTAGCCTGCTCCATCCTAGAACTCGCTACCCAGCCACTCCCAGTGACAGTGCAATGGAATTGTCTGGTTGATCGCCCCATGGTCCCTTTAACCCTTCCAGTACTTCGGGCATCGTTAGTGGCATATCCCTGTGTGGTATGGGCTTAGCCTGCTAGTCTGGGGCTGTCATGATTTGGGCCTGGACTAGTCTGGAAATAGAAGGAAAATAAGCAATTGTTACTCCTCCTCTTATTGTTAAAGACAGTCAGTCACAAGCTCTGAGCTGCTGTCAAGCAGAAGAGCTTTCTCCTCACTTGCTTTTCCCCATAAGAGGGCTGTGAAAGTGGCATTGCAGCCTGCTTTGCTCACAGATAGTCCAGTCAGAAAAGGCCGTTTGTTTCATCTAGTTGGGTTCTGTGCAATCTGCAGGATTCCTCTGAACATAATGTCCACGAGTGTCTTACCTGTTCCTGAATCTCAGTTATGTTAGGTTCCAGAGGCATGAGCACAATGGCTAAACGCACACATTACAGACAAGCTCTCTGAGATTGGTGCCCTGACCTCCTCCTTCAAAGACCCTATTTCACTGCCCAGTTATCCTTACCAGTAAGAGTTTGCTCTTCTCATCTGCCCTGAACTCTCTCTCCTCTCCCCCTTAACAGCAAGCTATTTTGGTTTTCAACTGCCACTAACGCCTTTCATTTCATTTATAGTGCTGTCTTGGGGGTATATAGACTGTGATCATGTTTCTCGCCTTACCTTCCAACTCTTCTCTTCTGCAGATTGTCGAAATCTAGCTTTATCAGTATCTCTTTGTGTGTCTCATTCTTTCTTGCCTAAGCTTTTATGTACGTGTTTGTTTGTTTCTTTATGCATGATCCTCTTTGCCTTTTTCCCCCTGTATTTTTCCAAACTGGGGCTGCCAGGACTCCTTGCTGGGGTGATCACACCATTACAAAAGGGACATGAAGCTTTGTTAAGCCAGATACACATGGACACACATGTGAGTTCTACACTGTATACAGTACAAGATTGCGGTCACATTTGCTTACAGGCTCTGTGTGCCTATAAGACAAGACACTGGCATGGCCTGGTCTACACTAGGGAGTTTTGAAATAATTTCCGATATTTCGAAATAACAAGCAGAGCATCCACACAACCAAGACCATTATTTTGAAATAATGGGCTGGTTATTTTGAAATAATAACTCCTGCTTTCCATGAGGAATAACATTTATTTTGAAATAGCTATTTCAAAATAGCATCAGTGTGGACGCTCCACTGCAGCTATTTCGAAAACTACTACTCCAGAGTCATTCAAAGTAATTACTCTCCAGTGCTTCTTGGGGTGCTAAGTCAAGGCAGCATGTCCACATTAAGGAAGCCTGCCTCAGATTAATTTTGAGGCCTCCCTGTAGTGTAGACGCTCTATTTTGAAATATTTATTTTGGGAGTTATTATTTCATTTCAAAATAATTTCCTAATGTAGAGATGACCTATGTGTCCTATAGAGGAGATGCCTCTTCCTGGTGCAGACTGCAGTTAGCTCAAGTAGGTGAGGTCTATGTTTTCAAAGCTGAAAAATCATGGATCTAGTTTTGGCATCCTGTGGTCATGTTGGTCCTCAACCCAGTATTTTGACACTTGTCTAAAGCTCCTGGATTTATTACTCTAGTATCCAGCTCTTTGCTTCAGGATTTGGGATGTCTTGATGTAGAAAATGGCCCATAAACTTTTTTTTTTTCATTTTACTCTATGTAATTTATGGAAGACAAATACAGAAGCAGCAGCTTAAAAATGCAAAAAAAAAAAAAAATTACTTGATCATTAAAATCTGTCTTAAAATATCTAATTGTGGCTGAGAAGCACACCAGACATGACTTCCAGTGCAGACAAATACTGTCTGAAGAAGCAATTAAAGAAGAATCAGTAGATTGTCAACACACAAGAATCAAAACAGTTAGGGAGAAGGGAACCGCCCCCTTCCCAAACCACGAGTCATCCACTACTGCTTTTTGTCAAAGCAGGCCCGTTACCAGCAGAACTGAAATAGCTATCAGCCAGTGCAAAAACCAGACTGCTATCCTTATCCAGTTGAAAAGGGATAATATGCTAAAATTCAACCACTGAGTCACTTCTGCAAAAAGGCAAACAATAACAAAACCCACAGATAGGGAATGATGGCCAAAACAACTCAATGTGCTCATCAAAATGGGCTTCTTTAGACTACATCATAACACAAAGGCAGACATAATGATACATAATATCCAATTTTGCCTCTGACTCCTGGTGCCATAGGGCACGTAGCTTGTTCACAATCACAGTACCTCCACTTTTCTATGAAAGGAAAGATCCCATGTGGCATCCCATATTCCATACAGGTCTTAGCAATCAGGAGCTCCAGAAGAGTATTGAAATCCAGCTGAGCAGGTTAAAACAGACACAAAAAGACCAGAGCTCCCCTGGCTGGAGATTTAGAGGGAAACCCTACTCATCTTAGTCAGACAAGTAGCCCTGTTGTTCCAAGGGGACTGTTGACACAAATAAGCAGTAGGTCTGTCTAATCATGAGGTATCAGAGGAGCCCGTGGGGAACTGTGTGGTACTTAGTTGAAGTCTTTGGTCCTGAGCCCACATTTCCTTGTACTTTGTATTCTCGTTCATTCATGGGCAGCCAGTGACTTGGCTGCCCAGGGAGGCTAGCCCTTGGCCCCTCTTCTTCTGCCCCCATCTTCTACCCCCTTCATCTCCGAAGGAGCCCAAAGCACGCCCACTGCAGCTCATGACCCCCAGCACTGCTTAGCTGGGGGCAGGAAGGCAAGGCCCCAGCCCTGGTGTGCTGCACTTCAGCACCGTCAGCTCCAGAGCAGCATGGATGCTGAGTCCTCAGTCCCAGGGCTACGGGCCCCAGTGCACTGGGCAGGCAATACCTCCAACCCTGACTCTTTGTGGGAAGCACACTAGCCTAGGAGAGGGGCCACAACAGGCTGTTTGGGGATGCTCAGCCTCCTCCTGCCTACAATACCCCCCACCCATGTTAGTCTATCAATACTGTATTAACCTGTAAATGAGCCAGACAGATTCCAGGTAGGTGTCTGTCAGTGTCTTGCTGAGATATGGAGACCTTGGCATGAGCTGTGACATCACAGCATCTACTTAAGGAGAGATTTTCAGCTTAAATAAATAAGATAAAATATTGTCTAAACATACTCTTATAGTGCTCCTCTATGATCTCATTGTATAAGAACCTTCAGAACAAAACCAGAACTACAACCAATACTTGTTCAGTATAGAAAGGAGTATATGTGCGTGCACGTGCGCGCGCACACACACACACACACACACTTTACCTTACATTTCATGTTAGAATGAATCCACAATATCAAACCAAAAGAGATGAAAGTTTGAAACTGTGATTTCACTTGGTTCTCACAGAAAGCCCTAAAACAACTCAGGCTTGCTTGAAAGTTCAGTATGGGTTCACAGCGCTGAATATATGGCTTTATTCTAGGCATTTAAAAGCTTCACAAAGTTATTACTGATCTGGTACATCCAAATTAATCATGGCTGGGCAATGTTTCCTCCTGACCTGAAGTCCAATCTTCAGGGCTCAGTGTGCAGGTACTTTATCTCTTAGACAGGCACAGGCTATATGACCAACAGGTTCCAGCTGGCAGTGACCAATGAGGACTTCAATCCCCTTGAGGCCAGTTCTCAATAATACATCCCTGTTACTCATAAAAATCAAATCATTGAAAATGCCCATCAGTCACTGTTCACAATGCATATGCAATGCCTCCATTGTCCATTCACTTAAATAAGACAGCAGGACTAGGGAGCAAGGGTAGCTGTGAGTCTGGCCCAAAGCACATTTAACTCAAGCAGAACAGCTTCAACAGACAAGGGAGCAGCAAGTCCAAGGCTATTACAGAACAGGGGCAGGCACAGGCATAAGGACAGTCTCAAACCCACACCTGCCACAGTCCAAGCACCCAGCCAAACCTCTGGGCTACAGAGGAAATGAGAAGCAGTGCCTCACCTAACCAACATTCAAGTTCCATAGGCAAGAGGGAAGCAAGCTCAACATTACAGAGGGCACATCCAGCACAACTGTGTTTGAAACCCCCTCCAAAACTCTTCTTAAGGCAGGACTTAGAGGGAGGAGTCAAACCCACAACACCACAAAGCAAGGTAGGCAGTCTAACCACTGGACTGCAAAGTGCAGGGCTGTTGCAGCCTACATAATATTTAACTAAAGTGTATCAGCTTCAACAGGCTAGCTCCAGGGTCCCCAGCCTCCATCACCATGGCTAGCTGTATAATCCAGGTACGTTTATGGGCTGCAGCACATCCCTCTTCCCACACACACACTTTTCAGGGCCCAGAAAGGGAAGTTGACCCAGTAGCTCCCCATACACACCAAAGAAGCCCCACCACTGGCATACAGAGAGATCCTCATACACCACAGGCAAAATTAAGATGGTACAAATGGCCAGACCAATGATCCTGCTAGCCCAGTCGCCCATCTTCCAACAGTGGCTGATGCCAGATGCTTCGAAGGCAATGGACAGAAGAGGGCAATTAGCAAGTGATCTGTCTTTTGTTGGCCATTCCCAGCAGCTGGCAGTCTGAGGTTTAAGGATGCCAGGAGCATGGGATTGTGTCGCTGTCCATCTTGGCTAATAGCCCTTGGTGGAGCCGTTCTCCATGCACTTACTCACTTTTTAAAATTAAGCCCACTTGGCCTTCATGACATCGACTAGCAAGGAGAGCCACATGCTCACTGTGCCTTGCAGGAAGCTTTACCACCTTTGGTTTGGTTTAAATCTGCTGCTTTTGCATGTCCTTGGGTCACCCTGACTCTTGTGTTATGTGAAGGGGTGAATAACACATCCTTATTCACTTCTCCATGTGGTTTACAGAGTTCTAGCAGATCCTGCCCTTGTAATGGCTTTCCCATGCTGAAATGGGAGCTGGCCCCCTCCTTCCCCACAGTCACAGGTGAGGTCCCCAATCACTCAGCTAAAGGTTACATGGTAGGCCTTAGCCTCCTTCCCCTTCTCACCTCACCTGTTTTGCGGGGCATTCAAAGGTACCTCATGAGAAATTATTTTGGCATCTAAGTGGCTCCTGGCCAGGTATTGCAAGCAGAGGTAGGTACCTGGAAGGGGTAGATGCTGGTTCAGTTTCCTTCTCCCTGCCTGAGAAGAGATTTGAATTGGGCTCTGCATTCTCTCCCGTGGGAGTCTCAGTCAGAGACATAAGGGACAGGTTAAGGTGAGGCTGTGTCATTGTTAAGTAGCAATAAGTTAAGGTGTAATTGCTGAATCCCTTGTAATGAAGTGGTCTGGGTGCTTTTTCCAGCTGTGTGGATGATACAAATTCAACTCCTTCCTCAGCTTCCTGAGAAAGGGCTGCTGGACTAAGAGGTGGTCTCCCTGGGGTGCACCTTGTACTTGCTGCCTCATCTTGTTCTGCTGTAGTTGTTCCACTTTAATTCATATTCATGGAGAGTGGGGATAGAAGGCTACCTAGTAGTTTGGGTGTGTGCTTAAGCTTGGGGTTCAAATCTCACTTTGTGCTTGCTAAGAAGGGATTTGAACCTTCATCTCTTACCTCTATAAGCAACTGTCCTAAGTGCTGTGCTATGAACTATTCTGACCTGGGGCCTCCTTTGCTCTTTTCTGCTGAAGCTGCTCCACTTTCCATTCATATTCATTGGGACAAAGTCATTACAAACAACCTTGTGTAGCTCTGTCAGGAAGGAGGACCTCTAGTGTGTGAGAGCAGAGCCCTGGTAGCTGATCAAGAGGCCATTTGAAGCCCCTCTTGCTCTTTAATTATAGAGAAATTGCTTTTGGGCAGTAAAACCACCACTCACTCTTATCCACCATGATCAGGATACAGGCCCAGACTGCGGCAGACCCTTGCTCTTTTGAGGGGTATGAACTGGGGGGCTCCCACCTCCTGGGGAGAAATCTCTATCTGAATCCCGTCCCTGTCACAAGAAGACAACAGCCTCTTGAGAAAGAGAAGGGGTTTGGACAAAGATGGCTCCCCTTGAAGGACAGTCACCTAGGGGACAGGAAATCCCTGTGCAAATCCCTGCTGAAGAGACAGCTGGGGGATGTGAACCAGAATTACCTACAACCCAGGCAAGTAGCTGAACCATTGGACAAGAGAGTGAGAGGCGTCATACCAATCCAGAGTGAGGGTAAAATGGTATGAAATCAACAGCAGTATTTTACACCCATGGTATGTTCTTGTTGCGCAAGTGTAAAATGACACAACAAGGTGCAAGACAGGAAAGAATTGGACGCTATGGTTTATTTACAGATTTCCTTACATTTAAAATAGTTTTTTCTGTGCTTAGTCTATAGACTCAAACAATCGACCCATGTAGCCTGGTGCTTTATGTCCGACAGTGGCCTTTAGCTTGAGATAATCAAGGTTGAAAAAAGTAAGAGAGGATAACAAGAATAAAACTGATCCCTAAGATAATGCCCCTTAATGAGTTGATGCTGGAGTACCAGGCTTGACACCACTAGCCGCATAAGATGGGAAAATGCAACTACATTTGAATTCTGTTTGATATACATTAGATTCGAATCAATGTGCAGTTGTTCATCTGAAACCCACACGGCTCTAGCTGTATTCATTCAAAAGGGGAAAGCATGGTAAGCATTTTGTGTGAAGACCTACAGAAATAGCAACAATTAGCCAGACTGGATCAATTCACTGGTTACACAGTTGTTACATGTTAACTCTAGTCATAGCAGCTGCTGTCAGGAGACTTTTCTCCCTTAAAACAAGATTGTTAAAAAGAAGGGGGAAAATGGCAGAGGGGTGGAGAAATTCAGTTATTTTGAGGGTGAAAAAAAGAGTTGAGAATTTCAGTAAAGAAATGCAACTGTAAATTGCCAGAGATTTTTCACACCATTGGAGAGCAGGCGGTATAGGATTTGGCCAGTTTCCAGGCAACAAGGCAAAGGCAATATCAGTATCTCCTTCTTGCACACATGCAGGAGCGGCCCGAGGCCGGCTGCGGCAGTTGGCGCCCCAGGCAGGCAGTGCAATCAGCGCCCCCGCCTGCACAGCCGTCAATGGCCATGATGTCATCACGGGGCACCCCAGCGCCCCGTGACATCATCATCGGGCGCCCGGGCCAGCGGCGCTCTAGGAAACTGCCTAGTTCGCCTAGGCTCATAGGCCGCCCCTGCACACATTAAAGTTTATATAGATTGTGCCAGATTGGCCTCTGGTGCTTTCTTTGGGTTAAAATAATGATGGGATCTTGCTTCAATTCCAAGTGAATTGTCTGCCCTTAATTAAAATGTCCCATCATGTTGTTTCCCATTAAGAAGAAATACCCTCTTAATGCCCTAAAGTTTCTAAACAATCTCCAGGTTAAATGGGAGAGCCAGCAAAACACTGTAGCTACTACTCCCAGCAACACTCCCCCCGCCCCCATCTGGAAAATCAGGAAAAAGAATAAGCCCAGGCTACTCAGTTGCACATCTATAAACTTTACAAAATATTTATCGAGCCATTTGTTTAGACACTGTTACAAGC
Source organism: Pelochelys cantorii (assembly GCA_032595735.1). Lineage (NCBI taxonomy): Eukaryota > Metazoa > Chordata > Testudines > Trionychidae > Pelochelys > Pelochelys cantorii. Next base: position 55,959,475 of record CM064329.1, on the reverse strand, counting down.
CCCTGTCAGAGGAAATCATTGTCCTAGAAACAAACCAGTTAATTTGTGGTTGCTTGTTATATGCCAGTCATTCAGTTGGGGAGGAAAGGATTGTTTTCAGCTCTACACAGGGTGAAGGTCATTTCACCACCATTCTGGTCCTTCCATCCACCCACCCATTCTCAGCTCAACTGCAGGGCAAAGCCTTTGTCTATTCATCATACTGGAGGATTTGACTGAGAGTTTCCCCCACTTGGCCTCTGTGCAAGTTGGTGAGAATACCCAGTATGACACTGTTAATCAATCTTCTGCTCCATTGGCCTCCTCACCAACACTGAAGCAGCCAGAGCCTGTCAAGATCCACTGCCATAATTAGGGATTTATCTGGTTTGCTTCCACTGGCCTCTGAGTCAACTTCCCCATTTTATTTACAGTCATCAACTTGTGCTTTCTATTTTGCATCCATTCCAATGATTTAGACATGTCACAAAATAAGAGAATGAGACAGACTTGTTATTTAGAGACCCAGGATAACCTCTAGGCTGAATCAGTGTTGTTTAGTGTACAGTTAACCACACAGAACGGGCCTCATAAGCCTGAGCATCACTGAAAGGGAAGGTTATAACTTCACATTTCTTTAAAAAATAACAACACCCACTGAAAGTACTCTGCAGTCTCTGATGGCATCATTAACGCTAGAAAGGCTGAATTAATACCTTGCAAATATCTGGGTCCACAGCTCAAATATATCTCTTTAATGAGATAATCCAAACATTGATTCTATCCACTCTAGATATTGTGGGAAATTTGCATCCAGATTTTGTATCCATAGAACCCCCTCTCAGTTTCTGAATTTTAAGAGCATTCACATCCGGAATTTTGATCCAATCCACTGTAGAGATATAAAGCTATTGATTCAGACACATCTGAGGTTTTGGTTCAAGCCACTCGCCGATGAACATAAACAGGGTCTGTATGCCCTGGTCTACACTAGGGCATTATTTCAAAATAACCCCCCTTACGTCAAATTTATTAGCAGAGCGTCCACACTACCACGCCCGTTATTTTGAAAAAGCGGGCATTTCAAAATCTATACTCTGGCTTTTCTCAGGGAATAATGCTAATTTTGAAATAGTTATTTCAAAATAACAGTAGTGTGGATGCTCCAGTGCCACTATTTTGAAATAACTACTCCCCAGAATCGCGGTAGCACATCCACATTAAGGGAGCCTGCCTCAGACTAATTTTGAGGCTTCCCCATAGTGGGGACACACTATTTCATTTTTGTAAAATTGGGAGCTAAGTCAAATTTAATTATTTTGAAATAGTTTCCTAGTGTAGACATGCCCTCAATGACAGGATGGAATGGCTGGGATGAGGTTTGTAGAGTCATGTATACCGGCCCATGGCAAAGCAGGCACCAAAAATGGTGCTTTGGCAGCAACTGGGTAGCTTTAGGACAGGAGGGGACAGTGTGGGAAGCCATTAATCAAAGCGGGAGGGCTAATGGCAGTATATGTGGAGACATGGACCCAAGATTCAATGTGGGTCCCCAGTGAAAACACATTTGATATCTAGTAGGGGTGTAAAAGGTTAACCGGTTAACTCATTACCCAGTAAGCAATGGCCTTACTGGCATGCTTACTTGGTAATCAGAAGAGCGTGTGTGGGTGGGGGTGGGGGGAAGGAGTAGCCCCCTGCCCACTGCCCGCTGCAGCCCAGCCAGCAGGACCCTGGCTGGCTGGAGCAGTTTCCTGCCCATGGCATGGCACCGCAGGAGCCCGGCCAGCCAGAGCAGCCCCCTGCCCACGGTGTGGCGCGGCATGACACAGTAGAACCCCAGCCAGCCTGCATAGTCCCCCAGCCATGGTGGGACTGCAACCAGAGCAGGCCCCCCACCTGTGGCAGGCTGGCTAGACCTCAGCTGCACAGTTAACCAGTTAAATGATTACAATTGTATCATTTAACCAGTTAACTTTTGAAATGGATGTTTACATCCCTCATGTCTGGTAGTCCAACAGAAACTGGCCCTTCAGGCTGCACGATCAGGAAAACATTCCCCCAAATGAGGTGATGGTCATACTGATGATAGAACACTGTGCTTGAGTACAAGCTCAGTTACCAGAGAAGTTAATAAGCTGACTAGTGAAAACACGAAGAGAAGTTCACTGTAGTAGAGAATCCTGCACCTTTGGTGGATTATGGCCCTGAGACCATGTGGGCTAGCAATTACAGCACAGAACTGAGAATCAAAAGGAACCTGAGATCTAATTCACTGAGTTATCAGATCAGGGCACAGGACACTTTTTTTGCTTCAGTTACCTTACCCCATCTGATACAGGAACCTCACTATAGATGTAACACTGCTTCTGAGCTCAGCTCTCCTCATGTTACACATATGCCTCATATTGCACCCAGATCTCCTGAGGCGTCAAAGTCAGAAATTACATAGCAAACAGACAGTCTCCCCCTACATCATTTCCCCCTCAAGCCCCCAAGTGATGCTGTTTGTTTATCTTTAACCACAGTAATTATGAGCAGCTTGAACTGATTTTGTAACAATAATACATAATACAAGAGTTATCATCATCTAGATAATACCATAAGTACACCTGGCACAAATGAAAACTTTGTAAGTATGCTTCACTATCCATTTACAGTTTGAACCTCTTAACATCCCTGAGAAGGAGTTATTATACCAACTGCATAGCTGGATACTCAGAGGGGCACAGAGGTGACATGATTTGCCCAAGGTTCTGTAGAAAGTAAGTGGAATAATATTCAAGAATCTTGACTTCTTCCTGGACAATTTCTCTAAGCCAGGGATGGGGAACCTCAGGCTGAGGGGCCAGATGCAGCCCCTGGCTTGCCTAGATCTGGCCCCTGAGGTTCAGGGAACCCCCCCAGCACTGGGAAGCCAGGACTGGTGCTGGTGTTTTGTTTTGTTTTTTTGCTTCTCACTTGTACGTGGTCCCCAACTGATTTTTCTATATGTTAGTGGCCCCCGACCGAAAGGTCCCCCACCTCTGCAAGCCCTAAGTCACATTCTTTCTTTAACCTGTAAATGGTAGAAACTTAATGTCCTTTTGGCCACCCTGAGTACTGTGGGTGGACTTGTCCAAAAGCCTAAGGAACCTCTTTTTCCTCTCTTGCCTTCCAAGAACATTCTCAGCCTTTAGAAAAGAAATAGATGGGATTGTTTGAATCCCTGGATATAATTATACAGATTCCATTATATTGCATATTTCACAGCACCAGCCACTGCATTTGAAAATTCTTTCATTATATCAGCTGCTGGCTGGGTAATTAAAAGCTTCTGAAACAGTCCAGCATACACCAGAGAGCAAAATATAGACTCTCCCCCCCAAGCCCTTCAGGGTCTCCTGCTGCCAGGGGAGGGGAAGCTGGCAGCTGCTTATACTCCAGAACATGGATGTCCTGTGGTGATGGGCTGGGTGCTGAGTGCTGTGAAGGCCCCTGTTGTTTGTTATTTCATTAATTGCTAGGCTAAAGCCTTTTAAGATGACAGGAAATCAACTGCAGAGCAGAAAACAGCATCGTTGTCACAACTTTAATGGCAAAAAATGATATACTAATAATTTCCCATCGGAGACCCAGTGAAACTGATCAGGACTGAGGCACTGGGTGCTAACTGTGCACCATAGGTCACACTTAATTGCTCCTACAGACAACTGAATTAGATTGATTGGAGCCTAAGGTACAGAAAGCTTCACTCTGTACCCAAAACACATGGAGGTAAGCACTGAAAAAGACCACACTGGCTCCTCTCTGAAGCTTCAGTTGGCCATTGGAAATGCTGGAGACCACAGCAGGCCTCTGTCATTCTCTTGGAGTTCAATCCTAGAACATGTGGAGCATTGTGGCCCTCCCTGAGCACTCAAACCCTTTTAATGTCAGTCCCATTGCAACCCCATTGAAGTCAGTGCTTAAAGTTGAGGGCACGCATGTTTCCTGGATCAGGCTCACTGCTCAGCACCTTGAGTTCTAGTTACTTCTATGTCCCTCATCACAGTAGTGTCTGAGCACCACACAGACATGAGTGGGTTCATCCTCATTTTCTGATTGTTCCTGAAAAAACCCACTTTTTAAAATACAGGATAGACTTTAAAAAAAAATTTCTGTGATATTTTTTACCAGCTCTACCTCCTAATCATTCTAGGAAGACGGTGAGTGCTAGTATCCTCCTTCTACATATGGAAAACTGAGGCCAAGCCACACTAAGAGACTTGCCCTAAGTGTCACAGGAAGCCTGTGATACAGCTTGTAATTTAATCCAGTTTCCTGAGTCCCAGCCCCGTGCCTTAGCCACAAGTCCAGCTGTACACAATGTTATGCGTTGTGTAAAGACCTTCTGGGGAAGCATTTGCTCCCCACCACCATCACAAATGACACTGATCAGTTATTCATAGGATGATGGCAGGGCTAGGACAGATCTACTGAGCCCCATCTAATTATACCTCCCTTCCCTGTGCAGGTTTGTTCTCTTCACTATGTTCTCCAGTGCAGTCAAGGGTTGGATTAGTGAACTGCGTGTCTGACTTGGGAGAGCAGCACTAGGCATGGCTGCCCCACAGTGCTGATGAAGCCAAGTCAAGAGAAGCTGGAGTAGAATCTTCAGATCACTGGGTTGCATCCCCATGAGAGCAATTAAACAACATCCTTCCTTCCCAACACCCCCATGTCCCATGACTCATAGCAGACAAGGAAGCCCTGCTGGATGACTCCTTTAGTTTCAGAGGGCTTGGCTCCCTCACAGAGGCAGAGCAGAGCTGAACTTATGCCAAGTCAGATACCCAGTTCCAGCTTTCATAAGCCTCCCCAGTCTATGGGTATGTCTAGACTACATGCCTCTGCCGACAGAGGCATGTAAAATAGGCTACCTGACATAGTCAATGAAGCGGGGATTTAAATATTCCCGGCTTCATTAAAATAAAAATGGCCGCTGCGCTGTGCTGGCTCAGCTGATTGTCGGCACAGCGCGGCAGTCAAGACGCAGATTGGTCGACAGGGGAAGCCTTTGTCGACTGCTCCCTTATGCCTCGTGAAGGGGAAGTTACTCACCTTGTGTAGTAACGATCATTCTTCGAGATGTGTCCCCGTGGGTGCTCTACTCTAGGTGTCGGGCTTGTCCCGGCGCCGCTGATCAGAGGCTTTTCGTAGCTGTGGTCAGCCGGACCGCGCATGCGCAGCAGCCGCCGCGTGCCGTTCGCACCGTTTCTCCCGTCGTGCGGTCCAGCCCCTCCGCCAGTTCCTCTCACCGTCCGGAATCTGTAACAAGACAGGAAAACAGACCCGGAGCGGGAAGGAGGGCGGGACGTGGAGCACTCACGGGGACACATCTCGAAGAACGATCGTTACTACACAAGGTGAGTAACTTCCCCTTCTTCTTCAAGTGGTCCCCGTGGGTGCTCCACTCTAGGTGACTACAAAGCAGTAGTCAAGATGCGCACCGGGCCAGAGATTGTCTGCAGAGGCTAGAACCGCAGACACTACTGCCGCGTCTGAGGCCCAGCGCCGTACTATAGCGTAATGATGCACAAAAGAAGTGCTAGAGGACCAGGTGGCTGCCCGGCAAATGTCGCTGAGAGGGATGCCTCGGGCAAAGGCGGTAGAGGTGGCAACCGCTCTAGTGGAATGAGCAACAGGCTGAGAAGCGAGTGGCCTTCGTTTGAGTGAGTGACATGTCGTGATGCAAGTAGTAATAAGTCTAGCTATACATTGACTCAAAAGAGGGTTGCCTTTGGAACGCTGCGCTATCGACACAAGCAGCCTGTCTGTATGTCTCCATGAGCAAGTTCTGTCTATGTAAAAGGAGAGAGCTCGTCGCACGTCGAGCATGTGTTACAAGGTCTCTGAGGGAGAAGCGTGTGGCTTAGGATAAAAGGCGGTTAAAACTATAGGCTCATTGATATGAAAAGACGTATTGACTTTGGGGATAAATGCCGGGTGTAAGCGCAATGTCACTGTGCCTTTGAAAAAGATGTGTAGGGAGGGCTTGCCATTAACGCCCCTAGCTCGCTGACTCTGCGTGCCGAGGTAATCGCTAATAGGAATACGACTTTCATTGTTAACATTCGCAGCGATATCGACGCCAAGGGCTCAAAGGGAGGGCAAACGATTGTGCGCAGGACCAAATCCAGGCTCCAGACTGGTGGAGGCGGTCTGTGAGGTGGGTGCCTGTTCGTCAGTCCCTTCAAGAATCTTTTCGTGGTTTGATGGGAAAAAATTGAGGAACCTTGCACCGGTTCATGGAAAGCACTGATCGCTGCTAAATGAACTTTCAGGGTTGACATGGAGATGCCAGAATCATGAAACTGGAGGATGTAATCCAGGACCTGCCGCAACAGAGAAACAAGGGGTTGCGCGTTTTGAGTTTGACACCATTGAGCAAACCTGCGCCACTTCGCCAGGTAAGTTTTTCGAGTGGAAGCTTTCCTGCTGCTCATCAAAATTGTCTTGATTTGTTGTGAACAAAGGTGCTCATCATCTTTGAGCCAGTTATCAGCCATGCTGTGAGGTGGAGTGAATCGAGTCTGGGATGCAGGAGAGCCCCTTTCTCCTGTGATAACAGGTCTGGCTGAAGAGGGAGCGTCCATGGTGGGCATATTGACATCCTGTGCAAGAGTGGGTACCACGGCTGCCTCAGCCATGCCGGGGCTATCAGGATGACTGTCGCCTCCTTGAACATTATTTTTTTTCTAGAGTCCTTGCGACTAGGACTGTAGGGGGAAATGCATAAAGGAGCGATCTGTGCCAAGTGGTCAGAAGAGCGTCGCCCAGAGAACCCCTTCCCATTCCCGCTCTGGAACAGAACCGGGGACACTTGGCATTGTGTGTTGTGGCAAAGAGGTCCACCATCGGCGTACCCCACCTGTGAAAGATGTAATGTAGTACGTCTGATCTTATCTCCCACTCGTGATCCACAGGGAATCGTCTGCTCAATGAATCTGCAACAACATTGCTGATGCCAGGTAAGTAAGATGCTGTGATGGTTACGTCATTCCTTATGCACCAATTCCAGAACTGCACTGCTTCGGCGCAGAGGGAACGGGATATGGCACCTCCCTGTCTGTTCACATAGTACATCGCCGCCACATTGTCTGTGAATATCCTGACTGTGGTGTGCTGTATGCGTGGGAGAAAATGCTTGCATGCCAGAAAAATGGCACGTAACTCCAAGAGATTGATGTGATAAGTCTTCTCTGTGGAGGACCACCTGCCCTGAATGCGGTCGTTGTCCATATGTGCACCCCAGCCTATGAGAGAGGCATCTGTTGTTATAAGCGCAGAGGGCTGAGGACGACGGAACGGTGTAGCCAGACATGAACCCCATCTTGTTTCCCCCCCCCCAGAGAGCAAGAGAAAGGCAGTCAGCCTTTGATGCTCTGGGAACGCAGGTGTGCTGCCTGTCCCTGACTCTACCATAAACAGAAACTAGACAGTAAATGGGCTAGCTGACAACCCAGGGCCTCCCGCTGCCCTGATGGCTAGTACCAGTAATTGACACGCCTGCACTGTCCCAGGAGAGGAATCTTCGCCCATCACATACCAGAGGTGCCCATTGTCTGCATTTTCCCAGGTGTGAATTATGCTTTGCACCCTTCATGGGAAACTTGGCGTTCAAAGCCATTTTTCCTAATTGGCCACTTGAGACCAGGAAGAAGCCTACGTGACCCAAGGGGTATAAAGAGGGGTTTAGTAGCCCACCCCATTTGAGCTCCAATCATCTACACTTGCTGGCAGGTATTGATTGTCTCCCGAGGTCTGTGGGACGCCCAACCTCGCCCTACTTCTTCCCGAGGGATTGAGAGAAAGACGCTGGCCACACCAAGTCTGGAACACAGGGGTGAGAATATATACCTGCTAGGTGTCTATTTTGCATGCATTTAATAAGAGCTCAGAGAACCAAAAGGGTTTCATGGTACCTGTAAGTGACTTATTAGTGTAATTTCTGTCCTGTCCTTTGTAGTGGCTGCGTTTTCTGTAACACAGTAGTAGCATTTAACAGCTAAGTTTACCCTCTAACAATAAAATAGTAACTGTTTAAGCTGTGACCTGACTCCTTCAGTTGCTGTAACAGAACCAAGCACAATTTTAAAAAGAACTCCAGCCGGTCATAAGGGACAGATATAGGGAGAGCTTGAGCGTTGGATCATGTCGCTTCCAGGGGACAGATCCATTGGGGCATCTCTCAGCCTCCCCAGGCTGCCTACTGCGAAGGGATCGTGTATCCTAGCAGTCAAAATCTGAGGTGTAATAAGCTCTCCCTGTAAACTCTGGGGCATCTGTCGGCCTGTTGGCTGCCCGCCGCGAAAGGATCCCGATCCTAGTGATAAAGACACGGACGTTAAACTCCTCGGGCGCCTGTCAGTCTCACCTAGACTGCCCACTGCGACGGGGCCTTGTGTCTCAGCAGTTGAAGACTCGGGTGTATAATACACACACACCACTCACTGCCCTGACCACCGGCTGACAAACGGGACTCCCAAAAGGAGGTTTCCTGTATGCTTCCACCAACGCAGGGAATCGCGGACGTGTGGCCGCACAGTGACCGTCTTGTGAGTGCTGTGCTTTTGCGGTACGTATACCCTCGCGAACCAGTGTTGAAGATCCCTGAAGTGAAGTCTGGCATGAGAGACAACAAAGGTGGTGGACGCCATGTGGCCCAGAAGACGAAGGCACGTATGGACGGATACAGTTGGAGCGGTGTCGAGGACCTTCACTAGTTCTTGTATCGAGTGAAACCTGTCTAGAGATAAGTATGTCCTTGCTGCGATAGAATCTAGGACTGCCCCTATGAACTTTATATTTTGTGTGGGAGAAATGGTCGACTTCTGTTCGTTTATTATAAGGCCCAGAGAATCGAACGTGTTTTTGGTCAATGAGATCATTCACATGGTCTCCTGACGCGTTGGCGCCTTTAAGAGACAATCATCCAAATAAGGGAATATGAGAACATGCTGGCGACGGAGATATGCAGCGACGACCGCTAAAGTCTTTGAGAAAACTCTGGGAGCCAACGCCAGGCCAAACGGGAGGACCCTGTACTGGAAATGGTCGTTGTTTATCACGAAGCGCAAGAAGCGTCTGCGTGCAGGATGAATCGTAATGTGAAAGTATGCGTTCTGCAAGTCGAGGGCCGCAAACCAGTCATTGTGATTCAGAGACAGGATTATTGTGGCCAGAGTCACCATCTTGAAACGTCTTTTCTGCAGATAACAGCTGAGCCGACGCATATCGAGAATCGGCCTTCACCCTCCTGTCTTCTTTTGCATCAGGAAGTAGCGTGAATAAAAGCCTCTCCCTTTGAACTCTTTTGGGACTCTCTCTATGGCTCCGATAGTAAGTAGGCGTAGAGCCTCATGTCACAAAAGAGTCTCGTGAGAGGGGTCCCTGAAAAGGGACGGGGTTGGTGGATGGGTAGGGGGTATAGACGCAAAGGGGATGGTGAAGCCTGATCTTATTATTTCCAATACCCATTTGTCAGTGGTTACTTCGGCCCAACGACTGTTATAAGGCCGAAGGCGATGATGAAAGATGGGTATGGTATCAGCAACGATGGCCACGACGACTGGTGAGGTTGCGCCCTCGACAGGCGAGTCAAACCTGCTGTTTTGAGTGTGGTACGTTGGTCGCCCTAGATGGTTGTGGACGTCTACGCTGCGGTCTTTGTTTGGATCGAGTCTGATCAAAAGGCCGAGGTTGTTGTCTTTGGAACTGAAAGTCATATCGCCTCTGATACGGAAAGTACCTTCGACGACGGAACGGCGGTACATACATGCCAAGCGTACGTAGGGTCGTACGCGAGTCCTTTCCAGTGTGTAACACCTCATCAGTTTTGTCCACGAATAATTTCAATTTGTCGAAAGGAAGGTCTTCGACTTTCTCCTGCAAATCCCTAGGGGCGCCCGCAGCAGCCAACGATGATACGCGTGGATATTGCGGCAGCTATTGATCTTGCGGCAGTATCCGCAACATCCACGGCTATCTGTAGACTAGCTCTAGAGCAAGCGTACCCCTCCTGTACCACGGCATGGAGTATGGCCTTGTCTGCTTCGGAAGCGTTCTGGGCAAGCCCTGCCAACTTAGCGATGTTATCGAATCCATGGTTGGACAGAAGTGCCACGTAATTGGCAACGCGAAGAAGGAGGGTGGATGAAGAATAAACTTTACGACCGAAGATGTCTAGTTTTTTGGCCTCTTTCTCCACTGCTGCATTTTTCACCTGTGGATTCTTGGCACGGTTAAGGGTTGCATCCACTACCAGAGAGTTTGGCAGGGGGTGGGTAAAGAGAAACTCCAAGCCCTTGGAAGGGACGAAATATCTCTTTTCCGCCCACTTTGATGTAGGTGGGGCGGAAGCCGGGGTGTGCCAGATTTCCGAGGCTGGTTCAAGAATGGCCTCATCAATCGGTAGTGCTGCTTTCGACTGTTGTCTCGGGTGTAAATTTTTCAGCAGCTTGTATTGCCTGGTCTGCATGTCTGCCAGCTGGACATTCTGTGTCTGTGCTACCTGTTTAAAGAGATCCTGGAATTCTCGACCGTCATCCGGGGGTGAAGTGTCCCCTTGAAAGACGGTCTCGTCTGGGGAGGATGACGAAATGTCAGCTGGAGATACTGTGCACGGAGGGGCATCATCATCGTCTGAAATCTGACCCTCCTCTGGTTCAGACATCTGAAGAGGAGGAGGAGGAGCAGCCATCGGAAGCTTGGGCGATGGGGCTGTCTGTTGGAGTGAACCCACTGGGGACTGTCGTCTAGCCACAGATGCACGGCAACAGCAAGAATGGGAAGGAGAACGAGATCTTGTATAGTCATGAGAATAATAATAATCTCTCCCCCTATGGAGATAGGAACAGTCAGGAGATGGCCTCCTGGACGAATGGGCACTGCTGTATCTACTGCGGTAAGACCTCGACGGTGAATGAGTCGGTGAACGAGATCTACTAGGAGGCATCCCATAATGCGGTAAGGGGTGCCTGTACACATAAGTATAGTGAGGCCTCGAATGCCAGTGCGGAGAACGTGGGCTGCGGTGATAACGAGGCTTTCGCGAAGAATGGTACCGTGGAGGGGATGGAGACGGTACCGGGGAAAACATCGGTGAGGAAGACGGGGACACCCCTCTCGGAACCGATTTCCTTTGAGCCTTTGTAGGAACGGCTGAAGGCATGGTGCGGGTCTCATCAACCGAGGAATGTTTTGAGGCTTGATCCTCATCGTCCAAAACCAGTATTGGGGAGTGCCATACCGATGAAGCTGGGGAGACTAACTCTCCTACCGGTGCCTTATGCGGAACCGAACTGCGGTGATCCGTCGGTGCCGTCCTTGGTTTCTTAAGTGTTTGTGGTGCTGCCTCCGGTACCGCAGTGTGGCTGTCACTCGGCACCGTATCCGGCGTCGTGGGTGTTCGGTGCCCCGGTGCCGACTGGGCTGTCGGTGCCGTCGGTTGAAGCGGTGCTGGCCTCGGTGCCGTATCATGCCTCCCGTGCTGTTGCACCGTCGGTGCCGAGGTCCTCAGATCCGGCACCTGCGTAGGCGGCTGCCTGTGAGTCGGAGGAGCTGGTTTCTTCCCCGCAGCCTTAATAGTGCTCGAAGGCGCAGGCACCGAAGAGGCGCGCACCAAAGGCTTATGCCTCTCAGATTTTTCTTTCTCAGGCTGACGGCCCGTTCCAGAGGTGCCCAGTTAGTCACCCTCACTGACTTTAGATAGAGGGGCTGCGGGCAGGGATCGCGCCGGGGAGGCTTTCTTTCCTTTCTTCATGGTCGACTCCCTCAGCGGTGACGACCTCCGCTTGCGCTCCATAGAGGGGTCTCCTTGACCTGTTTCAGAAGGCTGCAGAGCCTTATCAAAGAGGATGAGCTTGAGCCTCATGTCTCTGTCCCTACGTGCCCTGGCCGTTAATTTCGAACAGTGGGCACACTTGTTCGGTATATGGGACTCCCCCAAACAGTGTACACATGCGTCGTGGCCATCGGACGCTGGCATGGGGTCTTTACATTGGAAACATTTCTTAAAGCCCAGTGAACCAGGCATTTTGATTCAACCGGATTAAAATAATAATAATAATAAACTAGAACTTAGCAACAATAACAGTAACACTGACTAACTGCGTCTAACTTTAACTTTTTTTGTTGTTTTTTTTTGTTTTAACTAACAACTAACTAACTAACAATAAACTGAAGAAAACTAATGAAACTTTGAACTTTTCAATTGAAAAGGAGCTGCCTCTGAGAAGAGACAACGGAGCTCTGTCAGCAACCCAGGACGGTTGAAAGGAACTTGCGGAGGGGCCGGACTGCACGACGGGAGAAACAGCGCGAACGACGCGCGGCGGCTGCTGTGCATGCGCGGTCCGGCCAACCACAGCTACGAAAAGCCTCCGATCAGTGGCGCCGGGACGAGCCCGACACCTAGAGTGGAGCACCCACGGGGACCACTCGAAGAAGAAACGAGGTTTACAGGAGCAGTCGACAAAGGCTTCCCTGAAGGATCCCCTGAAGAGCTCACAGAGCATAGAATCCTATGAAGGGGGACAGGAGAAGAGTGAATGTGAATGATAAAATAGATTCTTAATTGATGTGATGGGCTATACTCTTCTTTAACCTGGACCCAGTTTAGTCACAGTTCAGTATGTTTCCTATATGTCTCTCCCTGTGCTTTTTATTACTGGGGCATGTTTATAAAAACAGGATCCACATTTCCTCACTTAGTTATCTGCTCTCGCTAGTTATTCCCTATCCTGAACCCTTTACTCCTCTGCCTGTGACATAATAATTGATATAACAATTCCATGGCAACCAATTACGATGTTTCAAATAGAGGGTTATGACATCAGGTAGGTGGAATACGCTGGAGGAGTGGATTAGCACCTCAGAAGTGCAAATCCCAATTTGTCAAGTAAACTTCCTTAGTATTAAAGGAGGCACGAAGAGAATTGGACCAGCTGCATGCTACACAAACAAAATGGTTTTCAAATAGCATCAGATGTTTTTCAGAGTCTACTGGCAACTCTGCCACACTCTCATCTCATTATGAAAGGTGCTTTAGAAGTCCCTCTTGAATCCTGAGGTGCCACAGCTGCTGTGTGTGGAAACACATTCAGTGTGATTTGGGGGGCAATTATTATAGTGAGTGGGACTTGCAGTCTTCGCAGTTCAAAGCAATGTTCAGTCGCTGAACTCCAGACAGAGCAAGCAAACCAAAGTGTTTTTCTTTCCACCTGCCCTGTGCTAGGATCCAGGAGTTTTACATCCTGAAAATAGTTTGATGGTGTGTGCTTACAACAGCTGAACATGGACATTCCCAGAGTGCAGCTCAGAAAAATCCAATATCAATCTCTATTAAATTCCTGAGATCCTTTACATTTCGAAACTATATGGGGTCCCCTAACAATAAGTCTCATAGAACAGAATCCTAGGGCATATTGTAAGGTGTCCCTCTAAGAAAGATGTCATGTCATGACCAGAAAAATAGGGGGAAAAATACCCAAAATGGAACCTCCTTTTTCTAGGGAAGAAGAACGACGAAGGATTCCATGAAGTCCAACAGGGACCTCAGGGACATATTTCACCACATAGCTAATACAGTGCTGGGGAGCTACAGAAAATCCTAATGTAAGACAGATGGAGAGATAGAAATAAGAGAAATCAATGCTCCAGACATGTCTGTGTTCAGGGTTACACAGTGCAATGCCATCTGTATGTGACAGCTGCTCTCTGTCAGCGGTCTTTGCCCTGATTCTGTGATATGCTGGACACCTTTCAGAGTGCTGATTATCACAGGTTCCAGCTGAAGACAATGGAAGGCGAGGTCCCGGAGCACTCTGAGAGATGATTGGTTTGCTAGGCATGAGAGCTGGGAGGGACAGCTCTGGTTTTTTCTTGTGCAATTTCTTCAGTGTGCTCAGAAAGTTCACCCCACAGACATTACACTTCTTTTTAAGTCAATATGTAGTAGATTAAATCATTTACAGAGGTGGTAATGACCACCTTTCAGAAGAGAGTGCTTCTCCCTCTTGGGTTCCTTTCAGTTTTAGCATCTTAAGACAGAGACCCTGATCCTGGGCAAAACTTACACTGGCTCAATGGGAGCAGGGTATGGACCTAGATATGTAAAAAACAACCCACCAACAATAAGCCTACATTGCAAATGGAGTTGCCAAGATTTATGTGAATGGATATTACTGAGCTCTAACAGCATATTAGCCGCAACCTTCTGGCCATCTTGGCTGGATAGGACCACATCATGTCTCTTACCAGGTTCAGTAAGGACAGAATTCTCACTGGAACGTTGTCTCTTGTTTTTAGGCTTAAAAGAAATCAGAAGCTCATCTCAGCCAAAGATTTCTGCATAACCCTAAGTAAGTCCTGTGACAGCTCTTGCCTCAGTTTCCCCATCTGTAGAGTGGAGACAATTATCCATGGGGTTTTTGTGAAGGGATTAGTGAAACACTTTCAAATCCTTAGCTGAAACATTCCAAGTGCAAAGCACAGTTATTAAGTTATGATTATTATATTCACAGATACTAATTAAAATAAAGTTATCATTTTTGCTTAGTTCTGTTGACTATTTGTAAACTTAAAGAGATAATTACTCAGCATCATTTCTAATAGTTCTCAATTACTACCTTCCACACATTTTAGAAATGTTATCGAATTCCCATCAGGTTAGTATTATTATGTCCATTTTAAAAATGGAGGTGAAGAAACTTGCAACAAAGGTCACAGAGAGAAGCAATTTGAGAGGTGGAATTAGAATTTAGTAATTCCCAACTCCCATGCGTAGAGCACTAGATTGCGCCTTCCCTTCCCCCCAGTTTTTTCTACTCTTGTATTCAGCATGTGAAATAGTTTCTTGATTCAGCATGTGAAATAGTTTCTTGATTATAGGCTCATCTGTTGTGTAAGCATATATGCAAATGCTACTGTATGGCCCAGTTAGGAGCATAATTGTAATTTGGGTACCCATTAGGTAATTCTCTGACACTTCCTACCCCATCTGCTAGTCCCTGGTGTACCTAGTATGTGACCTTAGACTTCCAGGAGGGCCAGTTCATTGCATTATTTCCATAATGACTGCAGAGTGATCCAAAACAAAGTTTGGCTCAAAATCTAAATATTTCCAACATTCATATGTATTCAAAACCAGGATTTCAAATACCATCTATGGTGTAATCCTGTAAATATTCCATCTCACATACAATGTGTTTATGTGAGCTGAAGCAGCAACACATTACAATGTGATCACACATATCCGTTCATAGACTCTACGGCCAGAAGTGGCCACCATGATCAACTAGTCTGACCTCCTGCTCATTGCAGGCCACAGACCCTCACCTACCCACTCCTGTAATAGACTCATAATTTCTGGCTGAGTTAGTGAAGTCCTCAAATCATGGTTTAAAGATTTCAAGTTACAGGGAACCCACCATTTACTCTAGTTCAAACCTATATATAACCCATGCCTAGGTGTTGGGAAAAACCCCTCACAAAAACAAAACAACCACCACCACCAAATCAAACCATGGTCTCTGCCATCTGAGCCCTATACTCTGAAGAGGCAGCTTCTAGAACTGACTTCTTTTCTAAATGTCTATACTACAGAGTTTTCTCAGAAATATGGCCGTTTTTCCAACAAAACTTGAGGAATGCCTACACTGCAATTGGGTTCTTCCGCAAGAAAATCGAAAGAGAGCTCTTTTGCAAAAAGGCATGTGTGGACAGGGAAGAGTGGGTTCTTTCAGAAGAGGAGGAAAAAGGAAAAAGCACAGGGGCCCTGGTAGCCATTCTGTCCATAGCAATCACAGCTTAAATGCGAGAGAGCATCCATTCAGTATGGACTCAGATCACTTTTTCGATGCACTTTTGCAGGGTGGACACTCTCTATCGGAAGAAGTTTTTTTGGAAGATCTCTTCTGAAAAAAGCCTGTAGTCTAGATGTAGTCTTAGCTACCCCACTCCACTGCCAGGCAATAGAAGTTTAGGGAAAAATTTAGGCCGGTTGTGTTAAGCCTTGCTCCATCCCTGGTAGAAGACGAACATGCTACAGGTGAAGGACTAAAAGCAAAATCACTTTGGTTTTCACTGTCTGTGGGGGGACAAAAACAAGGAAACAGGCTGATGCATCACAGCTAGTACATCTTCCTGCCTGCTGATGCACGACCCAATGGTAATCCAGTTAGTCACAGACTCCCAGGCATCATTGATTCATGCAGATCATAAACAGCCTGTCCTGTTTACATCCTTTAACTTGTTTGTGTGGTGGAGGGGAGTTTGGATTTTACTTTTGTTTTCTGCAATATTTTTCGATAGGCACATGGTAATCTTTAATGTGTCAGACCATCTGACCAGTCTGCAGAAGAAACCAGAGGATGGTGCAGAGCCCATCTCAGTGGTCCCTCGCATGAGATCCAAGGCCTTAAGTGCCCTGGTGATGTTGTAGGTTAAGAATTGTGCTCTGTCATGTACACAGGTTATAAAGGAGAGTAATTTCTTTGATTTCAGTCTTGTTACTATAGATTTGCACCAGTTGCAGTAAAACCTTAATCTGGCACTGTGGAATACAGGTACACAAATACATAACACGAACATATATTAATAGCACGCACGTTAATATAAACTCCAGCAAAGAGCAAATTAAGAGGCCAACATCAATCAATCATCATCAATGTACGGTACATTTTGGGCACTGTTGTATTAGATGTTGCACAGACTATTAAGAAGAGACAGACTCCTCCCTAAACAGCTCACAGTACAAAAACAAAAACCCCACCAATGTAGGATGCAAGTAAACAGATACAACATACAAGCAGAGGGACAAATTGAGAAGCCCTTACTCACACTGGTGAGCAGTTATTCATACACCGATTTCAGTAGGACTCGGTTTGAGCAGCTGCTCACCAAAGAGAGTAAAGTAGAGAGCAGTGCTTTCACAGTCTAGTCCAAAAGAACGGGAGGCATACATCTTGTTAATTTCAGCTACATAATTATGAACTTTTACTCTCTCCCATTGTGCCATCCCCTGCCTGTTAATTGCTATTAATTTTATCGAGATTATTGTTCCATTCTCTATTTTTATTGTTGCCTAGTTTTTAATCCTTGCTTGTGGTCTTGAAGTAGTAAATGTTTTATACATTTTAAATGTTAAGTATTTAAGCCTTGCCTCTGTTACCCAGGTGGGTGTTTTTGAAATGGAGTTTGTAATTCAAAATGGAGTCTGCTAATCCCTTTTCACCTCAGCAGTGCCTCTTCCCGCCAAAACCACGTTGAAGAAGGCTTTGCACTCCTTCCTCTCGCCTCTGCACACGGCATCAGGCCTGTGCACCCCGCACTAATACCATGCGTGTGCATCCCAGTTATGCACCCGACCCTCTTTTCCTGTGCACACCGCCCAATTACTTTGCAGCCCACACGCTAACCCATTTTCCCGCCTTAACATCTTTATAAACCCCTTTCTGAGGAAAGTTCGGGTTGCTTGGTTCTCCTTCGTCCGTCTGTGTGCGTCGTCGTCTACCCCTGAGGAGCCCATTCATCCATTCCTGCGTGACCTGATTGGGACCATCCGGATCCAGTGGTGTTACCTCAAGGTGTGAGGGAAGCCTCCTCCTTTATCCAGCACTTTGGGATTTTGGATTATCATCACGGGTCCTGCTCACAAGGGACATTCAGACAAGGACTGGTGTCCACTAACTTCAAGCGTCAGCTCACGTGGAGGGCGAGGATCCAGACTGCTCCAGAACCCAGACCATCATACCATCGAGGGATCTCCCTGTTGTCCTCCCTCGAGGCTTTCAAATAGCTAAGAGGTAGAAGGTCACAGGAGTCCATCGCCACCTTCTGTACTTTAATTGTAAAGTATAATCCTTTGTACCTGGGATCTTTCCTTTCTCCTTTCTCTTCTGGGTTAGGGTGGGACGTTTACTGTTTTTCTGTTCATTAATACGTGTTGGTTTTCAAAATATATGGTTTGGCCATAAACTTCTGTCTCAGACCTGATTTGTTCACCGGTGATAGATACGGATACCAGATCGAATCTGGCTTCTGTGGGGAAGGCACGTTAGGCTTTGATTAATTGCCCACAGCAATTGTTTACCTCTGCCTTCCGGGTAACACCTCATTCTATTTATTTTTATAAAACTTGCCAATATGCACTTTTGAAAAAAATCACAGTGCATATTCATTTTCATTTTGACTCTTGCGTAGTTTTTAGTTTAGTTGCCTTTTAATCATTGACTATTTGTGTCATTTCTGGGTTTGGGGGGGTTTCTTTTTTGAACGTGCATATTAGCTAATCCCCCTTCAGGATAATATCCCCATACATTCCTCACTCTGAAATCTGCGACATCATACATCATTCAGACATTGATCCTTTATACTTTCAGTCCATTTCCAACTTTCCACGACAGAAATACAATGCCCAGTGAATGATCTAATGAATCTTTGAACATTGTCTCAGACTCCACTGTGCAGTGATGACATAACTGAAAGTGCTAGACGACAAATGATCTGCTTTCAGTTCCCAGCAAAAGAAGCTCAGAATGCAGAGAGTCTTTAAAACAGATCCGAAAGAACCTATTTATGACTCAATGGGGAAGAAAGAGGCAGTCTCCCCGTTCTCTAATACTGGATCACTCTGCCTGGGACTGATTCTCCTGCTCTATTCCATCTGGCCTTTAATTTCTCCAGGAAAGATTCAAGTAGCTATAAATGAAGGACACACAATTTGACTGCCATGTCAAACCCAGAGTCCAGCAGGAGAGATGGAGTTTACCAATTCATGGTAATAGTTTTTATTTTTTATTTCACACAGTCTGATGCTTTTTATATTCAGAGTTGGGATTGGTATGCTATCGGGACAAAACAGTCTTTCTGAGCACTGGAGATTATAGGGTTAACACTGATTTATTAGTGAGCTAGCACTGAAAATTGTAGGGTTAATCCTGACCTATGCAAAGCAGACACACCAGAGATTAGGTTAAGAGTCAACACTGACTCATTCAGTGAACCAGCCAGAGATTTTAGGGTTAACACCAGCTGAGTCAGTGAACCAGCCTCAGAGATTGCAGGATTAAATAAATGAACAGTCCATAAAAGAACTGGCACCAAACATGCGAAGCTTGAATCTCTCTTTCTCTGTAATGCAATTTGTCTGCTTCTTGGAGCCTCCCTTCATTTAATCGAGCCTTTTATTCCAGACAGAAGGGGGTGGGTGGTGCTCAACAGCTGCAATATTCATTTGGGGTTGTGGGATAAAATACTAGTTGCTTGCACATCCATCTCAGAATGGAGACAGAAAAATTGTTCTGTGCAGAGTGAGATACCACATAGCCTTTGTATGCAGCAAAAACACCCTCTGCCCTTCACAACCACCACACACACATCCAACACACCTTCTGGAGACAACACTCAAGCTCATTAGCCAGGTTTTTCTTGCCCAAATCTGTCTCTGGGGACAGGTTGGCCTCTACCTGTCTCCTTTCCTTCTTTCAGGGGCAATTTATTTAAATTCATTTAATGAATCTGATTCATGTCAGCTCAATAGACTTCAGTTAAGTGCCTTAAATCTGTTTCTCACCAGCAGTAATTGGAAACATTGTTAGAGAATAACTCCTTCCAGCACACACTAAATTAACAATATGCAGTGAGGACTCTCAGACCTGGCCAGTTCCCATTGCAATAAATAGAAAGACTCCCATAGACTTCAGTGAGAATCAGATGGAATACAGTGAAATAATTATATCCTAATGGTACAGTGCTGGCTGCTCACCTGCCTTTATCCCCATCCCCATCCCAGCTACTGTCTGCTGACTTACCACCTACAAGTACTGCCATGGCTCAGCCTCCTCACAGTCCCCCATTCAGTAGGAAACTTCCATTCACTGCCCAGTCTTCCTGCTGGTAACACATTCCCCCCTGGCTCCCAGTCTCATCTGGCTGCCTGGCACCCCAGTCTCCCTGTATCAGCCTCGCACATGGCATCTAGTGTACCTTCCAGGATCTCCCACTCTCCCTTGCTATAATCCCCCCGCTGCATACCCAGTGTTACTGACCAGACATGTAGTATATCTGCACTACTAGCTCGCTTGTGGGGCAGTCATTGGTCCAGTGAGGGATGCTTTATCGCATCTACTATCGAAGTGATCAGTCGGCTGCTGATCGCTCTCCTGTCGAATCCGGTACCCCACCAGAAGGAGAAGCGCTAGGTGAGTCACAGGGAGAGCATCTCTCATCCATGCACCACAGCAAAGACTAGATCTAAGCATGCTCCCTTCAGAAATACTATTCATATAGCTGAAGTTGCATAACTCAGATCGATGGCCAGCTGTGGGCTAGGCCAGGCCTCAGCTTCATATGTCCCACACCATGACTAGCAAGCTAAGACACCATGCAACGAATAAGGGAACATTAACTCCCATGAAGTGAATGGAGTTTGTTTAATATTAAACCCAAGAAACAAAACCTGTTACATTCATGGATGGTGGGTTTAATAGGCCAGAGAAGGAAACACCTTCCCTGGGGCTGCCACCGACCTGCTGCTGGACAGCTGGGCTATGGTACCCCCCCTTTCCCAAGAACCTCACTGCTCCTCCACTTCACCACCCCGAAGGCCCCTGGGTCCTTCTCCAGAGGACAGAGGTATAAAGAATGATGTGAAGAGTTGGCAGAGGAGGCTCACCTGGGCACTGCTGAGACTGGTGCCACAGCGGGAGTGGAGCCTTTGAAGGGAAGGGCCTTGTGCTCAAGAAGTCTGCTGGCTGGGCCCACCAGCACTTGTGGGGCCCAGCAGCTTGGCTGGAGCTGGGGCCAGCCCAACGCTGGTGGCACTGGAGCCAGCACAGTGCATGGTGAGGCAGCCTTGGGGCAGGCCATGGGGCAGGCCTGGCTCAGGGGCCAGGGGAGCGGAGGCTCAGTGATGCTAGAGGGGGGCAGTTCACCTGCTACGTCTGGAGCAGGCAGGGTGGGGTTCCTCCAGTCTTTGGAAGGGGCCTTTGGGGCTCCAGCATGCAGGTGTAAGCGGGGGAATGGTCCCACTATTGTGGGGAACTTTCCTGGCTTCTATACTACCCCGGTGAAATGGACCAGTGAAAGGATCTGAGTCCCCGCTCCCACTTCTTTTACCCAAAGGCCTCCCTGACTCTGAGGGCTCCCCTTCCACCCTCCTGAGTAGCAGAGTCCTCGAAATCCCAACAAGGCTGGGCCCAGGTTTTCTGGGGCTTAATCCCTGACCTTGTAGTCACTTGGGGCAGGGGCTAGGGTGTCCCCACTCTGGGGTGCTCTCTGCACACTGCATGCTTTCTTGACCCAGTGATCATTTCTTACAGTTCAAAGCGAATACAATTTATTAAACAACAACTGATTAAAAAGAAAAGAATAAGGAAAAACGAGAAAGGTTAAATGAGAACACATAGTCCTGCTCTGTAGCACAGGGACATCACAAACAGCAGTCTGCAGAGTGTAAGGACAGTTCACAGTCTGTTCCTTATAGGTCCCAGCGCTCTTTCTCAGGCCCTGCCTGTGCTGCAGGGGGGCTGCAGGTTGGACACACTTGCTCTGGCAGTGACCACCCGGCCTCAGGCTCTAGGTGGCAGGACCCCTCTCCCAGCTGGAGTTACAATCCCTCTCCAAGTCTGGCCTGCAGGGCCTCTTGGCTGGTGGGGTGTCTCTGCCCAGAGCCTCTTTCCCCCCTTTGCTGGTCCCAGCTGCTCACTACACTCAGCTGCAGACTGTGCTGCTTTGCCAGACTCCAGCTCCTTGTGTTGCTTCTCTGACCCGTTTGGCTCTCTGGTCACTGCAGGTCTGCTGCTCAGCACAAGGTCTGCGCTCCTTGGGCTGTGTGTGTGGCTCTGTCACTGCAGGACTGCCCCTCAGCACAGCTTGCACTCCTTGGGCTGTGTGTGTCTGGCTCTGACACTGCAGGTCTGTCTCTCCACACAGCTTGCTCTTCCTGCTGCTCTTCTCAGCTTTCTCTCCTTTTCTCACGGAGACCCAGAAAATCCCAGTTCACATGGAGGACGGGACCTGGCCTTCTAATTCTCTCATTGATCTGTCCAACCTGTCAATCAGGCTGAGTTGGAGTGTTGGCCTCTTCCCATTGTCCTTGGGATCTGTCAGTCTCAGGGCCCTGATTTCTCATGGACCCTTCCCCTTTGGTACTGGGAGCTGGCCAACCAAAAACTCCAACTGAGTTTTAGT
This sequence comes from Pelochelys cantorii, assembly GCA_032595735.1. Classification (NCBI taxonomy): domain Eukaryota; kingdom Metazoa; phylum Chordata; order Testudines; family Trionychidae; genus Pelochelys; species Pelochelys cantorii. Next base: position 55,937,281 of record CM064329.1, on the reverse strand, counting down.
AAGGGGCTACAGTCCCCTTACATAGGGATGAGGCCTTGGGCAGAAAGACTGGGACAGGCAAGCTTGTCTCCCCACAGTGGGGGTTCACCAAATGACCATGGTTATACTACCAGGTGCAGAATCCCCCAGCTAAATGACTCCAGGCATAAATTAAAGCAAAGCTCGGCAATAAAGTTCTCAGCACATCCTCTCTTGCCCCGAGCATGTAAGGGGAACAGGGGAGGGCCACTGGGTGGCTCCTGCAGCAAGAGAATAATTCCCCATCCCTATCTTCCCCCATCCCTTTGCAGCTCATTTTTCTCCTGTATACACTGCCATGGAAATTTTTAGTGCAGAGAGCAGAGGCTGGACTGATCCTTTTAGTCATTTGCCCCCCCCCCGCCCTTCATGCTCCGCCTGTTTGATCTAACGGAGAAAATAGTTGCTTCAGTTTCCCGTGGCATAAGATGGCTGAATCCCTTGTATGTCCCCTTCCCAGAAGTTCAGATGGGCTGACTTGCACAGTCCCTGGGGAGGGCAGGGCTCTGGCTTCCACTTCCCTCTTCCCCGCCCACCCTGGGAGCAACAGCGCTGCCAACAGAGGTTGCCCACAGTATGGAGCTGGTTCCTGCATTAGGAAGGCAAGATAAGGGACAGCATGAAGGCAGGAAGGAGGGGGTGAGTCCTGGAGTGGACTAGGGGACTGTCCTGGTGGTAAGTCATGACAATACCCAGATCCTGCTCACACCATTGGCCATGCTGTTACTGTTAAGGAAAATGAGGATTTTGTTTAATACAATTTGGCAAGGATTCCTAATTTTGAATGCTGCCTGTAGTTTAGTCCTTCTAGCAATTCAGCTCAGAAGAGAAAAATCCCTTTCATTTCTTAAAACAGTGATTCTCAATCACAGACATGTGTATCTCTAGGGGTACACAGGTCTTCCAGGGGATACATCACCTCATCTAGATATTTGCCTAATTTTGCAAAAGGCTACATAAAAAGCATTAGTGAAGTCAGTATGATCTAAAATTCCATACAGGCAGGGACTTATTTATACTGAAAAAGGTAAGCACATTATTTATATTCAAATTGATTTATAATTGTATGGCAAAACTGAGAAGGTAAGCAGCTTTTCAGTAATAGTGTGCAGTGACACTTTTATATTTTTAGGTCTGATTTTGCAAGCAAGTAGTTTTTCAAGTGAGGTGAAATTAGGGGGTACACAAGACAAACCAGACTCCTGAAAAGGGTACGGTGTAATCTGGAAAGGTTGAGAGCCAGTTCCTTCAACTGCCTGTTCCTGGCAGTTTAACTAAAAAATAAACAAAAAAGTTGGTCTCCTTGTATGGTAGCAGCTGGAGCAGCATCTAACAACCCCATTCCCTGAGGGCCTCAGCTCTGCATGCTTTAGTCATATTGACTGATGGGGTCTCAGTCTCCTTACAGTACTATGTCCATTACTCACATGTTCAACTAACTATGCTTTGGACTTCCTCAAATACATCAGTTTTCCCAAGGGGCGTTTATCATGAAAAGGGTGAGGCCAGGTATCTTTACCGCTCAGAAGCTTGAAAGCAAGATTCTGGTTCAAGTCAAGTATTTTAATCCCTCCAACATGTGCACGCACACACTCACTCTCTCCACCACCACCCCAATTTATTTCAAAGGTCTGATCTATGTTAGGTGGGGCATATGGGTATGTTACTGTGGGGCTGCTCTTCATTCCAGGGCTGTGAACTGGTCTGCTGCTTTGCTGTTTTCAAGTTGCCCTTGAGTGCTGGGCAGCACGGTCATGTGAGTACAAAATTCCTCTTTAGCACTGAGGTGCTTGATGGGGATTTGTTATTGTAAGATTGTGATCAAGTCCAGGGCTACATAGGCTAGTTTATTACTGTGGGTTAATCAGAGGTGATTCTAGCCCACGGGTGGGCACAATCAGACCCAGGGGCCGGATCTGGCCCACCAAGCTGATTAGCAGAGAGTGCATACTTACAACTGGCAATGTGTGTTCCAACCTTTTTCACCCTGCAACCGAGTGGCTCCCAGGATACTCCTGCTAGCTGTGCAGGGAAGGGTGCAGGGGAAAGAGAAGCGCTGAAGTCGTGGTACAGGGGCAGGGGAACACCCTATCTCTGCAGAACAAGGGCTGGGCAGAGGGAGAGACACAGTGGAGGTGGTCCAATCTGAAGTGTGGATGGTAAGTGACACAGAGGAGCGGAGGGCAGAGGTGGGGGAGACAACAGACAGATTTCCTTTAGAGACAGAGGGTGGTTTCTCTCAGAAACATACCCAGCAGCAGCCACTCACATTCTCTGTGTCACTGTCACACCCTCCCTGTCTGTGCCCCACCCCCTACAGTCACTATCACACACAGCCACACACACAAAGTCTGTGTCACAAAGTCTCACACACAGTGTCTCTCTTTCACACGCATTCTGACTCTGTAGTGCTCAGCCTCACCTTTTCCACCAAGGCTCCGCCCCTTCTGGGAGGCCTAGAGCTAGCCCATGATCATGTATCAAAATTTGAGAAGTGCCCCCCCCCCCCATGAAAATTATTTCCTACCCCTGTACTAGCCCATTGGGAGCCCTAAGCAGGAATAGCTCCACCGTACCCCAATCCATACTGAAATGGGGAGGAGGCCTTGAGCTGCTTGGGGCCCTAAGCAGTTACTAGTTTACTTATGCCTTGCACCGGCTCTGGCTTGTTGTGGAGCACTAGACTATGGCCAGTGGTTTGTATAGAAAGGCTGCTTGTGAGCAGCAGGGCAGTGCCTGGGCAAATATCCACATCGATAACAAAGTTTTGTATGAGAGAAGCAAACTAATAAGTGAATCTTAAAACCTAACCAATATAATCCTGGCAGACCTATGCACAGCAGGTGAGCCTGCCATCGAATGCATTCTGAACACAGCAGTACATGAGATTACTGGTGAAAAAAACTAAGAGAAATCACAGGACAGTGCCTATATTCCTTTTCCAATAATAGGCATTATCTTACTCTTCCACTGGAAAATAAGAGAGCCCACTTTGTGTACTGCAAGATTTGTAGCTGTGAAGTGAATAAAGCCAAATAGCACATCGACCATGGCACTGCAGATTCAGGGGTGGCCGAACTCTGCACTCATTGATATCAGCATGGGGGATGGAGGGAGCAGGGGTTGTTGCTCACTAAGTGCTTTTGAACCCCCACCCCTACTCTGCCTGCACTAGCCAGCAAGCAGAACTGTTCCTTTCATTCCAATCAGTTTTAACAGTCCCGGTAACAACAATACTTAATATTTGACTTGGGCTTCAAAAGTTGCACCAGGTGCCTCATATATGAACTATGTTGCCCAACAGGTTTTCTTTGAGGACGTGCCATGTGATAAACACACATCTGTAGAGGGATTGGTTGTGTTGTTGTGCTTAGCTAATATTCAAAGGCCCAGGTCAACATTCCTCACAAAAGCAGAGCAAGCCTCTGCCTGCCTTCCTACCTTTCTGGCTCCTCTCTCTTTGATGGGTGGATTTGCTGGCTCTGCTTACCTCTCTAGTTCCTCTCTCTGGTTGGCTGGTGTCTGGCTCCCAGTTCTTTGAGGGGCAAAGTACTAATGATGACTGCTAACATATATGCATGGGTGGTTGACTGCCCCTACTTCTCTTCAGTTCCTCCCCTAAATAAATGTCTTTTGCTTGACTGAAATAGTACTGGTTTTCACATGGATCAACAGCCAAGCAATAATTCCAGTGTGTCCATGACAGACCCACATGCAGGAATTTCTGGGTGTGCGCGCTTTTTGTAAGTGTGGACCTCAAGGTTGCAAACACATCCCGCTTGCTCCCGTCAGTAAATGTGCTCCGGCTGGCTGGGGAAAGGCAGGAGAGATGCTCTGTCAGTCGCTCTCTCCCCTGCTCCAGCAGGCCAGGGGAAGGCTGGGAATGATTCCCCCCATCCCCTAGGAGCAAGACCCAGTCCGTCCCCAGCCTCGCTCCTGAGGCAGAGTGGGGAAATCAGCCCCAGCCTTCTCCCAGGCGGCTAGAGCATGGGGAAGGGAGGCTTGGGCAGCCTGGCTGCTCTTACTTTCCCCTTGGAGGGCCATGGGGGGGGGGGGGTGCATTCGCACCTTCACACCTCCCCTGCGTACAGGCCTGCATTAACTAGTAGAAAGGGTGCTGGAGTCATTGCACTTTACTAAAATGAACATGTGACAGCATAAATGAATAAGTGTTTTCTTTTATCAGGAGGGGTGGTTTGTGCATAAGAATTTTCTTTGCAGCATTATTTTTAAAGATGTGTGTGAATTTCATGAACAGTGGAACTAAAATCACTGGTTTGAGCCAACTTAATACTGGCAGGAACAATGCAGGTGTAAATCCCACACAGAAATGCTGCCACACTGCAGTCTTGGTATGACAACATAAACATACAAATGTAGGGTTGCCAGGTGTTCGGTTTTGAACTGAACAGTCGGTATTTGAGCTTTCTGTCCGGGAAACAAATTGAGACATATAAATGTCCAGTATTTTCTAATTAAGTTAGTTTTATTATCATGAGTATCAGTACGCAGCACAGAGGAGAGGGGCAGGGGCAGGATGAAATCCCCGGGGCTGGACTCGCTCTTGCTCCGCTGGGGCCGTGCACAGGACGGGTAGCACCTCGGAATCTGCGTGCGCCCGGGCCAGCCCCACCCCCTGCCGGCCGATTCCCCCCCCCGGGCCAGCCCTGCTTCCTGCTGGCCGGTTCGCCCCCAGCCAGCCCCTCTTCCTGGTTTCCCCACCCCCCCATCTCCCCTGGCCAGCCCCGCTCCCCCGCTCCCCTCCTGGCCAGCCCTGCTTCCTGCCAGCTGGTTCCCACCCCCCAAATCTCCCCCTGCCAGCCCCCAACCCCCTCCCGCTCAGCCCTGCTTCTCACCAGCTGGATCTCCCCTCCCCCCCCACCTGATCTGAGATCAAGTGTGTCCGGTATTTTTTTGTACACTGTCTGGTAACCCTATACAAATCTTGGGCCTCCCTTGACTGGAGACTGCCAGTTGTGGTCATTTGTGTGGCTCTATTGTGGTAAGACCAAAAGAGGGGAATAAAATCAAACACTTTTTCACTCGTTTTCTGCAAGACAAGATTTGAATCCTGCTGTCTAAAAAAGAGAGGTAAATTCACTTAAATCCCATAAACCCCAATTTTTGAGGAATAATGGATCTTGCGAAAAAGGGGTTTTTTTCCAACAAATGGTCCCGTCTACATGAGGCTTTTTAGTGGCAAAACCTCTTCTGCAAAAAGAATCAGAAGATATGCAAATGAGAACTCCATTTGCATATCCTCATCCACAAGAAACCCCCACAGTGTAGACATAGCCAGAGTGTGGTGGTTGCTCCATTGTTCAGCTGCTAGATCCATTCAGCCTTAATATCTTACCATCACAGGATGTGTGTCTGTGGGGGAGTGTGCTGAGTGTGTCTGCTTCCCTGACTTTCCAGCCTCCACCTCAGGTGCCCTCTCCCATTCCCCTTATGTACATGAAGTTGGCACAACTTGATTTACTTCAAGCAGTTAACATGCACTAAAAGTGCAGTTTTCCTTGTGTGGTCTGGGGTTTCACCACAGGGTAGCTAACAAATATTAAAGACACACCTTTTACCCTATTGTAAACATACTTTGGCACATTTAATAATACTACCCTGTGTCTTCAGGCAGAGATCGTTGCTGCCAGTTGGAACCCAGCCAAGAACGCTTAGCGTTTCTAGAGACTTTTTTGTCCAATTAAACTAAGTAAATTAAGCATCTCACTATAATATTCATTGGTTGTTTCATGGTGTAAATCATAACGATGTTAAAAAGCAATTATTTTTGCACATGTGTAACCACTGGAATTTTACAGCAGACAGATGTTTACACGCAGGGAGCAGGCGGGAGCTGGTGCTCTGTGGAGGGCAGGAGTGCAGGGGAGAGGGTCAGGGCAACTCTGCAAGAACCAGGCTCCTCACATACACTGGCTCCTGCCCCCCGATCCGATACAGAGGCAGCAGAAGGGCTGTGTGTAACTGTTAGGATGTTAATCATGTTCACATCCCTAGTAAATCAATTGTTTTTAAACTGTCGGTAAGGATCCCAAATTGGGTCATGACCCCATATTAATGGGGTCACCAGGGCTGGTGTGAGACTTGCTGGGACGCAGGGTCAAAGCCTAAGACTGAGCCCCACTGTCCTGGTGGCACAGCTAAGATTTCAGTCCCTGTCCTGGGGCATCAGAGCTTGGGTGAGGTCAGAGTTCAGTCCCCTCTCCTGAGGTCATGTAGTAAATGTTGTGGTCAGAAGAAGGCTGTGGTACAAGGAAGTTTGAGAACCCCTGCTGTAAATTCACCTACAGATGTGGTGCTGGTTGATACAAACATTTGATAACACACAGCAGGAGAGAACCAGACTTTCAAAAATGACCCAATAAACTTAGAATGGAGAAAATGTCTTTTGTATGCAACTGATCAAAATTGGCTTTCTATTCCAGACGAAATGCTTTGCATGAGTTGCCCTTAACAGTGACCTCTATGTTAAAGCAGCACTGTTTGTGGCTGGATTCCTGCTGCTGAATCTATACAGTCTTGAATTAATTTACTAAGCCGATTAATGGTTTGTACAGTTATACCTAATCCTACTCAAGAATGGCTGGAGGGCGCTGAGATCATCTTTTTGAAAATTTCATATATGCCAGAGTGAACATTAACTGTGTTCTTGTACATGGTCCCACACAACCCCCAAGACTACAGTGGATCTAAAGCAGCATTCATTCTCTGCAGCATGCTTTGTGTGGCAAAGAGGGAGAAAGACTGAGTCCTGACTGTGGAAGAGAATTCCAGGTCAATCACTATCCTTGGGAATAGAAGATACCTTGGCCTACAGGGCCTGTGTCAACAGAGAAAGGTCTCCCTCAGAGACCCATAAAAGTCCAATCTTGTTTCTGAAATGGACATCACAGCAGGTCTGTGATAAAGTGGGTAATTCTATCCCCAGCCACAGATGTTAATTTGTCACCCCCCAATTAGCAGGCTCTTGGCTTGTTGCAATCATTTCCATAGAACTAGAGCTGAAGAATATTAATTGGATTTCTCTAAAATACAGACAGTGTTTCCTGTAAGACATTCTCTTTATCTCACTGATGCCTCTTTTAATGTTATGCCTGTTGTCTCCTTGGCCACCTGCTTTCACCCTCCTCTCTGGGCCCCAGAGAAATATCCCTTAAAGCTATTTGAAAAAACAACTCTGAGGGCACATCTACACACTAGAGCTAAAGTCGGAATAAGCTATGCAACTTCAGCTACGTCAACTGCTTAGCTAAAGTCGACTGCGTCAACTGCGTAGCTAAAGTCAAAATAGCTTAATTTAGCTTTTGGCTCTGTCTACATAGCAGGAAGTTGAAGGAAGAACACTCTTCCTTCAGCTTCCCGTACTCCTCATGAAATGAGGGTTACCATGAGTTGGAGTAAGAAGTTCTCCAGCTCAACATTATTTCGAAATAACAGCTTCTAGTGTAGAGGTGCACTATGTTATTTCAGAATAATGTCTGCTGTATAGATGTACCCTGATATTACTAGACAGTGTGTGTGTATGGAAGGCGAATTCAAATCTGCTTCCCAAATGGTATGACATCTGAATTAGAAGCTTCAGGGGGTAGCCGAGTTAGTCTGTACAGGATAAACTAAAAAAACGACAAATGGTCTGGTAGCACTTTATAGACTCTCTCAAGTCATGTGGTTACCTCAAAATAGGTCTAGATACTCCCACCCAGACTGACATGCAACATAATAAGATTGTAAAGCACAAATTTGAGGAAATTAGGCCAAGATGGTCACCAAGCACTAGCTTCATGCAAGTCATGCATACAAATGTTTGCCTGACTTGTCCCAATGTGCCACGCAACTTTGTGAGCCCAATTTACTACAATGCTATAATTGGCCTAAAGCCAGACATACAAATATGAAGAGTAGGCAATTTCCCCCGGTCCTACAGCCGGTAAACCTGGGAACTATTTTTTCCTTGCCACTACAGATAGAATGAAAAGGTGACATTCAAAGTCAGAGGTAGATCCTGATTAAATTTAGGCTGTGATGGTGAGATATGGAGTTCATTTAGAGTGGTGAAAGCTCCAACCATTCATCTTCTTGTCATAGGATTTCTGCAGTCTTAGGCCTCATCATGACAACAGGCTATTTCTGGTTTTGGATCCAGCTGTCAGAAAAAGGTTGGTGGGGAACAACAATTGGATTGGACGATCCATTTCAGGCCTGTCTCTTGGTAACATACTATTCAGATTTTTTTCTACCATTTAATATAATCTTCCTTGGCTTGTGTTTGCTACCAACATAGCCCAGACTTGCCCAAAGCATCAGGAACTTCGAGTCCATAATGAGGAATAAAATTAGATGTGGGTTAATAAACAGATGCTCAAATAGATTTAAATAAATTCAAGGTTTAAACAGCTAGCCAAGAGACAACAGGCTAAGATAGTGCAACCTGTTAACAATCAGTGGTCTACAGAACACTTCCTGATGGTCACATGGTGCTGGATACTTTTTTCCCCCTGGCTGAGAAATCACATTAAAAGATGTGAACAGTTTACTTCAGAGAATGACAGTAGGAAAGAAAAACAACTGCTATTGTTGCCACCGTAATGCAATTCGGTAATCAGGGGGAAAATTAAGTGGTCTGCTCAGTCATGAACTGGAAGGTGATGACCAAGATTATCTCACTTGCTAGAAGGTGGTCCACAGAGTGCATTGATTCTCCTGTTATTGCACAAAGATTTTCAACTGGAGGCACTGGCAGCTAAGTATAGGATCAAATAGCAAAAAGAGGAGAATAAAGGATGGGTCTGTCAGGCTTTGTCTACACTGCAGGGTTTTTGCGCAAGAAGTTTTTCGCGAAAGAGATCTTCCACAAAAACGTTGTGTGTAAAAGCACGTCCACACCTCAAAAGTGCATCGCAAAAGCAATGTGCTTTTGAGCAAGACAGCGTGCACACTGCATGGATGCTCTTGCGCAAGAAAGCTCTGATTGCCATTAACAGAATGGCCATCAGAGCACCTGTGCTTTTTCTGATAGGCTCTTTTTGCACAAGAAACCCCTGTGGGACGTCCACACATGCCTTTTTGCGCAAGAGCTGTAGCTCAAAAAGGAGTTATTTCTCGTGGGGAGAGGAATAACTCTACTGGCAAAAGCCCTCTGTCCTGTCAATTTACTGTATTTTTTTGGTGCAAAAACATGCTTGAGGTGTGGATGCTCCACTGGTTTTTATGTAAAAATGGCCATTTTTGTGCAAAAACCTTGTAGTGTAGACAGTCTTGGATGTGTACTGGGGAAAAGAGGGTATCGTATTTTGCAGTAAGCTCTTTGCCGGTAAGTTGCCTTTGTTTGATTATCAGGTCCCTGGGGCATGGACTATATTTTTGTACAGACAGGACTGGATAGAGCCTAGCAATCTTTTGAGAGCTCAGAGAAGGAGAAATAATAATCTGACTCTAGATCCCTTGTTTCCTCCCATGAGTTTACATGGCTCTAATCATGTCCACACCTCACCTTCACTGATGTCTCTTCCTCAGTGTTGTGTATTCCCTTCTTACCATACCTCATCCCAAGATTTCCTGTTGCTCTTCCCTAGACTCTTTCTAAAGGAGACAGCAAAAGAAAACAGGAAGAAACAACAGGCGGTAGCCGAGTTAGTCTGTTACGGAAAAAACAACAACAAATGGTCTGGTAGCACTTTATAGACTAACAAAACGTGTAGCTGGTATTATGAGCTTTCGTGGGCACAGCCCACTTCATGAGATGCTGTGCCCACGAAAGCTCATGATACCATCTACATGTTTTGTTAGTCTATAAAGTGCTACCAGACCATTTGCTGGGTTTTTTTAAGGAAGAAACAAGGCCCCCTGTGTTCCCAATGGGCCTTGTGAGTGCAGGAAACTGATCATAAAAAGGTAAACTGACCTGATCCTAACGGATAATCCAAGTTTAGCAATGACAAATTCCCAAAGACCCTTATAAACCTGAGTTCTACCTGACAATCGTGCAGAGGCCTTAAAATGGCCCTTGCAATAATATGGGATTTATTTTACCCTCGGTTTGGAGCTAAAATGATTAACTTTCTGTAGGCAGTCCATTTCACTCTCTAGCCCTGATGCAACTTGCCTTGGTTTGCCAACACAAGTGCAAAGTGGTGTTTAAATGAAGGAGAGGAAAAAACTGGTTTTGCTGACAACTTTAGGGAAAAATGGAAAAATCAATTTCTATTTATATCAACTTTTGTATTCTCCTTTTGGAGCCCCCTTTTCCCTAAATTAAACCTAAATCTGCAGCCTTAATTAAAGGATCGTTCTCCCTTTAAGTATCTAATTCCCCTTTTGGAGCCCCCTTTTCCCTAAATTAAACCTAAATCTGCAGCCTTAATTAAAGGATCGTTCTCCCTTTAAGTATCTAATTCCCATTTGTTGCCAAAGATACTATTGGATTTTTTGCCTCCTAGTAAGGAAATTAGAATATTGGAATAGTTTCACTTGGAATAAGCAATACACTTCATCTAAGAGCGGCTGTCAGAGCACCCAGAGACATGAAGAGGCCAGATGCAGAAAGCCTTTTATTTACCCTAGTGGGAATGAAAACATGTTTAGTAGATTGGCAAAATATACCAAGAACAGAGCTCAACATGCTGGAAAATATGGGAGTTGGCAAAGTCATTTTGTGCCATTTAAAAATATACATATAAAAATGTACCAAAACCATTGTATTTCTAGAGCTAAAAGGCAGGAGGAGCATTTGCACCCTACTGAGATTATTGTCAACAAACTGTCATTCCAAGCTGAGATGCCTTTATGGCCCAGTCCTGTAAGTTGCTGAATGCCCTCAATTTCCATAGTCCTATGTGTAATGATCCCCAAGATGCATCTTTAGCAGGATTTGAATGCAGGAACTTTTGTACTGAAGTACAGACCCTATACCACTTGCACCAAGAATTATCTCCATGAGCTAGAAGCAATTAGTACTAGTAGTGTCATAAGGTCAGAGTGCTCTACATATAAGTGCATATGCAACATTTGTGATTAATTAGTGAGCTGACGATGATGAAGGCTGTGGCAGTCCTAGGCAGCGTTCCCTCTAATATTTTCTATCCATGTGTGGAATTAATTTTGTTGTTGTGTGCAGCAAGGCATGTGTGAATATGCACCACCAGTAGAAACGCATGCTGGTAGTTGTGGATGCTCTGTTAATCAGTGGGGCTACGTCTACACTGCAGGCTTCTTGTGCAAGAAGCTTTTTGTGCAAGAGATGTTCCACAAAAACTTCTTGCGCAAAAGCGTGTCCACACTGCAAAAGCGCATCGGAAAAGCGATGCGCTTTTGTGCAAGAGAGCGTCCAGACTGCATGGATGCGCTCTTGCAAGAAAGCTGATGGCCATTAACAGAATGGCCACCAGGGCACCTGCGTTTCTTTCGATAGGCTGTTTTTGCGCAAAAAACCCTGTTTCCTGTCCACACACCTTTTTGTGCAAGAGCTCTTGCGCAAAAAGGAGTTATTCCTTGTAGAAAGAGGAATAGCTATACCGCAAAAAACCCTCTGTTCTGTCGATTCACTGTAAATTTTCTTGTGCAAAAACACGCTTGAGGTGTGGACGCTCCACAAGTTTTTGCACAAAAATGGCCGTTTGTGTGCAAAAACTCTGCAGTATAGACATAGCCTGGGGTGGCATTAGAATCTCTCCTGAATGGCCGCACAATCGCACAGCTTACAGGGAACTCTGGTGGCAGGTGGGTGCAGTAAAAGCCCTGAGTGAATTTTTGGCAGGGTTAATGCTGCAAATGCTATGAAGAGAATACATCACAGGTTCTGTAAGGAACAAAGAAAGCAAGCATTTCCTCCATCTGTTAACTTGGGGTAATGATATTTATCCTCCTTTGAAATCCATGGATGAGGCATACTTTGTTAATGCTATGGATTGTTATTACGTGCTGTGGGGCGGACGCTGTCCTGTGTTTAGATCTGCTTGGCAGATAGAGAGGGTGCCAGCAGGAAGCCAACTACAGCTCTCTCATTCCTAAGCCTTCCCAACCTCAGTTTGATGTACATTAGAGACATGGAGCTGCTCTACTTAGGATCTCTGGCTATAGCCAACAGCAGGCTAAGTCCTTTTAGTAGTGGCAACTGACAGAGCATAGTTACACTCTTCTGCACTCCATATGTGCCCTGTGGACCTTGTGGAAATTGGAGTTGGTGTAGAAACCAGCTGTTGGCTGTGTAACAGCTGAGATACTCCACCCATCCTGCCAAGGGAATTCTTAGCCAGTCAGCTGCCAAATTCTGACCCCTTTTTACCACTCTGGCAGTGCAAAAAGGGACTCTGCCTCAGAGAATTTGCCCTCTAATTCTCAGTTTACTGATTTATTTCCAGAGAATTCTGTTGCTCCAGCAGAGCAGTATCAAAGCCCACCCTAGGTCCCACAAGTGAGGTGGTGGCAATATCTCCTCAGTCACCAGTGTGTCTGATATGCCTAGCAGGACACAGAGGGGCTGCAGAGGCAGCAAGGGGAAGAATTGGGTGATGATACAGCACCTCCTGGTAATCTGACATCTTTTCTGGCAGCATCTTTTCTTCACACTGTGTTGATGTTTTTAATAACTGCACAAAAATCCTTTGCAACCTGTCCCTAACAAACATAGTATTGTTTTCAGACAGGAGCAGGGGAGGAGACCCTGCTGGATCCCAGCCGGCTGAAGGGCACTAAATAGCACTTTTATTTATTCAGATGTAAAAAATTTCAATCCTAATGAGTAATTCTGGTCTTTTTCCATTTTGCAGCAGCTGAAATGATTCCAATTTTGTTCACTGTTTATTATTTATTTCTGTGTTTCTATTAAATAAAATGTTATTATCTTGATGCAATCTGTGGATAGTGCATGCATGTCCTGATTGCCTGTGGGAGTATGAATGTTTGAAGAGGGTGGGAGGCCTTGGGGACAGGGGGAGGAAAGCCACCTAGAACTGTGGCTGAAGGCTAGAAGCTTCTTTGCTCCATAATCTCCTAGTAAACAGGCCCTGAGTGGATTTGCAGGGGGGAGGGGGGAAAGGGAAGATGGTTTTTGGTCAAAACCTTTTTTCCAGTGAAAAATGTGGATACAGCAACATTGTTAAATTTTCAAAATTTGAGACCATTTTACCAGATTAATTCCTAAATAATAGAAACATGATGGGTGAAAACTACATTTGCTTCAAAATTTCCTTCATTTTATTTAACCCCTCCAAAACATTAAAAAAAAAAAAAAAAGCTCAGATACGGAACAAAAACATTGTTTGACTCAAGACTTTTTTAAAAACTTTGATTCACCAAAATCTTTGAAAAAAAAATTTCAGTTTGACCCTAAACAATTTATTCCAGAATTCCCAGTGAACTGAAAACTCCATTATTTCCCCAACTCCAGCCAAATGAACACAAGAATGGCCATACCAAGTCAGACCAAGGGCCCTCTGTGCCCAGTACCCTGTCTTCCAACAGTGCCTGATGCCAGGTGCTTAAGAGGGAATGACCATCATCAAGAGATCATCTCTTGCTATCCATTTCCAGCGTCTAAGAGCCAGATGTTTAAAGATATGCAGACCATGTTGGCTAATAGCTATTGAGACACCCATCCTCCATGAGCTTATCTAATTCTTTTTTGAACCCTCACTTATGGTTTTGGCCTTCACAACATCCCTGGCAACAAATTTGCTAGCTTGACTTGCATAGTGTGAAGTAGTACTTCCTTATATGTGTTTTAAATCTGCCACCTATGTGAAGAAAAAATAACTAGAGCCCTGCAAATCCGCAGATATCTGCCGCTGTCCGCATATGTCCATGTAGATACCTGTGGCTCATTTTTGTGGATACAGATATGGAGGCAGATACAAATTTTGTATCCACATAGGGCTCTGTAAATAACATTTCCTCATTCACTTTCTCCATACCAGTCATTAATTTATAGACTTCTATCCTAGCCCCCTTTACTCATTTCTTTTCTAAAGTTGAGCCATCACAGCTTTTTTAACTTCTCATATGGAAGCTGTTCCATGCCCCAATCGGTTTTATTTGAACTTTCCCCAATTCTAATATATTATTTGTGAGAAGAGGTGACCATAACTGCACGCAGGATTCATGGGGTGGATTTATATAGTGGTATTCTGATTTGTTTCTTTTTTTATCTAGCTCTTTCTTAATGGTTCCTAACATTCTGTTAGCATTTTTTACTGCATCTGCACATTGAGTGGATGTTTTCGGATAATTATCCATGACGTCGACACAATTTTTTTTTGGAATGTTAACAGCTAATTCAGTCCCCATATTTTGTCTATCTAGGCAGGGTTATGTTTTCTAATGTGCACTACTTTGCATTTATCAACACTGAATTTCCTCTGCCATTTTCTTGCCCACTCACTTAATTTTGTGAAATCTCATAACTCTTTGCCATCTGCTTCGGACTCCACTATCTTGAGTAGTTTTATATTCCCAGCAAACTTTGCCAGCCCACAATTTGTCCCTTTTTCCAGATCATTTGTGAATGTGTTGAACGCCACTGGTCTCAACACAGATCCTTGGAGGACCATGCTATTTAATGGTCTCTACTGTGAAAACTGATCATTTATGCCTACCTTCTGCTTCATATAGTTTAAACAGATTTTATCTTATATCTCTGAAGAACAAAATGTTTACATGATAACTTAATTCTCTTCTCTCTTATGTGTATGTTAGCTGCCCCCAACAATTGTCGCATGAGCTCACGGGGCTGATAGCTGCTTTTATTGTAGAAAGGGGTCCTTCCTCAGCAGCCACTATGTGCAGGTTGGACGTCCCTTTTCCAGCACCCTCGGGACCTGACCCACCCCGAATGAGGGAATTTGCCAGATATGGGGAGGTCCCCTGCCACTAGCCTCCCAGGACGCTCCCCCTCCCTGTGGCTGGGTCCACTCTGGCCCCACTATCACTGGGCTCCAGCCTGCAGGTTTTAGATTTGGGCTCCAGCCTGCTGGAGCGCCTTAGGAGAGAGCTCCCCAGCTTCTGCAGTCCTGCATCTCCCCTGCCTCACCAGGGCTCCCCGCCTGGGACAGGGCTCACCTGTCCCATTGCTGCACCACCAGCCGGGGCTCTCTGGAGAGGCTTGCTGGCTGCCCTGCTTTTGCTGCTCACCGGTCTCACTTCTCCCCCACCCAACCGGGGTTCCCCAGGGATGGGGTTTGCACTCCCAGCACTGGGGCTCTCAAATCCAGCAATATCCATGGTTCTGCTGGACCATGGATGTTGCCGGACCAGAGAATCCCAGATTTTGGAGGTTCAGCCTGCACTACACATTTCCTTTTTGCATAGCAGCACAGCTGTCTCGAGGTGAGATTTAGGGGATGAAACAGTTAACAATAAAGATAATTGAGTTGCAAAATTAGATGGCCTATATATGCCAAGCAATTTTAACTATTACTCTTTAAAATTATGCTTAATCAGTAATACGCTGTATAAGTATGGTTGACTGTACTTCTCATATAAACTATGTACGTGGATCTTCTCAGGCATATACAGAATAAAACACTGTACTACAAATGCTCAATTGTATTTTAGGTTGCAGAAAAAAATTAAATATAACGTCTAGCACAGTGAGGCTCCATTCTTGGTGGGTCCTAGTCACTATGGCAATAAAGAGGATTAATAAATAATATAATGCATTTCAGAAATAGTACGTCTGGGTTGTCATGCCATGTTCACACAAGGGAACAGAGCTCTGGGTTACATTTAGCATTTGCATCTCTTGATGTCTGATCATTTACCTGAGTTTGTAGCATTTCCTTAAATATTTATAATGAAATTTCCAAGTTGTTTTTCCAAAAGGAAAAGAGGAAACATAAAAAGAACTCATTCTAGAAAACTTTGGAAACCTGCTATGCAAAAGCGGGTAATAGTGTGTGCAAAATGCCAAAGTGTGGAATTATTCACAGAGACCACTGAAATGCCCCCATCTCATTCTCCCTAGGAAGTCTGCAACAGGAAACACTATTCCAGTGAACCTTAGAAGCTGCTGTTAAGGTGCATCAGAGCAGATTTCCTTCCTATGTACATTACAAAATGTATCAGAATCCTCCCTTGTTCCTTTTCACTCTTTACAAGGTTCATAGGGACCTTCCCTCAGTCACCGTGCACCTCACAAGACAAACAGGGAGGCAAGAATTCTGCTTGCTTCATTCCCTGGGCAACTGCTCTAGGGTTTTTAGCATGCAACTGTTAGCTAGAGATACAAATGTGGGTACATTGTGTGTGTGAGAGAGAAAGAATGAACCACATATGACAAATCTTAGTCACGTGTCTTAATGCGCTGCTGCAAGGTGCTCAGATATGACTGGGAAGAGCATGGCATAAACACCTCCGTAGCAGGTGTAGGGAATCTTTTTTGGGTTGAGAGCCACTGACTCTCAGAAATATCAGTCGGGGGCTGTACACAAGTAAGAAGTGGTGGAGGGACTGGCACGCCAGCCTGGACTCCCCAGTGCTGGTCGGGTGGAGAGTGGGGAAGCCCCACACCTTGGAAGTTGAATCCAGGCATGCCGAGGGCCACATCTGGCTCCTGGCCCTTATGTATTCTAGTCTATAGAGCTTGGGGAACCTACCTATGCACAAAGTGGCCTTCCTTATCTCCACACTTAGAAAAAAAGAACCTCTGGAAAATGTGGGCCATTTCCCATACCTTGACAGCCACCTCTCCTGGACAATCAGCTTGACATAGAAATCAAATATAGGATCCACTGTGCCAGCACATCTTTTGGAAGACTATTCAAACCTCTTCAGTGATAGGAATCTGCAAACAGGCGCCAAGATCTTGGGTTATAAGGGGATGACAACTTTCACCTTTCTGTATGGACATGAGACCTGTGTAACCTACAGAGACATCTCCAACAGCTGGAACGGTTCCAGCAGAACTGCCTCAGGAGGATTCTCAGGATCAGCTGGAAAGACCAAGGCACTAACATCAGCATTCTCTCTGCAGCCAACATCGGCAGTACAGAAACGCAGGTCATGAAACACCAACTCCACTGGGCTGGCTACTGTACTCATCTCTCAGGGCATGTCAACACTACAGAGTTTTGTCGGAAAAACAGCTGTTTTCCTGACAAAACCTGAGTTACGTCCACACTGCAATTGCGTTCTTCCGAAAGAAAAATCGAAAGCACAGAAGGGTTTTTCCGGTGTTGGTAATCCTCTTTCTACAAGGAAGAAGCCTTTTTCTGAAAGACCTCTTTCACAAAAAGGCGTGTGTGGACGGGGAAGAGGGAGTTCTTTCGAAAGAAGAGGAAAGCGGAAAAAGCACAAGTGCCCTGGTGGCCACTTCATCCATAGTAATCACAGATTACATGTGAAAGCGTCCACACTGAATGGACACTATCTTTTGAAAAAGCAATTCACTTTTTCAATGCGCTTGTGTGTGGACGCTCTCTTTCGGAAGAAGTTTTTTCTGAAGATCTCTTCCAAAAAAAGGTTCTTCCGAAAGAAGCCTGCAGCCTAGACTTAGCCTCAGTTAAGTCAGGGAAGAAGGGCTTGCGGAGGGCAGTGGAAGTGCTTCAAAGACACACCGAAAGTACAGCTTAAAAAGGGAGGCATCAACTGAGCAAACTGGAAGGATTCTGTATGGAACAGAGCACAGGGGCACCACACCCCAAGCCACAGCTCATTTTGAGGAGAGCAGACATGCCTAGAAGACAGAGAAGTGCCAAAGGAAGAAAGCAAGCGCACAACAGTCCAGCCACGTAGGTGTCTTCCAAGATTACACCTGTGACTTCTGTAGGAAAATCTTCAGGGCATGAATTAGGCTGCTCAGCCACCTAAAAACCCTCCAACAAATCCTCTTGGCAGACATTATCCTCGCATAGAGGAGTAGCAAGAGCATGTGTGAACTGTACTGTGCTCATTAGTGTACACACAGCTCTTTCAAATTAAACACAATTTATGCTGAAACACTAAGGCTCCTCTTGGTGAGGGCCATTTTCCCGCCAAATTTCCACCTTCTCTGCCCAGTCACTTAGAAATTAGGGCTGTTCAAAAAGAGGCTGAAAGAATCTTTTCCAGAAAAGGGGCAACTTTTTCTCCCCCCATCCCTCCCCCAGCTATGGCTGGATCCTTTTAACTGAACCTTCCCCAAAACGAATCAATCCAAGTGGGTTGTGCTCACAAAAGCTCATTACCATCTACGTTTTTGGTTAATTTTTAAGGTGCTTCAAGAGTATTCATGGTTTTAAGTTTTTCCAGTTATAGACTAGCACAGCTACCCCTCTGAAACAATCCAAGAAGAGTCAGGCAAGTCATGCAGGTCATGACCTAGAAACGTCACTCTAGTCTCAAAGATGAGGAACATAGAAGCAACTGAAAATAGGGTCTTAGAATGGAAAGGAGTTGGTGATTTTTGTACCTGCCAATAGAGAGGCCACTTTGGCTCCTGCTTTCCTGCATGGGATTAACAGAACACCTTTCCTCTTCAAAGTGATTTACAGACATTGGGTATTCCTTAGCCCACAGGAAAGAAAGGAACTGAGAGATGGGAGACATTGAATCAGACATACTGCCACTGGCTAAGGATGGGGGAGGAGGAAAGGAGGTCAAAGAGTTCAGCAGCAGCAAGTTTATAATCAGATCTTGGCAGGAGCTTCTTAAGAGTATGATTTGAAAACAGCTGCACTGAACCCACACAGTGATGTTAAAAAACAATCCCGGAGTTGAATGCTAGCAGGCAACATGCATGCGTGACACAGGGGCTCAGAGGCAAGGAGGCGAACACCAAATCATTAATAATTCCATTGAGGTGCTAGTGGACCGGTCTGCAGCTGGGGACGGAAAGCATTGCAGTCTTGGGCTCACACATGTAGCACAGTGGACACTGGGAAAGGGATTTGGGAGCAAGGTTTCCCTGTGTCTTTTCCCCCAGCTCAGGTCAGAAAGGAGTGGGTTGGAGGGAAGGCCTGTCCCTGTTTGTTCGTGTTGTTGCTTTGTTAAATCGATTGCCTGGACTTCTCAGCATTATGCACACCCTTCCAGCGAGGTAACGGGATTACCCAGCATTCTCATCTTAAACCCCACAGTGCCCTTGGTGTGTGGGAATTACTGCCTCCAGCCCTGCTTGTGGTCTGTCTCTGATGAAGGTTCTATCTGGGGATTTCCCCATTTTTCCTCCCTTGTTACAGCCTCAGTCTTCCTTCTGGAGAGCCCTCCATCACAGGGACTATTCCCCTCCGGGTGTGGGAAGGCGCGGTAGAAGGGGGAGGAGGCTGCAGGGCCTTCATGGTATGAGGCTAGAAAAAAAAGACTTCAGAAATGCAGGCAGCAGCTCGGCCAGGTTCCACGCCTCCTCCCCCTCCCATGCAGCAATTCTCTCTCAGCTGGAATCCACCCTCCTGTGAATCACTGGGCTGTGAGCAGAAACCCAAACAGCAATCAGGGAAGGGAATCCGTGTGTGTCCCCCCTGTCTGTCAGCAAATGAAAACCAAAACAATCAGACAGCTTATTTCCTGAATCACTTGCAACATGGCATTGCCTGAACAATCATTTTTAATGCCTTGGGCTCCAACAGAAATCCCCAAAGAGAGCGCTGTGGAAGGGTACTCCCTGGAAGTGCACCCCTCCACTGCCAGTTTCTCCCTTCCCTCTCTGCCCTGGAGGAGGGGGTGACTGTTGCCCTCTTTCATGGAGTGGCTGCAGAGGTAATCCCAGACTCTGGCTATTGTGTGTCTCAAATCACATGCTGAGAGACACAGCAAAGCAAAGTGGATATGCAAACATCTGGCCAGGTGTAGCTCTGGACTGGCACTGAAATGGACTTGAACAGGGGCAGATATTCAGCAATTATGCAGACCCCTACACAGTCTCCAGAGCTGATTCCATTACAAATTCCATACAAGGCTGCCTGAAGCAGGTCTAATCACAGGGAAGCATAAATAGAGTACGGCAAATAATCACAGTCCAGGAATAATGACAGTATAATATAAAACTAATACCAAGTGTGAGTATAGTACCTGTGTCAGACACAGCTATTATGCAGGTTACTAAAAGCCATAGTAGGATATCTGCTGCTTCTTTATGTAGTTAAGAATAATTGTTTTGGGAGACAAAGACCTTGCCCCTGATTCCTCTGAGAATCTGTGCTTAATCATGTGTCCTCTTCCTGTGCAAACTTAAAAAACCCACACATTTGGGAACAGGGATGTATACCCAACACAGTCCATTCAGCTGCTCTAAGGCTTCTTTGCAAGCCCTTCTTCAAGATGTGGAGAAGACCATTCACCAGAGCTTGACTGCACTTAGGAGTGAACACTACAGGAGGCAAGAGTCAGAGCTCTGAGCAGAAGGTGTGGCCCCCACCAGCTTGGAACAATTATGGGACTTCCTCTGAACAGTTACAGCATGAAGGTGAGTGGCAGGTGTCTCAAAATCTGAGTTTGTTGTCCTATTGAACAACTCCTGACCACAGAGCTGTCACTGACAGGGGAATTGGTGCCAAGCTGTTAGTCATCCTCCCTATCATCAGCAATCCTGGGTTCTGTTCCCAGATGTGTCACTCACATGCAAGCTGCAACCTCAGTCAAGACACCCAACTTCTGTGCCTCAGTTTTTTCTGTTTGTACAATGCAGATCCTACTATGTATCTGTATCATTGGGGGATTCTTGAGCATCATATAATATTTGTTAAGCACTTTTAGATTCTCAGACTGGAAGGCCCAAGAAAAAGGTGAAGTGTTATTTTATATACTGACTCCTGTGAGTCAGTTATTATAGCACTGCTCCATTATGGGTCATCTGTGGGGACTGAACTGGGGGCCTCTGAGCTAAAGAACTAAATATCTCAGTGCGGAGGTAAAGTCTAGTGTAGACACAGGACTGTAACAGAGTGTACCGGAACAGGTCTAGCCTTCCAATTACAGCGACCATGCAAAGAGGCTCAGCTGGGTGTTGTGTATACCATGATTTAGCACATATAACCTGCGGGTTATACAAAGTTTTACACACCACCCCATGGGGTATACATGTTCGCGGGGTATACAGGTTTATTTTTAGTTGCCTGGGCGTGAGTGCAGCTCCTCTCCCGCACACCGGCCAGCTCGCCTGTGCTGCGCTCTCCATTCCTCCCTCCCAGAGGCTGCGGCTGGTATGTGCAATTACCAGGTACCTTAAAGTAGTGTATATAACCCGTGGGCTATACATATGCACAGGTTATCTAAGACTCTTTTTTTTTTTTTAAACACATTTAGGAAAAACCGCGGGTTATACACGAGTGCGGGTTATATACGCTAATTTACAGTACATCATTGTCAGCTCAGCTCTGTTGAGAGGGGACTGTGTCTTCACTTGATCTCACAGGCAAAAATATCATTTCCCATCTGTGCCCCCAAATATGGAACTGAGGCACTACAGACAAAATAAACGATCAACGAAAACATCATGAAATGCTTCCCAAGAGGAGAATTGGTGTGTGACAGGGCTAGAATTAGATAGCAAGTGATTTGGTATGTTACAGAAAGAGAGGGAGGCTCAGATAGCAGGGAGTGAAGGAGTGACTCTTGGCTATGAAGAGGTCCCAATCGGAGGCATGAAGAAAGTGGCCAAAGGAAGAGGGGGGGATGTCAGATCAGAGAGGGGAATCCATTGTGGAGTTTTGAAAAAAATCAAGCTGCGCTTTGGATTCAGAGTTAGATAGGCAGCCAGCAATGGTGAAGGAATGATTTGGTCAGGAGACCAGTGGAGGTGATGGGGAAGAATGGAAAAAGTTCCTGCTAGACCTTGATCTGACCCTCTGCTGCAGTCCATGGAAGGTGCCCCGGCCTACTGAGATTGAAGGAGCCAGTATGTGAGAACCTGTGCTGTTTTAACTGCTGTGGGGAGCAGAGGGGAGTTGCCTGCTGTGGATTGCTGAGCACTTTTCATGATGCGCAGTTGACATCCAGCTGCACCCTGGCCATTTTTTTTTTAATTGGAGGCTGTGGCTCTGCAGCAGATTTCTTGTTGACTAGTCAACCAGGGTATGTCTTCACTACCACCCTAGTTCGAACTAGGGTGGCTAATGTAGGCATTCGAAGTTGCAAATGAAGCCCGGGATTAGAGATCCTAATTCGAACTACCTACTCCATGCCGCGTGTAGCTGCGGGCATGGAGTTCGACCTAAGGGGATTTAAAAATGGCGCCCGCCCGGCAAGATGCAAATGAAGCCCGGGATATTTAAATCCCGGGCTTCATTTGCAACTTCGAATGCCTACATTAGCCACCCTAGTTCGAACTAGGGTGGTAGTGTAGACATACCCCCAGTTAGAATTGGGAAATCCCAAAGGGAAGACCAGCGTGACTAGACAGACACCAGCACTTCTGCACAAATATCAGCATGTTTATATAAAAGGCTCAGTGTACTGTTACCATTGTGTTTGGTTTCTTACTAAGTTAAAACTGTTCCCAGCTAGGGTTACCAGGTAGTCATTAAAAAAATACCAGACACGCTTCATGAGTGGAGGGGGGGAGGGAACCAGCCGGGAGGGAAGTGGTGATGGCCCGGGGGGGGGGGGGAGGGGAGCGGGAAACAGAGCTAATGGGGGGGGCAACAGAGCTGGCCGGGAGAGATGGGGGGGCCAACGGGAACCAGGGCTGGGCGGGGGGGCGGGGGGAGTCAGGCGGAACGGGGCTAGCTGCAGGATATCGGGAGGGGGTGGCCGGCAGGGGCGGAGCTGGCTGGGGGAGCTCACGAGGAGGAGGAGGGGAGAACTGGAAGGATGAGGAGGGGAGAACTGGCCGCCGGAAGCAGGGCTGGTGGGGGGTGCAGCGGGGCTGGCCGGGGAAGATCCGGAGCAAGAACTGGCCAGCAGGAGGCAGAGCTGGCAGCGGGGGGTGGGAGGGGAAGAACATAAGAATGGCCATACTGGGTCAGACCAAAGGTCCATCTAGCCCAGTAGCCTGTCTGCCGACAATGGCCAGCGCCAGGTGCCCCGGAGGGGGTGGACCAAAGACAATGATCAAGTGATTTGTCTCGTGCCATCCGTCTCCAGCCTCTGACAAACAGAGGCCAGGGACACCATTCCTACCCCTGGCTAATAGCCTTTTATGGACCTAACCTCCATGAATTTATCTAGCTTCTCTTTAAACTCAGTTATAGTTCCAGCCTTCACAGCCTCCTCTGGCAAGGAGTTCCACAGGATGACTATGAGCTGTGTGAAGAAGAACTTTCGCTTATTAGTTTATTAGCTGCTACCCATTAATTTCATTTGGTGTCCTCTAGTCCTTATATTATGGGAACTAATGAATAACTTTTCTTTATTCACTCTCTCCGCACCACTCATGATTTTATATACCTCTATCATATCCCCCCTCAGTCTCCTCTTTTCCAAACTGAAAAGTCCCAGTCGCTTTAGCCTCTCCTCATATGGGACCTGTTCCAAACCCCTGATCCTTTTAATTGTCCTTTTCTGAACCCTTTCCAAGGCCAAAATATCTTTTTTGAGGTGAGGAGACCACATCTGTACACAGTACTCAAGATGTGGGCATACCATAGTTTTATACTGGGGCAGTAAGATATTCTGGGTCTTATTTTCTATCCCTTTCTTAATTCCTAGCATCCTATTTGCCTTTTTGACCACTGCAGACCCTGAAGACCGGGAGGAGTAGTCAGGGAGAATCAACCAACCGGCTGGCTAGGAGGAGGCAGGGGAGCAAATCAGCCGGCGGGGAGCAGGACTGACCCAGGCTGTGCAGATCTCAGGGCGCTCCTGTCCCGTGTGAGTCAGTCCAGCTGCAGCTCCACCACATGCTTGACCAGCGCGCAGGAGCTCGGACCGGGCTGTCCCTCCTCCTCCTCACACGCAACCAGGGCTCCCAGCGCTGATCGCGCCCCACCTCTCAGTCACTCCCCCCGTCCCCACCAGGCTTCCGGCCAGCGCCCAGCCGGAAAACCAGGAAATACTGGACATTGCACATGTCTGGTATTTTCTGGATTTTTTTACCGGGCAGATGGCCCAAAAACCGGACTGTCCAGTAGAAAACTGGACACCTAGCAACCCTACTGTCTGCACTTTCCAGACAGACTCCTCTGGTAGAACAACTAGGCCCAATGTGGAGTTCGCAGAACTGCTCTCTCTGTATAGACATGTTTTAGCAAGACCACTAGGGTCACAATGTGGGGACTCAGGGACCTAGGGAGATAGCTGGTTGGCAACATGGGAGGCATTGATGGGAAAAATGGACAGATTTATAAAATGTTTATTTGTTTTTCTCCTCCCATCCCGCTTTTCCAGAAATCCTGGTGCTCTTCAATAGGGGTTCTTACTATTTGTGTCTGGAGTGGTTTCTTAATTATTATTGTAGTGTAAGGACCAGCTAAAGAACAGGGGTCCCACTGTGGTAGACACTGTATAATCAGATTCCTCAGAGCACGATTTAGCTATCTGGTATATTGAACTTTTTCCTCGGAGGCCAGCTGACATTCATTGTGTACATATCATGAAAGCTAAAGGCATCATCCAATGATAACACTAATTGATGTCACAACTGATTGCTTGTGAATAAATGATATCTCACCAGGCCGTTGAGCCAACCTGAGAACCTCAAATCCCCAGACACGTAAGGTAGTGCTGCCTAGTGGAATACGGTTTTACTTCCAATAAATTATCATTCCTAGGGCATCAAATTTAATAATGTAAGCTTTTGGAACCTCAGGAGGGACTATATGCTCTGCCTGTCATTTTATTCTATATGTGGCCTAAAAGCGTTTAATATTGGATGCATAGGCTCCTCAGCTATCTCTTCCAGGAACATAAAAATGTATCTTTAAACATATATCACAGATCCTGTTAGCACAGTCTCGTTGACACATTTCAGAAACATCATGTTGAATAAGCTCTATTTTCTGGTAATCTGAAATCGGGCCAGTTTTGCATGTGACCCAAGCATTGGATAAATAATGCATGTGCCATATGTTTGATCAAAGATTCTACAAACACAAATGAAATATGTTTTTTTTTTTCTGACTGGGTTAATGCTGCCTCTCTCTTGTGCTAAAATCTCCTTAGCCAGTTCTTTGTTGTAGCAGTTCTGAAGCTACCCCAGCAGAACATATGGTGTGTAGGGGGAGTAACCTCATAGACCCAGACAGTGTTGGTAATTAAAAGATTCATTAGTGGGCAGGTGCACACTGTAGACCCTAGGAGGGCTAGGCACGTGTCTAGATCTCTCTCTGCTGCATTTCATGCTATTAATCATTCTCTCTCCCCTCAATCTTATATCTAGGCTTTAATTACATTCTCCTCTTTGCCTTTCTTTACTACCCTTTAGACTTCTTTTAATGGGTCCTCCTTCACCCCTTTCCCGCTGTCGGAGGCTATCCACCAGGTCTACCTGTCAACGGCCTTCTGGTCTTCACACTATTTTTATACCTCTGGGCAATCTCTCCCATTTATATGGCTTTAGCTACCATCTCTAGAAAGATGAATCAAACCAACTCCCTCTCCAGCTTTCATCAACAGCCTCCTTCCATACAGTCCATGATCTCACTCTGAAGTCTCCTCATCAGCCATCTTCTCTCCCACAAGCTCTCCATTTTTCCTTCTTCTCCATCACTGTTTTCAACACCTTCATCCTCTCCTTGACTCAAGCCCATAGTCTGGAAGTTGTTTTATTTCTTCCCTGATTTAATGCATCTGATGACATTCCCAGAGGAACAGTGAGGAAATAACTCAGAATGGTATATGGTCTCCTTTGTACTGGAGGGTAATAATAAATCACATAGTCAGCCCCAGTCACATAAATTTGATACAAGTGTTGTAAAGGTGCATATACTAATTAATCTTGCTGTGATCAAATCTAAATACTACTACTCTTATAACACTGCTATGTAGCTGGGAAGGACAGGCCAACTAGTTTACATAGTTTCATCATTGATCTTCTCATAAATAGCCATAGAATAGTCACTTATTTGGTCACTTTCACAAGCTACTGCATATCACAGTTGTGTCAGGACAGAAATAATGGGATAGTTTTCCAGAAGGTAGTTTACTATGCTGCTGAAAGTGGACCTAGAGACAGATGCAAAATGAAATGGCTGGTGGAGACATTTGTAATCCATCAGCCACTTTCTGGTCAATACATTTACATTTAAATTATGAACAATTTGTCAAGTGTAGCTGGAGACAGACTATCTACACTAGAGAAAAAACAACTTGGACTTGGTTTTGAAACATGGTTGTGGCACATTTAAAGATTGAATCATTTTGAGACAAACAACGCTTGCACTTTTAAGTGCTGAGCCTGGTTATATACTGGATTAGGTAGGGAAGATTGGATTGTTCATGGTGTTAATAGTAGGAGACTTGACTCTGGCTGTGTCTTCAGAAGAAATGTTTCTGCAGTACATTGCAGCTGCTCTGCTGTAGCACTTCAGTATAGATACTCACTATAGCAGCAGCAGTTCACCCAGTGCTGTAGTACAGTGTTTCTCAACCTTTTTTAAAATAAAGTACCCCCTTTTAAAAAAAAAGTCGTAAGTACCCCCAGACCTACAGTTTTCAAACACACAATTTTTTTCTACCATTGCAACACATTTGTTTAAACAACTTAATTGTAGCTGGGTGGACAATGAAATTTTTGGGTGTAAAAAGTACAACAATAATAAAGCGCTGTAAAACTTAACACAAAAATTCAGTTTTCTCCAAATTTCAGTTGTGCTGATGTACCCCCCCAAGACTTCTCTGAGTATCTCTAAGGGTACTCATACCACTGGTTGAGAAACACTGCTGTAGTTAATCCACTCTTTAAGGAGTTGGTAGCTAGGTTGATGGAAGAATTTTTCCTTTCATTTTGTGCTATTTACAGGGAGGGTTGGCTTATCTATGTTACATAGGGTGTGGATTTGTTTCACCCCACACTGTAGCAGTATTAACCTATTTTTTATTTAGGTCTGGCCTCTAGGTTATGGATTCAAGTTCACCAAAGGAACAATATTTTCCAAAGTACCCAAGTCCCATTTTTAAAAGAGCTTTAGGCACTTAGGAGGCTAAAGCTCCTGCATTTTCAATCAAAATACTTTCCCAGAATGTGTGGATTTTTATCTAGGAACTGTATCATCTCAATAAGGTGAAAATGTTTCATTTTGTTTTGGCTTCTATATGTTAAAATTAACATTTTATATATATATGTAATTTTGTGTTACATTGTGATGTTTGACAATCCAAACGAATTTTTTAAATGGTTCTGACCTTTTCTGGCATTTGTTCCATGGCAAATTTCAAATTTGTTTCAATTTAGAATTAAAAAACCTCAAAGCATCAGTTTCCATAGAATGGATATTCCACGTTTAACTAGTTTTGGCCTAAGTGAAATGAAAGACTCAGAGGGGTAGCCGAGTTTGTTGTTTTTAAAGTTTTTCCTGTTACAAACTAATAGTCTAGTAACACCTTTTAGACTAACAAAAAACATGTAGATGATATCATGAGCTTTCGTGGGTACAACCCACTTCTTCAGATGACAGGAGTGTCAGAAGTCCAGATCCAAGAATAAAAAACTTTTGAAATGAAAGAGTTGTGAGAGTCTAAGTCCTGTTCCCAGTGAATAAGTGTGCAAATCATAAAAGCTATCAGCTCACTTGGAACGATGAAGTCACCTTGTTGGAAGTCTCATAAAGGACCTCAAGGACCAAGCTGGCTACAGAAAGAGAGCTTTCTGCTGATCCCCAAGAAAACATGTAACTGTCCCTCTTTGAACACTTTATCATTTCCCCATTTTGCTCCCCACCACGGTCTCCTCTAATCTAATGTATTGACTTGGAATTAAGCACTGGATTAGTCCGCAGCTATCCAGTCCGCTGGATATGATAGCGGGACTCTTCCAGCAGGACAGGGCTGATATTACTGGTAGTGGTTAGAATGGAGAAATGTGCCCACCTGCTGCCCAAGCTACCTTTGTTCTGGGACTGCAGTCTCCAGAGTGGTTAGCTCAGCCCTTTTCACCTGCATGAATTCTACTGAAACAGTTGTGGGATTTTTTTTCTGATGTTTTATTTAAAAAGGGGATTTTATAACCGGGTTTAAAATGAGAAAGAGAATCACAGCCCCAAAGAGGAGCTGCCTTGCCTCTCTATTTTAATACAAGGTGCTCCTGAGAACATCTGAAAGTAATTTGCATTAGACCACATTTGGAGCTGACAAACTTTTTATAGAAAATGGCACAAATAAAGCTCTCTCTCATTGGTGGATTTTGTAAGTGGGACCAAAGGATGAGCAAAGAGGCAAGTTATGTTATTCTCAACAAATGATTTACATTCATATGATTAGATACCATGTTCTTTGTTCACCCCTCCCTCCCTTTGGTGCATTTATTTGTTCTTGCTCATTGTATTTATCTAGAATTCTAAATAATCCATGATGTGTGAAATTCCACACAAATAGTTTGGACATTAATGAATGGGGGGAGGGGAACGGGAACAGTGGATTAGTAACTGGTCTGGAGCTCTTGGCTTGACTCTTGTTTGGACTGCAAATGCAATGTGTCTGGTGGTCTCAACTGGGCTATCATAATTAACAAAAAGTGATAAGTCAATACAACCTGCTTGACTTTCCAGTCTTGAGCAAAAACTGGAATAACAAGGATTTCTACTGGTCAGGAATAAGGTGCATCAGGAGAGTTGTAGGAAGGAAGGGGGACCCAAGGCTGGAATAACAGGGGGCTTTGCAGATCGGGAATGAGGTATATGGAGGGTGGCAGGAGGGGGGGGAAGAGGACAGGAATTAAGGGTTTTGCTGTTCAGGGTTGTGATACATTAAAAAAAAAAAGCAGTGTTCAGACAGGTAACAGTTCTATGTCAGGAGTGCTACAAATTCAAGACTAAGATATACTAGCTTTTAAGTCATTTACTAATGTATGTTTGAAATATCAAAAGTGGTTTGACACACCGTTCAAAGAGAAAGACTGTCAGACTTCCCAGAATATTGCATGATTTACCTATTTGCTCAAACTTGTGTCTGATGCAGGTTTGATTCTTTGGTAGTTTGAGTGTTTTGAGCTTGGCTTTGTGCCAGAATAGGTCTGCTGTTATTTGTTGTGAAAGTGCTCAGTGTGGGATTACAAAATAGGACAGAGGCATGTTCTAAAGCAAGCAGAAGAATGAAGAAATATTGATAGAGGTGGAGAGGACATTGAAAAGACGGAGGAAGAAGGGGCCTGAAATACAGAACTGGACTGTGAGGAGACTTGCTGGTGCAGTAGGATCTTTTATCAGGAACCCCACTCTGTATGCACATTTGAGAAGTGTGTGATTTATTGCATTAGAGGCTACAGTTCGATCTGGGGATTTCTAGTGACTTCAGCTTCACTCTTACTTTTATATGCTGTATCGTAGTTGCCCTATGGATTTATTGCCAGTGCCCTAAATAATGCATAACTAAAGGTACGTTATTATTCCTGCCGCTACGGTAAAAGATAAATTAGCATAGGCTAATCTCACGCACTCTAAAACTAGGTAGTCTAACAAAGTGGCTGTAATATTTATGGCATTACGGTGAGTGTGGTGTCACGCTCAGTAAATGGGAAAATAAGCGACGGGTGCTCCATTAATTACGGTAAACGTTCATCTTGCAGACTTGATTTCTAGGCGCTCAGTTTCTGCTGCTGTCTTTTAAGCTAATCACCACAGCGTGGGGGTGGCAACAGCCCAGCAGTTTTGCTTTTCGCTGCGACGTGTGCCTGGTTTAATATGGTAATGTAGAGGAGGTGCTAGGCTTGGCTCTTTTATTATGGTAAGTGTAGATTGCACAAAGGGCCCCCGGCGGAGAGCGTGCCGTCTAGTCAGTTTCTGTCTCTGCAACTGACCAGCAAGATGTGAATTTCTCTCCGGCTGGCTGTGGACACTATTCTTCACGCGGGGTGGCGTTCGACTGCGAGCCCCTCAACTCCAGGGAGAACATGCGCTAAGGCTGTAAGTTTGCGCTGGGTTCCAAGTGCCGTGACTTTTCTCTCTTTCCAAATTCTAGCCCCGCATTTCTGGGTCTGTCTGGGTGGAAACGTTTCTTGGCTGCTCGCTGGTGAGAGCCGGTCGGGCTGGCCCCTGTTGCAGAAACTAGTCGTAGGGGGTTTCTCGGAGTCAGAACCAGAAAGAAGGTACCACACGAGCAGGTTGCGTCTTGGGGGAAACACTGATGGCTCTTCGCTGCGCCGCTTGTGTTTGTGTATCTCCGGCTGTCTTGTTTGTGCCGCTGGACGGAGGGATTTGCCCGATCCCCCTCCCCGTTCCCGGTATGTGCAATGACTTTGGAGATGGAAACTTGTACAGCCACGCAGATCCCTTCTGGGGTGGTTTGGTGTTGAGAGCCGCTTCCTGCTCACAGGTAACGAATAGCACTGGGAACCGTTATGATAGGCTACGTGAGAAATCTCAAGGCATTTTCTTTTTTGGTTGGAACAGAATAAGCCGCACCAAAGGCTTGTTATTCCGTTCGGAGTCCTGGCGTGAAATCCACGTGAGCAAGCAATGATTTGGTGCGTTCTCTGCGTAGGGATGTGTGGAGTAGTGTATTGTTTTGGGGCTTCTATTGTAATCGTAGAGTATCAAAAGCGCTCTCAGCTGTTTAACCTGTAAGCAGGCGTGGCTTATGGTTGCAGGGGTTTTAGCACGGTCTCACAACAAAATGCTTCATGTAGCAGGAAAAGGGATCTCCCTACGTGGGAGAGGAGACATGTAATCAGCCTGTAGGTGGAGGAGGGGGGTGGTGTCCTTTGTTGCTCTGTTTCTCACAATAGTGATGACCTGTGTGTTGGTCTCAAGGAAACCTCCGAGTGAGAAACAGGACTGAATTATACAGCGTTACTTTGAGACACCCCAGCTGCAGAATTTTAAAAGCCAAAATGTACAGTTTTACTTTGCCCCTCCATTCTGTCTTTAGGGGCAAGTCAGCAACTTCTCTTCCACTCCTAGAGCCACTTCCAAATTTCCCAATGCCAACTTTGCTATGGCACGTAAGGGAGGGTATCCTCGCTGCTTTATGGGAATAGTGGCATGGCAAGAGCTGAGTGGCTAGGGCCTTTATGGACATGCTGCCACTTGCACATTCCTGTCTGTAACACTTCTGCTCCAAAGAGCTGCCACAGGATAGCTCTGGAGTGGACAAAGGAAGGTTTGATAGCATTGAGGGGTGTGGTTTTTTTTTCCGGGTGGGGGGAGGGGAGAGGGAAGAGAGAGCTTAGAAAGTGGAGCTCCTCTTGTATAAACCACACTTTTGCCGTATTTGTTCCTTGTGCATCTTAGTCACTAGCAACGTTTACAAAAAGAGAGATTAGTCTGCTCGTTTGGTTTTCAGAGTTCATCCAACCATGGGAGAACAAACTGGATTTGGATGAATCCGCAGTAGTAGCAGTAATGATCTGACATCTACATGAGCACAATGAAGGAAGGCATGGTGCTTTACGTAGGAAGCAAGGCATGATACCTATCCCAATCTGAGCCTGTCATGAGACGAAGAACATAACAGAGGAAAGAAGGAACAAACAACCTTACACTGTGTGAGCATTGCTTGGAGGTCACAGTCTGTATCCTGACAATTCCTGAGTTGTGAGCTCTTTGGCATGCAGGGGTTCTTCAGCTGGTATAACGTGCAACACCATGGAAGTGGTGGAAAAGGAGTGGCAGGTGATCACAGAGGGAATGCAGGCAAAGATAGAGCCGTGGCTGTGCAGATTAGAAGTTTGTAATAAATGCAACTGGCCAAACAGAATGAATGGAGGGACTTGTATGCATCTGGGATTGGGTGTGCTAGGCAGAGCCAGAAGTTTCATTTTGGTATCTTGGATGTTACAGTAGGGGAGCTAAGTGGGTGTTTGAGAGCCTGTGGAAAAAGAACAGAGCGCCAAGCAGGAGATGGGCAGGGCCAATAGAGATGGATTTCCAAGCTGTTGTAAAGGCAGCAGAATATAGCAATACGTTGGGTTTGAGGGATGAGGAAGAGAGGAGAGTTGAGACTGAGTGCCTGGAAGCAGGAAGAATTATGGGATTATCTGGAACAATGGAGGGAGGAGGAGGGATGAAGTGAGAGGCGGAGAGCTAAAATCCTAGCTGCATTCTATGTGCTCCTGTGGCAATGGGGGCCCATAGTGTAGGAGCTCTTTGACATTAGCTCCGTTTTAGAAGGGCAAATTGGGAGGGTTCAAGTAGAAACTCCATCTAATCCACCATTAACAATCAAGTTCTGCTAGTTTGACTGGTGTGCACATGCGCAGGGTGGGAAGAAGCTGGTTTTGTTTAGACAGCCTTAGCAAGGCCTCTGTTTCATTCTCCAGGTTTCTAGGCCTGTCCACACATTTTCTTCTTCAAAAATGTCTGCTCATAACAATGGGATAGCCTTAGACCCCCTCCTATCCTACAGGATCCTAGAGCTTTGGCCTCCAACCTGAACACCTACACAACAAATTTAGCTGTGTCTACAATTAAAAGTTTAAAGCGCAGCTCTACAAACTGAAAGCGTTGCCACAGCACGAGCGCTGGGAGAGAATGATGGAAACCACCTCCAGTGCAGCTCCCAGCGCTGTAGCTTGGTTCACACCGGTGCTTTCCAGCACTGTAACTTGCTGCACGCGGGGGATGGGTTTTTGTGGATTTTTTTCACACCTGAGCCAGAAAGTTACAGCGCTGGAAAGCACCAAGTGTAGCCTTAGTCCTCAACAGCCCAGTAAACTAGTGCAGCTACGCTAAGCTAGACATGACTCCCACTGGTCATCGCTTATAAAATATCACAGGGTCATTTGTAACCGCACAGAGCAAGCCGCAAGGATGGGGCAGTAAAACTAGCAGTTGCCAATGCTTCATCTACACTAAAGCTACTGCCTGTGAAAAGTTAGGGTATGTCTATGCTGCAATTAAACCTGCAGACTCTGCCAGCTTACTTGGGCTACTTGAATAGTTGTGTTGGTGTTTAGGCTGGAGACTCAGGCTCTAGGATCTTGTCAGGTAGGAGTGAGCTCTAGAACCCTCCTAGGTATCTGGTAGCCTAGGCAGGGGAAGGCTTTGCCTTCCCAAACTGCCAGGCATGGCCCTGCTCACACTCTGCCCCCAGAAAACCTGCTGTAGGCATTCTGGGGGTGGAGTGTTGCTGCTACCAGTGCCCATCGTCCCTATTGCTCCAGGAGCCAGGGAGGCTGGAACTGCGTGCTTGCTCCCCCCGTGGTGGTAGTGGGGAACATGCTTGGTGCACTGCCCCACCACCTCCCCTCCCCATGGTGGGCGTGGGGCCTCAGAAGGGCTGGGGCTGTTGATGGGGGTGGGGGCCTCCCCCAGCCCTAGCTGCACCAACCGCCCATGCTCATGCTGTAGCCCGAGCGCAAACGTTTACATCACAAATAAAAAGTCCCCACATCAGCTGACTCAGGCCAGTGGTGGGTGTCTCATTCCTGAATTGATGTGCCAGAAGAGCATGCAAGGGGAGAAACCATTCTTGGTTCTAAATACACACACGCAGTGGTTCAAGTAGCAAGGGTAAATAGCTCAGCTACAGGGAGAGACTGCAGTACAAGGCTACAGCTACACTGGAAAAAGTTTATGCAAATGAAGCGCAGAGTGGAATATTGCTGTGCTTCATTTGCATAATTAATTAGCAGCTGCTTTTGCACAAGAGGAGGTTTTTGCCTATACAGCTCCTTTTTGCACAAAAGCCTCTTGCGCAAAAGCAGCTGCTAATTAATTATGCAAATGAAGCACAGCAATATTCCACTCTGCGCTTCATTTGCTCAACCTTTTCCGGCAGAAGGCTACAGTGTAGCCATAGCCTAATACACTTCAAGCTCCTTATTGAGGAATGGCACTAAAAAAAAGTTATCACTACACTTTAGAAAAGGGGATTTCCCCAGTAAGAGGAAGCTTGTCAGGAAAGCCCCACAGTCAAAAGAAATTAAAATCCTTAAACTACCTATGATCTGGCATGAGGGAAGAAGCCATAATAGGCTCAGAAAGCAAATGCTAACCATGGATTCCTCCCCTCTGCTGAACCTGGGGCTCAGTAAGAGGATAATCAAAGAGTGTATAATGCAGTCACTTCCAAACCATGCCCTTGGTTTTTATTCTTTAAGTGCTAGTCTTTGGGGGGGGCGGGGGAAAGAGGGAGGACAGGACTCCTCTTTCCTTACAGCAGCTATTATGCTTCTTCTCTAGAAGGGCTGGCAGCCCATGACATGACAGATTGGTTATAGGGGACAGGAGTCGCCTTGGCACAGGGGTCTTTTCATGGGCCTGGTTCTGAGTGTTCAGGGGGCCCATGGCTTTGGCTACATGGGAGATCAAACACCACTAAACACACCTCTAGCAGCTCAGGCAAAGACACCAAGTGAAATCCATAGTGCTGAGGCTTGGGTTTCATCCAGAGTAAAATCTTTTCATTGATTTTAATTGGACATTGGATCAGACCCCTAGCATGTGTTTTGTTCACTCGGCAAAATGCCTTTTGTGCACCAGGACTTCACTGAAGTGAGTAAGAGAGAGGAAATCATCAGAAGAACAGGAAGGACTCTCCACTGCCACACCCAGACCCTTTGAAGAATGAAGCACAACTAGTCAGGAACATTCTAGGAGTTTTATTTTTTTCAGAAGGTTTAGATTGGGGCACAGACTCTCTTCTTAATGGTTTGCAATGTGTGGGTGTACAGCTGCTAGCACATTAGGGGCCAGTCCCTGAATGGAGCCCATAAATAAGTTTCCCACTGCTAGATGCAGGATGCCACATTGAGCAGACCAATTATTGATTGGTGCCAGTCATTCCATAACCTAGCATGTGTCTAAATTGGAATAGCAGGAGTGATATCAGACTAGTGAGATTGATTCTGATATGGCATTGTACCTCCTCTTTTGTGCCTGGGTTTCTCCTTTGCGGTTGTATGTGTTACTTCTTTGCCTTGCACAGAAAAAGATACAAATCATTTTTGTGTATTGTTTGCTTAGGGTGGTGGCTTTCTGTTTTTGCCTAAAACCAGCAGGAAAGGTCTTAGCACTATGGGGATACCATTTTTACATTTCAAATAAACATAGTAGCTTAAAAACAAAATCTGTGGAAGGCTCGTATCCCTAGAGCAGATAGAAAAGGCCCTCTGAGGGGACTGGAGAGACCAGCTGATGTGAAATGGAATCTTGTAACTTTTGTAAATTTTTCTCCCCCCCCCGCTTGGCTCCTAGATGCCCAAAGTTTCCTAGGCTATCAAAGAGTTAACTGAATGAATGGTGCTGAAAGATTGAAAACTAAGCTAGAACTTCAGGACTTTGACTTTATTTAGCTACATGAGTAATAATGTGTCTCCAATGCCTTCTACTTTTGAGATCTCAAGGAGCTTTATAAAGAAACTAATTGTGTGTCTCAGTACCTCTGTGCATCCCCATTTTATAGGTTAGGAGAGTGAGGCACAGCAAGTCACTTCCCATTACTGGAGGATATACCCATAGTGGGTCAGTATAAGAACTTGATAGTCCTGACTCGTAGATCTCTGCTTCAAATTAGTAGACCGAACTCCATAATTTTTCATAATGGAGATTCATTTCTTGTTCCCATTCTTCATATGACACATGGTAGCTCCAGGCACATGATTCATTATTTTTCCCCTTGGGGAAATATATTCATACATACACAAGACTGCCTATTTAACACATTTAGGGCATGTCTACACAGCAGGGCTAAAGTCGAATTCAGCTATGTCAATTGCATAGCTAAAGTTAAAATAGCTTAACTTGGCTTTAGGCACTGACTACACAGCAGGAAGTCGAAGGAAGAGTGTTCTTCCTTTGACTTCCCTTACTCTGAGTCCTGGTAACCCTCATTTTATGAGGAGTAAGAAGTCCTCCAGCTTGATATTATTTCAGAATAAAGACTTGTAGTGTAGATGTGTACTATGTTATTCCAAAATAACACTGCTGTGTAGATGTATCCTTACAGTGCTTGACAGTCAAATTCCTGGATGAACAGGACTGACTAATCTATCCCTAGTTTACAGGATATGGGTAAGAGTTTATTCCCATTTTAAAGGGCTAAATGGAGGCAGAAAGGCAAAGTGACTTTCTCAAGGCCTCCAAAGTCCCAACCCTCTGCTCATTGTTCCAGAACACAATGCCTTGCTCCCATCTTTTTTCATGAGGCCGTGGGACAGGTTGGTGACATCTGCTATCAAGAGAAGGGAATAGGGCAAATTTTCACAGCAAGGGCTAGACATAGGGTTGTCAGTTTTGGTTGGATGTGTTCCTGGAGGTATCCTAACAATCATCTTTAATTAAAGATTAATTGTTAATTCCTGGAGGATTGGCAAACTTAGCTGGTGATCCCATAAGAGCAGCTATCTTGGGTAAGACCTATGGTCCACCTAGTCCAGTATGCTGCCTTTCAACAATAGTCAGTCAGGGTGTGTCTAGAATACAGAGTTTTTTCGAAAAAAGTGTCCTTAAAAAAAAAAACAAAAAAACCTTCCCTTACCTCTAGATGCCGCCGTGTTCTTTCGAAAGCAAATCGAAAGAACACAGCAGTTTTTTCAACCTTGGAAAACCTTATTTTATGAGGAATAATGCCCTTTTTTGAAAGTGCTCTTTCGAAAAAAGGCACTATGTAATGCAAACTGTGCTTTTTTGAAAAAGCATCCAGACTGCCTGGGTGCTCTCTTTTGAAAAAGCAGCTTGCTTTTTCGAAAGTACTGGTTGTAGTCTAGATGCTCTCTCGAAAGTATCTTTTGAAAGAGGCTTGCAGTCTAGACATAGCCTCAGTGACAGGTACCCCAGAGGGAATGCACAGAACACATAGTCAAGTGATCCATTCCCTGTTGCTCAGTCCCAGCTTCTGGCAAACAGAGGCTAGGGATTCCACTCCTGCCTATCCTGCTAATAGCCATTAGCAATATCTAGTTGTTTTTTTTTTTTTTTTAAGCCCTCAGATAGTGTTGGCCTTCATAACATCCTTTGGCAAAGAAGTCCACAGGCTGACTGCATTGTGTGAAGAAATATTCCTTTACTTGTTTTAAACCTGCTGTCTACTGATTTCATACTGTGACCCCTGTCCTCCTTGTGTTTGAGGAGTAAATAGTGCATCCTTATTTTCTCTACACTAGCCATGATTTTATAGATCCTCATTTTTTAGACCCTCAATCATATCCTCCCTTAGTCTCTTTTCCAAGCTAAGAGTCCCAGTCTGATTATTCTCTCATAAGGAAGCCATTCCTTATCCCTAATAGTTTCTTGCCCTTTGTGAACCTTTTCCATTTCCAATACAT
Source organism: Pelochelys cantorii (assembly GCA_032595735.1). NCBI lineage: Eukaryota > Metazoa > Chordata > Testudines > Trionychidae > Pelochelys > Pelochelys cantorii. Next base: position 55,900,044 of record CM064329.1, on the reverse strand, counting down.
CTTTGAGATGGAGTGACCACATCTTCCCCAAGTATTTAAGATGTGGGTGTACCATGGAGTTATATAGAGGCAATAAGATATTCCCTATCCCAGGCTACATCTACACTGCAGTGCTATTTCAGGATACTTCCAGTATCCCAAAATAGCTATTCCACGTGTTTTGAGTGCACCCATTATTTCAAAATATAACAGGCTCGCTATTCCAACATCCCTGTAAACCTTGTTCCATGAGTAGTAAGGGATGTTTTAGAATAGCAATTTATTTTGAAAAAAGGTCTGTATAGACAGGACCAAATTTCAAAATAAGCAATTTTGAAATTGACTTGAAATAAGCTACACAATTTGCTTTGGGTGCAATGATTTCCAACATTCTGTTTGCTGTTTTGACTGTCCCTGCACGTTGAATGGATGTTTTCAGAGACCTATGCACAATTACTCTGAGATCTTGTTGAGCGATAACTACTAACTTAGACACTATCATTTTATGTGTCTAGTTGGGCTTATGTTTTCCAATATGTATTACTTTGCATTATTCAACATTCAATGTTATCTGCCATTTTGTTGCCAATTTTGAGAGAGATCCCCTTGTAGCTCTTCGCAGTTTGCCTGGGACTTAACTATCTTGAGCTAAGGATGTTAAAATGTGGTTGACTAGTCGATGGAAATTCCATTGACTAGTCAATAGGCACTTCCGCATTCCTCCTATAGTTTCAGCCAGTTTGTCCAGTATTTAAGTCAGGTTTATGGCTTTGTGATTGCTGGGACCACCTTTGAAACCCTTTTTAAAAGTTGACTTCACATTAGCTATCTTCCAGTCATTTGGCGCCAAAGTGGATTTAAATGATAAAACTACAATTATTAGTCCTGCAGTATCACACTTGAATTTCCTTCAGAATTCTTGGGTGAATACCATCTGGTCCTGGTGACTTATTACTGTTTAGAGGATGTTTTGGAATAAATTGATAGACTAATGAAATCTTAATCTGGGCCACTTCATCAGTTTTGTCACCCAAAAAGGATGCCTTAGGTTTGGGGAATCCCCCTTACGTCCTCAGCCACGAAGACCAATACAAAAAAAAAAAACCCCAAAAAACCACCCATTTAGTTTCTTTGCAATGACCTTATCGTCCTTTAGTATCCCAATTGTCCAGTGGCCCTACTGGATGTTTAGCAGGCTTCCTACTTCTGATGTACTTAAATTTTTGCTATTATTTTGAGTCTTTGGTTAGCTGTTCATCTTTTTTGGTCTTCCTCATTATGTTTTTATGTTTATGCTGTTTTTTCTATTTCTCGTTAGAAAGCGAAATTAAAATCCTAATGCCTTTTTGCCTCATTGCTTTTTTTTTTAACTTAATCATTTAATTACAGTGGTACTTTTTTTGTGGTACAGAAAACTTTATGTTTTCTAATTTGAGATCAACATTTGAAGTTGAAACTATGGCATCTTCAAAAAGTTTCCACGCAGAGTGTAGAGATTTCACTTTTGTACTGTTCCTTATTAATTTAACTAGACCTCTCATTTTTGTGTAATCCCCGTCTGAAATTAAATGCTACAATGTTTGTCTACTGTGGTGGTTTCCTGCCACAGGGATGTTATATTATATGGTCACTACCACCAGCCGATCCAGCTATATTCACCTCTTGGGCCAGATCTTGCACTCCACTTAAGAGTGAACCAAGATTTGCCTTTACTCTTGAGGGTTCCTGGAGCAGATGTTCAAGAAGCAGTCATTTAAGGTGTCAGATTTTCTCCATGTCATGTCCTAAAGAGACATGTACCCAGTCAATATTGGAATAGTTGAAATCCCCCATTTTTATGGAGTTATTTTAATATCCTCTCATCTCCTTGAGCATTTCACAGACACTGTCATGATCCTTATCTGCTGGTCAGTATTATCTGTACTGCTATTTTTTAAAGCATGGAATTATTATCCATAGGATTCTATGATAGAATCTTAAATTAAATTGTCTTATTAGATTCTATACTTTCACATACCACTCTCCCACCAGCACAACTTGTTCTGTACTTCTGATATTTTGTACCCTGGTATTACTGTGTTCCATTGATTATCTTCATTCCACCAAGTTTTTATGATGCATGTTATATCAATATTGACATTAATGAGGTACTCTAGTTCACCCATCTTTAGACTAACATTGATACAAGCATTTTAAAAACTTCAGCTGCCATTACATGATGTAAGTGAAAGGGACTATTGCATTTCATTGTTTCTGATCAGATTCTGTCTGTGTGTGATAATTTTCCATCTTTTCTAGAACACAGCAAATCATCATTACATTTACAGAAGCCTCTGTCCAAGCCATGTACTCCTCGGCATGTGTCACCTTTCTCCCAGCTCTTAGTTTTTTTATGTGCCAGCAATCTGGTTCCATTTTGGTTTAGGTGGAGCCCATCCTTCCTAATGAACTGAAACCCCTTCCTCCCTACACCGTAGTCTCATCCACACACTGAGACCCTGCAATTCTGGCTGTCTAATTGGCCCTGCCTGTGGAACTAGAAGCATATCAGGTAGGTCCTGGACTTCAGTCTCTTACCTACAAGCCTAAAATTAGCTCCCAGAACTTCTCTCCTAGCCTTCCTCATAACTATCTGCACCACAACCACCAGCTCTTCTCCTGCACAACACACAAGTCTATCCAGAGGCCTCAAGAGACTGTCAATCTTTATACCAGGCAGGCATGCAGTTCTCCCAGTCACCGCAAACCCAGCTATCTATGTTGCTAATGTTCAAATCCCCCATAATTATTACCACTCTCTAACAACTGGAGTTCGCTCTTCTAGAGAGGTATCCCAGTACAAGAAGATACCTCAACATCATTTGGAAGGAGGGTCATTATCCAACTGGAGTAGAAGAAGTTCTCCTTGTCAGAGACTTTTACCCTCTTCAGCAGCACAGAGGCTGTCTGAGCAAGGGTATGATCATTTTATAGTATTCCAGACAGTCTCATCTATGTACCTTGGTTTCTCTTAGCACCTCCAGTTCAGCCACTCTGGCGTTCAAAGCCCATACATGGTCTGAGGGACAGGAGGTCCTGGCACTGAATGCACACATGCCACCTTCCCACAGGTCAGGTAATCATATGTCTTGCTTTGGATGCAATAAACTGGATAGCTCCCACTCAGTTGCTGGGCTTATTCAGGAGTAAAAAGATAGTGCAGGCAGCCATTCCTTTGTTTCTTATCGGAGGTTTATTTGGCTTTAAGACTCCTCTAAACTCCCTTGCAAAACTCCAGTTAGCAGTTCCTGGTCACTTGCTGCTAGATTGAAGAGAGATGTTTGGTGAATTGTATATCCATGGGGAGCCTTAGATGGTCTGGGAAAGGTACAAACAGTTTCTATTACAAAGACCAGCTTGGGGGGGGAGAGGGAAGACTGGGAATCACATCACCACCATGGGCTTCATTGGAGTTGGCCCTGGGATTTTAATCTAGGCTCTCAGTCTCTCTGTCCCCTGTGTGTGTCTGATTTAACTGACCCTAAATTGAGCAATTGTTCTAGGTCCTGCTATGGGGTAAGTGACATCCATGTGAATGCAGCTGTCCACACAGGTGTGTCCATTTGCACTTGCCAGCAGCAGCCTGACTGAGGACTTATGCATCTCAGAGGGAGATGAGAATGCAGTCTCCTTCTGCTACTTAATACCATGGAGAAATCCCTCTTCCTGTTTAAATATAAACCACACACAAGGTATGTTTAACTGACACACACACAGCTGCAGGGGGAAAGCCAGAGAGGGGCAGCAGTTGGCTCAGTGCCTGCAAGAGCAGCCTGCCATTTCAGGCTGTAATCCTGTCAGCCTGAGAGAGTGAGCAGTATGAGGCTCGCTCAGCAGCTGAGTAAGAGGCCTACAAAGAAAACCCTCAGATCTTGTGAAATTATGTTGGTGACTCAGCAGCTGGTACATTTGCCTCTGACAGAGCTCTGTCGAGGAACCACTGTAGCACTAAGGGGCATGGTGCTGCCAGGGGTGCCATCTTGTACAAGGGAGATTAATCATGGCTCCTGACTATTTACTGCCACTAAAAAGGTCCCATTGTGCTTTCTTTGACTAATGGGAGTGGGTGTGTCTAATTGAGAACTTCATGCATGTCAAAAGCCTTTCACAGGGTCAGTGGGACACACTCTTCACTTCGGGTCTCATTCAGCCCTGCCCCAGATTTCCTGTGTAACCTCAGAACAGCCACTTATATACTCTGTGCCTCTGTTCCTCCTCTGTGGGAATATTTTAAAAGGCCTAATAGAATGACCTACGTAATTGTAGGCTAGTCAGATGGACATGGAGCCTTGGCAAGATAATGAAGCAGCTGATATGGGACTCAGTTTAATAAAGAATTAAAGGTAATTAATGCCAGTCAAAATGGCAGTATGCAAAACAGATCTTATTATATAGTCACTCTCTCAGTTTACAAGTGTGGTTGATAAGTGATAGTGGCGATGGTAGACTTGTGTTGGGTGTTTGACTTGATACCACACAACATTTTGACTAAAAACCTAGAATACTACCAAAATTAACCTGGCACACAGAGGGGATTAAAAGCTGGCTAAGTGATTAGTAGCGTTCAATGTAATCCTACACAGGGGTCTCAAACTCATGACCTGTGGGGCTGGAGCATGTTTGCAATCTGGCCCAGGATGGATTTGTCCATCCCTGTCCTAGCCACACCCCTTCCTCTCCCCCCCAACCTCCAGGGACACAGCCTCCGGGTTACCAGGAGGGCCTGGCATGGGGTGGTGACAGTGGTTGGACCACCACCGCCCCACAGATTCCAGAGGCTGCATCCCTCTGGAAACAGGGTACAATGGGCAAGGAGGAGAGAGCAGGGCAGTGGCAGGAAGGGGCAGAGCTTGAGGGACAGGGATGGGCACCCTCCGACAGGTCTCCTGGGCCAGACTGCAAATATGCTCCAGCCTGTAGATGGTCTGTGGGCCAGGAGTTTGAGACTCTTGATTCCCTGTATACCAAGTGGATCTATTTCTTGGGGGGTTCTACAGTGACTGGGGTGGTTGAACACAAGCACCCAGTGAGGTTGTGGTCAGAAGAGTGGATGCAATCCTTGGGTGCATAAATGGAGGCAATTTTACCTTTTGTGTTTGACACTGGTGCAACAGCTGCTGGAATACTCTGTCTAGTTCTAGTGTCCACAATTAAAGGAGGATATTGATAAATTAGAGGATTCAGAGGAGAACCATCAGAATGATTAGTGGATAGGAAAACATGTCTTTTAGTGATGAGCAAAATAGATGGAGCTCCTTGAGTCCAACAGAGAGACTAATCAAGTCACCTCTTAACCTTCTAATATCCCCAGGGGAACAAGTACGTAAGAGGCTCTTAAATCTAGCAGGGTTAAGTAGGAAATGATCTAATTGCTGGAAGTTTAAACTAGACAAATTCAGATTAGAAAGGTGAAATATTTTAACAATAGTTCAGACGCTGGAGCAATTTACCAAGGATTGTAGTGGATTCTCTATCACGGATCTCTTAAAATCAGGACTGGATGGTTTTCTGAAAGCTACGCTCTAAGAATTGTTTTGGGCAAGTTCTATGGATAATGTTTATGGAGGAGATCAGACTAGATCAGTGGTTCTCCAATTTTATCTTGGTGACCCCTTTCACATAGTAAGTGTGAGTGTGACCTATCCCCCCCTTATGATACTAAAAATGGGGGAAAGTGATTTAATGAGGGCTACAGTCTATGCACATGGCCAGGCATGGGGCTCTCTGCTCATGACTCCTAATTTGAGAACCCCAGGAATAGGTGATCATAATGATTTCCTCTGGCCTTGGAAATCTACTAGCCTACCTCAAAGGGGTGTTGAGGGTGAATGGATTAAAAACTGAAGCACTCATCCACTACAGTAAAGGGAATGAGGCATGTAAACCAGGTAGCAGTCTCAAACAGCATGGCTAGGCGCTGTTAAAAGTTGCCATATTCCGCTGTGGAGTTGGATATTCCAATATTGTATAAAAAGGCTGAAGAGCTCTGGAGTCCTCTTAAGGATGAAACATTCTAATCTAGACAAATCTGTCAGAGGCATTCTGGAAAGCATGGGATTTGTTATGTAACCAGTATTTTGGAGTTCCAGGGCTGAAAGAGAGCTTGTATATCCTTCACTCACACTTTACTTATGTGTCCTGTGCCATGCAGCTGAAGGGCAACACACCATTCACTGCCGTACACTACAAGGCTCTGACTATCCTCCCTAGACACTTGAGTAAAAGCGCAGGAACGTGTGTTTCTGGCTCCTCAGGAATCAGTAAAGGTTTGCTGGGCAAAGTCTGGGGATTTGCCATGTGAGTAAATAAGTCCAGGATATGTGCCCTGAAACAGAAGTTACTGCAGGAAATGCTTAATAAAGGAACACACAAGCTTTGCCCTGCTGACTGTTGCATTGGAAGCTTGCCAGGGACTCAAGGGCCATATCTAATATGGTGGACAAAAATTGGAAAAAAAAATGTACAGGCACTCTGAGTTACAAATATTGACTCACTAACAACCACACATACAAACAAAAGCACACCTGCAGCCTGAGAAGAGCAGGCAAGAGGAATAGGTGGTAGTGAGCAGTGCAAGTGCTGGCTGGAGGACTTGAGAGGAGCAGGGGGCAGTCGCACTGCCAGCAGCTGGAGAAAAGCTTTACTTTGAAGGGGAAACCACCGATTCTCTCCAGCCACCAATTGTGCACCTGCCCTCTGCTCCTCCAGATTTCTCCGGCCTGCACTCAGCCAGAGAATGCCCAGAAGTCCCGTTCAGAATCTCCACCTGCCTTCTCACCCTTCTCTAATTAAGCCTGCTTTTCCTCAAGCACCAGCATTCAAGGTCAAACTAACTTCTACTATTTTTCATTGCAAATTTACAGTATTTCAGCTATATTATGAGTTAGCGTTTTGTGGGCTAGGCTGGGAACCTATTATGTATAGCATTGTTTCTAGAGGGCAATGTGTTCGAGTTCCAAATTACGGACTTACAGATGAACTTTTGGCACATAGCCCGTTCGTAAGTTGGGGACTTCTCTTACTACCAGATCCATTGCAACTTGGAGCTTTGATAGAGGGAATGGGACTTTGCAAAAAGTGTAGGCCCTTAGCACTTGAAGACTCTGGAAGTGATGACAATACAGGGCTTAGAGCACATTTGCTCAGGTATAATGTACTGTTGAGCACAGGAGAATTGTAACAATCTGAACACACCCTTGTTCTCGTGTGCTGGAAGGAACCTGAGTATTATCCAGCTGCACATCAAACTGTGGTCAGACTGGATGAGCCCTTTGACTCGTGGCAGATGATGCCAATGCATTGATCAGGATGGATTAAAAGTTGATCATATCCAGAAATATGAATTAAGTAGCTGAGCCAAAGTGGCCTGAGAAAGTTGAGTTACCACTTCATCCATAGCACAAAGCAATCAGACACTAGATCTCCACCTTTTTGCTAGCACCCGGCAAGAATTTGTGGCTAGACAAGAACAAACAAACAAGACTCATGGGCTATGTCTAGACTACATGGCTCCGTTGACAGAGCCATGTAAACTAGTTTACCCGGCATAGGCAAAGAAGCGGGGATTTAAATAATCCCTGCTTCATTAAAATAAACATGGCCGCCACGCTGTGCCGACAATCAGCTGATCCGGCACAGTGCAGCAGTCTAGACACGGATCTGTCGGCTGAGGAAGCCTTTGCCAACCGATCCTGTAAACCTCATTTCACGAGACATAAGGGATCAGTCGGCAAAGGCTTCCCCAGCCGACAGATCCGCGTCTAGACTGCCGCGCTGTGCCGGATCAGCTGATCGTCGGCACAGCATGGCGGCCATGTTTATTTTAATGAAGCGGGGATTATTTAAATCCCCCCTTCTTTGCCTATGCCGGGTAAACTAGTTTACACGGCTCCGTCGATGGAGCCACGTAGTCTAGACATACCCATGGTGTAGGGATTTTGACATGTAATCAACTATACAATTAACCAATAAGCCTGGGCTTATCAGTTAATTTCTTCCCCCCGCCCCCTGGCAGCCTTTGTATCAGAGGCAGCAAGGGGGTGGGAGTAGGAGTAGGTACTCATGAGCTTTAAGCAGGCTCCCCATGAGCACCAGATCCGCCTGTCCACCCCGCACCCTTACCTTGCTGCCTCTGAGGGAGAGGCAGCAGTACTGAGGGTGAGGGGGGCAGGCTGGAGCCTATATACACAGGGAGCCAACTTTCAAGCCAACTCCTCACCCCTATTGGCTCTGAAGACCCATCTGCTCCCCCCTTGCTACCTCCTACAGAGGCAGGGGCATCAGGCATTAGTCAGTGCTGGGGGGAGCGGTCTTAAAAGCTGGATCTCCTCAGCACCAGTTTCACAGTGATGCCTGCCCTCCCCGCCACGCTCTGCTACCTCTATCAGACTCCTCATGGGGGTCTATCAGAGGCAGCAGCATGGGAAGGGAAGAACAGGAGGTTGCTATGAAGCAGTCCCTGTCCGCTGGGGGCCCAAATGCCTCACAAACAGAGGCTGCACCACATCCCATGGAGCAGCCTCCAGCTGCACAGACAGGGGTTGCTGCCACCCCATGCTGCTGCCTCTGTATTAGAGGCAGCAGCGTGGGGAGGCAGACAGCCCATCTGCATGGGGAGCTGGTTTTTGAACTGGTTCCCCTCATGGACTGGCTCAGCCTGCCAACCCGTGCTGTTGCCTTTGATACAGAGGGCTTCCCGGGAGTGGGGTCAGAGTGCACTGGCTGCCGGCCCCACCCCTGAGGATTATCGAATAGTTATGTAACCACTTCATGCAATCCCATGACTATTCAATTATGTGATAACTAACATCACTATCACCGTGCTGATGCTATTCTGAAGTCACAAAAGGTAGCAAGGGAAGTATCAACTGAAGGCAAGTGTACACTACAGAGTTACTATGGTGCAGCTGCACCATAGACTTATAGACTTTAAGGTCAGAAGGGACCATTATGATCATCTAGTCTGACCCCCTGCACAATGCAGGCCACAGAATCTCACCCACCCTCTCCTAGAATAATCCTCTCACCTCTCTCTCAGATATTGAAGTCCTCAAATGGTTTAAGGACCCCAAGATGCGGAGAATCCTCCAGCAAGTGATCCGTGCCCCGTGCTACCATAGCGTGTCTGGTGAAGATGCATATTGCTGATGGGAGAGCACTCTGTCACCATAACTACGCCACCTCAGTGAGAAGTGGAAGCTATGCTGGCAGTGCCAGTGTGGACAGAGCTAACTTATGTGGCACACTGGAATGTGTGAAAGTCACCCTCCACCCCAGCAATGCATGTTAGCGCTGCCCTGAGACTCTCTCCTACATGGAGGAGTTTTTTGCCAATAAGTTTGGTTTTCTGTATGCCGATATTTCGTTCATGCCTTTATGTTCTCAGCATGTGGAGTTTTCAGGTATGGAAACATGAAAAGATGCCTCTGATAACCTCTGATGTTTAAGAGGCATTTCCACCCCCTCCCCCTCCCCCCCCCCAGCTTTACCCTGAACTCTGGTAACCTGTCAGTTCCAGTGCTGGTAGAGAGCCACTGGAGAATCACTTCCAGTACCATAGGGCTCTCAGAGGAGAATTCTCTCTCATCCACATGGAATAGGTGGCATGTGGATTCCCTGTGAGGAAAAGACATCCCACTGGGCATGGTGCCTTCAGAGACTGGAATTTTAGTGCATAAGGACAAATCCAAAGTACTGTATCCATTTCCTCAGAGCTAACACTTTAAGCTTTCAGATGTCTTAACTGGATTAGAGCAGGGATAGGGAGAGCTCAACAATTCTGCTCAAGTATGAGGGATTATTTCCCAAATCACCATTTTGTATGCCAGTGAGATGTTACTAGCCATGGGGTTTGGAAAGAGAGACAGACCTGGGAGCGTATCCACATCTCTCCCTCCTCTGGGGGTTTAAAAAGTCTTATTCCCTAGATCTAGACAATTAATTCCTCCCACACTTGAGTAAACAGAGCTTGATAAGCAGCCATGTTCTGCACATTGACATCTAATAGTCCTTTCTGTTCTAGTCCACTTTTATCCTGCTACATGGATCCATATTGACAAATGTATGAATGATGCAAGGACCATTCATTAGCACAGAGTGAATGGGACAACAGGGCCCCAACATGTCTTAGCCTTGGGAGGTAGGACGACCAATAAACATTTGAAACAGTTTCAACAAAAACATTCATACCTAAGAACATAAGAATGGCCATACTGGGTCAGACCAAAGGTCCATCGAGCCCAGCATCCCATCTGCCGACGGTGGCCAATGCCAGGTGCCCCAGAGAAAGAGAACAGAAGACAATGATCAAGTGATTTATCTCCTGCCATCCATCTCCTGCCCTTGTTATGAAGGCTAGGGCACCATACTTTATCCCTGGCTAATAGCCATTTATGGACCTAACCTGCAAAAATTTATCAAGCTCTTTTTTAAACCCTAATAGAGTCCTGGCCTTCACAGCCTCCTCGGGCAAGGAGTTCCACAGGTTGATTGTGCGCTGTGTGAAGAAAAATTTCCTTTTATTAGTTTTGAACCTACTACCCATCAATTTCATTTGGTGTCCCCTAGTTCTTGTATTATGGGAAAAGGTAAATAATTTTTCTATAATCACTTTCTCCACACCATTCATGATTTTATATACCTCTATCATATCGCCCCTCAATCGCCTTTTTTCCAAACTGAAAAGTCCAAGTCTCTCTAGCCTCTCCCCATATGGGACCCTTTCCAAGCCCCTAATCATCTTAGTCGCCCTTTTCTGAACCTTTTCTAATGCCAATATATCTTTTTTGAGGTGAGGAGACCACATCTGCACGCAGTACTCGAGATGTGGGCGTACCATAGTTTTATATAGGGGAAGTATGATATCTTTTGTCTTATTATCTATCCCTTTTTTAATAATTCCTAACATCCTATTTGCCTTACTAACTGCCGCTGCACACTGCGTGGATGTCTTCATAGAACTATCCACTATAACTCCAAGATCCCTTTCCTGATCTGTCGTAGCTAAATTTGACCCCATCATGTAGTACGTGTAATTTGGGTTATTTTTTCCAACATGCATTACCTTACACTTACCCACATTAAATTTCATTTGCCATTTTGCTGCCCAATCACTCAGTTTGCTGAGATCTTTTTGTAGTTCTTCACAATCCCTTTTGCTAGTTCATACATGGATCTTGTATCCGCCTTTTGCAGGTATGGGAAGACCCCTCTGGCAGTGCAAGCAGCATTGCCCTTTTCAGTCTGTCCAGGTTCCATTTATTCCTTTTTCCTGAGGAACACTGTTTTAAAAAGGTGCTAGTGTGTTTAATACCTAATCTTGCCTTTCTTCATAACCTGCATCAGCAGCAATGGGTGTCACATTTCATGCTAATGGAATGCAGAGCCTTGTTGATCTGAGTGTATTTCTAGAGTTAATAGCTTGTGGGGTGTGCATGCATACCCTGTACCTATTCCCTGATTTAGCAGAGCAAGTAAAAGCCAAGAGAGTCTTGCATCAGATGCTGAGTGTGGACACTGCAATGAGCACAGGCTATGTGGGTACCTCTAAACTGACTGTCAAGAGGTAAATTGGGATAGACACGCTTTGAGTTCAAGGTATTTGTGATGGTTATCCCTGTGCCACACAGGCACATGACCACACTGAGAGATGCATGGGCTGGTTAGTTTTATGGCAATGATAGATGGTATCTAGAGTGTGGGAATTTTTCAAAGAGCTCTTTAAGTATCTGAAGTCAGTACTGATGTGAAGTATTCCTATTCTGGTCCACTCCAAGAGAACAGCTAAAGCTGAGCAAAAACTATCACCTGGAACGCTTACTCCTCACCCCACCAAAATGCAGATTCAAATCAGTCAAGACACTCTGAAGTCATGGTTTTTTAAATTAAAAAGTGATTTTCAGCTAATCCCTCCCTCCCCCTCAATTCATAGAAATTGAAGAGACCTCAGGAGGTCAGAGTCCAAACCCCAGCTAAAAGCCGAACCAATCCCAGCTAAATCATCCCAGCCAGGGCTGTGTCACGCTGGAACTTAAAAACCTCTAGGGATGGAGATTCCACCACCTCCTTAGGTAACCCATTCCAGTGCTTCACCATGCTCCTGATGAAATAGTTTTTCCTAATATCAACCTAGACCTCCCCCACTGCAATTTGAGACCATTGCTCCTCATTCTGTTTTCTGCCACCACTGAGAACAGCCCGTCTCCATCCTCTTCGTAACCCCCCCCTTCAGCTATCAAATCCCCCCTCACTCTTCTATAGACTAGAACCCAAATCCCTCAGCCTCTCCTTGTAAGTCATGTGCTCAAGCCCCCTAATTTTTTATTTTGGTTGCCCTCTGCTCAACTTCAATTTTACTTAAACTCAGACAATGTTTCAGGTCTAACTATTTCATTGGTTTGCTGAAATCTTCTCTTTTTAGGTTAACCCAAAGTAATTTTTGGAATGGCCAATGAACCAAAACATCAACTATTTGCATAGGGCTATTTACAGGTAGAAAGATCAGAAGAGAAGCCAGACAGCAGATCTCATGCTATAATGCACAAAGTGATTGTCAAAGGCCAAGAGAGACTTCCATGATTTTGCTCAATATTGTATATAGTTAGCCAAATACACCAATGAAAGTTCTTAAGCCCTGTTAATCTAGTTGATAGCCTGCTTATGATAAATTCATTGTGGCAATTATCAATATTAACAGCACCTGTGTGAGCCAGTCAATACACTGCCTCCATTTTAAAGGTGGGAACCTGAGGAATGGGAAAGCTAAGTGTTTTATCCATGGTCAGAGGACAAGTCAGTGGCAGAGTTAGAAATAGAACCCAGGTCTCCCATCGCTAAGTGCCCTTCTCCAGCCATTAAACAGTACTTGTGTCATTAAACAACTGACCCCTCCAAGTGGCCTTGGTGAGCATGACTTCATGTCACGCTTTGCTGAGCTCTTGGATATTGCAAGACTATGTTGTGCTGAGTCCCATTCTCCCTCCCAGCTTCCCCTCCTAATAAAGAGACATTGGAAACATCTTTCAAATAGTTTTGATTCATTTTGCTTCCTTGATCTTGTGAATTATTGAAGCACCCCCTGTGTGCTATCAAGTCTCCCCCCCCCCACATACACTTCTATCTTCCCTCATTGGGTTCTCAGGCTAGAAATGTCAGATTTGAAACTCTTGCATCAGCCTGTTGCCATAGAAACTGATGGTGTCAAAAAATGTAAAGGTGATTTTGCCAGCTGGGGACAGGTTACAAACTAGGTGCAGTGAAGTGGGTGGGTGTGTTTGGTGGGGAGGAGGGGCTGAGTTGCACTGTCTGGTCCCAGTCCCCAGACGATAGTTGTCAGGCAGCTGCCTCCACGCTGCTTTCTGTAAAGCAGCTTGCCGAGGGTAGCTCTGTGTGTGTGTAAAAATGTTTATGCCTAAAAAGCCACAAGGGAGGAGTGATAAAGCCTCAGAATTGGAGTTGAGAGTGGTGGCTAATACTTTTGAGTTGTCTAGGGAGGATGTGAGAACATGTTACCACATTGTGGGTGACAAACCCCTAAAAACTGGCATACATGGGAATTACAAGGACCAGGAATGAAATTAATCCCAGTCAGTCTTCCACACTATGGGGCAGTCAGGGTGTAGATATCAATCTTTGTTTATATAGCAACATTCATCTTGCAGTCTCTAATGTGCATGCACCATTAGTACAGTATCTAAATGCTAATAGATATAACTAGAAATGGGCCAAAATTCATCTGGATGCAACCAGCAGGCTTAGGCCATCTCCTATATCTGAAATCCATGATACTTTATGGACGTGCCCTCACTACCCATGAGTAATGCAAGTGAGTTTCCTATGGATAACAGACATGATTTGTAAGTTCTGATCAAGACCTGCTAATGCTACAAAAAACAATTTCATTGATGAGGATATTTTCTGCTCACCAGTGGGATAAAGCAAAGGGTTGCCAGACATCTGGCTGGGCCTTTTTAAGTCAGTGGTTCTCAGTCAGGGGTGTGTGTATATATCTAAGGATACACAACTCTTCCATCTGGGCATTTGCCTAATTGTACAACAGGCTACATAAAGAACACTAGCAAAGTCAGTAAAAAGTTAACATTTCATACAGATAATGACTTGTTTATATTGCTTCATATACACGACACAAAGTACAATATTTATATTCCAATCAATTTTATAATTGTATGGTAAAGCTAAAATAAGCAACCTTTAGTAACAGCATACTGTACAACACTTGTCTTTTGTCCAATTTTTGTAAACAAGTAAGGTGAAACTTGGGGGTATGCAGGACCAAAAAAAAAAAAAAAATCAGACTTTTTTGAAAGAGTCAAGTAGACTGGAAAGGTTGAGAGCCAATGTTTTTAAACACTGGGGTGATGCAAAATCATTGAACGCTTTGGTGAAGTTAACTTGTGTTTTTGGTGGATCCCTGTGGCTTTGAAGCCTATAAAAACCACCAAACTGGATACTCAAGTAACATTGTGGTTAAACTTTTACTCCTTCTATCCAATTTTTTTGGGGGGGGGGGCAGGGAGGAGGCTAGAACTCACATTTTAGGCATGCCACGAGAGTGATGATCATAATTCGGTGTTTATGAAATGGCAATTCTCTGTAAATATCACTAGAGTTCTTTCCATTAAAAAAAGGGAGAGAAACAGGTTTTAAGAGTAACCTGGGGAAAAAAAACCCTTTTAAATGATATTATGGTGTATACAAGTTAAAGCTTCCAAAGATCAGTTATAAAAAGTGTGAAATTAGCAATATGTATATGCAGACTATGACCAGGTGGCTCAGTGAACTGAGCCCTCTCCATCAGGGGTTTGTGCTGTGTTTTTTTTTTTTTTTTTAAACTGAAACACTGCAGAAGTACTCTAGGAAATTGGGTCACTACTGAAAGCAGTTGAGAACTCATTTTAAAATTGGCTGCCTCCAGCTCATTCACTTTTTTTTGCCTTTTGTGACCTGAAAACAATCCAGTTTTCTTCCTTTGATTTATATCCCAGGAACCTTTATGCCCAAACAGCTATAATACTGTTAATACTCGGTTCCAGACTTTTACAGTGAAACAAAAAAATTGTGTTACAGGACTCACCATCCTGGAAGCATCCTCTCAATGGAGAGGCCTTCTATCGCAGCAACTACACCCTATTCCAACGTCAAGCCTTAGTGGTTGGGAAGGGGGAACTTGGTGTTCCAGCCAGCCAGGTTTTTCAGCAGGTATGCCAGAAGGTGGTAAAACCAGGCATCCAAAAACAATGAAGTTACAAGTTAAAAGTAACAAGAACTAGGTCTTCCAGAATACCCAAGCTCTTCTTAGGTCTCTTTCTCACAAAGTCCACACAGTCTCTCTCTTCCTTTCTTTCTTTCTTTGTCTCTCTCTCTCTGCTATCCTTCCTACAGTCAGTTGTCTGCAGATTCATCATCTCCTGGACTTGCCAGGTCTCTTCCCTACTTCTTACAGAGGGCTGCCTCCCAGCCTACTGACCCTCAAGGCATCTTTCTTTACATCCTCCCACTAGACAATAGCTCTTGTTTCTACCTGGGACTTTCCCAGAGCCAACCTCTTCTCTCTTCTTTCCTAGGCTACACAGTTCTCCCTGCCTTTTAGGCACACCACCTCAACTCCTTCCCAGCCCCACCAATAATTGATCCACGCTATCTAATCCACTGCTGACCAAGATCAGTTTGGGGAGGTTGGGAGTGGAGCTGATCTATCACAAGTAGGGCTGAGCCCAACTTTCCTTAAAGGACCAGTCAACCTGTGACAGGTATCTTCCTTTCCCTGCCATTCCTTTGAATTTGACCTCTATTCCCTCAAGTGAGAAACAACAAAAATGTTGAACAATATAGATTCTTCTGCAGAGTTGAAAGGCCCCTCTTAGTGAATTTTGGTGGAGTTACAGTCTTGGCCCTTAAAATTCTGCTTATCCTGTATGTAATGTGTGGTGCTCTCTGTGTGGGGGTGAGGTTACTTAACAGAAATCCCCTACAGGACAGATGATATGTTAAGATTCCAGGAATGCACTTTAGGAGCACACAACAGGGCTAGATGGGAAAGAAATGAGGAACACATCCCATGTCCTTTTAGTGCTCTTAAAGCAGAAGAGCATATGGAGAAAATGTGCCATTCTATTTTCCTCCCTCTTTCTCCCCTCCTTAGTGCTCTGGGGAACTCTGTTGCTTAGAGCATTCTTCTAATGACACCTGAGTCATCTGATTACCATTCAGTATATCTGGAGAGAAGTTCATTTTAAATGCATTTTTGCATGAGGGAAGCTTGTATCCCACCTGTCTCTCCATATAATCATTTGTTGGCAACTGGAGATTTACAGTCCATGTACAAGTTCCCACTCCAAGCCTGATGGATCAAGAGGGACAGTTATCCCTGTGCTGTTTGGCACCGCAGTCCAATCAATTATTAAAGTAATGCTCTAGATTCTGGAGCTACTTTGAGACTGGCAATGCAGTTGTTTGACTCATCAGAGCTACGCTAGTTCCTTGCTGATGGATTGCTGCAGTGGGCTCAGTGCTAAGAGGGAGGAAGAAATGAAAGGGAACTGAATGTTTTGTGAAAATAATGCTTAGAAATTGGAGCTACTGAACAGGCAGACTGCATCTTGCATACTTTATATAACCGTTAAAACACTCAGCTGTAGCAAAGCCAGTTAGTGTGGCAGAGCATGTGAGGTATATGTGGCTGCATGTGTAAGCATGTGCATGTATATTGTTGGACATGATAAAGCATGAACAATGTACACACTGACTAAACTGTGTGACATGTCTGACAGCATGCGTGTTTGTGGCAGAACACATGCAATCTGTGATACAGCATGTGCAGTGTGTGACACAGCATGTTTAGCAAAGCTGTTACAAGAAGCAACAGAGTGTTTATCCTTCAAGATGGGAGAGGCATCTGTGTCCTATATTTGAAAGGCTTGTCACATCATTGCAGGTAGCAATTATCAGCCACGTAGCAGTGTGGGTGCTGTGTTTTAATTATAGCTCATATTTAAGGAAAACTAATAAAATAATTGACAGCTTATCAACTCATATTGGGAAACTAAACATCTTTTTTCCACTTATGATTTATTTTTAAGTTTCTTTCTTTCTTTCTTTCTTTCTCACTAAATGTAAGAATCAGACGGATATTTCCTGGGTCCCCTCATAAGAAAACTGAAATTCTTGGAAGATCAAAGCCCTGAGCCAGGACACATCTCCCAGCTGCTGCAAATTCACGTTCCTTGTTGCAAACTCCAGCTTGGAGCTAAGGGAGCAAGATTACAAACCGGCAAGCCTGCAATATTGAGATCAAATAGCTTCCCCTCCAGAAAAAAATGAGGTGACTCTCTGAACCTGGGGCTTTGGCAATCTTTTCCAGGAAGCGCCTGGACAGACTGTTGAGGATTTGTTTTATTCTGTGGAGAAATAAATTCAATCCCATGTTTTATTATGTTTTTAAATTGAATTTCTCTTTCTTTCTCAAAACCCTGTCACAGCCTGAAATAGGTTGTCAGCTAGAGGTGTGTAGATAGGATGTTCTTCATATATTCCCCTATGCCCTTTCCACTTCTGCAAAGTTCTTGGCCCCATCTTGTGCCTCAGCCCTACCCTTTTCCCCTAGTCTTGTTCACTTTCTTCTCTCCCACTGTTTGGAGAGAGATACTGCCTGTGTTATGGCCCCATAGGGGCCCCTGGTCCAGGAAGATGTTGCATGGTTCTGTGCCCCAGCAATTTTGCACCTCCAGGGCTCCTGCACCAAGCATGAGAATTAGGGCAGCCTCACCATAGCATCTCTCTCTGCGAAGTTCCCCATGCTTGCTTTTGTAAGGAGATGGGGGTGGGCACTGATTTTGCTAATTATAACTATGATGATGCATTCATTTTCTCTGCTGCTTTCCTCCCAGAGGAGATTGTTGCAGCAAATTATAAAGCAATTACATCTGCAAATGACCATGTAGCCCAGGGGTGGGCAAATTCCAGCCCTCAGGCTGGATCCTGTCCACGGGGTTAGTCCCTGGCAGGCCCCCACCTCCATATTTACCTGTGCCTCTGCAGGTATCAGAGGATCACAGCTCAGGTTGGCCGCGAATCGCTGTTTGCAGCCAATGTAAACAGGGGTGGGAAATGGCATCCCAGTCAACGATGCTTCCCGCCGCTCACATTTGGCCATGAACAGCGATTTGCAGCCAGCCAGAGCTGCGATCCTCCGATACCTGTGGAGGTGCAGATAAACATAGCAATGGTGGCCCACCAACGACTAACCCTGCCGTTTTTTTATTGCCTACCCCTGATGTAGGGTGTGGGCAGTGAAGGAAAGAGGAAGGGTCTGTGGGAGCATGGGGGAGAAGGGATGCTGACTGAGTGTACAGGCTGTGCAGAGAGTATAGTGCCCTCATGTCAAGTGCTTTTAAAATCCTAGCTAGGACCTGGAGGCTGCACAGAAAGTGTGCATGTGAAGACAGCTCAAGGTGTAAGGGCAGAGCAGAGGTGACTTCAGAAGTGATGAGAAGCACCTTGGATTTTAGTTTTCTAAAGCTTCCTGTACAGATGAGGTCGGTGCCTAGTTTATACCGACCCTCCAGTGCTTACCTGGCATTAGCATGAAGCCCTGTTAGCCATGACTTTGTGCTGCTGGAACCCCAGTGAATGAACCTTATCAAGTCCAACTCTCCCAGGGGTAAGAGGAGCTCCTCTTACAAAGCAAGTCACAGAATGAAGACCCAGCACCCTATTTGTTGGGATTTAATCTGCAGCTCCTTCTAGTGTGCTCTTAGACAAGACACAAACCCCTCCACTTCTCTCCCCGTGAGTCACCCATTGCACACTGTACCGCCTACACCATTGTAGGGGATGACACTCTGGCGAGGCTTGAAGAAGAGTGCTGTGTAAGCTTGCAACTGTCTCCCTCCTCAACCAAAGTGAGTCCAATTAAAGATCTCTTCCCCCACCTTGTCTCTCTGGCAAGAGACATTCTTGACAGCATCATGTGGGCCAATTGTCTCTGTGGGAGAGGAATGCCACATGCCCCACTTACATTACAGGAGAGGAATGCTGTGTCTCCAGTTCTCTTACGGGATGTGAGCCACAGACTGATCCTGTACAACCATTGCGGTCATGCTATAGAGTCCTATAATGTTCATGAGTTAATTATTTTCCCAACCCTGAAGACTGATCTCGTTCAAACTGGATCTGATTGCATTTCCCTGGACCTCTGCGACATGCTCATATGTAGAGGCAGCTTGGAAAGAGAGCCTCTCTCTTCCAGTGTATGCAGCTGAAAAATCATGAGTCCCAGAAACAAGCTAGGTCATAGGCCAGTCACAGGGAATGCCACCTAGTGGCTTTCTTTGTATAGAGGTGAGAGGCAGTTGACTTACAGTGTGTCGGGGCTGAACTCTGAATACTTACAAAGGACCTGGTAGTACCTCTTATGACAGTGAATCACAAAAAATTGGCCACATTAGTCTGTGGCTCTGAAATACTAATTTGAACATGTTTATGAGAGCTGTCTGTCTCAGTTATCTCATTGAACTGTCTAATGTGGCCATCACCATGGTGTCCTGGTACCAGAAGCTTGCTTGCTGCAGAACCCATTGAAAGAGAATTTCCCAAAGAGACTAGCTAAAGGGTATGAAATGAACACACCATTGGAGAAGGGCCATCTCAAGCAGTGAGAAAGTAGACATATGGCCCATTTGGCCCCAGGCCTTTTGCTGAGAGTGTCAGCCATTAAGCACTCCTTAGGATAGGGCAGTGGTCTCCAATCTTTTTAAGCACAAGATCACTTTTTAAATTTAAGTGCTATCCATGATCTACCTCAACCCAAATACCCTTGTCCCACCTCCTTTGTGCCCCTTCTCTGCGGCTCTGTCCCTGTTCACTCCGTCCTCCCTCCCTTTCACCAGGCAGGGGCAGATGGTTGGGGTGCAGGCTCTGGTCTTGGGCTAAGGGATTTGGAGTGTGAGAGGGACTCTGAGCTGAGCCTGGGACGGGGAGTTGGAAAGCCAGAGGGGATTCAGGGTATAGGCTCTGAAAGGGAGTTTGGGTCCAGGGGGCTCAGGGCTAGGGGTGCAGGAGGGGGTTCATGACTAGTACTGGGGTTCGGAGCTGACTCCAGCTGGGCACTGCTTACCTCAGGTGGCTCCTGGGTGGTGGTGCAGTGGGGGTAAGGCAGACCCTGGCCCACTCTCAAAAGCAGCCAGCAAACTCCCTCCATCCCAAGCCCTGTTGTGTCCGTCCCCCCCCCCCGCCATTCTGTGGAGACAGAATACAGGGTCGGGGGGGGGCACCCTGACATCAGTGCCCCCCCTCCCTTCCTTGCCCTGCCCAGCAAGCAGGAGGCTCCTGGGGCGAGAGGGGGGGGCAAGTTCTAAGGCAAAGGGCAGGAGATTCGCAGCAGTGGGGGGGAGGGGCAGTTGAAGTGACGGCACCTGATAGCCTCTTGGCCAAACCAGTCAGGATCACCTATCAGAGGCTCCAAGATCTATCAGTAGATCCCGATCTATTGGTTGGTGACCACAAAGATAGAGAAACTTGCCTCCCCCCACCCTCCCCGGAATCAGATTGAAACACTTAATTTTGTTTCACAGAGGCCACCACGCAGCCATCTGACAACTTCTAGAAACAGGACCATGTTCTTCTCCATTTGCTACAATGGCTTATGGGAGTGGAACCCCGCAGATCTGGAGATCCTGATGTCTAGCCTAAGATGCCCATATTTAGAGATTTCTATCTGAGCAGAGCTCTTACCATTGGGCTAGGAGTCAGGACATCATCTTAGGTTTAACTTCAGCTCTAGCTCTGACTCACTATGTGACCTTAAATGGGGGGGGGGGCGGCACTTTTTTTTGGATTGAGGGTTGCTGACCCATAGACAAATCAGTTGGGGCTGCATGCAAGTGAGAAGCGAAAACAAAACAAAACCCCCTCGCTGACGTGGCCCCTGACTGAGAAGCAGAAAGACACTCCCCACATTCCCCTCACACGCCTGAGCCTGGGTGGTCCCAGGCTAGTAGATTTTGTATGCCCCAGCCCCATAAGGGAACAGCAGGAGGGAGGACGGGGGTATGTCTAGAGTGCGAGCATGGGCTCCCTAATGCTGAGCAGAGCCCAGAGACTCAGGGGCTGGATCCAGGCAAGCCAGGAGCCAGGCCTTAGGTTCCCCATTCCTGCCTTAAATCAAGTAGCCTTATCTTTCTCTGCCTTAGTTTCCCCATCTTTAAAATAGGGATAATAGTACTTATCTTGTGGGATGCTCTGAGGATTAATTAGCTAATATGTTTCAAGTGCTTTATAAATGCACATACCGAGCATGCAGACTTTCACAGGTAGCCTTTTACCAATGGGCTAAAAAGGCACTTGTGCACGCTCACTATATGTTGGAGTTCCCCATGCTGATTTGCCAACACCAGAGCCAGATAAAAAGTGCTTTGCACAGCATAGCTATGTCAGGAGAAATAAGCATGTTGGGGTCAAGCTGGATTAGTAATGCTCCTCTAGATAGCCTGGCTTAATTGCTTTTTCATAGAATCATAAAATACTAGAACTGGAAGGGACTTCGAGAGGTCACTGAGTCCAGACTCCCACCCTCATGGCAGGACCAAGCACCGTCTAGTTCATCCCTGACAAGTGTCGGTCTAACCTGCTCTTAAATATCTCCAGTGATAAGAGATTCCACAACCTCCCGAGGCAATTTTTACTATTTTCTATAATTGTAACCCTTCGTGGAAATTGATGAGATACAGTGACACTGGGGAGGTGTTACTGTGTGTGTGGGGGGGCGGGGGTCTTGTGTGATAATGAGGCACAGGAAGTAGGGATGTGAATAGTTAAACGAGATTTTGCATCCCTAATAGGAACCTCTGCAGCCACTAAGTGGACTCTTGGAGTCAGGTGTGGTACGCTCATGCAGAGGGAGGATTTTGGAACTAATTTGGACATGCTGTAGGACAAAAGACTATCAAGGCTATGTAGCAGGATCAAGGAGGCCCGCAATATCCTGGCATTATCTCAGTACTTGATGGTTTCGTTAGATGAAGGCTGTGCCTTGGAGACTCAGTGCCTCTCTTGTTCCTAGAATTGTGCCTTCCAAGGTGTGGGGGCATGGGGAGGAGGGATATGGTTGTTTAGGTTTAAGGGGGACGTTTGTCCAACTGCTGCCTGACATGAACTTGTTCCATTGCTACACAGAGGACTTTAGCTAGCAAGTTGGCTCTTCCTGTCAGCACATCATTCAATATATACCTTTCTCCCCTCCAGTCTATGTAGTCTGAGCACCGAATTGGCTTCCAAGACCCGCAACCATTCAGGCTTTGTTCTTCTTCCTAATGGATTTGCCTCTTCAGTTGCAGAGTTCCCATTAGGCTGGGAGGCAGAGAGCAGGCAGGAAGAGTGCAGGGGTGGGTTTAGATTTTGTTACCGTTAGATGGAAGGAGTCAGGTTTCCTTGCACCAGTAAGTAGTAGCTATCCAAGGTGAATACAGTATGCAGTACAGAGCTGATCATGGAAAAAGAACAATGGAAATTTGGGAAGAAAAGAAACACTAAGTAGTCAATCCTTGCTAGTTGCATTTAGGCAAAGCTGATGACTGAGCACTCACTTGGAATAGGGATCTCCTTTGCTGGGTGACTGATCTGTACAGCTATTTGAATGCTAGGAAAGGATTAAAGAGGAAACATATGGAGAGACGGGGAGAGGTGGGATTTCCTTCTTTAAAAGGACAGGCTAACACAACATTTCTTCTGAATTCTTTGGATTAATATGGAGTAGAATATAAATTTGACATGTCTTTCGCAAATTCTGAGCAGTGCTTTAAAACACTAAAAAGTTAATCCTCCCATCACTTTGGGGAAGTGGATTTTTTTTCCATTTTCCAGGTGAAGATTATGAGGCATGGGACCCAAGTTGTGTTTTGCGGGGTTGCAGTAGTATAGGTACACATGTGACCTTAAGTCACTTTTATATTCCACCTGCCCAGTCCGGTGCTGTCTTGGCATTTGGCCAGCCCCCGGCACACCTTAGAACAGCCTTAGGAATAATTACTACTACTAACTGTGATATGAGCTAGCAACTCATTTCACAGAGGCCACTGACCAGCCATCAGATGGGATTGAATTTTGGTCACAACTGGCCTATGGTCAAAGTGGAACCTGTGCTCCAGAGACAGACGGCTCTAGATGACAGCATTAGGGTTGCCAGGCATCCGGTTTTTTACCAGAGTGCTCAGTCGAAAAGGGATCCTGACAGCCCTGGTAAGCACTGCTGACCAGACCATTAAAATCCAGCTGTTGGTGCAGGTAGGCTCCCTACCTGACTCTGCATGGCTCTGGGAAAGCTGCCAGCATGTCCCTCTGTGTCCTATGCATCAGAGCTACCTTGGGGAGGCTCTGCCCCCAGAGTCAGCTCAGCAACTCCCATTGGTCAGGAACTGTGGCCCAGGAAAGCTGAGGGAGCGGCATGTGAAGGCAGGACATGCACCTCTGCGGAGGAGCCAGAAGGACACACAGCCACTTTTGGGAGCCACCTGAGGTAAGCACCACCTGCCCCCAAACCCACTGCCTTGCCTCAACCCACTGCCCTTGCTTAAAGCCTCCTTCTACACCCCAAATATCTCATCCATGTCCTCACCCCAGAGCCTGCAGCCCCAGCCAGAGCTCTTATCCTCTGACCCAGCCCAGAGCTCCTTCCTGCACACCTCATTTCTGGCTCCACTCTGGAGCCCATACCCCCAGTCCACAGCCCATATCCCCTCCCATACCCCAAGCTGAAGCCCTCCCCTCCTCTCACATCCCAACACCCTGCCCTAGCCAGGGTCAATGTGTGCAGGTGCTCATGCCCCCGAAGTGCTGTGGGTAGGAGAGACTAGGGGTCAGCAGGGCCAAAACCTCTGGGTGGCTCTGGGGACTTGTGCGGAGGCCACTTACCGGCTGTGGTGGAGGGAAAGCAGAGCGACATGGTCCTAGCTCGCTATGTTCTCCAGCTCCCAGCACAGGACTGCCCCCACACTCACTGGTGGGAAGTGGAGCAACCGGGCCGGGGAAGCAGCGTGAGCTAGGACCACATCACTCTGCTTTCCCCCACTGCTGCCTGTGAGTGTGGAGGGTCCCGACTACTGCTGCTGGCACCAGACCACTCGCCTCAGCAGTTCCCCAGGCTGCACTGCTTGGGGGTAAGAGGCAAGGTTGAAGGCAGAGCATAGGTGGTACAGGACAGAGGGGAGGGGAGAGGAGAGATGAAGCCTGAGATGGAGGGGGTGTCTTGGCTCTCTCTGTGGCTAGGAGTTGGGGGGCACCGGCCATGTGTCCAGCCCCCTGCACATGTGCCTCCACACCAGTCACCCCTGGCCCTAGCCCAGTGAAAATGAGTAAGCAGGGATAGAGGACAGCAAACAATTGAGGTAAGGGGAAAAGAGTGAGCAAGTGGTGGAGCCATGGGACTGGGCAAGGCTGTTAGGTTTTCTTCAAATAGAAAGTTGGCAACTCTCTAGCACAGGGCTACTCAACTTTGGAAGCCCTAGGGGCCACAATGAGACTCACAGCACATCCCGAGAGCTGCAACTGAAGTGGGATTGCATATACATGCACATACATATGCAAATAGCTTCTTTCACACTGACGGGCATGAATACAAATCTTAAGGCAAGACTACACAACACACAGGCCCCATTTAAGTTGGTTCTGCTGATATTAATAAAATGCAATATTTACCCGATTTCCACCCATGTGACGGCACTTTTAACGAGCAATGACAGTCCAGGAATTTAACTACTAAAACACATCTCAACAGAAGACCAGTATATTGACTTGCTGTGGCGGAGCGTGTTCCCAGTGGAGGCCATGTTCAAAGGATCCCACCCGCAGGCTGCGTGTTGAGCCCTGCGTAAACCCAAACCGCGCTGAGGGTCGCAAACAAATGGTCCGTGGGCTGCATGTTGAGTAGCCCTGCCCTAGCACATGCTCAGTCCCCTGAGCCATTCTAGTCCTATCCACCCACCCCTTTCTCTGTCTTGCCTGTTACCCCCAGGAGACAATGTGGTGATGGATTATCTTCCCTCGCTTTATTAAAATACTACAAACCGGAAGCTTCTAGCCTGAAAGATGGCTAGAGCAGGAGGCAGGATCAACATTATTTCTCCGCAATATACAGCCCCAGCACACGTTGAAGGAGATGAATAATACAGCCCTGCAGCTCAATGTGCAACTCTGTTTCAGCAGAGGAGAGGAACAATTATTCTGGGAGGTTGGGCATTAGGACTCCGCATGGTGCTTCTTTCTGCTATTCCCAATCATATCCTAAGGGGAAACCACAATTGTTGATTCCCTTTGCTTTCCCAAGCTGGAATTAGGCACTTAACATTAATGTTAACAGCCATTAATTAGTCAGTGCTAGTGATTCTGGCATCCAGCCCATCCACAATAAGCTGGTGCCTCATTCTTTCTTCTGGGAGGCAGTTTAGCCTTCTTAGACAAATACTAAGAGAGACAGTTTCAGGGAGAGGTCAGGCTTTAGCCCCTGTAACGTGAAACACTTCAAATGGAGTCTGCTCTTGTATGGTTGCCTTTCACTAGCTAGCCGCAACCATGTCTTGGCTTTCTCATTCCATCTCTTGCTTTCTCTCCCTGCCTCATTTCATCCATCACCGAATAAACATTGAGCAGTCCTGCAATTTACTTTGGGCAAGAGCAGCATCTGACAGCCCAGACACTTTTAGCCTGATCCAAGGGTCTTTGATCAGAAAAGGGGACTAGAATAGCATGACAACAAGCCTTCCAATGGCATCTCTGGTGCGTTCTGATTCCGGCCACCTTGGAAATCCATGGGAGCAAACTATGACTTGTGCTTCAATGTGCAGCCAGGAAGTAGACAGGCAGCAGAAACGGTGAGTGTGGGCGAGAACAATAAAACTGTTTGCTCAGCTTTCCTTGAACTCTGGTCTTGCTTTTGAGTGACTAGTTTGAGGTCAGACTTGGGGGTCCGGATTCTGCTCAAGCTCTGGGTACAGATTTAGTTCAGGTGTGTGTGGAAAATTTGCATCTGATATGGGGGCATAATTTGAGTTAATTACTTCCAACTGCTTCCCTAGTCTCTGTCTTTAACCTGGCTGGCTTGTGCTCTGAGGTGGAAAAAGGGCTGCATTCTAATGCCCATACCCTGTCTCCTCACTAGCTAAATCTCTCTCTCTGGCTGCTGCAGATAGCTGTACTACCGCTATTCTCAAGGATGACTGAAAGGAGCTGGCTCAGGTCAACAACTCAAAAACCTTGGATTGTACTTTTCTAGACACTTCTCTTGCAAGAGAATAAACAGCACAACTGTTTAGATGGAAAGAATTCTGCTAAGAGTCTGGTCAGAGCCATTTCATTAACTCCCTTGAGTCCAAGAGTCCAGCCATGATACTTGTCCCAAGATCCCGTGGGTTTGTGTTATGGAAATAGTTGGCACATGTAAGGAATTCTAAGACCCAAGCACCAGTGTCAGCTCTTTGTTCTGATGGCAGCATAGGCCCTGCTAGAGAATACTGCTACACACTTAGCTCTGGCTCAGGCAGGGGGTTCCCCTTAGCCTGCTCTGTGTTCACACTTAGATGGCAAGGTAGCAACCACTGGCTGAGCTCTAGAGCAGACTCCAAGGTAGTGGGCTAGTGTGCATTGCTCCTCTGAGGCAACAGCAGCCACTGACCATTGCAACAATCAAGACATGATGGGCCTTCAGTTGATCCCCATAAGTGCCCTTGCAGTCCAGGGGCTATCAATCTGTCTTTGCTCAGCATCCTGCTTGCAGATCAGTTCCTCTAGATTCAAACACGGGAGATGTATACTGCAGCTCACTGGCACTAACAAATCAGTGTGCCTGGCCATATGTCTACACCTGAATCTGAAAACCAAGTTCTTCCACCCACTCTAATTAGGAAGACAAAAGCCCATGGAGCAGAGGTTTAATTGGAGCAGCCATGAAAAGAATGTGTATGCTGCAGGTTTCTTCTGTGGTCTTTGAGCCACTTTTTATGGCTTCTGAGGAAACTAAAAATGTAGAAA
The DNA here is from genome assembly GCA_032595735.1 of Pelochelys cantorii. NCBI lineage: Eukaryota > Metazoa > Chordata > Testudines > Trionychidae > Pelochelys > Pelochelys cantorii. Next base: position 55,872,993 of record CM064329.1, on the reverse strand, counting down.
TCTGGACTGAACAAAACCCTTCTCTAACTCTAGAGCAGCACAGTGAGCTGTGGTGTTGTCCTGCTTGTCGTGGCTAGATTCAGCACCAGCACAGATGTAGGGTGTGACAGTCTGTGATAGCCGGATCATGTTACTATGCTGACTTACCCTGTGAATGCGTACTCTGTGCTCAGCAGGCAGTGAAAACAGTTGGAGAGCTTTCTCCACACCTGACGCCAGAATATCTTCCCTCAGCTAGCACATCTGAGGAGCTCTGTTCCCTTTTGACACCAGGGTTATGTCTACACAAGAGCTGAGAGGGTGCTTCCCAAGGTGGGTAGACAGACACACTTTTTTGACGAAGTTAATATGCTAAAAAGAACAAAAGAGCAGTGCAGCTGGGTTGGCTTGGGCTGTCTGCTAGATTCCAAACCCACCTGGAGAAGGACATGGGGTGGGGGGGCACCGCCCCTCATTGGACACCGTCCCATGCCACCCCTAGCCAGGGGGAGGTCCAGGGCACCCAGACCTTGCCTCTTCCCATTGCTGAGTGTGGGAGGGGGTGGTCATGCCCCCTTCTTCGAGTGACACAGGCAGGAGCTGGGGGAACAGAGTCACACTGCTCTACTCTCCTTCCCCCCCACTCCTGATAAGTGGAGGAACCTGATGCCTGCTGAAGGTACCAACCCCTTCCCTGCTAATCTTAGGTTGCCTAGAGGCTGTGGCCCCTTGCCCCTCCCACCCATGATGTCTGGGGGGGGTGTGTCACATGCCCCCTTGAGTTCCCCTCATGTGTTGCTCCTGCCTGTGTGCATACTTGGGTGGCTAGCCTGAATTGCCCCCCCGCTTCCATAGGCAAACTGCTGTTCTAGTATGTCAGCCAGAGCACAGCACAGACAGCAAGTCTCTATCAACACACCCTCGCACAGATTTTACTCACACGAACCAGTGACGGGAAAATCTGGAGTGAGTGACTTGCCTGAGTAGAATCCCATTCCTACTCATAAGCAAACGTTTGGTTTTAGATCAAGCCAAGAGGAATGGCAACAGTAAGACAGCAGGACTTTCAGATCTGAGACAGTGACAAGCAATCTTCAGTTAGAGCAGCCTTTGCAACGGGTATGGGTGAGAGTCTCTCTCTCTCTGCTGCTCACACACATCACGCCCACCATGGGACAGATGCTTCCATTTCTCTCTCCCAGTTTTGATTTTTTTTTTTTTTTTTTAAAGATTTTTGTTTTAGTTTAGTTCCTCTTCCCCTGGTGGTTGACCCTTCCTGTGCTGCCCATTCTCTAAAAGCTGCATGTCTTTAGTAGCTTTATGGGACTGTGCTCCTGTGGGACTCAGTTGAGGCAAGGAAAGAGAAGCTTGGCAGACAGTGGCCCTTTACACGGGAGCGGCTCCCAAGGACGGGCTGCATTAGGAGCAGCTGCAGAAGCAGGAAGGGAAGGAGAACAACTATCAAGGAGCTACCCGCCATTTCCTCTGAACCCTACGTTGCAAGTAAATAAACAGGGCCATGCAGCTTTTTTCCCTCCCCCTCTACCTGCTCCTTTAGAGTAATTTAGTGTCGTCTAGAGTTAGGAAATGTTGCGAGAAGATGCTAAGCTCCTGATTTTACAGTCTGCCTCAGATGTCACCTTATACCTGGATGGACAAAACAAGGCCCACAAGCCTAATGCACCCCCATGGGGGTTTTCCCCCATAAAATTGATAGCAGTTCTCATCTTTAATAGAGAGGAATAGCAGGAAAACACTCTTCCCACATCCCAGCATGCAGTGCCACACCGACTAAGATGAAGCACCGTATTGTGGGATTTCTAGCCCCACGGGCTGTCTCTTGCATGTCTGTAGTGAAGATGAGGGTGGCTGAAGTCTGTTCTCTTTGATACAAGCTAAGTGAAGTCCTAGGGTCTCTGTCACATTGCCAGAGCTGTCTGCTCTGCATTCCCTACTGTCACATCTCCCCATGATTCTTCACTTAAACAAAACTCAGGCACTCCTGCCTTCTGCATTACCATCCTCCTTACACATCCATCCCCGCAGCAATCACAGAAAAATGGCATAAATGAAGGACTATCAGACCTCATGGGGAGATCTCAGAGGAGACTGATAAACCCAGGACCTTGCTAATGTGGTCTATTCACAAGCAGTCCAAAGAGGTCAAATGAGTTCAGTGGCAAGCAGTCTCCCTTTAAGAGCACTTAGTACCAGAGCTAGTCCTACAGAAGGCTTTGGATTAGTTGAGCTCCCCCTTCTTCTGTCATCTAGAGAGAAGGCAGGCTCCCAGCTGATAACAAAGCTCTTCCACCCACTGTAATTAGGAAGATAAAAGCCCACAGAGCAGAGGTTTAATTGGAGCAGCCATGAAAAGAATGTTTATGCTGCAGGTTTCTTTTATGGGTTTTGAGCCACTTTTGTAGCTTCTGAGGAAACTCTAAATGTAGAATTTATTCTCTGTGGGCAGAACTTCTTGGGTCTTTTCCTACAGTGAGAGAGCAAGAGAACTCTGGGGATGTGGCAGCTGTTGGTCTCCTGGCTGGAACTCCTTAATAGAGGTTACCAGTGTGAAATAAGTTGATGGGTCTCTGTTTCTGTGGGGACAAATGTCCACATTTACAAAAACTACCCAAGCAATGGGCCATGTGGTGCTTCTTGCTCACACACAGGTGGGAGAGGCCAAGCGAATGGACCATGGCAATGGAACTTCCTGGGGTTCTAAGGAAGAGTCAGTCCCTCCTGGTCAGGAAGTTAGAGGAGAAGCCAGTCTATGCAGATGCTGGCTGTACTTGACGACATCAGCCCGCAAGACTGTCACTGCCCTAAAGTAAAAATGGTAAAGCTACAGAACCTCCTTCCTAGACTTCCTATGGAAGCCACCTGAAGCTGGCTGGCACTTGCCCCCATACAGAGAGTCTCCCTTTTTGAGCACTGGTACTTTCTTTCAAATGGGTACATGTGTAACAAATAGGCACAAATGCTAAGAAGAATCCTCACTGTCCAGCTGTGGGCAAATCTAGCCTGGCCTGTCATGAGACCAGCAATGCCCCATTCATGTCTATGGAGGACGGCAACTAATTTTGGGCCCAATCCTGTCAAGTGCCAAGTGTCTCCAGCACCTTTAATGGGAGGATCCCTACCTCTCATGAGGGGCCAAATCCCATGAGAGCGCCTCTTTGTCAGCACTTTTGACTTCCTCTGTCCTTTCAGTTTCTACCCAAGCCAACGACTGCACGTGAGTCACGATGGCAACCAAGCAGCCCCCACCTCTAATGAAGAAGCATAGCCAGACGGACCTGGTGAGCCGACTCAAGACACGAAAGATCTTGGGAGTTGGAGGGGAAGATGATGACGGGGAAGTTCATAGGTCTAAGGTAAGAACCACCTTTGTGCCCCGGGATAACCTAATACTATTCTGGGTGGATGAGATGAGGCAAACTTGGGATGGCCCTAAAGAGAGAGACAGAGGGGTCATGTTTGTTGCACCACAGCAGGTAGCGTTGTTAAGCATCCCAATTTTTGACTGGAACAGCTGGTTGAAAGAGACCCTGATGGCTTTGGTGAGTACTGCTTACCAAGCTATTGAAGGTCTGGTCACTGGAGTAGCAGGGCTAAGGGAGGCTCCCTGCCTGGCTTGGCTCCATGCTGCTTACAGAAGCGGCAGGTCTCTCTCAACTCCCTGTGGCCCCTATGCCCAATGGTGACCACAGAATCTCCCGCACTGCTCCCATCTCAAGTGCAGCCTCCACAGCTCCCATTGGCTGTGGCTAACAGGAGCTGTGGGTGGTGCCTGTGAGTACAGGCTGTTTGCATCACTCATAGCCACCTGGTTGGGCCTCTGCTAGGAGCTGGATATGCCAGCCGCTTCCAGGCATAGCACGGAGCCAGGGCAGGCAGGAAGCCTGCCTTAGCTTTGCTGTGCTGCCAACCAGCAACCACCTGAGGTAAGCACAGCCCAGCCACACCCCACACCTCAAATTGGAACCTTTCTGTACCCTAGTTCCCTCCCAAAGCCTTCCAACCTCCTGTCCCAGCCCTGAGCCCCTTCCTGCCCCTGGAGCCTGCACCCTGAACTCCCTGCTCCAGCCCTGAGCCCGCTCTTACACTCCAAACCCGTTGGCCTCAGCCCTGAGCCCCCTCTTGCATCCCAAGCCCCTCATCCCCAGCCCCACACCAGACTGAGGCTCAAACCTCTTTAGAAGATGCAAGTTGGACTGAGGAGAAGATTGGTTTGGATGGTGGGACTTGAGTCCTCTCCTGGGAAAAGGAACTAAGCAAAAAGGGTGCCTATTTCTAAAAAACATTTGTGAATGTAGATTAACAGCTTGATCCATGAAGCAACCTGAAATGTGATGGGTGAGGGAAAGAAAGAGGGAGACAACAGAAGCACGTATGGGAGGAGGAGAAATGGGGAAAATGTGCTTAGGGCAAGAGAAAAGAAATAGAGATGTAGGGAGAGGCAGGGACTTGTTAGAAACTAGGCTGGGATCTCTGAAATCCTAGCATCTGCTTTGCTGCAAGATTTATAATAGCCCAGTGCCCAAATTACCACCGCATATTATCTTTGTGGCATAATAATCAGTGGACCCCACACCCAGGAAGAGTGAAAGTGTGTGTGTGCGCGTGCGTGTGCACGTTTGTGGGGCTATGGGGTCAAGGGTTCTTATCATTTGAACCTTTCCCTGTCCTTTGGTTCAGCAAGCCTTTCAGGAAGTGCTTTGCAACAGAGATGCAGCCACATCTGGTGTGGCATACAGTAGAATCACAGCTGTGGGTGGAATTGCCAGGCCTCTGGGGGCGGCAGGGCCTGGAGTTTCAAGCTGCTGTTCTCACCTTAGAGATGATGCTTCATACATTTGGAAATATACATACCTCAGTGGGTGGTTTATATTCCTTTTGAGAAAATAGTCAGACATACATATCCATCCATCCATCTTCCCCACCTCTTACTCAAGCATGCAAGTGCACACAGACACACACAGCTTCATCTCTCTCTTTTTTACATGCACACACACTGTATTGCTCATTTGGAGATACAGAAACAGAGTTCTCCATAGTCAGTAGTGTCTGTGTAAGAGCAATAACATAAAAGCTTTTGACAGGGGATTGCTAATGCCAGAGACTGCAAGACACTGAAGAGCAGGGACTGACAATTGCTTGAAGGAATTAGTCATTGGGCTTGTTCCTCAGTTGAGTTCATGCTTAGTAGGACTGAGCTGGGGAGACAAAGGTGGCTCTAAGATACCTCCCTAATATCAGAGCCATATAGGGACAGATTCAGCTACTGAAATAAGTCAGAGCAGCCACAGAGAATGGACCCCCTAGGGCTCATAACATTGCTCCAGTGTTGAGCAGTACACTCACCCCCCACCCCTTCTCACCTCTGTCGCTGCTGAAATTTTCAGCAGTTACGCATTTAAATGCAAGCACCACTAGTTCCTGTTCCCCGCCCTCCTCCCCCCACCACACACTGCTGCCTCTGTATCAGAAGCAGCATATGGGGGGTAGGCGGCTCCGCGGGCACTGGCTTCTGCCTCTGTGGGAGGCAGCAATGCAGGAGCATGATGGGAGGGCAGGTGGCTCCTGCCTGCTCCCTCTAATAAACAGGCAGCAGCGCGGTGGGGTGGGGAGGAGGGGCACAGTCGGCACAGTGGGAGCTGGTATGTGCAGGGAGCCGGCTTGAAAGTTCTGACTGACCTGTATTGGAGGCAGCTCCATGGGAGCCTTTGTGGAAGGCAGCAGTGGGGGGAGCACGCAAAGCCAGTTCCCCACATGCACTGGCTCTTGCCTCCTCCCACCCCTCCCCAATACAGAGGCAGCAGCAGGGGAGAGGGCTGCGTGTAACTGTGAAGGTTAACCATTGAGCCCAGACACATCAGTTAACCATGTATTCGAGTACACATTCAATTCCAGTCAGTAGACCATTGTTCATTTCTAATTCTACCTGAATCCTTTACCTAAATCACTTTCAAAATGTTGAAGGTCGGGATGGACTGGGAAAGCCTGCCCAATTGATCATGTCTAAGGCCCTCATAAATTCAGGGTCCATTTTTGGTCAATTCTATTGTCATAGGATTGAAATAATGAAATTTATTTTTTTAGCTATTTAAATCTGAAATTTCACAGGTTTGTAATTATATCTAAAATGGAGTTATACAGGGTGTTGCAAACTTATTTGTAGGGAGGGTTGTGATACTGCTACCCTTATTTCTGCGTTGGCGGTATCTCTGCCTTTAGGGCTGAGCACCTGGCTAGCAGCTGCTGCTCTCCAGCACCCCCAGCTCTGAATGCAGCACCATTACTAGCAGCAGTGCGGAAGTAAGGATGGCATTGTATGGTATTGCTACCCTTACTTCTGCACTGCTGCGGGACATTGCTTTCAGAGCTTGGTGCCCAGCCAACAGTCACTCTTCTCCAGCCTCCTTGCTCTGAAGGCAGCACAGAAGTAAGAATGGCAATACCATGCCCCAACCCCCAAAATAGTGTTGTGACTTCCTGTGACTACTCCCTTTTCGGTCACACCCCTCAGTTTGAAAAATGCTGGTCTCCCCCATGAAATCCGTAAACTACTAGGTAAAGGCACACACAAGACCAGATTTCACAGGGGAAGACCAATTTTCATGATCTGTGACATTCTTTTTGTGGCCATGAATTTGGTAAGGCCCGAATAAACTCTCTCCAGACTTGCTCAGTTGAAACTCATTAAGATGAGATGCAGGCTCAAATCAATCCTCCCAGATACAAACACACCCAAACTTTTAGGGATGTTCACAGTTCAAACCCAACTCTGAACTTCACAAATGGCCCCGTTTTGGAAGAGTTAAGCTGAACTGGAGGGACTGCTGCACCCCATCAAAGTTTGTTCTTGATTCTAATTTTGGAAGTTGAATTCTGTTTTGGAATCATTTATATGAGACATAGCAAGGAAGGAAACGGGCATTTGGCAATGCTTGAGGAAGAACAGCAGCATTTGCTTGGGTGGGAACCAGTACAGGACTGGGAAACCTTTTTTGAGTCGGGGGCTGCTGACCCAGAGAGAAATCAGTTGGGGGGCCACGCACAAGTGAAAAGCAAAAAAGAAAAATCAAACCCTCACTGACATGGCCCCTGACAGAGGGAGAAAGACACTCCCCACATTCTCCTCACACACCAGAGCCTAGCAGGGCCCACGCTAATAGATTTGTGTGCTCCAGCCCCACGGTGAGACAGCGGGGAGACTGGAGTGCCAGCATGTGCTCCCCAGTGCTGGGGGGAGTGAGCCCCAAGCCACAGGGACTGGATCTAGGTGGTTCCCCACCTAGGGCCGGCCCACAACATTTTGGCACCTGAGGCGGAGAGCTCAAATGACGCCCCCATGTCCCCTCGCTTGGGCCAAAACTTTGAAAGGTCTCAATTCTGCCTTCTTTCTGTTCTACTCCTCTCATGGTACTGCTCTGCTACCTACAGATGCACCAGCAGCAGACACAATTTTCTACACTCTGGGTCCTAGTGGCGCCCCTCCTCCCCCAGTCTGGCACCTGAGGCGGCTGCCTCAGTTTGCCTCATGGTAGGGCCAGCCCTGTCCCCACCCCTGCTGCACAGGAAAAGATCCTTTGGAATTGGGTATTTACAGAAAGAGTCTGGTGCCTTGGTATGTCTGGCACAGAGCGCTGTGTAATTAAGTTGGTCTGGAGCTTAAAACAAATCTATGCATGTAAAAGGAAAAGACAGTCTTAGTGTATTGATTGAGGGTGAGATGTTTATTTGCATTTTGGTCACTTGGTATCTGAAAGCTGGCTGGACTAGAATGGGAAGGGAGCACTGATTTTTCAGGGCTTGTCTTCACTAGCTGCGGGATTGATGGACAATGATCCATCCAGAGGGGATGGATTTATTGTCATAAATCGAGCACTCCCCCCTCGACTTCGGTACTCCACCAAAACAAGTAGAGCAAGCGGCATTGCCGTGAGTGTGTCAGCTGTCGACTTACGGCAGCATGCTGCAGTAAGCAAACCAAGGTGTGTCAACTTCAGCTACATTATTCATGTAGCTGAAACCAAGTGATTTAGGTGAACAATCCATCGTAGTGTAGGCAAGGACTCGGACTCAGAACTCCTTTCACCTCTACTGTAATTTCTAGAACCCTTTAGCCTGAGGCAGCTGCTGCTGTTTCTCAGACTTCCGTAAAGCATGGAGATGGGCTATCATGGCAGGAATATAGCAGCAATGCAAGCACAGTGCACTATGCTGTTCTGATATGCCACGGCTGGCTGCAAACTGCTTTCACATTAATGGATATGAACTCTGTCTTTAAACTGTTAAACTACTGCTGGAATTTTATTGTGAGGGCACTCATAGCTGGTGCTTTATGCACACAGCAGATCCCATCAATCCACTCACATAAGCTAGGCTTGTGTACCTCAGAAATTGGTGCAATTATTACATCCCATCAATCCACTCACATGGCTTGTGTACCTCAGAAATTGGTGCAATTACTTATAAGATACTGGTGCCCATGGAGCACTAGGTCACACATACATGAACAGAATCTTTTTTAAAACAAAACAAAACCAAACCTAGCAAAAAGCAGATCCAGGGAACTGCCTTGTGGTCCTCTAGAAGGCCAAATCAACCTAGTCTTCCCTGGGAACATTATCCTGCTGAGAACTGTCCCTGGCCACCACTTGGCGCGAGTCCGACCCTGGAAGGCTGAGAAAGGGAGTGCTTACCTAAGCTTGTCTCATTTGTAAGTAGCTCTCCATCACCCTTAGGGCCTCCCCCATGCCTTTCCCTACATGCAGGAAATGACACAGAATGGAAGGCAAAGCTGTTTTTTCCTCTCCAGCTGACACTGCTGGCTGGAGACAGGCAGGAAGCTGCTCAGGGCTGCCTGTATCACCTTTGTTCTAATTTGCTTGGTAAAGGTCTCTCTTTCCTCTCCTTAATGCCCCCTTTGTTGCTATTGCCTTGTGTGCCTATAGGGAGGCCTTTCTGGTGTGGTTCTCCTTTAATCTCCTAAAGGATCCCTTGCTGGGCTTCTGATCAGTTCTGGAACAAGATGGAAGCCTTTCAGATTTGCTTTCTCCTGCCCCACATGTACTGACCTAAAACTACTGAACTTTGGCTCCTTCCTCATGCCCTGGAGTCCTGCCAGTTGGACTGGATTATACCAATCTGACAGAGCCCGTTTAGGAAATGTAACCTTTGGCTCTCTAGAGACAAGTGTTTATTCTAACTGTGTGTTTTTAAAATGAGTGCTTGCCAGAAGGATCCCCCTCCAAAGCAGAGACTGGTCATTATCCCCTTGAGAGGGAAAGGGACTAAGTGTTTCACAACTGAGATACAGTAGGCAACCTGTAACTAGCCTCTTTTTCTGCTCCCATTCTGTGCCTACAATTTCCTACTGGTGCTCATTCACTCCTAATAGCCTTTCAGGTATGGGAATACCCCATAAACCAGACATACCCACTTTCAGGAGACACCAGTTTGAATTCATAGGAACTGGCTCATAGAACCCTTGAACCTGAGGACACGTGTGTGAGCAGTGGAATTTGCAGAACATGGTATGGAAAACATGGAGGAGCCTTGTGTGAGATGGAAGCACCTTGGCAACTGTGTGGGCAAATATGGCTGCCATTCTGTACTCTGCTAAGCTCCTGTCCTGCCTAGGTCATTGTCACAGGGTTGGGACTCACCACCTTGGCACCTCCTGCTGGTTGCTCCAGGGAATTAGTCCTCTCTCAGCAGGACACTTCCTTCTGGCTGGTGTCTCCCACCATTCTCACTCCACGTTCCATCTCTATACCCTGTTGCTCCAGGGACACTGTCCCCCAGCAGTGCCCACTGCAGTTGTCTCCTGTCCCCTTTGCAGGGATTTATTGGCAGTCCTGTATCTCCGCCACTGTGGCCTCCAAGCCTACAGCCTCACATAAGGGGCAAGCTGCAGTGCTTTCAGGCCACACAACATCCAGCCACCATTGTTTTGTAAGGGACCCAACTCAGGGATCCTCTGACAGCAGCCTTGTCGTGCCCCCCTGTACTCCCCTCCACTGCCTCCTGGTCCCTAGGCCACTCCTGTTCCCTGGGCCACTTCCCCTGTTACTCTTTGCTCCCTCCTGGCTCTAGTGGGAAGGCCAGCAGCCAGGCAGGCACCTCCTTCACTAGCTCCCCTGAGCTTGCCCAGGCCTGCTCACCCAAAGGTGTTTCTCTAAGAAGCAAGTCCTGCACCTTCCCTAGGCAGAACCTAACTAACACTCTTTGCGAGGCAGCTGCTTATATGCAGGGCTGCCCCAGCTATCCACACCCTGATTGGCTCATTGAAAGCCTCTCCCTCATTGGCCAGGACTCTGCACAGGCTCCCTCCAGCCTGCATTAACCCCTTCTGGCCAGTGTGGGGCAATGATCCCACCACAGTCATGTAGAGAGAATTTAATTTTATTGGTGTTATCGAGAGTCTGAGAACATGAAGCTGTGAAATTACAGAGGAAAAAGGGATACTGTTATACTGTCTGCTTGCATTAATCCATAATTCCTAAAGATGTCCAATCCCCCATACCTTACCTCTAGCTGTGGGTACCGCTAGAACAATGGCTCTTAAACTGTGGGCAGAATACGTCTCCTTGTGGCCTACAGAATGAAACACTTTGAAGGGAGTGGGATCGGGGTGGGGGTGGGCTATTTCTTATGAAGGAATCCATCTAAATAATGGACACATTGGAAAATCATGGCCCTCTGCATTTATTTCCACAGCTAGCAGCCACGGTCTGTATAAACAGAGAGCTACTCCCTCCCACCTATAAGAGGAGAACCTAGGGTATGTCTACACTACAGCACTAATTCGAACTAACTTAATTCGAATTAGTTAATTCGAACTAAGCTAATTCGAATTAGTGCATCTAGACCTAAAAAACGAATTCGAATTAACATTTTGCTAATTTGAAATAGCATGTCCACATTGAGTGGACCCTGAACCGAAGTTAAGGCTGGCCGGAACCAGTGCCAGCAGGCCATCAGGTTAGGACTTAGAGCGTGGAGCTGCTGCCTCAGGCTAGCCAAGGGCTGTGCTTAAAGGGACCCGACCCCCACCCCAGACAGACAGTTCTCAGGGTTCCCCACTTGCTTGTCTACCTTGATGAGGGACAGCAAAGCAGTCCTGACTTGGAGTGCCCTGAGTGCCCACACTCGGCACATCACAGCACTTGGCCATCAGCCCGGCTGCACTTGCCGCAGGCTGCCCTCCGGGGGTGTCAATCGGGGGGCTGTCAGGATCCAGGAGGCCCTGCAGGAGAGCTTCCACCCCAAGGAGCCCGCAGAGCTGCCCCAGTCCTCCCCATCGGGGGCTCGTGCCCCATTCCTCTCTCACCTCCTTCCACTTACCCCTCCCTAGCCCCCCTTCCTGATGTAAAAAATAAAGGACACGTGTTCAAAAATAGAAACTCTCTTTATTTAACAAAACTGGGGGTGGGGGATTAACCTCTGGGGAGATTGGGAAAAGGAGGTGGGAGAGGGGAAGAGAGAGGGTGGGAGAGGAGGGGGGTAAACCTGGGAGGAGGGAGCTGGAAGGGAGAAGCCAGGGGAAGAAGGAGGAGGGGAAGTATAAAACTATGGTACACCATATCTTCAGTACTGTGTACAGATATGGTCTCCTCACCTCAAAGATATTTTGGCCTTGGAAAGGGTTCAGAAAAGGGCAACTAAAATGATTAGGGGTTTGGAACAGGTCCCATATGAAGAGAGGCTAAAGAGACTGGGATGTTTCAGCTTAGAAAAGAGGAGACTGAGGGGGGATATGATAGAGCTCTATAAAAGCATGAGTGGTGTGGAGAGGGTGAATAAAGAAAAGTTCTTCATTAGTTCCCATAATATAAGGACTAGAGGACACCACATGAAATTAATGAGTAGCAGGCTTCAAACTAATAAAAGAAAGTTCTTCTTCACACAGCATATAGTCAACCTGTGGAACTCCTTGCCACAGGAGGCTGTGAAGGCTAGAACTATAACAGAGTTTAAAGAGAAGTTAGATAAAGTCATGGAGGTTGGGTCCATGGAGTGCTATTAGCCAGGGGGTAGGAATGGTGTCCCTGGCCTCTGTTTGTGGAAGGCTGGAGATGGATGGCACGAGACAAATCGCTTGGTCATTGTCTTCGGTCCATCCCCTCCAAGGTACCTGGTGCTGGCCACTGTCGGCAGAGAGGCTACTGGGCTAGATGGACCTTTGGTCTGACCCAGTATGGCCATTCTTATGTTCTTATGTTCTAAGCTCAGGGCTCAGGGTCGGGGGTCTCACTGGACCAACTTGATTTTCATGCAAACCTGCTCCTGGGTTCACATGTGGACTTTGGTGGCCAGGCTGGCAGCTATCCTGCCCTAGATGGCCTCATTCCTGTGCCTAGTGCAGAGGTCGTGGACGTTGGAGGCCTCCCCCCAAACCTCGATGAGGTCCACAATCTCCGCACTAGACCAGGTGGGCGCCCGCCTCTTGCGGCCCCGGGCAGGCTCCTGGGAGCCACCAGCCTGGTCCTGGGAAGAGGTGGAGGGCTGGGTGGCAGCGGGTGGCTGGCTCATGCCATGCTACGTGCAGGGTCTGCTGGCTGGGTGCTGGCAGGCTTGCAACTGGCACAAGCACTATAGCCAGACCGTGCCCCTTTAAGGGCTCCGGGGCCGGGAGGGGGGTAGAAAAGTTTCCCTGGTTTGGCCCAGAGTGGCCACCAGGGCAAGCTGGGAAGGGCTAGCCTCCAACTAGTTTGAATTAAGTGGCTACACAGTTACCAGATGGTTTCAACAAAAATACCGAACCCGCCTCTCCCCCCCCCCACCCCCCCGTAAAAGAAAACACCAGGAAAAAAATTCTGTTAAGGAGGAAAAAAGAGGGGGGGAGACCAAAGTTGTTGAGCAAAAAAAAAAAAAAGGGACCCCCAAGAGTTACGCAAAAATAAATAAATAAATAAATAAAATAAAACAGCAGGGCCCCTTTAATTGCGTGCAGAGTCAGAATAGGTATAGGAAGAGAAAAGGTTAAGCACTAAGACCCAGGGAAGGAATTGCTTCCCCTTGCTCAGGTCTTTAGGTTTTTTGCCAGAGGTCATCTTGTTTTCTTGGTTGAGCCAGAAAGGAGCTTCCCTGCGGAACCAGGTAAGCATAGGGTTGCCAGATGGTCTCCCAAAAAATACTGAACACACGGGCTAAAAATTTGTCGAGCCACCAAGCTGGGAACAAAGGGGGAGGCAGCAGAGTCTGCTCTGCAAAGGAGCCTCCTGCTACCCAAAGCAGAGAGAGGTAGATCCCAGGGCAACACAATGGCAGGGCGGATGGGAGGGGCGACCATGGGTAGGAAGGTGACTCCCCCATAGCAAGGTCTTTGGGTGTCCCAGTGGGAAGAAGAAGAAATTCCACCCCAGTCAGTTTTGGCTGAGAGCCCATGGAAGGCGCCTAAACGCAACTACAAAGTACCTGCGGGCTTCTCTCCTGTACTACGGTACTACAATGAGCTTGAACAGCGCTCAGGAGCAGGGACAGGGTTTCTCCTCCTCCCCAAGGCTTCACTCCTCCTCAGACGCAATCAGCTGAGGGCTCCCAGCGCCGATTGCACCCAGCCTCCCAGCCACTCCCCCCACCCCCACCTGGCTTCTGCATGCAACCAGAGCCGATCACGGCCCCACCTCCCAGCCACTCCCCCCACCCCCACCAGGCTTCCGTCCGGTGCCCAGCCAGAAAAACAGAAAATACCAGACATTGCACATGTCCGGTATTTTCTGAATTTTTTTTTACCAGACAGAGGGCACGAAAACCGGACTGTCCTGTAGAATACTGGACACCTGGCAACCCTAGGTAAGCACGGAGGTCCGGGGGCTGGGCCCAGTTGCCGAGTGTATCCTAGGGTTGCCAGGTGTCAGGTATTTTCGCCTCTTGGCTGGGAAAGAAATCAGAACAGACCGGACATTTTAGGTGTCTGGTATTTTCTGAATTTTTTTTACCAGACAGGAGGTGAAAATACTGGACTGTTCGGGTCAATACCGGACACCTGGCAACCCTAAGGTAAGATGCCACATGGAGTTGGATATGTGTCCTCTCTGACATTGTGTGCGGAGGCCTGGAGATAAGCTCACGTGTTTTGTTTGAATTTCAGATCAGTCAGGTCTTGGGCAATGAAATAAAGTTTGCTGTGCGGGAACCCTTGGGGCTCAGGTAAGTTTCCATGGAGAATCTGAGCACTCAGGCTGTCTAGTTGGGATGAAGTTAGTGAGATGAAAGGAGATCTTGGGCTTAAATATTTACATGAGCTGCCTCCTTCTCCTGTCTCCTTGCTTCCTCCTTAGCCTGGCTCCTGTCAACACAATGTTCAGGGGGTGGCCACTTTTTGTAACAGGCCACACGTGCTGATGGGCTGAGCCCAGGTGGCTGTACAGGCACTGCCAAAATGGCCCTGAAAGGTGAGGGTCTCAGGTGGACAGGTGCTTCACCCATGATGTGTGTGTGTGTGGGCGCAGTAAGGGGTGTCCTGGCTGATATTCTCTTTGCAATGGAGGGTTTATGTCCCCTGTTTGGCCAGGCAGAGTATAACACTTCTGCAGTATGCATCACAGATTTCTCACGTGTGAGGAGCAGTGACATCTTTACCTCTTTGATGGGCCTGCCCCAGTTTACACTATGTGGTGGTAGAAAGGTATCACTCAGATGTGCAGGAGGGTCCAGATCCTCCAAGGTACTTAGGAAGTTAGATGTCTACATTCCTTTGAGGATCTGGGCCTAGGTGTCACTCACGTAATGGGAGGGGATGTTGAGTGGGGGCTCACACTCTTGTACAGTGTCTAGGAGGGTCTCCCCTGTGTTATGAAACCGAGCCTTTGACATGAAACATCATCTGGGATCTTATGCTAGGTCTCTGCCTCAGTGGCGCTCTCTGAGCTCAGAATGTGGCTAGAGTATCTTGTATTTAAAAGGGGGTAAACTCTGCCTTTTTGAGCTGTTGCTGAGGCAGAGCTCGGAGAGTGACTCGCATGGGGTGAGAAACCTACATGGCTGGCTGTGGACCTGGAAATTAATGCTACAGGACAGAGTTACAGACTCCCAGGGAGTCCCAGGTATGGACTGGATGAACAGTAAGTCTAATTCATCTGTCCCAAGATGCACTGGGGCCTCTGCTGCAACATGGATTGGTTATGAGGGGGAAGGGTTTTAGCTGTAGAAACTTTCAGGCAGCTGTGAGGAAGATTTTTTCTTCAAGGACACATTAGATAAGGGATTACAAGGACTTGGAAGGGATGCAGCCTCTTGGCTACTGATAGAAGTGCAGGGTCTTGTAGGAAAGGTTTGCAAAATGTGTCAGGGTTTGAGTCTGAAGTGATTAAAGAGAAATAGTGGGACTGCATAAGCTAATGAACTTGGGGGTAAGTTGGGGTGTGACGGGGGTTCTGAGCTGGCCGTATAGCTGACCTGGGAATGCTCTGTTGGGTACCCAATCTTGTGTGGTTGTAAAGAGAGCATCTAAATGTGCATTACCCTCGTCCATCAGCCTACCCGCTGATGCCCAAAGGAAACCAGTACTTGCTCCATTGATTTCAGTGGTGCATAATCAGGCCCCAAATGCCCAGCTGACCTGTAGATGGTAAAGGCTTCCTGGGTCAGATACCCCAAACTGGTTGTGTTACAGCTAGCCAGGAAATCCCTTTATAGTTCTCCATATTGTATATTGGCTCCTTCTAATCAAAGACAGTCTCTCCAGCAACAAAAAGAAAGGATCACAGACTGAATTGCCTTCACTCTGATATCCTGGATGGGGGCTGCTACTGAGATACCCCTGGGGCTGCCTACTTAGGCAGATGGAAGAATGAGGGTGTGGTGAATCTCTGTGCCTCTGATCTGTGTTTCTTCCCATGCAGGGTCTGGCAGTTCGTCTCTGCCATCATATTCTCTGGGGTCGCCATTATGGTAAGTGGGAGAAGCATTCCCAGGAAGAGCCCAACCCTGGGCTGCCAAAGAGGAGTTGTGACACGTCAGTCTGCTTGGCCCTATCCATTATTCTGTCATCACCACCCACCAGCAGCTGCTGCCACTTTTCTCTTCCTGTCCTGTCATGGAGTGTCTCTTCATAATGAGTTTTAATAGCAGCTTCCTTGACAGGTTGTTCCTGACACCAGAGACCCACTCTCTAGTAGCTGGTTCATAAAACCTCAGTTGGCAGCAGGGGCCTCAGTCACAGAGGAGATCCTGGAGGCTATTCCTCTCATTGCCCCTCCCCTCACAAGTGACCCAAAACCCATGTAGCACCCCGGTTGTACAACATGTTCTCCCCAATCCAAGGGGAGCTGCTGCTCTGCTACGTTCATTGCCTTCAAATGACTTGATCTTATGTGGATTCCCCTGGTCTCCTTCCTTCTTTTAGGCTCTCACTTTCCCGGATCAGCTCTATGATGCCATCTTTGAAGAAGAATCAGTCAACAGCAAGACTCCCATCAGGCTGTACGGAGGAGCCCTCCTGAGTAAGTAATGCTGAGACTGAGCTCAGAGGTTCACAGTCTGTGGAACTACCAAGGAAGATGTTGAGAAACTGAGTGAAGAATCCTAATGGTGAGGAGGAAGGAGAATTCTGCCCCAGACTTAACCTGAGACCTGGGCAGGACAGAGCCAGGCAATGCTAGGGTAACTGGCTCTGCATGAAGTGATTTTGCGAGAGGTCCATCTCCAAGCTGCCAGAAATGAAATACTAGGCTGGAGGGGCCATTGGCCTGATGCAGAACTTCAGGGAAATGGGGATATTGGGCTAGGCAAGGCACCGGCCTGTTCCAGTGGAGACAATTCCCGTGTCCCCCTCAGACTGGAATCTTTGGGAAAAGCAGGGCTGCCTCCCCAGCTCTACAACCTCCAATCTTAGCAAGCAGGGAAAGACTGAGAACATCTGTCATGTGCCGGGGGGGGGGGGGGGAGAGGGGGCAGTGAAACTGGAGGGTGGAGGAGCTGAAGCAGGGAGGTTTGGGGGAAAATGTAGTGCTGGCAGCTCTCTTGGGAATGACAGTGAGTAAATTGGTTTTACGTAATTTCAGACTCCCAGAGTGGCATGTGCAGTGGAGTGTGGAGAAGCCTGCCCTGCTGCCTTTCACTAGCCCTACAGTTACACATACTGTGCTCAGATCACTCTTTGAATCTGTGATGCTGAGGGTTATGGACAGATGGTTACAGGAGGGGATTGCTTATGACCGTGGGTCCCAGTGCAAGATCTTTTTGCACAAGGGGCCGTGTCTGGTGGGTCGCAGAATCAGGGGTTCCGGTGCATATGAAAACCTGGTTTTGGCTTATTGGCTGCCCATCTCCTTTCCTAGTTTGTAGCAGCACCTGGTGGTGCAGAATGGAAGCACAGAATACACAGCCTGCTCTTGAAACCCTCAGGGTGCATCTAGACTGGCAAGATTTTGCGCAAAAGCAGTCGTTTTTGCGCAAAAACTTGCCGCCTGTCTACACTGGCCGTGAGAATTTGCGCAAGAACACTGACTTTGTAATGTACAAAATCAATGCTTCGTGCGCAAATACTCTGACGCTCCCGCTCAGGTATAAGCCCTCTTGCGCAAGTATTCTTGCGCAAGAGGCCAGTGTAGACAGCAACGTTAATTTCTTGCGCAAGAAACCCCGATGGTTAAAATGGCCATCGGAGCTTTCTTGTGCAAATCTTTTGCACAAAAGCACATGCCAATGTAGACGCTCTCTTGCACAAATACTTTTAACAGAAAAACTTTTCCGTTAAAAGTATTTGCGCAAAATCATACCAGTCTAGACGCAGCCTCAGTGTGCAGCTCCCCCTTTTTGGCCTCTGGTTTCCCTTTGTCTCCTCCCACATAAGGGCCAGGACAGGTCTCCTCACTCACTCTGTCCCAAGACTACTGAGCAGTGGTGCTTTCTAGGAAAAGCACAAACATGATTCAGAGCTATGCAAGGCTAAAGGATTAGTACTGGAGCTGGTCTATTTGAGATCTGGATTTGGGAAGAAGGAGTTTGGTGAGTCACATGGGGAGGTAGGCACATGGCTGCAGGTATTTTTTTCAGACAGGGATGTCACGAATATCTACCTCCTTGATCCTGAATTATTCATGAGTGCTCTGGTGCCCTCTACATCCCTCCCCTCCCCCCACATTTGGGCTATGTTTACACTGGCGGCTTCTTGCGCAAGATGTTCTTGCACAAGAAAACGTCCACATTGCCATGTGCGAGCTGTGCCTTTGCGCAAGAGCGCTCATGGCAGTATGGATGCTCTCTTGCGCAAGAAAGCTCTGATGGCCATTTTAGCCATAGGGTTTTCTTGCACAAGAAATCCCTGCTGAGCGTCCACACTGCCCTCTTGCGCAAGAGCCCCTGCATAAGAGAGCTTACACCTGTTAAAAAAGAGTGTAGCTCTTGCGCAAGAAGCCCTCTCTTCCCACGCCATACTGTACATTTCCTTGCGCAAGAGTGGGCGGACAGTGTGGACGCTCTGCGGATTCTTGCGCAAGAACGGCCATACTTGCACAAGAAGCCTCCAGTGTAGACATAGCCTTGGTGTGTCTGCATTTCTAGGGCGTGCTTACCTTGCCTGGGCACCTAGATAAGATGGATTGTGGGATTCAGGCTGGAGTAGTCTAGCATTGTCTAAATAAGTTGCAGCAGCCCAGTCTGTAACTTTTGGCCCCCTCAGTTGATTACTCAGTTTCCCCAGCACAAGTCTATCATGCCTATAAGTCTTAGGGGTATGGTTTAGTTGTTGCTGCTTCTGAAATTCCCTGTAGAGCAGTTTCTAAGCTGTCTCTTTCCCCTACAACATCTTTCCACCTGTGAAACAGTTTTGCTATGTGCTCTTGTCTCAGGTCTCTCCCTTATCATGTGGAACGCCCTGTACACAGCTGAGAAGGTCATCATCCGCTGGACCCTGCTGACAGAAGCCTGTTACTTTGGGGTGCAGTTCCTAGGTGAGTAGCTCTCCTGGGGGAGGGAGGAAGCAGAGGGGACTGGCTAAGAAAGAGAATACCCCTTCCTCACACAAGTACCTGGGGAATGCTGGGAATGGGAGAGAAGCATAATTTGCACTATATGACTTTCTTGGGTCGGGGGGAGGGGGGGAGGGGTGGTATTGGAGGGAAGGAGATCCTGCTCTTAGTTACACAGGTGGAAATCTCACTGAATTGGATGGCATTATCCAGACTTAATGTAGTGCAGCTGAGACCATAAGTGGGCCTCTGTTCAATGTGAGTGAAACTTACTTACCCAGTCAGAGGGCTGCTGAGAGAGGATAAAGTAGAGGAGGCACAGTCATTAATATGACTGACCCTTGTGAAGTGACCATCTCTGTAATACCCAGCCCTCCTGAGCACAGCAAGTGCTTCTCAAGTGATCATCCCCAAACCAAGCAGTAGGAGGGCATAAAGCACTACTAAGTCACAAGAGCTAGTGGGGTCCCTGACCAGCCCAAGAAAGGTTTAAATGCCCCAACCTGCAATTATTCAGGCCCTTTCTGCAGGCCACTGTTGATTGTACCTACAACTTTCAGCAAACCCTCCCGTCCATCAAGAAGTTAAATCTAAATCCAATAGCTTCCTTTCCCCTGACCCAGGGCCTCCATACTCCAGGTTGCCAATAGACCATGCACCTGGGAATCACCCTGCCATGGAAGCAACCTGCTTCCTATAGCAGCCTCTCTCTTAGCCTTAGCAGACATCAGCTGCTTATCCTTCACCTAATACCTCCTCAGCTGGGTCTGATAATGCTCAAACAGCTGATCTTCAACAGGGTCTGCATCAGAATAGGCCTGGTTACTCTTAAGGCTGTTACAGACATGTCTGGAGTGGGAACAAAATAAATGATAGCACAAGGCAGTGGAGAATTAGGTCATGAATCTTGCATCCTCCTTTCTTTTCCCACTTGTGTCTCCCCACCCCATTCCTTCTACCTAGGGTGGAAATTATGTTGTGTGCACGCCTGTAGAATGCTTGATTGGTGCACTCAACTCTATTTTGCCACTAACACCCTCTTTCCAACCCACCACTTACCTCTCTAAGCCTCCATGTACTCCATAGCAAACTGGAGCTGAGAGCTGCATTTAGGTCCCTAGATTCTGTGGCACTCTGGAAATTCTATGGTAGCGTCTCTTACATTAAAACCAAGGATTTGTATTGCATGAAATATGAAACTAAATAAACCATGTGGGACAACATGCTCTGATATTAAATTCAATATATTTTACACTCTTCACACATGGTTTCCAATATGCCACAGTTTCTTGCATAGACAGCTCGACTGCTTTGTAGTGTTGCCATTGGGGGGGAAGGGGGAAAAATGGCTGGGTTTGGCAAGGGATAGCTTGTTGCCTGTGGGAGGCCTTTATGTGTGTGAGAAACACATTTTATTAATGTTTTTGCTTTGAGAAACATCAGCAATGAAACTAACAAACTTGCTACTTAAGCTGTCAGCTGTAGATTTCAGAATTATCACTGAGTAGGATATTTCAGGCTTCCCCCCTGAAGATAGAGCTTTCTTTTTCCTAAATGAAATTTTAAATTATGGAGCATTTCTCTAGGGCAAGGGATAAATGCCATGGCAAATTCCGTGGCTGTGAAATCACATGATACATAGACCCTGTCCATACCCTCTATGTAACTTATCCCAGTGTTGAATGTGGCCTCAGTATTCTAGTTCTTTTAAGAGTTATTGCCACTGTTGCTTAATGCCCCAGTGAATCATATACTGGAGTAGCAATATTAGAAGTAGAAAGATAGATTGATGGGCAGAAGTTGTGTGTCTGTCTTGTCATTTTCAGGTGGGTAAATCCTCTTAGTGGCAATTCTCAAAAGGGCATAGAGAGCTACACTTGTATTTAAATATACTCTGATTCCATTATCTACCTGTGCCTTGTCTCCTTTCTTCTCCTTCAGTTACCACCATTACCCTTGTTGAGAGTGGGCGGATATCCACAGGTGCCATGCTCCTCCTCGCCAGCCGGATCCTCTTCATCCTTATCACCATTTATTATTATTACCAAGTTGGACGGCGACCCAAGAAAGTCTAATCCCTGAGGCTTCCTGGGGGAGAGGGTGGCGATGTTGCATTATTATTTTTTGTTGGTTCCTTCTGTTCTGAAACAATTCCCTTCTTTTCCACTTACTGGCATAAACCCAGAGCTGGCACCATTGCCATCAGGATCAGGGGGAAGAGAGAACCCCTGCAGGTCCCCCTCCATCCTGTCTAGAGAAGGCAAGTGACTGCAGTGAGAAGGCTAACAAGATGTAAGAATCAGTCAGGTGCAGGGACCATGGAAGAAACGGGCCAGTGGAATCCCAATCTCAGAAACCTTTTGAGCAAAGCACAAAATGATAGCAGCACATAGAAACAGACTCGGAGAACGGAAGCAAAGGCAGCTGGCAACAGATTCAACCCGGTCCCTGCAGGCTTGGAGCCTTTCATTTAGCCTATTGCTCGCCCTTAGAGCTTTTCCCTCTTTAGTGAGTCTATTTCAGAACTCCCCCTGGCCAGCCTCCTGAGGCAGGGCTGCTGGTACAACTCCAATCAGGCACTGTGGTGGTTTTTAGAGAGAACACCCAATGTATTTATTCTGCTGAGAGACGCTTTAGAAATGCTGGCAGGAAACACAGGACTACATAGAGCAAAAAAAGAGGGTAGAATCTTTATTCCCTGTCCCATCACAGAACAATCACAGTCTAGTGAAACTTAGCTAAGCTGCAGCCAAATCAAGTGGGGGCTCTCTTCGAGGGAGAAAGAGAACACTTGAGTTGCGTTATTAGAGAAATGTAAGAATCTGTTGAATAGTCTCAAAGTGTGAGGAAGCCTCATTGTCTTGGAAGTTTCATAGATAGGTGGGGCTGCTGCATGTATTTTTATCCCCTTAATTCCCATTGCTGTAGCTCTCCGGCTGGTAACAATAGTGAGCATCCTGGAATAGATCAGCCAATGACTCTAGTTAGTGTCCCCTGACTAGGCTTAGACAAGTCCATAGTTAAAAATACTTCCCTTATGTGCCGGAGTGCCCATCTTTCCTACTGCTTGTGGAGCTACATTACAAGTCACAATAGGGAGAAAAAATGCTGGTGTCAGTGAGGACAGCAAGGGGTAAATCACTGTTCAATGAGTATCTGCATGAATTATACTCTAGTAAGGACAGAACTAGATGAGCCAGCTGCTCCTCTCCACTCCTACAGCACTGGTACCTGCTGGATTCAGTTGAAAAAAGGACCAAAGCCTGAGGTTATGATGTCTTCAGGATCCTATTTAGCTGGGCTAAAGAATGGCTGAGAAGGGAAAAGCACGGGGGTCTTCTTGCCTTCTCCAGACATGCCATTGCTCTCTGGCTGTTGCCTCCCTGTGTGCGGGAGGCTGAGCAGGACTTAACCTTTATTCCATAGCATTGACACTTCTACTCACAACCCTGAGGAACAGTGCCCTGCCCCACCCACCTTTCAGTACCAGGCTGCTTGTTTTCAACTGAACTGAAGCCAGAAGGCTTGGCGAGATGACATGGACATTTTCATGCACCAACATGGGGAGCTGTTGGGTTGAACATGTGTGCCCAGGAGTGGAGCTGACGGAGCCCGTGCAGGCTCCTGGCTGTTGAGAAGCAGGACTATCTGAACAACAGTGCTAGGGTGGCTTCTGAAGGACATTAGCTTTAAGCACCACTTAAGCATCAGCCAGGAGGAAAAAAAACCCAAACCTCTGATTAAGGGTAACATGGACATTCAAGGAGCAGTCAAGATAAAGCCTGGTGCATCTTCACTACAGCTTTCCCCCAAAGCCTGTTTCTCTTACTGCTTCTGGCATTTACAACCAGCTGCATGACCTGGGGCTACCGTGTGCATTGCCATGAGGGGCCATGCAATGTCTGTCAAGTGGGACTGCTTAAACTACTGGAACTGATGCTAAATCTGATCATTAAAAAAAGAGTAGAAGCCAGAAACCAAGTGCAACAAGAAGTTAAACTTGGGCCCCCAAGCTACTTCGTAAGGCTGCTGTTGAGCGTTCTCCTCTAGCCTGGCCAGAAGATGACAGGATGTAGTTAAAATTCATCATGCTCCTCAGGACTACTGTTTTAAGGGAACCTTTAACTGGGTGGATCCTGGTTAATTTTATTTCACTAGGAAGAGGCAGGAAGGTTTAGGGAAAAGATCTGTCTTTGGGGTAGGGATAGAGAAGTGTTGCCCTTGGTATACAGCAAACCCAGCCAAAGTCACGTTGCTCTGCTAAGACACAGCATTGCATAGCATAATCTGCTCTCTTTGTGATTCTCACTGGTGCACTAAATAAGGGCAGCTGCAGCCTGCAGGCACATGAAATCCAGCATTTTATAGTCATTGTTGTGGCTTTGAGTAAGATGGGGGGGGGGGGCAGTACCTAACTCCCAAAGGCAAGGTACCCTAGGTGCAGGCTGACAGATGGACATAGGGAAAGAAATTATAGGGCTATAAGAAAGGTCAGTAAAACTCACCACAGTGTTGGAGGTGAGGAGGAGCTATTGACTTCTTATAATGTCTTCTCACTGGCCATAGGGGTGCGATTGACCTCATTCAGTTATGCTGGTGTTGCAAAATATGCCTCGCTGCTGGGCACAACTGTCAGAAGGTGGCGCCATTGCATCAATCATGGCAGCGAACCATCCTACACCCATTGGAAATCCTAAACACCATCTAGATGAGACTGCAATAGCACTGAGCAAAGGGATGTTAAAGCACCTAACCTCCTCTGGAAGCCCCAGCCCCCTCCTTGGCCCCTGCATGGACATATCAAGGTTTTTTTGCTGCTATTATTTCAAAGGTGTCAGCCACTCAAACAGTGACTGGTGTCTGTTGTCCTCTCCATCCCAAGTTATCTGGAGAGAGCAGAGCAGTGGGGGGGGGGGGGGGGGGAGGCTACTGCACATGAGGAGCAATTCAATGCTCATCAGTATAAAGCCCTGCACCCAGAAAAGGACAGGAGACTGGAGCTTAAAAACCAAGCTGCTCTGCAATGTCATTGCACTTAAAATCTTGGTTTGGGCAGTGTAGGTATGGCTACCTGGGAGCTGGAGGGTGTAAATGCCAGCTCAGAGACCCAGCTCCATCAGCCCTAGCAGATTATACACAGACACACATAGTTTCAGCAAGTGGGACTAGCTGCCCTAAGTATAAGCTTATCGGCCACTAATGGTATGTATGGGGGCTGGCTGCTGTAGCCACACCTCCAGTCTGAATACGAGCTCAAGCAAATCTCTCATTGAGCTACACTGGGGCTGTCTCATTGGAGTGCAATTTGCACCTTTCAGCTCTAATGCAGAAAGAGACATGCCCTGTCCAAGAAGGAGTGTGTGCAATCCACCCTGGCAATCACTAGTTACTGGCTGGCAGGGGCACTCTACCATTTGGGATGAGCAATGAGCAAATGCCTGACCCCACCATAGCAAAAGGGATTTTCAAGCTCAGGACTGGAGCACTGTGGGGGCATATCTACACTAGGAAATTATTTTGAAATAACTAAATTTGAAATAACGCCCAAAACAACTATTTCAAAATCAGCGTTCTTCCCCAAGGAAAGCAGTACGGATTTTGAAATAACAGGCTAGGTAGTGTGGACACTCTGCTTATTATTTCGAAATAAGGAGGGTTATTTTGAAATAAGTCCCTAGTGTAGACTAGGGGGTGTTAAATTTAGATTAATGGGCTAATCGACTAGTCCATGCAATTTGCATAGACTATTCGACAAGTTGATAAGGGCACCTCCGCCTTTGAAGTGTAGCAACAGTGCTGGGGGAGGGGAGTGGGTGTTTGCAAGGTGTGTGTGTGAGACCTTCTGCATTGCTGAGAAGTAGTCTGAGTTCCCAACAGCGATGAGCCTGCCTTTGCATGACCTGGGTAGTTTTCTGCAAATTAATTTTGTGCCTGGTTCCTGGGTCTGCAATGGATGTCCAATGGTTTCATACAATTGGATTAATACATCCCTAAACTTATAGTGAGGGAGGATAACCATTCAAGTAGATCTCTTCAACTCCCAACTTAGCCCCTTCTGATCTCAAGCAGGCTAGCACTGGAACTGGAGAGGAGAAAGACTCTAGCCCAGTGGTCCCCAACGCGGTGCCCACGGGTGCCATGGTGCCCGCTGGGGCATTTATGTGTGCCCGCCCAATCGTCTAGGCTGGCCCCGCCCCGGCGCACGGCACATGCACAGTGCAGGCCCCGGGTGCATGGGTGGCCCCGCCCCTGGATGCCCGGCGCGTGAGTGGCCCCGCTCTCGGATGCCCGGCAGCTCCGAAAGGTTGGTTGGGGACCGCTGCTCTAGCCCTACCGCCAAGCCCTCAGCCAGCTGGCCTTGTCCGTCTCTTTGGATTCAGTTTATACCTCATCTTAGCTGAGTTTATTCCTCCTTTGGTGAGAAAGTGACTGTACTTTACAAAAAAACAACCACCATGTGAATAGTGAAAATTAAAGATGTCCCACTGCACTGTCACAATACCTTTATTTTTATTTTTTTTTAAAGAAATGCGCACAAACTGTGCAGAATGCTTCAGGCGCGTGTTCTGGTTTATATTACAAAAAATCATTTCAATATAAAAAGCATTACAAGAGGCAATACAGGATAAATTAGCTCCACTAGCTAATAAAAGGAACATTTACGATTTTCAAAATAGATTTCAACGTTCTTTCACACACAGGCTACTTCCCAGGCACTCGCAACAGTAATTTAAGAGTTAAATAACAGATTGGACTTACAGAAACAAACTGCTCTAGATAATTACATGAAAGGTGCATGGGGACAAACACTCTGGTAACTTCACTTAGATCAGTTTCCTACACCAGAGCTCTCAATTGAGGAGTGATTATACCTCAACATCAGCTAAGCAGAAACTAAAGGGAGAAAAACGTTGGGTCCTCCTGCTTAGGAGCTCTGGAAAGAACAAAACTCAGAATTGTTGATTTTACAGCATGAGACCACAGACAAAGGCAGTGACACATCATGTTGGTCAAAAAATAAAACTTGCATGTCTCACAGTAACAAAGGATTTCCCCATCCTGGAGACTCCTGTTCCTTAAAATTCCATGGAGGAAATTCCTCCCCTCTCCTCTTGACTCAGTTCCCAGCATTTCAGATGACGCAAGATGGTTGGAAGCTGCATGAAGGATTTGTGTATCTGTTAACAGCCACCTCCATTTCTTATTGGAGGGGGCTGCTTTTCTGGTTGCTTGAGTGTGTCTCAGGGTAAGATGAGAATTCAAAATGATCTTAAACTGGAGAAATGGTCTGAATTAAATACAATGAAATGCAATTAGGTAAAATGCAAAGCACTACACTTGGGAAGGATTAATCAATTGCACAATTACAAAATGGGAAGTGACTGTCTAAGGAAGGAGTGTTGCAGAAAAGGATCCGAGGATTGTAGAGGACCACTAACTAAATAAGCTAACAGTGTAATGCTGTTGCAAAACAAACCCCAAACATCAGTCTGGGATGTATTAGCAGGAGTGTTGAAGCCAAACATGAGAAGTAATCCTTATGATCTATTCTGCACTGCTAAGGCCTCCTCTGAAGTACTGTGTCCACTTTTGGGCACCACACTTCAGTAAATGAGGACACATTGGAGAAAGTACAGAGGAGAGCAACACAAAAATAATTAGAGCTTTAGAAAACAAGACCTAGAAATAAAAATGGGAAAATGGCTCGTTTAATCTGAAGAAGAAAAGACGTGTGGCACAGGGGACGAGAAAAAATAATAGTCTTCAAGCAGAGCCGTCCCATCCATAGGATAGATCAGGGTGACTGCCCCAGGCCCCATGGTGGCAGCCCCAATCATCCAGCAGCCTGCTCCATGCTGCCGTCCTGGCCCACTGCGCTTGGCTTCTCCATGGCATTGGGGACCAGAACACCCTGCCCCCAGGAAACTGTTTCCTGCTGCTGCGGAGAAGTGCGTCACAGCAGGCCAGGAGAGGGTGGCGGGGTAGGGTGGAGCAGACTGCCAGGCCACTCAGACTTCTGTCACCCGCATTGCTTGGGCGAGATGGCAAGGGGATGGAGCACGGGCGAAACTTGAGGAGAGTTGCTCTGGGTCCTGTGCCTGGGACATGGGGAGGGGTTGCCCCAGGCTCTGCACCCCCTCTCAGGATGGCCCTGTCTCCAAGTATGTAAAAAGGTGTTATGAGGATAGTGAAAAATGTTCTCCTTAGCCACTGAGGATAGGACAAGAAGCCATGGCCTTAAAATACAGTGAGGGAGATTTAGGTGAGACATTAGGAAAAAAAAATCCTGTCAGGCTAGTTAAGAGCTGGAACAAATTATCTAGGGAGGCTGTGGAATCTCCATCACTGCAGATGTTTAAGACCAGGTTTGATAGACACCTGTCAGGGATGGTTTAGATAATACTTGGCCCTTGCACTCATGGCAGGATCTCAAGGTCCCTTCCAGTCCTACACTCCTATGTTCCTAGCCCTTTAAAGGGAGAATATAAAGGTTTCAGCTAGACTATAAGACCACCATACAGGTCAGACCACAGGTGCATCTAGCCCAGTATCCCATCTGCTGGCAGTGGCCAATGCCAGGTGCTTCAGAGGCAATGAACAAAACAAGTATCAAGTGATCCATCCTCTGTCCCCCAAGCAGAGAAAGGGAGGAGATGACAACTGTACAATGGACAGGGAGGACTGAAAAAGGGAAACAAAGGAGAAGAGATAAGAGAGAGAGAAGACGATGGAAAAAAGGAAAGCTGTTTTCTGAGAGAAAAGGGGACACAGGAGAAAGATAAGCGAATAAATGGGAAAAGGAGAGGGAGGAGAGAGAATAGCTATTACAGAGAAAAAAGAATTAAGGGAATTAAAAAGGGAAGATAAAATAAAGTGATAAATGGGAAAACCAAAGGGGAATAGGCCTGGAAAGGCAGCAGTTAAGAGTTTGCTATTGTAATTATCCCTGTTCCTCATTGCACTGTGCACATGCTGGCAGAGTCCCCTCTGAGAGGAAAAGGCACACCTGAAGGGTGTCCTTTTGGGGGGTTAAATCATATCTGTGGTGCTGTTAGCAGAGAGCAGTGCTTTTTGTTTTAGTTACACACCCCCAGGACAGGCAGGGCCTTCCCATCTATCGCTAAATTTCAACATCCTATTTGGTCCAAAAGAAACCTTTCACAATAAAGCAAGACATTAAGGGGATTGAAGGGAGGACTCAGCAAAGAAGATGGTTTGCTCCTCCAGACACCAAGAATTCTTGCTGCCACATGTCGGGTGTCCAACCAGAGATACAGACACCAACTGACAAGAGCAAACACTCTTTCTGCTGTTTATAGTCTTTTGGAGGTTAGCAAACCAGGGCCTATTGCCAGCTACAGTCTGGCTATTGTAAGTTGAGTAATATGTGGTGGTTGTGGCTACTACTTATTGCACCCCGCCTCCACAATTAACAAGGTTATTTTAGTTTTTTCCTCTCCTTTGGGATTCAGTTCTCTCTCCAATATGGACAATTACTATCTCTTGCAGCAGGGTCATGGCCTTTTCAAGCTAGGAGGCTACATTAAAATTATTTCACTTGGGTCTGCTCTTTTCTGTCCCTTGGGACAAGCTAAAGGGAAATGGTCAGATCAGAAATACCACCAGAAGATGCCCAAAGGGAGACAACTACAAGGGGGGTCGGTCCCTTTGCTACCAGTACGTGTCTGGGAATTTCCCACATGACTGGAAGGTACGTTGGAACCCAGTGTAGATAAGTAAGCTAACAGAGCATGAGAAACTACAATGTTGCACGCAGGAGTTGAGTATCCAAGATTTGAGAGACAAAACAACATGCCCTTGGCCCTGAGGCTGGCAGCATCAGCTATTCTTGACAGACCATAAAACATTGTACAGAAAGCCAAAGGGACAGAGTAAGGAAGGAAAGGTATGCACCAAACATCTGATTGCATCTCAGCCCTGTCCTAACCAACCCCTCTTAGAGGAGGATCTTCCTCATTTTCAACAGGGTCACCTCATGCCCTCTAGTGGGACTCCAGGGAAAGGCATGCCCTAGTCCCAGTAATCCAGGGAGTCTCCTGGAGGGGGTGAGGGTAGTGACCCTCCTCTTCTGAATATGTGTTTCCATTTCCTGGCAAGCAGTTAACACTTTAGACCAGAAATGGAAATAAGTAAACAATGGCTGCCACAGTTTTCTAGGTATCAAAAGCCCTTTTTGTCTGGTTGTTTGAAACCTGCCTGACCCTTACACCTCCATGCTGTGGCTGACCTGCTTCCTTCTGAGCACTGAATCTAGCCCCTGTGTTGCGTTATACAGGTCTCTTTCTTCAACAGCCAAACCAATACAATTGAGAATATGCTGGCAACCTCTTGCTCTGAGAGAGACCATTTCAGCTGCCGTTCCTCCCACCCACCCTGCAGGCTCCGTCAGTCTCTAGTGCAATCGGTTGCACGTTGCACCTAATCAATGTCTGTGCCGGTTGCTCTGGGAGAAGGTCGGTGTGGCGTGGCGTAGTGCGCGGCACCTCAAAGTTCCAGCCCCTGAAGTACAATCCTTTTGGTCATTCATATATTACAACCATTTTTTTGTTTCTATTTTGTTACAAAAAATAAAGAGTTTTCCCCCTCTTTTTTTCGGTCTTTCCTCCAAGCACGTAGGAGCATGTCACTTGCTCAGGGGGCACGGTCTACTGGATCCCTCGAAAGAGACACATTGCAAAGATCATGGCAAACAGCTGGAAAGGGACGAGAAAGAGGACACACAAAACACAGTTATCAGCCACATCTTGTAGAACAATGAAAAACCCTTACTGAGGCCTAGCGATGGCGCTGCCCTGACTTCATATAGGCTGAAGGAGGAGGGGGCGCTCTCGCAAGCCAGGGAGAAAGAAAAGCTAAGGCTTTGCTTATCCCAGCAGAGGCAGAGCTGCAAGCTTCTGCCCTCTTCCCAGTACTTGAAAGCCTCTTCTCACCCACTATTGGCAAATGCACCCCAGGGAACAAAGGCTACTCTAGCCACCTGGGCTCTCTGCAAAGTGTCTTCAAGTGTTCTGGCTCTGGTAGACACTACCCACTCTGTCCCCCCTGCCTGCTCCCATTGTTGCAGTGCAGTTCACTCTCCAGCCAGGCGCTGGAGTGCTCTGCTGTTCCCAGTAGCTGTTGTTCCCTGTAGCAGGAAGGCAAGCTGCCTCACTCCCCTTTAGAGATGGAAGTGCAACCACCTCATCAATAGGGTCAGTGTGCCAGGCAGCCACATGCCAGATCCCCCGTCACTGTCACAAATTAGCACCACTTTCAAGTAGGGGAGATTTTCTGATAGAACCCTGGCTCTGCTTCTGTCTAGCTCAAAGACGGGTGCTTTCTGATAATTATTTCCTTTAGTTTCCTTAAAGACCCAGCTCCTGGATGGTTTCAGCCTTCATTCTAAATGAAAAAAAGTGTCTAGCTCTTGTGGCTATGAAGAAAGTTTCAAAATGTGACTCCAGTATACCCCAAAGGCTCAAAAAGCAGAAAGCAAAAAGACGACCAAATCTATTATTTTTACAGAATTTCATGATTTTAAAACCAATCTCATCTGAGGTGGCTAATGTTGTATATCAAAGGTCTGAAACTCACAGCCCTCAAGCCATCTACGGTTGGAGCATTTTTGCAATCCAGCTTGGGAGTCCTGGCAGCCTGCTGAGGTGTGTCCATGCCCATCCCACAGGCCTTGCCCCTTCCTGCCACTGATCCACCCTCTCTCCCGCATTGTATCCCATCCCCCAAGGGATGCAGCCTTGGGGATTACTGGGAGAGGGGCCTAGTACACAGAGGCAGCAGCAGTCATGGCCCTGGGGAAGCAGAGTGCACTCGGATTAACAAAATGCTCTGATCATAGATGGCCCGCAGGCTGTGAGTTCGAGACCCCTGCTGTATATGTTCATTATCTCAGGCCACTATACTTCCAGACTCTTAAGTAACTGCCCCTTAAAAAGGCTCAGATTGAAATGTATTAATCAAAATGTGCTCCCCAGTTAGCCTCTGGGACCATGTGGCTGTGTTACTATTATCCTTTCCTCCGATGGTCTGTGGCATTCCCTCATTTCATCTGGTTTTAAGCACTATGGGGCAAGGACCTCTCTTTTGTGCAACACAGATGCATAAAAACACACAACAGAGCAGGGCCTTTACAATCTTTGCTTCTGACAGGCCTGTCCTTTTATACCAGGCTAACACCAGATGGCAGTGCAGGCTTATTGGATGAGGGATTTCTCTGCCCTGCACGCAGACAGACAGAAAAACCAGCCCTTCCTTTCTAGTTACTCTGAACTATAATCTGCATTTTGCCAGGGAAGGGTCCTGTTGAAAGGCGAATGGACAGCTCCTGTTCATGGTTTTGGCTGCACTTGCATAGACACTGCATTTTTAACACACTAATTGCTCCGGTACCTCAATGGCCAAAACACCAATGGCGAGAGCTCCTGCAAGGTACACGTAGGTCTCAAAGGAGTTCAGGATCACAGTGTAACAGCCCTAGGAAAGAATAAACCATTGTGAAAACAGCAAAGCAGCATTTTTTTTTTGTTCTACAGACATTTGCTTACAGCCCGTGTTTGCATACCTGATGCCTGCCAGACCCAGAAACCAAATATATGGCCTCCAATCAACAGCCAGTGAGTTACAGAGACCCACTCCATGTGGCCTTTAGCAAGCACAGCCCTTGGAGGCAGAGGCTGTATTTGATGGGAGATGGGCTTGGGTAACAGAGCCATAATCCATCACTCCCCAGCATGGGCCATACTCTTCAGCAAGGCAGACAAGACCAACACTGGAGAAACCTTCACTCTTCCAGATGGTACATGACAGGTGGCTTCCACTATTTAGGGTGGTTTGGTTGAGGCTTCATTTTAAAGCTGGGGTTGGAAGGAAAGGACTATGAGTCAAGGTTCTTCTGAGTTTAGGCAATAATTCACTAGGCTGCCTAGAGCCTGTCTCTTAGATTCACCATCTGTAACATGGTGTCAAATCATACCTACCTAGCCATCTCTTGGGAGATTTGATGCTTGTAAGAGTTTTGAGATCATTGCACAAAAGGGAAGAGTAAAGTGCAAAGTAAATCTCATCATCCTTCAAGGTTTTTTTTTTTTTGGTTATACGTAGTAAATTATCAATAATACAGGACACATTTGTAAAAGCTCCAATAGAGAGAAGAGCTGTGTGAACTTTTCTGGGAGGCCCCAGCTTTATCCCTATCTCAGTTGTGCTAGCCCACAAAATCTTCCAACAAACTGGCAAATTTCTGCAAATGGGACGGGTGAAAAGAAATATGTATAACAGAGTCTGTTTCCCAAAAATGTGCACACCTCCTATTGAACGTTACCCTGAGACGCATACACAAATGTATACTCATATGTGCACTCATCCATGGACACATACCATCTCGCAACTATGCCCCTAGACCCCTCTAAATGGCCCCTGCTGCACTGTAGGTTCTGCATGCTCAGAAAGGCCCTCAACACAAACTAGGCCAGCATCTGCCTAGAACTTGACTCTGGTCCAGGAATGTTTGAGCTCAAACAATACTTAAAGAACTTCCTTCCTTCTTCACTGGTTAGAACTATTTTTGACAGTTGTCAGGTGCTCTTAATCCAGTAAATATATTGTAATAACACACAGAATACAAAAATCTCCCTTGCCAAAGGATTGAGATGGGAACGTATGAACTAGATATTAGGGAGGTGAATGATTAACCAGTAAGCATCACCCTTACCAGGTGACGCTTACCAGTTATGGTTAACTGGCAGCCCAGGTGGGCAGGGGGCTGCTCCAGCCTGGACAAGCCTGTTGTGGTATGGCAGGCCTGTGATGTGGTCTGCCATGCCAGCCAGAGCAGGCTGTGGCTGCAGCAACCCCTACCCATGGCGGGAGCTGCTCCAGCCCAGCCAGTCTGCCATGCCACGCCACGCTGCAGGGGAGGGGCTGCTGCAGCCCAGCCAGGCTGGAGTGGTCTCCCACCTGCCCCCCATTTAAGTGATTAATTGGTTAAACATAACATTAACTGGTTAACAGGCTTTTACATCCCTACTCAGTATATTCCAGTAACACCACAAACAGAAATGCAACAACAAGAAGAGAGAGATTTTTGTTTCCTCTTTAGCCTTGTTTGTCAAGATTTGTGTCTTTTCCCCCCTCAAGTGTTTGTTGCTTCTCTCTGCCCCCTTGTGTGCTTCAGGCAATCAGATCTGGCAGAAACAGCATTGCAATGTCTGCTATGATCTCTCACCCAGACTGCTCTGCCAATGTTTCCCAGCTACCATACTGTGGAACAGCTTTCAGACTGGTTCTAAATTCATCTGCTCCCTTTCACAATCTGTTGTCAAGGGCTGGAAACTGGACAAGTACTACTTAGAAGAGGGAGAGGAGGAGGCAGTATCTCATAGGGTTCCATTATCCCCTGAAGGCTAAGTGAAAACCATCAAGAACCAGACATATTACTTTACAAAAGCTTTTTGGAACATGAAAACTTTAGGTAAGTGTAGGGTGCATACTTCTGTAAGGGGTGGAGACTGGGTAGGGAGTCTAATTTGGCTAACCAGGAGGTTCAGTAAAGTATAAGTCAGAAAAAAGTTATATATAGCACTAAATTTCCTTGTTAAATTTTGGGCTGATTAAATGTGCTGGACTGAGAAAACAAGACACAGGTTGTACGCTGATACCCAGAGCTGGCAGTGTAAGTGCATTGTTTGTGTAGGTAATTAGGGCTGTTTAGGGTTTGACTCCTGGTCACCATGCCAGGGACCCATAAACCTCACATCTATTTAAGGTCATGGTGAAGCACTTGTCAGCCCTGGGATTATTTCCACTTACCTGTCGGTTCTGGTACATATCCTTCCCCATGAGGCAATCCTCTTTGCTGACAAATGCCCCATCCCGGGTCTGGAGCTCTCGTTGGCAGCAAGCTTCTGGTACCACATCATCTGAATGATGGTGCCGGAAATGAAGAGCTGTTTCAAAATCTTCCGGTCCATTCACTCCACAGCAGCTAAACTAGGTAGGGACACAAGAAGGACAGAAATCCATAGGTTCCATGTTGTCACTTCTGAAAGGAAGCCCCACAAATGCTTCCAAAGTCATGCTGTTGTGTGGCCTGGGAGAGGGAGGCTGGGGTTCAGTGAAGGGAGACTGAGAGCAATGTGGCTGTATCTGTGTTTTTATCTTGAAACTTCTTGAGTCACCCATAGATTCATCAAAGTACTTTATAAAATTTTCATTATCCCCATTTTACAGATGTGGGCATAAAGATTAAGGTATCGATCCAAAGCCTACTAGGAGTCTTGCTGTTCAGTGGGCTTTGGAGCATGTCCAAAGCAACATGCTCAAGATCTCAGAGTGAGTCAGTAGCGGAACATGAAATACAATCCAGGCTCCTATTTCCCAGTATTTCCTGTGGCTGGTGTAAGAAACAGCAGCATCTTGGACCATGCCAGCTCTAATGTACTAGATGATTCACTGAAGGGCCAGTGCAAGTACTCAGGTGATGCATACTGCCTCAATCACGTTTCAGGCAGCAAAAAGTTTAAATGTTTCATGCATAAAATGTAAAATGCATTACATTATTAAATCAGCATTAAGAGCAGTTCTTAAATTTTAAAACTGAATTGAAAGGTGTGGAGACCCATGTCATGTATTTTTCTGCTGAATAAGCACAGCATGGGTTGTACTGATGCAAACTTTCCAGCCCTTACTTCCTGCAAGTGGGGAAGAGAGTTGGGGCAACTTCCAGTAGAGGAGATGGGAATTTGGACTCTAAGCAATCATTGATTTCTCCCTTAGCATCCCAGTTAGAATGGCCAGCATAAGCTTGAAAGCTTATTCTCTCATCAACAGAATTTGGTCCAATACAAGATACTACTTCACCCATCTTCTCACTCCAGTATCCTGGGACCAATATGGCTACAACAACATTGAATTTCAGCCATTTTCTAGGGATCATTGAGAAACCATGAGCTGGTAACAACTTTTGGTCATAGCTGACTAGGGTGACTGGATGTCCCAATTGTATAGAGAGTCACTATATTTGGGGATTTTTTTGTATATAGGTACTCTTTCGGCCCCCTATGCTTTATGAAAATTGGCTTATGAACATGCATAATTCAAAGATGCTTTATGTATACATCTTCTAACATATCAATTTTAAAGTTATAATCTGTGGAAAATGTATATCCTATTTTTGTGCATGTATCATTCTTGTATGTGAAGTTAGAAATATGAAGTGTGAATCTGGTTTTCACTCTGAATGTGCTAATGAGCACCATTAGGGTTACTTCAGGAACATAATGGCTCAGTACTCAAACCAATGAACTGTGAATAGTCTTGTTTGTCCTGTAAGCCCAAACTATGGTTGGTCCCAGAAAGACATGTGACTATGCCACCTGGTACTGGAATCCATCTGGAACCTGGTATTTTTCATGGGGTTGGGGGGTGCTAAACAAAGGGTTCCCACCCTGGATAAAAGTCTGTTTAAGGAATGGAAAGCAATCCAGTCTTCATCTTCAGTTAGTCTTCAAAACTGCCTCACCTACCCGAAGAAGATACACATGAAGAGACCTGGTAACAAAGAATTCTTAAAGAATTCTGAAAAAAAGCTGTAGACCCAGGCCAGAGTAAAGATCAACTCTGACCTGAAACATTCCACCTGAGAGAAGATAACTGCTTAGGATAAGAATTTGCATGTAACAAGTTTCTGAGTATATTAGAATTAGCTGGTGTTATTTATTTTAACTTAGTAACTTATTTTGATTTGTTTTCACTTGCAACCACTTAAATCCTATCTTTTATACTTAATAAAAACACTTTTGTTTATTATCAAGCCCAGTGTAAATAACCACTTGCAACCACTGTGCATATCTCTCTTTCACTGATAAAGGGGGTGAACATCTTTATGACCTTTCTTTGTGTAAAACTTTTACACAGGTTAAGATAGATTTATTTGGGAGTTTTGGTCCTCTTTGGGGGCTGTGTTCCTGCTTACTGAAGCCTTTATAGCCGAGCCCTCCCAGAAGTGAACTCATTCAGCATCTGTGTTGCTCTCTAGGGGGAGTGGTTACCTCAACTCTGTGCCTTGGCTGGGGGAAACTGGAGCCTCTGGCCCAGCAGGACAGGGTGGTGGGGACCCCAGATGGCAGGAAAGCGGGTATCGGTGGCTTGATCAGCACACTGTCTCCAATCCTG
This sequence comes from Pelochelys cantorii, assembly GCA_032595735.1. Classification (NCBI taxonomy): domain Eukaryota; kingdom Metazoa; phylum Chordata; order Testudines; family Trionychidae; genus Pelochelys; species Pelochelys cantorii. Next base: position 55,836,898 of record CM064329.1, on the reverse strand, counting down.
TACTCTCCCCCTTCTGCAGGCAACTCAAATACTACATCACTTTTAGCAACGATATGTTTCCGGTAGAATTTTAATTTAACTCCTAATTGAAAAATATAATTCAGGTTGGTTTGTATGCAGCAATGTGTGCTTCACAGTAGGAAAACTTAGGTTCCAGCACTGAACCAATGCTTCCCTTTATATTAATGATAGAGGTAGCTGCCACCAGGAGATCCAGGACCAAATCAGCTTACTGTGATCATAATCGAGTTCCAGGTGGAGGAGAAGACATCAGTCTCATTGTTCCCATGATAGTGCTTCTTTAACTCCTTGGTGAAGAATTCTCTGGTCAGCTGAAATACACAGAACACAGCACAGCACATATTATTGCTTGCATTGCCATTCAAAGCACACTTTGGTGAATGCTATTATTCATTACAAATCCCAATGTAGAAACAAGACTGCGTTCAGTTAGCACTTGACAGATGAAACGAAAATGACTTTATAAGCTGAGGGCTCCCAGGTTTGGTGCATGGACATTAGCTCTGCATCTTTTGAGGGTGAACAATGCATCTGCTGCCCAGTTAGAAACTAAGGGCCCAATGTGAGGTGGTAGAGCTTAGCACGTCCTTAAAAATACTGAACAACTACAATTCTGATTGGCTTCAATGGGAATTAGTGATGCTCACCAACTTCCAGCAGATTCTGGCAGGATCAGTGTATAACAGATCTGCCCTTCAATTCAAACCACAACCATAAGTAGATACGAAGATGGAGTCTGCAAGGGATTAAGAACCTAATGCAGTGCTCCATAAAGTAATCTGGATTCTTTCCATTGATTTGAATAGTGTCTGGATCAGACCATAAAAGAAGTTCATGCTTTGTGTGGAAAGTCCATTACATATGCAGGGTTTAGATGACACTATGTGCATTTTGTGTGCACAGTTGTGTATGTGGGTGGGGCTTTATGTCTGAAAATACTGATTGGCATGTAAGAATTTTGCTCCTCATACTCCCTGACCTTCATAGTGCATTGTTCTGCAGCTTTGGTTTTAAAATGAATGCTTTTATAAAATGTAGGGGAAACACTGACAACTACAAAGTGCTGACTGCACCTTAGCATTATCCATGGTGAATGGTGCTTGTTCGCTAAAACCAGCTGGACTTGTCTAAATTTAAAAGTCAGAAACTGATTTATATATTTTAAGTTAACATTCTGTTAATTTTTTAAAGATATAGAGAGCTATTTAAAAGTGCTTCATATAACAAAAGGACTAAAAGGAACAGTAAAGACAGATCTATGAAAGCCACATAAACATAACAGTTAAATCTACCAACACTTGGAAAATTCATATCTAAGGCATTATTCTCCTCTCATTTACACAAGTATAATGCTCCATTTATTTCACTGAAACTACTACAGATTTGTTCCAGTGAACGAGATCAGAATTACACCCTAATATTGAGACCTCTGTGGACAAAGACGGGTAGAAATCAATGTAATCAAATGGAAAGGGTCACTGTCAACTTAACCATTAGCTATTAAAAAATATTTTATTTGTCTATTATACTTTAAATGGCCTAAAAAGAAATATTTTTAAAAATCCACTTTTCATTTCTACCATTTATGGGTGTTTTTTGGTATGTGTTTCTTTGAACTTGAAAATCAACGAAATCAGGTTTATTTTTGATCGCAAAATAGAAAAATTATAATTATAATTTCCTTCAAGCTATCCATACAATATAACTGAGTCCTTGAAACAATCAAATGTTTAATTATCAACTCTTTTCTAACGAACAGGAAAAATAAAGTTTTAATTGTCTAGTTAAACTGAAAACTGAGGTAATTTTATAGTGTTGCTATCATTTCATAATGAAAACTGTAAGGGATCCTTTTTTGCACCAGTAAGTCTTATTTTCTCTCTCTCAAAGCTCAATCCTGCATTGTGATCCACAGAGTCAAGACCTCTCTGTCAGCCCAGAGCTCCATTGAAATTAATAGGGTTCAATATAGGTACAGCTGTCTAACTGCACCTCATATACTACAAGAGCTTCAGGGGGTAGCCGAGTTAGTCTGTTACAGAAAAAAACCAGCAAGCAAATGGTCTGGTAGCACTTTATAGACTAACAAAACATGAAGATGGTATCATGAGCTTTTGTGGGCACAGCCCACTTCTTCACATGACTGGAGTTATGATTAGAGAAGGTCAGGACCAAAGACTGCAAACCCTTTGGGAAAGGGACCACTTTGTTTTATGCACCATGCAGTGTGAAACACATTGGGGATGTGAAACAAAACACTTATAAATATAATAAATAAAAATAGCAAAAGTTTGTTTTCAGTTCTAAATGCTGCAACGTGTGGGTTCCAAATTATGCAGGCCCTGTGTGTATTTTTTTGTATATCAACTGTTTCCACTGGAACTTTATTATAAAACCAAAAGGAAACTTTAAGTGAAATTCTGACCCCATTGACGTCAGTAGGAGTTTTGTCACTGTCCTCAAAGTGGCCAGGATTTCACCCTTTTATTTTTGTTCCCTGAAAAGTTTTGTACAGACCTGTTCTAAAAATCCAAATTATGAATTAAAATGTAACTTGACCCTGAGTAACATTATCTAAAATGTAAGAGTCTAAGCCAGTGGTCTCCAACCTTTTTATGCCCAAGATCTCTTTTTGAAGTTAAGGGTAACCCAAGATATACCCTGCTCCTTCCCTGAAGCCTCACCCTGCTCACTTCATTCTCTCCTCTTCTTCCTCACTCATGTTCACCAGGCAGAGGGTTGGGATGCAGGAGGGGGTGAAAGTTGCAGGCTCTGAGAGGGGGTCAGGGCTGGGGCAGGTGCTTAGGGTGTAGGAGGGCATATGGGTTACTGGCTCTGAAAGGCAGTTCAGACCTAGGGCAGAGGTTTTCTGGGTATAGAAAGAGGTATGAGATGCTGGCTCTGGGAGGGAGGTCAAGATGAGGTGCTTGGGGTACGTGAGGGGTTTCTGGACGCAGGAGGGGGTATAGTGTGCTGGCTATGGAAGGGGGGGCAGGACTGGGGCAGTGGTGTAGGAGAGGGTGCTGGCTACGGAATGGCGCTCAGGACTGGAGCAGGGCTTGGGTGCAGGAGGGGAGTATGGGTTGCTGGCTCTGGGAGTGGATCAGGCTGAGACAGGGGTTTGGGGTGCAGGAAGAGGTACGGGATGCTGGCTCCAGGAAGGGGCTGGGGTGCAGCCTCCTGCCGGGTTGCACTTAGCAGCAGCAGCTCCAGGTCAGAGGTGCAATGAGGCTGAGACAGACCTGCCCTGGCTCCACACTGCTCCTGAAAGAGGCCAATGTGTACCTGTGGGCCTGGGGATGTGGGTTCCGTGTGCTGCCCCTCTCTGCCGGCATTGCCCTGTCAGCTCCCATGGCCACAGTTCCCTGTTCCCGGCCAATGGGAGCTACAGTGGGCAGTGCTTGCAGGCAGGAGCAATGGGCTGAGACTCCTGCCCTGTCGACCTTTCCCCTCACACGTGGGGCTATGCTGGCCACTCCCAGGAATGGGCCGGGGAGGTGGGGCCGGTGCATGCAGGGAGCCTGCCGATTGTAATCAACTGAGAGACTCTCGTGAGTGACTGGTTGGTGACCACCGGTCTAGCTAAGTCCCACTGACTTTCTGTGAACTGCTGGAACCAAAGGATGGGATTCCAAGAGGGTCTTTGCTGCTGAACTGTCACTTTAGGTAAAGTTCAATACTCAGGTTCTGTTGGCATTCACAAAACCCCTGCTCCTCTGCTGCTGCCGTTGTCCAATTCTATAAGCTTCTCACTAAGCTTCTGCCATTAAAATTACAAGGCGCCTAAATTTTGGCAGCAGTTTGTGTGCCTGGAGAATCCGTTCTGATATCACCCAGGAGCTTGGTGTCTAACTTATGCTTAAACAACATTGTGATTCGCCAACTATGTGTTTCCCTGCCTGACTCACCTGTAGGGACTGATCTGGCAGGCATGCTTTCAGCACGCCTAAACCCTCGTAAACTAATAAGGAGGAGGAGGAGCAAGTGTTGGTACCTCAGCCCCATCCTACACTTTAGCCACGTGATTAGAACATGCCTCCAGGATGTGGGGAGCTCAGGTTCAAGTCTCCATTCCCTGTGCCTGATGTGGAGCAGGAATTTAAATGTAGGTCTCCCCCAAACCTAGGAGTGCCCTCCTACCCACTGGCCTACAGGGTGGTCTGGGACAAGTCTGAGTGTCTCCCATTGAAGCTGTTCCACTGTGGATAAATCAATATTCATTGGATCAGATAAAGATGCTGTAGCTCAGTCATTCTGGTTTCATCTAAGCAGTGTGAAGCCCAGCTTCCAGTCTCCCGGCTGCAATTAATATGTAGTTATTTGTACATACTTGATCAGCTTCAACAGGAAAAAAAGAAGAGAGGTCTTAACATTGCTGCATCTAAGTCCCTTTGTGAATATCATCCCTGGATTTAGGCTAAGACCCCTAAGTGCTTTTGCAAATCTGAATGCCACCAATCAGACAGAATATGGATTTTCCCTTGAGAAACCAGCACACTAGGGATTGCTGGGTCAGAAGGTGCAAAAACATATGCTCAGCATTCTGCTTGCCTTCCCTTCTTTTGCATAATTTACCCATCCAGTTGCTTATCCTATGGAGACAGCAGCACAGGCTTTTTATTGAGGCTTGTCTGTTTCTTAAGTGCAGACTTTGAAACTAATATTACAGTTGGTAATAATCCCAACTGGCTGCCTTTGGCTAGGTCTGAAACAAAAGAGTAATTTGAATATAAAGTGAAACCTTTATTTTGACAGGAGTGATCCCAGAGGAAATTGTTCAGAATTTGTGTGTGATTTTTATGAGGCTTGGCGTAAAACAAAGCCCATCGGTAAAATCGGGGCATGTTTTCCAGAAAAACAAACAACTCCCTTTGGTGGCTGTTAAACTGCAGTTTGGCCCAAAAATCTGAAGTTCAGATAAATGTTAAATATTGGGCCTTATAAGCTACTTTTTTCATTAAATAAATAAATACACAAAACATAATAAACAGGAGAAAATTCAGCAAGATATTCTCAACCCCATATCCATTTTCCCCTTTGTCTGAGGCTAATAATGGAGCCAATGAGGCTTCTGCAAAGGTCCTAATAACATTTCTCTCTCTAATGCTTTTCATCTATGGAGCTCAAGGTGCTTTACACACGGGAAGGTAAGCAACATTTTTCAATTTAAGGGAACTGAGGCACCAAGAGCTGAACCATGTTGCCCAAAGTCAAAGAGCAGGACAGTGGCAGAGCTCAGAACAGAGCTTAGAGATCCTGACTCCACAGCCCACTGCCTTATCCACTAGCCAATACTGCCCCTAGTGAGCTGCCTATGCTCAAGGCAAGTCACCCTGGGTGGGTAGGCCTGGTTTCTCTTTCAGTATGTTGTTCATAGAAGATATCCATCACTCAGAAGAAACAGAGTGCTGCATCTTCACACCCCTGGCATCTTCACACACTCTACTGCCCCCAGGAAACTCTGAGGCTACCTGGAACAGGTATGGGAAACAAATCTGACTACTGATTGCTATGCCTTTCAATCCACTTCAAAGCCTCCTATCTTGTGTCCACCTGGTCCGAGAGATCATGTCTTTCTCTATCCTCTCCCCTCTGTTAACCCTAGCTGAATCTCTGTTCACTTCACACAGTTCTTGCTGCAGGTGAGGTAAGATGAGGTGTGGTGTGAGTCTTCTCCTCTGTGGCTCCTGATATCGGAACACCCCCCTCTTGTCTTCCCCGACTTGCGGACTCTTCATCTCATTTCAAATCTCTGCAGAAAACAACTCTTTCCTCCCTTGTCTTTGAGTCTTCATTTCTCTTTCTCCCTCTACTATTAAATAATACAGTTATAGAGTTAAATAATTAACTTAGCAGAGTGTTCTGCAAGCTAATTTGCAGGCAAGTTGCTATACAAGTTAAAGTTGTATCGCACCCTGTCTGGAAAATGAGCAGTTGGAGTCTATCCATTACTTTTGTGTCACTGGATGTATCTAGAGCCTGTGTTCATATAGAGTAGAATGCTGACAGCATCACTCAACGTAAGGAGTTTCCGAGAAACTACACTGCCGTGTGGAAAGTAACCACATTGCTGCTTCTCAGGATAACACTTTAACCACCTGTCTTTGAAAATAGTTATTTTAACAACGTTGACCTTTACTCCTACATCTCGGCTACTGTGTCTGGGTTGTCCCATTATTTGCAACATGTTCCAGTACTAGGAAGAGAGAACTATTTTATACAAATGGTTCAAAAACTTGTTCCAGACATAGGTTCAAACAATGATTAAGCCTTGTCCCTCTAACAAGCAGGTGGTCCAGCCACCCAGCCTAGGCCTAACCCATGGACAGTGGTCCCCAATCTCTCGACTATGTACCCCTTTCAGGAGACTGATTTGTCTTGCACACCCATAAGCATCACCTCAATTAACTACTTGCTTACAAAATCAGACATACAAAAATGTATCACAGCAAGCTATTACTGAAAAATTGGTTATTTTCTCATTTTACTGTATAGTTCTAAAATAAAATGATTAGAATATAAACATACTTACATTTCACTGTATAGAGCAGTATAAATAAGTCATTGTCTGTTTGAAATTTTAGTTTGTACTGACTTCACTAGTGCTTTTTATGTAGCCTGTTGTAAAACAAGGCAAATATCTAGTTAAGTTGATGAACCTACCCCGGTAGAACTTTGGGTACTCCTAGTTGAAAACCACTGTCACAGACAATAGCAAAATGAGTCATAAATAACTCCCAAACCACAGCATACATGAGATGAGTCTGTTTAAAAAAAATACAACTGAAAACGAGGCTTTAATCAGAGGAATCCCAAGGAGAGAATAAACCAAGAGACCCTTGCAAGCTGAGTGTAATGCACAGGCATTTGTCTGTTGTGACTCGGTGTCTGTGAATGGGCAAAAGGTAGAATTTCTAAGGTTCCTCACAACTTCTCATTCATAAACCACTCACTTGGGAATAAAATTCCACTGAGGTAACAGAATTACACTGGCATAAGTGAAAGGAAAATTGGCCCCATGTGTTTATCTAGCCTCTGTTCTGGAACTGGGTGCAGTCAGTCACCACAAGCTGTCTCCTCCTGCCCCAAGAGCCTATTCATTCACATTTAGTTATCTGTCCCTATAAAGATAAACCTGGCATAGCAATACCTGAATCTGCAGAGCAGTGTGTGGGAGGTGGTGGTGGGGGGGGGGGGAGGCATAGGGGGAGCAGCACTTCTATGTGTGAGGTCCACTTCTTGTGCTTTCCTGGAAGAATTCTCTAATGAACTCTTAATGCAAGAGATGTACTGACCCGAGCATCCGAGACCTCCCATGGTGTAACCTCTGTTTACAGAGCTGCAACTGTTCTGACTAAGGCACTGTCTCACTGTCATTCAGAATAGAGCAACCCCACTATTTATGAAGCGCTGTTCTTTCCCGATTGCTTAATTGTGAAGCAAGGACAAAGACCACCCGCTTATAACAAAAAGAGTCTTCCCCCGCCCCTCTCTCCACAGACTATCCTACTGCACAAATACAACATTGTTTTGCTATTAGCTTTCTAACAATTTCCTCTCTCTCTGGTTTATGAAACTGTTGAACAAATAACAATGTAGCCTGGCGGGAGTAAATCAAAATCTGCCCCATCATATTACAAGGTTCTTCTATACTTGCTTGCCCATCTGTTTCTGTTATACTCAGTATATGAGCTGTGACAATCATGTACACATTTTTATTAACATTACACTGCAGTAGTGCCTAGAGGCCCTGGCCTCACTATGACAGGCGCTGTATTGACAGAGTAAAAGAAAGTCTCCATCCCCAACAGGCTTACAGTCTCAGACAAGATACAGCAGATAGATGTAACAAACAACTGGAAGGGAAATGGGAAGGAAGATGAGGAATCAGTAACAACATGAATCTGCACAGGCACCAATGGCTGTCTGCTGTCCCCTATTAGTTGGCAGCTTCATGTACTTGAGGAGGGGGTTAAAGAGTTTACAGGCAAAAATCCTGTAAGGGCTAGTTTGATGACAGTGTTCAGTGAACAAGGGAGACATGCAAGAAAATGCAAAGGCACTTGGAGAGACAGACAAATGGGTAAAGGAGGCTAGAATCACAGAGCACAGTAGGTAGGGAGAAACACAATAGAAGCACCACAGACAAATAGAGAGGGGCTAAGTTGTGACAAGCCCTAGGCGATACCTACGCTACAAAGTGGTCAATGTAAGGCTGTCACAGTTAGTATATCACTTGTGTCAGTGCACTCTTAGCTCCTTTCACTGGCGCTGCATATACTCACCAGGAGTGCTTGTGCTGATCAACAGTGTGGTGCACCAGTGTGCAATCCACCTGTCCTATGGTGCAGTGCCTTTTTGGCAATGTAGGTAATGCATGGTGGGTCCAAAATGATTTGTGCAGGAAAGGGGTCAAAATTCCATCATGCAACTTTCTCAGTCCCATAACGCCATCCATATTGCATCATTTTCACACATTTTTATGCTCCCATAAATCTGCCCAACACTTCTCACTATCATCTCTGACAGAAGCAAGAAGCCTGCATAGCTGTGGATTATTGCCCTGAATGTCACAAACACTAGATGGACAATCGTCCAGTATTTGCTGAGCTTCAGGAAGAACCTCAGCAATAGGGGCATGTTTCTCAGGAAAGACTGCTGCGGACATAGCAAAAACCAATTCAGGGATGTTGGTGGAGTTCACAGAACAGCTGCAGATGCTGGAGCACAGCTGCTGGGTCTGAGAAACAAGCACTGACTTGTGGGATTGCATTGTGATGCAGGTCTGGATGACAGGCAGCGGCTGCAGATCTTTCATATGCCACAGACCACAATCCTGGATCCATGTGCCATGCTTGCCCTAGAACCCCAGTGCATGGAGATAAGAATGAAAGCTGCACCGAGAGTGGAGAAGTGAGCAAGCACTGTGGAAACTTGCAATGCCAGGTTGCTACCAATTAGTGGAAAATCATTTTGGAGTTAGAAAATCCATAGTGGGGACCATTACCATTCAAATGTTTAGGGACACTAATTGTCTCCTGCTATGCAGGATTCTTGGCCAATAAGTAAGAAATAGCAGATGGATTTGCAGCAATGAGGTTCCCAAAACGCAGCAAGGTGATAGAAAGCAGACTCATCCATATTTTGGCACTAGCCCAGCTTGCCACAGAGAACATCAGTAAAAACGATGACTTTTCTATGGTTATGCAAGCACTGGAGGATCACCAGGAACATTTCACCACTACTGGTGTGGGCCAGTCAGAACACGGGGTGCTCAGAAAACTGCAAGCAGGGGCATTTGCTCGTGATTGGTGAATTGCTATTTTATGATGCTGACATGCCAGTTGTGATTGTAAGGAACTCAGCCTAAGCCTTGCTTTCCCGGCTCAGCTCATGAAGCCATACACTAGCCACCTTGATAGCTCCGAGGGAAGATTCAACTACCCCCTCAGCAGGGGTGCAGAATGACAGCTGGATGTGCTTTTGGCAGACTGAAGAGACACTAGTATTGTTTATTCACAAGATTCAATCTCAATGAGAAAAATATCCCCATGGTTGTGTCCCGCACAGTATCTGTAGAGGGGGGAATTAATGACGATTAATGTATTTCTCAAAACTTGAAATATACTGTGTACCAAACACAATAACAACGATCAAGCACAATATAAATAAAAAAAATAAACAAATGGAATGGAACTTTACAATTAAAAAAGTAGACGACGTTCCTGGCCATGTCAGTCCATTTTGGCAACACAAATACCAACTGTGGCTTGCATAGGCCAATGATTTACTGCCTCCCAGCTTGGAGTGGTGGGAATAAAGCCCCTATTGCCATGTGGAATGTTGAGGGGGGCGGAAGGGAATATAACGAGGTGCTAGAACAGAGTTCTCCAGTGATTGCAAAGGGAGACAGTAATTGCTGGACCGGTGAGTCAACAAGACCCGGCAGCTTTTGTGTTTGCTGCCTTAGAAGTCCCATTATATCCTAATACATCTCCCTCTCCTTTTCACGCGGGGGCACTCTCGTTTGCTCTTTCCTTCTCCATACTGTCTGCAATATTGATCCTCCAGGCACCCTTTTCATGGTCCAGTGCAGCACTGGCTTTCAGGATCTTGCTGAACACATCCACACTTGTCCTCTTCTTTCTCGGACTCATCAAGATCAGGCATTCTGTGGGTGTGGAGGGGGCTCCACCATGGCAGCAACTGCACAGACAGATCTATCATTGTACAGGTTGAACCTCTCTAGTCCACTCGCCTCGGGACCTGAACCAAAGCAGAGAATTTGCCAAACCACAGGAGGCCAATATTGTAGAGAAAGGTCTCTATTTTTATTTCACCAAGGCAAATCAATGGAACAACAGCTGCTTAACAATATATGACTGAACTGAACACCTAGCCAGGGCTTATCAGCTCTCTTCCTAACAAAGTGTTAGTGTTGTGACACAATTTTAGTGTAGTGGTATAAGAAAATAAGTAGATAAAGCATAAAAATCATGCTTGTGCTTAGCTGAATTACTAACACTTCCACTGGTTGCTGGTCTCTTTTGAGGTAATTTTGAGCTAAATAACAGCACAGAACACTGAGAGCCAGGACTGGTGGCTGTAGACAAACTTATGGGCAGCAGGAAACTTACCCACTTATTGTGGTGTGGCCATCTGGCTAATTAAAATCATGCCTCACCACGCATGTTTTCAGACCAGAGAGTGCTGGACTAGACAGGTTCAACCCGTATTTACAGTCACAATAGAAAATGAAAGAATGTTCAGAGCTCCCTTCCCTTATTCCTCTAAGGGTTTTAAATTAGACATGCTGTGAAGGGATGACACCCACCATTTGTGAATGCCCCGGCCAAGTGTGTGTGCCTGCACTCTCTTAGTCTGCAGCAACCTCAACAACTCAGCCCTCCAGCCAAGTCTCACATACAGTCTGCAGGTGAAAAAACAAACAAAACCAAAACAAATCTCTTCCAGGGTATACAATCTAACAGGGGGCTACCCCAGTACTGGTTGATATCTCTGTAGGCCCTGCCAGGTTCAGTCTTTAATAAGTTCTGACCCTTGGGTTGGGTTGTACCCACAAGGCTTCCTATCTGGAGATGCTGCCTTCACTCACTCTGGGCCTTTCTGGTCCCAGCTCTGCAGCTGGACCACTAAACCATCTGATCCCTTTCTGAGAGTGTTTCACAGTTCACTATTCATCCTGTTCTCCAGACCCTCTCTATTCCCTTCCTTGGGGCTTAAGCCACTTCCCTATTGGCTGGTGGGGTACAGGGACCTGAGCCCATCACTACTCTGGTTCCCATCTCAAGGATCCTAGGAATAGCAGCCATATGCTGATGCATCCCCTTTAACTAGCCACTCTGCTGCTACAGTTCTCTGGGCCACTTCCCCAGCACTTTCACGAATGCTTCACCCTTACTGTCAGGCTGACATCTTTTACTCAGTCTCAGCAGCCAGTCAGGAGCTCCAGCCAGTCGGTCTGTTTCTCTCGAGTACTACAGCTCCTTTTATATTGTCTGCTGATAGGCTGCAGGGAACAACCATACTGCAATTGTCTACTTCCCTTGCAGCCACTCTAAGCAGCCTGGAAGACTTCTCTGGGATTGGATGTGGTAAGACTCAGAGGCCTCCAGCAGGGGGCCTCTGGGCCTAGTCCACCCCATTACTGTATACACCCCTATTAGGTACAAGCAGTGCTTTTGTGGTTAAATAAATAAATAAATAAAGGTGCCAGTACTAGGGTTGCCAGATGGTTTTGTCAAGCAAAAAACCAAACCAAACCAAACCAAACCAAAAAATGCCAGGGGAAAAATTTGTCGAGCCAAGAAAAACAAAACAAAAAACACAACGCTTGGGAGGTCAGGGCTGAAATGCGGCAAAGCACAGCTGGCATCCTGAAGCTGTCTAGACCCGTATGCAGTGTACTGCAATGGTGCCTGCCAAACTCATTGCAAAATGGCATGGGAAAGTCTCTTATTATGGAGAAAGCCATCCCTGGAAACCGTCAGAAGAGAACTGTACAATATCTCCATGACAGTTTCATAAAAATCTCTCAGGAGGATATAAGGGACATCCCTTTGTGAATAAACAAACCTCTCTGCATGGCACTCCCATAGACCTATGGGGGAGCAATCACAGCTCTCCCTATGCTGTACAGCTGTTGTTTTTAGGATGAGTAAAATGATGAAAAGTTGACCTGTACATCCTGCTAACTTGGGGTTGGACCAGGTGTCATCTTCACACTTAAACCTTGTAAGGTAAAACATATGCACTCACTTACCAGAGGTTCCTTCCCCTGGATCAGGCTCCTCTGTGGTCAGCTGGTATGACTGGCAGGACTGTTCAGGAGTCTCAAAAAAATCCTGGCTCGCAGCATAGCTGGACCCCTTGTTTCCCTGTCACATGTCCCTCTTTCCTCACTGTTCACAGCACAGTTCTGAGTCTCAGACTCTACAGAGATCTCCATGGTGGTCTGCAGGGTGCTGGAGATGTCCCCGCCAAGTCTGGTATGCAGTTTCTTGTAAAAGAAGCAGGTCTGCAGCTCAGTACCAGACCGAATGTTGGTTTCCACAGCCTTGGGCTGTGCCGGCTGCAGTTCCTTCACTTTCACACAGCACTGTTTTCTGATGCCGGCTGTTCCCTTTCACCTGCAACCCCTGTGCCATCTTTTTGTAGCTGTCCAGGTTTCCCACATGTTTCGTCTGTCACTGTACCTGTGCAGCCTCTTCTACTCATGGCCCAGGAGAGCCTCTGGAGCATGGAGCAGGCATAGATAGAGAGCTGCTAGGCATGCTCATCAAGTTGGGCAATCAGGAAAAGACATTTCAAAATGGGGTTTTTAAAAGGAGGGAGGCAGCTTGTGGTCTCTGTGGTCCCTGAGCAATGGAAGTCACAACTGTGACCAGAATGATTACTCTTGGGCTTTGTGGGACAGCTGTTCAGGTCCAGATCACACACAACGTCTACCCTTCACTGCGACAACCTCAGTAGGTCAACCATGGCTCTACTCAGTTTGTGGAGGTGGTGTTATTGCATCACCGTAAAGGTGCCACAGACAAATCTGAGTGTAGACACACATGCACAAATAGGTCAATGTCAGGCAACTTATGTCCAACTAACTTGGTATTGTAGACCAGGCTTTAGCGTTAAGGACCATCAATGTATATGGGGTGTGGTGGAGTAGGGGAGCTAGTGGAGTGACCTGGGCAGAATAGAATGAGCCAAGAAGATGATCTTACCAGCAGCATTATGCAGGGGTTGGGGGGCGAGGGGGGGATAAGGTGAGCATCAGAAAGGCCACAAGAAGTTCAAAGATGAGATATGAGGAGGGTGTGTAAAAGAGGTTAGCAGTGTGGATAAAGAATCTGAAAGGGTGGGTTCAATATACATATTAGCACATGATGTACCATAAAAGAAAGAAATTTTCAGCCTTAACATGACTTCATCGTAAAGGTCTTCATTCTATAACAACTACCTGGTTTGCTAGATAATCTAGACTTTTTTTTTGGCAAGGAATAATCACAACATAAAGCCTAGTGAGAGGATTTTGGGTTTTCTATTAATCAATTCAAAATCCTCCATGCACATACTATACCACTGTGATTACCATGGGATCTGAAAACCTTCTAGATCTAGGGACCCTTTGCTTACATCCTAGGCTCCCTGTTTTCTTTTATAACCACCACCCAAACTTTTATATAGTACTTTTACATTTTCAAAGGGATGCAATAACATTATCTAATTAATGCTTACAACATTCCTTGGAGACCATGCCCAACTTGATGCTTTATCTTTCTGATAAGGAGGGCTAGAAAAGATGACTCCTTCCAAATTATGGATTAGATATCTGAACATGCAAGAATTGCACCCTCTCCATTTTCTGGAGTACATACTGCAGCAGCAGTTCTTAGACAGTCAGACTTAGTTCTATTTAGGATTTGTTTACTTGGATTTTATGGCGCCCACCTGGCATACTAGGTGAAACCCACAATTAAAACATTTCATGGTACAAATATTAAAAGTTTAATTCTTCTAAGATGGCTAACGACAGTGCAGTTTGATGGACTCCCACGCTCAACTCTCTCCCATCCATTCCAAATTCTCAATCAATGCTTCACCCCCCACTTTTTAGTTGGTGTGTTTATTTCGGTTCTTGCCCCCCTGAGAGTGGAGTCCAAGATGGTGACAACAGGGAAGAAAAAAGATAGCTACCAAATCCAGGGGTCTACTTGTTCCCTTAGGTGGCATCTGAGGAAATGTCACCTCTCAGCTCAGTAGTAAGCGTACAACTCTGAAGTGAAATCCAATCTTTGATGCCCACGCTTAAAATGAACTTCCAATACAGTAATGTGCCTGCACATAATTCTGGACTCTGAATAATTCAGCAGTTCTCCTTTGTATCCCACAGCATATCTCCTGTGCATATGAACCACCTACCCACGCCAAGTTAGGTTAGTTTATATTCACTGGCTGGCTGGAAATTCTTCAGATTGAGGGTAATAATGAGTCTGTTTGGGTGATATTGTAAACAAACACTCGCTCAGGTAACACACAAACCACTAACTAAAGATGATCTCCACCTGGGCACACCCTGCAAGGGCACAGAATGTTTCCATCATGTCCACAATATAGTACTTACATTTTCTCTGAAGATAAAAGCCAGGATTGCAGCTGAGAGCTCTGCCAGGAAGATTAACAAAATAAACATGAAGAACTGGAAGAAAAAGAAAAGAAGCAGACGGCCATTAGGTATTTGCCACACACACGGTAAGAACACAGATCTTCAGAATCACCAAAGCAATGGAGAAAATGAATAATGAATGTGTGTGCGCATGCATGCGCGTGCCAGTGAAAGCATACAAAAACTAGTAGATGAACCCTAGGCTGTTCCCAACACAGAATTTTTACCACAGAAACTGTATTGGCTTAGGAACTGATGTCAGTAAAGCAGTACAATGTGTTAGTGCCAATGAAGTTATACCACTATGAAGGTGTTACAAAGTATAGCTTATTCCTGTATACGTAAGGGTACTTACATGGATTGACATGAGCATCTTTGTAGTGCTAGAACTATTTCCACACTAAAGGATTTAACTTTAACTACATTGATTTCTAAAGTGATATAAAGTGGTACAAGTATTGAAGATAGACCAGTCCTAAGTGGGCTAAATCCCAAAGTCGTAACTCTCAAACACAACTGTAACAGTGAAGGAAATCAGGATTCAATGACTTGAAGGCCTGATTCTCATTACAACATGACTCCATCCTTAAAGGTAGTATAAATATAATTCCTTCAAGATTTAAGGCCCTCAAGATGGTCTCAATACTGCAGTGAGAACTCAGTAAATGATTTAGGATTTGGCCTGATATGAGGAAATGAAGACTAAATAGGAGACACAGGCAGGACTGCATGATGCAGATGGTAATAAACATATGGAACAAATTACTGATGCAGGTGGCTGAAACAAGCAATAAAAATGAGCTCAAGAGACACCTGAATTTTTTTTCTGTGCCAGTGGAGCACTGAGGGCCTTTCTGAAACAGCAGGAAGTTCTATGGGTGAGAAGGTTTTTTCTGATCCCTAGACAGTCTCTTATGAATGATGTCTGGAAACACATTGCCTGTGATTTAGCAACAGTTGTCAGCAATAGAAGGAGAATTCAAATTCCCTCCTTGGAACAGATAAGAGAATTTGTGCCTATCAATTATTAATGCTATAGATAATTTCTCCTGCTGGAGGACCATATCCACTATGCCTTTCAATCTCCCTTCCTCCTCCTAAATGGAAAGCAAAAGAAATAGTTCCTGGGTTCAGATGACAAAACAGGAGTGATCAGAGGAGCAGGACTTTTAATCTAATAATGCCTGTTAGTTGACCCACTGGTCCATTTAACTGCATAATCTGTTCTCATTGGCTGAGACTGCTAAATGGCTCCCTTCCCCATTCAGAAATTACTTCTATTTTTAACTTCACAAGAGAAGGGCAAAGTGACAGTGATTAGAATGAAAGATACTACGCAAATAGACAGCACCATCCATCAAAGGATCTCCCAATGCTTTTTTAGGTAAGACTAAGGTGATCAGTGATGAGCAGGGTTGTTGAATTGATTACATATTCATTTATTTATTACTGGCAGTAACACTTTCACCCAAACACTAAAGCAGGGCCAGCACAGTAATGGATGCAGATGCTCACCGATTATCTAAGCAATTGTAATGCATCATTTATCATCCCCAAACGGACTTGTACTTGAAAATGCAAATTTCCTGGACTTTCCATTTTCATTGTAAAAATGTCAGCAGTGATTGTTGGGAATGAGTGGAAAACAAGAATTCTATTTTGAAAAAATGTTTTTTGAGGATTTCTTTTTTGTTTCTTGCCTTCAGAACGAGAGAGAGAGAGAACGAGAGAGAGAGAGAGAGAGAGAGAACGAACGAACTAGAAGAACAACCACTCTACTCACCCAGAACAATCAATAGTCTAGTGGGAGACTCAGGTTCAAATCCCTGTTTTGCATGATACATCCACAATGAGCACTCAAGCCAGCTTGCTATTGATTATTCTGCATTGAGTATCTATTTTATTTTGACCAGAGATTCCACCTGAGAAATCTTCCCAACTAAAGTAATATGTTTCCATACCCATTTTTGCTTTTGCCGTACCAACATTTTTCGAATGACTTATCACTGCATCTCAATTGACATTTTAGCTATGCTGGAACTTCAGCAATACAGCCCCCTGTCATCTAAAAGAGACAGCGATTTTCTCTCAAGGGACAAAAACCTCCATGTAACAATTTTGGAGAGGGGAGGGAAGCAGAGGGAAAGAGGGACTGATGATGGATAGTTTTTAAGGAAGGTCAGAATGATATATGTCTACACGCTTGTGCTTGTATCAGACAAACATTCCCTCTGAGCAGTTTGTGTATTTGCAGTTACGAGAGCTCTAGGACATTCCACAGGTTAGTTTGTTTCTAATGTGCAGAAGGCCTAAGCATGCTGCGTTGTGTGTCTAATGCTGGGATAGCCTCAGGTGGCTGAAAGCACTTAGAAGCCCACCTTGCTGCAGCAGGTTGTCTACAACAGTGAGGTTTCTTGCCAAAATAGAATAGCATCAAGTAAAACAAAAGGTTCTGCAAACACTGTGGCCAAAATCTAGAACCCCTCTGCAGGAGCGTCTCCTTCATGTGCCCTTGTCTCTGTGACCCTCTTGCCTTGTGTTCACATATGAGCTAAAAGCTTCAGTGATGCATTATGTATCAGTGTGAAATCTCACTCCGGCAGCTCTGACTTATCAATTTTTGAACAACTTTGTACGTACATGGACTTTATTTATCAAGCATGTTCCCCCGATCCTACTGCCTAGGGAACCACACCCCTCCCTAACTTCTGCATGAATAGTCCAGCCTCACAGAGATAAATGTACTGATTATTTGCCTTTACGTCAACCCTCCTGTCTCTTGGTTTTCTCACTCCATTCAAACTTTTGAAGCTCATCTGGTGTGGTCTGTAACAAAATACATGCTATGAAAGCATCTAATACCATATGGACCTCACCACACGCACCTACTCAGGTGTTCTATTGCCAGTGGACTTGGGATAATAGAGGATGGGGACATATGGGATGTGACCACGCTCTCTTAAACAGCAGGCTGACTTTGCTACCAAAACATCTTGAATTACCTTGAACAAGGCAGCATGCGAATTCCTTGCTACATGGTTACAATTAACAATCCCTGCTGCATAGTGCTATGTTACTTCCACTCCACTTATTTCTTAGATTCCCAGTGTAAAATAAAATAATAATAAAAGTAAATAAATAAAGCAGCTGGGCTCAGAACTATCTTTGAGAAGCAGAACAAGTAATAACCATGAAATTGCTTGCACTGCAATATAACTAAAACCCTAGGGACAATATTCAACCCTGGTGCAACTCCATGAACATCAGCCTGGACAGTCCTAAATTAAAAAGACATCGCACCAATCACACACCAAAAAGTGCCCCACGGTTTCTCCTCACATGACTGAAATTCAAACTATTATAAGGACTGAATTTCAATTAGTCTCATGCACATGGGGCCTGATTCTCTGCTCCATTACATGCAGTTCATGCTGGGATTGATTTTAGTGGGTTTATTCGTGGCCTTCCCTATGGTGAGTGAAGGGAGGATCAAACTAGTTGACTCTCAGAAGGGAAGCATGTGCTATCATCAAAAGAGGACTTTGGAAAAGGTTCGTGTAGTAGTGGAAAATTCAGCACAGTGGAGTCTGTCAGAGCTCCAGAGATAGTGTCAGCTTCTCCTTTAGCCAGTTTAACATTCACGTCCTGGTAAAATGTGTGGCAGCAGCTGCTGGTCCTTTTGCAAGGCTCTGATTAAGATATGATTGCAAAACACACTGAAAAATCAAGATTTAAAACCAACCAACAAACTCTAAGGGAGAAACAGAAGGTTGTACTTGATTTAAAAAAAGAAACAAAATGACAGAGCTCTGTATTCAGTCACGTAATTGGGGATGTTTTCCAGTAAGAGATAATAGCAGGAAGCCCTGCAGGATCAGTTCTAGTGGCAGAAGTCAAAAGTGGTAATTTGAGTGGATAAGAGTTTCTAAACAGTGCATGACACTCACACAGAATTTAAGGTTTGACCCTGTAATTAAAGGGAAAATTGGTTAATGAAGCTTTTAAATCTGGAACATGTAAGATGAGGGAAAGGATGCATATAGGATCAAGCATCCATCTAGCGATGCAATAGAAAGTCCACCAACCAAATCTGAGCTGGGAGGTTTATACCAACTGTATGGACTTTGTAACATATACTCTACTCAACATTTGAAATGGCCCAGTAGGAAATTTGCTCACAAGTTCATGACTCGCCCAACGTATACTCTTCTGTCTTATAAAATGCTTGTAAGGGCTGGTTAACTAGTCCCATGCCCAGAGCAAGGGAAATGTTCATGTTCTACATCAGAAGGGAACGAGTGAGGCAATTTGTGGATTTATGTGCATGAACATGTGTTGTTGTAACAATCTGGCTCATACATGAGTGTGCTTGTACTACAGCCTAGATGGATCGGAACTCGTTGGGTTTGTGCAGTGGTCCCTATTATTGCAGAAAGCTGAACGAAAGTCTCCTCTAGTTTAAGGGACAGAGGCCATTGCTTTTGAAGTGGGAAGATTAGTCGTCCTCTGTTGCAGCTGCCATGAAGTTCTGAGAGACCATAATGCACAGAGAAGTTAAAAGTACTCGGTGGCCACAGCTTTGGTACAATATCAATGTACCTGTTGGAAAACAGGCATGTGTCCTTAATACCCATGTGTAAAATGACATGCCCTCTCTCATCTGGTCCTGGTGCCACCAGCTCAAAACTCTAGTTCAACCTCCCTGTTCTCTGCCAGGTACAATTTAAGGTGTTCTGGGCAATCTGCAAAGTCTAGGACCTGTTTATTGGAGAGTCTGCCTTTTACCTCACATCCTATCGCTGCAATTAAGAGTGGCTGGGATGCTCTTGCTGACGGTCCCTGGAGCTGAAGGCACTGGACCAGGCAGACCTGCCTTCTCAGCTGGGGGCCCAGCTCTTTGGAACTCAGCACCCTTGCAGGTCTGTCAGTGGCCAAACCCCAGAGATAGTTTTTATTCATTTAGAACATGGCTAATTCTGCTTATTTCCTTTTGTGACAGTGGTGCCAGAACTTCCTCGTCCACTCTGAAGATTTGGGAGTTTGTCACATGGGACTTAAACAGCAGGAGAGTCCCACAGGGGAATTCCCCTTGTAGATAGGGAGAATCTCTGCTGGTACAAAGCTGGCAGAGGCAGCTCCCCACTTCCTGTACTCCCCTTTCTGGAGCAAGGCAATGGGAAGGAAGAGGGTGTTGCAGGGAAGGATAAGGAAGGGGAGTGGTGTCTGGTGTGGCAGAGTGAGACTCCACTACAGCCAATTTGCCACGAGCCTAAGGTTCTCGCAGGACTGTGTGCATCAGTGGGACAAGTTAAAACTGCACCTTTAACTTAAGCCAGAGTTGGGCAACAGAGTCTCACAGAGACAGGGTGCAGGGGAGAAGCAAGTTGTCTGCATTTCTGACAGTATATTAAAGTGCTTTTAACACTACTAACCATGTAGTAGGAAAAAGGCTGCACTGAGACATGGCCACATGGACCCAACATCACATGATCATTCTTCCCAACAAAACACCATAGCCATACTCTCCAAGGGCACTAGAATGACAGCAGAAACACTGGGACACTTACAAAAAGCAGGAGGCATTTGTTCTCCCGGACAGCACCGCAGCAGCCGAGAAAGCCCAACAGGAAGAGCATTGCTCCCATGGCCAGCATGATGTACGCCCCCGTGAAGAGCAGAGGGTTGGCAGCCACTATCTCTCGAAATCCTGTAGGATCCACAATGACCCAGATCCCAACGCCCAGCAGGCAGGCCCCTCCCAGCTACCATGGGAGAGAAAGGAGGAGAGGAAAAGACAAGAGAGTTGTTAATCTAAGAACTGACTGGATACTTCAGTAGAGTTTGTCCAAAGTTCCCTTCGAATGCTCTCGCTCAGGCCTGGTGACCAGGGCCAAAGGGGGCAGTTGCCCTGGGGCCCGGCGATTCAAAGGGGCCAGGACTTCCGGCCACAGCTGCTGCTACTGTGCCCAAGGCCCCACTCCTTCCAGGAGCATGGAGTTTCTGCCCCCTTCTTTCCCCTTGCCGAGGGACCTGCACAGGCTGTCGATGCCTGTGCTCTTGCTGCATAGCAAAAATTCTCTGCAAAGCATCAGACTCTGCTTATGAATGGTGCAGTCCCCACCATTCTCCCCCCTCATTTTTCCATTACTGGAAACACATACAACAAGCAGCATCTTTAAGACTTACCATGCCACCTGCGCCAGCTGCACAGTCCCTGTCTAAAGTCACAAGGACAAGTCTTCATCTCTGTGCAGAGCCCGACTCCTCAGATTTACATCCTTCCCTCAACAGCCAGTGATTACACCAGCCTTGACTAGAACCTTATTCTTTAGGCGCTCTGAGCATAGGCCTTGTGAGCGACTAGCAGTTGTATCCTCTCCACAGGCTCACTGCCAGCTGAGGCAGACTCTGCGCTGCTAGCTGAACATGGAGCTGTACATTTCAGTCAGGGATAATACAAAGCTGAAGGGATCTTCTACATCATGGCGATTTTGTTAAAGCACAGCAGGTCCTGTCAGCTCATCCAACGGGAACACAAGGGAGCTAGAGGCGGACAGAAAATCGGGGTGGGTGGAGGAGGGAGAAAGCACACAGGAGTATAGACTCCTAGAATACTTACAAATATGAAGAAATTGAAAATAAACATCAGGTACTTCATGCAGCTCAGACAATCCCCCTCCATGATCTCCAGGCTGCTTGATCCAATTATTCCTGCAAAACAATGCTTCCTTAGCACATGCTCCTGTTACCTGAGTGACATAAGCCATTTTCCCCTTCTATTTCCCAAAGGCCCTATGCAGTTCATTACACAGAAGGGCTCATTTCTTACCTGAACAAGGTTCTATGATACAGGCTAATGGGAGGTAATCATCACTGCTAGAATCCGGCATATTCTCCCCAGAGTGTGGGGATAGGAATAGGGGAGGGAACTGTCCGAACAATCCCTTGCTCGTAAGGCCGAGCAACAAAAACTATCCTGCTGCAAATGAACTTGCAGCTTTTTGTCCCACCAAACTCCCTATATCAATACATGGGGCACTGTGCGCCTCTGACATGGCCTAAGATGCCTGCACGCACCAGCAAATCCTAGTCCAGATCCTACACAGGCATATAGGTCTTTTGACTTTAACTCAATCATCTGGAAGCGGAAGATAAGGAGTGCAGAGCCCACTCAGAAGGTTTGCAATGCCTATCTACCTTGAAGTCCCATTCTGTATAGCCTCATTCGACACAGGAACAGCGTCGGGACAAATAAATGTTCAAGGCAAATTTTAGAAGCTAAAGAAGTTGGGAGTGGGGATGTTAGATCCATAATTATGAGGTTCAGCCTGCTGGAGCAGGGGCACAGGATTCACAGATCAGCGGTAGCTGGTCTGACCTTCATGGATTCCTTCCCCTGCAGTCTGGCTGGCAGGGGGCCTTATTCTCAGCTAGCATCAAGTGCCATAGCTCCAATAAAGTCCTGGTGCCTGACAGGCTATCCTGCTGCACAGTTCAGTTGCAGGCAGAGCCTATGGACACTGATGTGGCAGGATCTGTTTGAAAAAGAAAATACAAAGGCAGCTGAACTGGTAGTGTGACTGACTCCATGTGTGAACTAGATGGCAAGCTCCCCTGGCAGGAAGTGATTATTATTTAGCATTTACACTGCAGCACCTAGAAGGCCAATCAGGGGCTCTGGTGTAGCAGTTGCTGTTACAACACAGAGGAAGCCAACCCTTGCCCCAAAGAGCTTAAAGCAGTGGTCCCCAAATCTATAATGGGACCTGTCTGCCTCCCCCCCCAACTCCAAGGGCCATAGTCAGGAGGGGCGTGTAGGAGGGTCAGGAGCCAGGGCCGGGAGTTAGCTCATGGTCAGTGCTGCGAGTGAGATTGTGGTTGGGGCCTGAGCTGCAGCTAAGGGCAGAGCAGGGCTGGGTGGTGTTTCCTTCCTGCTCCCTCCCCTGAGGGAAGGCCCCACTGAACCCCCTAGAGGGACACACCTGAGAGCTCGAGGACCACTGGCTTACAGTGTAACAAGGTGATTGTCTCGACATAGGTGGGCACATCACCAAGCACCCCAGTGGCACAGGAAAATAGTAATAAAGCTCCTACTGAGGCCAAAGGCATTACAGGTAGTACAGCTCATGCAGATGCATGTACATGTTTGGAAACATATAGGTGCACAGCTTTGCTTGGCTCTCTGAAGTACACTCCTAACTGGAATGGAGCCTATAGATTTTTACCTTTCGCTGTTCCTAAAAACCTGGCCTCTAATTACATAGTATGTTTGAATTGAGCCTGTCAGAACCCCCAGCCCTCGCAACACACATTAGCCACGGTTTTGAGGAACAATTTTCACAGACCCAGCACTAAATCCTGTCCTTTTGCTCCCTCATTGTCTTTACTAATCCATAGACCTTTAAGCTGCTGCGTAGCTGCACCATGGTCCTTCCCTCCGTGACCATGGTAACTAATTTGCTTTAGCAAGGCTGCTCAGAGAAGCCCTTGGCAGGCTGCTCTCCCAGCAAGGGGCTGTTTCAAGTAAACAACAGAGTTCACATAGTGTTTTTGTTTGCTGCACAGCATCTGACTAGTTTAAAAATTAAATTAGGGCCTTCCTGTCATTGTAGTAGAAGAACAGGGCCTTCTTTGTATTGTCCATTCACATGTATGTGTGCGCATACACGTACATGTGTGCCTGAAAAAGCACAAGTGTTATGGCACATGCACAATTCCTTTTCCCCTGGATTCCTGCTATGTAGGAAGTGGCATGTGGCTCTGTACCCCCCTGGGATTTCCCCTATACTGAGAGAATCTTCAGGAGACCAGTTAAATCAGCTGTCTGGCCTCTTTGTGCTGCTTGAGTAACGTGCAGAAGCTGTGGTGGCTCTGAGAATCAGGGGCAATATATTTCTTAAAAGGCTGATTTACTGACTGCTGTGGAAAGTGAATCTTCCACCCAACAATGATTTGATGGAGTTTCACATCAATGCCGCTGTACAAGGATTCAGCAACTGCTATAGGTGAACATGTATGTGCAAGTTCAGGCACACACAAGAACAGCAAGCGCAGTTACATGTGAGATAGACAGGATTGTCTGGGTCCATTGCAGGCTATTGTATCCTTTCATCATGTTGTCCACAAGTGTAAATGGGCCTTGTTCAAAGCAATTAATGGAGATCTGATGTCACCTTGCTCTTCCATGATGCCACCTTGCTCTGTTGCTTCCCATTGCTGGGATCAACTTGACAAGCACTCAAGTCTAACTTCAGTGCATCTTTATATTGTTTGTATTTGCTACCATGTGACCGGGTGCCTTTTTTTAGCTGACCATTGAGTTGGCCATGGGAATGAGGTGCTCAGCCCAATGCAGTGAAGCTTTTAGGAGCATGCTTTGAATGCCAGACATCCCACAACAATTAAGGGATTTAGATAGTGCCAATTTTGTTCTACCATTTGACCCTGGCAAACAGACCAAAGACGGTGCACATGGAACTGATCAGGTTTCCTAATATGGTGTTGTCCACATCTCACAACCACGCAGAAGTGCTATCAGCATGACTGCTTGATAGACATTTAGCTTAGTGCTTATTTTAATGCCTCGGTTGTTCCTAGAAGGTGTGACAGCATTCCAAATGCAGAGAGCCGGCCTTTGCTGGGTAACGGGTAAGATCATCAGTTGTGGCATTCTGTGGTAACATACTCCTTAGGGAGCAAAACTTTATGGGTTTCATTGTCTTAACTAAAGCTTTTTGCTTTGTGAATTATCAAGGACTCCAGATTCTCTTGTTCATCTTTTGATGCTCTGAAAAATGTACGTCTGCCATTTGGTCTTTCCATGATGGGATGATGGCCAGGGTGGTGGAAAGTGGGGAGCTATCAGACCCCTTTCCAAATCACCAATGGAACCAAACAAGGTGGTTTGCTGGCTCCCACACTCTTTTTCATCTCGTTGTTGGCTATCCTTATGCATGTATTTCATCAGATCCACTGAGCAGTATTTATCCAATTCCATACGGGTGGGAAGTTGTTCAGTCTTCAATGTATCCATGATCATATGACTTGGGCAGGCCACTTAAAGCAAACTGCAGTTCTGTACCTGATTATGCCAGGGGATATGCACATCTAACCAGTTATTAAGTCCAACAACGCTCCCCTCAAGACCACAGAAAATTTTTATCACCTAGCACAATCATAGCTTAATACCTAAAGCAAGCATGATGGGGGGGGGCAGGGAATAAGATGGCTGTCCATGTGGGCCATTTCAGCTTGTGGGAGTGAGATTTAAGATTCCGAGGGTTAGAGCCCAGATTCTGGGTATCATGGAAAAAGGTGTTCTTGGGCGTGTAGGAGGGAAGGGAATAGGGGAAGACTTAGGTTCATTAGGAAAAAAGGTAAGCTTTCTTGACCCATGTACTCAGATGTTGTGGGACACATAAGGGATAGATTAGATTAGATTTGCCATCCAGTCAGAGGACATTGGTGCTTCAGCAGCCCCTGGAAAGAGAGGCACCCTGAAGTACACATTATAACCTCAAGTCATGACGCTGCAACACAAGTTACAAAGAAATATCACCACATCAGGCAGGATCTGAAAATTATCTGAGAACCCTTTAATAACCTGTAAATTCAATGTCTACCCATACCTTCTAAATTAAAATGACTCTAGAAGAAAAAGGGTACGTCTACACTTGCTCCCTAGTTCGAACTAGGGATGCAAATGTAGCCGACCGAAATTGCTAATGAAGCGGGGATTTAAATATCCCGCGCTTCATTAGCATAATCTCGCCCGCGCGCTATTCCGCTCGCCAGCTGATTCGAACCAGGAAGTGCGCTCCGGGACACGTTAGTTCGAATCAAACCCCTTGGTTCGAACTAACATTACTCCTCATTTTTTGAGGAATAATGTTAGTTCGAACCAAGGGGTTTGATTCGAACTAACATGTCCCGGAGCGCACTTCCTGGTTCGAATCAGCTGGCGAGCGGAATAGCGCGCGGGCGAGATTATGCTAATGAAGCGCGGGATATTTAAATCCCCGCTTCATTAGCAATTTCGGTTGGCTACATTTGCATCCCTAGTTCTAACTAGGGAGCAAGTGAAGACGTACCCAAAGAGATAAGGAGGGAATTAAACCTAGCTGTATTGTAGCCACAGCCACTCTACTTTACAAACATCTCTGTCAGAGAGCAGAAGCATGGACTTGTGGTCTAAGCACAGGACTAAAACATGAGGCAAGTTCTACACTTACCCCAAGATCAATGCTTGGAGATTGATTTTTCAGGGTTCGATTTAGTGATCTAGTAAGGACATGCTATATTGACCACTTATGGCACCTTCGTCAACCCCGGTACTCCATGGACTCCTGAGGAATAAGGGAAGTCGACAGGAGAATGTCTCCTATTGACCTCCAGCAGCGGAGCCACCACAAAAATTCAACTTAAAGTATGCCAACTCCAACTATTCTCATAGCTGGGGTTGTGCATCTTAGGTTGACTTTCTTGTGTAGGGTAGAGCTAGCCTGCGTTTAAATTTCAGTTCTGACATTGGCATGTTGAATAGACTTACATAAGCCACTTCACTTCCCTTTCTCCCTTTCCCATTCTTCATTTACCTACTGCCCAGCAAGTTAATTCTTCAGAGGTCTGCTGATTTACTACAGCTAAGGATCTGACATATTCTTCTTTTAAACCTAAGCTGACAATTCCATACCTTGTTCCTTACGCCCATTCTGCATACTATAGCATTTTTTGCTGAGTAGGGCAGACAGAGTCTGTATCTAATGAGTATTCAAGGCTTGAAAACATGACTGCCAGGGCCAGCTGTCACAAAGTCAGAACAGTCAGTTGCCTACAGCAGCAAAAATGTTTAGTGACTGAGCTGTGACAGGTGGATATTTTCTAGTTTGGCTAAGGCAGTCAACACCCTCAGAGCTGGTGCCAAGTCTGGGCTCTGCACTTACCTCTCCAAGTGCTCAGTACCACCTGGCTTTACAGACACAGAAAAAAAAAGAAAAAAAAAACACCCCACCACCAAGAGGGCCAACCTGGCATGGCTGTGAGATGGAAGAACACAAGTTCAAAAAATCCTACAACTTTTAATGTTCAAACACATATGAGTCAGCACCAATAGTGCAAGGTCTCTGCTGGTGAAGCCAAGAAGAGAATACATCAGAGCCACTAAATGTCATTTGAGATCAATGCAATCCTCAAAACACCATCGCTCCACTGAACAGATTTGAGAAAGGATCAGTGCTGGGTTCAGGTTGCAGTTTTACATGCCTGCAGTTTGTAGAGAGCCTCCAATTCTAACTTAAAGAGCCCTTTCAAATCTTGAATACGGATACTAATCTGAAAGATCACACCATTAAAACTCCATTAAAAGATCACACCAGGCTACATTCACTAAGGTGCTTTGTCTGCTTGGAATGTTCCAGAAATGTAAATCAACCATAATCCTGGTGTATCCAGCCAGGTAAACTGTGCTTGCCACTGGTCACCAGAAAGCATTCTCCTGAAAGAGAGTCTCTGAACTTACCCAGAATAATAACACAGTAATAGCCACAGCACTGCTCTGTACTTATGTCAGTCAGGGATTCCTAATCACTCCATGTGGTGCCTGCTGATTTTTTAACAACTACTGTATATTGACTGCAGCTGAGTTTTTTAGTGGATGATAATTAATTATAGGTTCCCAACATAAAATCTCTGATATTAAATTACTGAGTGTAGTTCTTGCCCACTGAAAGTGACTAATTTTAATCACACACAATGTATTTTGAATTACTTCAAATGTACATCAATGCAATCAGGATCTGGCTTCACATTATCCCAGAAATGTCTTAGTTCCCTACATGTACAGCAGGTTCAGTTATCTTCTGTGAGGTGTGGGGGGGATAGTGGGGGTTCGTGTCAAATGGTCTCCTAATTAAGCAACAGACAGCTCCTTAACTTAATTTATCCAATCTCCAATTTTCTGATACAAAATACACATTTGCCTTTATTCAAAATGTGGTTTCATGGTTTCAAAGTGTTTTACTTTTCTGTGTGTGCTGTTTTTTCTTCTCTCCTCTCCACTCTGAGTTGTATCTTGCAATGTGATGGTGAAGCTTACAAAGAAGCAAAATAGTCAGGAAATGTGACCCGAGAGTTATAACAAACAGACAAAATACACTGCATTTGAAACACTGACATTTTTTCTATCTCCCTCTCTTCAGCTTCACATCTCTCTCTCACACACCCCTTCACTAGTGATGTGTGAGGGGGGTTTGAGGGGCCATGTGCCCCCCCCAACACTACAGGTGGGAGGGGCAATGGCCAGGACTAGCAGGGGGGCCCAGGGAACCCCCTCCAGTGCCCCAGGAGTGGGGTCTGGGGCAACCTCCTCAGTGAAAGTTTCTCCTTGCCCCACCCCTTCCCCAACCCTGCCCCTGATCTGCTCCGCCCCCTTACATCCTCCCCATAGCAACATGGCCTGAAAGATTACGGAGGCCTGGTATAGCAGCAGTGGGGGCACCATGCGAGTGGCAAGAGCCAAAGCGGCCCAGTGGCCTGCTTCACCCCACTTCTCTGTGGCGGCGGGAAGCAGAGTGCTCTGATTACTCCACTTAGGAAGGAACACTTTGCATTTGTCCTTATTGAATTTCTTCCTATTTTTCTCCGACCATTTCTCCAGTTTGCCCAGATCATTTTGAATTATAACCCTATCCTCCAAAGCACATGCAATCCTCCCAGCTCGGTTTCATCCACAACACTTTGTAAGTGTTCTCTCTATGCCTTAAATAATTGATAAAGATGTTGAACAGAACCAGAACCAGAACCAGAACCGATCCCTAAAGAAATCCACTCATTATGCTCCTCCAGCAAACACGTACATAAGAGACATGCAAAAAGCCTGTTGGTTTACAGAAGAGTTATTTAAAAACGTCACCTATTTAGCTCTTGGGGCTTTAAGCACAATGTCTTTTTTGTCTTCTAATGGGTTATGCACTCCATGTATCTTTTATTGGCCAAGCTTGTCCTATAAGAAATAAATATTCAATTACTACAACAGTCAATAAAATACAATCATGTTGAATAAACCATTTATAAAAACATACCATCCTGATGAATACACTTCATCTAACTGCATCCTTAATTTGGTGCACATTAGCAATAATGAAAAGCTTTTAGCACCCTGCAAAGCATCCAATTTCTTTAGGGTGGTTTAAATATCCACAGACCATATACATCTATCTATCAACACACATGCACATAAATAAATACAAATATAAACATGCACAATGCACCAAACTGCACTATTAGATTTAACAGCAGCAGTACTTTCAGTATTTTACATGATATTTATGCAAACTGTAATCTTCAGTAACTTTGCAGCCCATTTACTGGGAAAAAGGAGAGAGACCAAGGAGTAGCAGTAGAATGTCTCTGAATGAAGGATGGTCTAGTTTTTAGGGAGACAGATTGGAATACCTGGGGTCTAGCCTTGATTCTGAAAATGACTTTTCATGCGCACAAATTACTTCACTTTTCTGTGGCTCAGTTTTACCATCTGTGTAAGGGGGTTAATAATATTACTAATAATTATTAAATGCTTTGAAATACTTGAACAAAAGACCTTATGCAATCAAGTGTATGCAGAAAGACATAGACCTAGTCAGACAGACATGCAGATACTCAGGATGATACGCTGGAGCTGTGCAAATAATTCACATTTATGTTTCTTCTGTGAATTTAACCTTTTCATTTATGCTCCCCTGGTATCTGCAAGCAGATCACAACCTCCTCTGATATCTTAATTGTTCAAATGTAAATAAACAACTTTTGCACAGGAGAGAGTGAGCTGAGACTACAATTATGAACACAGGCTTGTTTTACTGTTGTTTTTCTGTTCATCCTCTCACCTGTTTAATCCACTTGTTTAATCTGATCACAAGCTGTGACTGTGAGCTCTCTCTGACAAGGTTTGCTTTTTATAATTGTTTGGACAGCACCTACTGCAGTAAAACCCTGATCCTGAGTTGTGTCCGCTAGGTGCCATCGTAATTCAAATTAATTTTTTCAAAACTGTTTTTCGTCTGTGGCCTGGTCACAGATTTTTTTAAACCCAAACTGGGCTGCTGAGCTGTGAGCGGCCAGATAAATCATATGGGGCTATTTCCCATTCCCTGACAGGATGGCGGTCTTACTCAAGTGTGCAAATTTAAAACTGGCTTTCTACAAATACTTGTGCACACCACTTTGAGATTTGTCCTCTGTGAAGGTTTCTGCTAATAAAACTCTATCGCTTAATACTGAACACAAATGAGGCTCAACATGGTGCACAAAAGTTCATTTTAAAATGTGAAAAGTCCCACTAGTCCCTCTGCTTTCACACGCTCCCTCTCTGTTCCCCAGTGGCTCACAATCTCTCTCCCTTTCTTGTGAAGCTCCATCCTTTATGCTGCATGTGTCTGAGTGGCATATTTCTTCACTCACTCCATGTGATGCCAGACGTACAGGGTTACATGCCGTATGGAAGAGAAGATGGCTCTTACTTTTAGTTTGGAGATGACACTGTGCTATATAAACCTATCATTAAGAAAATAACGAGATGCACATGCATATAATTACACCATTATAAATCTTCAGAGGCCTGTGTGGGAAGGGAAATTTTATTTTTTCTTAAGTCATAATATTTTAAAGAAATCACAATTCTACACAGAGGAAAATTTGGGATGCTTCAGCAGATAGCCGCTGGTGCTGCAGCACTAGAGATGAAAGAAAGTGACAGGTGACAGAGAAGAACCAGGCTGCACCTTCCCTCTGTGATCTGGGAGAGCAGGAAGGCCCTGACAACACATTCTTTCAGGTTAATAGCTATTTCAGGTTAATCATTAAAAGCAAATTACAGCAAGCGTAGAACACCGGGCCTAACAGACTCAAGCAGGAAGAGATTTATTTAGAGTTTCTGGGAGAAACACAGGGGTTTCCAGAGAAGCTCCTTGTTCGGAAGGCTCTATCTCAAGGCCACCCTGCCTAGTCCTGGTGAGCGCATACACATTTGACAGTGTCCTGTCATGTCACACAACTCCTCATACCGATGCAGCAAGTTTCCCTGATCTGCTTCCCCCTCACTCTCAAGCCTTTGCTTTGAGCTCAGTTCCCTGGAAGGGTCTTTGATTAAGGATGTAGTGCTAAGCTCATAAACCAGTTTATTGCCACATCCCTTGGGGAACAGTAAGAGAAGCAGAGCAAAGAGAGAGAGGGCTTAAGAAGTGGGAGTGGCTGCTTTGAGGAACTAGCAATAATTATTCCAAAAAACCTATGATGAAGAAAGATCACAAGGGTGGAGAAAGTAGATCTGGGCCATATATAATTCCATAGACTCTTAGACACTTCACAGAGCAGGGGTGAGGCCAGGCGATTGGGTCATGCGGTCACAAGGCAGCCTGATGCAGCAGATCATCAGTGCAACCACCTGTTGCCAGTCACTGTTCCCCACCACATATGCTGTCTGTGGAGGATGTTGGGTAACACCAAGTCCACATGCTCATTCAAGGGGCAAACAGCAGCC
The DNA here is from genome assembly GCA_032595735.1 of Pelochelys cantorii. NCBI lineage: Eukaryota > Metazoa > Chordata > Testudines > Trionychidae > Pelochelys > Pelochelys cantorii. The sequence goes on along the minus strand of CM064329.1, from coordinate 55,805,660 downwards.
GGGGGCATGTGCCTTCTGGATGTTTGCAAGAGGTCAGTGTCTTTATGGTGGAAAAGGCAGAAGAGAGATTTGGGTGAATCTGGGCCCAATTTATTCTTAAAACCTTCACTAACTCAGCCTGACACAAAGGCTTCAGGAAAAGGAGAACCATATAGTATTTTGATAGCATTGGCAACTTCATGGGCCATTAGCTGTATTCCCTTGTAAGCTGAGCGCTTGGGCAGCCACCCAGGAGAAATTCAGGTGCCACCCAGCAAATTAGTAGAGTGCCCACAGCGAGTGGCATGTGTTTCTACTGGTGGTGCATGTCTGACATGCCTTGGTGCACAGAACAAAATGTATTCTGCCCATAGATGGAAAAAATTAGAGGGAACCCTGGCCATCAGCCCCATGCATTATCCTGTAACTGCAGCCACTGTATTAATAAATAATTGCACTGGAATTTTATAGCGCTTACATAGCAGGATCATCACTGTGATATGAAAACATTACTGCATGTAAATCCAATTAGATTCCAAAGTGCACCATGTAAGTACAATTGGCCCCCATGGAGTAGCATTGAGAGGACTGCACAAGGCCATGGAACTAGATACTAAATTACAATCAATCTAGCTCCGCTTTAGTTGCATTAAAATGCTAATGTCACTATAATACAAGCTCATTTCCCTGTGACAACGGCCTCAGTTTGCAACACTGAAGGCAAGTGAGCTCCCTGCCCTGATTGATGGCATTTAACTGCTCCATACAGCTGATTTTGGTCCTAAGAGTATGGTGACGCCTTAACTTAAAGCATTTACCCGATAGACTCCTCTTAAATATTAAACAGCACCCCACGCCGCCTGTGATTTTAACTGAAACTGACCTACCATTAACGCTGTGCTCGCCATTTCCTTCACAAATACAGCAGTCTGGGCAACAGCTCAGCAGACCTTGGTCTCCTGGTTCCTGTCTCTCTACTATTAATCAAGTCATATTTCTTGTAGAGGAAGATACCATGTCATGCCATGTCCCAGAAATTCTTGTCACAAGGGCATCATCATTTGGATTAAATCATTAAGCTAGATGATAGGGAAGGGAAAGAAGGACCTGGATTGAAATACTTAAGGGTCACTAATAAATAGCAGCAGCTCTGGAATATAAAAAATAATATGTATAATTTGGGCATTATGTGTCCAAAGCACTAGGAAATCATTAGCTAATCACCCCAGCACTCATGCTCAATGCTGGGAAGCTCTGAATGGAGGTTAATAAAGAACAATAATGCCTAGCTCTTATGGTACTTTTCCCACAAAGATCACAAAGTGCTTGTCACAAGCATGCTCCCACAAGTTTGCATCGCACACACTCCCGTGTAGGTTCTGTACAGTGCACTCTATTTACACAAGGTCTTGTAAGGCTTAAAGCTTCTGCATGTACTGTTCTGCAGACAGACTCTTGTGATGCCTCCTCTTGTGGTGTCGTCATGACTCTCATGACAATTATTGTTTTCCTTAAAGCCCCAGTTCCTGGAGTCAAGTGGCTATGTGATGATTTCAGCCTTAATTCTTAAAAGAGAAAATAAGGGTATGTCTAGACTGCATTCTAAAATCGAAATAAGATACGCAATTTGCACTACGCAAATTGCGTATCTTATTTCAATTTTATTTCAAAATAGGCTATTTTGAAAATTGGCACGTCTACATGGCACCAAAGTTTGAAATAAAGCACTATTTTGAGACATCCCTTATTCCTCATGGAACGAGGTTTACATGGATGCTGAAATAGCACATCCACTATTTCAAAAATTATTTCAAAATAGTGGACGCGTTTCTTGGACGCGGGGTAGCTATTTTGGGATATCACCGGTATCCCGAAATAGCCTTCCAGTCTAGCCTTACCGTCAGTTTCTAGCCCTCATAGCTATGGAGAAAGCTTCAAAATGTGACCTCAGTGCACCTTAAAGGCTCAAAAAGAAGGCGGCAAATAAAAAGAACACCAAATCACATCATCTTATGATTTTGAAGCCAATCTCATGGTTTTTGGTGAGCCTTGCTCATAATTTTTTAACATTTAAGGTTGGAAATACTTAAAATGGCTGCCTTTCCCACATTGAAATCAGACATATAAACAGCTCACACTGCTCTTGGGAGGCAGGGAGTCAATCAGAAGGCCAATGCCCACTTCTCCCAGGCCACTGCTGAAGCCACCGGCTGAATGTTAACAAAAAGGCCACAATGTCATTTGATGGGCTCATTTTGTGCTGCTCCATGCCCATCATTCTTATCGTTCCCTACTGGGAATTGGGAGCTCCCCAGTTTCTCCAAAAAAACCTGTTGTTGCACCTGCCATTGGCCTAAAATAAACTGCTGTAGGGTTTGCTGTTGTCCTGCTTGCCAGGACAACAAGGACTGTCTCTCCTGACACTGTTGAAACTCTTGGAGAGTTTTCTATAACTCTCTTTGCTCTTCAGCTAAGCAGTGCACGTGTTCTTCCATGGTGCCAGCTTTGCTTGGTGACTTTCCTCTCTGAGCTTTCTCCTACACCAGAAGGAGATTATTCCAGTCTTTCTTAGGGACACCCAAAACTTAGAGCGCTTGACAGCACACACAAACGCTCTTCCACTTCTTCTGTTAGTCTAAACAGATCTTACTTTTATAGGGACTGACTCTTTGACACTCTTCTGCTTCCCTTCCTTCTAGTTCCCTGTGATTCAGTCTTCTTTGATTTGGAGTAATGCCTTAGCATCTTGCTGAGCGGATGACTGTTTGCAAGATTCAGTAATCCATCCACCAAAAAAAAAAAAAAAAAAAAAAAGAGGACAGTTGCCATGGCAACTTTGTGCACCACAAACCATGAATTTTAATCTCTTAAATTCCTTGCTACTTTTTAGACTAGAGAGAGGGGCAATAATTGATTTTTAAGGCAAACAGGCAACCAAAAGGGAGTACACTATGAGCCACAGATTCTTCTCCCCAGTACAGCTATGCTAATGCCCTCTGATCTGCCCCCCAAAAAAGCCTCAAATAATAAACATACTCTTTTTCTTGCATGGATATTGGAACCCCATGCTCTTTTTACCTGCTTTAATTTAGAACAGTGTTACAGGCCAGTGTGGTAACAATTTGTTTTTAGTGGTTTCTACCAGGAGGAGATAAAAACCAACCCCCTTTGTGATGGAAAGCTGTATAGACACAAAAACATATTCATGAGAAGGCAGGCTGTGGTTGGGGATGAGTGTCCCTTCCCAGTCCCCAAAAAAAAAGAACAAGAGGAACATCTCCAAAGTTTCTCTAACTCCAGCCTATTTGAATTACCATGATGTGGACAAGCAGAACCAAACTCGCTCCCAAATTTAATTGATCACAATTAGACCTTCACCTCAATAACAGTTACATCCAATTATTGAGCATTAGTGTCCTACATGCAAAACATAGTACATGCCTTGGAGCCAAGAAGTTGCTATTTGGAGTCATAAAGCAGATTTTTTTATTCCTTGGAGAACTATCAGACAAAAAGCCGACTAAACAGAATGCATACATTCCCTTATTTAGAAAGATCTTTGGCTCTTTACCTTGTTGGACTGCTATGAATATCACCACATCTCTCACCGTAGTAAGATTCCAATTTCCTATTCATAGCATGGGATTTAATGAGCAATTTCAATTCCCTTCTCTGGAATAAGGACAGGCAGTGCGCTTGCCACACTAACCAAGGAATCTATTCACCCCTTGATATGCATGTATAACTTCCTATTACTGTTGTTGGGAATAATACACATGCGTCAGGGAAGGAATATATTGGTATTTCTACAAATTGTGCCAAGATTCTCAGTTCCACACAGACATTTTGGCTGGGATCCGCAAACCCAGGCCTGCACGGAAACTAATAAATTTCATTGCCTATGAAAACCAATTGAGTTCCCTGCAATCAGCACCACTCTAGTGCACACCAGGTGAATTAGCAATGATGGGACACTTACAATGACGTGGATTGATGTGTATTTGCAATTATGATCTGAAGAGCACCAGAGATTGCCAAGCATGATGGAGACAGAGCTTTGGTTAGTTGTTTGGAGGACTAATAGTCTTCATAATTTTTAAGACCACATAAACATAACTCTCAGTATATAAACTATTTATAAAAAGCGAAGCACATGCCATTGCCCTGTTTCTGATAGGGAAACCAAGTCTGAAATGCAAAAAAGTTAGTGACCATCCCAACTGTTAATAAAACAACTACAGATCAAGCACAAAAACAACAACAAGAACACCTTCATGATTAAACTGCTCAAACTTACTTATCATTCCGAATACAGGAAGAGTGAATTCATTACAAAAATAACACCGTCAGAATTTTTTGGTATTTACCTTTTCTGAAGTTCTAAATACCCTTTATTATTAATAGTAGTACTGTATTACTAAGATTTATCCCTCCAGAGGTGTTCCGAGAGCCTCACAAAATACAGACAGGCTCCCTTCCCTAAGGAGATAATAAGTTAGAGCAGGGCTACTCAACTGTGGAAGCCCCGAGGGCCACAATGATACTCTCAGCACATGCCGACAGCAGCAACTTAAGTGTGGTTGCATATATATGCAAATATATGTAAATAGCTTCTTTCACACTGACGGGCATGAATACAAAGCACTTCCCACAATGACCCGGTGCGCTCGGCACCTGCTCCCTGGGGGCTATAAACACCAACACCCTGTACCCACCTGTTTCAGCCAGCCCATCCGCCTGCATCTTTCAATGCCCACCCCACCTGGGAGATGACTCACCGTTGTGGAGTGTTCCCAGTGGAGGCCATGTTCAAAATATCCTACCCGTGGGCCACGTGTTGAGCCCCGCGTAAACCCAAACTGCACCGCGGGCCACTAACAATGTTGAGTAGCCCTGAGTTAGAGCTAAGACATGACATAAGAAATGAGGGTGAAAGCAACAAGGCAGTGATGAAAGCCATGAAAGAACATCGATAGCTTATTCTGGAGGAGGGGGTGAGGAATAAGATGGGAAGAGTTCCACACACAAGGAAACACAGTGATTCAGGTAGCTGGCACACATTGCTTAGTGACCAAATGTTACTTATTTAATACATCTCTCTCATAGGTTTTGCTACAGAAGTGAGTATTTTATAGGGAGTTACAATGAGGAAAGGATGGTGGGGCTTGGCTACAAAGTTTGGAAGAATGATTCAGGTGAATGAGAAGCATTGAGTTTGAGTGGTAGGAGATGAACCAGAAAATATACCAAAGAGTATGTCAACACAGCAGCGTTATTTCAGAATAATTGACATTATTCCAAAATAATAAATAGTGTATCTACACAGCAAGCCATTATTTTGAAATAATGTCAAGCTGGAGGACTGCTTACTCCGACTCCTGTAACCCTCATTTCATGAGGAGTAAGGGAAATCGAAGGAAGAGTGTTCTTCCTTCGACTTCCTGCTGTGTAGACCGTGCCAAAAGCCGAATTAAGCTATTTCAACTTCAGCTACGCAATGATGTCACTGAAGATGCATAGCTTAACTCAGCTTTAGTCCTGCTGTGTAGACCTACCCATAATGTCCATTCTGCGTGCAGGCACAGAAGATTCAGTGCCACTATAAATGGCCCCTGTAACTTACTCCATGACAAGCCAAGGAGACAGTGGTCTTAAAGACAATTGGAATTGATTATAGCCACCTGGTATGAATTAGGAAATGGTACAACCCCTCTCCACAACAAGATTTACTACAGTATTTCTAGTGCTTGTGCAGAAAGAAAGCAAAAATAGAGTTAATCATGACTGAAGCCCACAGCCCAGATTTAGAAAATAAAGTGGGTTGATATATTTCATCTCGGCAGTGACCTGTTTGTAAACAAAAAAGGTGCCGGTACTAGGGTTACCGAGCAAAAAAAAAAAAGGCTGAAGAAAACTTGTTGAGCAAAGACGAAAGAAGTTGTGGCCCCTTTAATTGTCACGTGTCCCAAGCAGGCTTCCGTCCGGCACAATGTGAGCGCTCCCAGGGCCAGGTGGGTGCTTTGCCAGAGAAAAGCAAGTGCTCCCCAAAAAAGGTGACGGTACAATGTACTGTCACAAAAAAAGCACTGCATCTCAGTATGTTTAGATATGAGTTACTGAATGTTACCGTCTCCACCTAACCTTAAAAGAGATGTCTAATGCTATGATTGGTGTAATATGCCATTTAGGGTCCCAGTCAGCAAAGAAAGCTTTTGTACATAACAGGACTACAAATAGAGTACAATTGGAATAAAACTTCAAGATTTAGCCCCTAAGTGCTTTGGCATCAGGCAAAATATGGCCTGCCAAGCTGCCAGATCTGGCCCACAGTCCAGCGGGAGCCTCGGGCAGCTCCCTGTCTGCCCTGCCCCTGCACACTGCTCAGAGTAGCTGGCTGCAGGGCTCAGTACTTCTGAGGGTGTGTCTACACAGCAGAGCTTAACTCGAAATAAGCTAAGCAGTGGAGACATACCTGAATGCTTTGAGCCGAGGGGGACGGTGGGAGAGGCTTTGCATTTTGCCCCTGCCCCTAGCACAATCTGGCAGCACAGCCAATGGGAGCTGCCTGTTTGCATGACAGGCAGTGCAAAGTATCCCTCCCACTGGGTTCAGAGAAGCACATGGCACCCACAGCCAGCTGCTCCGAGCAGCATGCAGGGGCATGGAAAGCAGGGAGCCTGCCTGAGGGACCTTGTTAGGCTGCTGGCTGGGAGCCACCCAGGTAAGTGCCTCCTGGCTGGAGCCTGCTCTGGCACTCCAGCCCCTTCTCCCTCGCCCCAATCCTCTGCCCCTCTCCTGCATCTCTACCCCACATAATCCAACCCCCCTGAACCTTAACTCCTATATCCATACCCCGACCCAGATCTTGCACCCCAACCCCTACCCCAGTCATAACCCAAATCCCTGCACCCATTCCTGCACTTCTGCCCCAGGTCACAACCCCCTCCCAGATTCTGCACTCATATCCCCTCCCAGATCTTGCACCATAGTTCCCAGCCCTAGGTCACAAACTAAACCCCCTCCCAGATCCCACACCCCCTCCAATACCTCTCCTCCATGTCAGAATGCTTTCCTGCACCCCCACTTCCTCCCAGACCTGCACCCCCATCCCGTGCCCCAGGTCCCAACTCCCTCCTTTAACAAAACTCCCTCCCAGATCTCTCATCTACTCCTGCACTCCAACTCCTTACCCAAGCTTCCTTCTGCACCCAGCCTCCATCCCAGGCCCCTCACCTCCCCCATTAATATCATAGAAGAGTGAGGCCTTTGTCCACTTACCAAATTCTTGGCGTGCCCCCCCCCAAAATGATTGCCCACCCTAGCTTTAGGATGACAGATGCAACTGAGATAGAAAAGATCAGGATTGGTCAATCTGCTGTTTTCCAGGAATCTGGGGTTTTTTTGTTTTTAACTTGACCTTGACCTTATTTTGAAAATGCCCAGTTTACCTCTTGGGGAGGGAGGTCCTTAACGTATGGGACTTGCAACAGGAAGATGAACATGGCTGCTCGTCATGATGGGTACTTTTAATGTGCCAACGTTACAGCAAAGGTTATTCTGGAATGTGGAATTTTCACAGGCACCTAGTTATTGTCCTAATAGCTTCTCTCTCTGAAGTCGTAATAAGCTTACAAATGGACCTATTCAGCACATATTAAAAAGCAAGAGATGCTTCTTTGATTATAGCCTTTGTGGAAATCTCAGATCATTTGTTTTGGTGCTGCACAACAGCAATTAGTATGTGCTGCTGGGAGCCTATTCAGCGGACTGGAGCTGTGGGTTTTGGAGACACCTTAGAGCGCCATGGCAACAAATTTACCTCCACTTTTCAGAGCATAAATCATAGGGATTCTTGCAGCCATCAAGGCCAGTCAAGCACACTCCACCACTTCCAGGAATTAAGAAATAAAAGGGGCCTAATTAAGCTGCTCTTACAAAAGCCTTAACCATGTTTATGAAGTGACACGACAAGCTGCACACTGCAGCTCTCATAAATCAGACGGCTAACGTTGAAGTGAACATAGGGCTTCCTTTGTTGTGCTGCTGTAATGCTGCATCCTCAGGGTTCAAAGCACCATCTGCTTCATTTCGTCTTTAGAGTGTGTCTTGCGCTTTTGCAGTAAAGTGACACCACTTAAAGTGGTGCATCAACCCTACTGCTCAGACACAGCAGGCTTCTATTTCATGTCCCTGGGAAAGTTTGCTTAGGGGTAAGAGGACTGCTGCTGCTTTCTAGTAGTGCAGAAATACCTGTAGCCACGTTTTTGAATGAGGATTGTAGGCTGGGTTCTGCTGGGCAGTGGCAGCTTGCTCCGTTTGTTACCTCTAACATTTCACTCGAAATATCCTTTTATAGCCCAATGTGCACAAAAAGAAGTGTGTGTGTGTGTGTGTCCTCCCAGAAATGACTTTACTTCTTTAACACTTAAGACCTGATCCAAATTCCATTGATGTCTATGTATTTGTGCGGGGCATTGGATCTGCTTCAAAGGATGTGGCTTCACTAGGGGAAAAAAAGATGTGTTCTCTCTCCAAGATTTCCCCACGATGGCTAAACCCTAGTGAAAACAAGACCGTGCCTTTTGACATCACTAGGATTTTACCTCATGTTAATTAACTGATGTGCAGAGCACATTTTCCTAGTGAAGACCAAGCCACAGAGAACCATATCGTCTCCCAGACACATTCTTATACCTTAAGCATAGCATTCCTAAACAGGATTCAAGCGGATAGACCCCTGGATAAATTCAAGCCTAAGTACCGAGTCAGCACAAAATCTATGTGCTGCTTAAGTGAGGGCCAGACAGTGCATAGGTCTTCCTGTGGATTTCTGCAAAAGGGTCAGTTTCACCCACACACAAGTATTGTCTCCTTTCAAACAGCAAATGGTCACACACTTACACTGTGGCTTTAAACAAACAAAAACCCCTCAGTACTGAACAGAAAAATGAACACCATTTCTCCCCAAGGCAAATGGCTGGGGTGAGAGCACAATATAGCCTTTCAATCAGAGGCTTGTGAAATATTTCTCAGCACAGAGGCTTATGCGCTGCAGAAGTCAAGGGAGACTTTGTTTTAAAGATTGCAAGCTCTACGGAACGAGGACAGTGTCTTCTTATGTGTTTGGAAGCTGCTTAAGAGCGAGCACATTTTTGGCTCTACAGTAATCTAAATAATACATAAGAACAGCAGAAGCCTCCTCACTAGAAACACCTAAAATCAGGCTGGGAAAAAGCATGGAGCAAAACCTGAACCAACTTCAGTCATAAAAAACACACAAGGACAGGCCTGAGCCGACACTGCTGTATGGAATATCTTTTTAGAAAACAGTGAGTGTGTGTGTAAGAAAGAGTATCGTGGAGAATGCTCTGGATACAGATGAACTTTAATTTGAGCAGTCTTTATTATTGTGTCATCTGCTATGAGAAGAGGACTGGAAGCAGGGAATGTAAAGTATGCCTAATCAGCATGACATTATTTGCCCCCAATGTTAAGGTTAATAATAGTTAGGGCAGGACTTGAAACATTAGTCAAGAGGCAGCAAACATATCCATAAAGCAGCGGAAGAAACACACTGTCACCGAATGGAAGTGGGGAGCCTCCCTCATTAGACCCAGCACAAGGGAGGACACAGACCAATTACTAATTGCCAGGAATTAAAGAACAAAAAACCACCCGGGAAAAAATTCTGTTGAGAAAAAAAAAAGGGGGAGACCAAAGTTGTTGAGGAAAAAAAAGGACCCCAAGAGTTATTAAGCAAAAAAAAATAAAAAAAACCCAACATGGCCCCTTTAAGAAATGCTTTTGAGGCTTTTTGGCCCTAACTGACTGCCGGTGGCTGTCTGCCATCTTGTCTTCCTGCTCGGGGCCAGACAGCTCCCCTGTGGAACCAGGTAAGCACCCGGGATTTTCCCTTCCTGGCAGGGGAAAAAAACAGAAAATGCCGGACATTTTAGGTGTCCAGTATTTTCTGAATTTGTTACTGGACAGGAGGTGAAAATACCGGACTGTCCGGGTCAATAAAGGACACCTGGCAGCCCTAGTGGCCTGAGCCAGTCTGACTCTCCCTATATTACTGAATCATGTACATAGAATCTCCATCATTTGAAATCTGGAAACATTTTTATGAGGAATAGCAATTTTTATGTAGTTCTATAGTTTTGAAATGGGACATTCTACAGGACTCATAGGAGAGCTGATTGAAAAGTTTCTTTAGGACCATATGGCTCATCCTCCACATTCAGTCAGGAAAGGTACGTGCTATGAACTGTGAAATAATGAAAGCTTTAAATAGTTAATCTTTACTGTGAGTGGAGCTCGAATCCTGGTTTGATTATGTTTCTTCTCTCACTCAACACGCAATTAGAATGAAACTCTGTTTTTAATTTTTGTAAGTATCAAAACCAGATTTGGACAGTGATTGGCCAGAGTAGCCTAGGTTTAGGCTGAAGCATATGGAGAGCAGCAGAACGTTTGGAAAGCAGAAAGACAGCCCTTTTTGAGAACTTTCCCAATCAGATTGCACAGTTACTGTGACACGTAGGACAAGAGGAGTTAGCTCAGGCCATGGAAAACTCAGCTATCCCATCACTACTGCTGCGGAAAGTGGGAGGAAGAGTTTTTAAATTTCAAACATCAAAAGGCAAATTAAAATGCTTTAAAACGTAAAGCTTACTCCTAGATCAAATCTCTATAGCATCTTGCTGTATAAATGAATTTTAAGATAAACAAAAACTGCCAAATATTTTAAGATTTAAAGTCCCTGCTTTGCTTTTTTCCTTGACTATACCAAACCCACCTAAAATGGGAATGGTCTAAAGCAGCAATAGGTCAAGTAGCTTGGGAGTTGGAGTTCTCGGTTCTATTCATAGGTCTGACACCAGGGTGACCAAAGCATTTTTCCCAATCTATAAAATGAGGGTTAGTAATAACTTCATCCCAGGGAATTTGTGACACTTAATTCAGTAATATTTGTCAGATGCTTTGAGCATTCTAGTGGAAAGCACTAGGGAAGGGCAATGGAGCTCCCGGAAGTGTAGAATTCAAAACACGGATCAAAAAAAGCTTTTCAAATGACCTTCACTATAGTTTAGAATGTCACTATACAATACAAGTTCATTCCTTCATACAAACTGAATGACAGAAGGCTTTAAATTGCAGGTCAGGAAAAAAAATTGAGGGATTTTACCTAAGCTCTGCTCACAATCCCTAGGCAGCTTTAGTTGCCGCTAAAGTGATCAGCACTGAAATAGTTAACATTAGCATTTAGAGATGTGGTGTCCAACTGCTATAGCAAACTAGCCACACTCAACTGGCCAACTAGCCACATTGTTCAAGCCAACTAGCCACACCACGGATTTAGAGTTTGATTCTGAAAGCTCTCCACTTGCAGAAGTCAGCCTGAAATCAACAGGAATTCCTTGCACTGAACGTTTATGGAACCACACCATTTTAAACCATCATCGTCAGGTTCCAGAATTACACTGCATCGCTAGGAATGGTGACACATTGCACGTGTGTTCTATGCATAAGTGGAGCACGATGGAGCTGAGAATGTAGAATCTCCAGATGACTTTGGGAACAGATGCTCAATTGGTAGCAGTGAGCGCCAGTGACCTAGGAAAGCACTGAAACATTTTGCCAAACAATCCTCTTCCCAGTCCACTTACACTGCCTGCTCACACAATTCAAATAGCAAACCAGAGCCTGCGAAGGCTAATGAGTGCTGTTATTGTAGGTCTGAAGTAGGATGTTAGCCATTAATCGACTAACCGATAAGCAGGAGCGTATTGATTAGCACTATCGATTAGTTGCATCCCCCTAGCTGCCGCTCTGCATTGTACAGCGAAGAGAAGCCGGCGTGCGAAGGCGCTGAGTCGGTCCCTGCTCATGCGTTTCTTTTCATTCATCCCCCCCCCCCCCCACACACACACACACACACAGAGCTGCTGCCACCGCCGCCGCGTTGCATCGCGCAGTCTCGGAAAGCCACGCACGAAGGCACTGAGTCGGTCCCTGCTCCACGCGTTTCTTTCTTTTCATTCAGCCTGGTGTCTGTGGTGATGAATGACAGGAAACGTGTGGAGCAGGGACCGACTCAGTGCCTTCGCGTGCAGCTTTCCAAGGCTGTGCAATGCAGCGCGGCAGCTGGGGAAGTCATGCTGTGAACCAGTACTAGCCAGACTGAGCCCTGGGACTGCCTACCCTTATCGACTAATCGACTAGTCGACAGAAAATCTGTCGACTAATTGATTAGGAAAATAATTGCATTTTAACATCCCTAGTCTGAAGGGATAAAGGAAGCCACAGGAGGCAAGTGAGCCCATGGGATTGGAATGGCTCAGAATGTGTGGGGGTCTCATTGAATTCTAGTGGTAAGAGAAATGAGGAAAAGTAGGACCACTGATCTGTGCAGTAAAAGACCTGCTGCCTTTCTGGGAGTTGGGAAGTATGTGAGAAGGAAAGGGGATCCTTATCCAAACCTGAAAGGAGGATCTGGGCTTGATTTTCAGCTTATTTGAGATTTTGCCTTCATCTTTGGAGCCATTGCCTTCTTGAAAGCTATTAAGCTGAACCCATCCAAATCATTTAGCTTGTGCCCAGGGAAAGGCGCAGTGTAGGGTCTCCAGGGGTGACAGGCAAAAGCAACATAGCTGTGAAATGTTAATGGTCTGAAAGCAAACAATGATTTCCTTTCACAGTCATGATGTGCATGTCCCTTCCCACCCCCCCACCCCTCTGAGAGCATCTCTGCAAGTAGTAAGAGCCCAGCAGCAGTGTCAGAGCTAAAAGATGTTGGTTGTTGCAAATGACCCGGGAGAGAGGGCCATGTGTACGCCAGATGTCACTAACCTGCTACCCTTCATCATGGGACTACACACCAGCCACAAGAGAGGGTGCTACAAGGGGCTACAAGATGGCCAGTTGTCCCTCACTGACAGCAGACTGCATTAGGTCCTCAAAGGGGTCAGCAGAAGTGTGTCCCCCCCAAGGGCATCAAAGGTCAAAAAGTTTAGGCTCTTGGCTGCTAATAAAAATCGAGGGTTTTTTTTTCTGCTTCTAGAAAACACAGGGCTTCTGCTTATAGCTGCTCTCTCATAAGTAGCTCAGAAATGGGAACCAGCCTTTAAAAGAAAATTGATTTCGTTGAGGATTTTAACTGTGCACTCTTTCACTCAGCTCACTTTGAATATTATAAATACGGAGAGAAAAACTCTTTTCAGCTAAGAGGCACTACAACATTCACTCCCATCCTAGGGGAGAGTGGGCCCCACTAGCTTTTGGGTGACACACATGTACTGCTAATTCTGGACACCAGATTTGCTTATATGAATTATCCATAAAATAATTTTGCTCTGCTTCTGCTTATCAGCATCACCCTTATGTTACACTAGGCATCTAATTCAATCACCAATACTCTAAACAGCAAAATCAAGAGCAATAGTGATGGGTACCACAGCTAGGCAGCAGAATAAATCCTGGAGCTATGCAGATAGACATTGTACTGTTGAGGGACATACAATTGGAGCTACAGTTTAGTAAGCTACACACCTACTAATTTCTATCCACTCAGTTTCCAGTGTGCCCATCACTTATTAATTGGTATCTGCTCACAAGAGTGCAATGGCTCTGGGCCACACTGCAGAACAATATGAGGCACACCTGGTTTGCAGGTTGTGCTTTGTCCACTTTGACACTAAGTGTTTCAACTCACTATGACTGAACATGGGTAGGGGACGGAGTTAATTTCCCAGCTCTCAGCCTGATGAGCCCCAAGGGGTCTGAAGAATTAAGAGACGTGGTGTTTCTAAGGAGAGCAGACATGAACTTTCCTGCATCTCTTCCCCTCATCAACTCTCAGTGGACAAGCAAGATTTTCTCCCTTGCTGGTACTACTTAATTTTCCTCTTCTGCAATGCAATGCCTTTACATCGTTAGTCATGTCACATACCACATGCAAGTTGCCTTGTGTTATTAAACTTGGGAAAACCTTTTGGGCCTCATCCAGACCCCTTTGTATTATATTCAAGGAACGACTGCCTTTGCTCAATTATACCCACAAGAACCAGAAGCCAAGTGTCTCCTGATGATTACTTTAGCTCTGTTCAAATCCAACACAACAAAATTTCTCTGCCACTTCTCACACATTTCCAGGACTTTAGTGTTGTAGGTGGGATCACTGACTGCACAGTGTTTCGGAGCAGCATCCTTCCGGCACACCAACCATGTCATAGGCAAACAACAACTTACCTGTGCTGTGCTTGCTGGAGAACTCAGTTCTGTGGAATCACTGTAAATCTGCTTCGCCCCATACTGAAAACCCAGAATAATCTGCTCTCTCATTACTTAACATCCTTACTTTAGGTTCAACAATTCTGAAACTGGACCCCTCTTTAAATTAAAACCAGGGATTTTTTATTTTGCCACCAAAGTGGTTCAAACTCTCAAAGAAAAAAAAAAGAAATCTGACAATTTTTCCCACTCCAGGATGGAGACTGTTTTGTTATATTTGTGCTCTTGTTCAGCAGGTTAGCAGGAAAGAAATGCCTGTGGCAGCAGTATTATATCGGCAATTTACCCTACTAAATGAACCCATTGTAACAAAGCTATGCAATCTGCAAACCTTTGTTTGAATGCTTAAATGCCTGTCTCAAATGTTTTATATAGCTATATTTATTTTAAATTTGGGCTGAATTTAATTTATAAATATCCTACTCAGTTTAAAGACAACAAAGGTAGGATTTTAAGTTTATAAAGCCAGTTTCAGGTTACCACCCATGGCATGTTATTACCTTTGCACTGGTTTGAGACTAATATTGAGTCACCCATTTTCAAATATAATGCAGACTTGCTGTAGTGGCTTATAAAAACAAGGGGATTTGCCTGGGGCCAGAGGTGCTTAATCTCAGTGTCTCTGACAACATCTACCCTCGGATTCTATTTCACTTTCCCAACCAAACAGCAAGAGCAAGGCCTCATCAGTCTGGTTTCCTAGTTCCAATTAAAAATGAAAAATGTAATAGCTGTTTTCTCTTCACTGAACTGACCTCTCTCTTATTGTATCTTAGGCCTAGGTCTACAGTACACTTGAAAAGTTTTACCAGTATAATACTTAAGTTTAAGTTGTGTGTGATATTTTTCTCTGAAATAGTTATACTGGTAAAAGCCCTAGTGTATGTAGTTATATCATTATAAAGGTGACTTACACTAACATAGCTTATTCCACTTCCCAAACTAGAATCAAACTAGAACCAACTATCACCAGTAAAATTGTGTCCATAGTAGGATTTTTGCAACTCTTACTATGCCAGTGTAATTAAAACAACAGAACTATCTAGTGTACGTGAAGCTATACCAACAAAGCTCCGCTTTTACCAGTTTAGCTTGTTTTGCTCATGGAGGGTGGCTTTCCCATACCCACACAGAGTACAACTTTGTTGGTATAGCTGCAACTACACTAAGATCACTTTGCCAGTATAGGATAGTAGTGGATTGGTTAAGTGCTTCTATTGTAGACATGACCTTGGTAGGGTTGCCAGGTGTCCGGTATTCACCCAGACAGTCTGGTATTTTCGCCTCCTGTCCAGTAAAAAATTCAGAGAATACCGGATACCTGAGATGTCCAATATTTTCTGATTTTTTCCCCGGCCAGGAGGTGAAAATTCCGGGCACCTGGCAACCGTACAAACACTCAGCACCTGGCCTCCCCCCAGCCCGCCCCAACACCCCCAGCCCTCCGACCCCAGCCCCCATGCTTACCTGGTTCCGCAAGGCTGCCGGCACAAAATGGCTGCCAGCCAAAAGACCTAGGGGAAGCAATGCTTTCCCCTGGATCTTAGTGCTCAACCGCTCCCCTGTTCCTATCCCTGCACTCACTCTGAAAGGGGACATGCTGTTTTATTTTAATTTTTTTTTTTTTGGCTTAATAAAGTCTTGGAGTCCTTTTTTTTTTCCCCCTCAACATCTTTGGTCTCCCCCCCCCCCCCCCCCGTTTTTTCCCTTCAACAGAATTTTTTCCCGGTGTTTTGGGGTTTTTTTGGGGGGGGGTGTTCGGTATTTTTGTTTCAACCATCTGGCAACCCTACGTTGGTGTATTACTTCAATTTTCAGCAAGCTAGCAGAAGAGACTCAGGCCTTGTCTATGTGAGAAAGGATTTGCCAGCTTAACTATACCGGCAAACAGGCCCGCAGACAGAGGAGGAGGGGTAAAGGAGGAAAGGGGGGTAAGTGAAGGGGGTAATTGCCACAGAGCCTAGTGATTGGAAAGGACCTGGGGCTCCCATCCACTGCCACTATTACTGTAGCCGTGGCAGTACCCAGAACCCCAGGCCCTTTTTGCCACTGAAGCACTGAGGGCTGGGTCAGGGGGCATGCCACCATCCAGATGGTGCTGAGGGCTGGTTGCCCTACTCCTGCTCCTTCCACCCCTGGTTCTGCCTGTTCTGGGAGCACAGAGACGCGCCCCCCCCACCTGATCTAGGGGCCCCGTGAGGCTGTAGGCTCCCCTGCTGGCTAATCTTTCCATTAGCGATGCAGCAAGAATACTTTTGCCAGTGGAGCTTATACAGTCCCCCAGAAAAACACGTTTTGACTGTATAACAGTCCCCACACTAGGAATTTAACCAATATCAAAATCACTCCCCTAAGTAACATTGCTATGCTGTCCAAAGTTACCAGCATAGATCAGGCCTTTAATAAACAGTGCTTTAATGTAAATGGAAAGGTCTAAAGAGTCAGTGAACGATATTTAAAGACACAATATGCACTTCTAATGACCCAACAGAAACCAATAAAAAAATGTCAAGAGGATAAATCAAACCTCTCCTCAAGCAAAGGCTCAATGGTGGGATGGGCCTCACATTGTGCTCCAGAGTTCAACAAGCTCTCGTTGTGTCAGACCAGATGGAGAAGCAAATTCCAGATTTGAGAACCATCCACCAAGAAGGTTCTGCCTCCCATTACACACTTTTAAATCTAGGGACGATTAGCACAAGCAGCTCAGCTGATTGCAATGATTAAGGTAGTTTGTGGGAACACACGCAGTTTAGTTTATCTGACAGCCAGCATCCAAGCCAAGCTTAGCTGAGTGTTTATACCGCAAATTGCATCTAGGATAAAAAGTTATTGCATTTGAAAAATGAGAATAAAACACTTCCTGTGGCTACAACTACCAAGCATCCAGGGAGCACCCAAGCATCACCAGTTGCAAACAGCATGTGCTGACGCTTCTAAGGGTATGTCTAGACTGCGGGGGAGTTTTCGGGATACTGGAGGTATCCTGAAAAACTCCATTGCGTCCAGGGAACATGCTTGCTCTTCCACATTTTTTTGCAGAAGAGCAAACGTGCTCTTTTGGAAACCCTTGTATTCCTCATTCCACGAGGTAGAAGGGGGCTTTCGAAAGAGGGTTTTTTTTTCAGAAATTTGGCCCAGTCTAGATGGGCCACATTTTGGAAAAGCCTCTTATGACAAAAATATCAGAAAAAGATACACAAACTGCAGAGCACATTTTGCGTATCTTTTTCCAACAGATCCCTCGCAGTCTAGATATACCCTAAGTGGCCTTCAGGGAGTTATGGCAGTAATTTAACCAGAGAAGTGTGACAATGGAAAGAGAAAATAAAAAACCCTCACGTCTAATTAGACACCAAAGAAAGTCACTTTGGGCCAGCTGTACCACCTTAGATTCCAGAGGTTGGTAAACGACCAATGGCGTAATGCTCACCTCAGAAATAATCTCCAAACACATATATAAGCTTTACACTGCAGAGCTCGCAGCAAAGTCTCCCTGGGAGTGGGGCTGGCAGCCGCAGCGAAGCTGCTGGTCACGGTCCCAGGGTAAAGTTATAGTGCAGAGCCTGCAGCAAAGCCTCCTACCCTAGAAGCCGGGCCAGCAGTCCCTTCCGGCCCTGCTCCCAGGGAGCCAGCATGTAGCCATAACACAAACTGATAAGCATCAGCTGTTTAAACTGTTTAAACAGTTACACTTTTACATCCCTACTTGTCATGTAGTCATAAATTCTCCTTTGTCAGAAGGATAATAATAGAAGGATATTTACAAACCCAAAGCCTTGATTTTACAATGACAACAGTCCTAAAAATGCTGAAGAGAGTCAGACAAAAATACAGATTTAGAGAAGGTATTTTGATTCAGAACTTCAAAAATATCACTGTAATGGAAGCCCTGTACATAGGCAGACAGATAGAGGTCTTGGACATATACAAACTCTCCTTGCTCACAGCTTCTTGTTTATCATAATGAAGCCAACCTTTAGAACAACATGGAAACTCTCCCTGCTCCTGTGTGTGACTCTATTAGTATTGATAATAGGTCAGCCAAGGGCACACTACTACTAATGTTCAAATGACAATGAATCATTTTTCTACTGTTATTTACAGATTTAATGGTTTAATCAAGTCAGATTCAAGGCACATTCTACAGTTTATCAGTCAAGGGGAGTGCAATCATGGCACTAATAAGGATAACTGAAGTCACTGCTGCAATTTTGTTTGCTCTGTAGATTATTAATTCCAGATAACGTATGACTGAAAAAACTCAGGGGGGAAAGCAATGTGAGTGTGCATGTGAGTGAGGGAGAGACTATAAAATTACAGGGTGTCAAACAGTGATGAGGGAAGCTGTTGGATATTTAACCTGGGAAATGGAGACTACTTTGTTTCTTGTGCCATTAATGTCCACACATATCTTCCATTAACTCTAATTAGGATTAACAGGAATTACACACTAGTATCTTTATAATTAGTGGTGGTTGTGTGTGGGCACTGATGAAAGATTAGATGCAAAGTTTGATTCTCCAGGGTTAAACATCCAATAACTTACAAGTTTCTCATTTCCCCTGGTCACCTTACATGTCCTGTAATTAATCATAAATGTAAAAACACACATGTATATTGCACATACATTGACATGCTAGCCAGACAGTCACATGACATATGCTGAAGATACACACATTGCTTTATACACAACACCCCGATATGCATACATCATGCACACTGCCATAAGCTCACCATACAGATATAGATACAAAACCACACAGACACATGAACCAATATGTACCCCCATACAAAAAAGAACAATTTTTCTTCCACACATTAAGACAAGTCATTTTTCAATTAACAAACCAGAGCAAACAAATTTACAGCAACGATTTCAATTACCTTTATTAATGTCATTACATCTTCCACCATCCTTGATAGACTCTATACTGTATTCTCAAATCAGGCATTAACAACAAACCATTAAATCTTTAAATTAGAACAGCAACATTGTCTGGCATTATCTGAACTGTCATAATAATGCACCTTTTATTGTGCTTCTGGCTCCAGCCTGGAGTTCCACAGCAGTAGTTCATTTAATAGCATTAACAGACAGCTTCTAGCCAGAGGTCATTTATTAGCACAAATAAATGTGCAGCGTCCTGTCTGCTTTCTTATTCCATCACAAACCAAGAATTGACATCAAACTTATGCAGCTCTGTAGCCGAACAGGCTTATAAACTGCCTCGAGTTGAGAAAGTACTTATAAGGCTTCGGGGAAGTGGACAAATACACCACTGTTTCCCTCAGGAATCGTAGATACTATTTCAAGAAACCTTATGATGTTCAAGTCTCTGGTCATCAGTACTGAAGAAGCAATATGAAGGTTTTGAATACCAAAGGGTAAATAGTGACAATTGCCAATCTAGACAGAAAGAAACAGGGACAAATTTCTTCCTAGTATAATTTCACGGATGCCAAGGAGTTACCCTAGCAAATAATTTGACCAACATAGTTAAACTCTCCCTGTGCCAACAATCATCTGTCCCAAAACTCTCTGGAACTGCAATCCTGAAGTCACAAAATTCATCTTAGTCAAAACCTTCATTGAAACGAACAGGTGTTTTGCCTGACTAAAGATCTAGCAAAAATTAGAATGAGGCTTCTGGATTTCTACATCCTGGACTCAGTCATTTCACCTTTACTCAATCTGAATTAAGGTATGTCTACACTACCAAGTTTTGTTAACAAAATTTATGCTGACAACCAAATGTCAACAAAACAAAAATTGAGTGCAGGGATATACCTCCCAGGATGATTCATCCTAATTCCGAATTGGCTATGCTTTGGCTTCACAAAATGAAAACAAACATCTCTTGTGTTTGGGTTTCTGCCCTAGGGAGTTAGTGACTCATGCAGGACACTGATGGCTCAGCAAGATTTATTTTTCATCCTCCTGAGTTTTCTATTTGGCATGCAGGGTAGGCTTATCATTAATATACTTTACACATCCACTTAGAGTGCAATTTTCAATACATCTTTATTTTTTTCATAATTTTATAATTGATTTTGCTACTCAGGAAAGCAAAAAAAAGCATGTGCTGAAGGAAACAGATAGAGCATTCAGGCCCTATTCAAGCTTAACAGATAAAGATCTGCTGATCCACTTCACTCCTGGAATGAAAACCCCTTTGCCATTCCAATTCTTGTCCTTCCCTCATACAGCCGACTCCAGCATGGGATACCTAGACCTACTGCAGTTCTAGGGCTCCAAACAGCTTGCATCTCAATTCTGATGTATTCAAGCCCTGGGCTCCTGCTACACGGCTCTGCAGATGTACTGGACGCAGTTCCCCATGTTACTGAGTCTTAGAACTCCACAACTGCATGGCCGATACTGATACCCACGCAGCAGCCTTCTCTTCGTATTCTAGGCCTCTCCTGAGCAGATACTTCCAGCTGTGCCAAGCTATGTGTTAGTTTTCCGAAGAGAACAGGCCTGGAGATCAGAATGAAAAACTCTCTAAACCTATTTTCATTCGCTCAGATATGGACTCTAAATGAGTCATACCTGGAGTCACTCAGCAGCTTTGAATCCTGTGAAGAATTTGTGTTTGTGCAGTTTCATAAGAGTCTGTCAGACTCTTCTTTCCTAGAAAGATATAGAGTGCCACTAAATCATTCTGTTACAATGAGTCAGTCTGAACAGGGGGCAGCTTTTCCCATACAAAAAGTAACATTTTAAACTATGCTTCAAATACAGAAGGATGGCCTTTATGCCAAAGAGGGTGATTTACATACATTTTGGCTGAGGATAGATTTGTTGACTGGGCAAGTAAAAAACATTGGGGATTCCCCACTGCAGTATATTTTATGTATCTTATATATAAGTATCTAGAGTTTTGAAGATACTGTTAATATTGAAGATTTGCAGAAGAACTCAGAATGACCAAAATGCATTACTGGGGTAGGGAGATGGCCCTGCATCGACCAATTAATAATAATCTAGGTTTTAAAAAAAAAGACTAAAAATAAAATACAGCCATTAAAGGTAATACTTGAATATTTACATTTTAAAATAAAAGTGTTTCAGGAAATAGCTAAGAAGCTGGTTAAGTAATGAGTTGCCTTAACATTTTGATAAACATCAGAGTGAACTCCCATTAAGTATTCGGGAAAATCTGAGAGTTCAACTTTCAACTAGTTTATATTTTGACTGGATGGTTGGTACAATTTTAGCCTTTTGCCAACACCATCTCAAGATCCCAAAAAGGGAGAAAAGCAGCACTAAGCCCAGTTTAGTAGAAAGCAAATTCAAAGAAGACAATTAACTTTATCTTGAACTTTACCCTACATTGAATGGATACTATTCAACAGTTCTATAAATCAGGGCTACTCAACACGTTTATAGCAACCTATATGTTTGCTGCCTGTGGTGCGGGGCTCAACATGGCGGTGGGATCCTTTCAATATGGCCTCCACTGGGAACATGCTCCACAACAGCAAGTCAATGTAATGGTTTTCTGTTGAGATGCATTTTAGTAGTTAAATTCCTGGACTGTCATTGCTCATTAAAAGTGCTGTCATATAGGTGGGAGATCAGGTAAATATTGCATTTTATTAATATTAGCAGAACTGACTTAAACGGGGCCTGCGTGTTGTGTAGTCTTGCCTTAATGTTTGTAGTCATGCCCGTCAGTGCGAAAGAAGCTTTTTGCATATATTTGCATGTACATTTGCACATATATGCAACCACACTTAAGTTGCGGCCCTCAGCATGTGCTCTGAGTATCATTGTGACCACTGGTGCTTCCAAAGTTGAGTCGCCCTGCTATAAACTATGATGCCCAATTCTTTTCTCTAGGATTGTAACAGGCAAAAAACATCACTTCATACTAGTGACACAGATGGCATGTAGAGATGGCCTCCATTCAGCAGACATGTGCTCTCATTATCAGTTTTTCTTCCCATTAGAAATGGAAAGAATAGGAAAAGTTAAAAACTTCTTGTTTGATAGGACACTGGAATAGGAATCTGGAGACCTGAGTTCTAGTCCTGGCTCAGCCACAGCACTATTATATGACTATGGGCAACTTTACTTTGCCTTTCAGTGTTTCTGTTTCCCATCACATTCTTTCTTTTCTATTTAGATAGTCCCCAGAGCCTTCTTGGTTGGGGCTTCTAAGTGCTATTTTAATATGAATAAAACAACAGTTAATTTCTAAAGGGAGAGCATAACATTGTCCTATCAGAGTGAGAGTCAGTCATCATCTTGAGACACAATAATACGGGCACCATTTCTAGGGGTAGAGAATTTCAGGAGACTCAACCATGCTTCCTAGCATTTACAATACAGAAACCAAGGTCTCCCTGTTAGGTATCATAGTGCTTAATATAGGCATGAAAGAGCTGGCATCAGCATCACTAGCATTTTTAGTAAAACCAAGGTTTTGTGCCAATGCCCTTGATGAAGATGTCTGTGCCAGTCCCTTGAGAGGTGCGTGTGTGTGTGCATTTCACTGTTGGACTGAGTGTGTGTTTAGTGTGGGAAGTGCACTGGGATCTTCTGAAATGAAAGCTACTATTTAAAAAGCACAAAAAAATAAGAACGATGTAGGTATAGTTTAAACTACAGTGCCAATTTAGAGAATCAGTCAGATGCAAAGCAAAAAAAATTGCCAAAAAGTATCTCTGAAGCACAGAAAATTCTAAAAGACCACCTGGCTAACAGCTAACACCATTTCCAAAACTTTGGAGAAGTCAGTGCCAAACTATCCCTAACACAGTCATACATTCCACCCCTGCTCTGAGCTTCAGGGGGAAAAATCCTGTTTTTCTACTTCAATTCTCTTCTACCTCCCCCACCCCTTTCAATTTTTTTCACTGATGCCCATACAAAGATCAACTACAGCCCAATTAAAACACACCGAAAATGTGTATGCTCACAGCAGAGAAGTAACAAGAACTGAGCAAAGGTTTAATACCCACATAAGGAACAATACACATTTGCAAAGGAGACCGTGGGACGGGCTCTTAGGAATTCACACAGTGGCAGCTCCTTGCCTTGCCCAGAGCTTTTGTACTCTGTCTGCCAGCACCACCCATGTCCCTACATCACACCACAGGAAAGAATAGAGCCAATGGCTGGTGTAGGCAGGCTTCCTAGCATTATTGCTACTAGTATTCAGGATGTGACCAAGAGTCTTCCAAAACTGATCAAACCTTTGGTTCACTACCCCTTCCTGTTTCTCCATGTAGGAACTAACGATACAACCAAGAATGACCTTGAGCAGGTCACTACAGATTATGTAGTGCTGGGAAGGAGGATCAAGGAATTTGAAGCGCAAGTGGTGTTCTCATCCATCCTCCCTGTTGAAGGAAAAGGTCAGGGTAGGGATCGTCAAATCGTGGAAGTAAATGTGTGGTTGCGCAGGGGGTGTTGGAGAGAGGGCTTTGGTTTCTTCAACTATGGGACTCTGTTCTGGGCACAGGGATTGTTAGGAAGAGATGGGATCCACCTAACCAAGAGAGGAAAGAGCATCTTCACGGGCAGGCTTGCAAACCTAGTGAGGAGGGCTTTAAACTAGGTTCGGTGGGGGACGATAACCTAAGCCCCGAGGTAAGCGGGGAAGTGGGATACCGGGAAGAAACACAAGGAGGAAGGAGCAACAAAGGAGGACCTCCATTTGAATTGAGAAGGTAAGGCGATCAACCGGTTATCTAAGGTGTTTGTATACAAACACCAAGAAGCCTAGGAAACAAACAGGAAGAATTAGAAGCCCTGGCCCAATCAGAGAACTATGATTTGATTGGAATAACGGAAACTTGATGGGATGACTCACATGACTGGAGCACTGTCATGGAAGGGTATAAACTGTTCAGGAGGAACAGGCGCGGGAGAAAAGGAGAAGTTGCACTGTATGTCAGAGAGCAGTATGATTGCTCAGAGCTCCAGTATATAGAGGGAGGAAACCCTGTTGAGAGTCTATGGGTTAAGTTTAGAGGTGTAAGGAACAAGAGTGATGTTGTGCTTGGTGTCCACTATAGACCACCAGATCAGGTGGGTGAGATAGACGAGGCTTTCTTCAGACAACTGGAGAGAAGATTCCAGATCACAGGCTCTGGTTCTCCTGGGGGGCTTTAATTACCCCGACATCTGTTGGGAGACCAATACAGCAGTACACAGACAATCCTGGAAGTTTTTGGAGAATGTTGGGGATAACTTCTTGGTACAAGTGCTGAAGAAACTGACCAAGGGCAATGCGCAGCTTGATCTGCTGCTCACAAACAGGGAGGAACTAGTGGGGGAAGTAGATGTGGGTCGCAACCTGGGAAGCAATGATCATGAGATAGTAGATTTCAGGATCCTGACAAAAGGAAGAAAGGAGAGTAGCAAAACACACACCCTGGACTTTAGAAAAGCAGCCTTTGACTCCCTCAGAGAACTCATGGGCAGGATACCCTGGGATGCTAACATGAAGGGGAAAGGAGTCCAGGAGAGCTGGCAGTGTTTTAAAGAAGCCTTATTAAAAGGCACAGGAAGAAACCATCCCGACGTGCAGTAAGAAAAGCAAATTAGGTAAGCTACCAGATTGGCTTACCAGGGAAATCCTTGGTGAGTTTAAACACAAAAAGGAAGCTTACAAGAAATGGAAACTTGGACAGATGACTAGAGAGGTGTATAAATATATTGCTCAAGAATGCAGGGGAGTAATCAGGAAGGCGAAAGCGCAATTGGAATTGCAGCGAGCAAGGGATGTGAAGGGTAACAAGAAAGGTTTCTACAGGCATGTTAGCAATGAGAAGGTGATCAAAGAGGGTGTGGGGCCCTTACTGTATGAGGGAGGTAACCTAGTGACAGATGATGTTTCTTTGCATCTGTCTTCACAGACAAGGTCAGCTCCTAGACTACTGCACGAGGCAACGCAGTATGGGAAGGAGGTGGGCAGCCCTCGGTGGAGAAAGAACAAGTTAAGAACTATTTAGAAAAGCTACACATACACAAATCCATGGATCCGGATTTAGTGCATCCAAGGGTACTGAGGGATTTGGCAAATGTCATTGCAGAGCCTCTGGCCATTATCTTTGAAAACTCATGGAGATCAGGAGAGATCCTGGATGATTGGAAAAAGGCAAATGTAGTGCCCATCTTTAAAAAAGGGAAGAAGGACAATCCAGGGAACTACAGACCAGTCAACCTTACCTCAGTCCCCAGAAAAATCATGGAGGGGATTCTCAAGGAATTCATTTTGAAGCACTCGAGGGAAAGTGATCAGGAATAGTCAACATGGATTCACCAAGGGCAAGTCATGCCTGACCAATCTGATTAGCTTCTATGATGAGGTAACGGGCTCTGTGGATATAGGAAAGTCAGTGGATGTGATATACCTTGACTTTAGCAAAGCTTTTGATACAGGCTCCCACAATATTCTTGCCAGCAAGTTAAGGAAGTATGGATTGGATAAATGGATTATAAAATGGATAAAAAGCTGGCTAGATTGTCAGGCCCAACGGGTAGTGATCAATGGCTCAATGTCAGGTGGGCAGTCGGTTTCTAGCAGTGTGCCCTAAGGATTGGTTTTGTTCAACATCTTTATTAATGACCTGGATGAGAGTATCAGTGTTGTCTTCAAGTCGTCATTGTCAAGTCCAAGTCAAGTCTCAAGTCCCTAAAATCACTTTCAAGTCAAGTTCCAAGTCTTAATTTAAAAAACGTCAAGTCACTTTTGTACAAGCCATCAATACCGGCATTTTTGGACATTTTTTTCACCAAGTCGATTTAACAAAATTAGCAAGTCTCAAGTCGAGT
This sequence comes from Pelochelys cantorii, assembly GCA_032595735.1. NCBI lineage: Eukaryota > Metazoa > Chordata > Testudines > Trionychidae > Pelochelys > Pelochelys cantorii. The sequence goes on along the minus strand of CM064329.1, from coordinate 55,779,595 downwards.
CTCAAGTCACAAACAATGAACCCGAGTAAAATCTCAAGTCGAGTCACCTAGGCGACTTAAGTTGGACTCGAGTTCAAGTTGTGGGACTCGAGTCAACAACTCTGGAGAAGATGGATTGTACCCTCAGCAAGTTTGCGGATGACACTAAGCTAGGGGGAGAGGTAGATATGTTGGAGGGCAGGGATAGGTTCCAGAGTGACCTCGACAGATTAGAGGATTGGGACAAAAGAAATCTGATGAGGTTCAGCAAGGACAAATGTAGAGTCCTGCACTTGGGATGGAAGAATCCCAAGCATTGTTACAAGCTGGGGACCGAATGGGGACTGCTAAGTAGCAGTTCACAGAAAAGGACCTGGGGATTACAGTGGATGAGAAGCTGGATATGAGTCAACAGTGTGCCCTTGTAGCTAAGAAGGTGAATGGAGTATTAGGTTGCATTAGGGAGAGCATTGCCAGCAGATCTAGAGAAGTGATTATTCCCCTTTATTCGGCACTGGTGAGGCCACATCTGGAGTATTGTGTCCAGTTCTGGGCCCCCCACTACAGAAAGGACGTGGACACATTGGAGTAGGTCCAGTGGAGGGCAACCAAAATTATTAGAGGGCTGGAGCACATGACCTACGAGGAGAGGCTGAGGGATTTGGGCTTATTTAATCTGCAGAAGAGTGAGGGGGGATTTGATAGCAGCCTTCAACTTCCTGAAGGGAGGTTCCAAAAAGGATGGCGAAAGGCTGTTCTCAGTAGTGACAGATGGCAGAACAAGGTGCAGTGGGCTTAAGTTACAGTGGGGGAGGTCTCGGTTGGATATTAGGAAAAACTATTTCACTAGGAGGGTGGTGAAGCACTGGAATGGGTTACCTAGGGAGGTAGTGGAATCTCCATCCCTAGAGGTTTTTAAGTCTCGGCTTGACAAATCCCTGGCTGGGATGTTTTAGTTGGGATTGGTCCTGCTTTGGGCAGGGGGCTGGACTAGATGACTTCGTGAGGTCTCTTCCAGCTCTATGATTCTATGATACTATTCCAAGCCAGGTTGTAGGGAACGTGCACGTTGACACACTATATTAATTTGAGAACTAGTGACTAGAACCCTGCAAAGACACAAGATTTGTATCCATCTGATCCACGATCTGCAAACATGGTCTGTGGACACCTGCAAGTTTGCAGGACTCTACTTATAAGCATCACAGGATTTGTCTGCATCTGCCTGCCACAATAAAGAACCTTCTTTATATTCCTACGTTCAGACATTCACAGTGTTTCAGGAAGCAATCATGCTGTTGTGGTACTTCTTTCAACTGGTCCCTGGGGTTCACTGCTATGCAATACCCCTATGGGAATTTAAATTATAAATTTATAATTATAATTGCTAGGGGAAAATTGCTAGTATCTGGGAACATGGTTTTTATTTCTTGTGCATTTTAAATAGTATCTTTCATTTCAGAAGATCCCAGTGTACCTTCCACACTAAATGCACACTCACTCCAACAGTGAAATGCAACCACACCCCTCAAGGGAGTGGAACAGACATCTTCATCAAGGGCATTGGCACAAAACCTTGGTCTTACCAAAAATGCTGGTGATGCTGATGATGCCAGATCTTTCATGCCTATGTTAAACATTAGAGTACATAACAGGGAAACCTTGGCATATTAGGTGGCAAGAAGAAGATTCAGACACAGCAAATGACAGATCCAACAGTCCCATCCACTGTTTTTGATTTTCAACCCTCTGTTTGAGTATAGCCCAATTGCTTCAGGTATGGAGTAGTCACATGTGTTGCCAAAGGCTCAGTGAGGCCTTTGTAACTCTACACTTCTCCCTGAGTTTATTGTCCATAGAAAACATTCATTTAATGCTGTGGATAAATCTGAATGAAGCTAATCCTTCAACTGCAAAACCCACACAACTTGGTACTAAATTCTTAGCTGCTTTCCCTAATTTGAGACTTAAATTTGTTTTCAGTCATACAGCCTGATATTCTATCTCTTAATAAAGGGGCACTGAGCTCTGTTCAAATTTATACTGTGTCTCCACTAAGCTAATCCATCATCACCACATAAATCACTTCCAGGGAAACCAAGACTTCCTGGCTTCCAGAAGGATTGTCTCAAAGAAACAAAAATTGACTGTTGGTGATGAGATTGAAAGATGCTGTAGTGATGTCACAAAACAGCAGCAGCAAAGGCCCAGAGGCCATGTCTCAGTAGAGCTGTAACATTCCTCTTCTGCCATAAGGCTCACAGGGGTGTCTTGGGGCGGGGGGGGGGGGGGGGGGGGGGGAGGGGAAGTATTCCTAATAGAGCCACTAGGAACATCTGCTGTTCCTCATTTAGTGGGAAAGTCTTCATTTTAAATCCAAGTTGGCTCTCTTGTACCTATTTATACTACGTCCCTTTCATTATCATCAATTACTGGCATCAGAAATGCTGAACCTTGAAGTTGAGGCTACGGATTTTTTTTTTATGCTAACAAAAACAATCATATATTTAAGGGTTCTGGATGTATTTGTTCTCAGATGTATCTTTTAAAAAAAAACCCTTCATATTATTTCCTCCATTTTGACACGTGTGTGAAGGAATATTACACCTTTGGAAAGATTAAATAAAAATCCCCAGACTAGATGTTTTTCAAGCCCTTCACAAAAGAGTTTTGGCTGTAACCGCCACCAAGAGTTCTACAGAAGTTTTTCTTCTTTGAAATGGAATTAAGATTTTTCAAAATTATGTACCAATACGCAACACAACAGATATATGATTGTACATATAAGTCTTGGATGCCATTCTGGGCACCATTTAATAAAAAGGCAATCGCAGCAGTAAGCCCGCAGAAAACATTAACGTTCATTAGTAATTTCAAGTGTGCCTAAAATAATACTCTTTGATTCAAAATATTAATGGGAACCAGATGATAATGGAAGAGTTTCAGTGGTTATCCTGGAATAGGTAATGCTGGTTTTAAAGTGTTCTGTAGTTGTGGTTTTTTTTTTAGTCAGAACATGCTGCCGTGCAGTCCACATACTATTTATCCTCATATTTATGAAGTAAACCCTGCTTTGGTGAAGAGGTAAGTCAGCTCATGATAACTTCTTATTCCTTCAAAGCAGTCATTCAACCAAGTCCTGCTCCTCACCCAGATGTATCTATGTAGATAAGCATGTCATCTCCATTCTACTTCTATTGCTTTTAAGAATTTTTTTACATTAGCACAGCCCCTGAAAACATGGTTCTGTCCATTGTGAATAACTCTTCATTTTGCTAGCAACTGGAATGAAGATTCACTCTTCTCATCCATTTTTGAGATTATGACTTTTTTTTACCTACCCTTTATATTGAAGTATAAATCTAGGAAAAACAAAAAGTATGCTACTTTCAAATAGGACATGTTGTGTGGCATGGGTTGCTGGCCAGATCCCACCTGATGGGTTGAGAGAGTTTACAGCTAAGGCCTGGTCGACACTTAGAAGTTTCACCACTATAGTTATTTCAGTTGGTAAAATTTTTAACCTATAATATATACATATGTAAATGCTCTAAAGTGGAGATAATTTTACCAGGGGCTTTATAGTTATTCCCCTCCCATACAGGAATAAACTATACCAGTCTAAGGACATTTACACTAGAATAATTAGGCTTACACTGGGGCAGCTGTAATCCTTTAACGATGCTAGTAAGGTGAAAGCTGTGCAATGGAAATGTGTAGACAAGCCCTGAGAATCCCACTATTTTAAATTTGTTTTGTGATGAGAATTCTCAGTGCCTTATGTAGGTATCCTGAGGTTCATTATACTCCGAAATGTCCAGAATACAGAGATCTTATGTTCAAGTATCTTCTCAATAAGTCACTGGAGGCCTCACTCTTCAATATCTTGCACCATGTGTTGTCATTCATACATGTGCAAAAGGAATGTGAAGTGCATGCAAAACATTACTATATCAGAATTTTCCACTCACATCACTGGTGGCACTTAAACCCACTTTTCACAAGTGTAAATGACTACATTAAGTACTAAGTGTCAAGAACTAGGTCCTAGACCTCTGAGCCATTTTATAAAACTAGTAGTGCTGAGCTTCTATTGTATCTTCCATGATTTTCATATTTCCCCCAGTTTTGTCTCCCCAGATTTCTAGGATATTAAGCTTAATCAAAGTTACCTGCCCCTTCCTAGCTCAGTAAAGAAAGGGCATTCTTTATGCGGTTCTGGACTGACCCCTCAATTCAGGGACTTGGCTCCATCCAATGGATATAATCAAAATGTGATGAGGGCTTATTTTTCTCATGCTTTGATGGAGACCAGCAAAATACAGAGGATTGCCAGGTGGTGACCTAAAAGATTTAGGGAAGATGTGCTTCAATGGAAACTCTCTACCTCCCTACTTAGCGTATAGGTATTCTAAGACCCGACCCAGAACTTGCTGAAGTAAATACAAAGACTATGAACCTAATGTCAGTCTTGGATTGTCATTGATACCAGTACAAAATTGCTTTAAACTTTGCAGTCAACAATGATATAAAATGCAGAGCAATGAGAATTGAGCCATACAGGTACCTGAAGAAAACCTTCCTTTTACATTATTTTAACAAATAGAAAAGGACCATGCACTGCAAATTAGAGCTTACCAACAAATGATAAGTATTTTGTGGGAACATTTTTGAAAAAACATATCAAACTAAACTTTCTTCTGTTGGCATTTTTTTTCCATGGAAATCTTCTGGTTTTTTAAATGGAGAACAAAAAGTCAATTTTAGAAAACCAAGAGCATCTAAAAGCCATATTTTGTTTGTGCATCAAAAACTGGAAAATTTCTAAATAAATTTCAAAAAGCCAATTTTACTCACATTTTGTTCTCAAATCAAACATTTTGACCAGCTCTAATTCCATTTCAGTAAAGCAATTAAGCTCACAGAGGCGCTAGAACAATTTTTTATAGTGAGGGCTCTGAAAGTTATTGAACAACACTGTAAACTCTGTTTATGATGGAAATCACTTCAAGCCTGAGAATATGGCAGATCCCCAGTACTCCTAGATCCAGCCCCCCTTAAGCACACATGAATTTGCTTTGTTGAATGGGGCAAGGGGGGCAGCTTATCAATGAAGTGGCTTGGTCAGCCTTGCACACATTTAGAACATGAAAATGTTACTTCTTTTCTTGCAATAGAGTCAGCATAGGCTTGTGCGGTTATCAGACTAATTTATGCATTGCCTAGTCGTGTCATCTGCTGTTGCATGTCTATGGCAAAGAGATTGTTTTCTCTTAAACACTTTTATTTTAAGTATTCAACAACTGTGTTCTTCTTTGCATTGTTCTGACAGTATCCCCGCAAGATGGAAGCTGGTTCACAGGGGCCTGGTGCCATGTTACCTGCTGTTGCAGGCAGGGCTTCTTCTAGTGGCTTGCAAAAGGAGGAGGCTCAGAAGAAGTGTCTAAAATTATAGGCTTTTTTCTGGAGATAGCACAAGGATTGGCTTTGCAAGTGGCACAATGTGCTTCACCCAGTGGGAGCCCTGAGAACAAGGCCCTGAGCAGCTGGGGCACACTTTTACCATAAAGAGCTCAATAAATAGAAATAATAACAGCTGAATAAAATGATGCCTTGAACTTACAAGCTGCACCAAGTGGGTTTAATGCTCCTGCCTGCAGATGCACTGATCTTAATTCAGCCACTGAACTCTCTCCATCCTCTTACCTCTTGCATACATACTTGGGGGACTTGGGAAGCAATGCTGCACTGTATCCAGGCAACAGGCAACCTTGAATGGTTTGCAAGTTCTGTTCAATTCATATTAGGACTAGTCAGGGCAGGTCTCTGCACACACCTGACAGAGGGAGTAATTTTCAGTTTTGCAGCTCAAAAAAACCAGAATAAATTGAGGTTTCCAGCTGTCTTCTGAAGATGATGAGAAACTGCCTGCTCCTTTCCTGCACTATCTATTATTCACCAAGGCTGCCCACCTATCAGTTAAGTGCCATTAAAAACATCATGTGCTTGATTCTCTCTTTTATTTTCCAGTGAAGCACATTTTCTCCTTTAGATTCTGGTCCCTCTACTGGGGATCCTTCACAAATTACTTGCTACCTAGGACATGTTCTCAATTTACTGAGCTAGGATTTTGTCACACAAGACCTACTACATTCCAAAAATTCCACCACTGCCTCATGGAAACTATGTAGATCAGGACTGGGCAAAATATGGTCCACCTGCCCTGCACCCTTTTGACGCTCAGAAAAGCCAGCTGTGGGGCCATATGTGTGTCTCTGAACACTGAGAGCCCGGGGGCAGAGGTTTCTCATACTATCTCTGCCCCCAGTAGCTCCTATTGGTCGGTTTTGGATAATAGCAGCTTCCTTTTTTCAGGACAGACACCCCAACCCCTCATCCCCTGGCCTCACAGTGTTCAGTTCACAGCAGCAAACATGGCCTCTGAAGCTGCTCTGAGCACGTTCAGGGGCATGGAAGGAACCTGCTGGATTGTTGGCTGTGAGCCGCCCAGGTAAGCATCTCCCAGCTAAAGCCTGCCTCTGGCACCCTAGTCCCTCCCTCCCCCAATCCTCCGCCCACTTCCTACACCCCTACCCCATGTAACCCAAACCTTCTGCACCCATGCTCCAGCCCCCATACACCTCCCCAGACACTGCATCCCCATCTATACCCCTCCTCAGGACACAAACCCTACCCATAGTTTGCATCCCCTCTTGCATTTCTGCCCCAGGTCTCAACTTCCTCCCAGAATGTGCACTCCCTCCTCTTACACCCCTCACCCAGGCCAGAATCCTTTCCTTCACTCATACCCCCCTACCACCATAATCCCCTTGTCCCAGGTCACAACCTAAACTCCTGCACCCTTATCCCAGGTCATAATCCCTCCCTCATCCAGTTCCTTACCGCAAGCTCCCTTCTGCATCCAACCTCCATCCCAGACCCCTGCACCGCCTCCATTAATATCCTGGGGTATGTCTACACATCAAAGTTATTTCGAAATAACACTGTAGTGTAGACATACCCCTGGAGAGTGCAGTTCTTGGCCATCTACCAAATTCTTGGAGTGTTTCCTCCTCAAAAAAGTATTGCCCACCCCTGATATAAGTGCACATAGACATACATTCGTGACCACAGACCTTTAAGCACTAAGATATGTGGGAAAAAATTGTTAAAAACAGATGTTCATTGATCATTACAGTCAATGGGAGTTTTGCCATTGACTTCAATGGAGCCAGGATATCACCCATGATCGTTTTGACAAGTTTCCTTGGGATACTCTTATCCTTCAACTTCTTGTCCACTTAAATCTCTCTACTTGAGGAGATTTGCATGTGACTCATTCTGGTGTTGCCAAGGGATGTTTGAAGAAAGAGTAAAACCTACCATAAAGTAACAAACTATGAAGAAACAGGACTTTTTAAAACAGGATATTTTGACAAACCACTTCCACCAAATCCAGCTTCTCTGCTGTTGTCCACAGTCAGTGCCCATAGCAAGGAATCCATAAGTCAGTGGTTTTCAAGATCTCATCCCTAGCATATCTCCTTGATAATAAAGGATTGGCTCATTGTTTCCAGCTGCCAAAGTATATTAAAACAAAACTAAAAATGCATTGAGCAACTTTGCTAATATTTACCTCCCTCGCAAAGAACTGCTGTATCTGCCACATGTATGTGACATCATTGTGAAAGGGAGGGCATTTGTGACTATGGATGGGATGGAAGCCAAGCATGAAATAATACCTCCTATTAAGATGTGATCCATGTTATGAAAAAGCTTGAGAACGCCAGCTACAGATATGGTACATGATACCACACAAGTTCCAGTGAACAAGATGTATAACCTGAGAACATTTCTAATCATTTCAACACTGCTACATAGTCTCAGTCAAGATTTATTTTTTCAGACTGGAAATGTTACAAACACAAGATACAGATATGCAGACATGCTAAACTCGGGAGCAATGTTTGGGGCTGGAAATTCTCACAGCCTTTGCATGAGATTAGCTTGCTGGCTGCCTTCCTTTCTTTTGGAAGAATTTATGGAACCTCTGAGACTGGTCAAATATCCCCGTTTCCTCTCTAATAGTGGCAGTTATTATTGTCGGAGACAGTACTGTATAAAGTTACTAATTATGGGAAGGCAGCAAGAATGAGGATATTTCTTTTAATAGAGCATCACCCCCTGCTGAAGTACTGGGAAATTAGGTCCAGCAATGAAATAAGCATAGCTCTTTTTTACTCCTTTGTGAAATAATATGGTGCATCATCAGAGACTCTGGCCAAAGATGTGCATCTTACATTGGTGGCACCAAGGAGACTGATTCACGGTTTGCAATTCTAATTATTGCCATAGACAAGGGCTTTCTCATGCTAGAAAGCAGGACCACATTCATTTCATGCCTTCTGTTACTTTCAGTGGCTTCCTAGAACCTCAGAACTCCCTAAGAAACCATCCTATTTAACCTGCCTGACACTTCAGCTACCTGTATGAGGTTAGTAGAACGTGCATAAAATGAGCAATCAGGCATGCCTGGACTTTAATCCCAATGTGTCCATTGGTTCACAAGGATGGAGGAGAGGGGGGCACCTATTACTAGTGCTGCCTCCGATTACCCACAACAGCCCCACACACAGGAGTCTAACCCATTTGGCCATTGGATCACTGCCTCTCTTGCAATCTCTCCTAAAACCCTTCTCTCCCCTACTCCCCCAGCTCTGTAAAGGGTTTTGCAACATCACACAGAGAAGCAACAGGAAGATAAATGCTATCGCTTCTTCTGTGGCAAGTGGGGAGGCTCAGGCCTCGGATAGTAAGAAGTGCAGCAGATCAGATTTGAGGTGAATTGGCAAAACTACAAGAGGCAACTTGCAAAGCCCTTTTTCACATTCTGGGCTTAATCCTGCACAAGTGCTGAGCATGCTAACCCCAACTCAGCAACACATTTAACACAGGTGACTCGTGACAGGGGAAGGAGGGAGGCAACTGGGGATAAGAGCAGGTTTGAGTTCCCTGCGGATAGAGGCTGCTCCACAACCCCAGGGGCTGCTGTATCAGAGGCAGCAGCGCCGGGCAGCAGGCAGCCAGTCCACGAGGGGAACTGATTTTTAAACTGGCTCCCCTCATGGAGTGGCTCCCTCTGCCACCCCACGCTGCTGCCTCTGATGCAGATGGCTCCGATATTTAAGTTTGAAGTGGATAGTTATTGAGCAGATGTTGATATCTGGGAGTGGAGGCAGACGGCAATAGAAGTTTTACTTAAGAACATAAGAACGGCCGTACTGAGTCAGACCAAAGGTCCATCTAGCCCAGTATCCTGTTTGCCAACAGTGGCCAATGCCAGATGCCCCAGAGGGAAAGGACAGAACAGGTATCATCAGGCGATCTATTCTCTGTTGCACGTTCCTTGCTTCTGAAAAGCAGAGGCTAAGGACTCTATTCCTTCCCATACTGGCTAGCAGTCATTGATGGACCCATCCTCCATGAATTTATCTAGCTCCTTTTTGAACCTTGGGTTAGTCTTCATAACATCCTCTGGTAGAGTTCCACGAGCTGACTGTGTATTGTGTGAAGAAAGACTTCCTTTTGTTTGTTTTACACCTGCTGCCTACTAATTCAGTTTGGTAACCCCCTCGTTCTTGTGTTATGAGAAGGAGTAAATAACACTTCTGTATCTACTTTCTCCATACCAGTCATGATTTTATAGACCTCCATTCTACCCTCCCCCCTTTTCCAAGATAAAAAGTCCTGCTATTATTAATCTCTCCTCACATAGACCAATCAATTTTGTTGCCTGTTTCTAAAACTTTTTGAATTCCAATATATCTTTTTTGAGATGGGGCAACCACGTCTGCACACAGTATTCAAGACGTGGGTGTACCAGGGATTTATACAAAGGCAATATGATATTTTCTGTCTTATGTAACCCTTTCTTAATGATTCCCAACATTCTGTTCACTTTCTTTAACTGGTGCTGCACATTGAGTCGATGTTTTCAGAGAACTATCCACAATGACTCCAAGACCTCTATCTTGAGGGGTAACAGTTAATTTAGATCCCATTGTTTTTTATGTATAGTTGGGATTATGTTTTCCAATGTGCATTACTTTGCATTTATCCACATTAAATGTTATCTGCTATTTCTAACTCTTTTCCGTCTGCCTGGGACTTAATGATCTTGAGTGATTTTGCACCATCTGCAAATTTTGCCACCTCAGTCTTTATTCATTTTTCCAGATCATTTATGAATACATTAAAAAGGATTGGTCCTAGAACAGACCCATAGGTCTATTTACCTTTCTCTATTCTGAAAACTGAGCATTTATACTTACTCTTTGTTTCCTGTCTTTTAACCAGTTACTAGTCCATGAGAGGATCCTCCCTTTTATCCAATGGCATCTTACTTTGCTAAAGAGCCCTCAGTGAGGGACCTTGTCAAAGGCTTTCTGAAAATCTAAGTACATTATATCACAAGGAGGGGTACCCAATGGCCCGGCTCATAGCTTGCCTTTATCTGGCCCATGAGGCTGGGGGTTTCCCCTCACTGCAGCAGAGAGCGCCGGCATTTGTACTCCAGCCACCTGGCAGGGTGCCGTGACTTGGAGCACCAGTACCAGCTCCCTACTGCAGGGGCGGGGAGAAGACCCAAGTCTCTCAGGCTCAATCAAGGTCAGCTGCAGGTGGAGCCTGTGGGCTTTACCTGGCGGGGAAGAAAACGACTTCCTGCAGGCACTGGTCCCTGTCATTCCCATTAGCTGGGAAGTGGTAGGGAGACAGTGCTTGCAAGTGCAAGGCCATGTGGAGCCACCTGTGCCTTCCCCGGAAGCTGTGCAAGGTAAGCATCCCAAATCCCTGCTGCCTCCTGTACTCTCCCTCTCCCCCACACCCATACCCCACTCCTGCACCCTACCTCCCACCCAAACCCCCAGCCTGCTCTCCAGCAGCCCTCTCCTGCACACTGAAACTCTAAGTTTTGGCCCTATCACAGAGCCCCCCCCCAAAAATTTAATCTGGTCATGAGGGTAAGCCCTGAGCCTTGGCTCTCCTCCCCGACCCAGGGCTAAAGCTTGAGGGCAATGAGGAGACTGTCTTTATCCCCTCCTCGCTTGGGGCCAGGTCAGTGAAGAATTTTGTTTTTGTGTTTCGCTTGTGTGTGGCTCCTGACTGATTTTTCTGAGAGTCAGTGGCCCACAACACAAAAAGTTTCCCCATGCCAGCTGTATCTAGTGGATCGCTCTCATCCACATGCTCGACCTCCTCAGAGAATTCTAGTAGATTGTTGAGGCATGATTTCTCTTTACAAAAACCTTATTGAGTCTTCCACAACAAATTATGGTCATCTATGTATCTGACACATTTTTTTACAGTAGTTGCACTCAGTTTGCCCAGTACTGAAGTCAGGCTTACAAGCCTATAATTGCTAGGATCACCACTGGAGCCATTTTAAAAATCGGTTATCTTCCAGTCGTTGGGTACAGAAGATGATTGAAAGGATAGGTTATAGACTACAGTTAGTAGTTCCACTATTGCACATTTGAATTCCTTCACAACTCTGGTGAATGCCATCTGGTCCCGGTGACTTACTACTGTTTAATTTATTAATTTGTTCCAATTTGTTACTTGATTAAGAGCTAGAAGATTTGATTTTATTTCACTAGGAGGGTGGTGAAGCACTGGAATAGATTACCTGGGGGGAGGGGGGAAGGTGATGGTGGTATCTCCATCCTTAGAGGTTTTTAAGTCCCAGCTTGACAAAGTCCTGGCTAGGATGATTTAGTTGGGAGTAGTCCTGTTTTTAGCAAGGGGTTGGATTCGATGGCTTCCCAAGGTCTCTTCCAACCCAAGGATTCTATAACCCTCCAACTTTCTTTCAAGACAAAGAGCTTCCCGGAGCTCCTATTCCTGCTTATTTTCCTTTCCTGTATGTAGTGGCCCTGAGATCTGTCAAAACTCTTTTTCCCCCAACTTTAAAATGTGGAATTGTCTTGGTATTTGGTTTTAAATGTTCTTCTATGACAAATGAAACTCAGTCACTGTAATGTTGTGTGTAAGAGCTTTCTGGAAAGTAACTCGTCTTTCAAAGGAAGTGAAAGCAGGGTTGCCAACTGTAACGAGTCTAATTATAAAGTTTTCCTAAAAGCCTCAGCTCCTGGAGTCAAGTGGCTATGCGATGATTTCAGCCTTCATTCTGAAACAAAAATGAAGTTTGTAGTGCTCGTGGCTGTTGAGAAAGCTTTAAAATGAGATCCCAGGGCTCCCTAAAGGCAAATAAAAAGAATACCAAAGCTGCCATTTTTACATAAGCTCATGATTTCAATGCCAATCTCATGATTTTTTGTGGACCTAATTCATGATTTTTTTTAACATTTGGGGTTAGCCATATGGTAAAAGTGACTTGAAAGTGTCGGTTTCATGCCTTTTTAAGGCCATTTTCTAGTTTATTGCAGTGGGCTAACACCCCTAGAGCCTCAGGCAGGTGCAGTATAAACTCACCGGGCCTTGCCCTAAAGGAACAAGGCAGAGATCAGCTCAGACAGGACAGAAGCACAAAGAAACACTGATTGATTATGCCTGGCATCCCCTTCCCAGAACTTAGAACAATATAGTAGCACATGCCTGGAACATCAGCATGGGACAGCACATGGAAGCACCTGAAGAACTCACCGAGCTCTCCCATACCCTTACCAATTTGCTGGCTGACAGACATATTTTAAATAGTTTTCTGATGAATAGAGACCTGGATCTCCAATATGAACTACAAGTTGAACCTCTCTAGTCCGGCACACTCTGGTCCAGCAACATCCGTGGTCTGGCATGATTTTAGTTAGCCAGATGTCCACTTATCATGGATGTGGCCAAGTTTCCCACAGTCCCATGAAGTTTGTGTACAGCCACCAGTCCTGGCTCTCAATGTTCTGTGCTGTTATTTAGCACTAATTTACCCCCAAATGTCTTCTGAGAGCCCAGCAAGCAGTGGAAATGTTGGGGTAATGCTGCTAGACAATATTGACCTCCTGTGGTTTGGCAAATTCTCTGCTTTGGTACCAATCAGGTCCCAAGGGTGCTGGACTAGAGGTTCAACCTGTACATGCTTCCCCTCATTTCTTTACAATAAATCAAGCTCAGACCCCAAATCGGGGGCCGGGGCATATGTATTATGATATCTATCCAACATACATTCCTCAGGGCTCACATCTGTGAGCAGGGAAGTGAGCATAGGAGGATGTGTCACTTGATAAAATGCACCAGGCAGTAGGTAGGCAAATTAGGAATGACATCATCAAGAGGTCTGGGTGGTGAGGGTGTAATTTTATGGCTGGCTGGAGAGAGCTCTTCCTCTTATCTCCCCAAGCCACTGGGGTCATTGAAAGGAAAGGAAAGTAACAATTATCAAAGACACTTTCACAAACACTAGGCGCACTTAGGACCCTATCCTGTGAGTTGGAGTGGTGGGTGCTCAGTTGCTCACAAGGTCAATTGTAACAGAAGGAAATAGAACAGCACCGAGAAAATAATTTATCTGCAACCTTTGGATCAGGAGTAAAGCAGGTGAGTAAGTAACAGAAGATGTCAGAGTTGGTGCTCTTACCCCTCACCACTGAAAAAAACCATTCTCCCAAGAATGTGGGGTCATCAACATTTTTTCTAGGCAAAGGATTGTAAATAAGTTACTCAGTTTGTGTCCCACAGGGACCCCTTTGTAAAAGCAATCTAGTAGAAAAGAGTGATTATGGGATCTTAAAAGGGATCTGCTGCACAACAGAGCTGACCCCTTATTCATAGGAAAGTAAGCCATTAGACTGTGATGACTAGACCTATTCTAATCAGTTATAGTAATGCCAAAAAACAGGACCATCTCATGGTAAAATCATATGAGAACCTTACTGAGTGAGGCCTATGTTTTCAGATATGGATGCCCACATTTCAGGGTACTTCAGCATGGCAATAAAAGAATCATGGCATGACTGCAGCTGGCCCAAGTCAGCTCTGGGCCCATGCTGTAGAGCTAATAATTGCAGTGTAGAGGTTTGGGCTTAGGCTGGATTCTCTGATCTGAAATGCTGCAAGCAATGTCTGCAATTTTTACCCCTGCTGAAGAGTCTGAGTCAATTGACCTGCACTCTGACACTTGGCGCTGCCAAGTTGCCCTTTGGTTTTTGCAATGTAAGCGGTGTAATCAGTCCCTTACATGACAGAGGCTAAGTCTACACTGCAGAGTTTTTGCACAAAAACTCGTGGAGCGTCCACACTACAAGCACCTTTTTGCGCAAGAAAAAGTACAGTAGATCGTCAGAAGACAGGGCTTTTTGCACAAGAGCTCTTGCGCCAAAAGGCGTGCGTGGACGGACAACAGGCAACCCCTTTCGGGAAAAGCACAGGTGCTCTGATGGCCATTCTGTGATCTCTTCCGCAAAAAGTTCTTGCGCAAGAAGCCTGAAGTGTAGACGTAACGTAGCCTTAGTGTGGTTTCAAGAAGCTAACTTTAAGCAGCCAAATTTGAAAATGCTGAACTACACTTATGACTGGACATTTTTCAGTATCACAAATAGGCCATTTCCAAATGCCTTTGAGAAAGTTTTAATGGGCATGTTTTTCATATGCTAAGTAATTTCTGGAGCATTTTGTTTGACACCTCCTTTTAAAAACACCACCCACCACTAACACACTGAGATACAGGGCCATAGTATGGCTTGAAGTTGGACACCCGGAATTCTACCCATGCACAATGCAACTGAAGGAAGTTGTTATGGGAATGGTAGCTCCATATTTCCTGACCTCAGTGCATTTAAACTCACCATAAAACTTCATTAATGTAAGTAATTTGACTATTGATTCTGCATATTACTTATTTTGTACCTTAGATTTTGGCAGCAGGAGACAGACAAATTCTGGTATTAATCAATGTAATGGGAGTTTGGCCTTCAGTGCAGCTACCAGATAATGTAGGAAATTGGGAGGGGAGATAGAAAAATAAGGCAGGTCTGGCAAGTAATACTACTTTCCAGCAGCATATTCCATACACTGACCCAACTCAGCCTGTGGGCCTGTAACTCAGTGTTTCTAAGTTCTGTTCTCAAAGTCCAACCCTTAATTATGAAAATTAGAGGATCTACTTTGTTCCCTTGCTTCTTAGTTGAGTACTTACATGGTAAATACATTTTTAAACTTTATCTATTGTTGTTTTATTTTAAGTGGATTTTGTTTTAGCTTAAAATTTAGACCTGTTAAAAATTTACACTTGAATTTAGAACCATCTGCCTCAAAGGCTAAACTCACTATACATTAATAGATTCATTTAAATATCCTATGCAACTGGATGAGCTACTAGGACAAGTTGTGTATGTGACATATACCTCACTTATGCAACACTTCCTGTTTGAAATCAGCAAGTGTTGCGTGGGGATTTAGTCAGAATACATGTTACCCAACTATATAGTCATTAAACTGGAATTGCAGACTACGAGGACTGACTTACTGGGTCAGGCAAGGGTCCATCTCATCCAGAATCTCATCACCACCAGGGGCCTGTGCCACATGCCTCAAGGGAAGAGGAAAGAAACACTTCAGATGGCACTTATTTTGGAAGAATCTGCTCACAAGGAAAGTTTTCTCCTAACCTTTAATATTTAATGTTTGGTTTATGCCCTGAAGCAAGAGGGTGTGTACTGCTTACATTAGAATTCACAGAGAGTGCTACAGCTTGTTTGAAAGCTGGTAACTTCTTTTTGGGGGAAATTACAGCAAACCAGTTAGCGGCAATTTCAACTGCCTGATTTCAATCTGGTTCACTTGCATTCAGTGCTGTGGGATATATTCCTTTAATTTGAAAGAAAAAAAAACTGTTTTATGTTTTGGTTTTTAAATAGAAATGTATTGCTGAAAAGTCAAGTTACCCGAAGAACACATGCATGCCTAGCAGCAACAGTGCAAGCTTCTTCCATTGCCACCCTGTCAAAGTCATCTCAGTTCTGATGGGTCCATCCTTAATGGAGCTTCTATAACCAAAGAATATAGCCGTACAGTTCTCCAGCAAATGGTGGAAGCCGTAATAAGGACAAGGGGCAAGCTTTTTTATTGTGTCACTTAGCTCAAAATGCCTGCATGCTCTCTACACGTTACAGCTTTCATCATTGAAGAAAGCCAGAGTTTTCCAAGCCAATGAAGAAAGACAGAGTTTTCCAAGTGTACAGAAAGCCAGTTGGATAAATGGTGTCAGGGCTCATTCACTCCCTGGTCTCTCTGCTGATATCACCAACATAGGTGGCATTTGTCTCAAGGACGCTGGGGTATGTCCATTAGAAGCTGGTCTGAGACCAACAGTTCATTTTTCACAGGGAAAACAGCCATGAGACTACTACTTACTATTCATACAACAGCATCCAGAGGCCCAGCTGACTTTGGGCGCTATTCTGGTAGGGGCTGGATAGCTCTAGAGTGAAAGGAACCCTGCCCAAAAATTTACCATCTACAGGAACAACACAGAATGTGAGAAAGAAAGTCTTAGTATTAGACCTGGTCAAAAATGATAACAATGTTTCACAAAACTACCAAATAATTTTCATTCTGCAAGTTTCAAAAATGAACCATTTTAAAACTGTGATTTTTTTCTATAAAGTTTTTTTTGTGTGGGGGAATGTGTGTGTATTTCTCTGTCACCCCACACATTTTTCTTCCCTCTCCTCTTTTTCCATTATGTCACTGGCAGGACAAAAATTCAAAAATGGAATGTTGACACCCATCCTCCCAACCCTCAAAAAAAAATCTCATTTTCAAGTGTTATCAGATATATATAAAGGTTAAAATTAGTGCAAAATATTTTATTTTCCATAAAATGCCATTTTTTCAATGAAAAGAAACTTTGACCAGCTGTCCCCATTTTAGAGATGGGAAATAAGGCACAGGAAGTCTGTGGCAGAACTGGGAATTCAGCCCAGATCTCTCTTGTCCAAGTTCTGTGCCTTGCAAAAGACTATCCTTCCTCACTTGTTATTCCTGAATATAATAAATATTAGTGACTGCTGATATGAGCTTTATTTGAAGCTGGAGAAGGCTCAGTGTTTCAAACCCAAACTTAGTTCTGGCACATCTTGATGCGCGCCCCCCACAGTGCTGCCTACTCTGCTCTATGGGAAATCTCTAAGGCAACAGAGTAACTAATTATTGACTGCCATTAAGACAAGTCCCCAGTTTAATTCAATAGTTTTTGAAATTCACACATCAAAAGCAAACCTGCCTGCACAGATCACATACTAAGGACCCAAAGCCGTTATTAGTTCTCTGAGTGACAGCAGCCCTGCAGCTTCTCTTCCCCCCACCCCATGCTGCATGATGTGAAAAGAAGCTTTGCTTTCCTATGCTGTCACTTTGTGTTGTGTGAACCCCTCTTCTCTTGACAAAGCACTTTGCACAGGATATAATCAGACATGATAGGATTTTAACAACAGCTTGATGCTGGAAACATTGTCTTTGTTAATAAATAGGTTTCCAAAGGCAAATTACTTCCTCTTTCACTCCCATTCAAAAATGCTGAGAGAGCTCCCAGTTACATAGGCAAGAAGATGCATCTCTAGAGTATGAGCAGCTGCTAACAGTGTGAGAATCAAGAGCCTATGAAAGTCTTGTTAGCCATTAAGGGAATTTTCAGAGAAGACTGAGCAGGTACAAGCTGTACTCCATATTGGGACCTCTCCAAAGTCATTCTTCTTCTCTGCTCTCCACTTTCATTTACATAAACAGTCTTTAGCTGTCCTGGTTATGAAGAAAACCTCACAAATGTGAACTTAGTATCAATGCAGAATGTCTACATTAGCCTGTAGACAGCTCAGAACAACAGCTCTGAGAGGAGTGAGCTGTGCCATGAATCCCAATGGGTGTTGCCCAATGACAATAATTCAAACGTCAACATTGTTGACTATTTCATTGTTCATGGAAGAAAGGCCTGAACACTTTACTGTAAGTAACCATGAGGTCTCCTTTGGATTCTTAAATGGGAGACATGGACACTTATTCCTCCCAACCAGCCTCGATCAAGAAGGAGCTAAACCCAAGGTCTTCACTCTTCAGCAGAGCCAATGGGTACATTCAAGTCCCACTGAAGGGCAGCTAAGTGTAAGGAGTCCTGTAGAGCTCAGAGAGCAACAGCAGCACAATCTACTATGAGCAAGTGATTTATTTTGGTGACTCACATGGGCGGAATTCATTTTGGTGGTAGAAGAGTACCACTGTTTCCCCCCCCAACTCAAACCCGTGTCAAGACTTTTGACTAGCAATTTCTCCACTCCCACTCGCTTTTATAAAACCAATAGACAAACAGGTGGTGCATTTCAGTAGAGTCTACAGGCTACGGATGTTAACATGCATGTAATTAAGTGATTGTGTAACTGCTGAACATTTCAGCGGCTACATGGTTCCATGCGGGGCGGCAGCTGGCTCCCAAGGCTTCTGTGCATACCGGGAAACTGCGTGTAACCATGAACATTCAGACCCCTGCTGGATAGGTGTATGAATCAAAATGAACACACACTCTCCATGCTAGTCTCATCAGAGAAATTCACTCTTCATGGTAACTAGAGGTGGTCAACAATTTCTAGTTTTTTCACATAAGACCAAAAATGGAAAAACTGTTTACTAAAGCAACCATCCCCCTCACAGTTTTACAGTAAAATACCCCCCCAAGTCAGTGCACATTTTTAAAAGTCAAGAAAAATATTTGTTTCTTTGAAAAACGTTCATGGAAATGTTTTCCATTTTCAATATGTTCTAATCACAATATAATAGAATAAGTTTAGAATTGAATAGCAAAACAAGAAGGTCATGAATGGATCCCCAAAAGTTATTTCAAGAGCTTTTCACATCCTTGCAGCTGGTTGGATTTGCACTATTGAAATCAGTACAGTCTCAGGAAAAGCCAGAATGACTGATAACACTAGAGAGCCGCACTTGAAGCCTTGGAAACTGTAGTCTGACTATTTTTAAGGGGGTGGAGGAGTAACCAAACACATACACAAACAGCTCCAAGAACTGCCTACCCTCCACATTTCTGAAGCTGGTTACACACTTCCAACACCCTGCTCTCCTGCTCTTTTCAGGAGTCAGGGAATTCATGTATTTATGCTAATATTGCATTGAATGTCATTTTACATGCATCACTAAATAGGTTTGTTTGGGTTGGGGCTTATTTCTTCAGAGCAAGTGATTCTTGTTCATCAGCAAGCTTAATCCTGCCCGAGAAAACACAGGGATCTTCTCTCCACCTGCCACCACTGCTCCCTTGTGAATGTACATGTTTTCCTGGGCTTGGCTCATTCGCCCATCCCCCCCTTGAGATTGAGCAGGTGCCACAAGCTCTTCTCAGTGTTTCAAAATTGTTCTCGTCAGGTTAGACAAGTCTCAGCAGCTAAATATCACAGCTACCTGTGATTTCTGCTGGCTGGTCAAACACTCTGCCTCCCTTTAAAGGGAAGACATATGAAATGAAAACATTATGGCTATATCTATAAAGAATTAAGTTGGACTTTTAGCTGGTTCTTGCTCCCTAATCCCACCTTCTGCTCACACAGGAAAAAAAAAACCTACTCTCGATTTGGAGGTGCTTTCAGTCCTGGCTAGCTGACCCAGCAGGGGTGGATGAGAGCACAACTTCAATTCAGCTGACTGGAAACTACGAGCAGTGGGGACACAGGCTAAATCCTCCAATGGAGCAGAAGTCCTCCAATGACCATCCCATAATTCTCCTCTCACAGGATATGCCTATTTTATAATGCTCCCTCCTGACCTCATGTAGCACTGTGGGCATTCCCTGTCTCAGTTTCCCTTTTCCTTAGAGCTCCATAAGACCTCCACACCATCCAAAAGGGTGTAAAAAAATTCCCCTGCTGAGGCTCTACTTTATTAAATAGAAATAAACTTCAAATACATTCTCTCTCCTTGGGCTCAGGGGCTGCACAGTTGCCATTCTGGGGGCTTCTGCTTTTCAGGCCTGTAGTGTCCCCTGTTAGCTCAGGGGCTGCACAAGTATTAAATAAATCTGGAAAGGAAAAGCCCATTTCTGCTTCCGTGTCTGTGGAAATAGAGTCAAATCCTTGTGTGTGCCTGGTATTGTATTTAAAGCTGCCCAGGGCCTCTAGTGGAACCTTCTCTCCCATATCCTGGTGGGGTCCACAAATCTCCCTTGCTAGGCTTCAGACAGAGCAGAATTGTCCACTGAGTCCCCTCAATTCCTTCTTTGGGGGTGATGAAGCGAGGCCACCAGGGGAAGGCTTCTGAGGGTGAGACCTGGGCCAAAGCTGCCTACTTCCTGTGCAAACATGTTCCCCATTAATAGAACCAGCCCGTCTAATAGCCAGCTCTCCATTCACAGCATGGTTCATAGACTTAGGGTTGCCAGGTGTCCAGTTTTCTACCGGACAGTCCAGTATTTGCACCGTCTGTCCAGTAGAAAAATTCAGAAAATACCAGACATGTGCAATGTCCGGTATTTTCTGAATTTCCAGCTGGGTACCGGACTGAAGCCTGGCGGGAGCAAGGGAGCGACTGGGAGGCGGGGCCATGATTGGCGCTGGGAGCCCTGTGGTTGCGTGCAAAAGCCGGGTGGGGCAGGGTGGGGCCGGGGCCGGGACTCCCAGCCACTCCCCCCGCCCAGCTTTTGCACATGACCAGAGGCTCCCAGCACCATTTGCAGCCCTGCCTCCCAGCTGCGAGCCTCTGGTTGTGTGCAGAAGCCGGGTGGGGGGAGTGACTCCCAGCCCCGCCCCCGCCCAGCTTCTGCTCACAACTAGAGGGAGTGCCTGCCAGGGGTGCGGCCCGAAGGACTCCAGCTGTGGCCAGTGGCTGCACCCCGCCCCCCCCGCCAGATCTGCTTCCCGCCTCCCTTCCTCCAGCCCCCCCTCCTCCCATCCAGCCCCGCGGCCTCTGACCCCCCCCCCAACTCTGCTTCCCGGCCCCCCCTTTCTCCCAACCAGCCCCGCGGCCCCTGGACACTACCCCTGCCAGCTCTGCTTCCCGCCCCCCCTCCCATCTAGCCCCGCGGCCCCTGGACACCCCCCCGTCAGCCCCGCCCGCCTCCCTCCCAGCTGGTTCCTCCCTCCCCCCCCCCCCCACTCACGATCAAGTGTGTCCGGATTTTTGGCAGGGTCTACCTGGCAACCCTACTCATAGTCAGGGAGCTAGCCAAGGAACTACAGGTCCCTGAGTGACTTGGGCTCCCCATCATGCCCTACAGGCTCCTCCTGTACACAACAGCAGGGAGGAAGGGAGAGAAATGGGGCCCTTCTGAGCTTGGGCCTGGTGCCAGGGAACAATTGGCCCAATAGTAAATCCACCACTGCCAATGAGCCACTACCCAGGTTAACTCTGCAGTGCAGCCATAACCTTAGGATACTGCCTCACTGCAGAGTTAGCCTGAGTTCTTCCTTGAATATTGCTCTTAACTCTGCACTCCTCCAACATACACAACCCTCTCACTTTAATTTAGTGATGCATTAAACCCAGACTTTGGCCTGGGTGCCCATCAGTAGAGTTAATTCTGCAGTGAAGATATAGCTGGTGCTGTCACTGGGTTAACAGGGTTGATTCAGTGCTAGCAGAACAAGCCTCTGTCACTGAATGGACTGGAGAGAGCACCAGATGTGTAGACAAGAGGCAGCCACAACGGGCACAAATCACCAAATTGTACCACCTAAGATTTCAATCTCAAGTCATTTTACAAACAAAGCAATGGTTGGGGAGGCACCCATGGTCTTCAGTGTTTATCTGACCACAGCTTCCTTTGCTAGCTGAGGATATGGGACTGCCCTCTCCCCTTTCACACACTTCATTTTCTACCACTGATTGCAGCTAAGGCAAACTGACTAACAAATAATGCTTGGCTCAGTGACACGTCACTCAGCCTTGTCATGGCTCCAAACCCAGCCTTCGATTCCACTGGAAGGTATGCTCCTAACCCAGTGAAGGTGGGGGACATTATGCCAACAGATGGAAAATTCTTTGCATAGACAGAACTGAGTTGTAACAGAGTCCCCTGATTCTGGAAATGGTCATTGTGGTTGGGAGTGAAGAGAAGAAACTACTGGTGAGTCCCATCACCTGCACATCTCTGAATCCAGGTAAAATGAAAGGAAGAGAGGATACTTACTAAATAAAAACAGGTTAGAGGAAAACTCACAGTTGCAGCCTTTGCTCCTAAAACTGCAGCCAAGTCTTAATACTTTGTTTCTTAGCACAATTAACTAAACTGGAAATAGAGACCTAAGATGAAACCCATTGCATGCACTGTATTGGTAGTGATGCTTTGTCTACATATTCCAAGCATAAAAGCAGAATAAATTTCATGAAGAGAAGGAAAGAAGTGGACTATAAAAATCATGCTTTTGAATTTGTTTAGCAAAATAATACTTTTTCCATATGCTCAATATAGAGTCTCAAACAATAGGCAAGACTAGGTGGTGGAGTAAAAACAAGAGACCCTCCATTTCCTCTGGTGTGGAGTTTAGGGGTTTTTTTTTTGTTTTGTTTTGGGTTTTTTTTGTGCGGGGAAGTTGGTGACTATACTAAAAAGGGTCACTGGCTCTCAGCTGGAGAAACACAACTTCTGAAAGGAACACCAGTATGATTAATATTGTAAGGGCACCAGGTACTTCACACCACCAACTCTAATACATTCCTTTTAAAAGCTAGCTGCAAGATGAGTGAGAGACTGGGAGAGTACATGTGGCATGGTCTGTGCAATTCTTCTTTCCAGGATATCTGAAACTCACAAAGGAGTTAAGTCTGGCAGGGATACTAGGGAAGGAAAATCCAAGCTGCAGATGTTGTAAAGCTCTACAGATCATTAAACACTGCTTCAGTCACCACTTTCTCCTCCTCTAAGACATGCTACAAATACACATGCAACAGCCAACTCCAAGTAGAAGTCAGCTGAAAAAGAAATTGATTATAGCATTTAAAAAAAATCAATGGGTAATTTGGCTTCAGACTCAACAGGCAACCCTTCTTCCCCTCCAAACACTAAATCCACGTAACTCTATCCCCAAGGCTTAGAAAATACTGTTCTGATAAGTACAGTCATTATAATAAAAATTTATAGGCTACGTTACATTGTCTTGGCCAATAAATCATGGTATCAGTGGCTTACTTGGTGTTTAAACCACTCCAGATGCTTTAGAAAGAAAGTAATTGATCCAGCTACTGAAATTGGCCCCAAACTTCTCAATGACATGAAGTAACAAGAATAGAATTTTGCTCTTTACTATTAGAGGGTAACTCAGCTCTGACAGTCTATGTTCCCTGCATACACAGAGAAAAGACCATCAGGTTAAAGTGTGAAAAAGAGAGGTTGACTACCAGGAAAAGCTTCCCTCCAGGAGGATCACTTTGGATGTTGAATAGTTTCCTAAGGGTAATGCTAGGAGCTCCCTCCATTGGATTATCTAAAACTAGATTGGACAGTGTTCTGGTGAGTTCCACCATGTTTCATTTAATGTGAGTGTATGTCGGGTGTTTGTTTTGGACCATAAGCTTTGGTGTCCTTTGCTGGGTGTCTTGTATCTGCCTGTAGCCACTGATGACCATTGACTTTTTCTCCTTAGGAACACAGGAGCATTTTTATCCATTCTTCATTTGCCTTTGTGTGTCAGGGAAGGGGGGGCTGGACTAAACAAGACCTACTAGGGATGTTCCAGCTCTAATTTCTCTGATTCTATGTTCAACTGCTTCTTCTACCAAGTCCCTTCAGTAAATACTGCCAGAGGCTACAGTATTCTTCTAAGAAAGGCCTGGAGCCAGTATACAGAGGGACACGGAGACCCTCTAGCAATGTCAGACCAGATGCATACAGACCAGCCAACTTGTTGATGAAAGAAACTGAAATTCAGCTCAGGGTCCAGCACCAGAGTGTTCCGCTGCCATTGCCTCAGATAGTTTCCAGTGAGAGAAGACAACAGGACAGCTTTGTTTAGCTCCCTCTTTAATTTCCAGCAATACTGTTTTTCCAACAAGAATCTCTCTCACTTAACTGTCTGCCCTTCTAGGCCCCAAATAAAGAGATAAAAATGCTGCTGTGTTCCTAAGCAGAAATGTCAGTGGGTCCCAGTGAGTACAGGCAGATACAAGACACCAAGCAAAGGATACCAACGTTTATGGTCCAAAACATACACCCGACACACCCTCATGCGAAACAAAACACGGTTAGTGCAACTCTATGATGCTTCTAACAAGGGCCTGTGTATGGCCAGGAAATGGAGTCCTCCCATCACCTGCTACTAATTGCATCTGCAGTGGTCAGGGATTAAGAGGGAAGAATGCATATTAATTAGACTATTAGACTCTGAAATAGTGTCTCAAGGGGAATCGGAAAACAAATATCCCATCATTTAAAACAAGATGGGGAATACACTGCAAGGGAGCCGTGCTGGCCTAGCTGAGGCTTAGAGGGTTGGACTAGAAGGCACCATCTTTTCTAGCTCCAAGTTCCATGAATCAGCAGAATAACGCAGTTTCACTCCTACACCTACAGGGCAGCACAGTCCCTCTGAAGACAAAGTAGGAGCAATTCCACAGCTGAAAGAGGCATAGTGAAGAAACGCTGCCCAGAGCCTCAGCCGTGTGTCAGCAGAGTTAAATGTGCTAACAGAGCCACTTCCCTTACCTGAGTGCTGCCCAGTGACAGGCTTTCACCACAATACTTGTTCTTTTCCTGAAGTCAGGTTGAGGTAAGCATGCATCAGCCAGGACCCCCTGACTCAGCACTTGCTGGTGCCACTGGGCTGGCTGACCTGTAAGGGACAAAACACAAAACCAGAATGTCAGGAACTGGGAGAAGATTTCAACCTTCATTTAGTCACTTCTGCATATGCAGGCACAAGTCAAATTGTGTGCCTGAATGAGCTCAGTGAAAACACAACATCTTCTCCAGGCAAAAAAAGCAGCAAATTTCTCAAGGGACGGGACAGTCACTTCTCACTCCTTAATGCCGTGCCAAAGCAGACAGTCTGCATGGAGTGGGCCCTGTATGGCTAAGGAGAAGGAGGAATGTGTCCACCAATACTGTGGAGCTGCAGCAGAATTGCTCCACGTCTATTACCGACTCTTCAGGAGCAGAGCAGCCTCCCCAGAGGTTGCATAGGGTTTCCTGGTTAGCGCATTGTCATGGATTTCCTGACCCCAGGCATAGGGGCAGCCTGGAAAGAGGCAGGAAGGAAAGAAAACAGCAGCAAGGCCTGCACAGCTGGTGGAGTGAAGGAAATGAGGACACAAATGAGACGTAGGCTGGGGCAGATATTGGAAAGATGGAGACAAGAAAGTTAAAATCAGTGGTAATGAGAGTTATGAGAGGAGGGAGTGGGATGGTACAAGCGGGCAAGGAAGATGATGTCAGCAGCTGTGTTTTGGTTGCAGTGGACTGGAGTGACAGGAATGGCAAGGAGGTTGGAGGGGAAGAGACTACCGTGTTCACCATTTTTGCTATTGGGACAGAAGGTAGGGGACAGATTTTCACTATGTTGTGAGGAATTGACAAGATTTGGTAACTGTCTGGATGTGTAAGAAGTTAGAGAGGGTGGAGTCAAAAATGACTGCAGTGTTGTGAAGTTGTGTGTCCTGGAGGAGCCCTGCTGTGTGCAAAAGTGGACAGGGTCTTTGGGAAGAACAATAAGGAGGTCATTTTACCCATGTTAAATTAGAGCTGCTGGTGAGCCAAAAATACATTACCTGGGTCACAGGCTGAGAACCACAGCACCCTCCTTCAGCCCTCCCACACCACTATATCCAGCTCCCCCAGTCCAGAGACCCCTCCAAAGAGCAGGGCCAGGAGCGGAGCCCCGATAGCAGGCCGGGTGGCAAGGACTTCAGACCCTGTTATGTGGGCTGGACCGCAGTCCTGACCTGACTCTGTAGCCAACTCCTTTTGTGTGGGACCAGGTGGCAGCTCCACCCCAACCCCTGTTGTGTGGGGCTGGGCATCAACACCAACCCTGGACTCCACTCTGTGGCAGACCAAACCCTGGACCCCGTTGCCCATTAGCACACAACTGGACTGCAGCTGCATGCCAGTTGTGCCACACATGACCCATGGGCCACGAATTGAGAACAACTGGGATAAAGTCTCTCGGGGATGAGCTATAGAGTGAGAGGAGAAAGGGCATCCTCGACAAAACACCGTGGGACATGTGTAACACATGCACCTGCTGGGTGTTGTGCACTGTCCCATCTAGTGGCACGTAGACTTCTTATAGAGAGAGAATGAGTTTGCTCTACAGACTTAGCTGGGAGCCAGCTGGCTTTTAGCTCAAGCTGTAGAGGCTCATGCACTAAGCTCCAGAAGTCCCAGGTTCGGCTCTGCCCATTGGTGCTACACTTGCACAGAGAATGGAGGAGGAGGGAAGCTGCCAAGGAGATGCTGAAAGAGCCATTTAGAAGTAGAAATTGAACCAAGAGAGGATGAGACTGCAAAAGCTGAAGGAGGAGGGGCTAGCAGGGAGGAAGACATAATCAGCTGTATCAAACAGTGCAGAAAGCTCAAGAGGAGGAAAATGAAAGTAGCCACAAGGACTGCACAGGGAGGGTATCTCTAGACTATATGCATCTGTCGGCAGAGGCATGTAAAATAGGCTACCCAACATAGTCAATGAAGCGGGGATTTAAATATCCCCAGCTTCATTAAAATAAAAATGGCTGCCTCGCTGTGCGTGCTCAGCTGATCGTCGGCACAGTACGCAAGTCAAGATGCGGATCGGTCGACAGGGGAAGCCTTTGTCGACTGCTCCTGTAAACCTCGTTTCACGAGGCATAAGGGAGCGGTCGACAAAGGCTTCCCCTGTCGACCGATCCACGTCTTGACTTGTGTGCTGTGCCGACGATCAGCTGAGCCGGCACAGTGCGGCGGCCATTTTTATTTTAATGAAGCTGGGGATATTTAAATCCTGGCTTCTTTGACTATATCGGGTAGCCTATTTTACATGCCTCTGCCAACAGAGGCATGTAGTCTAGACATACCCGGAGAGACTATTCAAGACCTTCTTGATAGCGATTTGGGAAGGCAGATTGACAAGTTTTTGGCTGTGTGTTTCAGAGATGTAGTACATTTCCACCTCCATACTCTGGGTGTCCTTCATCCAGGAACACCCATAGGAGGGAAGAGGAAATGGCTCTGCGCACTAGGGATGTGCATTAGTCGACTATCAGCAAGAGGGAGGAAGAAGATAGGGTGCTTCAAAGCAGCAGCACCATGGTGAACCCGAGGCCAGACCCCAAGCTCCATGCGGTGCTGCCACTTTGAAACGCCGCATGCAGCCCGGGACCAGCAGGGGACTCCCCCGCTGACTCCGGGCTCCATGAGGACCTGCTGCTTTGAAATGCCACAGGGAGCATAGGGTCAGCACAAGCCCCGTGCTCCCTGCAGCACTTTTGCCTTTGAAGTGTAGCAACAGCCCTGGGGCTGTTGCTACATTTCAAAGGCAGAGGCGCCCTTATCGACTAATCGAATAGTCAATGCAAATTGCATTGACTATTTGATTAGCCAGTTAATCTAAATTTAACATTCCTACTGCACACTGCTGCTCCTCCTCTCCCAGCTGGGGGAACGGCAGCACAGCAATGTACTTCCCCTGTGACTTTTCCCAATACTCCCATATGGAGGGGGCAGTACCTGCGTGTGGCATGGAGCCATGTGTGCCCCTGGGAGTGGGGTTCCAGATAAATACCCATACCCTCCTGGTCAGACTCTGCAGCATCCTCCCTGGCCTGGCAAAATCTTTAATCTGGCATGCCCTGTTCCCCAGGGTTGCTGAATTAAAGGGGTTCAAGTTGAAAATGGTAGGAAGAGGACAGCAAGCTGATGGGGGATGAGTAGAGAGGCAATGAGAACTGGCAGATACATTACTAGCCAGGAGGGGATGGGTTCCATGGGAAAAGTTGAAGAGGGGTGTACATGGTGAGTAAAGGAAACACAAAGAGTCCTTGGGAGAGGAGCAGGTAGAGGATGGTCATACCCGATCTTCTCAGGACACTGGGCAGACAGAGAGGAGCAGCAGTTCCTCTGCAGCTCTCTCCCTCACTACTGAGCAACGCCAAGTCTGGATTGCACTCTCCCTGACGGATGGTATTCTGACAGGAACTGGTGCAACACAAACCTATGGCAGAGTGGTTACAGGACTTCTCTCTCTTGCCTCTCATTCTCCCTTGACCATCCCTCTCTTCTGATGAGCATGGCTCTGGCATCCCCAGTGCCCTTTCTAGTGCCAGATGTCATGTGCCTGTCTGGAGTTCTAGCCTCTTACAGCACAGGAGGCCAGAGTGTGTAACAAACACATCCATGGTTTAGGAGAAAAGACAGAAGAGAAGCTCCTTTCAATCACCCCTCAGACAATCCCGGCGAGGCACACTGAGCATACCAAGCCTCCATTCCCAGTTGTGCTCTCTGGATGAGCCAACCAGCATGAGCTAGCACAGCATTTATTTTTCTAGCCAGCAAAATGTAAATGTCATTAGCATGCAGCAAGCTGGTGAGTGCTAATGTCACGCCAGGCCGCGTTCAATTAGATTCCTATCGTGCACACTGGTATCAGCATCCCACCCTCCCCTCCACCCTGCAACATCTTTCCCTTCCCCAAACAGTGTTATTTCATATGCCCCAGATTTACAAAAGGATGAAAACCTGAAACCAGCACTTTGAACAGGGGGACCAGGTCTGACACAGCCAGACTTGTCTGTCTGTGTATCTCTCACACACACGCACACACCCCTCCTATGTTGTTAATTCAGCATTCACTACTATGGTAGTGTAGTCCCTTGATCTAACTACTGTCCAACCAATCAGGAAGTCTGGCTTCTTTTTTTAGGTCTAACACTAGCTTGCTACATGACCTTAGGCAAGGCCATTAGGAATACATTTTCAGCTGAATCCCCCCTGTGGCTTTCACATATGTACACATACATACTTGCTCCTAGACTTCATAGGTGCAAGCATCTATAGCTGCTATATATCCCTGACAGATGCAGCTAGTAAGTGCTAGACAATGTGCAGGGAGAGAAGAAGTATTGAAATGAGTGCAGCTGTTCACATGTATAAAGTGTAAGCATCGGCGCTTGTGTGTGCAATTTAGTGCATGTGCATGAGTAGATGGCTCATTGAAATCTAACCCATTAATCACTTTAAACCCTGTTTCTTCAAAAGTACAGTGGGGCTATTTCCTGGGTCTTGGCAAGCTAATTCATTCATGTTTGTAATAAGGATGTGATAGTGTACACGGTTAACCAACGAGCCTGGGCTCATTGTACATGCAAACTTTTCCCTCACCCCCACTCCCACGCTGCTGCTTCTAGAACAGAGGCAGCAGCATGGATGGGGGTAGACAGGAACCAGTGCACATGGGAAGCTGGCTTAAAAGCTGGCTTCCTACAAGCACCGGCTCCCGCAGAGCCCTGCTGCTGCCTCAGAGGGAGCACTGCAGAGGTAGGCGGCTCCATGGGAGCCAGTGCTCACAGGGAACTGGTTTAAAAGCTGGCTTGCCGGGAGCATGAGCTTCTGCCTCCTTCCTACCCTCCTCCTCCCCCCGCTGCCTCTGATACATGTTTACTCACGGAGCCACTGCTGTAACTACTGAACATTTCAGCAGTTACACGTTTACATAAATACATGCATTTTAATATCCCTGGGTTGTAAAAGTGAGACTACCTAATAATTGAAGGTGTCAAAGCAGGTGCACAAATTACCTTGAGTCATCAAAAATTTGATTCAGTGACATTTTAGTAACAATTTTCCCTTTCCATTAGGAAGGTACCTTGAGGCCATTTGAAGTGATATACCACTAGAAAGCAAACGTGAGAGACATTTATTCACATACATTTAGTCATCACTAACCATAGAATCTTCGGGCTAGAAAGGATCACAAGTGTCATCTAGTCTAACCTCCTGCCAACAAGATGCAGGATTTGTTGTATCTAAACCACCCAAGACAGATAGCTATCCAGTCTTCTTTTGAAAGCCTCCAGCAAAGTAGCTCCCACAACCTCCTGAGACAGCCTGGTCCATTGTCCTACTGTTCTTACAGTTAGTAAGATTGAATCTAAACCTGCTGTGCTGTAGTTTGAATACATTCCCTCTTGTCCTGAAAGAGAACTCTTCATCTTTTTATTGTAGCCTTTCAAGTATCTGAAGACTGCCATCATTTCTCACCCGCCCTCATCTCCTCTTTTCCAAATGGAACATACCCAGTCCCTCCAGTCTCTGCTCAGATGACTTCCATTCCATCCCTTTGATCATTTTTGTCACTCACTTCTGGATCCTTTCAAGTTTCTCTACTTGCTGTCTCCATGTCGGTGGTCTATCCAGCGCAGAGTACAGTGGTACTATCAGTACCCATGATGTGCATGCTATGCCTCTGTTAATGCAGCCTAAAACTGTATTTACTTTTTTTTGCAACAGTATCACATTGCTGACTCATGCTGAGGTTGTGATTCACCACAATTCCCAGATCCTTCTTGTGCATTCTTAAGTGTAGCACCTGACACTTGCCTTTCATGAATTTCATTTTGTTGTCTATAGGCCAGTTCTCCAATTTATCAAACTCCCTCTGAATTTCAGTTCTATCCTCGAAAGTATTGGCAACCCCCCTCTTACTTTTGTGTCATCTTGATCAGTATGCTCTTTAGGTCGTTCAGGTCATTACTAAAAATGTTAAACACCACCAGACCCAGAACAGGTCCCTGTGGACCCCCACTGAAGACTCCCCTCCAATATGACATTATTCCATTAATAGTAACCCTTTCTGTGTGGTGGTTTAACCAATTATGTATCCATTTAATGGTAGCTCTCTGAAGTCTGCATTTCTCCAGGTTGCTTATCACAATGTCATGTTAAAAGCCCTGCTGAATTCCACGTACATTATGTTCACTGCCTTACCCCTGCCTACCAAATCAGTTACCCTAACCATGGAATATTATAGATAGAAAAGACTAATTAGGTTCCTTAGTTCATCCCTCCAAGCCAATGACAGATTGTATCCTTCCTTTTCCAAAAAATGGGACTACTTCTGTTTCATTTGGCAAACCATTGCAAAGTCTAACAGATTTCATGTTAGGGACTTCAACATAAACCATCTGCATCTTCCTCACATTAATTTCATCCCTTTCCTCTCAGCCCACTTATAATAAATCTGGCAACATGGTGAGGTCAGTACTATAGAACGACAGGAAAGCATCTATAGTAGATCTGCCTCTCCAATGGGTTAGAAGCTCAAACTCTTTTTGCAACCTCTCCCACATTTTCATCTTGCTGACATCTACAATTCCATTTAGCCAATTGTCACCTTTGATAATTCAATCCAGTCATTGTACTGTCTGGATTGGTAAATGCACTGAAAGTTTAGTTTCACTTTTACTCTGTGACCCCAGTTTAAGAGGGGTGGATTTACACTGAAACATACCGTGCCCTGGCACAGCCCCCAACCCCAATGACATAAGGCCCACAGGGCCAGGCAGTCCAGCGCCGGGTCCAGCACCCCGCCCCCATGTAGCGGGCAGCCGCTATGCAGAGAGGGATGGGGGGCAGGAGAGCAGAGAGGCTCACCTGCAGGTGTCAGCCTCAGGAGAGCTGGCAGGAGGTGGCGAGCTGAGCACACACGGGCTGGAAGGCTTCAGAGGAGCACAGGGCAGCTGCACAGCTGGCCAGAAGAAAGCAGCCTTTGAAATGGGAAACCACCGCTTCTCTCTAGGCTGTCGGCTGTGCGGCTACCCAGTGCTCCTCTGAAGCCTTCCAGCCCATGTTTGTGCTGCTGGCCACCACCTAGTGGTGGAGGGAGGGGGATGGAGACTCCACAAGCTGCACAGCCAACTGGAAAAAGCCGCACTTTGAAGCGGGAAAGCACTGCTTTTCTCTGTCAACTAGCTGCATGGCTGTGCTGCCCCCTCCTCCTGCATTCTCCAGCCCCTGTCATGTTGCGCTGCTGTTGGCCACCACCCGGTGAGTGGCTGCTGCTCATGGGTGAAGAGGAGAGCACCTGGGGGAACGGAGAGCCTGGGAGGAGGTCTCTCAGTTGGCCAATGGAACTGTGCCCCCCCTCACCTTCAGGTGGAGCACATGTGGGTCTCTGCCCACTTCTCCAGGCCAGCCAGTGCAGGGCCACTGGGGTGTCTGAAGCTATTGTCCATGGCCCTGGACATCTTCATATCTCTTCTGTCAGTCTTCTTCTCTAGCCCCACCATGGCGGCTCTGCTCCTGAGATGTGCCCCTAGCTCTGCCCCTTCTATCTGAGGCCCTGCCTTTCTGGGGGCCCAGACCTCCCCCCACACCTTGCCCAGGGGGCTAGCTATTCTGTGAGCAGCCCTGCCTAAGCCCTTAGTTCCTGTGTCTGTGGCCTGCACAGGGTCTGGCTTTCAGCACCCCACTATTAAAAACATTCCAGTGCCACTGGTGTTAAACGTAATTGGGAAATGGGTGGTCCAGACCACAGCCCACTCAGAGCCACCTGTAGCTACACCCCTGCTCTTTCAGACATTTTTAATCTGCCTAAAAATCAAGGTCAGTTTTTTAGCAATAATGAAGCAAATACTAGGAGTCTGGCAGTCAAACACACACAAAAAATGAAGGCGAGGCAAAAAGACGAAGCTAAGCAAAAAGCCAGTTTGTCATCTTATTTTTAAAATCTTGAAGTATTGAATAGAGGACATTCATTAAAAAGTACGGGAGAGGAAATACCTCAATTATCTGATCACGTGCTGAGTTGTGGGGATACCACGACGGCTGCAAAAGTTGAACAAGTGGACTCTGAAGTCTCAATGGAACTACAAAATACTGGTAATTTTGTCGAAGTAAGGGAAGAAACCTACCCTAAAGACATTGCATTATGGCCAAATTATTCCCTGACCATAGTAAAGGAAAACAAACATTTTGTCGACAGGCACTCTAGTTGGAGAAATGTTGCAAAGCTCATATTAATGCTATGTATAAGTTTGTTCAGAGATGTAAATTATCTGGAAGAAATGATTCTGCGCTATTGGCTCAGTTTGAGAAGGAGTATTCTTATTGGAGGAAAGTGCTGAAACGTGTTGTTGCCATGGTGAAATTGCTGTCGTCTTTGGGACTACCTCCAAGAGGATATGATGAGTCATCAGTGTCAAATTGAAAAGTTAATTTTTTAACCTGCCTTGAATATCTTAGTGAATTTGACAATATTCTCAATGAACATTTGAAAAATTATCAGGAAAGACCAACTTTTTAACGTACCAAACTTACAATGAATCATTACTATAATGGCAGACCAATTAATTGATGAAGTAAAGGACGCCAATTACTATTCCATAACAGTCGATTCAGCACCACATGTGAGTCATGTAGACCAATTAATATTAATTTTAATATATGTGTGACTGGCAATGATGAAGTTAGAGAGCAATTTATTTGATTTGTCCCTCTAAAATCCCATACTTGGAGACAATGGTTTGTCATTACAAATCATTACAAATTTAGGTTTGGCCATCAAACACAGTCATGGGCAGAGCTTTGATAACACCGCAAATATGGCAGGAAAATATTCAGGTCTACAGGCAAGACTGAACAATGCAAATCCCTCTGCTTTATTCATCCCATGTTCCAGTCATTCCTTAAATTTAATCTGCAATGCTGCAGAGGCATCTTATGAGGGAGCTACATTTTTTTTAAACTTCGTTCAAAACACAGAGTACTGACCTCACCATGTTGCCAGAGGAAGCTAACTTTTATTTTTCCATTCATGCATCATCTATATATTTTATTTTTACATATTTTTCATGTGTGCTTAATGCAAATACAAGCTTTCATCTAGGCCAAAAGTTCTCAAACTGTGCTCCAAGAACTTCATTCAGGTGGACTGAGGAAAGGTTATTATGGCTTTTTTTTTAAATAAAGTGCTCTTATCCAAAGCACTTTACAATAGTTAGCTAATGCTACAAACAATATTTGGAAAGATCATTAAGTGGTCCACCGAGACCCTCAGTGGTCTTTGAAAAAAAAAGTTAGACAAGAAAAACAATCAAGGTACCTCACTTTATTTTCATTTACTTCTTATTACTTATAATATAGGAGGAGGAGGAGGAAGAAAAAAGAATGAAAAATGGGAGGGCAGGAAGAGTGAATGTTCTTTTTCTTGGCTGGGTCCCCAGAGGGGGTTCCAAAAATGAAGTTGAACACAGGGTCCCGCTAACTCTAAATCCGCCACTCCCAGTTTAGATAGTAGACATTAGTCTAACTTCTTGCTGCTCCACCTTTTGTCTCAAGTTCTGAGTCCTAGCTGGCTGCCCAACAATGGGGAAAAGTTCTTCCCCACCAGGCCGAAAGTAACTCCTACACCTCGCAGTCCATCAGGGCATGGACACTAGATTTGTATAGAAACAGAGCAGATCCATCAGTTTCTCTCGGTTCAATGGCCAGCTCACCCTAACATCCAAGAACTACGTGACAGTGTGTAGGTGCCCACTCCATGTGCAGGCTCTACAAGTCCTGCCTACCAGCTCTGACCCTAGGGGACTACGAAGGACTCCCCCTTGCGTACACACCTCAGCAGGGGCGGATGAGAGTTTTGCGGGGCCCAGGGCGTGGGGCCTATTGAAGCGCGGGGCCCGGGGCAGCACAATTTCGTGCATGTGCCACGGCCACAGCTGACAGGTAGTAGCGCGTGCACGGGGCCTACTGAAGCGCAGGGCCCGGGGCACCCGCCCCACTCGCCCTGCCCTATATCCACTGCTGCACCTCAGTGAAATTTCCTTACATGCTCCCCCTTTCTCTGTGCCACTATTGTATCTAGAACAGCCTTGAGCTCAATATAAGTTCCTAGAGTTGTGCACAGCCACTCATATGCATCCCTTATATAATGCAACATTGAGATCGCCTCAAATTTGGTGTTTGTGGCTCACATCCTTGTGTTGGTTTAAAGAATGCAGTTTGGTTCAGTGCTGGAGATATATTTCATGCATCCCTGCTCACACTAGGGATGTAAAATCCCATTTAGTTAGTTAACCGGTTTTAAACGAGGGTGGAGTGGGCGCTGTAGCCCAGTGGTTCCCCCCTCACCCACTGTAGGATCTGGCAGCATCACCTTTAATGGTTACCCACTCACATTGCTAGCTCACAGATCCTTTTCCTGCTCATTATTTGTGGCACTGAGGAGTGGATGCCTTTCCTGTGGGTTTTTCTGAACTCTCTGTATTTCTACAATGACGTGTGCATGGGCACACACACAAAAATTAACCCGGCACAATGAATGGAGAGAGAGAGAGAGACATCTGAGTTGAATATTCTGTAAATCATGCCCAACACCAAAGAGATGTAAACCCAGCCAATTTCTCATTACATTTTACAGCTACTATGACGTAAATCTCTGTACATCAAATATAGCTAAGATGCAGCCATGGGCTTGGCACTAATTTGACAGATGCTGAGATGAGCTGCCTCAGGAATGAACATCTTGGCCTGAAACATGGTAAAAAGCGCTCTGCTCCTTGTTTGATGTGTATATTTATTTACATATAGAGCCCACAGACATCCTGAAAGGAAGGCCTGCATTTTAAAGCATGCCATCAGGCACTCTGCATGAAGTAGATCATCTGACCAGTGTGAGCAGTTTCCATTTATTTCCTTTGGGGTGGCGGGCTCTGTGGCATGTCACCTCTATGTCAAACTTGACACATCACAGGTTTGGCTCCTCTTCAACAACTTGCTATCAGATAAGAAGAGAACACTTCCAAATTTGGCCTCTTCAGCTGCACCCTCCACCCCCACCCCCATGGCCAAGCTCCTGCACCAGCCTCAGGGAACTCAGTACCTTTGATGTGAACCTGAAAAAAGTCCTTAGAACGCAAGCTGTACACAGCTCTTGGGCATAAAAAGGGATCTTCTTTAACAAGATAGGAAGTTAATTAAGTGGGTAAAATCCCACAGGTTGGAGGAGCAGCCGAGGAATTATCTTTCTATCAGGTCAGTAACGAGTAATAAAAAAACCGCAACACAGACATTAACAGCCTGATATAAGCTCATTGGCATTCCTGATCTGGTATAAGACTCAGAGTTCCCAGGAGTGGCGCATTGCAGCTTGACTTGCAGCTCACACTGCCCAGCTGAAGGTGATGCTGGTAATATGCCCACTATCCAGCATAAAATGGACCCAGTAACAGCACTTCTTCCACATGAGAATTTAGACTAGAGACCCTAAGCCCCATGTTGCAATCCTCTGTCTTGATCTGAGCAGTCTGGCTGCAGTAAACTATATGTACTGCTGTGCAGGGCCTGTTTCTACTCTCAGCACAAATCAGGAACAACTTAGAAGTGGTACTCTGGCACAAGACCAGTGTGAGGAGTAGAAACAGGCTCCCAGTTTCCATGTAACACACTTTAATTAAGAGAAAAGTAGCCATGAACAATGTTGCAGCCCATGACATTTTATTTTTGACCATTCCTATATCAGATAAATGAAAATGAGGTGCAGAGAAGGCAGAGAGATAAATTAAAGTGATCAAATGACCTACAACCTGGAGTATACCCAACCTACCTGGTCAGGTTCTGAATGCAACTCCACCCTTTACCCCATAACATCTCTCTACATCACTTGCCATTGAAAAGACTGCACTGATTTCCCCATTATCACTCAGCTCCATCTAAGAATCCAATTAGTCCCTATTCTGCGTAACTCAAATGCCACTCAACAGCACACAAAGACTTTTTAATGACAGACACTGTAATAGTGGCCCTTGTGACGGGAACATGATCAACGAGAAGCCAGTCAGCCCTACTAAACTAATTCTCAAATTACTCACTGAAGATCTATTTTGGGAACATTTTGGCTCTTCCAAATTACTAGGGCTGTGGAATTTCTATGAATTTTTCTTCACAACTCCTTGATCACCCTCCAAAAAGATGTTGCAGGAGGACCTTCTTGTCTTATTGTGGCTATTTGTATTATAGTGGAACCCAGGGGCTCCAACTGAAATTGGGCTAAAGCTGTTCCAAACTCAGGACTTTTGGTGTGTGAGAAATGTTGGTGTTCTAAATCTGAATGAAACATTTTTGAAAAGTTCTTGCTTACTGGAAATCTCCCAAAAATATGTTCAGGAAACATGACATATGGCATCTCTAAAATAAAATTTGCTCCCTGGGACCGGTAGCTGTTGAATGAAATTGACATTCGTGACAGTTTTATCCCTAGAACATTGTCTGTAATTTATTGAAAGTTTGTCAAATCTGATTCACTTTTACAAGAAATTTCACTTTTGATGAACTAGCGTTTTCCAAAGAAACTCAGTTTCATTGGAAAATTTCTGATCAGCTCTAGACAGAGTTCCACTTTGCCAGACACTATACGAACATATAACAGGATAGTTCCTGCCCTGAAGAGCTTACAGTCTAATGAGGCAGGACAGCAAAGAGTGGGAGAAACAAAATACTGTTATTTCCTATTTCAGAGATGGGAAACAGAGACAGAGATAAAGGAAGAAACTTGCCCACAAGATCACACAGTCTGTGTCAGAGATGGGAAATGAACCAAAATCTTCTTACTCTCCATCCAGTGCGTTAGTCTGAAAATCCCTTCCCAGTCTCTGCCTTTCCTTCTGTGTTTATTAGTTGTGCATGATGTTCTGTAGTTATGTATAAAGGCCCATACTAAAAAATTCAATCACCAATCCACTGACAATACTGTGAACAAAAAATTCCCATCTGGCCTCCCCACGGGGACCTATTTCTTCACAGCATATGCCTTGTGTACGGCAACACACCTCCAGCATTCATCACCATTTTTTATATATATATAATTGTGGAGCACACTGCTGACCAATCAATTAGAACAAAGTTGCATTGCATGTATTCCTGAAGTAAATGTTTCATACATTACCTGTGCTTTATCAATCAACACAGTTAATAAACCCTTACCATAAAAGATAATTATTTTGCAATTACATTGAAATGAATGATATTTCTTGCAAAGGTTTCAGTAATTATCCAGGCTTGGCAAAGGGTATGGATAATGGAATATTTTCCCACCATTGCTGCCTCTCATTAATCCCAATGCCCTCCTGCCCACAATCTATCGAAGAAAGAAACTGACTGTGTTTCCTGAGAGATAGGATATTATCTACACTGAGGGAGCAGGTTCCCTAATAAAAGCATCTGCATTGTTAAGAGCAATTTCCATTCATTTTAAATGTTGTTCTTTTAACCAGCACTTCCTCTGCTTTTCTACGTTTGAAACATCTGGATTCTATGAAGAACAATGTTATTCCTGCTTTATTGACTCAGAAGTTGCAATTTCTATTGGCTTGAGCTTGTTAATTTAGATTTGCTGTTGATTTTCCCTTACTTTCCCTGGTGGCAGCCACTGGATGCTCTTTAGAATTACACTACTGCTTTCACATTCAAACTTGTCACTTTAAAGCTCTGAGAATCTGCGTGTTTTGTACCACTCATTTTCTCAAGTTCTCTTCTCGCTCCTGCATCTCCTTCTTCACATTAATCAGCACAAGCACACGATGACAATGCCTTCTGACACCTTTAAGCAGGATTTTCCAAGGACGACTGAAGCACTGGAGGAAAAACTAAACTCCAGACAATGTATAGCAGGGGTCTGAGTCTGCATGGCTGGCAATTCAAGGATCCAGGGGCAGAGAGATTACTCTGGCCAGATTTTGATTTTCCCTTTCAGAACTTAGTGTCAGTTGCTCATTACGTTTGGAGGTTCTGAGCATCTCCAGCCTAATTTATTATTATTAGTAGTAGTAGTAGTGTGCTTTAAAAGATTCTTAAGTGAAAGAAATTGGCATGCAAGGAGGCACTTTATAGTCCTGTATATCTTTTCAACTCTCTCTTGGAATGCATGCTTAATACCTCATAGCTTGCATCTCTGGTTTATATCTCCTTCAGATCCTCTTTCTCTAAACAAACTCCAACCTTCCCCCCCAAACACCACATTCCTCTAAAGAAAAATAATTGGATCTTAAAAAAAAACCCACAACAATTTTAAAGGACTTAGCAATGATATTTCAAGAGACACAAGCTCAAACAAACCCATAACTGCATGGTAGAGGCTGAAGAGAAAGCCATAGGCAGGTATTTATGGAAAAGGGTAAACAGAGCTGTTCCATTATCCTCTTGAAATGAAGGCTCAAAGCTTGTGAAATTCCCTTCCCACCCCTCCACTCAATCTAAATCGTTATGACCACAAACCAAAGCTATTACATATTGTGAGTCCTGGTATTTTCATCATCTTCCAAATACCTAGCGCATTGCTCTAAGGTTTAAGCAAAAAGGGTTCACTGATTCAGACCAATGAGTTTTGCGGTCAATGCATGAAATGAGTTTGCAAAGGAAAAAAGGAAAATTGTTTCTTTGAGCACAAAAGAAAAAAAAACCTAAAACCCCTTAGCCCACAAACCTTACGCTCCCTGCCCCACCCTCCAATTCCCTCATGAAAGCAAAAGGTAGTTGTATTCTGTTTACACAAAAAAATAAATCCATAAGTTAAAAAAAGAAAGCAATTTGCCACAGTTCACTTTCAAATTATCAATCACCTTCTGCACAAGGCTGTTCTAGAGGGACAGATCATTGCAGAGCATAAATACGACTCCTGAAACAAACACTGATGGGAGTTAACTGGATTAGAGCAGTTTTATATTAAAGGCACCAAATCCTATGGTGAAGGGAAGTCTTATTGTAAAAGGGGAAACATTTACAAAATGCTTAAAAAGATGCTGTAAAGTAGATCATTGAAAAGTTTGGTTCACCTTGAATTTACTACAATCTCTTAGGGAACTTCACATCCTTAATATTTAAAGACACTCCTCTCCCAAGACAAGAAATGCAAAGGCTGTGGGGAGAATGCCTCCATTTTTGTTGGTCCACTGGAAAAAACAAACCAGGAAGAGTGAGAGAGATTCCATGTTGGCTCTGCAGCTGTACAACATGAACCTTGTTCCCAAAGCGCTGAACTAGGACTGACTGAAAATGGTAACGATATTTTGCAAAAAATGTCAATCAAAGCAGTGTTTCAGTTTACAGAACTTCTCAGTTTCTTGATGAACCAATAGAAAACAATTATTTTGTTTCATTTCATATAGAAAAAATTATTAAGTTTTAGTTTTTAAAACCCAAACATATTTTGAGTTATCCATTACTCCCAATGGATTATTTTTGTTTGCAAAAACTAAACTAGAAAAAACAAATCTGAAACAAATAAAAATGTTATTTAATCAAAAATGGATATTTGCAAAAAAAAATTAAAAGAAATGGTTTCCTTCGTAAAGCAAATTTTTGATGAAAAAATTCATTCAACTACACTTTGCATGTCCTGGCTGATCATGGGGGCAGATAAGCCAGTAAGTGAACAGAGAGCATGCTGACTTAAGCTTCATTAAATTTACAATGTATATAAATGGATGGAGATATATTGGGCACATCTATGCTGCAGCTGAGATGTGCTATTCCCCCTTAAGACAGGTGCTAGCTCTGCTCAAGCAAACAAGATAAAAAACGGCAGCATAGCTGAAGTGGCACAGGCAACAACTTAGGCTAGCATCCCAAGTACAACTCCATCGGAGTTCAGAGCAGAGCTCAGAATCTAGCTACTGTGACTGTAACAACCCATATACCTTCTGGGTGTGATGTGCTGTCCCATGTAGTGGCAATGAGGCGACTTGAGAGAATAATGAATCTGCTAATAGCCAGCTGGCTCTCAAGCTCATGCAGTAGCAGCTCATGCACTAAGCTTCAGAGGTCCCTGATTCAGTTCTGCCTGCAGATGAGCAGGGTCTGTTGGTGTTACATGACCATATTGCTATTTTTAGCTCACTAGTCTGAACAGAGGCAGCATCTTACCAAACTGGAAATTACACCTCCCAGCTGCGAAGTGGATGTCACCCTTAGCTAATCAGGGTCTCCCTCACACAACAGATCTGCTTATTGAGGAAAGGGTCCTAAAGGAAGAAGAGTCTCTGAATTTTCAAGCTTTTGGGCACCATCACCAACAATAGAGAGCCAAGAGCAGAGAGAGCCATTTTCAGAGTGATGCCAGAATGGATTACCGATAGCACAAATCTGCGAGGATGGAGCCCACACTTCTGAGGCTTCCAAACACATATATACCCTAATTCAACATGGATGGCTATCCTAGAACATCAGTAGCTGGAAGGGGGGGAAGATTCAGAACCTCTGGAAATAAACAATAAACAGTGCACAATGAACCAGACAGTACATGGAGGAATTCAATGTTAACAAGGTGGTGGGAGATAAGACCATTCTGCCTTTTACTGCCAGCAGAATGAAAACCTCCTTTCTAAGAGAGAGGCAGCTCTTATAAACCCACAGCATCTAAACAAGGTGTAATAGCGTCCTAACACTCAAATCCTTCAGGAGACAGCAGATTATAACAGACCACTCTTCCCTTTTGTGTGTGTGTGTGTGTGTGTGTGTGTGTGTGAAAATGGTAGAAAATGTGAGAGATTTCACTGGATCAAAATATATGTTTAACTACCAAGAAACTTATTAGCAACCACAGCATGTGGTGAAAAGAAAAGATGAGGTCATGTTTTTTCCCCAGCTAAAGTTCAGTTCACAGCACCTTATGGCAGTTCTGTGTGGCATATAGTGACATTACAGTATGCAAGAGGGAACTATGGTGGGAGAGAGGGAAGGCTGTTTATTTCTTGTTGGTTACTCTCTCATTGGCAGCATTCTTGAGGTTAACATTACTAGCACAAGTCTCCCATTCTCAACTGTTTTTCATTAGTTTTCCACTTTTTTCCCACCCCATCCCAGAGTTTGCTGATCTCTCCTTTGTTCAACTGTTTAAACAATTAGAAAGCCCAAGAGCACAACAGAAGCCAGAAAGCATGGAACTAGAAAGTTTGTTTGGTTAATATAACACTATTAACACCACAACACATGGTAACACATATATAGCATAGTGAGATGCCCCTGCTGCTAATTCTTCAGCAACTTCAAATGAATCCAGTGCCTAAAATATAGAGGATCTCCAAGCACTTTTCAAAGATGGGCAATTTCAATTACCCCCATTTTCTAGATGAAGAAACAGATCCCAGTCACAGAGTATCAGTGAGAGAGTCACTCTGGTCTCTTGACATTGCTATTTTACACCACTGACCAGTGCTCTACCTCCCTTCTTACACAGTTACATCTAAAGAAGTAGTTTTCTGAGACAAAGATGCTGCAGAGGCATGGAGTGATGCAACGCAAATCTTTTGGAGGCAAGTGGGAACTCCAGCAGTTTGACACTGGTGAACAGAAAAGAAGCAAAAAAAAAAAAAAAAAAAAAAAAAAATCCAGCAAAAAAAAAGTTATGGTCTCATTGGAATAGGTTCCAAAAATCACACTTGCTGCAGCAGAAGCAGGATGAGCCCCCAAAGAATATTGCTTTTACAGTAAAACCTTTTGGACCACACTTTCAAAAGTGACTTTGGAGTACCTCCAGAGCTGGATGCCCATCCTGAGACACTTTAAAGAGTGTCTGATTTTCAAAAAGCACCTACTCTCTGAAGATCATTCCTGTGTAAGCGGTTACAATTTGGGTACACAGACTTGGAGGTTCTCAAAGTCAGTAATCACTTTGGAAAATGTGGGCTCTTTTTGTGTTGCTAATCCATCTATATTTTAAACCCTGTTCCCATTCCTTAAGGCTCCCCATCAGAACAAATACCTTATTTTAATACCTAATTTTCATAAGAATCCATAGAAGCTAGAACCAAAACTTATTTTCTCAGCAATTTATTTTCCCT
Organism: Pelochelys cantorii; assembly: GCA_032595735.1. NCBI lineage: Eukaryota > Metazoa > Chordata > Testudines > Trionychidae > Pelochelys > Pelochelys cantorii. The sequence goes on along the minus strand of CM064329.1, from coordinate 55,736,875 downwards.
TTTTTCTTGAAGCTTCACAAGTTTTACTTTATAAATACAATAAAATTTACATTTATTTTCCCTCCTTTATGTTGCTTTCTTCTCTTATAGAGTCTGCTCCTGAGAACTAGACTATGCACTAAAGCTAATTGATTTTTGGTTTGCTAGCTGAGCTTTTACATCCTAGTAAGTCAGTGGTTAGGACTCTCACCTACAATAGGGGAGACCCAATGTTGAATCTTTGCTCTGGGGCAAGGACTTGAACCTTGGCTTCCCCATTTCCAGACTAACCATCAGGCTATTGGCTAATGTCTCATTCTCTTCTGCTGAAGCTGCTCCACTTTGTCTAACCAATTAAATATTCACTGGAAAGGAGACTAGAGAACAGGTGTTCATCCTGTCATATGAAAGCCTTAACCACCAAGCTACTGAGTGATTCTCACTCTCTTTCTCTAGCCCAACTGAACTTTGTGCATGTATAAAAAAAAATAAAAGCTTCAATAGGGCAGACTGAAAGAGACCTACCTCAGAATACAATATACCCCTTAATTAGAGTACAGCCCTGGGATGACTATGGGAGACTATGGAAAACCTGTGTTCAGATTCCTGCTCCAAATCAGGCAGTGAGGTCCTGAAGTTGGATATCCAATATCCCAAGTGAGAGCTCTAACCACACAGGGGAAAAGGGCATCACAGGTACCATCACCACTGATTCTTTTAAGTCTAACCCAAAACATTTATTTTTGGCCAAAACTTTTTGGCAAATTTGACAAAAATTTGCAAATAATGTTGGGTCCACCAAAACTGCATTGTTGGGGAAAATAAGCTATTAGTCTGAAAAAATTCTTCCTGCTCTGCTGTGCACACTGGTTTGGTGTGGTCAGATCACACCTCACAAGTGGAACTGGTGCTCTGAATTCTTACTGCAAATGAGCATGGCTTCATTGTTGCCTGACTCCTTACTTCACTAAATTATATTGTTTCAGTTCCTTCCGCCCCCCCCCCCCGACCCCTAGTGCAATACATGTCACACACTGCACTTCAGCATTTCATACCATGCTGGAAATCATGTGAGTGGGAAGACACTGCTCTGCTCGCAAGAGCAGTCCTGTCTGAGGAAGGGTATGAACAAAAAGGAGTCTATTGACCTGAAAACATTAGCTTTTAAGAGTGCTTAGCTCTCATCTAAACCATTCCACAAGAATTACGGCCCATGTCAGGCAGAATACAGACTAGTCAGAATTTGCTCTCAACAAATTGCAAGAGGAAAAAACAACAACTTTCAATTGAACTCTCACCTAAATCATTTGTTTTGGAGTTATATGGAATTCAGGCTCCCAATAATATCAGCACAGTTCTGTCTCAGCCACTTACTTATACAGGTAGCTCTCTTAAAGGCCTATGTTCTATTCTTGATGAAGCCAGATCTATAAAAGATCTTCAGAAAGTGACTTCCAAATGCCATAAGCTGAGCAGAGCTCAACTCTTTCTTTTGACTCACCTGGGAAAGACTGCTGCCTACAATCTATGATGAGTTAAGACAGCCCTCATGTCCAGCTACCAGCTGGCAAAATTGAGCGGTCTGCAGATAGCTGAGGCAAGATCCATAAAAAGGAATACTTTCAACCAGCTGAGAAATGTTCTCAGGTGCATGGGACATCAGCTCAGGAATCAGGAGAAGGCTGTGGGTTCATAAAACTCATTCTCACTTACAAACATACAGCCCAAACCATGTTTTACGCCCTAGATGGTGCAGTAGGATGTAAATCTTTGAGATTTTGAAGTCAGAAGCTACTCGGGCAGAACTACTTATTCATCTCAAGTTTATCTAACTCAAGAGTCAGATCTACTGTAACTTGAAATAAGCAGCTCTGGATCTGTCTCATGAAGGAAAAAAGATGGAAATGGCATGAGCATGACTGACCATCTAACACATCCTATAATATAGTTGCCAGAACCTCAGGAACAGGAGATCCTTAAGCCCAACTCTATTCCTTCAATACAGGAAAAGTGGCATCATTTAAGGAAATCAAATAGTTTGAGATGGGTTAAAAGGATAAAGAAGATTCACCTACTGGATTTCATCACTGCAAAAGAGGATCAATAACTTCTTATGCTCTACCAGCAGACAGACAGACCGCAGTCCCCTCTGCCCCCTCTTACGAGTTAATGTGCTAAATCAAACAAACTGGTGTGCAGGTTGCCTTTTTTCAGATGACCATGTATGTCTACCCAACAATGAAACAAGAAAACACCTCATGAAAAAAAGGCTTCGGAGAGAGACACCTAAAATGTCCGGTATTTTCTGAATTTTTCCCCAGCCAGGAGGCGAAAATGCCGGGCACCTAGCAACCCTACAAACACTCAGTGCCCGGCCTCCCCCCTGGCTCCCAACATCCCCAGCCGCCATGCTTACCTGGTTGCCCAAGGCTGCCAGCACAAAATGGCTGCTGGCAAAAACCTAGGAGGAAGCAATGCTTCCCCTGGGTCTTAGTGCTCAACCGCTCCGCTGTTTTATTTTAATTTTTTTTTTTTTAGCTTAATAAGTCCTTGGAGTCCCTGTTTTGTTTTTTTGCTCCCCCTTTTTTTCCCCCTTCAACAGAATTTTTTCCTGGTTTTTTGGGGGGGAGGGGTGTTCGGTATTTTTGTTTCAACCATCTGGCAACCCTGAAAGTCTCTGCTTTGGGGTCTGTGTTCAGCTAACTTTGTCCAGGCTTTTAAACACAGACCAGATTCTTACACAACTAGTCCCACTGGGGCCAGGGGACTTCTCATTCGGGTTGCTAGATCAGGACCCAGATCTTGACATTATTTGAGGTGGAAAGAAAGCGTATGAATTAGTGACACTGTTATTCTTGCGTTTCTGTTATATAGAGAGGAAAAAATAGATTATTCAAACTTCTTACAAAAGTGCAGATAGAGACAAAACAGTCTGAATCTTAAGATTTAGGGTAAGTAGCAGCCAGGAATGTTTTATCCAAGTTCCACAATAGTAAATTCTGCCTATATTCTATGTTTCCTGCAATTTCTAGTCAATCATAAAAGCAATGGGTCACATGACCTAAGAATTGGCAGCTATATGCCGCTGTGCCAAGATTTGCTAGGGAACTGCAGGAAAAGTCTGTGGCATATTTTGGGAAGGGTCCTTCTTTGGGGAACAAGTTTCCAAGTAAAAAAACACTGTAAAAGTGTCAGATTTCCACAGAGTCACTGTGCTAGTTAGAATGTGACAGGAGCGGAAGCTACTTGAACTGATTTTGCAACCTGTGATAATTTAATGGCTTTGCTTTATCATCCACTTTGGGCTTTGTTTATTTTATGAATTACTTTGTTTCCATAACGCTGCAATGTGACAAGTGACTCCCATATTTTGTTTTCATTCATAAGTCTTTATATCAACCCCAGCCTGACTGAAATTACAGTTGCATGCTGCGTGGTTGGGTGAGAACCAGTCAAGTCTGCTAATCAGTCTTGTTTTAACTTATGATAATAAGACCTTCAGGAAAAGGCAGCACTCCCATTCTAACTTAAGCTAGTGGCACTGGTTCTTATAAAATAATGGGTGACTTCGTTAATAGGAGAATCTGCCAGTTGGAAAATCTATCCTATGCTTGTTTCACCTCATCGCTGCCATGTCTTATCTCTATACCTTTCCATGAGCTACACTGCTCGGGAATTTGAAAGATCACAAGAGTTAAGTAAAACTTCCTTGTAGTATAACACAAGTATTTTAAAAGCAGAGTCTGATAGCAGCTATATCTACATTAGACCTGGCACATGACCCATCTAGGAACTTGCTTTTGGATGTTACATGATAACTAGCATGCTAGTAGACAGGAAGTCTTAGCACTTAGTGACTCTTTCCTCTATTCGTTTTTCCTCCCCGCTCATGCAGGGTACCCTTTTCTAACCTGCACAAGATTCATTTGACAGTAAATGCTGCAGAAGAGGTAGATTACACCCTACACCAAAACATCAGTGTGGTATAATGAAGCGTGCAAACAGGACTAATGCCTTTGGAATTGAGACAGAGAAGTTAATTGAATAGGACGGGAAAGTGGCTTCAAATATATTGCAGGCTGAATGCAGAACCGAATGATTTGGCAGTGGCTCAGATGGCCTCGCTAGTTAAGAGCAATCATGTTACGTCTCATAGTCAGTCATACCCTTACAACATGCTTTCCTGTGACCTTCTCTCCTCCTGTTTGGGTCACCGATCAAAGGTGACCCCAGACACCAACCACCTCCTGTGGGGGTTTATTTAAGCAGACAAATAGTTTTAGAGAAATGAGAGCTTCTCGCAGTGACATCTAGGTGATTTCCTGAGGTTTCAGACATGATTAAAAGACTTACCAATACACAGCCTTGCAATTTCTCTGTTTGCCTCTTACCACCAGCCAGACTTCTCTTATTTTTAACTCCTTTGTGTTCCCTTACTGGCTCCTCTCACACTAGACCTGCAATCCAGCTGCTTTGTACATCCTCCATCAACTGGATGGAAACTACCCCCCAGAACACTTCAAGAGGGCACCCAGGTCAGCTAGTGTGGCATCTCCCAGAATGCTCTCACTGTGCCCAAAAGGAGAGCACTTTCGGGCATGTCCCCAGCTACCACTTGTCACAAAACAAAACAAATCATAATATTCAGTACTTACACAGACTTTTTTCCTTCAAAATTTAATCTTCCCAACACAACCCTACCCTATGAGACTGGTCCACCGTATCCCCATTTCACAATCAGGAAAAACAAGGCCTGGGGCGGGTATAATGTAGCCTATAAGAGTTGGGAAACATTGTCAGGGATTAGACATTCAGGGGTCTTGGTTGTTAATCCTCTGCTCCAGCAACAAAGTCATACATCTGCCTCATATCTAATTCCCTTCTCTTTCCAATAGATTGCAGCTCCCTATTGCCACCAGGATACTAAGTCAATGCATCACATTTTGCTTATTTTAGAGGCAAAAATCACCAAGGAAATAAAAGTCCTCTTTATACTACCAGTAAATCAATGTCTAAACCAACACCATCGTTAGCTGCGTTTCAATATATTTTCCTCACTAAAAATGAGAAATAAAGCCAGTTCAGACGGTCCCTGAAGGTGCTGACTTATGGATGCTGATGTCAAGAGGCCACCTAGCAATGGATTAATTATGAAAGCAACAATGCACCTTTTTTCTTGAAGTATAACAAAGAATTTTACTTGATAAATACTGTAAAGTTTACATTTACCACCTATTTGAAGCTTGATCCCTTATTGACGTAGTCCGTTCATGTGGCCTTTACTGACCCATGTAATCCCATGGAAAGAAATAGAAGTATGCACATGAGCAAGGATTGTGCTCCTCAATTTCAGGCTCTCACACTGTAAATACCCTACAAAATGTACCTACTCTAGGTCTGGGGTGGAAATGGAAGCAATTTAACATCACACAGCAATACCATGCAAACAAGAAATGTAGGCAGGCTTAATATAATTACCGAGGATACTACACCTAATGCACTTACAGCTGCAACACATGTCAAGGGATCTCTAGTGTCCACAAGTGATTTTATATCTCCTACAACAGTGGTGGGCAACCTGAAGCCCGAGGGCTGCATGTGGCCCATTGGAGTTCTATGTATGGTAGGAATATGTTTAATTGGCTAGCAGGTTAAACATATTGTTTAATTGATTCATTGATTTAAGAGGGTAAGGGGGAGGTAGTCCTCCCATCTGCCGCTGGGCTGGAATGCTCCTCTACCCTCTGCGACAGGGGCTGCTTCAGCCCAGCCACAGCAGCCTCTGCCTGTGGGACAGCTAGGCCTACTGGAGCAGCCCCTGTCTACAGTGGGCCCCTGCAGGGCTGGAGCAGATCCCTGCCTGCAGTAGGTAAGGAGCTGCTCCAGCCTCACTGGTTAACCGGTTAAAACTTCACATTCCTAACGTATTGCCCATTAGACATTTTGTTTACTGTTGCCTATGCACAGAGTTGCCAGATTCTGCTGGTTTTCATCCATGTAGGGTTTTTTCCCCCTACTGGTATTACAAAAGTGACATGCACTTAAGGCAAGGGTACATGAAGTGGGGTGCATGCTGATTGCACACAACACTGGGGGAAACGTGTGCTCCCTCTGCATCCAATCAAAGTGCTGCTGCGGTTCAATCAGCACACCCCACAAATTCCAGGTATGCAAAACTACCCTATCCCGGCAGACCATCTTGGTTACAACAATCGTGCGAGCCACTGAGAAGGAGGAGGGCCACTCATATGGCCTACTCACTAGCCTAGGTTGCCCCTCCCTATCCTGTAAGAGATATACCTCCAGCAGTACAGTGTCCCTTAGAACCAAAGCAGAGCACTCCTTTAGTACTGTGCTATCGCAGCCAGAGTTCTCCTTGGATATTACCCACCCCAAAGCAAATCAGACGCAACTCTTTCAGACTTGCCGCCACCTCTAATCATCACCTGAGCAGTGGGTCAGCCCAGAAAGCCTGTTGCAATCTGTTCTGAGTGGTTTTTGATGTTTCTCTCTTACTCTTATTGTATAACACAGAAGAAATAAAATGTGAACATTGCAAACTCTAAGAAATCTGGTCATTGCAGAATGAAACAGCACACTGTGTTCTCCCCAAGAAGAGACTTTTACTGCAGTGCTGATCAGAAGAGGCTATCCATGCTGTAAGCACATGATGAACTCTCTCAGTGGTAGTGGGAGACTAGTGCGTGTGAAACAATGACTTTGGGGGCCTGTTAGTGGAGGAAGAAATCAGAAGATCATTTGTGTGGAGCATTTGCCAGAATGTCAGCTAAGGCTATTTGCTTGGTCAGTCAGCTCCTCTGGCTTGGATTAGATTTCTGCTCAATTCGAAAACCTTTTAAAATGCCAGAAAAAGTTAACTGGTTGGAAGTCAGTTCAAAGAACAAACTGAGTTAAAAAAATGCATCTGAGAAATACACAGGAGATATAACAGCCACCAGCATTTTTCTCCATATTAATTTGCAGTCAGTATTTGAAGATGCTAATAATTTATTTCTCACCCCTATGCCTCCTTCCATTTGCCAACTCCCTTCTGGCGTCTCAGACAGAAAAATGAATAATGAAAATGTGTGTGCTCCTTTCATTAGCAACACCGAGCTTCTGCTTGGTATTTAAAACATCAAAACCAAGCTCCTCCACCACTCCTTGACTGAAGTGACCAGTCCTTCTGTACAACTCAGTGCAGATCTGAAAAGGCATCTAATGAATTTATTATGTCGTGGTCACTCTCAAATACTTTTCAAAATGTGATAACCCCCTCTGCGTGGCATTTAATTCCCCAGGCGGCTCTTTTGCAGTCAGGTTATTAACATGCAGCTAGAGAAAGATTAGCAGGGATTCTGCCCAATGTACGATTAGCAGATTCTGCTTCTCATTCTGGTTTGGCCCTTCTTTCTCTCATGGGCCCTCTCATCCTCCACCTGGGACTGGACTAGTTAATCCAGTTTGACATTACTTCTAATATAAGGGCATGTCTATACTGACCGCACCAGAGATCGATCTTCTGGCAATCCGCGCCAGTACTCCTTGATTAGCGAGGAGTAAGAAAATTAGCTGTAGAGATGGTGCCAAGCCCAGCTTTAAGATATGTCAACTCTAGCTACATTATTTATGTAGCTGGGGTTGTGCGCCTTATGCTGACCTTCCAGGTCTAGTACAGACCTGGCCTTAGAGATGTTAACTGCTTCCATGCATGCTTTGCTTCTCTGGGACAAAAGAGGGGTCTCCCCATTTCACCCCTTTCCAATTCCTGAGGCCGAGTTCAGTTTAAATTGTCCTTCCGGTACAGTGGGGTGGAGGTAATTCCCTTTACGGCACATTAGTGCCCATTCTTGGATGGGCCGAGAGGAATGAAGAGTATGTCATTCATTTGCCTTAGGAAATCTTACACACAGAATGTTTTAAGCATAGATCCTGCTTTTTATGCATTTTTCCCAGCTGAAATAACTAAAGAATCTGGTATTCCATAGGTTCAAACTGCAATAAGATACCAAATTCCTCCAGGCACCCAGCCTTTTGCCCTCACTCCCTTGAAAGCAAGGTCTAAATAAGACTCCATTTCCCAAAGGGAATGTCTGTTAGAGCGGTGTCTGCTTTCTGTTGCTTTCCAGCCCTGAAAATGAAGTGCCTAAGGTGTACATAAGTACACCTGGCTCTCCACAATGAATGAATCCTCAAAGCAGCTAGTCCCCCTAATGAATCAAATACACCAACTCCTTTCTTCTCTTTCAACAGTGTGGGGACAGTGCTGAATGACACAAGTTGGATGTCTGGTGAAATGTCGCCTTCAGCTGGCTTCATACAGCTTGTTCTTGTCACAGGCATCCTGCAGAGTGGCTTTTGTCTTGTTCCTGGTTCTGCCAGGCGCTGGCAGCAGCGACAGGGCTAATTCAGCACTGAGCAGAAACAATGAGATGCAGAAAAGAAAAGGGAAGACCCTGAAATTCTAGAACACTTTAGCCTAGAGAGGTGAGGATTCCACAAATAGCAGCCACGGACCTGCTCTAAATCACAAACATGTGTATGAAAGAAAAACAAAGTGCAGTCAAAAGCCACCTACCATGGTGTGAGTAGATGGAAACAATAGTCAGAGTCCTTCCTGGATTCCCAAATGTATGTCCAAAGTGAAACACAGCTGGTAATATAAGGTTTTGTGCATAAAACTGACAGCAGTACATTGAAAAGAATACACCTGTATTTATTTCAGCTACTTCACATTCAGACACAGAGGGTTCATGATTAGGTTTCAACAGCTCGTCATTAAAGTCTTGTTTGTTTTCACAGCACAGTGTCTGGTAGTTATTTTAACTCTTGTTATCGCCATGTTAGACTGAAGATATTAGAGATAAGGTAGGTGAAGTAATAGTTTTTGTTCAACAAACTGCTCATGGTGAAAGAAACAAGCTTTCAAACTTAGATAGTGTTCTTCTTATCTCATACCTAAAGAAGAGCTCTTTGTAAGCTAGGGATGTTAATGTGTAGTTGTTTATATGATTAACTGATAAACTTGGGCTCATTGGTTAATCCTAACAGTTACATGCAGCCCGCCCCCCCCCATGCCTTGCTACCTCTGTATCAGAGGCAGCAAAGGGGGAGGGGAGGTGGGAGCTGGTGCCTATGGGGAGCACAAAAAGAGAGGAAGGAGCCAGAACAGAGCACACATCCACACCGGACATCCAAGGTCTCCTGCTTACTCGTATGCTTAACGGTTAACCCTTTTAACATCCCTGCCCCCTTATGCTAAAGCTATAGAAGGCAGGAAGTGGCATCCTCTGGTATTCTTAGCTTCCCACACAACAAGACTCCTAGAAACAGCTAAGGAACAAAGACTGAACTGGGAGAACTGCTGGACCCAGACTGGAACTTCTAGCCTGAAACACGTGAGCCTTCTAAGTTGCAAAGCAAGTGCAACTTGTACTGGTCTGCCTGTGCTGTCAGTTAGGGTGAGAATCTGCTAATTGGTATCCAATTTGTTTAGTATATTAAGCTTAGATTGCATTTTTATTTATTTGCTAGGTAATCTGCTTTGATCTGCATGCTATCACTCAATCGCCTAAAAATCTCTCTTTTGTAGTTAATAGACTTGTTCTGTTTTAATCGAAAGCAGTGAGCTTTGATTGGAGTGCATGGGTATAATCTCTGCTTGGTTACCACAAGTGTGCATTGTTCTCTTGAGGGAGAGGCGGACCGGATATTAAACCACATATTGGCCAGATTTGACCAGGACAGGACTGTCCTTCTCTGGGGCCCTAGGCTGGGAATCTGGTAGTTGGGAGAGAGCCTGCATATAATTGTAGCTGGGTGTGTCCCTCCTTGTATGAAAGCTGCTGAAAGTGCAGGCTGGAGGGCTTTGCAGCTTGCAACAGCAGTACAATGTGAGAAGGAGCCCCAAGCTACTGGGTTAGAGGACGCAGTGGTGCCCCAGTTCCAAGCAGCACTCAGGGGGAACCAGTCACATTTCCCACAACAAAAAAGTGCGCAGAGGAAAAGCTCACGTTTTTTCTGTAGCAGCAGAGAAGTCTCCTGCTCAGCTAAGCCACATGGTATACTGAAAATAGGGGAGGTGAAAGGGGATATTCTGCATCAGAATTTATATTATGCAAAAATAATGTAAAATTATGCACACACAGGGAAAAATCCAAGTCCCCTGATTGTAGCTAACATGAGTTCCAGAGTGAGAATGTGAATCCACTGAAATCCTGATAGCAAAGGAGAGGGAAGACCAGAAAATAAATAAAATTGAACATAGTTTAATGAGAGAGGGGAAAACTGACATGTTTTCCTAATAAATGACGACTTTTAAGCTGGTATAGGACACATAAAACAAGGGTTCCCTGGCTTGACTCTCCTCCTACAAATAGCAGTTTTGTCCCCATGCAATTCTGCGTATGTTGGTGATATTGCTTGGGGTGTTGGTGGAGCAGTAGTACCTTTGTGGTGAGACAGCTATGCCTTTTTTCTTCAGGTGGTCAAGCTGCACTGGTCCACATGCCATACTCAAATCAGATGGTTGCGTCCTCATAGCCAATTGGAAATGGTGGCGGGTGTACCCCAGTTCCCAATCTTGGCCGATCAGCTGAACACTGTGTGTGGGTAGCCAGATGAAGATTTTTGGCTGATGAGGGGGAACGTCCTTCCCCATTCTTGTGTCAAGTGGCCAACGGTGGATCACTTGTGGAGATGGCTGATAAGCTGTGACCCAGACAGCGAACGGCTTCAGGTGAATGAGCTGCTGGGACCTATGCTTCGAGGCATGGCCTCCCAATCATCTTGGACCTCCATGCCATTGGTTCCAGGGCTTGGTCAAGCACTGTGCTGTCACTGATATGCAACAGCTCACCCCGAATGGGGAGGGCGCTAGAAAAGGTACCCTAAACCCAACCTGCTTAGTAACTGTAGCTGGGGGCAGGGGGAACACCATTCAATTCATGCGGGCAATAAGAAGAGAAAAACATTTACACTTAGATTTGGAACCTGGAATGTCAGGACACTGGTAGACAGTGACAAGTCTGACCAGCCTGAGAGCCAGACAACTCACATTGCCTCACAGCTGAGGATGTTCAACACTGATGTCGCTGCTTAGAGTGAGACCCAGGTAGATGATTAGGACCAGATTAAAGAAATCAGTGGTGGCTATACCTTTGGAGAGGTAAACGCAAAGACGAGCACTGCATGCACAGCATTGGCTTTGATATTAATAACGGCCTTATGTGTAGTATTAGTGAATACCTTACTCATGTCAACGAATGTCTAATGATGCTATGTCTTGGGCTGGCCAACAACCAGTTTGCGACAGTAGTCAGCACTTATGCTCCCACCTGACAAACTGACAAAGATACCAAGGAATGCTTCTATGCACACCTCAAAAGCATCATCAAAGGTGTCCCTGGAGAAGACAAGTTTGTATTTCTCGGGGACTTCAGTGCCAGAGTAAATACTGACTACCACCTGTGGAATGGTGTCATTGGGAGGAAAGGTGTAGGAAAAATGAACTCCAGTGGTCACCATCTCACATTCTGTGCTGACCATGATCTAGTTATTATGAACATGTTGTTCCGGCAGAAGAACCATTTCAAGTCCTCCTGGTGACACCTGTGATCGGGACACTGGCACCTGCCTGATTATGTCATCGTCCGGTCTCGGGACCATGCTGATGTCCGCATCGCTTGTGCCATGATCAGTGCTGATAACTGCTGGTCTGATCATCGACTAATACATTCCATTATGTCGCTCAAACTAGCACCAAGGCATGTTCTCACCCAAAAACACTACTGCAACAACACGGAGGGCTTAAAGGACCATGAGATGAGGCTTATCTTCCAGCAAAGCCTCAGCAACAAGTTATGTGGCCAAGATTCACCAGAGGACTGTCTGTAGGCATGATCCTTTCTGAAAACTTCTGTCCTGGAAACCTGTGGTGAAACGCTTGGCTACAGAAAGCAAAGGATCCAGGATTGGTTTGATACTAACAGTAAGTAGATGTTGCACAGAGAGCATTCAAAGCCTGGCATAGCAACTTCTTGTCTCAGCAGAAGGAACATGATTATAAGCTTGCCAAGGCCAAAGCACAAAGAAGAATTAGAGTCCTTAAAAACAATAAATGTTGGAGACACAAAGCACAGGAAATACAGGCCTATGCCAATTCCAACAACAGTCATGAGTGCTTCAATGCTGTTAGGGTAATTTATGGACCGTCAAAACAGGGTGTCACTCCCATACAATCAGCAGATGGGACTTCACTTGTCAAGACCAAAGATGGCATCAGTAGCCAGTGGCAGGAACACCTCAGCCATCTGTTTAACCATGACGCAACTGTCAACGACAGCATTTTCAACATGTGATCACCAGTCTACCTGTCCATGTCGATTAGGATTGTGAACACTCCATCTGTGAGATCCACACAGCCACAAAAAAGATGAAAGACAACAAGGCCACAGGCACTTATAGAATCCCTGCTGAGCTATTCAAACAAAGAGGTCCATCCCTGCTGTCATGCCAACACTCCCTCATTCTGATGATCTGGAGAGAGGAAACCATACCCAGAGAGTTCTGAGATGCCATCATAGTGACCATCTTTAAGAAGGGTGGCAGGCTGGACTGAAGAAACTACCGAGGGATCTCCTTGCTTCCAACCACAGGTAAAATTCTTGCCCAAGTCCTTCTGAACTGTCTTCTTCCACTGGCTGAAGAAGTCCTTCCAAAGTCACAATGCAGCTTACAACCAGGGCGAGGAACAACTGATATGATCTGTTCTGCCCCCCTAATACAAGAGAAGTGTCAGGAAAAACGTCAGCTTCTATATATGGCATTTTTCAATTTGATTAAAGCATTCAACTCCATCAACCGCAAGGCCCTCTGGAAGATCCTGCAACAGTTTGGCTGTCCTCCAAAATTGGTCAATATTATATGCCTCTTACAGGACAACATACAGGCTGTGATACTCAACCACGGCAACATAACTGAATCAATTCATGTAAGGACTGGAGTCAAACAAGGGTGTGTGATAGCAGCTACACTATTTAATATCTTTCTGGCAGCCATACTCCAGGTTATTGGAGATGACCGCCCAGGTGGAGTCGAAATAACTTACAGGACGGATGGTAGCCTCTTCAGAGCCAAGATCAAGACCACATCATCATCTGTGGTAGAACTTCAGTACACCGATGACGCAGAGGTCAGTGCCACCTTGGAAGATGGTCTCCAAGCAATCATCAACGTTTTCACTGCAGCCTACCACAGATTGGGACTGACTCTCAATACATGAAAGACCAAAGTTCTCTTTCAGCCAACACCCATCATACTGTTACCTGAATCAACCATCATGGCAGATGACCAAGTGTTGGAGAATGTCAACAGCTTCCCCTATCTCGGAAGCTATCTATCCAGCAGTGCTGACATTGACCATGAAAACCATCTCCAGTGCAGCTTATGGACATTTATGGAGGTGATTCTTCAATGACCGTGACATAAAGATGCAAACAAAGATCGACGTCTACAATGCCGAAGTCATCCCAATGTTGCTATATGGAGCTGAAGCCTGGACTCCCTATAGATATCATATTAAAGATCTGGAGAAATGCCAAAGATACCCAAAGAGAATATTGGGCATCACGTGGCAGGACAGATGGATCAGCGTTAATGTCCTTGCAGAGGCTGATTCCCACAGCATCGAGGCAACAATTGCCCATAGGCAACTACAATGGTTTAGTCACGTGATCAGGATGCCTGACACGTGCTTGCCTAAACAGATTTTCTATGCTCAGCTGAGGACCAGGGCGAGGTCTCATGGTAGGCAGAGGATGCGCTACAGAGATATCCTTAAGAACACTTTAGTAAAGTGCAACATTGATGCTGACACCTTAGAGAGACAGATGGTCGATTGGGTAACCTGGAGGATCACCATCAAGAACAGTATCTAACACTTTGAGATCAAGCATCGTCTCCATGAAGAAGATCAGAGAGCCCGCCGAAAGGAGCGTGCCCGGACCCGCATCGGCACCCCTGGGGTCAATGCTGATGGAGATAGAGACTTCATGTGCAGCCACTGCCAGAGAGTTTTCCTTGCCAGAATTGGCCTAATTTCTCATCTTCACTCTCATGAGTTACAGACATCCAAGGGAAAATCTTACTCGGTTTGAGATCCCCCTAGTTTGATCTAGGGAGGCTAATGAGGGCGACCGAAATTGCTAATGAAGTGCGGGATTTAAATATCCCGCGCTTCATTAGCGTGTTCCCGGCTGGTCGCCATTTTAGAAATTGACTCGCCCGAAGTAACTGCCCGCGTCGCCACGCGGCAGTGAAACGGGATTCTGAATTAAAGCCCTAACTCAAATTAGCTGGTAAACCTCATTCCAGGAGGAATACCAGCTTCAAGTTAGGGCTTTAATTCAGAATCCCATTTCACTGCCACCTGTAGACGCGGGCAGTTACTTCGGGCTAGTCAATTTCTAACATGGCGACCGGCCGGGAACAAGCTAATGAAGCGCGGGATATTTAAATCCTGCACTTCATTAGCAATTTCGGTAGCCCTTATTAGCCTCCCTAGATCTAACTAGGGGGCTAGTGTAGACATACCCAGCGGGAGAGGGGGAGAGAGAGAGAGAGAGAGAGAAAGAGAGAGATTGCTCCTCATTTACATGGTGTGAGTGAATGGAGAATCAGGCCCTCCCCAAAGTGTCATTCAGGAACAATGTTATAAATGTTTTCCATTAAAGTGCAGTTCAATCATGCTGTCAGGAAATAACCAGAAAAGCAACAGAGATTTTATATGCTCAAGGGAAAGGGTCATGAGCAAGTCACCCCAGCATGATGCATTCAATACACAAAATTTAACAGATACCATGTTCATTTCATCCCCCCCCCCCCCAGATTTCAGGTATTTAACTTGTAAACTTTAGCAAAGTTTTCTATTTTGTTTTGTTTTCACGGTGGAATGCAGAGGTTAGCAGCAGATGGACATTTTGCTAGTTGATAAAATTTAATTAAATTGTGCAAACCATCCTGACAACAAAACCCAGTTTCCACCTCCACTGAACCTGAATCCTTTAAATCCTCAATAGCTGTTAGCGTCTTCCTGAAAAGTTTGTAAGATGTCCTCCGGCTTGCAGTATAACAAGTAGTTAAAGCCTCTGAGGATGCCTGTCTCTCTCTGCAGCAGGAAAGGCAGAGATTAGATTTGTCAAATGTGGGGTAATAATTTAACAGGGCCAGATAAGGTAAGACGTGCCAAGCAATTTAGCAAACAGTTCTGGAAAGATCTATAGGTCTAGACTAACTGAGGTAAGTATGATAAATGCTGACACTAACCCAATTAGTTACAATGATTTTAGAGGTTTGGAAAGAGCTAAACCATAGCATAGCAAATCAATGAATACCCTTTTCAGAGGAAAAAAAGCCTTTCAGTTTTAAGGAAACTCAAGCTTGGCCGATCTCTAAAATAAAACCTGTGAATCACAGATTTTGGCACCGAGGTCCAGCTGGTTTTGTTCAATTAAACCCTTTGTCTTAGCCTAACATTTTCAAGCCACGCTGCAGCTGTCTTAGCTGCACAATGCTCACTGAAGTCATTACAGAACAACTCTGAACATTCACATCCTCAGCCATTTCAGGGAATTAACATTGTTTAAAGCCCTTTGCAATCTTATGAGAGCTGTAGGTGTACAAAGGCAGCAACTTGGCATCATCTCTTCAATTTAATCCTGTCTTCCCCTGGTAAGTCAGGAGGAATTGTTGAAAAAGGATACTAATCACACATCCACACAGGGATGCTACTCCTATCCATTCTCACTAACCGGCATGCACAGACACCAGCAAAATCCACCCGTCAGCTCAGCATCTCTCCACTTTCTGTGGCTTCTTGGGTTTGCACAGTAAGAATGAAAAATTCACCCCAGTGCAGAAGGCTATCCCAAGTTTATGTATCACTTATATCCCACTTAGGCCGTATGGGTTTCATCCAAAGATCAAGGGCCTGTGAAATGGAGAAGTCTCAGTTTTCATCAGATTCATAAAACTTTAGGTTTGAAAAATATCCTGGTGTCTTTGCTATACGATGCCATACAACATTTAATAATGATAAAGACAACAAATGTAGGTTAGGCTAGACCATTTCTCAGTCGACTCAGCTTTGATGCACGCAGCTTCAACAACAAAGTCATTTGCTGTTCTCCCCTTTATCCTGTGGCCCCATCCAGAAGAAATACCAGCTCCTTTCTTCCATTACTTCAACTTTCCAAAAGCAACCTTCATGTGTGTCATAAATCACATCAACCCATCTACTTTCATCCTATTCAGCTTCTGGTCCTGGACCACAGAAACATCAAAAGGTTTCAATCCCATTTAACCAAGGAACAAAGACACACATTTCTTTGGAAGGAAGTCACTTTGGGCTCTCGTTTTATGTTATTAGGATGCTAGAACAAAATGTATTTTCAGTCACCTTTTTCTCTTTACAAAAATTACATCTATGACAAACATTAAATTGCTGCAGAACTAGTAATTTCTGCAGTCAAAGGTTGTTTGTGGAAGCAGCGAGTGCATGAAAATGTTTTTTTGACCATTACTATTGAAGTGTTCTTTGGATAATACTGGACATTTAGGGTATGTCTAGACTACATGTCTCTGGCAACAGAGGCATGTAGATTAGGCTACCCGGCATAGGAAAATGAAGCGGCTATTTAAATAATCACCGCTTCATTTAAATTAAAATGGCTGCCGCGCTGAGCCGATCAGCTGTTTGTCGGCTCAGTGCACTAGTCTGGACGCTCTGAGGTCGACATCAAAGGCATTTGTCGACCGCCCTGGTAAACCTCATCCCAGGAGGCATACTGGGGAGGTCGACAAATGCCTTTGATGTCGACCTCAGAGCGTCCAGACTAGTGCGCTGAGCCGACAAACAGCTGATCGGCTCAGCGTGGCAGCCATTTTAATTTAAATGAAGCGGCGATTATTTAAATCGCCACTTCATTTTCCTATGCCAGGTAGCCTAATCTACATGCCTCTGTCGCCAGAGGCATGTAGTCTAGACATACCCTTATAGATGAATAGATATTTGAATATAAATGTGATGCTTTTCTGTGGCCTGCACTAAGCCAGCTAACGAAGGTTGGAGTGAAATTCTTTTCAGTCTGTCTTAGGTACTTACCCAACTCCTGTTGGAGCAATAGCAGAGCACCTCCCTTTCTATGCATCTGGGGAGGTAGGTAAGTGCTATTTCCCCATTTTACAGATGGGGGAACTGAGGCAGAGAGAAAGAAACTAAGTGACATGCCCCTAGGAGGGATAAAAGAGTTTCACTGGTTAACTGAGAAACATGAGCTTATTGATTAATGTTATCGGTTAAACTCCCAGAGGGTAGTGGGAGCTCGCAGGGCTAGCAGCCCATGGAGCATTTAACCATGTAACCGATTTAATTTCAATTGGTTACACAGTTAGTAGTAGAGTTGTTTTTTTAAAATTTTACATCCCTAGCCCAGAGTCACTCTGGAAGCTTGCAGCACGATATGGAACTGAATCCAAGTCTCTAAGGGTATGTCTACACTAGCTCGTTAGTTCGAGCTAGGTAGGCAATCAATCAGGGAACCAGGGTTGCAAATGAAGCCCGGGATTTAAATATCCCGGGCTTTATTTGCATGTTCCTGTCCGGCTGCCATTTTTAAATCCCCCTTAGTCCGAACTAACTGCCCGTGGCTACACGCGGAACATGCAAATAAAGCCCGGGATATTTAAATCCTGGGCTTCATTTGCAACCCCGGTTCCCTGATTTGCCTACCTAGCTCAAACTAACGAGCTAGTGTAGACATACCCTAACAGTATAGTGCTCTAACCACAGGAACGTGCTTCTTCTCTTTGTTCTCTAGCAAATCTAATGTGCAGTTTCTACAACTCTGAGAAGATGTAAAACA
The DNA here is from genome assembly GCA_032595735.1 of Pelochelys cantorii. NCBI lineage: Eukaryota > Metazoa > Chordata > Testudines > Trionychidae > Pelochelys > Pelochelys cantorii. The sequence goes on along the minus strand of CM064329.1, from coordinate 55,718,975 downwards.
CTATCCATCAGTTAGACTTGATTTGTCGATCTCTGGATTAGACAGGATGTTCCAAGTCTGAACTCCATCCCTACCACCTTAGTCCCATATAACTCAAGTTTGTTATTAATGGTGATTTATTCACCTACCAGGAATGGTCCTGCCTTGAGTGCAGAGGACTGGACTAGATTACCTACTGAAGTCCTTCCCAGTCCTACACTTTTGATATTTTATGCTGTTGTGCTGACAATATGCTTTACCCTGGGAATATAGAGTCCTTTTCCCAAAGATCTTACACTTGGAGGGCTTGTTTCTTTAAATATTACCAGGGACAGTTCCACTGACTTTGCTGGGACTAGACCTTGTCAGCACCGCACCCAGCAATAAATATTTGCAGACTGACACAAATAAGGAAGGATTCACTTATACACCTTGAGGAAGGCAAACTTCAGAGCATGCATTAAGGCATATCTGTTTACCCAACATTTTTTTCTAAAGGGCTTGTTTAAGGCCGCTTGGATGGGTCTAGAAAGGGGTGGATGGGTCTAGCTACTTTTTCATCTTGATGTCTTTATTGTTATTTATCGTAAATGCACCTAGTGGCTGTTTGATGGGTATGGTATATAAACAGAAAGACAGAAATAATTGTGTGTGGAATATTATTGGTAGTTAAAAGCTAGTAATTTGAATTATCCAGGCAGGGATAAGCAGTTCAAATGCACAAATAATTCATTACATCTAGAGGAAGGAGAAGAGAGAAAACAAACCAACCCTGCTACAATGATGATTCAGCAAGTAATCAATAAGAATATTGGGCTCCTAACTCTGGAATGCTGGCCTTCTGCAATAGCACGAGTCCTAATTGGAGCAGAGGCTAATGCAGTCTGGCTGCATATTCCCCTCCCAAGTCCCAGAGCAGTGATTTAAACTAACCCAGATTGGCAAAGAAAGGCATGGAGGTTTCTTTATCCCGCTCATTAAAGGTGAAATTCTTTTTGGTGCCAAAGTCCCATTTCAGTCCACAGGACATAATTCATCCTATGATAAAAAAAAATTCTGGGGAGGCCAGATTATGATTTAGACAGATGCTGGGAATGCATGAAACAAGAAGGAGCCCAATAACTCCAAGCTCATTTCCACTCCAAGAATGGAGCTTGCCAGGATTGGGTGGCTACAAACATCTGGAAAAGAAGCAGGTAGGCTAGTTTTGCTTGGCAGAATTTCAAAACTGACACTACTTCAAGGCACAGAGAGAACCCAGCAATGTGTCAAGAGTTTAATTAGTTGTAGCTTGGGGCATTTCTATGCTCTTGAAAGAATTAAAAGGCATGAAGATGGAGATTTACATTAGTCAGAAAGATTTTAAATGGTCGGTCTCCCTTCTGTACTAACCCCCAAACATATTCCAAACAGCGACTGGTTCTTCTGAGGAAGTGGGTCTGGCCCACGAAAGCTCATCACCTAATAAACCATCTTATTAGTCTTTAAAGTGCTACACAGTTCTGTCTTTTGTTTCAGCTACACCAGACTAACACGGCTGCATCTCTATCACTGGTTCTTCTCTGTGGAACAAGAAGGGCAGCTGACCTTACTTTCACACATTAGGACAGCAGAAACAGTACTCAGGTACCACAGAATTTGATGGTATGATATGAGACTAGATTTGATGAGAGCATTTGGTTGGCCTCCTTTAGCACTAAGAAACTTGGGTTGTGGAAAGGTAGGACAATACTGTCAAAAGTATTTACTATTACTATGGGCAATATTTACCTCTGTGCACAAGGCCAGCCCAAAGCAAAAGCACCTCTTAAAATAGACTAGACCCCTACAATGGGCTGAATTTCAGTGCACACATCAAGAGACAGGGATGGTAACTGGGAAGCATGAGGTTTACCAACATGCTTACCTGTTAAACGGTCCTTGCCAATTGCCCGCATGGAGCCAGAGAAGCTGTGGTGGGGCCAGACCTTGAGATCTAGGTTAAAACAATTAATCGGTTAAGTGCTGTGGTTTAACTTGTTAACCATTTTAACCTCCCTATCAGGAGAACAAGTAATCTCAGAGGAAATCAAACTGCCCCAATAGAGTAGACAGATCCAACTCTCACTTCTTGCCACTTACAATCTTTGCTGAATTGGTCACTAACTCAACCTACAAGTGTCATAACGAACTTGTTCCATTGTTTTATTCTGAACAAGTGGTGCTTAAAAACAGCACCAAACAACTCCACAGTCACTGTCCCTACTCATCTCTGATTTCTCTCTCTTGAAACTTTTATTTGATCAGTTGAGATCACAGGCTCACTTGAAATAAGACAGTGTTACTAATCCTGACAATCTCAAAATGCTAGGGAAGGTACTCTGCATAATTGGGAATAAACTTGCAACATGTTCTCTTGCTTAAATTTCAGGTGGTTCCTCTTAGACCATAAGCACAGCCTTACTGAGTCAGATCAATGGTCCAGCTAGCCCAATATCCTATCTTCAGACAATGACCATGCCAGATGTTTCAGAGGGAATAAGCAGAACAGGGCAATTATCTAGTGATCTGTTATCTAGTCCCCTGTTGTCTAGTCACCACTTCTGAAAATGAGATGCATAGGAAACCAGATAATGAGGTTGCATTTCTGACCACCTCAGCTGGCCAACAGCCATTGATGAAATCATTCTCCACATCTAAATGGGTACAAAAACCAATTGTAGTTTTTGCCTTCACAACATCACCTGGCAACAAGTTCTAGAAGGCTGACTGTACATTGTGTGAAGAGTTATGGCTGGAAAGATCTTCAAATCTTATATGCTAGTAGTATGTAATATTGATGTCAAAAAGGAGGGATGACCCAGAGATTAGGGTGCTAGTCTGGGCCAGGAGACCATGGTTCAATTCCCTGTTCTACCACACATTTCCTGTGTGAATGTGGGCTAATCACATAACCTCTCTGTGCCTCCTGTCTGCATCTGGAGAGAACAGCACTTACCCACCTCACAGGAAAGATGCCAGGACAAATACATGAAAGACTGTGAAGTGTGCAGATACTATGTGGCAATGAGAGCCATACAAGTAGTTATCATAGGCAGTAGAACCTAGTGACCCCAGTCAAGAGTGGAGTTCCAAAATACAGGGTGCTGCACAAACTACAGCCCTGGTGAACTCCCTGCATGAAAGCATGCAAAATGGAGAATAGGAAGAAATTTCCCTTATGGACATGTTATTCCATTCTTGTCCTCTATCATGTTTCTTGAACCTTCTTCTCTTGCCTGATATTGGCCTCCCTGATAGACAATATTCCTGACAAGATGGATCCTTGCTTTGATCCAATATGGAGTTCTAGCTACCTGTGAATAATTTTGAAAAGTGACAAGAAATGTTTTATCAAAGTATACTAGTAATTAGACTGAAAATGCCTAGCATCCTCTGGGATAATCTTTCCAGTGTTTTGTCACTTTAAAGGATAAAGGAGATCTTAAAGCACCAGCAGAGGATCACATGTATTGCAGTCAAACACAACTGAATAATTTTAACAGAGGCAGTTAAAGGGAGGTGGAAAACAAAAGATTTCACTTTATACAGAGCTGAGAAAGCATGGAATTTGTGTTTTCTGACTCTCTGCTGGGCTTACAGATATTGAAATCCATGGAAAAATAATGAAGGAGAGAGACATATAGAGACCAAGATATAAATCAAATCAATGCATATATAGTAGCGGAGAAAATATGCTATCCTGCCAGAGGACAGAAGGCAACTTTCTATTCCTTCTCCTGCCATACCACATACAGAGTCCACTCGGGACTGTGGGATATCAAGGTTCATAAATGAATGACAAAACTGAAGAGGAATAAGCTGCCTTGGGCTTGGACACATGTGTGCATGCACACACATCTCTTTGATTTGTATTGGATTTTGCACTCTAATTTGATAAATACACTTTGAATGAAAGACTTTGGTTCATGCATCATCTCTCTCTTGCCTGATACATCTTCTTCAAGACTCCCTGTTAACACTTGCTCCTGAACTGTGACGATCGAGGTTTTATAGGATATTATAGTCTAGCCTGAAGGACATGAACCAGGACAATGTTCTCTTTATTCCTATTCTTCAGGAATTATATCTTTCTTTTGTTTCTGTTGAAGATTCCAGTGGATTTTAGTATATCAACTGTATCCAGAAAGGGATAAATAGGGAAACCACACAGACAATATCACCATTGCAGTAACATCTATTTTCACTTTAATTTTCTGCTGACACACGGAAGTGTTTGAAAATAATAAAAGTTGTCAAAACATTTTTCATAATAAGCTCCTACACATGGAGTATTTACAAGGCACTAACATAATTCCATATCTGACTGGTACATTAGCTGCCACCAAAAGAGTCTCTGATGGCTAATATGCTGTAGGAACTAGCTGCCCATGGCCAAAATATCCCTTTTTACTGGTATGCCATCATCAGCTGTGTGAGCCTATCTGCTATCTTCCACCCCAGAAGAGGCTACATTTCAGTGATAGAGTGGCTCTCATACACATATATAGGAACAAATAAGGATTCTCTCAGCCCCTTTCTTCCAACATCTGAGGAAGACATCATGGCTCTATAATGCATAAAGCCTCTATGGATGTGGGCCGAACAAGTGAACCATGGCTTGCCCACTAACCCAATCAGCTGTGCAAAATGAGTGCACCATGGCCAGACCTGTCCTGCACCTGAGCAGCAAGAAACCACTTTGGATGCAATAGATGCTACAGAAACGTATACATTATATTTATATATTTTAAGGATAATAAGTTCAGCTCCTCAGCCCCTGAAATGGGACAAATTGCAATTTCCCAGCCCTGACTTGGGACACAAGCTCTGGAAAAGGCTCTTTGCAACCCTTTATTACCGACTGTATTCACAGCTTTACTGACTTTTTTTTATAAAAAAAGAAACCAAAAACCCAACAGGGTAAGGCTCCTGCTCTCTCTGCCTCAATGACGCTCACTAATTAAAACACAAAGCAGCCGGGGCCGCAGAATTAATGGACATGGCTTCCTCTTTTCAAGTCTCGCCTGCTGACAGATCGCCTCATTCTTCCCCTGTTCTTGAACCTTTCAAAAAAAATATAGCTTGCTTATCTTAGCGTGGGGTTGCCGTGGAAACTGCATCCCCGTGCGAGATGCTCTGTCATAACATTTCAGCACTGCATGGAAGGCTTAAAGACACAGCATCCTCCACTCTGGGGGCCTCAGAGCCAGCCAGAGTCTTTGCAGATGGGCAGTTGTCAAAGTCACAGAGAAAGAGAGAGAGAGAGAGAGAGTTGCCGGGGGTGGGGGGGAGTGAGGAGGAGACAAAAGGGAGGGAGGAAAAAAACGGTTCAGATGCCTCAGAAATCCACTGCTGCTGCTATTGATGGGTATTGACCAACCTGCACTTCAATTTGGTCTCTCCAGGGGCATTTTCTTTTCAACAGCCACTGGCCTTTCAAATTATTCATAAAACTAAGAGGGCTGGCAGCAAAACATACCCCAGTTCACCTAGCATGGGTGAGTGCAAAGTACCTTCTTAGCTGGGGTTTAATCTCAGACTTATCTTTCAGGCAAGCCCTGGTTTCCCAGTCCTGTAACAGGGAAAGGATGGGGGGGAAGTAGTAAGTGCAATAATTACTCATAATGGGAACAAGCCTCCTACAGCCTGCTCCTTAATTACAGGGATGGCTTCCAGACTGTAATCACTAGGGGGTCCAGATGGAAGTTCTCCAGTCTCTTTGAAGGACAGAATGTGTCAGTTATTAATTAAACATATGAGGCAATTAGCCTCAAAACTTCATAGTAAATCATTACAGCTGCAAAAGGTTGCAAAAGGAAAAGTGAGCAAAATATACCCTACATTTGCCAGACGATCATTGTGAGAGCAGCCAAAAAGCACTCTCAAAAACATAGCTCTTATGAGGTAAAGAACTGTTTTGGAAGACCTTTTTGGGAGAGAAGGATCTGCACGATTCTCAAAAGTCAGGCAGCGTCAGTCAGGTCCCCACAGAAAGTAACGGCTCACCACCTGCACATGAGCACCACCTGTGACTGCGTGGCCAAAAGAGCTAATGCAAACATGGGGCCTAATTTACACTACAGCGGGCCATGGATCTAAGTTACACAACTTCAGCGCTGTGAATAGTGTAGCTGATGTCGGCATATTAGATCTACTTACTGTGGTGAATCAATGGTGGACACTCTCCAGTCAACTGCACCTATGCTTTTTGGTCTGGTGGAGTATCAGAGTTGATGGGAGAGCATTCAGTGTCCATTTTAGACCCGCACTGAATCAAATGCTGCCTATTGATCAGGCAGGTAGTGTAGACATGCCCGGGGATATACAAATAGTGGAAACTCAATGGAGGAGGAGACACGTTATTTTATCTCTGGGATAACAGCTGCTGGAACACTGTGTCCAGTTCTGGTGTCCTCAGTTTGAGAAAGATGCTGATAAATTGGAAAAGGTTTAAAGAAGAGCCACTAGAATGCTTAAAGAATTAGAAAACCTGTCTCTCAGTGACAGACTTGAGGTGTTCAATCTGTTTAGTTTAACAAAGAGACAGTTTTATCAAACTGTTTAGTTTAACAAAGGAGACTTCATTACAGTTTGCAAGTACCAACATGAGGAACAAAATGCGATAACGGGCTCTTCAATCATACCTGTCTCTGTTAAACATGACCTAGACGCTGGAAGTTGGAGCCCCACAAATTCAGTTTGCAAATAAAATGAAAAAAATATTAATTGTGAGAGTCCTTAACCACTGGAACATTTTACCCAGAGTCATGGTGGATTCTCTATCACTGACAATTTTTAAATCTAGAGTGGGTGTGTTTTTTTAAGCTTTGCTCTAGGAAATAAGTTGGGGGAAGTTCTATGGTCTCTGCTACACAGCTCAGATTAGTCACAATGCTCCCATCAGGCCTTAGAATCTATGAATATTTAAATTCTACCTATGACATCTTATACCGCTCAGTGCTACAGGATTTTGAGACCTGTGGGAGCTGAGCCTACTCTCTCCTTGTTGCACACACCCAGCAGGGTGGAGTTACTCTGATGCATCAAGGAGAGAAGAGAATCTTTGTCTCTAAACAATTGTGGCATTTTGCTGCCAGTGTTCCACAGCAGACCTCTTCTCTCATCTCAACTGCTGTAATTCCTTTCTCTGGGGCCTCCCCAAGGTCCAGCTCTGCAAACTCAAGCACATGCTGCTATTGGTTTCTTACAGGTATAAAAAAAGTGCAGTCACTTCATCTCATACTCAAACTACCCATTTCAGAATCCAGCTCAAAATTGCCCTCGTTTTTAAAGTCTTTCGGGGATTTACTCCAGACTACACCCTTCTCCCTGTATGGACTAAACTTTGGTTCAGTTAAATTGGCAGACATCCAGAGTAATGCCACTGTGGTTTGCTCTCTACTCCAACATCGCATCAAGTGTCAAACTCCACTCTGTCCCTAACAAGCTGGCTATGGCTGGGGGAGCCCATCTTCCGCTCCTCAACTCCTGCCATCTGGGACAGCATTCCTGTATTTCTCTGCCTTATGAACTCTCCCTCACCTCTATAAAACTTTTCATGGCAGATTATACACAGTACGAAGTCAGACTTCATCACTCTTCAGCTAAGTACTTCTATTTTTTTGTGTGCATTGAGGGGGGGGGGGGACCAAATAGTAACTGGAGACGGTGAGGGGATAGCTAAGAGTCAGCCAGGGAACTCAGGCTGATTTTAGAGTTGCAAAGTAAAATACTTTGATCTCTTCCTCAGTGTGGACTGGCATTCTTGGAGAATGGCACCTGAGAACATGCATGGAAAGAACACTTTGCACTCCCTACCTTTGGTAACCAAATGCTGCAGCACACTGGTGGAATCTCACTGCATCCAATGAAAAGTTCTAAAGAGGTGCCTTTGAATTGCTGGTTAAAACCAACATGAGGGAAACCTAGAGCCATGCCTACAGTTGCCCTAATGTCAGCAAAACTTTTGTCACTCAGGGTGTGAAAAAGATCACACCCTTGTGGCCAACATAAGTGCTCATGTGCACAGATGCTTTCTCACTGACATGGCTATCCCTGTGTGGGAAGCTGATTTTGTTATGGTGATGGGAGAGCTCTCTCCCAAGTGCTCTTACAATAGAAAAGCTGCATCGGTACAGCCAAGCCCTGTAAACTTGTAAGTGCTGATATGGCCCTAGCACTAAGGAACTGGGAAACAAACCTACTACCTATAGTTACATGAGGAAATAATGTTTAGCACCTACTATATTTCTGGTTATCCAGGCCAGTTCCTCACAGCTCAGCCATCAGGGAATTTTATTAGTAAGGATGGCAAATATGTAATCATCATCAGTGGAGTTAAAAACTATTATTTTTAAAATGAAGCAGACAAGGTTTATGAACCACTCGCCTCTGAAATCACTACTTTGTGAAATGGGACTATACTAGCTTCACTAGCTTCCCAGATTGCAGGTTTAGTTTACAAAATATTGCCATTGACTACCACATGCTTGTGAAGCCTGATTTTCTACTGCCTACCCTCACTGCAATTCCTACATTGACCCATCACTGCTACCTCATACTCAAAATCTCAGTCACCCACTCAGCTATTCCATTCTTAGCTTTATTTTAGTCCCTTTACTTTGTCCATAGAAGGACAACTCATTCATTGCTTGCACTACTTCCTTCCCCATCCGCTATTCTTCTCGGTTTCCTTGTGTAAGATTACTGGCAGCCTTGCAACATTCCAAAGGCTAGACACTGCAGAATGAAACCTTACAGCGTGTTACTTTATAATCAATGTAACAAGTAACAAATTGCTGTTCTCTCCAATACAAACTTTTGAGGAAGCATGGGAAGAAGAGGCTGTACTGAAGAGCAGACTTCAGAACAGCAGAGTCACAGAGTGCTTCTCTTATGTCTGACTTCACCACTTAACTTGCTCTCTTCAATGTGTGTAACTCCCAGGCTTCAAATCTCCCAAAACTCAATATACCAAATAATCCTTGGGCAAATGAGACTTGGTGGGTGTTTCAAGGATAAGCAATTAATATTTCTACATCACAGAGAATACTTCAGTCACAAGGAGGCTCAAGATGGCTATACTGAAGTTACAAGTGCTACAAGGAGTCACTTCTGCTTGCTGGCAAGATCCTATAGTTTATAAACATCATTGCCCCATGGCTCAACTGACCAACTCAAAAAATTCACCTTTAAAAAAAAGAGTTGCCACTTTGGATATATTGGTTTTTTTAAAGAACAGAAACAGGATATAGTTAGTTTTGTCTTCAGATCTGACCCTTTCTTTCCACATCCCCACAGAAAGGGCTAATTACATTTGGCAGTACATTTTAGCAGATCTGTATGAAATCTTCCAAGTTTGGTTAGAAAAAGGCTTGTGAATTTTATGTTGCACTGGTTTCCAGGCCCTCATGTTCACAAAGTTTCCAGCTTCAAAGAACCAGGATTCTTCATGGTCAAACCTTGTGAATCCCAGTCCAAGATCTGAGTCCAACCATATGCTCTCATTCCACTTGTTATGGGAGTGATAGACATGTTAGAAAAAGAAAAAGAACACAGGACTTTTCCCACTGAACGCAAATACTAAATACCATGGCAAATAGAAGTTTCAAAGTGTCACAGATAGCAACAGAGTCAAGAAAGTTGCACCCGACTTCTGTAGAAAATGCTTGGATCTGAATTTGGGCCCAAGACTGACTGGAGTGTGTAGCAATGTTTTGTGCTGAGTTAATAGTAGGCAAATCCAGGTGCCCAACCAGGTTTAGGCTTAATGTTCCAATAGTCTGGTAGAACTTCTAACATTTTTCTACTAAACTAAGCTACCAGTAGTTCTGAGGGGGCTTCCAGGTGAAGAAAGCATAATAAACTTAATTGGTCACACCGTTCATTACAGGGTCAAAGTCAAATACGTCATCCACCTATGAATTTCAGCCTCTTGGCATAGTCCACAACATTTTCAAATAAAACCTTGCAATTTTTTTGGTAGACATGGTGTGATTTGGTTTTGAGTTGAGGAGTGGAAAGAAAAAAGGAGCACAAGCCTACCTTTAGCAAAAACAGGGATAAATGCCTATAATGTCACATATTGTCCAGGTTCATTGCAAGATCATAACTAATGAATCTACCATCTTTATGCACCCTTGAAAAAACAAGAGTCCCCTTTCAGTAGACAGCCAGTGCTAACCTACTACAGTAAGCCAAATGAGCAGGTTTAGCAATGTTACGGCCCTGCCTACAGTCACCTCTATGTTACAATAAAGGCATTCTCTCTAATTGATTTCCATAATCATCAGAGACGACGAGTACTGAATACTGAAGGCTGAAAAATAAATGCTAATCCATTCTAATGTTTTAATACAATTTAAACTTGTTTGGATGGGGGAGGAGGTATCTTCAACTTTCACATGAGGGGTGGGGGAGGGAGGGAACAGATGAAAAGGTTCCCAGAAAATAACTTAATAGATACAAGCATCAAAAACATCCCAAACATCTGAAGAATGATTTCCACTTAAATATGCCTATTACCAGTTTTCAGTGATCTGTTCTGATCTCCCCTGGCTCAGGCAGGGACATCTCAGTTAAATATTCTAAGTGCATTGTGGAAGAGAGGTCTATGAAGCAATTGGGAAGAGTGGGGGAAAATATATATGGGTAACTTCAAATGACTGAAGAGCCTACCTTGTATTTGTGGGAAGATGAATCCTAGGATGTGTGGATATAGAACACAGGGTGGTTGCCAGGCAAGCTCAATGCACACCAAAGCTGGAGAGTTTTAATTTCCTGAGGGCAACTAGCAGGAAATAATGCCATTTCATGATACACTGCCAGACTGTTTTTGTCTTTCACCAGAGCTTTTCATTAACACAATTCCAGGCCTCGCTGTCTAACTGTGCCTCATGCATCACCAATCAAAGACTTTACAATTTAGCACCACCTTTGAGGGTTGTAGGTATTCTCAGTGGGACATGCATCAGCCAGTGTGGGGGCAAAATTCATATCCTCTGCTCCCCTGTGGAGGAATAATGAAGAGGTATACTGCATGTGCAGTCCAGGATCTCAGTTAGTGCCAATTTTCTTGTGCAACACCACTGAATCAGTATGGAATTTGGATTGAGGAGTCTCTAAGAGTTTAGTTTTTGCTACAGGTTGGACCTCGCTAGTCTGGCACCCTCATGACCTGTCTGGTTCCGAACAAGGGGATTTGCTAGACCGGGGGATGGCCTCCTGGCCCATGCTGCTACTGAGTTGGGGCATCAGCCTGCCCCCGCTGCTGCCCCAGCACTCTCTAGATGCTGCTGGCCCTACTGCTGGGGCCGGAGAGCCACAGCCAGAGCTCTGCAACCAGGGCTAGGGCCTCCACGGATAGGGCCAGATCTCCTTGGCTGTTGCTGGGGCCGGAGCATGAGTTTTGCTTTTAGGCAAGTGATAACTTATTTTCCTGAATGCCTGGAATCAAACCGGGCTGGATTTGTCATTGCCCAGCATTGCTGTTGATTGCACAAATGACACTGATATTAAAAACAACTTTAAAAAACCCACTACGAGTAGTGCTATGGCACCTTAGATACTAACAGAAATATATGCATAGTATCATGAGCTTTTGTGGGCAATAGCTCCACTTATTCAGAGCTGGTTTCAGTGCAAGATTTACCTTCAAAAGGTAGGATCATGTGCCCTGCTCTCATTAAAATAGATGGGAATTCTGCTACTAAACTCCAGTGGGAGCTGGCTTGGTCATATTATTATACACACACACACACACACACACGTATATCACCCACTTTTCATAGTCTGTGAAGAGGGAGCCTTGACAAGGTATTCCAGGAGATAATGTTATTGTCTCAGTTGAGTCCATTGGCACACTCGTTGTTACAGATACAGACTAACACGGCTACTCCTCTGAGAATTATCTCAGATGTCTGAGACTAAATAAATGGGGCCAGGCTGTTTACTGCCCCTTTTAAAGGTTACAAGAGAAGTAGATGAATCTTTCTTTCCATTCTTTCATTTGCAGTTTTACAACTGTTGTGTCTCCCTTCTGGATGAGGCACCGTCCTTATGTATAAGTTTCAGCAACAGTGTTTCTTCAAGTTATTACTTAACAAGACTGCTACCATAGCACATGGCCACTCACTGGAAGACACATGGATCTGATGATCTCTAGCTCTCACCACAGCTAAAAGAAGCAGAAAGAGTTACCTTTAGATGAGCCCTGACACGAGACTCTCTGAGTCATGTAGTGCTCTTCTGAGTAGAGAGAGAGCCCCAACTGACAGTGTGGGGCCATGACAGCTCCCTGATATTCCTCCTGTTCACTCACTAATCAAATGTAGAAAAGATTTTTATGGTACCTAGCATAAGCAATGGCAGCAACTCTGGCCAGCAAGACATTACACTCTGCAGCACAACAGCACAACTGATCAGTTTTGCTGGCAGAGCCTGGACTAGGGATGTAAAATCCTGTTTAATTGTTTAACCAGTTAACTGATTAAAGGGGAGGGAGTGTCAGTTCAGCCCAGCTGGAGCGCGCCCGCCCCCTCCGCCACAGGCATGGGCTGGACTGGCTAGGCTGAAGCAGTTCCTCCCTGCCTGTGGCAGGCTAGGACACTCATCATAGGCAGATGCTGCTCTGGTGTCCCGGCTGGGTGCCCAGGCCTGCCAGAGCAGCCCTCGTCCACATGGTGCTGGAACAGTTCCCTGCCTGCAGAGGTCGGGGAGCTGCTCCAGCCCCCACCAGTTAACCATTCACATCCATAGCCTGGACTAATTTTAGAGCCACACACTTTCAAGGCAGGCCTGTTCACTGTGGAGTGTACAGAATATGGGCCTGATCCTGCATGGCGTTGAACAGCTTCCTCTCCCATTAACTTTGAGCTGAGGTACTCAAGAGTTGCTGTAACCATCCATTTATTCCATACTTTTGGAGTCTGATCAAATCTGACAGTTTCAGTGATCATCACATACTGGGTAAGCAGGTTCAGGGACTGTGAACATTCTTTTCAGTGCTATACTCTTACCTTTTAAGCTGGCTTTGGAAGGCACTGTACAGAATGGTAGTTATCCTGGGCTGCAGCGTGTCCAGAACACTGTCTGCTTACAAAAATGCAGCAAGAGAACTCTAAAGCATGACCTCACTCCTGTGGTCATCCTGAGCACACAGCATAATCTAGGAGGGCTGAGCCCAGATCTGCAACTCAGGAACTGCCACCTTCCTGGCTCTGTCACTGACTTGGAACATATCCTTGGTCAATCTCCCTAGATCGTGACACAATGCCCAGTTCAGTAGTGCCTCTGTTCCTCAGTTTTCCCATTGTTAAAATGAAGGGAAAACATTCCTACCTCTCAGAAGTGCTCTGAGGATTATTTAAGGTTACAAGGTGCTATGCTGTAGGCAGCATGGTCCTTGGGGGTAGGCTGGGCAGTGAGAAAAAACTGACACCAGTCCTGCAAGTAGAGTAGGCCTGGGACTAGAAGGCAAATTGCAGTCCCCTCTACACCTTTTCCCCCCCATGAGCAAAGTGTGGGTTATTATACCTGCCCGTATGAATGAAGAAGCACTTCTTGCTAGATATTATCGCCCGAGGGATAACATCTGCACCTTAGGACAGTCATTCCCTATAGATATGACCTTTCCTTACCATACCAAAGGGCTCCAGCTAGCCCTACCAGCAGATGGCACTGGCTGCAGAAAACATCTCTGCAATTTCTATTACATGGACTTGCACATGTGAACAGGATCAACCCGTGAGGGTGTATGATGGGGTACCAGCCCCACTCCTCTTAGGCTCCGTCTAAACTGCATCTTTTTTGCGGAAGAGGAAATGAAGAGCTCATTAGCATTTCTCACACTCTCATTTGCATATTCTCTTCCAATTCTTTTTGTGGAAGAGGTTTTTGCAAGAAAAAAATGCAGTGTAGACAGGGCCATTTTGGGCAAAAAAAAAACCCCCCTTTTTTTGCAAGAACACTTATTCCTCAAAAAATAAGGGATAAGGGTTCTTGTACAAAAGGGGTTTTTTGGGCACAAAATGGCCCCATCTACACTGTGTTTTTTTCCTCAAAAAGGATCAGAAAAGAATATGCAAATGAGAGTGCAAGAAATGCTAATGAGTGCTTCATTTGCATTTCCTCTTCCACAAAAATGATGCAGTGTAGACAGAGCCCCATTTGAACTTCCACTCGAGCACCTGGTGGGAACAGAGCAACTGAGCAGCCCAATGCCAGCAGCGGGGCTCAGCACCTGCCCCTGCACTCTCCAGCAGCAGCAGGGGAAATAGGACTGATGTGGTCCCAGACCACTCTGCTCTCCCAGATTCTGGTGCATCACGTGGGAGAGGGGGCAGGACCGCCCCCACACTCACCAGAGAGAAGCACAGTGACACAGACGGAAACTATGGGAGTAAAGCAGGTTAGAGCCATGACACATTGCTTCCCACCCCCCGACCGCCTACCACTGCCAGTGAGTATAAGGGGGGCAGACCCTGCTGGTGCCAACCCCAGCCATGGTCATCTCTTGGCCACATCACTTGGGGGGAGGGGGCGGAAGAGGTGGGCAGGGGGCGGAGCAAAGGCAGGGAAGAGGTGGGCAGGGGGCAGAGCAAAAGCAGGGAAGAGGCAGGTCGTGGGAGGGTGATTGTCCTATCCCTCTCCTGGGCTAGGGGTGGCACAGGGAGGAACCAGTCACAGGGCTAGCGTCCCTCCCCACCCATCACCCCCATGGCTAAACTTTCACTCAAGCCCTGAACGACCAAACTCATCATTTTACAGTAGCATGCAACATATCTGTGCAGGCTCTTTCCAGACACAATTTTGCTGTGAATATCTGATAAAAGCTGAAGCTCAGATTAAATATACATTGGAGCTTTTCTGTTTCCTCCTCTTTGAGGGCAATCGCTGACTGGATTCCTCTGCCCCAAAAGGTACTGGCACAATCTACTCTGTAAGATTTAAAGGTGTGGGTGTGGGGGGAGAGAATTACCCAGACAGCAATTCTATCTGAGGGCAGATATGACAGCAGCTGCCCAGCTGCAGTGATTCTTGCTCACGTGCACACAGTTAAACTGATGGATTAACATGGTATGGGGGAAAGAAGGAATTCCCCATAGGGCACATTGACAGGAATCTTTGAGAGGAGATTTTCACCTTCCTTTCAGGTATAATCTGTTCGGACCAGGTGGCCAGATCTACTAGTTTCCTGTACTTGCAGAGGCTTTAGGCACTGAGGAATGTTGCTTTTTCTCGTTTCTGCTATGTTTCTATACAGCATCTTAGAAGTCAGAAATGGCATATGAGATCTCTGATCTATTTCCCTGCCAATGGAGGACTCCCTGGTGTACACTCAGTCCCTGTTGTACAGTTTCTATTGCTTTTTACAGTCTAGCCTCAAAAATCTCAATTGACAGGGTTCCCTCTAGTTTCCTTGGTAGACTAATCCACAATCTCGTGGATACATTACTGTTAAGAAATTCCCTTAAAGCACCATCTAAACATTCCTTTCTTTATCTAGGAGCAACGGGTTAAAGTTATTTCCCAATAGGTCTTCCTAACCAATTCCTCTGCCTCCTTGATGTTTATACCATTTGCACCTTTGCAGTAAGTTCAACCATAAGACCAAGAAAAAGCCAAAGGATATTCAAGTTACAGTGTTACAGAAACCTTCTCAGCTGATCACCTGTACCTTCAAATTTATTTAAAAATAATGAATGTGTATAAAAATGATGGGATACATTACCAAAACTGGGCTACTCTGAAAGTAGTCTGTATTGCACCTAGTGCAAAAGGACACGTGTATGACAACTTCGAAGAGCAGCGATGCATACACCTGATTGATGCTCATGAGAGGAGAAAAGCAACAGTAGCAGCCATAGCAACAGAGCCAGAAAAATTCCTTTGCCCCCACTGTGAACGCCCATGCCGTTCAAGGCTTGGACACCTCAGCCACATGTGAGTCCTCAACCGATGAGCCTGTGCAAGCTCAAGACGTCCACCGCAAAAGGATGCAGATACTTAGTTGGGAATTACAGGGAAATTATACACACACGCATACATTTACACATACACATACACACACACACACACACACACACACACACACACAACACACAAACACAAATAAAGAACCTTATTTTTAGAAGTGCCACAATGCCAGCTGCCTGTTCTGCAAGCTTTGCATGCCCAATATTAGTATATCCCCCAGGCTGGATTATCTATGGCAACTGAATGCAGGACTTTTGGATTTAAAAGCCAGATCCATTGTTTGAAGTCAGTCGCAGATTCATAAACTTTACATGGTTCAGCCACTAGAGAGGTAAAAGATGCAGCGTCTTAACATGGACATGATATGCTCCCCTAAAAGTCAGGCCCAATAAGAATAAAATTGGAGATTATTAAAATGGGAGTAGTCTGGATAAGTAACTCTGAATACTATAAAATAGTCCTGGCAGTTATGCTAGAAGACCGAGCTAAATTTTACTCTTAGGCTATGTGTAGACTGCCCCCTCTTGTGCAAAAAAATATGCAAATGAGGCAAAGCATGGAATATTGCCACGCCTCATTTGCATAATTAATGAGGCTCTGTTTTTGCTCAAGAGGCTTTTGTGCAAAAAGGAGCTGTCTACACGGCTCCTTTTTGCGCAAAAATCCCCACTTGCGCAAGAGCCGTTCTTCCTCTTTTTTTCCAGGAAGAACGACTTTTGCGCAAAAACAGAGCCTCATTAATTATGCAAATGAGGCTTGGTGATATTCAACGGTTCGCCTCATTTGCATTTTTTTTTTGCACAAGAGGGGGCAGTCTAGACATAGCCATACCGTGATGTGACCGCTTTGTGCATCAACATTTACAATGTTCCTTACACATCTGCTTGTGCTGAGAACAATATTCTTATTAAAACTAAATAACCAGGCACAACAATAGGAGGGCCAACTGCCATACCCCAGCTTTGCTCATCTGAACTTACAGAGCTTATTTATTTAGTTACAACCCTTCATACGGGAACTTTATTTATTTATTTAGACAGGGGATTTCTGCAGTCCTTCAGGATTAGTCAATCAGCATCATTCCCAGCATTCCAAATGAACATTTGTTAGCACCAGAATTATCTTGCTTGCTCATTCAGTGCCAGGAGGAAATATTCATGCTGATGAAGGTTAAACAGATTAGCAGAGCTGAAGCCAGAGTGCTTCTCTTATTTATTCGAAAGCTTAAGTCTTGCTGTCATTTAAGGAGCAGGTGGCTTGGTTTGGAAAAGGATAGAATTATAGAAATGTAGAGCTGGAAGGGACCTTAAGAGGTCATTTAGTCCATCCCCCAATGCTGAGGCAGGATTAACCATACTATGTTCAACCCTGGAGAGGGGCAGTTACAATGTCTGGTGTGTTTTGGCATGTATACCCTCACAAGAGACACCAACTGTCACAAAAATGCAGTCCTGGAAGGGTAAGTAATGAGTCGGGTTACAGAACAGGAACAGAGAATATAACCTCTAGAGAGTCATATTCTTCTAGACCATTCTACTGCACTGAGGCAGGAGATAAACAAAATGGTCATCCCAATCTCATGTTTCACTACAAACCAAGGGGAAATAATTCAATATGAAATGTAAAGAGGACAACACTTGCAGGTAAAGAAAGAGGAGGTTATTACCTATAACTGGAGGTTCTTTGAGATGGGTGGTCCCTATTAAGGATGTAAAAGACTAGTTGACTAGTCAACTATCTGATAAGCATTTGCTTATCGGATAGTATTTTGACTCGTCAATATCTCCCCCCCCCCCATTTGCTGCCTCTATGAGATAGTGGCAGCAAAGGTGGGGGAAGGGGTACTCCAAAGTGGCATTGCCTCTGTACCTTTCAAAGGGACAGCCATGGAGCCTGGGATCAGCTGGGGAGTCCCAGTTGATGCTGGGTTCCCCCTAGCATTTCCCCAGAACCCAGGATCAGCTGGGGAGTCCCCAGCTGACCCCGGGCTCCATAGCCTTGAAAGGCACAAGAGCCCCCGCTCAGGACTCTTGTGCATTTCAAAGCAGGCACGCCACGTGCAGCCCGGAGTCAGTGGGACTTCCCGCTTGCTCCAGGCTGTACACAGTGTTCTGCATTCCTCCTTTGAAATGTACAAGAGCCCCAGCAGAGCCCAGCAGGGACTCTTGTACATTTCAAAGGAGGAATGCGGAAGTGCTTATCGATTAGTCGACTAGTCAATGGAAATTCCATCGACTAGTCAATTAACCGCTTTTTAACATCCCTAGTCCCTATCTGGATTCTAGTACCTGCCTTCCATCCCCTCTGCTGTGGTTACTAGAGGGGCTTCAACTCATGTGCCTCTTCCAAATTCAGCTACAGACACAAGGACAATGCACGTGCAGGTTAATGGATACCTCGATAGAATTGTTCCAGTTCCAGTGCATGGCACACGCACACACCTACATTTGGAACCCATATTAGGGCCATGCAACTCAAAGACTCTCCAGTCACAGGTGAGTAACTTCCTCTACCATGAGCAATGCGCCCTATGTGGATTTCAAACAGGGGCGAATAGCAAGCAGTGACCAGTGGAGGTGGTGTGAGGACTTGTGAGAAGTGGTGGTCTATAAGAGGATGCAGCCAACGGCCGCATCTGCTGTAGGGGGGATAGAATAGTGAGAGGTAAAGTTGTGGACAGAGCTCCACATGGCTGCTCAGTAAATGTGTTGTCATGGCACATCCATGAGGCAGACTGATGTGGCAGTGTCTGTTCACATGGAGTGAGCTGACGGTAGGAGGTGGAGCTATCTTGGATAAAGTGTAGCATTCACAGAGGCAATGGAAGGTCCATTTGGAGATGTGCTGGGGGGAGAGGGATTGCCCCTTGAGGCATTCAGCAATGACAACAAAGAGTTGGGTGAAGGGCAGAAGCCACGAGTGTGTTAGATGTAGAGGGCCAGTGCATGGTGGATGCTGAGAGACTGCAAAGTTCTGACTCTGTAGGGCTTGGGAGAGAAGACCAGAAGGTGGATGCACTGTTTAAGGTGGAATACAGACACCACCTTGGTGATGAATCTGGGGTGCAGGTGTGAGGAGACATGGTTCTTATGGAAGATGATGTGTGTGGGGGGGGGAGGGGCAGACATCATGGCTACCAGTTTGCTAACGTGATGATGGGACAGCCACCAAGAAGATAACCTTCACCAAGAGGTGGGATCATGAGGGGGTTCGAAGGGTGGCTTAGTGAGGGCAGAGAGAGCAACATTAAGGTGGTTAGTTTTTGAGCTTTGGCAAGGAGGTGTTGAGCAGACTTGTGAGAAAACAAACAGTATTCAGGTTAGTGAAGACAGAGGAACCATCTACTGGAAAGGTGAAGACAGTGAGTACCTTGAGGTACACTGATACAGAGTTGTGGGTGTTGCTTGACAGTTTAAATGAGAGAAGGCAGTAGAGGAGAATAGGAATGGTTATGTAGTCTAGCAGGTAATTCTGGCAATGAGCCCAGGTGGGGAACTCTTTCTGTTTCACTTGATAACAGTCCCTTGTAGAGGGCCTTCTGCTATACATGAGGACACTGTGCATTGGGGTGGAGCATGCCCTGTCTATTCCTGAGCTTCAACCAAATACCATGCCACGAGGAGGATGGGTGCTGGCATCATCCCTGTGCCTGCATGAGGAGATCCAGGTGTGCATGGAAGCAGAGCAGGGGGCAGAGAGGTGGCAGTGGTCTGTGAACCAATATTGGCAAGGTCAAAAGAGGGCTGCCAGTATGGTTGTCATTCACCCTGACGAATCATGCATATGACTTGTGGGGCCACACATGGGGAGGGAGCTTTGGTGCCACCTTGCTTGATAGGGTAGTCTGTGCCTGGGATCCAGACTGCAAGACAGGGCAAGCAAGGAAGTGGATTCTAGCTCAGAGAAGTCCTCAGATTCAGAGGAGGGGCCTGGTGGTGGTGGAACTAATGGTCCAAGGAGGAAGGCACATGCCTTTCTGAGAAAAGAAGTAGAGGTTCATCCACTGGAGAAAGCAGGAGCGAGGTAACTGTGGGATTTGAAAGTAATGGAGAACTTAAGTAAGGGAGCAGCAGCTCCATAGCAGGTGACAGCAGTTTCAGGTGGCCAAGCATGGGGAGGACCACGCACAGGGGCGGCCTGAGGCGGGCTGCCGGCAGCTGGCACCCCAGGCGGAATGCGCAATCAGCGCCCCCACCTCCACAGCCCTCAATGGCGTGACGTCATCATTGGGCGCCCCATTTAACGTGGCACCCTAGGCGATGGCCAAGTCAGCCTATATGCACACATGGCAAACCAGGGGCACCCAGCATCATTGATGGTGTTGGTGTAACCCACACACCTAGTGTGGTTACTGAGCAATGCAAGTGGTACCTAGACCACAGCAACAGTTAAGATCAAGAGATCTCTACAGCAGGGGCTGGGAGCCAGCTGGCTTTTAGCTCAGAGGGTAGAGGCTCCTATACTCAGCTCCAGAGGTCCCAGGTTCAAATCTACCTGGTGGTAGTTACGTTGGCACTGCAAGTAATGGCACCAGACTAACAACGGTGGCAGATCATGGCAGTGCTTCTTGCTGTGCTCCAGCTAGGACTTCTTGGGAGCTGGAGCAACTGAGTCTGTCAGACTTCTCACCCTGTCTGGCCCAGCTCAGGGAAGCAACTGTTGTATTTAGAGGAAGGCCCAAACCGGGATCCAGCCTTATGCCCATGGCAGGGTTTGCCAGACTGTGGCAGGAATGACTGAACCAGTGCTTGGAAAGAGGACAGTGGGACAGACACTGTTCCAGCAGTTTCACCAGTCCTCGATCCAACTGTGCATAGCCTCTTCCATAAGCAACTAACAGAGCTGACATTCCCTGGCTTCCCACATTCAGAGCTGAAACAAATTGCAAATAGTTCAACAGGCAACAAAGTGGGCTTTGCCAAGGCAACAGAGGCACCATTGGTGCTCGTTGCTCAGAGCGATGGAGCATGAGCGTGAAGCACAGGTTTTGAAGGCAACTTGCCAGAGCATAATCCCCGGGTGGGAGAAGATGTCTGAAAGGAAACATAACTAATACGATACTAATACACTATGACAAGAAAAAAAACTATTTACAACTATACACGTGAAGGAACAACAGACAAGCAACTCTTAGTTAGGTAAGAAGGCAAGAGGAACAAGGTTTCAGACTCTAGCTATGCAGCAGAAAAAGGGAACTGGAGCAATGTTGACCTGCGCAGCCTCTTACAGGCTCAGCTATGGACACAAGGATGATGAGCAACTCACATGCTGGTCAAAAGGAGGCCTGGCCTTTGGGCAAGGCGAGCAAGGTGGTCGCCTTGGGCCTGGCGTATTCAGGGCCCTGCACTGCCCAGCTCCTGGCCCCGCTCACCTGGCCGGGGGCCATGCAGTTCATCATGCTGCCTTAGGTCCCGCACACTCTTTAGCCAAGCCTGGTCAAAAGACACCCTGCACCAGAGCTGCAGCAGTGTTCAGATGCACCCGCATTTGGAATCCATATAGGAACCATCAAAGAAGAATTGTACTTTCATATTTTTAAGAGGCAATTGTACAAAACAGAATGTGTGTATAGAATGACAGTTCACATGTACTACACACAAACCATGGACAGGACTTTCAACAGCACTCATCATCCACCTCTGTTCTCACTGAAGTTCATGGTTAAGTCCCACTATAGGAGAAGAGTTAGATCAACGCTAAGTATTTTTGAAATCCCTCCTCCCTCCCACCCCCCAGTGCACCGAGCATGTTGCAGTTACTTTTTTTTCCTGCATAATTTTAATGGCCTAATCCAATAGACTTTGGATCAGACCCTATAAGAACAGAATTCAATATGAGTATCAGGAAGCTAAAGTAAAGCACAGCTTTCACGTCTGCATGTAGAAAATGAAAAGCAAAGTGACAAGTAACATTAATTATAAAAAAAAGCCTTCTGTGTATCGGTAGGAAATAGAATTGACAAACGGAGCTCACAAAGAGTGGACAAGCTCTTTAATTTTAAATTTCAGTTGGCTCATTCGACTGACTCCCAAATCAATTTGGTTCAAACTCCAGAGATCACAGGACTTGCTGTTAATTCTCCAGAGAAATAAGGAACATGTCTGAACCAATTAGGGATGTGGCAAAACTATCCCGGCTCCCCTGCATTTCACTCCTCTATCTTATCTTTCTGCCTCCTGCTGGCTCCCTCCACTGAGGTGCATTTGAGAGTTTGTCTCTTGTCTATCACACTCTAAGCAAACTCAGGCACTGTCTAACAGAGATGTTTTCTGAAGCACTTTTAAGGGGGGGGGAAATGCCTCTTCTGCAAGTTTAGTTTAAACAGATGTGGCATTTCTAAGAAGCCCTCAAATGATGGCCTTTGAAGTCTAAAAGAAATCTCAGCTTTGAGAGCTACACTTCCTACCTAAAAAAATCTCCAGGGAGTTTTGATAGAAATGAAAAGCAAACCCTCAAGATCTCTCTCTTGTGCTAGTTATGAGATTTTTTTTTTAATTAGCAAGGCGGCTGCCACAAACTTTCACTGACGAATTTTCACACAGAGTTCACTTAGCGAGATTGTTAACCTCAGTGCTAGGGGCTAGGATTCCTCCCTGGGTGCAGGAGACGGTCTCCAAATGAGCCAGGTTTTACAAGCAGGAGATAAGACTGTGAGAGTCACTGTAGAAGCATATTGGGGATGAGGAAGACTTGAAAGAGGAGCTGGTATGGAGGGTGAAGGAGAAACCTAACTTGTTCATTATGTGGCTTCAGAGGGATAGCCGAGTTAGTCTGTTACAGAAAAAAAACAACAAATGGTCTGGTAGCACTTTATAGACTAACAAAACATGTAGATGGTAAAACAAAACATGTTCATTATGTGTAAACTTCACCTCTAGGCAGAGGGACAGCATGAGGAGGCTTATGTGCCACTTAAAACCCACGTATGGCCACAGTGGGGCTTAAATGACACCCAGGCAGGCTTTGTGCTGGGCCTCCATGCTGAGTAGCTTTTCAGCCTGTTATAGCAGGTTGGAGCATGGTTTGCAGTTTTACACTGGGCTCTCATTCCCAGAGCTATAAAAGGCATCACTGTTCAGCAAGGGGCACAGTTCTCATGTCACAGAAATTCTCATTATAAATTTGAACAATTTGTATTTAAAAATACATTCACCCTCTTCTGTGTGGCCCCTTCTGCCTTATATCAGTGCCCAAGGTGCCATCTTCTATTCCCTTCAACTTCAGTTCCTCTTAGGTTTAGGTTTTCTTTCTATTTACTCCCAGCCCCCTGCAGCAGAACTTCCTTTGCGCCACATCAAGCACCTGCTTGGTCTGTAAATAATAACAATGTTCTTGTTACCCCTGCCCCAGCAAGAAGCGCTTCATTTCCTAACCTTCCACCTTAGGCAGCCACTGGGAAGTTCCAATTTCCCTTGAAAAGGTTCATTTCACCAAAGTGTGGTAATAGGGCATGTCAGATGGAGGCAAGTTCAAAGACACGGCTGCTAATGAATTCCATAGAGCAATATAACTCTGTGAGGTTAGTCCTCGTGGGGTGCAGTATTTCTGCTGTTTCTTCTGCAAAGAGGCTTCCAAATTTCCCCACCCAGAGAAAAAGAGGAGAAGTACACGGAGGCACTGAATAGGTTAACGTTTCCTCTGTCTTGTCTCAGCTCCCTTTCCAGATTAGGGGAACAATGAAGTCTCCGCACTTTGTGATATTGCTAATGCTTCCTGTGGGGATAGCGGCGCCTGCTGCAAAGAGGATTATGATTATGGCTCAGGCAGAGTATACGGTATACTGCTGCAAGAGGCAGAGAATTATCAGGAAAGAAACTGAGCTGCCCCCAAACTATACACCTGAGACTCCTGCCTGCCTGCCTTGGGTTCTGGCCAATGGCTCCACTTCAGATCATACACCCACTTATCAGGAGTGATAAAGAAGCAGTCGAGTCTGAAAAAAATACAGGCAACTTGTATACATCTAACCCCCACCCATCCACTAGATCTATTGGTTAGGGATCATCCCACAATTTTAATCTACATAAAGCACCAAATTGGGCAGAACACAGTACAGCACAGGCTCAAATTTGTACAGTGACTTCTTAGTCCTCTCTACACTTGGGAAATTTTGCAAAACTTTCTCCCTGCCGGGGGCCTGTAACTGGGTGGCTCACCCCTGAAGGGCTGGAACACTGGGGCCACCCACCCTGATTACAAAATGAGCCACATCTGGGAGAGAGCGGACTGATGGACCAATAAAGAGCAGTAGGAAATGACAATGAAAGAGGGAATGCTCAGGGATCCTAGGCTGCTAGGAAAGAGCAGGCTCTATCAGAGAGTCTTGGGAGTCAGGACTAAGATTCAAGCCAGCTTGAGTCTGGGAGTGGCCTGCCAAAGCAGGAAAGGCCCCAGGCAGGAAGGCCTAGGAGGCAGGAGGAAGAGAAACCTTTGTTGTGTGTGGACTTTTGGATTGACTTGAGAATTTTATTTTGAATACATGTTAATTTAGTAACACACAACACAAGGGACAGGGAACAGACAAATGTTCGGTTTGTCTTTACTGAATAGCCAAAAGGGGAAACTGAGGCAGACTGACTGCAGTATGGTCACAAGGGTGCACACAGGACATGGCTGGCCTAGTAATGGAGCCTTACTGTAGACAAGATCACTGGCATTTTAAACACTGTCAGTTAGACATGCTCTGAGCAGAGACAGATGTCATTCTGCTTAAAATACTGATGGCCTGTCTACCTTAGAGCTTCCAGTAATAAGAAGGTAGGTGGACATGAATCAGGATAGCAGTGTGGGAATTTTTCAGTGTCCTTCTCTCAGTATGCGGATGGGGGCCAGACCCATTGACAGGGACGGCAAAGGGGGCAGTTGACTTGGGGCCCAGCAGTTCAAAAGGGCCCAGGGCTCCTGGCTGCTAATATTCCAGGAAGAGCAGTGGCCAAAGTCCCAGGCCCTTTAAATTGCTGCAGTTGCACCATGCTGTGCACTCCAGACAGGTTTTAGGGCTGTGGAGGAGGGGCAAAGGGTGTTGTGGCATGCCCCAGGCAGCTCTGAGGGCTGGGAGCTCCCCAGAACCACCCCTTCCATCTGAGGCCCCACTCCTTCCGGGAGCATGGAGAGAGCCCTACCACCACTTTGCCCAGGGGCCCGACAAGTCTGTTAGCTCTTCTAGTGGGAGCACACACAAAGTGTAGCATGAGTTAGCAGGTTTCAAAACATGTCACTGTCTGTCAGAAAGCGTTTCCCATATAAGAACACTTTCAGCATGAAAGACTTTATAGAAAAATACATTCTAGTGCCAATGGGTGGACCAAACCCTGCCATCCTTGCCCACTGACTTAATCGCAGGTTTGGTCTCAGTGAGGATGGTGGGATTCAGCCCTTCATTAGTGTATTGAGTATGCCATTGTTTCCCCTAATGGCTCATGGTGATGGCTGTTTGCTGGGCTGAGTCACATTTGGGGTAGAAACATCCCACTGTTAGAATCCAGAGAATTTCTGCAGCAGGACGCTAATGCAACTCATACAGGTCTGCTAAGAATCATGGGCCCTTCCATTGTTATCTATAAAACCAACCAAGTCTCACACCTTAGATTCTGCTGAAAGGAGTTTCAATGTTCCCTGTCTCAGCTGTAGTGATACTGGTGATGGCTGAACTTCTGGGAGTTTCAGATGTGTAGAGATCATGGAAGCGCACCAACGTGTCTATGACTCCATCTACATTAGGCCCCATCCTCAAGCGGCAGACTCTCCATCAGAGTCTGGTTCACAGCCCTCTAATCCTCACAAAAAATATGCAGTCAACTGAGATAACAAGCAAAGCAACAAGTAACAGAGAGAGGTTGTAAACCCATAAACCAGGCTGCATGTAGGGTTGCCAGGTGTCAGGCATTGGCCCGGACAGTCCAGTATTTGTGGCTTCTGTCTGGTAAAAAAAATTAAAAAGAAAATACTGGACATGTAAAATGTCCAGTATTTTCTGTTTTTCTCAGATGGAAGGCCATTTGGGACATTTTTCATTCTTTCCCTGCCACTTCTGGTGGGGGTGGAGGGAGTGTGGGGATTTAAAGGCGCAGTGACTTTTTTTTGGTGCTTTTTTTTTTTTTGGCTCAACAACTTTGATCCCCAGGTTTTTTTGTTACTCAAACAATTTTTTCCCCACCATGTTTGGTATTTTTTGTGAAACTATCTGGCAATCCTAGCTGTATGGCCCCTACTGGGGCCTAAAGATTCAACCAAATAAGATCAGATCCTTTTCATTATCCCAAACAAACCACCTTTTGCTGGCACATTTTGTATAGGCCCCTCTCTGCTTCCCTCCCTTCACTGCCAGGTGCCAAGTTCCACTAGGTTCCTTCTCCAGCCAGTTCTCCTAACCATTATTCTCTGTGAAGGAGAAGAAAATAAATAAAAGCGGGGGGGGGGGGGGGATAAAGGATTAAATTAGCCTTCAAACTTTGTACAAAGCACTAAAATAGGATCTTTCCCATTACCCTGTTTTCCAACTAACAAACTTCCCAGGCTTGTGGGACTCACCGAGCTGCAACTCTATTGAATATATCTGACACTTCCCTAAAAAGAGGGGAAGACACAGAAATAATGGAGGAAATCAAGTGGCTGCTTTTCAAATCTTAATCAAGTCTTCATACGAACCCTGAGCCTTGGGAAGTCAGCATTTCAGTCTGTCTCTATGCTTTAAATCCAGAGAGAGAGCTGGCGGAGGAAACCTAAGTTATGCAGGGGAACTTCAAACCTCAAAGAAGGCCTCATACTTTATGATAATAGGGGCCTAAGAGACGACAACAGCAAATGCTTTGAAGCATATCTGTTTTAAGAGGCTTATTATGATGATTTGATAACAGGTTTTTGCATTTGCAGGCAAAGGGAGAGGGAAAGCAACCTTAACAGGGAGAACAAACAAGGGAACGGATGCTGAAAGACAACAGAAGGAGAGATTCAGAATATTAGGGGCAGAATTTAAATAAAAGATATGGGATGGATTTAGTTTTGCCAAAGGTGCACTGACCTGTCTGCAAACAAGTCCTCTGTTATTCTCAAAGCTGGTACTGTGAGAACATAGGCAGGGCAAGCTTTGCCAAGGCATGGTGTGGGGAATGTGCTTCTGCCCTATTCCAGCCCCGTGGCTCATTTGGGCTACGTCTACACTGTAGAGCTATTTCAAGATACCGGATGTATCCCGAAATAGCTACTCTGCATCTTTTGAGCACACCTGTTATTTTGAAATATAATGGGCTCGCTATTCTGACGTCCCTGTAAACCTCATTTCATGAGGGCTAAGGGATGTTTCAGAAT
Organism: Pelochelys cantorii; assembly: GCA_032595735.1. Taxonomy (NCBI): domain Eukaryota; kingdom Metazoa; phylum Chordata; order Testudines; family Trionychidae; genus Pelochelys; species Pelochelys cantorii. The sequence continues at coordinate 55,691,693 of CM064329.1, read as the reverse complement.
AGCTCTTTATTTCGAAATTACCTCGAAATAAACTAAGCAAAGTATAGACGCACCCTTGTAGTCCTGGGCTGATCAGTGAAGAGGAGCCACTAGAGAGTGGTAAGTAGGGTACCTTTTCTAGCTAGAGAGAGTTAAAACAGTAAGGGTATGTCTATACTGCACCCATAGCTCCAAATAAGCTACACAATTTGAGCTACGCAAATTATGTAGCTTATTTCAAGTCAATTTGGAAATAAGCCGCTATTCCAAAATGTCCTTTACTCCTTGTGGAATGAGGTTTACAGGGTCGTAGGAATAGCAAGCCTGTTATATTTTGAAATAACGGGCTTGCTGGTAAGATGCAAAATAGCTATTTCGGGATACATCTAGTATCCTGAAATAGCGCTGCAGTGTAGACATAGCCTCGCTGTTCTAACGTGAACCAGGGGCTGGGGAAAAGAATCAGGAATTTGCAAGTAGCTATTGGTTCTCATCTTCTCCTCTTTTACCCCTTGGGTGACAGTAAGGAGATTAGGGAGTTATCCTTTGCCAAATGCTCTCCTAGGCTCAGGCAAGGTCAGTCGAGTTCCTTTGAAACAAGAGAAGTTTAAAGTAGAATTTCCAACAAGTCTCCAACCCAGCCACCCTTTTTGCAGATGCAGTTTTAAGCCTTCAAAATTATACCCACATTTTTCCATGCACAATTAATTGCAGATGCAACTCTTACAATTTAGATGGTCAAATATCTGAAAGAAAATGCAACTCAGATACACCAATATCCAGGGGGTAGGACTGCAGTAACAGTTGATTGCAAACGAAAAACCAGCAAGCACATACTCATCTTCAAAATTTGGGCCTTTGTATCAATTGTGCTCTTTGGTTTTGTAAAGTGTATCAACCAAACCATTTCTCTCTGTCACACAGTAACAATCAAGCCAGACAGGCCTTGAACCGACAACATGGTCCTGCAATTCTCCACAGATTCCATTACTGATCTCCTGAGCCACCTAAAGAGCTTTTAGGAACCTAAACTCTCTTTAAAATTGCAGAGCACTCACTGCCCTGTGCAAATATTTCTCTCCATCTGTCTAAAGAATTTAATTTATCAACTTCCAGAATGTAATTTATACATTTATAAAATTGATCTGAGGCGCTTAGCTCTTAGAGAATGAAACAAAAAAAATATTACTGTCAAACGTCCATCAGACCTGGGCACCTAGGTGAATGCCATACATTTTATAGATGAAAAGGCTGCATTTCCGATAGCAATGGGAAGTGAACATACTTTATTTTTCAAAGCTCTGGTTAAAGCCCGCACAGTATCAAAATTCAATTTCTTTCAGGTGTCACAAACAGAAACTGCCATAAGTGGAATGCTGCCTGCCTGCAGCTCAAGAGGAGATTAGGTTATTACCAGCCAACTATGAGAAACTTAAATCCATCTTAATTCCCATTTAACCAAATCTTCACTGTGCAGGGCAAACCGGCTGCATATGACTGGGTCTGCACCAGCATTCTGCCATATGCAGTGAGCCATGTCACAAATGCCAGACGCTAAACCCTTCATACGTGCAAGAAATAAATCCTGACCATGGTTGCTGGAAAACCCCAGCAAGGGAGACAGGGGGACGGCAAGGAGGCTGGGGCCAAGTTGTAGCAGCTACAATATGGCCATGGATGATTGGGGGATGGAACAGGAATGAGTCAGTTTCCAGACCAAAAAAACCCAAAAAACCCTCTCTCATAGTTCTTTCCTGTTCATTTCAGCCCTGTTTTGAAGGCAAGGAGCAGGATTAGGCTGACCAACAAGTACAAGGAGAACACAAGCATCTTTCCCATTCCTCACGCAGGGTATGTCTACACTTGCACCCTCTTTCGAGAGAGGGATGCAAATGAAGTAATTCAAAATTGCAAATGAAGCCAGGATTTAAATATCCTGCGTTTCCTTTGCATAATCGCGTTATGGCGCTATTTCAAAATAGCGCTATTTCAAAATATAAAATGCGGTGTAGATGTTTGGGAGAACACCCTTCTTCTGAAATAAACCTCATTTTATGAGGAATAAGGGTTAACAGTTATTTTGGAAGAAGGGTGTTCTCCCGAAATAACCGCATCTACACCATGTTTTGTATTTCAAAATAGCGCCATAATGCGATTATGCAAATGAAGTGTGGGATATTTAAATCCCAGCTTCATTTGCAATTTCAAATGACTTCATTTGTATCCCTCTCTCAAAAGAGGGTGCAAGTGTAGACATACCCTAATGTAGTAGCAGGGCTGCCAGTGTCTTATCCAGCATTTCATTCCTGCTCTGGTGATGACTCTCTGGGACCAAAGTCCAAGTAACTCCTGTGTCACCACTGTCATTTTCAGTTGTACAGCTCAGTGTTTGGGGTGGTGAGTGGGTGCTGAGGGGAGATGTTGCTTCCATTGTCCCTCCGCTCCTAACCTCTGCCACTGAGAGCTTCTTCAGAGCACTGTAAGCTCCTGCTGCTGCCCAGAGGAATTGCATATCACCTGCGGCTCCTCACACAAATGAAGCTGCCGCAATCTGTGAGGGCAACAGTTACTAGGCGGAACACACTGATGGGAGCTCGGTGGGATTTTGAAATAGAGCAAAGGCCAGCCTGGTTTACTGCTGTTTCCAACTAATAGTTTGCCCAGGATTCTATTTCAATGACCCACCACAGCAGTCTGGACGCACATAAAATGAGGCTGTCAGAATGTGCCTCGCTGCCTATAGGTGATAGCTAAGATCCCTAGAGGCACAAAGGGCAAAATTCAACCCTAGTGTAACTCCAGCAAAGGCGCTGACACTACACAGAAGCGAACCAGGACCATTAGGTGAACTCTAGAGTGCCTAGGAAAGGTTGCGATCAAGGAGAAGTGCCCAAGAAACCGATGCTGGGGACAGATCACCTTTGGTCTGCATTCAAGGGAGGCACTTTGCAATCCACATAAAACCCGCCTTGGGAACCTTGGAATAGAATCACAGATCTTCCTCTTCTAATGTAGCAGCATTCACTGCAGGCAAGAGCTGCTTCTGTGGAGACTAAAATCCTCTGATTATCTCCAGGACATGTCAAAGGCAGAAGGAATTCAGGCTTCCACCACAGACTGTGCAGGCAATTTACTTGCAGCCCTGAACTGGAGGGACATCCTCCAAACTGAGAAGAGATGTCTGTTTGCTTGGTCCGTTCAGTTCTGAGTTTCTCCACTCCGACTGCCAATAAGGGCCATTAGTGCCAACTGCGGGGCTGGGTTTGGCCAATAGGGAACACCTACCCAACAATCGGTGGGCTGAGATCCATAAACCTCATCCAAAGCATGCAAGTTGCAACATACAACAAAAGGGGTTCCCCGCCCAAGTCTTTTATGGGGGGGTTAATCTTTTATTTTGTTCCCAGTCACAGCCCAGTAACTCTGAAAAGGTGGAGAGCAGCCATCTAGTCATAAAGCACCTTGTTACATTAAACCAAGGAGAGGTATCCCAAGCCCCTATGAGGGGGAGGAGAGAGAGATCATTCCTCCCTTCCACTGTTCAAGTTGTGCACAGTATCAGGTGCAACAATGTTCATCCAAGGAAGCATTGTGGTGGGCTGGCACTGGATACACCTTGAAGTTTAGCATATCTTGTAAGAGGAACCTGTACCTTATGTTCCCTTATCATCCCTTCTAGGTGCCAATTCACAAACATGCACCAGGCTGATAGCTGCAGAATGCATGATCTGTAATCTCTGACAAACAGCAATGGTGCATTTCAAACATTCTCCATCCATACAAAAAAAAAATAAAAAGAGGGGCTTGGATTTTCACATTAGCCATACAATAAAAAACAACAAGAATGAAATAGCCAGCATCATTCCTGTTGTGCTCTGCAGACACACCTCCCAAAGACAGCTAATGAAGCTATCGGAGCAGGTCTATGCTCTATCCCAACACCTGCACTGCTCTCACAGGGAAATACTGTGCCAGTCAGCCCAGCTATTAAACACGGTTACACATCTCCAACTCCCTCAACAGCTTGGTAATGGTGCCTCCTAGGCTCGCCTCAGAGCACAACTCCAAGTTTAGGTTTCCTCAGAAATGTTTAGATTTTCCCTTGTGTGCTTAATATTTAATCTTCAAGAGATCAACTGGCCAGTTAACCACAGAAAGAGAGGGTGTGGTGTCATGTACATACACTCCTCCCTATGCCCTCTTTTTTTTTATGCTATATAAAAAAAACAAACCTCTTCCCTTCTTACCCTCCTTCATATATAACAAACAAACAAACAAAACAAACAAACAAGGGTAGATTGCTAGGTAGTTATTGAGGTTTAGGTATCTGAAAGCCAAATGGTATAGCAATCTGGGATACTGTGGTCATAACTGTTCCTTTTTCATGATAGATGTGCTATTTAGATGTAGATGTGTGTCATTTGCAAATCAAAGACACAATATATGAAGCCAAAGACACCCCAAGCTTTTATAAAGCATAACAACGGAAGATGTTCCTGTGAAAGTTTCTGAAGGAAATGGCTTATTATCAACAGGATAACCTTCCTCTGCAGTATCTAAATCCAACCATTGTTATCACTCTGCTAAGTGCAAGAATCAGAAAGGCGGAAACTGACTATAAATAAAAGTGAAATTGACTAGCCCAGTTTCACTGATACATTAAGTCTATTGGTTCCTCTCCATTTGGACTAATTGTTTTTCATTGAAAACGTAATTAAATTCAATGATTTGCCCAAGGCCACACAGGAAGTGAGCATCAATAGTGTGATTGGATTTCATGTTTTCCTGATGCTCAGCCCTGTGCTCAAAGCATCCTGATATTTACATCATTTAGGGCTTCCCCACCCCCCAATCCCAGACAAAGCAGGATGACTTTCTAAAACCTGTCCTGTCCACTTCCATTTTGAAACATCCCAAATGAAACAGTATCTATCATTTCTTTTTGATGGAATAAGGGTATAGGAGGGAAATAATTATTGCTCAATTGTTATTGATTTCACCAATATTCAGTCTGTCTTTGCTTGGTTTCCTCCCATTGCTGACTGCTATACTACCCCGAGCTACCTCCAAAAAAAAAAAAAAAAAAAAAAAAAAAAGTCCTATTAAGCTATGTCTACACTGGAAATATTTGGCAGCGAAAGTAGTGCTGACATTCATAAAGTCGTTGAATTGTATTCACACTGCCACACACTGTCGACATATCACGCCCACATTATTAGCTCCCCCATTGGCAGAAAGAGCAAAGCAATGTGGGTATGCATCCCACAGTGCCTGGCATCGTTTTCAGTCACTAGGCAAAGCGGGAATGCACAATGTAGCAGTAGGCATTCTGGAAATGTGAAAAAAGTCCTGGCAGACACCTCTTTGATTCCAAGCACTCCCAGGGCTTCCGGCTTACTTTCGTGCCATTTGAATGACAGTCCTTGCTGTGAACTCCAAGCATCTGCTGTAAGAAATCATGGATCCCAGATTTCTCTCCCATGTTGTGCCCTGGGATAGTAACTGACTGTATTTTAGTTGATGTCTATCCACTCATGTTTACATACATTCCATAGAGGATATGTTGTAGGAAGGTGTGTCATCAGTTTCAGCAGATATTTACTGTTGCTTGGTTTGCCTTCCCAACAGACATACTTTCACACCTTCAGAGCCACTAAGGACCAAACTCATGTGAGCAGGTTTTATGACAAAATTGGGACTGCAAATGTCGATCATGAAATTGCATACTTGCATGTCGCCATTTCAGACAATGGAGGCTTGAGGATGTGCAGAGGTCAGCTGTATGTGCAAAAGCTGGACTGCCCACTCTATTTCAAACTGCAAATTATAATTTAAGATAGTGATGCCCAGTCTTATTCCACTGGAAGGCCATATACACCTAACGACAACTTGAATTGGCCAAACAGCGTCTGCATATTTTAATAAGATTTAAAGCAACTTGCACTGATTTATCTTTTAAGTTCAGCTTGTTTCATATGTATTTAGATAGAAACAACCAATGTATTGTGTCTATTTACATGCCTGTGTAAACTAAAATGTTGTAAACAGTACAACAAAATGCTAATGAATCAGCCATTGATATAGTGTGTTGAAGCGGGTTGGGGGCCTTATGAAATACTCTTGGTGGGCTTTGTTCAACTTAGGGACCATAGGTTGGGCACGCCTGGCTTAAGGAAACTCTCCAACATGTCAAGATGCTATTTTATATTAACATGTGAATCAATAGACATCCTATCTAGAACTGAGCAAAATATTTGCCTAAAAAACTCAGATACTCACAAATGTGTTCAAAGTGTGATGCATTCACAAACCCCAGCCCATGCTTATTAACTCAACAGGTATGAGTTAAATGTATAAACCTCACCCCCTACCCCCACTTCCCACCCAAATGAGCCAGGGGACAACAGCTGAAAATAAGGAAAGAGGATCCGGAAGCACTAGCTGAGAGATTTCTCTTGGACGTCCAAGTTCAAGCTGATACCTCCAAACAAACCTGCAGAGAGATTAATCCAATTCTAACCCAGTGAAACAAACAGCTGGGCTCAGTTCATAAACCACATTGCAAACCAAACCTTATAGAGTTCATACAGTCCTTGTCCTATCAAGAAGTCAGCACAGCTCTCTTTTCCAGAAGATCACAACTCACTCATCATTAAGCCATAAAATTCTCCGAACTGCTAACTTTGCACCTGATTTTTGTTCTCCCTTACATGGATGTAATCTGGAGTAACTCCATTTAAGTCTATACAGTTGCACTGATGTAAAACTGGGGTGAAGAATCTGTCTCAAGTGTTGTAAAATTTAACACTTGATAACTCACTGGACTGTTTTTATACAATTACATTAAGCTATTTCTCCCCTCCCCCCCCCACCTCTTACAAATATTATTGAAAGGGTTAAATGAAAGTCTGCTGGAGGTAAGACTGCAGAACTATTAGCATTTTGATAGCTTTCCACACCATGTATAGCAAGAAGTCTTTAAAATTCATTGCACTGAGATTAATCCTTCAAGTACAGCATTTCCTCCCCAGCTTGAGGCAACCACCAAGTTTTCTGCACTGTAATACCTTTATTATAAAAGGCTCCAAGGAACTGCCAGGCTGGAAGGCTCAAACTCACTCAGGAAAACAGAATCCCATGGCTCCAGACACGCACACCACCTCCTGTCCAAAAGAGCATGTGCAGCATCTTAGGCTTAATTAATACACAACTACAGAAAGATCCGATTAAACTCGTGCGGTTCTTTCACAGACACCACGAAGCCCTCAGAGAGATTCTGGCATTTGTGCATCCCTGCTCAAACTGCACACTCCAGGAGCTGATCTGCAGAGGCTCTGGGCACATATAGCTCTGGTTGACTTCAAAGGAAGTTGAGCATGCAGTGCTGCTCAGTTAATTCCCTGTGACTCAGGAGGAGGCCTGAAGGGATTGGTGGGTGCTCTGCACTGCACAGGATCAAAATCTAATTCTTTACATCTTTTTTTAAGAGCTTCAGTTCCTGTGGCTTATTGGCATTAGCAACCCAGCAACTCCTGCTGTGGCGATGGGCATGTTAAAATTGTTTATATAATACACCACCAACCACAATGTGACTCTGTAGTCCCCCAAGCAACCAGCTGAGAGGGAAGTATGAGTTTGGGAAGGATAAACCATTTGTTGTTTTTTTCTGTAACTCGACTACCCCCTGAAGCTGTGTAACTTTGGTTAGGCTTCTATCCATGCAGTGCATGTGAGCGAATGTTCCTAGAGCCATGCATTGAAAATAGCGGAAGTCTGGCTCTAGGGCATCACCAGTTTGTTAGCAAATACACTGTCAAAATTTTCACGTGAAAGGATGATACAGCGTAAAAACTTTGCTGGGGTGGACGGGACTTCTACTTTCATGAGTAGGGAGAGAGGTTTTGGCGCTGTGTGTGGCTATTAAGATGGGAACCATCTTGATCCAATTGTCGTTAAAAGTGAAGAGGGTGGCTCAGCTCAGTGTTTCAGGTGCACCTGTGGGACTTGGGAGTCCCCAGCTGAATTCCCTTCTCTACCAGAGATTTTCTGCGTTGCCACTGGCAGTCACCCTGTGCCTCAGTTTCCCATCTGTAAAATGGAGTTGCAGGGGTTGTGAAAATAAATGTATTGAAAACTGTAAGGCACTCATACGGTGCGCCTGTTACCTGTGTTTTCAAGCCTTTCTGAAGACCATTTCTGATAGGGGAAACTTGCAACTGTCTAGTTTCTCATTCAAAAGAGCAGCACCGTTTGGGGTTTTCAATCGTATTTATATCTTGGGTGCTTTGAAACTAAGGTATCTGGATGTAGTTGCCAAGAGATTTTCTCCTTCTGATCAAGTTTCATCAGTGATCAAATCAATAAGTGGAAAGACCAGTCTGATACCCTAGCACAGGGGCGCTGTATGGATATAAGCTAAGGTGTGAATTTAAACTAATATAAACTATACTGCAGTGGTCTCCAACCTTTTTAAGCACAAGATCACTTTTTGAATGTGTCAGTCCAGGATCTACCTCAAACCCAAATACCCCTGCTCCACCTCTTTGCTGAGACCCTGACCTCCTCACTCTGAAGATGAGGTACAGGAGAGGGGGATAGAGAGACATCAGTGCCCCCATGCCTCCGTCTCCCCCACCCTGCACAACAAGCAGGAGGCTCTCAGGGACACCTCTGAGGCTCTGGGCTGGAGCAGCATGGCAGTGCAGGAAGGGGCAGCTGAAATGCCAGCGCTTGACAATCTCCCAGCCACACCAGTCAGTATCACCTGTCAGAGGCTCCAAGATCTACTGGCAGATCCCGATCTACTGGTTGGTGACCACTGCTATACTGTTTTAACTGCCCAGGTGGACACCCTGATTTCAGAATTAGAGTGTCTTTTGTACAATGTAGCAGATGATGCTTTGAAAAGGGTTTAGTTAAATCAAAAGCGCCACTCCTCCTGAAATAAGAGTGCTCACATGGGTATAACTTACCAGAGTTTAATTACCCACTTAAAACCGGTAAAATGTCCCTGCATAGAAAAGCGCCAGAAGACTGTTCCTGTCCAGAAGGACTTATCAGAATAGACAAAGCAGACAAACAGTGGGAGAAAGAAGCATTATCCTTATTTTACAGCTGAGGAACTGAGGTGGAGAGACTAAGGGTCATATTTTCAAAGTTACTGAGGCACCTAAATCAAAGTTAAAAGGTGCCCAAATGCCTTCCAAAGTCTGACCCTAACAAGACAACTTGTCTAAGGTCACACAGACTGTCTACAGCAGAACCAGGAATAAAAAATTCCTGGCCCAAGATTTTCAAAACTAACCAGTGATTTTGAGTGTTCAACTTGAGACACATGAAAGAGACCTGAGAGCAGTCAGTCAGGGTATGTCTAGACTACACCTCTCTGTCGACAGAGAGATGTAGATTAGGCATGTCGAAATTGCTAATGAAGATGGAATTTAAATATCCCGTGCCTCATTAGCATAAACATGGCCACCGCTTTTTTGGAAACTGAGTTTTTTCGTAAAAAAAAACAGCAGTCTAGACCCGGATCTGTCAAAAATAAACCCTTTTTTGACAGATCCTGTATTTCTCCAAAAACAAGGTTTACAGGATCTGTCGAAAAAGGGTTTATTTTTGACAGATCCGTGTCTAGACTGCCTTTTTTTTGAAAAAACTCCATTTTGAAAAAAAGCGGTGGCCATGTTTATGCTAATGAGGCATGGGATATTTTAATCCCATCTTCATTAGCCATTTCGAAGTGCTTGATTTGCATCCCTTTGTTGACAGAGAGATGCAGTCTAGACATAGCCTGTAAGACTAACCTTTACACCGAACATTGACCATAGACTCCATCTAATCCAATGTCTAGTAAATGCAAACTCGCTTTGTCTCAGCAGGTTGGGTTCCTGGGAAAATGACCATGTGAGCTGATTTCATAAGGTAAACAGTCACTGCAGCCCAACGTTGAGATGCTGCATCTGCCATTTATGGGCTCCACACATCAAGTTTGGCTTTACAGGCTCGATTAGAACATGGCTACTTCAGATCTCTGGCCAATCAGTACTCATAGCACCACTTCATGGTCTACCAACCAGTCAATCTTTGATTTACCTCCAGGAATTTATACATAGTAACAAATGCTGCTAATAAATAGAATCCTTTTTAGAATGTATTTAGAGTTATTGGAAAGGCCAGAAAATTACTGTGTCATCAGCTATATTTGATTCACCTCCTCGTTTAGCAATGCAGAGTCCAGATTGACTCTAGTTTTACCACAAGTTAGAATTCCCAATGGTAAAAAGATAAAAAGGCTCAGAGACAGAGAAATAGACTGAAGCGCCAGAGAAACAGCGCAGTCATCCATAAAATCAGGGAGTGACCAAGTCTTGTCTGCCTAAGGAAACTTGGCAGGAGCTGGATGGCTACACCTCACTGGAATAAAATTGAGCAGTTTGCAGCTCTCTTTTTACTTTATCAGGAGGCATGGCACCCAGAAGGCAAGTTGAGTGCACGCTGGTCAACCTTGATCAGAGTGTCACTGTTGCATGCTGAGACCTGAAGGCTTCAGTTTTATATTTAAGAGGAGCAAGCCAGATTGAAGGACTTCATAGGAGACAGGTTTGCCCTGCTCAGGTTCCTCTTTGGCCATATCTGCCTTATCCACTGTGACTCTACTCGGAACTCTTCTTTAGTGAAGTTCTGAATGGGAGATAGTGATCCTATAACTTATTAAAAGCTTCAGGGGGTAGCCGAGTTAGTCTATAACTGGGAAAATGTAAAAGAACAACAAATAGTCTTGTAGCACCTTAGAGACTAACAAAACATTAGATAGCATCATGAGCTCTCATGGGCACAACCCACTTCTTCAGATGAATGGGGTTATTAAAGGTCCAGTTTCTCAATAAATAGTGGATGGGGGGCAGGGGAGAGAAGGAAAAAGAAGGGGGAAAAAACGGGGGGAGGGCGGGAGAAATAGAGTGTCCATGCTACATGAAGCTGTTAGAAAAGGTACTAATTGTTCTTAAGTACCCATTGTTTGGTTTTTTATGTCATTAGGATGTAGAATGCAGTGGGCCATCCAGCCAATGTCTTTATTCATACCTCTGTTATAGGAATCAAACTTATAAATGAAGTTAAGTTCTAAAGCTTCCCTGTGGAATTGGCTTGTGGAATTGGCCTGAAACAATATGGTGACTTTGAGATCCATTAATGAGTGCCTAGGCAAATTAAAATGTGTCCCAACAGGTTCTGTGTGTTGCCTTTTTGGATTTTTGACTTGTGTCCATTAATTATTTCTTGTAGAAACTGTCCAGTTTGGCCAATATACAAGGCAGAGGGGCATTGCTGGCATTTGATGGCATGGATCACATTAGAGGATGTGCAGTTAAATGAGCCTCTGATGTGGTGGTTTATGTGGTTAGGTCCTGTGATGATGTCTCTTGTGTAGATGCGTGGACAGAGTTGGCACTGGGGCTGATTGCAGGAGTGGGTTCCTGGATGATGATGATGGAAGTGTGCTGCATGATAACTGGAAAAAATTTGTTTGAGGCTAGGGGGTTGTCTGTAGGCAAGGATTGGCCTGTCCCCCAAGGTTTGAGAGAGTGAGGGGTCATTTTCCAGGATAGGTTATAGATTGTTGATAATGCATTGGAGGGGTTTAAGTTGGAGGCTATAGGTGATGACAAGTGGCGTCCTGTTGTTTTCTTTTCTGGGACTGTCTTGAAGTAGCTGATGTTTGGGTACTCTTCTGGCTTTGAAAAACAGAGTTCCCTGTTCCATAGGCCCATAGTTTTTCCGTATATGGATCTTAGCTCCACAGACCTGACTAGAAAATGGTGGTTTCCCCTGTACCCTTCTCCCACTCTTTGGCTACGACTATACTGCAGCCTTCTTCCGCAAAAGCTTATGCAAATGAAGCACGGAATAGAATATTGCCGTGCTTCATTTGCATAATTAAATTAGAGGCCGTTTTTGCGCAAGAGGCTTTTGAGCAAAAAGGAGCAGCGTAGATGGCTTCTTTTTGCGCAAAAACCCCCTCTTGCGCAAGAGCTGTTCTTCCTGAAAAAATTAGGAAGAACAGCTCTTGCGCAAGAGGGGGTTTTTGCGCAAAAAGGAGCCATCTACACAGCTCCTTTTTGCACAAAAGCCTCTTGAGCAAAAATGGCCCCTAATTTAATTATGCAAATGAAGCGCGGCGATATTCTACTCCGCGCTTCATTTGTATAAGCTTTTGCGGAAGAAGGCTGCAGTACAGATGTAGCCTGTATGTGGGAGAGGGTGAGACCAACACTAAGAACTCTTCATACAGGGGTGACATGCTCTGATAAGTTAAAAAAAAACAAAAAAACCACACCCCAAACCCTCACAGATGTGGCCTCATCTGAGAAGGAGAAAGACACTCTCCATATTCCCCTCCCACATTAAAGTGTGTGTGTGGGGGGGGGCAGCCTAGTAGATTTGTGTGCTCCAGCCCTTCAAAAGGGGGGGGGGGGCTTGAGTATCAATGCAAGCTCCCTAATGCTCGGGGGGATGGCCTCAGCCTTGGGGGCTGGATCCAGGCAAGCCAGGTGCCACATCCGGCCCCCAGGCCTGAGGTTCCCCACTCCTGCTCTAGGAGACAAAGTGGATGGGAATATCAGGAACCCTAACACTCACTTTCTGGGTGGCCTTAGGTATGCCTCTGGACCTCTCTGCCTTCATTTCCCTACCTGTAAAATGGGCATAATACTTAATAGCTTCACCATTAAAAAATTAGTGTAGAGTGAAATCTTGATATAACAGAGAAACTGGTGTCTGAAATGGCCCGGTGCAGGAACAGACACAGGTAGTAAACATTGCCCTTTTAAGGGCAACGACTCTGCCCACCTTACTAGATGGTGTGAGGGTGAGATAATTCATGTCCATGACAGATGGAATATCTTGAGAAGTCATTTATCACTACAATAGCTTACATCTCACGTCTTTCTTGAAACTTCTGCACTCCATCTTCCATTGTTGGCCCTTAACACTAGCATACTCCCAGCTCCTTTCCCCAAGACCCTATCCAAGATGCCATAGTATCTTTTTACAAGACTCAATTCCCTCACTGTAATATTGGCTTAGTTCACAGGTTTCTCTGGATATCCAGATTTCGTAGCTCAACCTGAGCCTCCAGCAAGTCCAGAAGTTGCCAAACTATACAACATACTTTACTACACACCAAAATATTTGGTGTCTGTTCATTTTCTCTTCTGGATGCCCTAAACTATCCAGTCTTCAACAGAGAACTCCATCCCCTTCCCAAAAGAGGACACAGCCTAGCCCTCTACTCTACAGAAAGAAGAATCTTTCCCTCATCTATCTGGAAGTATTCAGGGAACCCCGCATCAGTCCTTTCTCCATTCATTGCAGTTTTCCCTACTGGTGATGAGCAAAGAGGAAGAAATATGCTGTGATCTGGCTGCCCAGGAATCAAAGCCCTCAGATTTGAGAGGCTCAGGTTTGTTTGGTTCAATTGGAGAGATATTCTTTTTTAGATGAGGGGGCACTGTAAGGGCGCAGGTAACTCTACAGTAGGATTACTTCCTAATGGTCATCTGCCTTTGCAGATTTATCACCAGAGAATGAAGAACTGAGTATAGACACCCTAGCATCTGATTCAGGGTCCCCAGCCTTTAAGTTTCCTGGTTGACTTGATGGGCATTCCTAGCTGGAAGGATAAGTGGCAGGCTCAGAATCCTCCCCTCCTCCGCCAAAGAAATATTGGGGGGGGGGGAGCCCTTTCTAAAACAGGTCTGAAAAGACCATTGTTGATACACTTGGCCACTTTAAAACAGGAATGGCCTTTTATTTAAACTCAATTACATTGCAACAGCCTGGAATATTTTGTCTCTAAAAGGAGTGTTCTGTTTTAGACCATGTAATGTGCAGTTCAAAACCAAATCAGCATATTTTGTTCATCCTCCCAAAAAAGGGAGAGTGGAATTTTGATACAATCACAGCTCAGGCATGTGCCCGACGCATATGATTCAGACACACATTTACTGCCGAGAAACCTCTGAATGGTTTTAGCTGGGGCCAGCCAAGGAGTCTGTGGCAGCACTCAAGAGATCATGATTTGGGGGGACGATTTGTCCCAAAATTTTCATGTCAAGAAGTTCATCAAAACTAAGCCCCTTGTATAAATATGGCCCTCTCTCTGCTTGATACCTCCAGTGGCTTCTTCCTCTCCAGAGAGCCAACATACAGCAGGGCTTTTGAGGATGGGAAGTAGGGGCAACTTTTCTCTCCTTTCCTCAAAAAAAGAAGTTGAAGGGAAGAGTAGAGGGGTAATATGCAGTGACCAGCACATAGCTACCACAAAGCTGACTCCCTCCTTCCACACCTTGCAATATGCATAGAATCCAAGGGTGTCAAAAATCTAGAGTTAGGGGCCAGCCCATGAGGAGACACCGAATTGTAGCATGGCTTGTCTTTAAGACCCTGAAAGTAACAACACATCCAGCAGAATTTCTGTTAAGGAACCACCCATCTCCTCTGGACAAGTGCCAACTGACACCATGTAGAACAAATGCCTTTGGCTTCCTGAGGTTTACCCAAACACTTCTTATCCTGTCGGCTTATTTCTCCTCAGCCAGCAGCTTAAATTACTAAATAGATGAGAGGAAAGGAATGGGAGGGGGCAGGGAAGGCCAGAAAACACACACTTCATTCCTGTTTATTTTACTCCCAACTCACCCCATGCAACTTCTAAGGCAGGGGAAGGTTAGCTTTGGAGCCTGGCCCATCCATTATATGGATGATAGTATTTATTTACTGGGAGTGGACAGTAGCTTATCCTTCCATTCCACTTAAAAGAACTAAACAATGTAACTCTCTACAGGGGGAATTTAAAAGAAACATACAGAAATGTCACAGACGGTTCTCAAGAAAACAATCCATCATCTTGGTTTGAGACACTTTCTTCTCATACCCAGGCCTCTAAGCTTCACAAAAAAATGCAGTTCTTTAAAATGATTACTTTTCTTTTTCTTTTTTTTTAAAAGCATCCAATATGTAACACAGGTTTATCATAAACGGGTTGCTAACATCTTATGGAAAACAGTTTGAAAAGCACTATTCAGGTGAATAATTCTGCTCCCAGATATTTTTTGCTCCTCATTCTTTATTGTAAGGGAATGTTTGAATGGAAAGTGGCATCTTTACATTTTTAGAGGTGTCTCTTCTGCTGCTGCTGCGTCCCCACCCGTAGCTATAATCCTCACTGCCACATCGCATGCTGGGGAGGTTAATAGGGCATCACAATCAGAGGCTTATAATCATTTTCATTAGAGGATAAGCAGTAGGACCAGGTGAGTTTAAGCCTCAGAAAGCCTACACATTCAAAAAACCTTCTTATTAATATTTATTGTGTTAAGTGCTCACAGAACACCGTATAGGGCACAATGAATGGACCCAAGGAGCTGACAGACAAATAGGCAGAACATTAAAAAAGGCAGTAGGACACCCTAAGAAAGATCCTATCATTTGAGGGGAAAGGAGGTACAGACAGCTTCCACAAAGCGCTAAGCCAACCCATTAGGCCCTATGCTGGAGTATAAAATCACAAAGAGGTTCTCCACAGAAGGGTGAGTTTTCACATACTATGTTTCTGTAACAGCTTCCTCCCAATTGTCCAACTTTGCCTTTTCCTGCTGTGAAGACACAGTTCTGTGGTTTATGACATCATAGCCTCTTGCACTTGAAAACAGCCCATGGCACTTTTCATCATGGATCCACTTGACAAAGATTGACTAACTAGGATTTTGCCAGCAGCCACAGAAGTTGGTTATTAAGGTAATTTTAGCAGCTGGTGAAATAAGAGTACAGAGATGTGACATGACTTGTCCAAACCACAGAGGGAATTCTGCATCAGACTTAGGATTTGAATTTAGGTGCTTCATGCCTCTCACTGCACACTAAGAGCGCTAATCAGTGATGAGAAAGGACTGGACTCTTGTCTTAACCCCTTTCCCTTGTGCTACCCATGGTCAGAGTTACATATTGGTGCTACTCTTGATCAGTGTTACATCATATAAGGGGATCCCATGAACAACCCAAGATACACAGAGAAGGAGTAAGCCTAGAAAACATTAACAGTGACATTTTCCACAATTGGGAGATTTTTTAAAAACAAAGTTCTGATTTTTCCCATCCAACTCCCCCCACCATTATTCCAAGACAGCCAATGTAGCAAATGTACAGACTGTGAAGCACTAAAGCTTCTGCCCCTTTCTGTGCATTTGGAAAAACCCTTAGCACCGCAGAGTCTGGAAAACCCTATTACTCCTTAATCTCTCCAAACTCTGTCTGTCACCCTTGACTGAAACATCTTTTCACACACTTAAAAATGAAAGACTCATCTTTAATTATTCAGGCACCACTGTGCGTTCACACCATATTAGCCTGGAAGTCTTCTCAGGACTAAGTGTCTAGGCTGACGTATTATAGTCCAGTGTTAAATTATCAAAAACTAAAGGTGCTGGAACAAGATCCCATTCAATACGATATACCAGTGCCTGAAAAAATCATCATGAAAGCCTGAGCATCCATAACACAAGGGAGAGGAAGTGATTTAACTTCCGATTTTATTGTTATCTTGTATTTAACAGTAATTTAGATAGTGCGTCTCTGGAAAGGCTCAGTTATCTAGGCCCCCCACACCATTTTCCACAGGACATGATGTCTCATGAGGTTATGAGAGCCCTCTATCCCCACCTACTTCATCGGGAATTACTTGGGCACTCAGTTTCTAACAGGATGAGATCCTGAGATTCATGCCCTAGAAATTGTCCCCAAACTTCCTCTCTCAAGTGTCCATCACTAGAGATTCAAATTCATCTCACTCCCTACTCTAAGTTCACCATTCACTGCCACCAAATACCAAAACCAGAAAACAATGCATTTTCACATGAAGATTATGGATGAAACACTGACACGGCTCAAGAGTGACCTTTACGCCATTTCAAGAATATACTTCACCACTTTTGCACCAGCTCTCTGACATAGGCTCAAATTTTCAAGAGTAAGAGCTGATTTTTAGAGTGCTCAACTCAGAACACTTTGGTCCAGATTTTCAGACATGAGGAGCCCTCACAGCTCTCATTGACTGCAATGGGATATGTGGCTGTTAAGCATTTCTCAAATCGGACTGTAAGTGGGGTGAGAGCTAGAAGCAGATTTGGTGCTTTTTCTCCCTAAGACAAGAGTATGAGATGTGCCATCTAGCAGGCAAGCAAAAACAAAAATCCTATGGTTTTTGCCCAGAACACATATGTGACAGCATTCACAGGGGCATCCATGTGACACTACATTTCAAGAACCGGCAAGCTGCCATTCTCTTGATTCAGTATGTTTTCTTTAAGAAATGCAGGCACCATCACTCAGTACAATCCCTAACTATCTCCTTAAAACTCCTTCTGCATTTAACTGTCACACACTGAGCCTTTCATAAAAAAGTAAATATAGTAACTGTTTCCATAATAACTAAAAAAAGACCAACGGATTAAATCCAACAGATGAATCAGGGCCATAAAAATGCATGTCTAGCAAGAGGACCAGAATCACCCATCTAAAGAACTCGGCATCATGCCACTTAAAAGCTGCTAGGTCTACAGCTTACGTACAGTTTAGCAGAAAGTGAAAGCATTGCAGAAATGGTCAGTGCCCCAGTTTAGACAGCTCTGTATTGTGTCAGGGAGACTGGGCAACATGCCAGATTCATGCCAGACTGTGCCACAGTAAGCAAATCAATTCACTTCTCCATGCTTCAGCTTATCCATCCTAAAAAGGCTTTCCTATGTGGCAGGAACACTATGAGGCTTATTTGAAGCTGTGTATGAGCCTTGAGTGAAGAAAATTTTACAATAAAAATAGACAGCTTTCTACATCAAAGGGCCTGATCCAGCTCCTACTGCAATCAACAGGAAGTCATAGAAAAGTTGGACTTCACATTATCACCACAGAAGGTGGAAGAATATTAAGAAATTAATTACAAATTATTAATATTTATGTTACAGAAGTTTCTAGGGACCCCAACCAAGATGAGAGGCCAATTGTTCTAGTCACTGTACATACATATAGGGGGAGATAGTACCAGTTCTAAAGAGTTTACACTCTAACTAGACAAGATAGATAAAAGGTGGAGAAGAAAACAAAAACAAAGGTGAAATGACTTGCTCATCAAGTTGATGCAGAAAAAAGGTCAAAGCAGAGCCAGGAAGAGAACCCAGTTTCTGAGTCCAGTGTCTTATCCATTGAATCTTGCTAACTTTAAAATAAGTTAACAAATACTTGGTACATTGATAACATTCACTTTCCAATATTGTACATGTCACTCAGAGTATCAGTCATTTTTCACTAAGTGGATATATTGCTGTAAACATTTACTCAACAGCAGTTGGGTTGAGGAGCTTGTATCAGTTACAGCAAAACTGGATGACCTCTCAATTAGTTTCTCAGGTTGCTGGCAATGTCCATATTAGAGCATGTGAAATTGTAATATATAGTAAATAATGACATTTCACCTGTTTCTGGAGCAGTATGATAGGTAATAAAAAGGGCTTAGAGTCCATGAAATGACTACTCATTATAGTCCCTCTAAAGAAGTTTCTCCAGCAGAATTGAGGGAATCTCTATGCAAAACTCCTTTTATGTCCCTGCTTATGCCTCACACCAAAACTCTATCTTACCATAAGATTTATGGGTTGAATTCTATAACCTCTGAAGCCAAAGACAAAATTCTCATTGACTTCGCCCTAAGAACACTTTCTTTGCCATCATTATCCACATTCTAACTGAACCTAAATGTGGCAGTAGTTCTGCCTGAAATGTAGTGAGGTCTCCTTTGAAGCCTAAAGCAGGAGATCCTCTCCCACGCACAATTTAAATCAGTGTTTCTTAAACGTTTTGAGCCCACGGAACACCAAACAATAATATTTTTTATGAGGCACACCTATGAAAATTTTCTTCAAAAAAAAAAAATTGTTGTCAGACAAAAAAAAAGACAAAAAACAAAGAAGAGGTTGCGGCACACCTGCGAGTTGTTCACGGAACACCAGTGTTCCACGGAACATAGTTGAAGAAACACTGATTTAAATGAAGTATCCTCAGGTTCCCTCAAGCTTCCAGCTTTGAGGAGGAAGCATGTGAGAGAGCACCACATGGTGTGCTTGCAGCACCCAATCACCTGTAAAAGCATCATACCTCTTTAAACTCTGCAAAAGAAGTACTATTACTTTCAAAGGCAACCATAGTTTATCAGCAGGTGATAGGGAAGAAGCAGTAAATCCACCCTTAAAAGTCAGAGATTTTTAGCTTTACAAAGTTTTTCCATAGGTCTTGTCAGTGCAAGACAGTTATACAGACTTCTCCAAGTGGTCTTAGAAACCAATTTAGTTAAATGGGTGCAACTTTCTTGTATGGCTGCTTCTTTCACTTTAAAAGCACCTTATGCTAATGTAATGTACATCATCTCCTTAAAGACTTAGTAATATATGTGCAACAAGGAATAGCCTCTACAGTGAGGTAGTCAGAGGAAACAAATACTTTGAGAGGCTAAGGACTCAACTCTTCAGGGCACTGAGTGGAAGTACTCTGGGTCTCAAAAGAGGAGGAGTCACCACTGTGTTAGCTGTTGAGCGGAAAAAGGAACAGGGGCAAGGTTCACTAGCTTGGTGTGTTCTTCACCCTTCACTTCTGCCTCATTTAGGGACTGAGCCCCCCTCCTTCCCACCATGTCTTGATTGCCTCTGGCCCCTCAGCAAGTGGCAGGTGAGTCTCTGAGGAGGGGGATCCAGTGGCTGGGGTAGAGAAAAAGGAGGAAGTAGGGGCAGAGTCTTGTGGGGGAGAGGCAGAGCATGAGTGTCCATCTAAAAACAGGAAGAGAACCCTAGTCTAAACAAGAGTGTAAAATGTTAAATGATTTGAAAGTGATCCTCAGGACCTCAAAAGCTTGAATGAGAACAAGGAGGAAAGCAGAGAGGATATTTTGCAGGTTCATGATGTGTGTGTGGAATGCTGAGCTCTGCAGACAATAAAAAAAGAAAGCTGAATACTTTGGTTTCTTTGTTGCAATATTGGCTACGAACGGGATGAAATTGACAATGGGAAAGCAAAGGGCTGGATATCAGGAAAATTTCCTAGCACAAAGGTCAATTAGACCATAGTACATTTTCTCAATGGAGAGAGAAATGGTGTCAGTCAGACAAGACAATACTTGGAGAATTTTGGTAGAGAACAAACCTGATTGGAGAGAATCAGAAATTGGATGTTCTACACAATATCTTTATCAGCTCCACATTTGCTATTTAAAAGTAAAAAACAAATTCAGGGAATGATTCTTAATGTCTAAGAGATTTTCAGTGATCTGAAACTCAAATAAAGAGTTCCACAAAAAGGGGAAACAAAGTCAAATACAAAGGATGAATACATAAGTATATGGGAACAATATTAGAAAGGTTAAGGCAAAAAAAAAAATGAGATGAGACTTGCATAATAAGAAACCATTCTATAAATACAGTATTTTAGAAGCAAGAGGAAGACCAAGGGCAGGGCACGCTCATTACTCAGTGTGCGTGGGGGCTGGAAAGAGGGGAAATAACAGGAAATATGGAAATTGCAGACATGCTAAATTACTTCGTTTCAATGATTTGCCAGAAAGTTTAGTACAGGTTGGACCTCTCTTGTCTGGCACCCTCGGGACCTGACTGGTCCCAGATAAGGGAATTTGCCAGACAAGAGGAGGTCCCCTGATACCAGCCCCTCAGTCCACTGCCCTTCCCCGCTGCCGGCTCCTTCAGTGTGTATGGGCTGTCTGCAGGTCAGCCCCAGCTCCAGTGCCTGCCAGCCAGGCAGCTCCAGCCCCATTACCAAATGGCAGGTTGTCTGACTGGGCTGCTGCAGCCCCAGACATGCTGCTGCATGGCACACAACCCCAGCCGGGCTGATTCTGCCAGGCTTCTGAGGCTGGCTTTCCCTCACAGGCAATGCTGGGTGGCAGGCAGCCCTAATCATGCTGCCGCCACTTGGGATGCTGCTGCCCTGCCACCTCCCAGGTTGACGCATCCCGGCCAGACTTCCCCTCTTGAGCTGCTGTGGTCTGGGTCGTGCTGCTGAGTGGGCAGATAGCCCCAATTGCTCTCCTCCCAGGTGGCTGACGCCCTGCTTCTAGTAGACTGGCATGGTTGCACTGGGCTCCCAGATGCTGGCCCTCCTGCCCCAGGGCTCGCTCATCCAGGAACATCCGTGGTCATGCTGGACCACAGATGTTGCTGGACAAGAGAATCCCGGATTTGAGAGGTGCAACCTGTAGTGACTGAACATTGAATATAGTGAATGCCAGTGAAAATGAGATAGGAACAGAGGCTAAAACAAGGGAAGAACAAGTTAAAATTACTTTGACAAGTTAGATGTCTTCAAGTCCCCAGGGCCTGATGAAATACCTTCTAGAATGCTCAAGAAGCTGACTGAGGAATTATCTGAGCCATTAGTCTTTGAAAAGTCATGGAAAACATGACTTTTGTCATGGAGATTCCAGATGACTGGAAAAGGGCACATATAATACTCATCTATAAAAAGGGAAATAAGGACAACCCAGGGAATTACACACCAGTCATCTTAACTTCAGTAACCAGGCAGCTAATGGAACAAATAATTAAACAATTTGCAGCCACCTAAAAGGTAATAAAGTGATAAGTAACATCACGGATTTGTCAATAAAAAACCCAAGCCCTGTGGATATGGGGAAAATGGTAGATATGGTACATTATAATTCTAGTAAGGTTTTTGATACCATTCCCATGATCATCCAATAGAGAAACTAGGGAAAAACAACCTAGATCAGGTATGGGCAATAACGATTCACCAGGGTTAGCCCTAGACAGGCTATCAGATGCTTTGTTTATCTAAGTGTCCACAGTATGGCCACTTGCAGCTGCTCTTGGCTGCAGTTCACCATTCCCAGCCAATGAGAGCCGGGGGAAGCGGCGTAGGCTGGGTCACCACTTCCTGAAGTTCCTATCATCTGGGAATGGCAAACTTCAACCAACAGGAGCTGAGAGCAGCCATGCCTGTGGATGCCCAGGTACACAAAGCCTCTGGCCACCCACCAGGGACTAACCCTGGCAAATAGCATCCAGCCCATGGGCTGCTTATTGCCTATGGGTATGTCTACACTGCCACCCTAGTTCGAACTAGGGTGGCTAATGTAGGCATTCGAACCTGCAAATGAAGCCCGGGATTTAAATATCCCAGGCTTCATTTGCATGTTCCCGGGCGGGCACCATTTTTAAATGCCCCGTAGTTCAAACTGACTGCCCGCGGCTACACGTGGCAGTCAGAAGTTAATCTGAACTAAGTCCTTAGTTTGGATTAACTGTTACTCCTCCTGCAATGAGGTGTAACAGTTAATCCGAACTAAGGACTTTGTTCGGATTAATTTCTGACTGCCGGGTGTAGCCGCGGGCAGTCAGTTCGAACTAAGGGGATTTAAAAATGGCGCCTGCCCGGGAACATGCAAATGAAGCCCGGGATATTTAAATCCCAGGCTTCATTTGCAAGTTCGAATGCCTACATTAGCCACCCTAGTTCGAACTAGGGGGCTAGTGTAGACATACCCTATCCAGCTATAACATGGGTGCGTAGCTGGTTGGAAAATCATTCCCAGAGAGTAGTTATCGGTGTTTCACAGTCAAACTGCAAGGGCGTATCCAGGAATCAGTTCTAGGTCTGGTTCTGTTCAATATCTTCATCAATTATTTAGATAATGAAAAAGACAGTACACTTAGAAAGTCTGAGGACGATACCGAACTGGAGGGGTTGCAAGTGCTTTGGAGCCATGCCTCTGAACATTTCCAGACAACTGTACCCCTTTCAGGAGACTGATTTGCCTTGCATATGCCCATGTTTTACCTCACTTAAAATTACTTGCTTACAAAATCAGACAAAAATACAAAAGTGTCACAGAATGCTATTACTGAAATATTGCTTACTTCCTCATTTTTATCATATAATGATAAGTTAATTGGAATAGAAATATTGTATGCAATTTTCAGAGTATAGTTTATAGAACAGTATAAACAAGTCATTGTATGGAATTTTAGTTTGTACTGACTTTGTTAGTGCTTCTTATGTAGTCAGTTGTGAAATTAGGCAAGTATCTGGAATAGATGAGTTGATGCATCCTATGGGAGATCTATCCCCAGGGATATATATCACTGGATGAGAACCACTAAGGATTAACATTCAAAATGATCTGGACAAACTGGAGAAATGGTTTAAGGTAAATAGGATGAAGTTCAATAAGGACAAAGGCAAAGTACTGCACTTAGGAAGGAACAATCAGGTCCACTCATAAAAAATGGGAAATGACTGCATAGAAAGGAACACTGCAGAAAGGGATTCTGGGAGTCATAATGGATCACAAGCTCAATATGAGTCAACAGTCTAACACTGTTGCAAAACAAACAAACCAACCAACCACATCAATCTGGGATGTATTAGTAGGAGTGTTGTAAGCAAAACACTAGAAGTAATTCTTCCACTCTATTCAGAACTGATTAGACCTCAATTGGAGTATTATGTTCTGTTCTGGCACCACATCTCAGGAAAGATGTAGAAAAATTGGAGAAATTCCAGAGAAGAGCAACAAAAATGATTAAAGATCTAGAAAACATGATCTGAGGGAATATTGAAAAAATTGGGTTTGTTATATCTGGAAAAGAGACTTGGGAGATATGATAATAGTTTTCAAGTATCTAAGATGGTGTTACAAAGAGGAGGGAAAAAATAGTTCTCCTTGGCCTCTGAGGATAGGACAAGAAGCCATGGGCTTAAATTGCAGCAAGGGAGGTTTAGGTTGAACATTAAGAAAAGCTTACTGTCAGGGTGATTTAAGTGCTAGAATGAACTGCCGAGGGAGGTTGTGGAATCTCCATCATTGGAGATTTTTAAGAGCAGGTTAAACAAACACGTTAGGATGGTGTATATCAGTGTTTTTCAAAGTGGTCCACGAAACCACTTTGATAATGTTGCTAACTGGACGCTCCAGTGTGTTTACTTACCAGCGCCATGGCCACAGAGCCTCGCAGCTCCTATTGGATCCATTTTTGCTGTTTGCAGCCAATGAAGAGCAGTGGGAAGTGGAATGGGCCCTGGCCGCTGCTTCCTGCGGCTCCCCTGTGGCTGCAAATGGTGAAACGGAGTCAATAGCAGCCACGAGGCTCTGCGGCTGCGGCGCCAGTAAGTAAACACACCGCAGTGGCTAGCTAGCAGTGTTCTCAAAGTGGTTTGGCGGACCACTTCGAGAAACACTGGCGAAGATAATACTTATTCCCTGCCAGGAATGCAGGACACTTGTCTAGTAGCTGCTCAAGCTCCCTTGCAGCCCTATGATTGTCATAAAAATTAAGTTTGAGCATTTGGACAAAATTACTACAAATGAAGATCTAAAGCAGGTAACCAGACTCACTCATGGGTATAACCATGCACGGATACAACATTTGCATCCACAAAAATGAGCCTTGGCTATCCACATTGACATCCACAAATGCAGATAGCTGTGGCTGGCTATAAAGTGGATATCCACAAATTTGCAGGGTTCTAGACACAAAATTTGAGCTGCAAATTATCTACCTCCGTGAATGCAGATACCCATGGATATAAAGCAGATATCCACAGATTTGCAGGGCTCTGCTCATGGGTGCAAATATTCCATTTGCATTCAGTCATACTGTGAATGCAAGGCAGTGATGTGCTTTTGCATATACCCAGCTTGCTCCATGTTTGTTGTGTTGTTGGGCTTTTTGCTTTATTTTTAAATCCTTCTCCCTGAGAAGCTCAGCTTCCACAGTGATTTTCTGGTGTGAATTTCTTTGACTTGTGATGTATGTGTCTCAGACCATCAGCCCTAGGATGTGTCCCCCGTTTCGAAAGTGTCTACGAGAGTGATGTGTGGGGAAAAGACAGAAGTCCGGAAGTTCTAGGAAACATTCTTTCTGCCTCTATTCACTGCGCTTAGTACAAATTAACTTTTCCCAATCAGTATATCTTCATATCAGATATTTTTTCCCTCAATCTGAAACCATATTTGGATGCCGTATTTACAGAAAGAAAGAGAAACCGGTGAGAATAAAAGGACGCTATTTGTTAGGAGGAATCAGGTTTCAGATGGCTTGTCAGATGACCCCCAAACTAAGAGCTGCATTGGGAACCTCCCAGGATTAGACCAGGATGCAGTCACTCTTAATATGGAGGCAGAGGTCCAAATGGACATTAGGCCTGTATGCTTTCTGGGGCAGATTATGAGCTAAATGCAAGATAAGAGAAACTGCACTGCATAATTGAACTCCATGGGAAATACTTGGACCATTTGCCTTCTAACCAGTCATATACTTACTTATAAGCCTCATCTCTGCAATATCTGTTTTCAAACCTTCTCTGAGGTAAGAGCAATGGCCCTATATCTACAGTAGCTGCTGATCACAAAGCAGTTGTGTCTGTTTTCCTACAGCAGGTTGAGAAAAGGCAGGACTAGAGGTAATTAAATAAAAACAGAGGAACCAGATTATTTATTTTGAAGTAAAATGTGTCTTCTAGGAAGAAACTCCTTTATTTGGGCCAATCTGTAAACTGTTTATCATCTTAAACTCATTATCTGCCCATATGGTCTTAGCACTGTGGGGTTTTTTTTTAAATGGGTATGCACTAACTGATGAAATGTCATCTGCTAGTATTTTTTTTCAATGACATCAAATTAGGAACCTAGCCACAAATTAAAGGCTACCATAAGGAAAGTCATAATATTTTAATTATGGAAGGATCCTACGTAAGACAGTGAGGTGGGGGAGGAAGGGAGAAAGGTGAAAGGAAAGCAAATTCATTCACAAAAACAAAGACATTTCACTCACTTTTCCATTCCACTTTTTCCTCCCCAAGAGACTTCAGAATGTGTAAGAGAAGGCAAGGCTACTGATAATAAATGCACATCTAAGTATGTTATGGCGCTGCTTCAAACTCCCGCAGTACTCAACTTCAGATATGTTAACTTAAGATAAAAGTGTGCTAGGATGAAAAATGCTAACTCTGACAGCAGTAAGGACCCTTTAGCTTGTTCAGCCATATCTCTGATAGAAATCCAAGATGCCAGCCCGTTCTGATATGTGAAGTGCAGCAAGTTGGCAAGCCTGAATGATGGAACTAGGTTACAGAAATACAAAATCAGCCATCATCATCTGTTAACAGGGATTAGCTCCATGAAATAAGGCAATTTCAAACCCTTCTCAGTCCTCTATTGACATGCTATAGTTGAACACAAGTTAAAGTTACTGATTCTTCACAGTCCCCATTAAGTGGACCAAAGGACATGAAACTTAACTATCTAAACTGTCAAGCTGGCTACTTCAAAGAATAACATTGCAGTTCAGAAACAAGAGCAACATCTGTTACTGTGAGTTCAATTTGTGATTCTTGGTTACAAATATTTTTTTAAAACCAATCTAAAATGTTGCATATATGAAATAATTATTTGAATCAAACACCACACATACACCTTGGCAATGGAATTAAGGATAGTTCAGCATTTTCATAAGCACACGATTCCTGTTTCCTTTTCCTCCGGCTCCACCCCAAAAAAGGATAATGCAATTCAACTAGCCAAAAATGAGATCATCTAGGGATAAGAGTCATTAGATGCTTTCAGCATAGAAAAAATGCAAACTCTCAGATCCTGCTCTGTACTTTCAGGGGTTATTTTTCCTCTGATAATTGACAACAGTAGCTAAATCAGTAACATCTTCATATTCTTAGTGCACAGCTCCAGCTGCTAGATGATTCACTGCCTATGCTCCCCTTTGCAGAAAATGTGAGGTCAAAAGAAAATATAACTGGACTTTGCAGGCAGTTTGGAATTTCTTTGAGAAGTTAAAACAAATCTTCCTTTCCTTTTCTCATCCTTTTTATGTCTACTAAAAATAAAAAACTTAATTTTCTGGCAATTGCGTTCTATAGTATTCCAACAAAAAAAAGCACATTGGCGACACTAAATACAGAAATATTAACTGCCTTCAAGGGACTGTCACACAATTAAATAAATTTTAACAACTGTGCAAAAGTACTCCAGAGAAAGAAGAAGGTCTAAGAATAATACTTACTTGTTCTAATGCTCTATTTTTTTCAGTCTTGTAATTTATATGCTTTTAGGGCAAAGAAAGAAAACAAACTTTGTTTTTTTTCTGAAAATGTTAAATGAACCCTTAGCCAGAAAAGACTGTAAAATTCATTCTGTTATATCAGCATAAGCCTATAGTAACACCACTCACTTCAGGGTGACTTTACCCTGGATTTATAGTGCTGAAACTGAGTTCAGAATCTGGCATTATGTATCTCTCAGAATTATCTAGCAGCGAGCCACTTGATATTCTACAATATACTTCCATTGGCCATCCTTGGTTTGATGGTCACTGACTATTAAGTGAAATATGTTGCTAGAGAGTCCATTAATAATACTATGTGTTTGAATGTTCTGTTGTGCTATAAATGTATGGAATATACAGTCACATGTCACTAGTGGCTGGAAAAAACATTGTTAAAGACTGAGTATTATTAATTACCAAGCAGCAACATTTAAAAAAGCAAAAATGTCAGTCCATTTATTGTGGCAATTGTAGTTAACTTTTTTCCGCTAAAACTTCAGACTATAGTAGCAAATATCCTGCTGTGTGTTTTGTTAAAAAAAAAAAAAAAAGGCATTTTGGTAACATCAGACTTTACTAAAAGCATTTTTTCTTCCTGCCATTAGATATTAGATTTTTGTAAGTGGACACAGACTGGGGCTGTGTTTAAATTATGATTTGAGAATTAGCAAAACTTGCATTACTGTACTGAAGTCAGAAATCTGTCATGGACACTTGAACAGTCAGAAAATTGAGGTATGTTAGCATGATCAGAAATGTGTAAGTAAACAACTGATACCTTCCAATTTCTTTGTAATTCTTGGGAGAAACAAATGCCTTCAGCAGTTCCACTCAAAGTAACATGATTTACAAAGCAAAAGCACCCGCAGAGCTGCTAAAGGTAGCAACCCATCACACCCAGCTTGAAGAACAGACAATAGGGCCCAATCCAGCTAGAACCTGAGCCTGGAAGAAGGAGTTCCCACCACCTGTCTGTTGCTACTCTCAGGCATGGCACTTCAGCCTCGGGAAACTTACAACCCCAGCATTCAACACCCTGGCACCTTCTCTATCCTCTGCCGGGGCTAGAAGAGCCCTGTGCCCAAGGAACACCTCCCTCCCTCTGCCTGCGCTTCCCGGTTCCTCTCACCCACCCCAGGATGCAGCCACCCGAGTGGCCCTGGGGCAATCTCCTTCCCAGCTCGCGTAGAACTGTTCCCTTGTCCCGAGGCGCGGGGAGGTACACAGCACACTGGGCACGTCCGAGACAGTAGCATCCCCGGGACAAGGAGGCCGTAGTAATGGGGGGATGGAGCTACGAGCCGGGAGGGGAAGGGGCTCACTGGATGGAAAAGGAGCTGAGCGAGGGGCAAGAGCAGCCAGCGGGGAATGTTCAATGGAGCAGCTCTGGTGGCTATCGGCTGGGGCAGGAGCCCGGGAATGGTGAGGGAGTGGGGCAGGACTTGAGGGGAGGAAAGCCGCGCTCCGCGGGGGGCAGGGCGGGGGTGGCGAGCCGCGCTCGGGGAAGGGTGAATGGGACAGGACGGGAGGGATAGGAGAGCCACGCTAAGGAGGCTCGGGGTGAGTGGGGCAGGGTGGAGAGTCGCGCTCTGAGAGGGAAGGGATGAGTGGGGCAGGACATGGGGGTAGGGGAGCTGCGCTCGGGGAGGGGTGAAGGGGCAGGAGGGGGGTGAGTGGGGCAGGACATGGGGGTAGGGGAGCTGCGCTCGGGGAGGGGCGAAGGGGCAGGAGGGGGGTAGTGGGGCAGGACATGGGGGTAGGGGAGCTGCGCTCGGGGAGGGGCGAAGGGGCAGGAGGGGGGTAAGTGGGGCAGGACATGGGGGTAGGGGAGCTGCGCTCGGGGAGGGGCGAAGGGGCAGGAGGGGGGTGAGTGGGGCAGGACATGGGGGTAGGGGAGCTGCGCTCGGGGAGGGGTGAAGGGGCAGGAGGGGGCTGAGTGGGGCAGGACATGGGGGTAGGGGAGCTGCGCTCGGGGAGGGGTGAAGGGGCAGGAGGGGGGTAAGTGGGGCAGGACATGGGGGTAGGGGAGCTGCGCTCGGGGAGGGGCGAAGGGGCAGGAGGGGGCTGAGTGGGCAGGACATGGGGGTAGGGGAGCTGCGCTCGGGGAGGGGTGAAGGGGCAGGAGGGGGGTGAGTGGGGCAGGACATGGGGTAGGGGAGCTGCGCTCGGGGAGGGGTGAAGGGGCAGGAGGGGGGTAAGTGGGGCAGGACATGGGGGTAGGGGAGCTGCGCTCGGGGAGGGGCGAAGGGGCGGGAGGGGGTGAGTGGGGCAGGACATGGGGGTAGGGAGCTGCGCTCGGGGAGGGGCGAAGGGGCGGGAGGGGGGTAAGTGGGGCAGGACATGGGGGTAGGGGAGCTGCGCTCGGGGAGGGGTGAAGGGGCGGGAGGGGGGTGAGTGGGGCAGGACATGGGGGTAGGGGAGCTGCGCTCGGGGAGGGGCGAAGGGGCGGGAGGGGCGTGAGTGGGGCAGGACATGGGGGTAGGGGAGCTGCGCTCGGGGAGGGGTGAAGGGGCGGGAGGGGGGTGAGTGGGGCAGGACATGGGGGTAGGGGAGCTGCGCTCGGGGAGGGGCGAGTGGGGGTAGGACCGTGGGAGCCGGGGCCGCTCTTACCGTCCGGCAGCCGGGGCAACTTTCCGAAGAGCTGCAGCCGGCGGAGGCGGCGTCTCTCCGCTGGCGGGGGCGGGGGCGGGGGCGGGGGCGGCCGCCTGTTCGCAAGTTGCAGCCGGGGGCTCTCGGGAGCCGCTGAGCTCCGGCCGCCCGGGCTGCTGCGGGAAGCGCCTCTGGGCTCAGTTCAGCTGCAGCCGCTCGGCTGTGAGTCGCGGTGCGGAGCCCGTGCCCAGCAACCTGGGAGAGCGAGAGTCGCCAGCTGCAGCCAGCTCCACCTCCCGCCAGAGCCCCCTCCCCTCCCGCTTCCTTCCCGGCTCTCCCTCCCCGCTTTCTTCTTCCCTTCAGCGCATTGTTCCCGCAGCCCCGCACTGGGCAGGCACGTTCTGCTTTCCCCGCGCCTCACCGCCTGCTGGATTCCTTGGCCCCCCGCTTTCCTCCGCGGGCGTTCGCCTCCAGCCGTGGCAAACCAGTTGCTTCCCGCCGGGGACCGCCTAAGTTTCTTTTCTTCTCCGAGCTCAAGCCCCTTCTCCTCCCACCTGCCTCTGGGAGAACTTTATCGACTCCTTCCTCCCAACTGTCTGCAGGGTCCCACCTCCGCCTGGACAGAGGCTACCCCAACAGGGAAATTGTCGTGAACACATTTTTGTCATGCTGGGGGGCTTCAGGTTCACGCAAAAGCCATGGCTTTATTGAAGCTACAGTCTCCTTTCTTCTGGATACACACCTTGGGCCGGGGCATGGAGTGCCACAAAGGTGGGAAGAGAAAATGTACTGAGGGGCTAAATTCAACCCTGCTATAACTGCTCCTGAAATCAGTGAAGTTACCCCAGGACATGCTTGCACTCTGCTTATAGGCCTCAATAGCTTCATGTCCCCACTAGTCCAGAAATCCCATGTTCTATCATAAAGCAACATGCCATGTCGCTTGGGAACCAACTCCAAAGTTCAGGGTAATGGGGTTATGGGTCAGCAAGTGGGCACCGTTGCAGTATTTCACACAAAGACGGTTTAAATGGGGGAGGGGTAGCAGGATTTGTTATCTCAGCACAGTGTGAC
Source organism: Pelochelys cantorii (assembly GCA_032595735.1). Taxonomy (NCBI): domain Eukaryota; kingdom Metazoa; phylum Chordata; order Testudines; family Trionychidae; genus Pelochelys; species Pelochelys cantorii. The sequence continues at coordinate 55,660,860 of CM064329.1, read as the reverse complement.
AGGCAGAGGTGAAAGTAACTTGAAATTTCTTACAGGTACTGTCCTATTGCAACACCAGTCCCAGCCAGCTCTTTAAATAGCTCCCTTCTGGTTTTTGCCAGAGCTGCCCACCAGGATGCACCTGCTTACTTTCACCTTACTTTCCATCTCCTTCAGGCCACAATCCATCATTACTCTTTTGACTTACAGTAGTTGGCTGAGGTCCCTGTCAAGGATCAGGATCTCATTGTCGTAGGCATTGTCCCCACGTAAAATAAGATAGATACTGGGATAAAGAATTTTCAATATGAAGTCCTGATCCTGCACATTGATATAGACAAACCCCTGTATTCACATGGAACCCCATTTAGTTGCACAGGGATCGATTCAGGCAGGGATCCCAGACTCTCAAGAGCTCAGAAGAGTAGCTTCCAGAGGGGCAAGATGCAATAGGAAATTAAGAACACAATGGAGAGGGATTAGGAAGAGAAGTATGTTTGGAACAGAGCACCAAATATATACATGTGTCGAATATGGAAGCTTCACAGGTTGTTGGGGAAAGGACTTAGGTTGTCTTTTTTTAATGCACGCACATGCGCATGTGCGCGCGCGCACACACACACACACACGGCATTTAACAAATATGACCTCCAAATCCACTGCTTACTAATAGAGCAAGATTACAGAACTGCATCATCAGTACATTTTTGTAGAGAATGTTTCTGTCTGAATCATACTCTTCCTTGGGTATGCAGTCAAATTATTTCAAGGATCCCACATCTTCTTATATTTCAGCTTATGGTATTGCATTTGTATTTTACTGTTTGTGTCACAGAATGGCACTACTTCTGTCTACTCTTTGTGGTCTAGAGGAACTGGGTATTTGTTAGACATGGGATAATAGTTTCATTCCTCATTTGCTTCTGTTACCCAAGGTATCATTGTGTTATTTTCCAGGAGGACAGCTTGTACTACAGATCATGGGCCTTTCAGTCCAAGATCACATTTGTGTTCTCCCCAATACCTCCTAGTTTTAAATAGTTCCACGTTATACAATCTTCCCTTCTTTTTGATTGAGATCCCAGCACATTGCCGGAGATTCCCCAGTACTCTTATTATCCTGAGGACATCAGAATTTGGAAATTACTTTGGAGAAATGTATAGGGAAATAAGCAAAAACAGGATTGGTATCCTGATTCTGGGGATCCCATTGTTCAAATGTACCAAAGTAAATTAAATGTGACCCCAGTTTTCAGAATCTTATATGTACTCACATGGACATACCTACTCTTGAGCATACAATTAGTGAGGGAGGAGGGGCAATTACTACAACATAAGCTCACTGAATTTAGAGACTTGGAAAGTGTTTCCACTGTCCCAAAGTTACTGGTTATGAATCCAGTTAGGACTTAGTTAAGTTTTGCACTTAATACATAACAGAGATTGAAAACTTGCTTTAAGAATACAATGCATCCTCTGCAAACTTAAGCCAGGTCTTTATTAAAGCCCATTTTGTTAACTGAACATGCATCAGGGACATCTTGTCTGTTTTTGTTATTACAAATGTAGGTAATTTGTCAGTTGTCTAACATCTCACACAAGGAAATAAACTCAGATGGTTTTGAATCCATCCCAGTCCAAACCACTCAAACAGCCTTCTCAAGGCTACTACAGTCTGATCAAAAGCCCTTGAAGTGTGTAGAGCCACAGTGCTCCCAGCAATGTGAATGACCTCTTTTTCCTTCCACACTCCAGATGGAGCAGATTATATATTCTGAATAACCTCTCCCTCTCCATTATCTAGCTGATTAATTTTAATTTTTAAAACTAATTGCAAAGATTCCAAAAAATAAAATGGGCAGATTCATCTGGGTAACTCCATTGAATTTAGTGGTTTTACTCCAGGGATGAATTTGATCCCATGTGTAATTCCGCACTCTCAAACCATTTCCTATGTGTGTTGCATGTCTTAATTTCCCACTTCCCACTCTTGCCTCTTTTCCCTATTTCTATTTCCTCACCATTCCCCCCCTATTCCCTGCTTCTTCTGTCCTTTTTCTTCCTCACTTCCTATGCTTCCAGGCATCTCTCTATCCTCCTATTGCCTCTTTATTTCCACTGTTGCTGTGGGAGTTTTTCAGGATAAGAGAGGTATCCTAAAAAACTCCTCCACGTCTAGGGAATGTGTTTGCTCTTCTGCTTTTCTGGGGGAAGAGCAGGCGCGCTCTTTTGGAAGCCCTGTCTTCCCCATTCCACGAGGAAGAAGGGATCTTCTGAAAAAGGGTTTTTTTTCCCAAAATTTGGCCCAGTGTAGATGGGCCAAATTTCGGAAAAGCCTCTTCTGAAAAAAAAAGTGGAAAAGGGTATGCAAAATGTGGAGCGCATTTTGCGTACCCTTTTCTGCAAAAATGTAGCAGTCTAGATGTACCCTAACTTGCATTAAAAGCATAAGAAGAAAAGACCAAACTCTAGTCCAGTTTGCTTGTGGTTCCTCCTACTGAATGTGTACTCTAGGCTGATAAGCAGAAGCCTGGCTGCTTCTTTCTGCTTCTTGGAACTTAACTATTTGTCTTTTGTCTAGATTGCTCCTGGAACTTGCTTCAGCTACCTTGCCCAGTGATCATACATTATTCTTAACTGTATTGTGAGTTTATATGACACTTTTGAGAACATACAAACAAAATTCCTACCTCAAAGAGCTTCTCTCAAACTTTTCAAATGTGAGCCTCTAAAGTTGGGCACCTAAATAAGTGACCCGATTTTCAAAGGCAGCGAGTCCCTGCTGCAGCTCTCATAGAAGCAACATCAATCAGTATTATACATCATGTAGCAGGGCTCTACTTTCCCAGGCCCCCCCATCAGGCTCTGGAAATATGACACAAGGGAAGGCTGATATACTGGTAGCAGGGGGGTTATTCAGACGTCATCATTACATTTGTAATTAAAACTTCTCCAGTGTGCATTCCATCCCTTGTTCTGTTTCCCCCACGATGAATTGAAGAGACTGTGAAGCTGAAAAGCCTTTTTTCTTTATTTTTTGTCTATGGCATAATTCCTATTTTTACTTCTGAAGTCTATTTACTCTGAATAATATGTTACACTTTCTAAGATAATCAGATAGCAACAGATATTATGATTTTGCGAAACAAGTTTCTTCCTTCCTTTACTTCCCCCTCTTTTTGAAGCTGGGTGATATGAAACAGAAAAATTCTCAGAAACTCCTGGAACCAAAACTCAAGAAGCAATGACTGGATGAACCCTTGGAGTCAACTCAGAGGAAGATAATTCTTCTAAGGGTACGTCTACACTACAGGCTAAAGTCAAGTTAAGATATGCAACTTCAGCTACATTAATTGCGTAGCTGAAGTCGAAGTACTTTAACTCGACTTTTGGTGCTGTCTATGCAGCAGGAAGTTGAAGGAAGAACACTCTCCCTTTGACTTCCCTTACTTCTTGTGAAATGAGGGTTACAGAAGTTGGAGTAAATAGCCCATTATTCCAAAATTATTTCGAAATAATGGGATTGCTGTATAGATACACACACTGTTATTTTGAAATAACATGAGTTATTTTGAAATAAGTGTGCAGTGTAGACATAGCCTAAGAGAGCGGTGTAATAATTTAAACATTCTTAAAGGATACTGTCAGAACAAAATATATTTTTAAAAACTATGGCAACATCAATATTAATAATGCCTCATGCTGTATATTATTAAAGTTAAAAAATTAAAAACTAATTTTCTCTTTACTATTTCTGCTGCTCGCCATTTATTTTTCCAAAAAATAGCTACAAATCAGGATTTCAAACAGCATTGTCTTTTGAAAAAGTTCCTCTCAAGATCCACATTTTTAGTTTGCAGCTCAGGCTCATCAACACTTGTTACATTTTGCTAGGCTTGGAAACTATAATTCAACTGCTCAGTTTCCCTTCCCATTTTCTCTTGTTATTTACAGTCAAAAATGGGAACCCATTGTGAAAAACACCCTGCAAATACATAGTACAAGAGTTCACAATCTTATCTGACCTCAGATAAAACTGACAAAGAGTATGAGAAAGAAAGCATTATGATCCTCATTTAACAGATGGGAAATAGACAGAGAGATATTAAGGCCCAGATCTGCATATGTATTTAGGTGCCTAACTCCCAATGATTTCAGTGATTTGCCCAAGGTCACCAAAAATCTGTGGTGGATCCAGAAATTAGAGTAAGATCTAGGTCCCAGTCAAATGCCTTATTCATAAGGCCCTACGTCCTTCACAATAATTTGGAAATTGCAGATGCCACAATATTAGGCTTCCACTGCAATTTTTATTTTAATTAGCTTACTTTGCACATTATACAATTTTGCATGTGCACTTCTCTGTCCCATCAGTACATTACATATTCTTGAAGAGTTTGGGAATTCACCTGCAGTCCTACAGCATTTTCCAAAGATGGCAGAGACAGCAGAGCAATCAGTGTCAATCTTGTCTAATTCTGCAGATGCCAATCCTGCAGTATCGCGGTATGGACGAACATTCAGAAAGCAAAGAGAGGGCATGAAGGAGACCAAAGTAGAGAAGTATACTGCACATTGAATGCCTTTAAAATGTAAATGGCTCAAGTGACTGAACTTGATTCCCACAGTGGTTGTATTAAGGCTTTCTTGTCTCTGAATTTTATATTGTACCAGCCCCTTTTTTAAAATGAATGTAACATAGTTAAACCCAATTGTCTGGCTATCAAAAAAATTAACAGGCATAACAACACTTGAGTATTTATATAATTCCAGGATTTTTTTCCGTAAATTTTTCAAATTACCACTATTAATAAAGATCCATTATTACTTTCCCGTTATTTTCCATGTCTTGTTCGCAACTCATCTGCAATTATTTGAAGATTATCCCGTGATTCAGGTAGGACTTTACTTATTCACCAGAACATTCTTCCTCTCACTTTCTGATGCTTCACTGAAGTTTCATTGGGCTTCCTAACGCAGAAAGTTTTTAAAAACCATTTTAAAGAGGATACTTAAAATCCTGAAATGACTGTTCTCATAACATTTACTAATGCACTTTTCTCCCCCCCCCCTTTTTTTTAAAGTAAACACACAAACATAGCTTTGGGGATTACTATACCTTGAGAAACTCCTATTTAATAGAACTTTACTGGACTATTGGAGTTTTTTGTTGTTTTCTGACTAGGAACTACACAGAGGGAAAGCTCATGCACTGTTACCTATAGAGGAAGCACTAAGTGTTAGGGGGAGGGAGGGATGGTTGAAAATTTCACTTCTGACAGCAGCAGTTAGAGTGTCACCCAGTAACTTATCAACACAGCCAACTGTGCTGAGCTAACTTGTTAAACATCTGCTGAGAACATATGGAATCCTAGGGGGTGGGAGGCAACTTGACACCATCTAGCCACAGATTTCACTTCCCACTCACTCCCTCCAAAGAACCAGTCAAAGTAAATGACCTCAGGAGTCCTGTGTTCCCAGGGAAGCCCTGACTATACAGCCAAGAACCAGGTTGGAAAAACATCTCGTCACTTTCTTCTGCAGCAACTAAAGACTGCACTGAATATGGTTGGGGGCATAGAGAAAGTGGCAGGTTGCTCAAACTCACTCAAACTTCACAAAGCCTATTTCTCTATGTTCTTATGCCAAATGGAGATGCTAAGTCTCTTCTGGCCATTCTAGAGTCCAATGGCCAGGGCCAACAAAGCTCAGTGTTCACAGAATTCCATGGGCTGCAAGGGGCTTCAGCATCTCCTCAGTATTATGCAGCATAAAGTGCCCTGTTAAACATACTCTGCTGCCTTGCACTTTGTGTAATCACTCACAGCTGTGCAAAATGAAAACAAGGCAGCCATAAAGTTCATCAACCAATGTAAGTGAATGGAGAATTGTGATTTATATCCCCTTTGCACAGGCGTAAATGATAGCACAAAGGACAACATGGGAAAATCCGGCCCAGAACTCTGTGTAGTTATGTTGTAGCCTTACTACATGATGGCTCAATCAGGGCATCAACCAACACACTATGTTCAAATGCCTCCCAGAGTTTTGCATGTTCAAAATCAAGATGATCCAGATCTGGATCCAACTTTTGAGATCTGAGTCCACCTCCAAGGCCAATGCTGCTAGTAGATGCGTAACACTGCCACATCCCACCACTATTGCCATGATTCAGCACTCCTTTGCAGCATACAAACCTCCTGGACCTTAGCAAAACTGCAGAAACTCCAGGTTTTTTTCTTTGATCCCAAAGGTCTTTAACCTGCCTGCCCTCTTTACAAAGGAAGGGCCAGTTTTATAGTTACAGAAGGGTATCTTGCATATCCTTGGGGCACATACTTTGGGAAATGAAGCTGTTTTGTTCTGGCACAGTGAAATGAATGAGGACACATCTTTGTTCTGTGCTCTGAAGTCAATTTACATTAGACGATGAAGTTTTTTGTGTTTTTTTTAAATTTCTATCATCAGTAAGTTAACATTCCTAGTGAATCCTAAATACTTGTTATCACTTAATCAATATGCCTGGAAATGGCCCATTTTTTCAGCTGGGGGAACTGAAACCCAGAGATGTGAAATGATTGGCCCGTGCTATAGAAAGAGTCAGGGTTAGAACTCAGGAGCTCCTGCATTTGAGGCATATGGTCAGGCTACAAGATACACCTCCCTCTTAATAGATTTAAGAATGGGGTTTCTTCACCTAAATATGAGGCCTGCTTTGCTGAATGGACATTGAGTTTTAGTAACTGTTATATCCATATATTTTGTTTAGTCAGGAGATGTGGATTCATATAAGCTAGTGCATAGTACAGGTTTGAGCCCTGCAGATCCTCTTATCTGATCATCAACACTTGCTGTGAATATTTAACTACATTGTAAGTTACTGGGCACCGTTTCCTATCAGGAAGAGATAGATGCACTGAGGACTACACTTCATCCGGTGGGGGGGAGAACTCCATGGGTTTCAATGAAGTAATGCCAGAGATACTTTTAGCTCTTAGCTCCTATCTTGAATAATAGTACACACATCAGTCAAGATACAAAGCAAGAAGGGGGGAAAACTGTCTTTGTGCCTCTTACTTTCTCTGAAATATCCTCAGCTTAGGATCAGAGCAGTTTTAGATTATAGCGAGTGAACCCCAAAGGTTCTAATGTTCTTTTCTCATACTACCCCGCTAAGTCTCTTTGCTTCTCCAGCCTTTCTCCAAAATATGATGGTTTAGTGGAGCATGGGGTTGGCCTGCTGGCAGGGAAATCCCCCTTCCCTGGAAACAACCTTCTTCTCACCCCCTCCTGAGCAGCCTTTCATGGCATATTTTGGTACTTGGGCCCTGGCCTGAATGAGGACATGCAAAAATTACGTGAACATATGAAGAAATACCCAAGGGAAATACCAACTGAACTTTTTTGAACATCAAGAAAGGTTCAGTCAAGTAACAAGCAAAAGATTTGGAAGAGGGTGGAAATTCTATCCAAACAGCTTTTCCAACCTAATGCAGCCTCAATCACTCTTGCATAATTTAGGATAGAGGGAAATAATATAAAAGTCTCCCTGAGCAGCTCATCCCCCCTTTACTGTTTTCTGTGTCTGAATCACTCTGTAGGCTCACCCTAACTCCCTTTCTCCTGCTTTGTGTGCATGTCTGTCACACAACCTCTCTCGCCTGCTTTCTTCTCTCCCTTCCTCATGCTGTGACTGTCGTTTTCTCACTCCCTTTTTGTGGCTCTCTCTCTCACTCCCCCTTTTCTCATGACTCTTTCTTTCTCCCTGTGACTCACACCCCTCCACTCCCCCACCCCTCTGTGACTCTCAGTCCCTCGCTCTCTTTCAGTCACTCTCTCATTCTCTACCACATTCATTGCCACAGGTCAGAACATGATGTGCTAAACATAGTGGCCTTGAGGGACAACCAGTGGCATGGGAACAGAGCTGGGGATGTTTCGTACCAGGAAGCAGGGAAGGGAGGGGAAAATAGCAGGAGCCCTCCCATACAAATGGCTAATAATGGTATTTCCTCCTGGCATGCATCTGGGCCCTGAAGCACTGAGCCCAGGCCTGCTCAGGGCCCCAGGCTGTGTTCTTCTCAGGGACATTAACCACACATCCAAGGCCTTATGATGGGCAGCATCAAGGGACGCTGTCACTGCCCTTTAGCTGTCCCTTTCATTCATATGGTTGTCTGGTTGCCGTGGTTACCTTTTAATTTCATCTGGAAACCACATCATCATCCAATGCTCCTGTGGTCTGAGAACTAACTAGGACTTCATGGCAGATGCAGTGGTCAGAGCTCAAGTTAGGGACTCCTCTCCCTACTGCTGCGGAGGGCATAGATCATTACACTGTGCACTGATGTCAGAGCTCATGGGTCTCACTCTCTTCCCTCTCACATGTTCTTTGTCTGTCCAGGGGTTTATTCCACAGGTGTTCTCAAGGTACCCATTATCTGATCATGGGCTAGGGTAGCCAACCCTCCAGGATTGGCCTGGAGCCTCGCACAATTGGCATCAATCTCCTGGTGACTATTGCAAGCAATCCTGGAGATTTTAACAAGGTGTTTAAAGAAAATTACATTTAGGCACACTGTGAAAAAAAAATCTCCCGGAATAGCTTCTATCAGAGTTGGCAGCCCTACCATGGGCTGAAGGGAAGCAAAGCTCCACTTAAGGCTCTAGGGATGCGGGAGAGCCGAGCCCCATTTGGGACACCACCCTCAGGGTGTTTTCATTTTTAAAACAAGAAGAAGGTGGATGGGATGGAATTCAGGAGGGAACTGGACTGCAGGGGCAAGGAGCAATGGGGACCTCCTGGCAGGACAGGACAGGAAGAGACGAAGAAGCTGGGGCCTACTAGAAGAGTCACGTTTCCAATCAACATTGCCATGCTGCTTGTTTCTCACCTGCCTGTGTGAGAGTGGATGTGGCAAGGAGGGATGAGGACAGACAGATAAGGCCTCATTCTTTAACCTGACAAAATGAGGGCAAATGCTTCTGGCACAAGCAGAAAAACATTGGAGAGGGTGGAAATGGGAATTCTGGCATCCCTGCAAGTCAGACTCTGAAATGAAAATAAATCAATAGGAGCGGAGTAGCCCACCACATTGACAGAAAAGGTGGCCCCCTTCTCTCTAGCCTTCATCATGATCCAGGGCAACAACCAGCCAGAGAGAGATGGGAACTCCCCCAGCCCTGTGCCACAAACCAAGAGCAGCCTCCGTACACCAGAGCCAATGACTTCCCTAATGTGTAGTGTGCACAAGTCAATAAAGAGTCTTCACCCTTCATCATACAGAGGAGCTGAGCTCTGTGCAGTGGGGCCTACAGCAGCAGAGGGGAGGTGAGCTATTAAGACCAAACAAAGCCTAATGGACCTTTGAGAGTAGGAGGTAGGGTGGGGAATAAAATATAATTTAAAGAACCATCACCTGAAATTTAATCACACTCAGGGGACGTCATAAGATTTAATACAAAACATTACACAGCTGCTTTGCTACATGAGATTAACTTCATGTAACAGTATGAATAAAAAAATATTCCCTCTCCAACTTTCTGAAACAGTCCAGCCCCAGGCAGGGAGAGTAATGGGCACAGAATATGGAATGAGGTAGGAAGATGAGCTGGAGATGTTTTCAAGCTCCGTATGAGTCACCCATTCGGAGCTGGGCTCTGACACAAATCTCTGTCGGCATTTTCCAATTACTAATTAATCAGTCTTTCGCTAAGGTGATCAGTGCTAGATTTCTCCATGCAGACAGACAGAGACACAGAATAAATGTTAAAGCTAATATGGGCTGGCTATTCCAGGCATCTCTGAAAGCAACAGGCTGCGATTGCATTTCCTAGGTTTTGCTGATGTTGCACTAAGAACCGGGGTAACAGAAAAAGCCTCGGTGTATGTCTGTGAGGAGTGACCCGCTTTTGCAATTGCAATTTGGAATCCCTCCCAGTTGCACACAATGTTTTCGCAACATGCAAAGAGAGCATTTCAGGACTCCAGGGAGGCAAATTACGAGAGGGGTGCGAAAAAATGCCAAGGGAGCAAAACAGCTGACTCTCCAGCTCTTTGAATTCTGGAGCCCACAATAAGCTGCTATAAAAGTTTACAACAGTCTGGACCTTTGTAGTGAAATGAGCTCCAGAAGATATCTGGAGAATCCACAGACATTGGTGGATTCCATCTCTCAATCTATTAAAGTCACCAACTACTTAGATCCAAATTGATTTGGAAATACCGTATTAATCTGCAGCCCTGACAGTTAATCTGTCTGGTAATGCCCTCTACCCTGCCCTGAGTATGAGTGATGGTGTCTTAGTATCCAGTGCAATGCCAAGATACAACTCAAATGCACACCCCAATGGGGCTGTAAAGTAATCAAGATGCCATTGTTTCTAACAGAAGTGATCAGAAATGCCTGGCTACTTTCTGCTATCAATTCTAACTGTGTTCTTGTTAGCTCCTGTAAACTAGAGTCTAGGCCTGCCTACTTCTTGGTTGGGAAGGAGACCTCCAGGGAAAAGCTAGACCACAGCAGGAAGCGGTATAGGTGACTAAGCAGTTTCCCTTTCTTTTTAAAGCAATAAAGAACCCACTGCTTCAGAGCAGTGCTTAGTAGTGTTTTCTAGCTGAAGACACCATCTTCTGAATGAAATGTAAAACCACTCAAAGTCATTAAAGATCCCAGGCAGGCTGTGCAAATGAAGGGGTGCTAACTTCACTAACTAGTAATCCTACTTCTAAATATGATAATACACATTCTACTGACTTCCGGTCATGTCCTTTCAATGAGATGTTAATTTCTTCATTTCCTGCTAAGCTGTCATTAAGTATTGCTTTCCCATACTTACCATGATCCACCTCAGAAGTGACTGCATTTTAGTAATTAGTGAACTAATTTCAATACATTGAGAGACAGAGGCCCAAACGGGATCCAAATCCAAACTTTTTCCATATTCAGGGGGCTGTTTAAATCCAGAGTTTTAGTTTGGTCCTATTTCTGCTTTTGTTAATGAAGTCCACAAAGCTCATTGTAGATGAAAGACACCTAAATACACACATAAGTTATTCTCATTCCTCTTTGGCTCTAATAAGCAATTCTTTGTAGGGTTTTGGGGTTTTTTCAGTGTACAGTAAAACTCCAATAGTCCGGCATCCAATTGTACAGCACTCCCGAAAGTCCGGCATCAAAATTACAAGAGCCTAGTGAGTGAGCTTCTGCAAAAAACGAGTCACAAGGCAGCAGCAGCAGCAGCTGAACCGAGCAAAACCAGACGGGACTGAGTCAGTCTGCCACTGGCATTGTGTGACGCTGGTCAGTGCTTGTGCTACAATAAAAAGGGTTAAAAACACGTTATATACAATATATACTTTATCTATATATAACCACTTATAATACCTCCTGATAGTCTGGCATATCCAATAATCCGACACCACCTAGGTCCCAAAGGTTCCAGATTATAGGAAATCTACTGTAATTTGAAAATCTCCACCTCTGCCTCCCTTCTCTTAACTTCAGGCCATCTGTTAAGTTCACCACATGAAAAAAATGTCACCCACAACGCTAATACTACATAAGACAAGGGTAAGCAATAAGTAGCCTGTGGTCCAAATGCGGTTCACCAGCTTTATTTATCTGTGAGTCCACAGGTACAGCCACTCGTAGCTCCCATTGACTGCAGTTCACTATGCCCAGCCAACAGGAGCTACGGGAAGCAACGTGGACCAGGACACTGGGAATGATGATCCAAGGCCAAGGGGAGCTGTGAGCAGCCATACCTGTAGCTATGTAGATAAATAAAGCATCCAGCGGCTTGCTAGAGGCTTGCCCTGGCAAACCACAATTATTCTCCCCCACCCCTAGCATACAGGCCTGCCAACAGAGGGGGCAAAGGGGATAATTGTTCCAGAGCTCAGTGATTCAAAAGGACAGTAGCGGTGGTGGCTGGAGCCTCAGGCCCTTTAAATTGCAGTTGGAGCACTATGCAGTGCTCTCCTGATGGCTGAGGGCTGGCGGAGGGGAGGGGTTGGGCTGGTGTGGCATGTTCTCAGTGGTGCCAAGGACTGGCTGCCCCAACCTGCCCCTTCCTCCTGAGGCCTTACCTCTTCCGGGAGTGCTGAGTCAGGCTCCGCCATCTTGCCTAGGGGCCCAGCAAGTCTGACATAAGAACATAGGAAGGGACACACTGGCTCAGACCATTGGTCCATCTATCCCAGTATCTTGTCTTCAGATAGTGGCTGGTGTCATCTGAACCCAACAGGGCAATTTATCAAGTGATCTATCCCCCTTTGTTCAGTTCTAGCTTCTGAGGTTTAGGAACACTCAAAGCATGGAGCCACATCCCTGATCATTGTGGCTAATAGTCATTGATGGACCTATGCTCCATCAACTTATCTAGTTCTTTTTTGAACCCAGTTATACATTTAGCCTTCCCATAGCAATGAGTTCCACACATTAACCATGTGTTCTGTGAAGAAATACTTCCTTACGTTCATTTTAAATCTACTGTATATTAATGTCATTGTGTGCTCCCTTTCACTTCTGTTATGTGACAGGATAAATTCACTCTCTCCATACCATTTGTGATTTTACAGATCTCGATCATGTCCTCCCTTAACTATCTCTTTTTAAGATGAAGATTTGCACTCTTAAATCTTTCCTTATATGGATGCTTTTCCATTCCTCCTAATAATTTTGTTGCCCTTCTCTCTATTTTTTCAATTGTAATATATCTTTTTCAAGAAGGGATGACCAAAACTGCACACAGTATTCAAGGGATAGGTGCAGCGTATATTTATATAGTAATATGATGATAATTTTCTGTTTTATTTTCTAATCCTTCCCCAATGATTCTTAACATTGTTAGCTTTTTGACTGCTGCTGGACATTGTGTGGATGTTTTCAGTGAACAATTCACTATGACCTAAAGATCTGTTTGTTAAGTGTAACAGCTAATTTAGGCGCCATCGTTTTGTAGGTATAGTTGGGATTATGGGTTCCAATTACTTTGCATTTATCAGACAGAATTTCAACTGCCGTTTTCTTGCTTGGTCACTCAGTTTTGTGAGATGCCTTTGTAACTCTTTTCAGTCAGCTTTGGACTGATACTCAAAGTCACATAATATGCTTGAATAGTGTTTTTTAAACAGCTGGCACCAGCTAGCTTTCACTTCCCGTTCTCAGTAACAGACACTAGGCTATGCCTACACTAGCTGTTTTTAAAAATCTCCTATGGCTGCACTAATACCAGCATAGCCCAGTAATAATAGTAGAAGCATTTGGGAAGACAAGGCTCAGACATATTAACCATTGCACCATTTACTTAGTCTCACTTGAAACCAGGATAAATGACACCAATGCAAAGTATTTCTATCCTAGAGATATGCATGGGTGCAGCTCCACCTGAGGCTAAACTCTCAGAGTAGACAAGAAGCATAGAACAGCCACAGGAGAAGCCAAGAGGATCTGTGTATCTATAAATATAGGTCTTCCTCCTTCAGCATGCATATTCATCTACACCAGTTTCTACCCATGTCACCGAGAGGGGTAACAATAAAGGGCTATTATGGGGAAGGGGGGAAGAAAGAAGAGCCCATAGGCAGGGGTTGCCATCTTCCACATTTGGCTTCAAGACAAATTCAGCACACCATGAAGTTACATTACTGCTTGATGACAGCCTCTCACCCTGGTGTGATACTGCAGTAACATGATGTTCTTCTAGCCCTACTGGTTCCACATGTCTGTTGGCATCCTGAAAGTGAGCCTTGCTCAAGAAGAGGCCCAACTGGGGCTATGTCTATCCTACACTGATCTGTCGGAAAAGGGTACACAAATTGCGCTTCACAATTTGCGTACCTTTTTCCGACAGTTTTTTTCGGAACAGACTTTTCTGAAATTTGGCCCGTTTACACTGGGCCAAATTTTGGAAAAGCCTCTTCTTTCAGAAGAGCCCTTCTTTCTTGTGGGAGGAGGAAGAGAGGGCTTCCGAAAGAGCGCATCTGCTCTTCTTCTTCTTTAAATTAAAAAAAAAAAAGTGGAAGAGCAGACGAGTTCCCTGGACACGGCAGAGTTTTTCTGGGATACCTCTGGTATCCCGGAAAACCCCTGCAGTGTAGACATATCCTGACAGGAAATCATGTCCCACCTGTGAAACGGAGGAGAAAGGGAAGCCTTCTCCGTGTCTGCCTCATCTCCCACAAGGCACCAGGAAATCCTGGTTCATTCAGAGCACTGTGACCCATAAGGCCAGCTCTTACATGGCTACACTGGCACCTCCATCCAAAGCATATTATTCATGGGGACCTGTTTGTGTCCCTCTCTTCAGAGCATGGATGAGTTGCTAGTGGAGGCGGGCCTGCAGCCAGCTGTTATTTGAAGTGAGAGCTGCATCAGGCAAGGGGATATTCCTGTTGCTCTGAGCCCCAGAAGCTGTCAAAGCAATCATGGATTTGTGTTCTGGGGAAGCAATTAGGGACTCCCCATGGCTCCTCAGCTTGCCTCCTTTTTGTAGGGCGGTCGAGCAAAGCTAGCTCAGCACTGTACATGCAGGCAATGTCTGCTTCCCCTGAAGCCAATATGGATTATTAAGAGAGGTAACTGGGGCAGATGAAATATCCCCCATTAGAACACATACACTGCAGTAAATTTTGCCCTTGTCTGTCGCCTGGGGCAGTTTCCAGCAGACAAACGAAAGGCTCTGTCTTTATTGATTTTTGTAATCATAATTTGCTCCATCCTTTACCTCCAGATCCAGTTATCTCAGCTTTACTTTGCAGTGCAAGCACAGCCACCTTTTCCGTTCCCCATCGATCCTAGGTGTCCCATACATCCCATGCAAGTGTTCACATCACCCAAGCCTTGCGCTGGGGACTTACTGGGGATGGAGTAGTTCTGTGGTTTTCAAACTTTTGTACTGATGACCTATATATTTATATATACTTTTATTTAACACTATTATAAATGTTGGATGCAAAGCACAGCTTGTGGGGTGGAGGCTGACAGCTTGTGACACTCCCCTCCCCCATGTAATAACCTCACAATCTTCCTGATGGGTCACAATCCCAGTTTGAGAATTCCTGGAGTAGCTGAAAAGTCAGTGAGCAGCCAGTGTTGTTATTCTGCTATCTAGAGTGGCCCCCTCTGAGAAAAGCTGGTTCTGAAATAATTAGGATCTTCCCCAGACAACCTTGGAAGAACAGCTCAGAATGACAGGTGAGCTTATTTTACTCCTTGCTTTGTAAAACAGAGGCCCAAGCCTGCAATGAACTCTGTGGAGGTGGGTCCCTGCACTCACATTGAGTCCATCACAGGATAAAACAGGACAGTTGTGCATGGGGCTATGTATGTTTTGTTTTTTGGGGTGGGGAGGTGGAACCCAAATCCTCAACAGTTCCTCGTCATACAGTCAGCCACAGCCCTTCCCTTTCACTCTGGCAACCTCCCTTCCCCTTCCGCCTGGGTGAACTGGTGCTGACCCAGGGAATTCAATTAGAATTCTTCTTTGTATATCAAACAAACCCCACATGGCCCAAACCAAACACTATGACGTGAAAACAAATGGATTAAAACCAGGTCCAATCTGCTCAGTCGTTGTCCTTTGCGCATTCTCCCTCAGCCCAGCCCTGATTACAGTTGGAGAAATGCCAGCATCCAAATCCGGCCTGCAAGGGCTGGGAAGAGTGTGGCTCACCCTGTAAAAGTGATCAATCACCAGTCACCATGGGGAGCTTCTGTGTGCCCCTGGGGAGAGCATCTCTGGAATTTGTCACGCGCCACTGAGAAGGAGCTGCTATGCGCTCTTGGCAGGGCACGTCTGGGTCATCCCAATGTCCCCGTGGAGGACATTACTTTATTGTTAAACATTTCCCTTATCACAAACCAGACAAATTTGTGGTGCTGGCATACAGGACACATGCAAAAATACTATACACCGGAAATGAGCAGAGACCAAGGTATTTACACAACGCCGACAGGGATTCTCATAACAAAAATGTTGGTAGCCTCGGAGAGCGGCCACCAACTCTTGCTCTTACTTTGACAAATTTTCCTAAAATACTTAATTAACTTTTAGGAAAAACAAATGAATATTAGGGATGTAAAATCCATTTAACTGGTTAAATGTCAGGCAGGAGGCTGCTCCAGCCCAGCAAGGCTGGAGCAACCCCCTCACCTGCCGTGACTGGGCTGGATAGGCCCCCCCTGCCACAGACAGGGGCTACTACAGCCCAGCTGAAGCAGCCTCTGTGTGTGGGGCACCCAGGACAGAGGCTCCACAACCTGGGGCCTCCCCTCCAGCCCTCAACGCCACAGAGAACACCCTCCATGGTGCTACAGTGGCAATTCAAAGGGGCCCAGGGCTCTGGCCACTGCTGCTGTGGGGCAATTGCCCCCTCCTTTTGGTAGGCCTGCCAACATGGTCCTTCCAAATGCAGCCCATACTGAGAGGCTGCCCCCACCATGATCCTTCACAGAGCAGTGATGCTGAGCACAGCCCTTCTGCCGGCAGTGCCCCCTAAGTTGATTTCACTAATACACTCCCTCTTAGAGTGTGTAGGGTGCTTTCTGAGTGGCAAGAGTTTCTCAGCCAGTAACAGAATTAGCAGCAAGCAACTGGGGCAGTGACCACATTCCTCCTGTGAGGGTACTGCAGTCAGTGATTGTTGTTACATGCTCCTGGTTGTTATCACTGGATTATTCATTCATACTTCTCATGTGGGTTTTGCTATGCAAGAAAAAACTTCAGAAGCTACAAAGGAAACACTTACAGGGGCTGCCTGAGGGGGTGGCCGAGAAAGCTAGCCCCGAAACTCACAGACAGCTGCTCCACAATTACCAAATGTAAGTTGGGACACATGCCGCCTGAGTAGCTGAGGTGAGCCATTCTGCGTGCCTCCACACAAAACAACCACAACTCGATGCCACTGAAGCTAGCCATTCCATATACCCCAAATGAGCCCTGTTGTAAACCACTTTACATGCCTCAATTGCCCAGGGAAAGATGCTCCATCTGCCCCAAACCAGGTAGCCAACAGACTTCATCAGACCCTGGGCAAGGTGAGGATGTGTGTGGCTCCAGGCCCCTGGAAGGGGTAGGGCCTTGGGCAGAAGTGGTAAGGCTAGCATCTCCCAGTCAGCCCTTCAGCAGTGCCTCACGCATGCCCCCAGTGCAATATTCCTTCTAACCTTTTTAATCCATGTGCAGATTTTTTTCTTCTATGTGGGGAATATATTTTTTATTGGCACCAAGGTATGTGCAGATGTGCACCACTACTAGAAACAAAAAACCTAGCTGCGGGCGCTCTGCTAATCAGCTGGGTAGCATTTGAATCTCTCTTGAGCAGCTGCACAAGCTCACAGCTTACAGGGAACACTGGTCCCAGGGCTCCAGTGGTGATTTAAAGGACCTGGGTTAGGGGTAAAGCAGTGGCCCCTTCCCCAGGGTCCCTTTAAATCACCAGACCTTGGGCCAGCTGGCCCTTTATCCCCCTCCCGCATCGGCAGGCCTGGCCCCAAAATACCTGACAAATTTTGTTGTCAGTTGAAATAGGCCAGATTTCCCTCAACATAAAAGGAGGGGTGAATTGTGAGAACGTTGTGTTGCCAGGAGTTAGGCTCAGTTCCAGTGGTAGAACCTCCTTCACAATGTGGGAGAGCTAAGACTTGTCCCTGCTGCAGCGACTGTCTCCCTGCAAGCATACTGCAGCTTCTTCATGCATGTGTATGACTGTCTCACTGACAGACTTATATGAACAGAGTGAGATTTCTGTCAAACTCATTGTGCTTTTCTGAAGAACCTAAAAAAAATAAAACCCATGGAAAAGGCCTGGAAAAGCCTTGTTTTAGATGTAATCCCAGGAAATTCAGTAGTGTTACACCAGGAATAGATATGGCTCTTGCTGTACTAACTGTGAGATTCTAGCAAACAGAGAGATATTTAGTGCTGCTCATTTGCATACTGTTACCCATAATGCTCTTCCAACTCATCAATTTCTTAGCAGCACCAACATCGAAGCAGTGGGAACAAAAGTACAAAGATTTTTGTCTTCATTAATTAATACAAACACAGGGCAGAAATTCCCTTCTCCTCACAAGAGGAGAAAGGGAAGAAGGAGAACTAAAGGAAGCAATGAATCCTTACTCACTGGAGAGGAAAAAGAGGCTCTTGGCCCTGAAAGTTTGCAGTCTCCCTGCGGCTGCCCAGCTCATTCCTGTAACATGTGGCAAAGCGTGTAAACTTCACCTCTAGCCCAGAGGTCACCATGCCACCTGCAGACCCAGGAGAACATGCAGCCTTGCACAAACACACATGGATGTAATTAGGGAGGTAAGGGAGCTGGGATTTGAAGCAGAACCCCCTCAGGCCCATCACATTAATCCTTCCAGCTGAGCAGGAGGAAAAGCCCAAACTCCCAGGGCTCTGATTGCTGTAGCCTGTAGCTCACAATGGGATGGAAAGAGCAGATCAGTGATTTATTGCTTCCTTGCAGCTAACTTCATGAGGATTTGGGGGCTGGAGGAGCCCAAAGGGGCAGATTTTAAATCCCCTTCTCATCTACTGCCAATGTACACCATGAGGGCTCTCTCATGTTAAGACTCAGAAGGATGCTGACTCCTATCCATGGGTGGAGCTCCCCATAAACATCTGCAGTACTAATTCCTCCTCTTCTTCCTCCTTCAAACCTTTCCTTAAAAAGCTCCTTTGCTGTGAGGTCTACAAAACACATACTGGACAAGGCTGCTGGTCTGCCTAGAACACCACCTATCCTATTGGCCACTATGGTGTCTTTTGTTTCCTTCTACACCATCCACCTATCTGTATTCATCTGTTGTCCCTTGTTTTAACAAGGATTGTACATTTTCTGGGGCAGGATTTGTCTTTTTTGCTCTTGGTTTCTACAGTGCAACTGGATATTGGGCCATGACTGGGGTTCCTAGAATATATGATACTACAAATAAGAAAAACCCATTGGAACATTAGTTTTATGGATTACATAAATGGACCATGGGAGCTTTGGGATCAGTATATTGTGGCAAAGTAGGGGAGGAGAGAGGCCAGTCCTAACTGCCAGGCAGAGTGGCAGACAATGCTGCTATGCCCTTTTATTCCTTGCATTACTATAACACCCATCAGCCTCAGTCACAGACCAGAATCCCACTGTGCTAGGCACTGTACAAATGTGTAACAAAGATAGTCTATGCTCCTTGAGAGCTTACAGTCAAAGAATCAGCTATTGCCGTATGGGGCTAGAGCTCACAGCATCCCATATAGTTGTGTCAAGGGCACCAGAAGGTATATTGGCTCTGAACATATCAAGCTTATGTAAGAGGTGCCCTAAAAACCCAGAAATGTGTCTAGAGCATGATCTAATTTTACTGCTGCAGGGGGGTTGTTTTTAACAGCATATGCATGTATTAGGTAAATGTTATTGGCTATGCTATTTGAACAAGTTGTGAATATGCCCCTATCACAAAGAATAAAATGAAATGACTGGTTAAAATGTGTTATATGGGTAAACCACAAAAGTAGTAACCAGGCATTTGCAATAGCAAGTGATGCTAGGGTACTACAAAGACTAGGATTGCCAGGTGTCCGGTTTTGAACGGGACAGTCCAGTATTTGAGCTTTCTGTTCAGGAAACAAATTGAGAAAATGTAAATGAGAAAATATAAATGTCCGGTATTTTCTAAAGAAGATGTAATGTAGATTGTGATGTAATGTCAAGTGTGTCCGGTATTTTTGTTGAAACCATCTGGCAACCCTAACAAAGACTAACTGATAGTCAAAATTTACAGGATCATATGAGTTGGCAGCTTGGAGTGTATCCGAGCCTAACGAAACCTATGCTGTCAAGACAACTGACTACAAGTTTAACATTTTCTGTTGATTGGACAATGCAGTTCTGCAACTATCACAGAGTGTAGAAAGAAATAAACAGTCTATGAAAAACCTATAAAATTGTAAATCAATTTGGAATGGTGACCGCTGCCATCTGATCCCTGGAAGGGTAAATTAGAGCAATCTTGACCTCGGTCTTCCCGTATTTGTGCTGATTAGTTCTGGATATCTAAACTTGGATTAATAAAACCAACTGAGCTTGACTATTTGATGTCCCACCGATTGATAAACTGAACCAAACCCATTTCTAATGCAGGCAAGAGATGGATAAAATATAGACAGATGAGATAGTAAGGAAACGCCACCATGACTTGCTATCTGCTGAGGCATGTTGTGTGTCTAAGCACGATAGTGGCTGGACAGGACTCTGAGGAGGGCAGGACTAAAGGATCACACCCACTGGGGATGCAAGTTTAAAACTTTTGGTGTGGAGGGAAAAGGGGATACCTATAATTCTGGTAGATTCAGACTCCAGTAAGCCTTCAGTGCCCCTTGTTACCAGGCTCTTGAATGACATTATCCAGTCCCATCCCTCTCCTGACACTACCACATCTCTATGGGACACTACACATCTCAACTTACAATACGTGACGTAGATCAAAGCAACCTGGTTGCATGGCATGCTGGGAGGAGTAGTTTCTGCAGGCTACTGCATAGTGGCACCAATCTCGTCAACCACCACTGTGTTATGAATATTGTATGCTTCTGGCATACAAGACATCTTGTTCGTCTGGTAACGCAGCCCCACAGCCCTACAATAAACACACAATGAATTAGCCCAACTCCCTGAGATCTTCCCACTGCAGAGCTTCTCTGGGGTTTCCCCTTTTAGTATTAAACAAACTGTTTACATGTTCAGAGCCATGTAAAATAAACTGCAGCCGCTGGGAGGAGGCTCAGTGCACATGAAAGAGCGGGGATTGGGAGCACTGCTGAGCTTCTCCCCATCCTTTGTCTTCCTCAGACATAAGTCTCAGAGAGGCAGGCAGTGGCCCACTTGACCCTGCACTTACACAAGTGTCTGTGTAATGTTCTTGGGGTCTATGGAACTCTCTGGGCCTCCTGCCTACATGAGGGAGATATTGGTTATTCTGGGCATGGCTCCTGTCTCAGTCCCTCCTGTTGAAGCTGTTCCACTTGGTGTGATACTTAAATATTCCTTGCAGCAAGGACCAGAACCCAGGCTATCGAGTTGCTCTCACATTCACTGGCCCAATGACGATTCACATGTTCCACTTGGCATAGACTATGTGAATCGTCGTTGGGCCAGTGAATGTGATAGCAACTCAGTAGCCGGGGTTCTGGTCCTTGCTGCAAGGAATATTTAAGCATCACACCAAATGGAACAGCTTCAACAAGAGAGAGTCCGAGAAATGCCACCCTGGCTTTCCCTAACCACTTGGCTCTCAGCTGGGAGCAGGGAGACCTGGCTTTAAGCCTCTACTGCAGCACTGGAATTTGAACTGTCTCATCCCAGATGAATAAAGGAGGTGGTTTTGGCACCCCCACCTCCTTGGGTTTTGTGAATCTAGCCCTTCATTTTCTTGGCTTCTGTTAAAAACACCTGAAACAAAACATTTCAGTTTGGGTCAAATGAAAACAATTTGTTCTGACTTTTTCAATTCATTGACAATTCCATGGTTTCAGTTTGATCCAAACCAATTTTCCCCCCCCAAGCCTGCCAGTCAAACTGAAAACAGTTTTTCACACCTCTCTACTCAGAAGTCAAACACCAGATGATTTCAGTGCTGGAAGGGCCTCATGATGCTCCTGCAGGGAACATGTGATGGTAATTAGCATCGTGTGGTCCAAAAGGGAAAGAGCGAGGTTTGGGGAGGTTTAGTTACCGAAACGTACAGATTCAGAGGACTGGCTGAATAAAGGAAATACAGAGCCTTTCTTCTCGCCAGAGTGAGTCCAATCCATGCCAGTAGAGTTTGATGCTACCATGAAGCAAATTAAGGAGGTGTAGTCCTGCTCCCACTTGCCAAGGATCCACATCACAATTGGTATGCAGTGCCCTCATTGGGAGCTTTAGCAAAAAGGCCAAGGACTGAAGGGACCACAGAAACCGACTGCATCTCTTACAAGGTGCAAAGCAGACTTATTAGAGAGCAAGGAGGGGAAATTTGAAGCGTACTCTCTCTGTAGATAAATGGTGGACTTCATTGAGCTGTCAGTCCAGCACTTCTCACTAGCACAACACCCACCTCATCCATCCAAACAAACAACTGGCTCTCAGGATGGAAAAGGCCCTGCACACCTAAGTCTTCAGTTGCCCTTTGGCACCTTGAGATACACCCTATCAAGCTAGTGAAGAGACTTACATTTACAGCTTCTGTTGCAGTGGGGTTTAAAATTATTTCACATTCTCGGCAGAGCATTTTTCCACACAGGAACTCATTTCAGTAGAGCCATCGAGCTAGAAAACAGTAAGATTTGAGGAGGCCTGTACTTAAAGCTTAAAGCCCTCTCTCCAGTGCCTGTTTTCTTCACTGATGCTCCCATCTTTCAGCCTCCACTCTGATTTCTCCCCTTCATGCATAGGAGAGCTCAGCTGCTTATTCTGAACCACTTCCCATTAGCACAAAGAAAGAGCTTGAAGTGGTTGATAATACCCAGCCAGGCTGGTGCCTCAGTAACAACAGACATCAGAGTGGCTGAGATGGGGTCTGAATGGTCCACTTCACATGCTCTCCAATCACTGCTTGTTGCAGTGGTTATTAAAGTAGCTGGACACATTACCAGGGTTGTGATCCTTACTCTGGGGTTCTGGCACTCAGCTGCCACTTGTCCAGTCCAGGCTTCTGAAGTGCAAATGAACAGACTGGCTGTTATGGGGGGAGGTCAGTCTTTGCTGTGTCGGAAATCTGGGCAGATTTTCCCTCTATGAAGCTCATTTGATCTACAGATTCCCCTCAGATCCAATGTGGTTCTTCCCTAAACAGAGAACACTTTGTGCTTGTCCTTTGTGGAAAGGGATTTTAGAACAGAGTGTGTATGGGGACAATGGAGGACAAGGGTGGTTAACAAGACAACACTAAGGAACACACAAAATACAGCAGGACACACTTGGGCAGTCTATTTGGACCTCCTGTGGCCAAGGGCAGCTGGTGATTTGCCCTTCCTTGACCATTTTTCACTTTGGTTGCAAAGCTGAACTGGATTGTCAGGGTTTAATAAGGAATATCCCATACCAGGTTTCTGGCTGTAAAGGTGTTACATAAAATATACTCCTTCCTCATCTACAAGGTTGGCCCTTCCCTTGGCATTTTGAAAATACTTGGTTCGGTTCAGGGCTGTGTATGGAGATAGCTGCCAACATCTGAAATCTGTTTGTCGGTAGAAATAGGGACCTCTCTAGCCTTCCCCCCACCTCCATATGTCCCATGTTTTCCCCATTTCTTTCTCTCCCAAAAGCACTATCTTTCAGATGTGGATTTTCATGAAGACGCACAAGCTAAGCAAAGTTGCAAGCTCAGGTTCTGGAAACATCAAGGTACAAACACTACACACCAGCCTCTGTCACCATCTTCTTTGCTAGGAAGAAGAGGTGTACAGTACAGCCATCTAGCCTACTGGCTCAAATTCATTGCAAGCATTCTTCACATTTGGAAACACCTGCTAGCCAGAATAAATTGGAAGACCATTTATGATTCTATTCCCCTCAACTCTCCATTGCAGTTAACCAATTTCTATATCCATTTGCCTCCATGCAGCATAATACTTTGCACAACCGGTTGTACTATGGGGTTCTTTTCTCACTCTGGACCATCAGGTATTAGAAAACTGCCAGAAGTAAAGTACCAGGATAAACTGTCAAACAATCTAGTGCACTATGGCAGGCAGTGAGATACCAGACTAGCTGGGCCAGGAGTTTGATCTGGTTTGGCAATTTCTTGTGCATCCACAGAATGGATCATGAAAATCACAATCTCTCAAGTGACTTTGTTCTTGTTGGAATAAAATGTGCACAGGTGCAGCTCTTGGACGACAAGCTGAGAGAGGAGACCAGAATGAGAATTAGAGCCAATACGTCCCCACTTCTGCCTAGATATTATACTTTTGAAAAGCTAGAATTGTAAGTAGAATCAGTATCTGCAAATATTTACAGCAAAGGATGAGTCACTCAACTTTATTAAGCTGTAATGACTGTTTTGATTGCTCTAAGATTATAGGGCTGATTCCACTGTATTTACCAGATTGCTTTAAAACAATATCAATAATTTCGCCATTAGACCTGCTGATTTTCTCCTTGTTCAACACTTGGCCCGTAATCCAGACTCTTTGTGTCTCTGTGCTGGCTTCTGGAAAACAGGATGGCACTATGCCACAGCCCAGGAAACAGCATCATCTGGGAGAGAATAACTACAGGAGACCAAATTTGGCATTGCAGAATGATGGCTACCCCAGTCTTGCAGAATGTGTGTGCTTCGCTTGCACATATAAAACCATTTCAAACTGCTCTGCAGCTTATTGGGTGGGTTTTCCCTTGGGGGGATGGGGAGCAATGCATGCAACCGCAGAGTTAACCAGAAAACATGTGACAATCTGTGTCCAAGCAGTTGCAGAGATTCCTAGTCAGGGGCAAGAGGGGATGTGGATGTTTGAGCTGTACTACAACAACTACTATGTATGCCTCAGAAATCTTAAGGGGGGAGTGTTGCCTTTATTCCCCCCCTTCTTCCTTTCCTCCCACAGGGACAGGAGAATCTCTTGTCCCCCAGTATTAAGTTATTGTAGATTTGCACCACTTTTGGTGGCTACAGACTTATTTGTTTGATTTCAAACCTTGATCTATTGAGGTCAAAGTCAATGACCCTCAGCCTTCATGTGGCATCAAAGACTAGGATCCAGCCTGCAGCTGCTTTGGGTGCTGAAGCTTCAAAAGACAGCTCTGCTCCATGCAGAAAAGGGTTCGGTTGCTTCCAGCACTTACTTGTTTCTAAGAGGATTCTCCTATAGTTTTCCAGTGAATGCTGGCCCAAAGATCACTTCAGCAATGCAGTTACTGGGGAGGGGGAAGAGAGACTGGAGACACTACAAACCAGTCATCGGTAACATGCATTGGTGAACTAGTACAGGGTGTGCGGAGTCCCAAAAGGCACAGAGGGTGACACATCTGAGGCTTTCAGGACCCCAGGACTTTAAAAATGCATTTTGAAACAAGGGCAACAAACCACAGCCAGTGTGTAAGAACATTATCTCAAGGGGTGAAAACTCCTGACCTGTCCACCCAACCCATATGCAGCACCAAACAGGTGGTAAGGAGCAGTGTACAGGTACAGGTGGTTTGAGTTCCATTGAAGAATCGTGACCTTGGCTACTGCAGGAGGCAGGACAGCAGGCTTGATGGACTAAAGATCTGAGCTATGCTCTCCAGTCTCCTTTGAGTCCAGAGGTTCCACATCAGAACATGAACTTCAATTTCTAAAGATCTCCCCTAACATGGATCACGAAATCTGGTCAAACAGCTGAGTATATGATCACATAGACCGCCAAGGCTGGCATATAGGGATTTCGGTCCTTGTGAGGGTGTTCCTGCCTCATCTACCCAATTGCAACGTAGCCCCAACATTTACAGATTGGAAAGCTAAGGGAGGTTGCTCTCATCAGGATTTGAGACAGCACTGAACGATATCCTGGTTGTCTGGTTTGACTACAAGCTGATTGTAGGGCTTGTGGGCTTTTATTTTGGGGGAGGGGACTCATTTAATAGCTTTTCTTGCTACACCTGTTTCTCCTTTTCATCTTGCACATTTCAGTTCTATGTTCTGTAGCAATGCTGTTCTGTTAAATTATACAGTGCATTCATTGCACTATAAGTTGATGAGATGGCCTAGCTTTAAATATAGCTCTGCTAATGTAGAGAGAGAGGGGCCAATGTGACTCTGGGAATTGGTCTGTTTTAGGCTGTCTGCTGAGTACATACATGTCATTGTCCATTTAACTTAATCCAGGAAGCATCACAGTATAAAATGGAGATCAAGAACTAAGAGCAAACTTCAAGCAACCCCTGCCTCGCAGCAGCAACACAATGGCAGGTGCCTTTTGTCCATTCCACCTGCCTCTGCATCTCCATCAACCAAGCCCTTTCAAACAGCTATTTGAGTATTACATCCCTATTTGCAAGCGAAGGGCCTAAATCCTAATACGGGCTGAGCACCTGCCACTCTATCAGGCCCATTCATTGGCAAGAACTCAAACTCCTCCAGATTTGGGGGTGATGTACCACTGTGCCAGTGAACCAAGGGTAGGAAGGACCATAAAGTTCCTGGAGCCTCAAGAAAGACGAACAGCCTCCCAGGGAGGAGTGGTCTGGTGTCACTGTGTTACTTTCCTAGATAGTGGCTATTTAGATCACTAAAACAGCATTTAAACTGAAAACATCTCAAGGTACCATGGAAATTACAGACAGAAAAGACCTAAAACTATAGTCCCCTTTAGCATCCCACAAACAGCACTGCAGGATTATGTTGTATAGATTACGCTGTATTGGTTTTGTCCCGTGTAGATATAGACCTATAGATAGAAATAATAGTAGTTCACGAGGATGTGAGAAAACAATCAAAGTCCGGTCAATCTTCTAGGGTGGGACTGAATAGGGGGGAGATGGCATTTAAATGAAACAATAGCCCTGAATAATGCATCTGGGAAGGGGAGCTAAGATAGAAAACTTTAGACATTAGCACAGTGGGGTTCTGGCCCATAATTGAGGACCCCAAGGGCTTCAGTAACACAAATACCAAGCAAACATCCCCGCCTTGGAGCAGCAGGAGGGGCAACGCCTTTTTGATCAGGACTCTGGACAATAGAGGCTCCTAGTCTATAACAGAAGTGGTATTTTTCACTCCTGGCTAGAAGAGGAGACCAATGTGGGGGAGAAAAGGAGAGAGGAATTTTCCCAGCCGAGAAACAGAGTGTTGGAATTCTTTTCTTGGAATTAAATGAGAAGTTGATACGGGAAAATCCCAAAGTGAAAAGACAAAAGATTCCAGGCAGCTGTAGCAATTCCTTCTAACAATGCCTTGGAATCGTGTAAACAGGGTTATTAATAGAAACCAAAGTGTCAAGTGACCCTGGAAGGCTGCTTCCTCCCATTCTTCTGGGGTTTAAATTAAAGGCAGTGAAGTACTGGCTGAAGAAACCCTTCTTTGCTCCTATTTTATTTTTCTCTCCCCCTTCACTGCATTTCCTGTCAAGACTTGAGGTCAGAAAAGGCGGAAATTTCTTTGCGATTGCTGAAATGCTGACTGAGAAATAGGGCTCTGAGAGGCTGGGAGCCATTGCATTCCAGTATGTATCAGTGTGTGTGGGGGGGGGGGGGGAGGGGGGAAGGAAGGGGAGAAAATGCACAGTGTGAGGGGTTGTGTGTGTATGAGTATTTGTAATTAGAGCTACATTGACTCATTGGGCTTACCAGTGAAACCAAATCCAGCAGAGATGGCTCAAAGATGTTGCATTTTTAGATTAGTTTTGCAAGTCATAGGGATGTTGCAAGGAAAAGGCAGGACTGGAAAGGACTCTTTTGTTTATGAATGGACAGCCTATGAGAATATAGGCCCTCTCATACTTTCCAACTTTCCTTAGCTCTTTTTCTTAAAGCAAACTCATGTTTCCTTCAAATAATTCTTATGCTCTGCTTCTAGAATGGCAGAGGGGCTGGGGCATAAAGTGAAAACTAAAAGTATGCCAACCCCAGGATTAACACATGATCCTACCAAATGTACATATAAAACACAATAGGCACTAAATTGCAACAGCAGAGCAAACATAGCAAAGGATGTTAACTCACATCAGCAACACAGTCAAAGCCTTAAGAGCATGCAAAATACAATTACTTCCACGCATAGTTGTCTTCTTTCTGGGAGTCATCTCAGCCCACTGCACATACCTCCCAGGGTTTTTAGTAGATGGAAGGGTCTCCTCCTTCTCCAACATCTGAGGTACAACTCCTCCCACCCCACTGCTTACCATGCACCAGACACATCAGCCCCTCCTTTCACTTCAAAGAGGTATGCAGGGTATAACCTACCCCCATGAGTCTCAGGCCTTCCTCTCAGCTATGGAACCTAGGGCAAAGGGCAAGTGAAAAAGAGAAAGCTCTTTTCTCCTGGCCTTCTCATGCTAATCTCTTGGCTCATCTGCCCCTTTACAGAAGCTAATAGAATCTCTCAGCAACGTCTTCACATGTAAGGTCTTGGCTAGTGTACCATGTGTCCCCTCTGGAGCTGGCTGGAATATTTGAGACAAGAAATCGTGTTAAAACATTCTGTTTCCAAAGCCAATACATTTCATGGTGATGTCTCAGATTCACAGTTTTTGTCAGGAAGCTGGGGGGATGGAGACACTCATTTTATTGCTTGGTGGCTAGGACACTGATCTGTTGCAGAGAAATCAGAGGATGGAAAACTCTGCTGTGACCAATTCCAAACAGAGATTTGCACCACCGTCTCACAACTTAGCTTGATGGCCTAGCCACTAGACCGCCTCCCCCTGCCCCAGCATCTATCCCTAACTTCCCAAATTGAAAAGTTTAAGTTTAATTGCACACAGTCCAGTTTAACAACAGTGTTAGAAAGGTGTTGATGGTGTTCCAATGCCAAACAAAATCAAGTCCACGGGGCAGGTCTGGCCGTCTCTCTCCTCTCTTCCAGCTGGAATGTCAGCCCTGCTTCTGTGTACATGACCATACATTTCCACTGACTGCAGCTCAGAGTAAGTGATTTAATACCTTTACTGCTCAGAAAGACTATCCTGTAACTCAAAGGGATGGCTTTGGGGTTTATAGAGTTAAGGGTATGATTGCCAATAACCACAAAGTCCTAAATGCCACAATAAGGAGATTAGATAAAAAATGAGAATTCTGTGTAGGCAGAGAGAATTTACAAGTAGGTGAAAGCCAGACAAGACAAGACAAACAGCATGAGGAAACCAAAAGGTAAGACATTTACAGCTGAAAAAACCCCCTTTAAAAGAAGCTGTTAGTTAACCTGCGGAACTCATTGCTACAGATATCACCAAAGGCAAGAGTTTAGCAGTGTTCAAAAGATGATTTAGACATTGACATGGATAATGAGAACATGCCTGGTTAACTTAAGTAGGATAAAACATAAGGGATATAATCCCATAAACCAACCACTGACTTCCTACTCTAGCATAGGGTTTATTTCTCTGAAGCCTATGTTACACCACTAGCCTGCTCCAGTATGGCAACTGGACACTGTCTGGGTGGGGTAGCAAAGGGAAGGAAGGTTTAATCATGGGAGAGGGGGAGGACTGAATGAGACTGAATTTTTTGAGAAGTGATTGGGAAAATGCTGCTCAGAATCCTTTGCTTGGCACACGTTCTGTACTGGGGACGGAAGCTGGAAAAGGTGGGGGAGCAAGCAGGCAAGGAGAGATTGCAGCTGAGCCTGGATCATTACCAAGATGACCTGTGGTCAGGGACAATCACAGAAAGCAGCATGAGACAACCCGCCTACCTTCCGTGTTAAGTGTGAAAGAAGCCAGAGGAGCATTCTCCATGCTCAACAAATGCTAAATCAGAAAAATGCTGGGGAAGTGTGGTGTTTCCAAAGATTGCACTATAAAATAGTGTTACTTGCAGCAACGAATAACAGGAGCAGAGTCTCACTGATGGCACCCTTCCAGCAAACTGTTATGAACACACTACTTCTATCCACAGCTAATTACACCATGCCCAGATGCCAAGGGGAGATGGCCAATGCACTAGGAAACTCACAGAAACATATGTTGCCATATGGAGGAGACAGTCTACACGGGTACCACTTCTCCAGGAGAACAAGGCCTCTCTACCAATCATATTCTATTACTGTCAATATAGCAAGTTCTTAGGAGATTATGAAGTCTGAGGGGAAAACAGAGGAGGGAGGGGAAATGTGAAGTATTTTAGTCTGATTTCTGGCATCAGGACATTAGGAAAGTGAAGAAGAGATCAGGAAAATACTACAGATGAGGTGAAAAGAATTAGGCTGTGTGCGGAGCCCTAGCACAATGCAGATGCACAACCTAGGCCCCCTTAAAAATAAAATGACCAGTCTGTCAAGAAAAAGTATGCCCAACTATTTACTTGGTTTCCTGCAGCAGTTAATTCCATGGATTAACCATACACTACTGAACGGAGTATTTTGATTTCATTTGTTTGCTTCTACCTTTCAATTTTTTATAATGTACTTATGGGTTACATCATGGGTTCAATTGCAAAGAGCCCCTACTGGTTGGTACCTCAGCGCACTCTGCTAACCTCTTTCACTTCTAGACTAAACTGTGCTACATTTCCAGTCTCTGAGGGCACGTCTATATAGCGGGGCTAAAGTCAAATTAAGCAATGCAATTTCAGCTACGTCAATTACATAGCGGAAGTCGAAATAGCTTAATTCAGCTTGTGGCGCTGGCTATACCGCAGGAATTTGAAGGAAGAACACTCTTCCTTCGACTCCCCTTACTCCTTGTGAAATGAGGGTTACTATGAGTCAGAGTAAGGAGTCCTCCAGCTTGACATTATTTTGAAATAATGGCTTGCAGTGTAGACATGCATTAGGTTATTTCGGAATAACGACAGTTATTGCAAAATGACGCTGCTGTGTAGACGTACTCTGACTGAATGGAGATTCCACCAGACCTCTAGTCACTAGTCCATCTTCAAATGCTCTTGCAACTTTAGGTGCTGGTCACCATAACTCAATATAGCACCCAGTGGTCAGACTGTCAGTTACCTTAATTGATATTCTAACAATAATTGATATTTACACCATCATAAATGAGGTCAGAATCTGCCCTAAAGAATTGGTCTCCACATTATTTACATCCTGCTGGAAAGGGTCCAATGCCAGGAGTCCAAATCACAGGATTTTGACCACTGCATAACCCTTGCATCACAGTATCATCATTAGAGATGGAGAAAAACAGCCCATTATCTTGTGGCACAAATCAGATGTGACATCACAAAATAGATTATATTTTTAGGGAGACTCAAAGCAAGGGGACTACTCTGGGCTCAACTTAGACATGCCAAACAATGAAAACTGCCTATATTATAGTCTGGGTTTGTAATTACATAGATTGTGAAGAAAAAGTAGAAAACTATTTAACGTTCATCAGGAATTTCAACTGTACAAGAGAACTAGGCACCTTTTAGCTGGCTCAGAAAGTTTGGTAATTGAATGCTGAGTTTTTTACCTCTAGGTCACGGACTCCAATCCAGCCTAGCTCATTAGTAACTTGACAGTGTTACCACTCTAACAGCTTGTCTACAAACAATACTTAACGTACCACAGGCCGCCTTCATCTCTCTGAACTCCAGATCCTATAGCCCTGCTCACCCTCCTCAGGGTAACAGTCCTATGGGAGAATCTTTAGAATGTGATATTGGGCATGTGGGCTTACCAGCCTTTCATGGGGTTGCTGGCATTTGAGTCAGTTGCCCTGCACCCTGAGTAGACATTTGCACCAGGGCAAAGCAGATGGGAGGTGCTATCAGATCAGAATGGTACCACTTTGAAACCACTTTGACAAATAAAAATTACAAGACCCAATGCAACAACGAATCAGGCTCCATCTGAGGGTTAGGTGTGTCTATGACAAACCCAGGTGTGACTGCCGTCATGCAGACATACTAAAGCTAACTTTGATCTCACTAATTTGGGTACTGGGTTAGTGAAGCTGCAGCATCAGGGGCTTCTGTGCAGGTGTAACCTTCACACCTGCTGGGTGTGGTTCACCATGGAGTGGCCCTTAGACCACTTACAGTGAGAGAATAAGTTTGCTCTGCAGCCTAAGCTGGGAGCCACCTGGCTTTTAGCTCAAGTGGTAGCAGCTCATGCACTAAGCTCCAGAGGTTCTAGGTTCAGTTCTACCTGTCAGCGTTACACAGGCTCCACAGTCACCCTGGGTAATTATTCACACACTGATGCAGCTTCACTGCTCCTTGTGACTCAATTAGCTTGAGCTCAGCTCTGTATATGCAGTATCTACAGTCACATCTTGTGATTACAGGTAGACATACCCTGTGTCTCCATGCCAAGGCTCAGGGCTTTTGCTTTCTATGCTAAAGATCCCGGAGCTCTCACCCACTGATGGCCTTGTATGTATGCAAACAGGCAGATACTGCCGTTACAGGAATCAACAGCCTCATAGAAGACTGAGTACGGGGGGGCCGCATATAGTTGCATCATACAACACATTTATTTGATGACCTTTTAATTAATTAATTTCCCCTCCCCCCATTTTTCACCCTCCCATCCTGTAGCATCCTTGTCAGCTACAGGGCTAAAGAGAGAACAGATTAAGAACACTCACCGAGGAATTATAATCTGGAAAGCAGAAGTTGCTGGCAAGAGGCACTTAAATCAGTCGGCAACAGAAGACACGCTGTGTGGGGTCATGGCCGGGGCTACGTGCTCCCGCTCTTATGCTTCCAATTCAAACAACGGAACACGGACAGAGAGAATGAGTGTCAGGCGCGAGCCAGGTCCATTTGCTGACATAGTGACACAGAGAGCTGGCTGTGAACAGAGAAGGGGTCTGGTGAGAGGAACAGCCAGGGGAGCTGGCACTCTAAGGTAAGTGACTTGGCAAGCATGTGACAAATGAGCTGTTATGCCGTTAAACCATGGAGACTAGGCTGGACTTTGTTTATGAAAAGCAACTTTGCACAGCATCCTAATTAGCCCTGGGGAGGGCCTTCTAGAAGTACCTCAGGAAAAGAGGGGGCCAGTGCCCCAGCTGATCAGACTAGGGTTGCCAGATGGTTTCAACAAAAATACCGGACACACTTGACATTACATCACAATCTACATTACATCTTATTTAGAAAATACTGGACATTTATATTTTCTCATTTATATTTTCTCAATTTGTTTCCCGAACAGAAAACTCAAATAATGGACTGTTCGGTTCAAAACCAGTCACCTGGCAACCCTAGATCAGACTAAAGCAGAGCAACCTTCAGGGTTCCTGATATTGCGTGTGGAGTGGAAGTGCTCACTGTGACACTCATATGGCTTAAAAGCAAGTGGAAAGCAGTGGCCCAGTTAATTAGAGCAGGGGACTGGAAAGCAGGAGTCCAGGATCAAGTTACTCTACCTCTCTGTGCCTCAGTGGATCTACTTGTGAATGAAGAAGATGAGCCTTAGCTTACAAGGAAACATGCGACACAGACACAAAGTACTCGTATTATTCTGCGCTCTGTTCTCCCCATGGAAGAGATTAGTGCATTTAAATTATAGGACCAATCCCCTGTACATCCCCACATTTTGTTCATGAATGGGCACACCATGAAGCCTATTTCCTCAGTTCTTCTCACCTCACACTGAGGTGGGGGAGGGCACAAGGACCAGAAGGCCAGCATGATGCCAGCTCTCCGGCAGAAAACTCCTTTGAAGATGGTTCTGCTGATAACAGCCCATCTGGGCTCACTTTGAGGACAAGTGCCAAGGGAGGGCCATGTTGACCTTACTGTGCTTTTTGAGCTCAGTCCACTCAGTGTTGATAGATTAGATGAAGCGCCAAAGCCTGGAGGTGAAAGGCCACCGACTAGTTTAAGAAATTAAGAAATACTGAAGTGATAAACAGCAAATTGTCAAGCTGCGCAGGATACACAATCAATAGAGGTGCATGTGGTGACTAGCATCAACAAAGCTGAGCCTCCAGCAACCTCTCTGAGAAATTAAAAAGGTGGCAGATGGGTTTCTTTGGATGCACTCCTGCACTTTCCAGCAAATCAAAGGATCAGTCTAACAGAGGATCACACTGGGCTATTTGTTTCCTCTTTGGTGCTTGTTTCCTATCCACGATTCCCAGGTAGATACACTGGGCATGATACTCAGCTGGTGTAAATCCTTTGAACTCAGGAGAGCTATGCCAAACTTTCACCAGCTGACAGCCAGTGAGTTCGAGCCACATTTACTGAGATGATCCCATGTTTGAAAATAAGTAGCCCATTAGTTAACTTTTCCTCTTGCAAAAGTCTCAGATTGGTCCCTAATGGGTCAAAGTGTCTGTGTGACAAAACACAATGACGCTGTCAGTAGCTGGAGCACAAAAGCCAAGGACTGAATAGGCCATGGAGACTGAACTATCCTTTTTCCTCCTAAAGATCAATCCTGCTGGAAGGAATCAAATAGGAGCACGCATGGAAATTGTGCCAGTTCTATGGATAAACAGACCAACAGCTGTCTGTCCAGTTCCTGTCATGAGCACTAGAGGCATGTAAAGCAAATAAGATGCAATGGGAAGAGAGGAACCTGTGTTCTCGGAGATACTGATGGGGCTGCTCAGGAAGAGCCCACACAAGTCAATTTCTAATAATGAAAAATTCAGACCAATAAATAACTCAAAAGGCCACACTGAGTTTGGGTCTGATCTCAGTTCTCCAGCTCTCCAGCCTGCCCTTCTCTTCCATTTTTAAAGGACTGAGAATACAAAAGAGACTTAAAAAAAAAAGTTTCTTCTTCTAGGGAGCAAACTTTCAGTTCTAATTCCTGTCTCCTCCATCACCCTCTCAGTGCACAGCCTTTAGAAAGTGCACATCTCCCTGCCAAAGAAACTCCAAGCCCATTGTGAACCTGGAGGATTTGTACAGTGGATTCTTAACAGAGAAAGAAAAAGCATAAGGACACCTTAAGGCTACGTCTACACTGCAGGCTTCTTGCGCAAGAACTGTTTTGTGCAAGAGATCTTGTGCAAAAGGTCTTCCACAAGAGAGCATCCACACTGCCATGTGCTTTTGCATAAGAGCGTCCATGGCAGTGTGGACGCTCTCTTGCACAAGAAAGCTCTGATAGCCCTATGGCTAAAATGGCTTTCTTGCTCAAGAAACTCTTGTTGCCGGTCTACACTGCCTTCTTGTGGAAAAGCTCTTGAGCAAGAGGGCTTATTCCTCATGGGGAGAGGAATAACTCTTGCACAAGAAGCCCTGTTTTCCGACACTTTACTGTAAATTTACTTGCGCAAGAACGCACGTGCAGTGTAGACACTCTGCAAGTTTTTGCGCAAGAACAACTGTTCTTGCGCAAAAAGCCTGCAGTGTAGACGTAGCCTAAGAGTAAAGCACGACCAACAATGGAGCTCACATTGTGTTTCCATATGTATATGTTATGTGCAGGTATTCCTGGGTGTGGGGAGGACATGGTGCAATCCATCTTTAGAGGCATGGATTCAAATCCTGATAGCAGCTGACTTTCACTTAGGATCCTAACAGAACTTGTTAAAAAACAAAGTGGAAAAACTTTCCCCTTTTTAAAAATTCAAAAAATGTCAGCCTGCTCTAGAGCTGACAAATACAGAACCAAGATATTTGCCAGGAATTGTCCATATGTTTCCTGATTAGTCTTCAACATTTTAACCAAATTTGAAATGTTTCAAATAATAGCTGCTAGCACACATTAGCACACCAATAAAACTCTGTTGCACTAGGTCTTGTAGATTGGGATTTAGTTGCACTGGCTGCACTCTGATGGGGGGCCCAGGCCTGTAAAGACAGGAAATGTTGTAGGTTAGCATTGAGAGGCATTGACAAAGGTGGTGTGGGGCGGGACCAGAATAGCTACGAAGTCCTGCAAATTAAGCATGCGGTGTAGCTGAAGAAGAAAGGGACACAAGAGGGGAGAGGAACCCAGGACTGGAATAGTAGAGCCTGGGAGCAGCATTGGGGAAAGTTAGAAATTATCCCTTTGCAACAAGGCCTGGGGCTGGAAGTAGCCCCTGGCTTGCCTGGATCTAGCCCCTGTGGCTTGGGGCTTTCCCTCCCACAGCACTGGGATGCCTAGGTTGGCGCTCCAGTTTCCCCCCACACACCATACCTCCATGTGGCTGGAGCACACAAAATCTGCTAGCCTGGGCTCTCCAGGCTCTGGTGTGCCAGGGGAATGTGGAGAGTGTTTTTTCTCCTCAGTCAGGGCCATTAGTGAGGGCTTTTGTTTGTTTGTTTGTTGCTTTTGCTTCTCACTTGTGCGGCCCCTGACCCAAATGGTTCCCCACCCCTGCTTTACGATGTGCCAGGCTTCAACCAATTATGTCTCTTTTCAACAGCAGTTCCTTTCATGAGACTAAAAATGCAAGCAAAGGAGAAGTGAAGAACTTACAAGAATCGTGGCAAACCTGGTCAGAACTAAGTGGTGTACTGTATCTGGGAAGGAGAGTTCAAAAGCTGACAGATACTTGGAAGGACACACATCTGGGAACCACACCATAAAGTTGGCCATCTGCAACCTTCACCTGTGATAGATCTCAGCTCATCCCAGACTTGCACTTTTGCTGAGCAAAACGCATAATGCCTTGTTAATAATGAATAATTCGGTGTCTGCCTTACTTAACACTGGAGCTCTGAGCAGATCCACAGCACTTTATAAATTATCTAGCACAGCTGATTCGTAGCCTACTGGGAGCGTTCCTGCAGCCAGCGTCTTGCTCAGCTGTAATGGAATCATACCATTAATGTGATTTCAATTAGGCATATATTACGGTGCACAGGTGCATGAACAGACAGTAACATTGGGAGCCTCCCCTGGCAACTCGTTGCCCTGGGAAAGGATGTACATGTGGGAGGCCTTCCAAGTAGCCCTAGGACCTCAGCAAACAGCAGAGGAAATAAACAAGCAAGCTGCCTCATTAAAGAAGAAGGGAAGAGGTGTCAAGATAGAATATGAATAAGCTGATCCAGGGGGGCTCCCCTTGCTGGTAGGCTTTTTTTTTTCCCCCAAATCTCCCATCTGTTGCATTGGTGGGGAGAGCCCTTTCTGCTACTTTTGGGGAGGCAAGAATTCACTCCACCCCTTTTATCAGTAACAATAGCATCACCAGAAAACAAACTATCCCTCACTATCCAGCCCTCATTGGAATGCCATTTTCCCTTTGCACTCTGGCTGAGCCTGCGCCAACTCATAGCAGCCGCTGAATGCCCCAGAGTTGGACTCTCAGTCTGTGTGCCTGCAGCAGCACATGCCCACTGGCAGCGTTGCTCATACAAAAGAGAGGGGTGGGATTTCGTGCCAAGTGGGGTTTTTCAGGGGGAGGAGACTTGGCTCCTCTTCTCCTCTATCCATTCCCTGATCAATCAGGGCTCCCAATGCAGGGCCAGCCTGCTTATCTGTAGAGGGGGGGGTTCCACCTGTTCTCTTTCTAATTTGCTGTAGGACAAGTTTCCCCTACAAACTGTGCCCTGGCAGTATACACCAATAGTGACCTGGTGGGACACAGCACTACCCAGCACTGCTCTGCTGTTTACACCAGTCTTACAAAAAATGGTGCTTGACAGCCACTGAACATAGCTGTGGCTCACCTCATTTAGTGCTGTGGTGTTGACAGGCCAGTGATGTTTATCTCACTTATGAGATGGTCCAGCATGAGACAGCCTTGGCAAGCCAGGTATTTCTCAGAAAATCGCCTTCTTGTTCCCATTTCCACCCCTCCTGGAGCAGTGTTCTGAGCATGTGCAGAATTCTAAAGGTATCTCCAGAATGATTGCAATGCAAGTCATCTGCAGGAGGGCTAGGAAGACCTGGTTGGTTTTAATCTCCCCATTTGCTCACCCACATGGCTGTGTTCAGGCTTCCCAGCATGTGTGAAACCCCGCAGAAATAAATGGTGAGAAGTGAGATTTTGGTCAAAAAACCTGCAACTCATGTTTCTGCAATAAGTCTATTGTAGTTTGGCCACTACCAGCTATGATCACAACAATAAAGGATAAACTTTAATATGGAGTGTTATGAACACATGGCCACTTAGTGTCATCTCTAACTGCTGTCCATTGGCATATACTAGACCTTCTCACCAATGGCATTCTGGTGTGTCTTGTTTGGATCCAGGCAGGAAATGCTGCCTCTTTCACCCTGCACATCTTGCATTCCCCAGGGCCCTGCAAATCTTCAAGCCAGCTCTGATGTACCCAGTGCCTTCCCAGTGGGTGGAGGGGCAGGAGGACTATAGATGGTGGGTGCTGAGCATACTGTGCTTCTCCAGTGCTCTCTGCTGGCTCTGGAGATACATAATGTGCAAGAATCAGGGCTTCATGGAAATGCTTCCAGTTTCAGTGCTACCAAAAAGTTAAATATTGTAACTGGAAAATGCAGGCAAACTGTGCGCCCTTGAGGCGTGACAAGCAGCACAGGGAGAGGGAGAGAGCACAAGCAAGATGGAAAATTCCACGGGCTCTGAACCTCTCAGTGCCTAACCTCAAGAATTTTGCAGGCTCTTAATTGACTCTGCCGCCCCCCTGAATCTCAAGGCTCAAGCAAGCCCGAGGTTGCAACCTCTCTTCCAAAGCTGCTCGTGGAGGGAGACGGTTGGAATTGACCAGCTGTTCCCAAAAATAAAGGGAAAGGACAGTTAAAAGGAAATCCAAGGGAGTTTCACAAGGACTGGACTGGGGCAGGGGGCAACTGAAATGAAGAGGGAGAGGGATCCTCAGGGAAGTTTTCAAAGGAATGCTGGTTTTAATTGGAACTGGAGTGAAACAAGCTTGGGGGAGGGGGAGACAGTCTGTTATGCTCTATTGGGGGAGGGGGGCAGCAGGGGAACTGAACCAAGGGAAGATATAGTGGTGGCTGCACAGACTGTGCTCACAGATGGGATATTGTGAGGCTTGCAAGAGGCTGCCCATTAAGTACGTAAATAGCAATGATATCAGATTAAGAGCCAGAAAAAGTGCCTCCTTTGCTGGGCTAGAATCCTGCAAATTGCCCACAGAGCAGAGCCAGCATCTGCCACAAGGGAGTTTGGGAGTTGGGAGCCTGTCTGAATTTTGTTTAAAACTTTTCAAGGGAGGAGGCTTGAGTATGGTTCTCAGGAAAACAAGAGTGATTATGATAGTGTGCATGGCTACCGTATCCTCTTCAGTCCTGACCGCAGGCTTCTCTGCTCTCCCAGTCTCACCTCAGATTGGCTCTACAGTCTCGCTGCTATTTCAGTCCCACTCCTACCCACATCTTCCTTGGGCTGCTCAGCTGACGCATTTCAATCCAGTCCTGCAGTGCAGTCTCCTGCGCTTGTTCCAACCTTCGACTTCTACAGAGGAGAAACTGCCAGTTTTGCCACATTGGGTTAATAGGCTGTATGGAGGGATAACAACCAGCATGTGGGACAATTGTAATGGACCAGATCCTCCTCTGCAGAGGTGACCGTCTCATATGCTAAGCCCAAGGCTCTAGAGATGAAAAGCGAGTTCACTCACTCACTGGGCCCTCCCTGCCAACTGAACGTTTGGAGGTGACTCTGATTCAGCAGCAGTAGGCTTGTGCCTTCTGTCACTGATGGCTGGTGAACACAGATTATGCTCCAGGCACCAAGTAGAATTTGGAAGGAATTAAGGCCCAAAACATTCTTAGGAATTTGCTGCAGATGCACGGGAATGAATCTCTTCCTGCCAGTTCCACTGGGTGAGCCAAGAGAGCCATTCCCCAAATCCCACCCCCTTTTCTTTTAACCCCAGAGTGCCCTCAGATGCAGGCTGCACCCACATCATATTTCTTTTGGGAGCATCTTGACAAGGCAGAGGCCCGCTACAGAGAGGTTCAAGTTACAATTTAGGCTGACTATGATTGGGCCCATTATAATGGTGCCTACATTGCTCTGGGAGTTGGGAATGGGATAATGAGTCTGGCTTGAGCACAGATGAGAAGGGTAACTGAACAAAGAGGGAGCAGTGCCCTCTGCAAAAAGGATCAGGTGCGGTTTTAGTCCAGGTCTCGGTGAACAGCCAATTTGATGCCAATTTTGCCCCTCTCCATTCTTTGTGGTTGGCTCAGCAGAGAGGCCAAAGGCTAGATGAGCTGAGTTTGAATTCCTCTCTCATCCCTAGAGCAGGTTTCTCCAGTGTATGCATGATGCTGATTGGCAGGAGACAGTGTGGGGAAAGTTTGCCCAGCTGTTGCCAAGGCCGTACCTGCTTTAGGGTTAAATAGTTGAGTCCATCTCTTAACAGGAGTAAAACTCATGTAGAAACTCAGAACCCCAAGAAGCCCCACAAAGATGAAGGAGCATGCTGGGGAACAAGTGGAACATTCTCCTGAGAAAATAGCAGCCTCCCACTGAGCCTCATACCTCACCCCAGTACCATGGGAGGCAGGAGAAGCGTGGGCAAAACTATTCTGCAGGACCACATCAAGCCCTATCTGTGCCAGGAAACACCGGAACTGGCTCCGGTACCAACCAGCGACTCACCAGCAGTAACTTGCAACCTTGCAAAACACTAGCCTATTGGAGCTCGCTGATCAAGGTAAGCTCCCTGAGATCACAACAAAGGGTATGTTGAAGGTTAAGTAAAAAAGCTGAAGGTCATCTCCCACTAACAAGGAGGAATCTATTACCATGTGAGTGACTGAGAATGGTCATAGAGAGAACCAAGTATCAAAATATTATAAGTGAGAGGTGGAGCTGACATCACCCTTCTGCCTGTGACTAGCATAAGGTTCTTTCATATGAAGACTAAGATTTGCATGTGAACACCCTTTATCTGAGAAAAAAAAAAGTCTAACAAACCTCGATTAAAAAAAACAACAAATAGTCCTGTAGCACCTTAGGGTATATCTACATTGCACGGCTATTTTGGGATACTGGAGATATGCTGAAATAGCTACCCCACATCTACACAAACTGCTTGTTATTTCAAAATATTTTTCAAAATAATGGGTGTACTATTTCGCCATCCCTGTAAACCTCATTGCACAAGGGTTAAGAGATGGCTCAAAATAGCGAGTTACTTCGAAATTTGGTGCTGGGTGGACGTGCCAAATTTCAAAATAAGCTACTTCGAAATAGATTTGAAAAAAGATATGCAACTTGCATAGCGCAAATTGCGTATCGTATTTTGAGTTTAGGGTGCTGTGCAGACGCACCCTTAGAGACTAACAAAACATGTAGATGGTATCATGATCTTTTGTGGGTACAACCCACTTCTTTAGCTGAATGGAGTTAAGAGGTCCAGGGTACAAATAAATAGTAAAGAAGAGATTCAAGAGGAGGAGGATGCATCGATAGAGCTGGAAAATTTTGGCTGCTGGAATTTTGGGTTATTGCAGGATCAGTCATGGTCAGAGCCATTTCAAACAGTGCAGGCTAAGCCAACAGTAACTCCTCACGAATCCCTTCCATAAACTCTCCTTGACCCAGGGGTCCCTTTATAAAATGCCTAACAAGCTCATTGAGGCAACCTGCCCCACCTGGCTGATGTGCTAACAAACCTCAGGTGATCCTTTCTGTGTATCCATGGAGACCAGATCCATAAAAACTGCCTCAAGTGACAGGAATTCCTTGTAATCACCCCTTGGCTTCTTGTTCTTCAGCTAGTGCCCTGTTCATATGCTGGCACTGATTAATCTGAAACTATATAAATGGATAACATAACAGTGTATGCCCAGTGTATTGTAGTGCCTAACTCCCACTGAAATCATTGGGAGTTTAGAAGCCTAAATACCTTTCAGTACCTGGGCTACCGAGACTACACATAAGTTCCAACAATTAATTCCCAGTGATCTGTGATCAAACAGCTGTTTGATTTCTCACATCTACTGGACCTGACTGAAATTTTTCCAGAGGAAAGGTGGGTGAGGTCATATCTTTTATTGGACCAACTTCTGCTGGAAAAAGAGACAGACTTTTGAGTTGTCTGAAGAAGAGCTCTGTGTAATTCAAAAGCTCATCTCTTTCACCAGCAGAAGTTGGTCCGATAAAATGATATGACCTCACCCACAAACTCTCTCTACAATCTGAGACGAACACCAATGGAATTTTTCATTCAGAAGCTGGTGTGATTAAATGTGGCTCTTTCAAAACTGGAGATTTTTTTTAATTAGAACCTTGATTTTTACAAAAATTGAACAGATTTTTATGATTTTGGTTTTTTAATCATTGACCTGCTTATCCATTTTCACTTTTAGAAACAATTAATATTTCAGTGAAGCAGTTTTCCCATAGTCTCAGTCAGTGGCACAAATGGGATTAGAACACAGACTTCTCCACCCCCTGTCCTCTTACCACTAGACCACACTCCTTTTATGGTGTTCCTTCCCCCTGTTATAGCTTATTGTTATCCCAGAATGAGAACTCTCTGAAAGAGTGAATTACTTCTTTATATATTGTACAGTATCTAGCACAATGGGGACCTGATCTTTGAGTGGTGCCTCTGCATGTTACTGGAATACAAACAAAAATGAAAAGTCTGCTGAGAATTTGGAATAACCCAGAATTGGCCCATTTAGAAAACAAGTGGACTGAAAGTCTCTTTTAAACTTTACATCTAGCTCCATCATCTGCAAAGGCAGCCCCATAGACACACCACCGCCCCACAAGTGCAGGTGCCTAGGTGTACATCACCCTTTCTTGCATGAATCCTGATATACTCAATCCCATGTATACT
The DNA here is from genome assembly GCA_032595735.1 of Pelochelys cantorii. Classification (NCBI taxonomy): domain Eukaryota; kingdom Metazoa; phylum Chordata; order Testudines; family Trionychidae; genus Pelochelys; species Pelochelys cantorii. The sequence goes on along the minus strand of CM064329.1, from coordinate 55,618,622 downwards.
CAAAAACTAGCATGCTGGGGACTACAGCCAATGCTGAATGGTTTGAACGTTCAGCCCCATGTTCAAAGCATTGATCATCTGCCCTCAAGTTGCTTAAGACTTGTATATAGCAAGATTGATCCCCCAAAAAGAAAAGCCATGATCTTCTTGCCCGCAGTGTGTGCCACATAACGAAACAGGTTATTCGGAACAATGGTTGGTTGTTGAATTGCCCTCCCTACACACACACACACACACACACTGTGTGGGCATTTGGTCTTACTCTTCTAGACCCTCTTGGGTCTATAAGATTGTCTGGAGAAAGAAAAGGGTCTCTTCAGAAGCCATCCCCCTGTTTCAGCCTAGCCAGTGCAAGACTACGTTTCTATTTGTATATGTTGGAGGAAGGGTTTGCACATTACCTGCTTCGAGTGACAGCTCCTTGATGCAGCACCCATTGGCAGCTACTTGTCCCATGCAATCCTGATTCCATTCCCCCACCCCCTGCCCCACCCCATCCACATGACAGAAAGAACTTAAAAACACAGCAAATGGCCCAGCAGCCCCTTAGAGACTAACAAAACATGTAGATAGTATCACAAGCTTTCATGGGCACAACCCGCTTCTGAGACATAATAGAAAGAAAACGAGGAGAGATGTGCACCATTGTCCTTCCATTCATCAGCGGAGAAGCCAGACAACAGGAAAAGGGGGAGCGGGACCAGAGTTGCCCAGCTGAGAGCCAAGCTGTTATCAGCTCTTTTCCAGGCAGTCCTCTTGAATATGAGTTGTCCATCAATATCAAGCTGCTCCTGTTCTCTGCTACATGCCAATTGCTCTTCCTCATTTGGAACCTACCATCAGCCAGGCACCAGGATGGGTGCAAACTAGTCACAAGCTGTCGGGTTGGCAGGAGCTTGGTGCACTAGACATGCTGGGCCACAGGTCTTTCCTTGCTTTGCTGCTTATCCTGGCCAATGGCATTTGCAAGGCAGAGCATATTTCCCTGAAGAGCAAGGCAGAGGAGGAGAAGTCATAAGTCCTGGCTGGAGCAGCTGGGAGCAGTTTTACCCTCAGGATCATTGGATTGGAGGGCCCTGCACTGATCTGGTGCAGCAAAAGTGGTTGTACTCCCTGATCTGAAGAGCTCACCTGTCCAACAGAAAGGGGGGTTAGAGAAGGTATCCTGACCTGGTCAGCCCCAGGCCAGTCACACAGAATGGGAGGGCACAGGGAGATCATTTGCCTGCAAGCTTCTCTGGGGCCTGAGTGTGATGATTGCAGGAGCAGCACAAGCTGACATTCCTGGTACCTCATCTCTTCCCCATTCTTTTGATTAAGCTGGTTGCACGGACCCTTCGTCAATTCTTGAGCTGCTTGGTCGCTTCGGTTCTCAGCCAGTCCTGGCTCTTGTTGCCCATTCCACAGACCGCACCAGGAAAAAGGGGTGGTGGTGGTTTGGTTTGGGATGTAGGCAGAGGAGGGAATTGTTCCTTTCCAGGAAACCAGCAGGAAATGCCCAAACTTTGCCATTGGAGCATGAGAAACTCTGCCTGCAGCCTTGCTGCTATCCAGTACGCTCTCTGGCATGAGGCGGCAGAGTGCTGCAATTACACACGTGCCTCCCTCCTCCCCCTCTGACTTTAATGAAAACCACATGAGCAACACAAGACAGAGAGGGGAAGCTTGCTGGGAAACCCGAGGCTGTACAAACAATTGGCTGTTAAGCTAGCAGCGTGAGAGCCTGGCAGATGCCTTGCCCTATGGACCCATCCTGCCAGGGACCTAGATCTGCCTCCAGCTCACTGTAACCATACACCCTGGCCTCATGTCACGGCTCAGACGAGTCAGGCTACATGGTGGGGACAATAAGAGGGTCAGAGTACTGGCAATCACAGCACAGAGCCCAAAGACTAAGTTTCCCTCTTGAATGCTAGACATCTGGGGCAGTATATGGGAAGCTTGCCCTGCCGCTGTCCAGCCTAAACCTGCTCTGGTATAAGAAGAACTTGGTCACCAAGAGCTGTCAGTTCGGCACTTTTCACCAGCAGTAAAACGTATAAGTTATTGTGGGGGAAATCTTCCATTTAATTTTGTGAAATGCAATAGTGTGTAGTACAGGCTCAAAGGCTGCCATTACTGCCAGTGAGATTCACCCACCTCTGAAGGAAACAACCCAAACTCTGCAGCATTCAGTCTGTTAAGACTGTTCTAGAAAAACCATTGTGGCTCTGAAGACGCTTGTGTTTGCTTATGCAGTATCGTGGTAGGTCAGCTGCCCAAATAGAACAGCATTGTTCTAAGTCTCTCAATGGCCTGCAAGTTACTCATATGTGGCAAACTAAGTCCTGGGTCTCACTCCAACCCATGTCTCCCCACAGATACACCAGACTTCCTCTGTCTCCGTCTTTTCTGCAGAGTCCCAAACTCTAATGGTCCACAATTCATCTGTGGCAGCATGTCCAGCGGTGATCACCTCAGGGCAGAAAACTCCTATCTGATGGTCACTGAGATTCCACTATACAGCCTCAAATACATCTGTCTGGAGGGATAGATGCTCGTAAGGCCCCCAGCACTACAGTATCTGAATACCACACAATCTGTGTTTATCCTCACAGTACCCCATGAAGATGGTATTAAACCTTATCCACCAGCAACCATTTCCAGAGTACATAACAGCAACTGTATTGGTCTTACAAAACCAATAATGCATATTCATGGAATCACGGAAATGTAGGGCTGGAAGGGACTTCGAAAATCATCTAATTTAGCCCTCTGCCCTAAGTAATCCAGACAAATAGCAGTCAGGGATGGTCTCTAATCTGCTCTTAAAAGCCTTGAGTGACAAGTATTCCACAACCACAACAAGCACATTCTCTACTCCATTGTCCAAGTCATTAATGAAATATTTAGTAGTACTGTACCTAAGACAGACCCTACTAGATGGGCACCGATTTGTCAAGAAGTACCATATATTAGCATATTTTATCTACATATGTACATACCTCTTTTTGTAGTGCACTTACATAATAGAGAGGTAAATAGTATTTTACAGATGAGTGTCAGCCCCCCAGGAACACTAAGTGACTTGACCAAGGTCACAGAGGAAGTCAGTGGCCAAGTTAAGAACTGACTTCAGGTTTCCAGGTTCCAGGCCAACCCCCTAATCATGGAACAATCCTTCTCTCCTTATTAACATTGCTATAGAACTTATTATACTAGATTCTCTGGCAGAAATCCCTCTTTCCCTAATTCAAAAAATACTAATGTTAAAAAGGATTCTGTTTAAACTTTCTAAACCAATTAAACTCTAAATCAAGACCAAGTCTGGAGCATTGCAGCCAGAAAGGAGAATTTTTTCTGAGAGAGACTCCTGAGTATATGAAAATAGGGCTTAGAACGAAGGTCTTTTGACACTCCCAGGATTAACTGAGTCAATATATTCAAAAGTTTCAGAGGGGTAGCCATGTTAGTCTGTAACTGGAAACAAAAATAGTCTTGCAGCCTCTTAGAGACTAACAAAAAATGTAGATGGTACCATGAGCTTTCGTGGGCACAACCCACTTCATCAGATGAATGGGCTCCATTCATCTGGAGAAGTGGGTTGTGCCCATGTAAGCTCATGATACCATCTACATTTTTGTTAGCCTCTAAGGTGAGTCAATATAGTTTTTCAAAGCTAAATGGTCACCATCTCACATGGTAATATACTGTCTCAATCATGGGACTGCCAATGAACAAGAGCAAGAAGTCACTGCTCAATCTCTCGGTTATAGTATGACTGGGGAAGGGTATGTTTGTGCTTAACACATCATTTAGCCTCTGCGCTTCCCAGCACATTTCCCTGTTACACAGTGTACTATGGATGCTAGCTACCATGCTTAAAGCTGGGTACTTTCACAATGGCTTCTGTTGCTAATGCCACACTCGCCTTCACTGTCCCTCTACTAAGGGAGGAAGTTGTGTAGACTAGTTGCAGGAAGAGCCTGAAATCTGGGGTTCTGTTCATGATTCTGTCACTAAGCCTCTATGTGATATAGGATATGAGAAATACCTCGCCCATCTCTGCCTCAGTTTTCTCCCCTGTAAAATGGGGATATTTTCCACCTGCCTCATAGGAGTATTGTGGGGCTTAATTGTGGTCAAACGCAGAGAAAGCCTCACAGGTAAGATGCAGCAAAAAGTGCATCTTAGCATTATTAGGTTATTTTGGGGCCAATTAATAGAGAAGACACAAGAGAGAAAATTCACCATTGTGTAGGTTTCTACTAATCTTTCAGGTGAACAAAAGCGATTATCTCAGCAGAAGGTTAATCATTCAAACAACCTCAGCAGCTGAAGCACAGCCTCAGCACTGGAAGGATGCAAAACAATTCCATATTGGTTGCTGGATTCATTATAATTTCTCAACATATGCATTGGGAACAAGCCGTGTCTACAAAAATACTCCCCAACGTACACAATTCACTAGCCGCTGCTTGCAATTAAATTCTGTTAACGAGATCTCCATTCATCCTACCGGACTGAGTATTGCCTGGCTGTAGTTCATTGAAAATGGAGTTAAGGCATGGCTCGGATTTTAATTGGTTATTGTAGATACCACCAGGACACATTCTTAAGGCCGGTCTGGTTTGTATGATACTCATACAATGCAATAAAGTATTTAAACAAAAGCTAATAGAGGCCCAAGGCTCTGTTCTGATATCAGAGTATGTTGATCCAGATCTGTGCATAGAAATGACAATTTACAGAACCAGATTAGCCAGTCTAGGCTCTGAATAGAAGGGAGAGGGGTAGGTTCTGCATTTGTGTCCAGCTCTCCCCAGAGTAACAGGCCCCTGGACATTATCTTTCACATCAAAGAAAGGATAAGACAGAGGTGCTGTACTACATCCCCTGCCACTGGCCGGGGGAAGAGAGGCTCCTGGTCTTTCCTGAGTTGCAAGCAGACCTACAAAGCACAAGCCATGTTAGCCCTCACATTATCTTTTGGGGAGAGGGGTACAAATGAAGAGTAGCTGAGGGAAGAAACCGATCCTATAAATTAGCATATTTAGTGCATATACTCTGCCTACCTGGACATGACCTAACTGTTGGGGCTCCCACCCTTTCCCTTGGGAGGATATTTCATTATCTGACAAAGCCTAGTGGGATATTCAGCCAATATTTCCCTTGGCTCATTTTTGCCTCATTGCTCTTGCTTGTACCCCAGAAATATCCTAACTAGTACTCACCCTCTATGGTCTGTCAGCAGCTTTTGGAGAGGTTTCCTGTCTCCCAGGTGGGGTGGGGGAGCAGGCAAGGTGCTATATACATAGGTCATTGTGTCTTTTGAAGGAGTCTACCCATCTCCCCAGCCTGCTCTGACTTTGCTCAGAAGTTTTCTTTGCCTCTGATTGCCAGATGCAAGGGGGGGGGGGGGTAACCTCAGCGAACTCACGTTTTCCCCCTTAAGGGGCTAAAAATATTCTGAAATTATTGAGCTGGCAATCACAGTTATAATAATGTGGAAATGATCCCATCGGGCAAGACAGGCCAGCTGTGTCATTACCGTGCCTGGGATGAATCCTCAGAGAGGCCATTACGCCATCAGTGGGCAATTACAAGGCCTCTAACTGCACTCCCTGTAATAACAATACTTAACCAAGCTCGGCCTGACAGACCGAGCTGCAGTCCTGCTGAAAGACTGGGGGATGGGCAGGAAGGGGGCCTGACTAGTATCTAAATACCATTTTCTTGCTACTGTACTGAGTAGTGTTTGCCTGCCTCTTGTAATGAATAATTCCCAGTTATTTGCTCTCCTCCCCTTCCAAATACCCCTCACTCCTCCCACAAGGCATTCCTTTCAGCTCTACATTTATCTCAGGATGCAGCTCCAAACTTCCCTGCAATTTTGAAAGCCTTCCACAATCCAACTACCACCCTGCACCAGCTATTGCCAAGGTTTGCATCCACTAGATGGTTAATGCTAAAGCCCAGACCACTGCCACTTGAGCCAAAGGAGTACTCCATTATCTGGCAGCAGCAGTAGTAGGCTGTTACCCTCCATGAATGAATCCCTACAGAGGGATTTGTAACATACTGAACCTTGGTCACAAATAAACTTGCTTTAACCAACCTCATGATCAATGGGACTCGGGACATTTAACCCCCAGTGTAAGTAGAACAATTTCCATTGCAGTAAGCTTATGTCAGAGCTGAATTTGATCCCTTTTCTTTCTTAGTTCCCCTGCTATTCAGCATCTGTGTCCTTTCATTGTTAATAGTGAGTTCCTTCTCCTCCAAACTCCTGTCTTTTGCAGGAGTCTACCCAGCTCTTCACCTCACCTGAACACATCTTTTTCCTTCCACCCAGCTGGCATGCGGGTTCCATCCTCCAGTGAGATTTGACACCATTGTGGTGAATTACATTTTTCAGGGTTGCTTTGTTTTGCTTGGCATGGATGGGGCTGCTGTGCAACAGGGGGAGGGGAAGGGAGTTGCTGATTCATTGCAGCTGTTTAAACAATCCGATCACCTCATCCTCTCTTTTCCTTTCCTTCCAAAAGCCCTACTCAGCACTTCAAGGCCAGCCTGGGCTCCTGCTTGCTTTTCCTCTCCAGCTTCTGAGGGTTATGGCAGCAGCAGCAGCAAATTATTTGGCATCATTTTCTCTTGCAAGAATTCCCCACCCAAAGGATGCAAAATTCAAACTCAAACCTCAGAGATCAAGCAGAGGCACCATTCCAAGGGCAGGTACATTCACATCTACAGTGCTGCTGGTCTTTGCAATTACCTTAAGAGGGGAAAGCAAATCCCTGCCGTCCGTCTGCTTTAATCTGGGTTACAGTCTTTTATGGTTTGTTCCTGAGAGAGCTGCCTGGAGGGGACATATTATCAGTGGCTCCTGGGATCAATCACTATGTGCCAGGGACATTGCTAGTTCTTCTTGTTCTCCTTTTTTAAGTGATGCTTTGGCAGGACCGAGCCATTTCATCTTGGGAGGGGAGGAAAAGAATCCCCTCAGGACCAGCAAAGGCCATGACTTGTTCCATTGCAAATAATGGAAAGGAGATGTGACTGCCAAAGGACTGCTGCAGTGAAGCCTGGAGCCAACTTCCTCCCTGAGGAACACCAGAGAATCCTGGTACATGCTGAGGGAGGGGATGGGTTTGGAGCCATCCCCACAAGACCCAGGGATGCCAGAACAATAGATCCAGAGGTTAGCGAGTCGTGAGGAATGTCTGTATGACTTGGGTCCATACTGCCCTCCGTTGGAAGGGGAAAGGCACAGAAAAGATTAATTTAATGATCTTTTAAGAGATGTAATGAAAGTCTCCTGGCAGGAGCAGGGAATCAGCATTGTATGAAAAGCAGAACTTTCTGAAAGGTCCAGTGGAAATGGCAATGGAGTGGGCTTCAAGAGACCTAGGTTCTATTCCTGGCTTGGCCATGACTTGTGCAACCATGGGCAAGTCCCTGTACCTCTATTTCCCCCTCTTGGGGCAGTATGTTTGTACATCTACTAGCCCAAATGGGCTACGGTCTCTGTGGGGATCTCCAGGAGTACTGTAAAGCAAATACCAGATTATATTATCTTTGTAACTGTTGTCTAAATACTACAGCGATGAGTACATTAGAAACGAAAGGCAGACATGCCAGCAGGCCTTGGGCATGTAGAGACACAGATGATGCCTCAAATGTCTACAAGAATATCTATTGACTGGCAGCCAGGCACGGAGCTCTGAGCCTCAGGACCATGAAGAGGGAGCTACACAGAGCCAGACGTGAGGCTACAAGGACATCGGCTGAAGCGAGACTTCTCATGTGTGTTCCTGCTTTAGGAGACGGTCTCTGAACGATTTGGCTTTTTTCCCCTTAATTCTGAGAAGAGAGGGAAGGGTTGCGGAAGCAGAGCCCTTCTGCACAGGAAACCAGAGTGCAGCGCCTAGCTCTAAAGGAAGTGAGGTTGTGGGATGGAACTGACTGGGTATCTGGGAGATCCCACTGAGGGAGAGCAGAAGGCAGGAAACAAGAACCTGCCCATTGCCAACCCTGCATTGGCGTTCCCCAAGCATTGAAGCAGGAGTGTGCATGCAGGCCCCCGCTGGGGAAAGGGGGCAAAAGGAGCAGTTGCCCCAGGGCCTGGAGCTTCCAGCTGCTGCAGCAACAGAGGCCGAAGCCCTGGGCCCCTTACAATTGGTGTTTGAGCAGTGTACCACTCTGCTGAGCTCTGAGGGCTTGTGACAGGGCATGCCATGGTCTGGGCATTGTTAAGGGCTGACTGCCCAAGGCCCCACCCCTTCTGGCCAAGACCCCGCCCCTGCAAGGGCACAGAGCCCCTCCTCCCCCGACACACACACCTTCCCTCAGAGCCCATGGTGGCTGTCGACCCTGCTGCTTGGATACTGCCGGTAAATCCCAGGAGGCACCTTGCATTGCTTGGGGCTGATCTCTGAGGGCTGGTGCATTTGTCTCGCTGTAGCAAAGCATTGCATGGTCCCCTTTGGGCTTCTTTTGTCTGAATGGCAGAAGCTCTGGAGCTGCCCTCCCAGGCCTTCGAGACAACGTCCCCAAAGCTTCTGAAAAGTCCCAGCTTCAGAAAATGAACACCCAACAATCTTCAAATACTATGCAGCAGCTGCCCTTCCCTTCTCCATCCCACCCCCTTTCTCCTGCCAACGCTGCCTTGGGGTGCTGCATTCACTTCCTGCTCACTCTAGGGCAGCAGTACTCAAGCTGCAGCTCACAACCCCATTGTATTGAAGTCACCTCCACTCGCATTAGACTTGCTGGGGCTCAGGGCCAAGCTCAAGCCCAAAGCTGAAATCCAAAGGCTTCAAGCTTAGGCAATGGGACTCGGGTTATAGGCCCCCACCGCTTGGGGTGGCCAGGCTCAGGCTTCACTCCCCGCTCCTGGGGCCACGTAGCAATTTTTTGTTGTCACAAGGAGGCATAGTGCAATAAAGTGTGAGAGCCCCTGATCTGTGAGTTAGCCCCAAGCCAACACCCCGCCCCCCCCCCATCCAGTTCGCACAACATCACTGACTCTGGTCTGCCTCGTTTCTCCCTCCAGTGCACACAACATCCTCCTCTGGCAAGGTCATTCAGCACCCTCCTCCCCTTTCCAGGGTACAGTCCATCAACAGCCTTCCCAGTCCCTGCTTCACTGTTATATCACACCCTCAGCAGGTGGTAGGGAGAATCAGGGCTCACCATCTTCACTGGGTTCGGATCCAGGGTCCCTCATATCAGGGCTATGTCTACACTCGCGGCTTCTTGCGCCAGAAATATGCAAATGAGGCTAAGCGTGGAATATCGCAGAGCCTCATTTGCATACCTAATGAGCTGCCATTTTTACAGAAGAGGCTCTTGCGCCAGAAGGAGCTGTCTACACTGCCCCTTCTTGCGCAACAGAAACCCTCTTGCGCAATGCCGTTACACCTATTACTTTTCAGGAAGAAGGGCATTGCGCAAGAGGGTTTTTGTTGCGCAAGAAGGGGCAGTGTAGACCGCTCCTTCTGGTGCAAGAGCCTTTTCTGCAAAAATGGCGGCTCATTAGGTATGCAAATGAGGCTCAACGATATTCCAAGCTTAGCCTCATTTGCATATTTCTGGCACAAAAAGGCACGAGTGTAGACATAGCTCTACAGTTTTGGTCTTCCTCTCTCTACCCTAACTACTCATTTCCTGGACTGCTTCTTACTTACTTACTCTGGTCGAAAGCTTTGCTGTTTGCAGCTTAATGAGCTGATTGGGCGCACTTGGCCTAATTCAGCTCTTGCAGGGCTTTTATTGGACTCTCACCCCATCACAGATGCACCTCCAAAGGAATTGAATAATCTGGGAACCAAAGCTATTTTCACTGTATCTGATATTCTGAATAGCTGACATTTTCACACACCAGAAGCTGTGCTGGAGTACAGGTGTAAATTGTAAAGTTGTGTGGGGAGAGAGGGAGGGGTTAATGCTGAAAATGGCTCAGAATTTAAGACTTGGCTGGTAACAGACCACAAATCCCTGTGGTGAGTGATACTATTCTAAACAAAAAGTTCTCTCAACTATGCTTCTAGCTGTTTTCAAATTCCACAGACATTTGAGGCATCAGAATGCCATTTGGAACTCTTGTGTGATCTGGTTGTGTTAATTTGTGTGTGTGGAAGGTTGTTTTTACACCAGGGCTGTGTCTATACTGGCGCAATCTTGTGCCAGGGCTATGCAAATGAGTCTCAGCGTGGAATATCGCCGATCCTCATTTGCATAACTAATGAGCCCCCATTTTTGCGGAAGAGGCTCTTGCGCAAGACAGAGCTGTCTACACTGCCCCGTCTTGCGCAAGAAAAACCCTCTTGCGCAAAGCCGTTATGCCTGAAAATAATCAGCATAACGGCTTTGCGCAAGAGGGTTTTTCTTGTGCAAGACGGGGCAGTGTAGACAGCTCCGTCTTGCGCAAGAGCTTCTTCCGCAAAAATGGCGGCTCATTAGTTATGCAAATGAGGCTCTGCAATATTCCACGCTGAGCCTCATTTGCATAGCTCTGGCGCAAGATCACGCCAGTATAGACACAGACTAGAAGTTGCATGGATTTGTGCAGATGGTGACTGAAGCAGTCTGTCTGCTATCACGAAGAAGCTGTGTGTGCTCGGGGTAATAATGTGTGCAGGTTGGGCTGATTTGTGTTTAAGGAAGGTTGTGCTGGGGGACTAGTATTGATTTGTGCAGGTGGTAGTTAGGCATTCAGGTGTGGTGGTTGGGTCAAGGCATCCACCATCTGTGCAGTCTCTCTCATACAGCCAGGTAAAATGTTGCATGCAAATGATCTGTAAAGTGAGAGTGATGATTGCTTGAGTTACCGCTGGTCTCTTGATGATTTAGGACTCTTGGCATGGCACAGACATGTGCCTTAGTGTAGCTGTACACAGCATGGGTGTCATTTGTAAGGTCAGAACAGCTGAGAACTTAAAAACAGGATGGCACCAGCCCATGAAACCCCGTGATACTTCAGCCAACTGCCACTCTGCATGAAAAGAACTCTGACATACTTGTAGCTGCTGTCATTGCTTCACACTGACTCAACACACCCCGTGGGCTTCAGAAGGAAGGAAAATCATAGTATATAGACTATGGTGGCAGCAGAGGAGGTGCCAGGAGCACAATGGGAATGGAAATGCCAAGTGAGCTAAAACAGAGGTGTTAGACTTGTTCAGTGGAGAGGGCCATATTCCATGATTAGTGATACAGATGCAGCCGTTTAGTCTGGGGAAGTGGGTCTGGCCCACAAAAGCTCATCACTTAATAAACCATCTTGTTAGTCTTTAAAATACTGCATAGTCCTGTCTTTTATTCCATGATTAGTTATAGTCTGTGGATCAGCGTATACATTAAGGACTGTATAGCCCCTTCTCTCCACAGCAGACTGCCTGCTGAGATCAGTGGGAAGTTGGCATGAAGATGGAGGTTAGATTCTGACCTTCCTATAGTATCTAAACATCCAATTGCTGTTCTTTATTAGTTGCTTTAGTATCACATTCCGTATTATTCAAACGCTACCACTCTTCCTGCCCTTTGTTTCTCTTCCTTCCCCATCCTTCCTTCTCATCATCTTCTTTGGTTTCGTGTCTCTTCTGTCCTTCCAGCGACATGTCCTTTCCTGTATCAATTCACAAGTCTTCCTCATTCCGGGGCTACTTTCTCATCCCTCCCCCACTCTGTGATGATCAGCAAGGCAGTAGTGACTGTTGCCATTCCAGTATCATTTTAGCTGACACTCCGATTAACTGAACATGAGACCCAGGAGTTCACGCCTCTCTGAGCCTTTAATGGAGGCTGTTGACAGGCTCAGAAAGGCAACCCTGCTTCAGTTTACTGTCACTGTACTTAGGGCATGTCTTCTTTGTACCATCTCTGAACACCATTGGCCTAGAATATGCAGGAAGTGTTCTGCTCACAAAGCAGCAGTGCAGTGTGTACTACTTGCTCTTCTCCTCCCAATCAGTTGGTCCCTTTTATCATGGAGGCTATGGGTTTGCAACCCCATTATTTCCAATGTGGGGAGCAGCAGCCACGATCCTACGGTATATTCATTTGGGCTTCTCAGTCAACACAGGCTTTTCTTGTGGCTTTTATATTGGTTCTGTGGTGCTGTTTTCAAACAAGGCCATTTCTCCTGACCACAAGCTTGTGGTCTACTCTTGATAGCACTCATGTGCAAACAGCATGTCCCCCAGGACGGTAATGCAGCACAAAATGGATGTTTAACTGGAGCTGCTGTCCTAGGAGCGGCTGAATTACATTACACTTCAGCATAACAAACAGCTGATGTCAGCAGTGGTCAGACCAGGGCCTTGTTTATTTGAGTTAAAATTTTACATGGCTCTTTTTGGTGGCAGAAGAGTGAAAAGGAGCTCAGTATCTGAGCCACAGGCATTCTCCTTCCTTTCCCAGCACCCCAGAGGCTACGCCAAGGCGGTATACCCCATCTTTGCTCTGCTTTGAAGCCACATACATCTTCTGCTAGTTGCTAGTAGAAAGTGGATGGAAACACAGTGGGAAGCTGGGTGAAACTGAAATGAAGTTCTCTAGTCTTGGACTGGTGGGATCCCACGTTCCATGGAAATATTTATCTTTACTGTAATAAACAATTTAGGGCTAAAATTATGCACTTCATTCCAGCCCCCTGATGTCACGAGGATTGCATGAGTAGAAATGAGAGCAGAACTGATTTCCTCTGGTTTAAAAGACTGAGTAAATCATTTGGTAAACTCGTCACTAGAGGAGTATGAGAGGGAAAAAAAAAAGTGCTTTATTAATAAGGACTATTAACATTAGAAATGTCTCTTCAATGGGTTATAAAATGTATAGTTAGTGTTGTGTCACAGATTCTGTGACTTTCTGTGACTTCTGCAGCAGCCCGCCAGTCTGGACCTGAGAACCACCCAAGTGGCCTGTCCCCAGGGTGGTTGGAGCAGCTGGTGCCACTGGCCCCAGGTCCCCTTAGCAGTGCCCTCCCCTGTTGCAGCCCCTAAGTGCCCCTCAGCAGCAGCCTCCCAGTATTTATTCAGGACTCTTTCTAGTATAGTCATGGACAGGCCAAGAGGCATGGATTTTTGTTTATTGCCAGAGATCTGTCCCTAACTTCTACTAAAATTACCTGACTAAATCGTAGCCTTATATATATTTTTTCTAAACACAGTGCATGGTTTTGTTGCAGCTTTAGCAGCCGAAGCCCCAAAATATTTCTGTTGTAGGGGCAGTATAGGCAGGAGGGACACTTCCCTTGGTTACCCAGGCTTGTGGAACACCTTGCTAACATCTGCTTAGGGCGAGGAAACTTTGTACGTGGCTGCCAGGGGTCGGCTCCCTGACCTAGGCACCACAAACACCCTGTTCTCAGCCTACACAGGCCCCATTGGCTCTCTACAGGTTAGCGACAGGCACACCTAGCCCTTTGAGCTGCTTCCTGAAATATCCGGACCCTGTTCCACTAGACACTTGCTTCCTAAGAAACAGAACACCCCAGCTTACCTGTTCCATAGCCAATCACAGCTCCATTGACCACACGGCACTTCACTAAACATTGTTTAACAAAGTTTAAAGCGTCAAGTAAATAGACAATAGAAGCAGTGGGACCAAATGGTTACTATGAACTAAAATCATGTCACACACTCTAGAGTTGAGACTCAGTTAACAAGATATGCTTGTGTCTAATACACTATTGCTCTTCAGCACTTTACAGCAGAGGTGCTTGTGACCCCTTTTCATGAGATGCCGATGGTGGTGGGTGCCTCTTCAGTGCAGGATAAAATCATGCTCATCTTTCCCCCTTTTTTTTTTAAAGGCGTTAAAGGCTATTTGCTCTCCTCCCCCCAGTTTTTGAAATCTGATCCTGGGGTTCCTTGGGTCTTGATAAATCCTCGAGCCTGGGTCAGATGGTTAACATAGGCTGGGTTTACAGATGTCCAGTGTTCTATACGCTGATTGAGTTAGCCCGCAGGCTCTCCCAACTCAGTTGACAAAATTAACTTTAACAGTTTGGGATCCTAATCTTTTCCATTTTACGCAATGCAATCTATTTTCTGTACAATCACTTTGCAATGACAGTGTGACAAGTGGTCTACTAGCTCTTGTAGAGACCTCATTTGACACCCTTTGGGGACGTATTATGTAGCTATCAAAGCCGGGGGATTTCTGGAACACTCTATGCATGCCCTCTGCCAGTCAGCACCTAGAAGTCCCTTGGTCAAAACAGGTCAGTCTCCATTGGTAATGTATTGTAACTACCTAGGGCTAAAGGGCCAGGTTCTTCTTAATGGCAAGGCTTCATCCATGGTACTCTTAGAGATGTTCTGTGAGTCTTTTCCTATTTAGTAAGTTTTTCTATGACCCATTTTCATCTCTTGTGACCAGCATTCAAGGTCACTGCTTCCACCAGCATCAGGAGGCAGGAGATGGCTAGCCAATGAGTGCGCATTCTGATGCTATGAGCAGCATAGTTTTGTATATGTGAGAAAGTTTTTTCAGTATATGTTTTTCTGCTATAACTATACCTAAAGAACGTGTCCACTCCACACCCCATTGTTTATGCAGACTTAAGCTACTGCCCATGTGAATTATTGGACTCACACAGGTTGGTGTTTTCTAAAAAACCACCCAGCATTCTGGGCTGACATCTCAAGGTACAAAGCTATCCGGAGGCGAGCTAGTAGCTGCAAGTTGTCCTTACAGGGGAGGATGTGAGGTTAAGGCCAATCCTGTGAAAAAAGGCAGCACACAAAACCAGAAGACATGCAGTGTTGTTGTCTGTTAAGAGGGTTGCCTAGCCCGTCAAATGATAGAAGGGTAGTAATGCTATACCTCCTGTATAGGCAATCCTGAGAAGGCCTCATTGCTTTGAATTGTGCATGCCAGAGAAGAACATTACCTTTACCTTACAAGCTGTTTTATCATAGAGTTGCTGATCACCACAAAGCATGCTGCAAGACACACTTGGGCATAATTGGTCTGAACCCATTTTGCTGGGTGGAGGGGGAAGGGTTACCAGTGCTGAGGGCCCGATGAAAGATATCCATGGGCTTCTTTCTGTAAGTTGAACAGCCATGAATGCCTTTATAATCTCTATGCATTAAGGCAGCTCTTTGTAGCCTCATTTAGACAATTTACCTCATATTCCAGCACACATGTAAGATGTAAAGGTAGCTATTACCTCAGGGCTGATCAAAATACCTTTTTTTTTTTTTGCTTCTTCTCCTTCTGTATCAGCAGCTACAGTGAGCACCTGTTCGGCAATGTGTTTGGCTTGTTCACCCCATCCTGACATGCTATGAGCAGCAAAAAGCAGGAGAGGAGCACAGTATGCAGCACCTCAGTGAAGTGCTCTTCTGCTCTACAGATGACTTGCAAGGAGTCAACTTGAAACCTAGTTTCTCACCTCGCTCATTAGCACAGCACCTTCTGCTTCTCTGAATATTCCTTATCACAACCAATAAAACATGATAATTATAACATGTGAATCAATAGTGCTTTGCGTTGAAGGATTTCAAAGTGCTTCTCAAATAATTACTACCCCTGTGTGCTGAGTTAGGTAAGTGCTCTAACAATTCTCTGACCAGCAAGTCCTAATTCCCAATTGCCATTTAAATGTGCCCTGCAACCATTTAGAACTATGCTGGCATCTAGGAGAGGCTGCAAATCATTCTGCTTCAAAAGCACACGACCCTTAACACTGGTGCTAACTTAGAATCTCTGTTGGCCATAAAAGGCCTCTAAGACACATCAGAGCAGTTCTGGTTCCACCACTAGACTCAAAGCGGGGAACATTTCAAAGGCCACATTACTTAAAAAATGTCAGACTTTATGGTTCAGGGTAGGGGGTTCATTTCTCTTATTTTATTTGTCAACTAATTTTCCAGGGGCAGAAATGGGAGGGAAAATTTTTTTAAAACTGTTTTTGAGGAAAGTGGGAAAACAAACCAAAAACATTTGTAAAGAGAAAAAGAACAATTTTCTTTAGCTTTCTTTTGGCTTTAATTTTAAAAATGAAATTTCAGTCCAAAGTTTCATTTTAGTCAAAACTTCAGCTTTCATTTTAAAAAGTCTTTAGGCAAAAAATCTTTTGGTAAGTACTAGTTTACACACTTTGAGTTCTCATTTAACTGAAACCTTTCAGTAGCTGAATGAGTTAAAATGGATGCACCCCCTAACCTGAGCAGTCTTATTTTGCATCAGGAGTGCTCTATTTTAATGTTATTTAAGTCACATTCCTTATTGACTTAAACAAAATCAATATAAAATCACTCAATCCAAAATAAGAGTGTTTATATTTAGGGTTGCCAGATGGTTTCAACAAAAATTCCAGACACGCTTGACATTACATCACAATCTACATTACATCTTATATAGAAAATATCGGACATTTATATTTTCTCAATTTGTTTCCCGAACAGAAAGCTCAAATACTGGACTGTCCGGTTCAAAACCAGACACCTGGCAACCCTATTTACGTAATGATGCCACAGTAACAAAGAAACAGACTCAGGTAAGCCAGGGCTCAAACTGTGTGTAGCTAAGGCCTCATTAGCCACGGGAATGAGAATATATGAACTAATTCCACAACGGTATTTAGACTCCTAAAGTCCTTTGAAATCGATAGAAGTTAGGAACCTAGATAGCTCTGTGGACCTCGGCCTATGGTTTTATATCTGTACTCTATCTTCTTCCCCCACTTCCTCTCTTTTCCCACAGGGAGCATTTGCAAGGAATAGTGATTGCTTTATGCCCCTATACTACTCTGATTCCAGCCCTGTTTCTCAGTCTCTGTCTCCCCTGGGAGCTATTATTACCATTTTTCTCAGCCCCACCCCCAGCCTGCCCTTTCCTTTCACTATTTAATTTCCCCGACTTTGATCTTCTAATTGTCTGTTTCCCGCTCTAGACCATTACTTCCCTGTGTGCTGGCTGCTGTCCCATGACTGCTCTCTTTTCATAGCTTACTTTAAAATGTAGACATGAAATGGCACCCAGGAGCATGGATTTAAATTACGAGGAGAATATATGAACTAGGAAGGTGGTGAGATGCAGGCAGGGGTGGCTGTGATAAAAAGCATTTGCAGAAAACAGTTACCTAGCCTGACAGATTTCCTATTTAGCTGATTTTGTAGTTTTGGTGTCAGGGGCAGTTATTAGATAGACATGGTTCTAACCCTTCAGTCTGTGTTCCCACTAAGGCCATTACTTCTGCAACTGTACAGGATCTTGCAGCATCCACTCCACAGGGTCACATGACAGGGTCTTCTGTGAGAAGGCACATCAGGCACATGCAGCCTGTGGAGAATGGCTGTGTAATAGGACTCTGAGAAGTAACCAAGAGACTCCACCTGACAGAAACAGTAAATCCACTCACAATGGCATCATCTACATACACTCAAGAGCTGTGGGATCCACAGGGAGGGAAAGGATTGATTGATTTACCGCTGATGTCATCATCCCACTGGGAAGGAAAGATCAGGTGCAGGGTAATGATTGGCCTGTCACAATTCAGTACTACCCAGCATTATTCATAGTTCATAAAGCAACAGCAAAGACAACAGGAAAAATGGCCAGAAGTGTCAGGGGAAAGAAGAGAGAAGGCAAAGTGAAGGTAGAGGAAGAAAAGGATGCAGAGCAGCAACACTGATAGCTAGCTCATGTTCATAGTAGGACAATCCAGGGCAGGGCTACTCAACATGTGGCCCGTGGGCCATTTGTTTGCAGCCCGCGGTATGGTTTTGGTTTACGCAGAGTTCAACACGCAGCCCCCGGGTGGGAGCCAAAACAAAAAAGTAGTCAATATAATGGTCTTCTGTTGATATGCCTTTTAGTAGTTAAATTCCTGGACTGTCATTCCTCATTAAAAGTGCTGTCATATAGGTGGAAATTGGGTAAATATTGCATTTTATTAATAGCACTTAAATGGGGCCTGTGCGTTGTGTAGTCTTGCCTTAAGATTTGTATTCATGCCCATCAGTGTGAAAGAAGCTATTTGCATATATATGCAACCACACTTAAGTTGTGGCCCTCAGCATGCGCCCTTGGGGTATCATTGTAGCCCTTGGGGCTTTCAAAGATGAATAGCCCTGGTCCAGGGCCAAGATTCTTTCCATGAGATCTGCCTGCATCACAGCTGCACAGAATATGGGGCGAGCCAGACAAAGAGTTTGTGGCTGCCATACAGAAATTGCACTGGAGAAAGGTGCCTGGGAACATGCCTCCGATGCTGTGAAGGTTCCCACAGCCAAAATGGAGATGGAATCCATGTAACGCAGAGTGGGACAAGCCCAGGTTGGAGAGCTCAGCTGTTCTGAGAGATCCTTTTCCCTCCAAGCTCATTCCCACAATTTAGAGGGGAGAAAAAAAAATCCAAAATTGCAATGCAAATTATTCACTATCATTTTTATGGCAGCATCTGGTCACTTGGGGCTCTTCCCTCACCTCTCATCTGTGAGTTGCCTGTGAGATGTAGTCACATGCTGTTCCTTGACTGCTCCTGGATAGTGGCCTTGTCCCTCCATGGCCCACTTTCTCCTTCCTAGAGGCTGCCAAAAAGCAGTTTCCCAGCATGTTTCTTCCCCAGCAGTAAAAGCAGATGAGAGTCCTTTTGACCTGGGGGCCCTAGGGAACTGTTAACCCTATGGATTTTGATAGAGGTCAAGTTAAGAACATATAAACATAGAAACCTCCACAGAGCTGCTACTAGCCTATTGGGAGCCTTAAGCAGGAGTATTTTTGCCCACCTCCCACACTAAAACAGGCAAGTTCTTACAATAAAAAGCACATAGGGGGCCCTCTTGAGCTGTTTGGGGCACTAAGCAAATACTCACGCCTAGCTCCTGCTCTGCCCTCCATGACATGATTTGGTTGCTGTGGAAACAATCATGTCTCAAGGAGAAGACTGATGCTTCTAGTAAAGTAAGCAACCGCAAGGCTAGATGATAATAATCCTTAGCCTCTCTCAAGCTTCTTACATAGACTATGAGCGTAACAATGGAAATGGGTCAAACTATTTTCAGCAAAACTTTTTCACTGAAAAAGGAGGGGGCTCCAAAGGCAATAATTTTTTGTGGAAAATTTCATTGTCATTGAAATTTTGGTGCTTTGAGGAAGAAATTTCAAATGAATGGTTAAAAACAATATTTTGGGTTTAAAATAGCAAGCAAAATTCTCGCCCTTTTTGGTGCCCTTTTTCTAGTGGGAAGTTTTTTAATGTGAAAGAATGGGAGAAATAACAGAAATATTCAAAACAAATTTGTAATGTTTTGAACATGTGTGACCTGAGCTGTCGAATAATGGCATGAGAGTTTTGAAAGAAAAGAGAAAAATGTTCTTTAAAAAAAATATTTTTTCACAAAACTTTCCCCAGTCTTCAGCCAGCTCTTCTCAGCAACCTTGCAGAACAGGTGGGACAAGGAGAGATCAATCAATAGTGATGTGTTGCAACTGCACAAGACAGCAGCTGTTTAAAATCACAGAGAGGCACAACAGTTGTGTAACTTTATTAGAAAACAGCACTATTACCGTGTGTTTTAAGATCTGTTTATCTGAAGATACAGGATTAGAATAACATTTCATTTAGCTCGATCAGCTGTCTATCTAAATCTCTGCCTAAATTATTTTTCTTTGGTAGAGCTTCCGCCTACAGGTTACACCTGTACAAGCAAACAAAAGCATTGTACAGATGCTAACATTTACAGGCATGATTCTTTGTTGCCATGCACTGCATTGTAGTCATTTACACACCAGTGAAAAGTGAGTGTAAAATGCCAACATTTAACACTCATTTTGCACTTGTGTAAATCACTACAAAGGTTCAGGGCAACAAGGAATCAGTAAGGTTATGTCTACAGTGGCTACAGCAGCACATCTATTGCACTACTGGGCTACGTCTACACTGGCATGATTTTGTGCAAGAACTGTTTTGCGGAAGAGTTCTTGTTCAAAAACTCTTCCAGAAGAGAGCGTCTATACTGGCATGTGCCTTTGCGCAAGAGCATCCATGCCAGTGTAGACGTTCTCTTGCGCAAGAAAGCTCTGGCGGCCATTTTAACCATAGGGGCTTTCTTGCGCAAGAAATTCACGTTGCTTGTCTACACTGGCCTCTTGAGCAAGAATAGTTGTGCAAGAGGGCTTATTCCTGAGCGGGAGCATCATAGTTCTTGCGCAAGAAGCACTGATTTCACACATTAGAATGTCAGTGTTCTTGCGCAAGAACTCACGGCCAGTGTAGACAGGCAGCAAGTTTTGGCGCAAAAGCGGCTGCTTTTGTGCAAGATCGCACCAATGTAGACACAGCCCTGTGGTGTAGACACATCTTACATCAATGGAAGAAGTGTATTCATTAGCATAGGTAATCCACCGCTCAGGCTACATCTAGACTGCAGGCTTCTTTCAGAAGAAGCTTTTTTCAGAAGAGATCTTCCGAAAAAACTTCTTCCGAAAGAGAGCGTCCACACACAAAAGCAGATAGAAAAAGTGATGTGCTTTTTTGAAAGAGAGCATCCAGACTGATTGGACGCTCTCTCGCATAAGAGGCCACCCGAAACTACTTCAGCCAGGGCTTGAGGTCACCAGTTGCTTCCAAGTGCTGGTGCCGGAGCCTTACAGAGACATGCGCTTAAAGGGACCCCCCCCGGACAGCCATTTCTCTGCTTCTGCTTGCCTACCTCTTCGAGGGACAGCAAAGCTCTCGCAGCCCCTGCTGTGGTTGCCTTGCTTTTTTGGATGCCACAGCTTTTCTCTTGGTGCCATGGAACCAGAGCTGCCCTGGGCATGTGATGGCCCCCCATGGCCATGTTGCAGTTTTTGCAGCACTTTGTGCCAGCTGCCTTCCTGGTCCTGCATGAGCTCGACCCCAAGCTCATTCTTGGGACCCTTTTCCTGTGTACGAGAGCTACACTCTGGCAACTGTACCCCACAGTGGAAAGGCATTTTTGGAGGCTGGACACAGTTCGGACTGGTGGGACCAGCTGGTCATGGAGTAGTGGGATGACCAGCAGTGGCTCCAAAACTTCCGCATGTGGAAGGCCACCTTTTTGGAGCTGTGCACCTGGCTCACCCCACCCTCCAGAGACGCAACACCCACTTGTGGCCCACCATCCCCCTGGAGAAGCAGGTCGCATTCACCATCTGGAAGCTCACCACCCCATACAGCTACCGGTCAGTGGGCAACATGTTTGGTGTGGGGAAGTCCACCATCAGGGCCCTCCTCATGGAGGTAAGGCACTCTGGAGCTACAGTCCCTGGGCAGGGGGGTGTCCTGGAAAAGTGGGTCCCTCAGGAAAGGGGGGTTGAGGGCTGTGGGGGGGGGGACAGAGTGGGAGTGTGGGGGGGAAGCTCCATCCCTGTGGGGTTGTGCTGTCCCACCCTCACACAGGCCTGCTGCTGGGGGGGCCTCATAGGGGGTAGCTCCAGGGGTGTTTAGGGGAGGGGAGTAGAGGAGAGGGGGGCAGGTACCTCCCAATGGCTCAGGCACTCCCTCTCTCATTCTTCATTTTGTGTGTTTGTATGTCTCCTTCTGCAGGTTGTGAGGGCCATCAACTCGATCCTGCTGTGGAAGGTCATCCACCTGGGAGACCTGGACCTGATTGTGGCCGGATTTGCTGCCCTGGGATTCCCAAACTGCGCTGGAGCCATAGGTGGGACCCACATACCAATCCATGCACCGGAGCATCGAGCGGCCCAGTATATTAACAGGAAAGGCTACTTCTCCATGGTGCTGTAGGCCCTGGTTGACCACCGTGGACACTTTACAGACATTTTTGTTGGGTGGTCAGGCAGGGCACATGATGCCCGCACGTTTCAGAACTCTAGCCTGTATGGAAAGCTGGAGGTAGGCACATTCTTCACCCACCGTGAACTAGCAGTTGGGGATCTGCTGATGCCATTGTGCATGATGGGGGATGCGGTTTATGCCCTGATGCCATGACATCTGGACCCCAGCAGGGACCAATTTAATGCCTGCCTGAACCAGGCCAGGATCCAGGTCGAGTGTGCCATCAGCTGCCTCAAGGCACGGTTCAGGTGGAAGCTGGCCCACCTGGACGTGGGGGAGCACAACACTCCGAGGTGGTCGGAGCATGTTGTGTCCTCCACAACACTGTGGAGAGGAAGGGGGAAGCCTTCCTCCCGGAGTGGGGGGCAGACGCTGGCAGTGAGGGGCAAGCCTTCGAGCAGCCATGGACAGCTGCCAGGCCCATCAGGCCAGGGTGCACATCAGGGAGGCCCTGAGGGAGAGGTTCTCTCAAGGACCCCAGTGAGTCTCCCTGGGGCCTCTTCAAAAGGGGCCTCGGGCTTGCTGCCCTATCCCTTTCCCAACACAACCCTTCCCTTTACCCCTTCCCTGACCTCTCAATAAAAAACCCCTCTCAGGATGCTCCCTGAGAAGGCTAGGGGGGTTGTGGGGGGCTTGAGGCTCTGCCATGGGTGGCAAGGCCTGTGGCAGGGAGAGCCGCACAGAGTGCTGCTCTCAGGCCAGCTTCCTGCCACAAGTCTTGTCCAGGGTGCCTGCAGTTTTAAGAGCTGGCAGGAGACAGGAACTATAGAGCTGTGATTAGTATGGACAGAGTGTCCACCAGGGCACCTGTGTTATTTCCTGGAGGCCTCTTCTTTTGAAAGAAAACCCTGCTCCCCATCTAAACATGCAGTTTTCTGAAAGAGCTTTTTCCGAAAAAGGCTTCTGCCTCATAGAAAGAGGAGTACCAATGCTAGAAAAACCCCTCTGTTCTTTCGATTTACTTTTGAAAGAACACTATTACAGTGTGGACCTAACTCAGGTTTTGTCGGAAGAACAGCCGTTTTCCCAACAAAACTCTGTAGCATAGACATGCCCTCAGAGGCAGCAGCTGGGTCAACAGAAAAATTCCTCTGATCTAGCTGCATCTACAATTGGGGGTTCAGTCACACAAAGCATGTATTTTTTCATAGCCCTGAACAATGCTGCTAGGTTGACCTAAGTTTTAAGTGTAGACCAGCCCTCAGTTTAAGACAGGATGGATGTAATCAATAGGGTTAGAACTTGGCCAGATCAGGACATTAGGGTTAACTATTGTCCTCTTACAAAAAGTGCTGTGGAATCTTCACATTGAAGTCAGTCCAGATCTCATATTTTACATATTAGCCAAATCCAGTCTATTCAATGCCACAACATCCTCTAGCACAGTGGTCTCCAACCTTTTTATCCACAAGATAATTTTTCCAATTTAAGGGCAATGTAAGATCTACCTCAAACCCAAATACTCTTGCCCCACTTCCTTCCTGCCCCTTTTTCAAGGCCCTGATGCAGATCCACCTCTTCTCCGAGGCCTCACCCTACTCACTCCATGCTCCTTCCTCCCCCATCCTCACTCACTTTCACCAAGCTGGCGTAGGGGATTGGGGTGCAGGCTCTCATCTTGGGCCAAGGAGCTTGGGAGGGGGGACTACAGGCTTAGCCCAGGGTGTGGGATTGGGGTCCAGGAGGGGTTCAGGGTGCAAGCTCTGGGAAGGCATTTGGGTGCAGGGGGACTCATGTCTGGAGCAGGAAGTTGAGTGCAGGAGGGGATTCAGGGCTAGGACTGGGGTTCAGGAAGCAGGCTCTGGCTGGGCACTGTTTAACTGAGATAGCTTTCGGGTGGTGGAGCAGTGGGGTGAAGGCAGGCTTACTCCTGCCCTGGCCTTGCACCACTCCTGAAAGCAGCTGGCATGGAGCTTTGGAGCCATTGCTGTACACGTGCTACCCCTCATCTACAGGCACTGATTCCACAGCTTCTACTGGCCAGAGTTCCCTATTACTGATCAATGGGAGCTGCAGAAGTGGTGCCTGCAGGCAAGGACAGCAGGGGGAGACCGCCTGCTCTGCCTCTCTCAGGGGCTGCAAGGACATGCCAGCTACTTCCAGGAGCAGTTATTACCTTGGGGATAATGACTCCAGCCATGACAGGTTAGGCATTTTAGAACTCACTACTCACAGAATTACATTTAAATGTAAGAGAGAAATGAAAATGATGAAATGCACAGACCAGTCAGAAACCAAAAATAACCCACTTTGCAGGCAGTAAAAGTAGTTACAACCACCACCCACATATGTGTTGGGTTGGGAGATGAGTGAAGGGCAGTGTGTGTTTGTGAGAATGACAGACACACACACAGTGTGTGAGTGGCTGAGATTTGCATTGCCAAGCTCCCTCTGTCCCCTTCTCTGTGAGGGAATAGGGTACAGAAGTGGGGGGAGGAAGGACACCCTGACATCAGCACTTTCCCTTCTCCCTCTCACACCCTACACAGCAAGCAGGAAGCTCCCGGGGAGCAACTCCAAGGCAGAGGGCAGGAAGAGCATAAGAATAGGTGGAGGGGCAACTGAAGTGCCACTGCTTGATAGCTTCCTGGCCAAACCAGTCAGGATCATCTGTCAGAGGCTCCAAGATCTACTGGTAGATCCCGATCTACTGGTTGGTGACCACTGGTTTAGCAACATGCAAGAGCAGTACTGACTAGAGAGATGAGCCCAACCATCTAAACTCACCAGTACTTAGATGTCCCTTAGAAGTATCTCATCCCTATACTGGCCAAACAGGAACACATAATCTGGAAGGATCATAACATAATGTTCCAAGTACCAATGCAACCTACTTTTCGAAAATGCGTCTAGCGATAAAGAACAAGAGAAGAAAATCACTAACTCTCCCCCGTAAGTACGCCTCATTTCTAAATGAAAGATTTTCTGGAAGTTCCCTTGAGGCATCTGTGGCTCTTTAACCCACTATGGCAAGGGTTCTGAAACGTCACTGCACTGCAACCTCCTTCAAACAACAACAATTACTACACAAACCTGGGGGGAGGGGGGAAAAGGGTGTCTAAAGCCTGCATCTGCCCAAGCTCTGCTGCTCTAGGTGGAGATGAAAAGCCAAAGACTGAGCACCACTGCCCGGCCCCCTCAGATGGAGCAATGCCAAAGACCATGGGCTTCAGTTCCAGGTTTGGGGCCTGTAACCTGAGCTTGCTACCCAGGTCTGAAGTTCTCAGGCTTTGGCTCTAGGTCATGGGGCTCAGACTTCAGCTTCCACTCTGGGCCCCCATTAAATCTAATGCCAGGCCTGGTAACCCCATGGTTTGAGAACTGCTTCATGACAGGATCTGCTCCTGGGCAGTACAATTTAAAATGTAGCCCTGGAAAATGGAGGGCACCATGTCGCTGTAAGTGGCAACAAATCATAGAAGATCCTTGAGTGAGGACAGAGAGACTAGGCGAGGCTGGGAGATTGAGCCTATGCATGGACCAGAGAAGAAGATTGGTGAGCAGACTAGATTGTTTAACTGAGAGTTACCAACCTCTTACCAGTATGGACTTGCCAAGCATGGACTTGCCAAACACTTCAGTATAGTGTGCAGGAAAAACCTTCCTGGTGGAATGAGTCTAGAACAGCTGGGATGGATAGCTAGCAGCAGGACTGATGTTGTGTTCTCTCTGAACCAGGGATAGGAAGGGTGGGGGTGGACCAAAGAAGTGCCAGAGAGGCGGATGCACCCTGCACTGGGAATGAGCATTGGCAGGCAAGGGACAGCATTATGGCCTAGATAAAATGCTGAACACTGTGCTAATACAAGAGTTCCTAGTTTGAGCAATGCTATCATTGGCTTGTCCCACTGCATTTCTGGCTGCCAGCGATTCCAGAAAAAAACCCAGGTGCACCCACGTGACTTTGTGGGGTGAGAAGAGTTAGGGGGCAGGGTGTTTTAGTCAGAATCCATTATGCACCACCAGCTTCCTCCTGTGCAGTTCAGCTGGGACAGTCAGCCCCTGATGAGCTTATGACTGATTGCAGGGCACATGCTTTCATTGACTGTGTGTTATGGTGCATCTGAATCTGACTGACAGGAGATGGATATGTTCAAGCTTCTGTGAACATTGGTCACCAGACTAGAACAGGACAAAGCCTGGTTTGAGTGCAAAGTGTGGAATCGTGCTGCTTAGCAGATGCAGTGTCTCACGGGGACGGTTGGCACAGAGCTTGACATTACCTCCCAGGGAAGCTCCTCGGAAGGCTAGCGTACGGATTACAGCTGACCTGAGGGAAGAGGTGGGGGTTATTTTGTTATAAAAAGAAACAGTTTCAAATTAAGCAGTGTAGCTAGAAAAATGGAGTTAGTTGCAGGTATGGGCAAGGTGGGCCCCTGATTCTTAACCCCTTCATAAGAGTAGCAGCGGGAAATTGGGTAAACGAGTCTCTAACTCTCTTTACAGAAATATGATGCCTGGACTTCCAGGATTAAAAAAAAAGGTTCTCTCCAGTGATGTGGATTCGACCTCCCTCCCATGGCAGCTTGTTCTATTGTCTCATCCTGGAAGTTGCATTGTTTCTACAACAATGAGCAGTTCTGTGGCACCTTAGGCTACATCTAGACTGCAACTCTTTGCTGGGATACCAGAGGTATCCCGGAAAAGCTATGCCACGTCCAAGGAACGTGTCTGCTTTTCCGAAAAAAATTTGGAAAAGTGGACGCGTTCTATCGCCATCCCTGTAAGCCTCATTTCACAAGGAAGAAGGGACTGCTCGAAAGACTTTCCCCCCCCCAAATTTGGCACTGTGCAGATGCTCCAAATTTCAGAAAAGCCTCTTTCAAAAGAAATGCAGAAAAAGATACGCAAATTGTGAACTGCAATTTGCATATCCCTTCCCGACTTTTCTTTGTAGTGTAGACCCAGCCTCAGAGACTAACAAATATTATACCATATCATGCACAAAACCCACTTTATCAGATGGTCTTTAGGAATATATAGCATCCACAGGGCACCTTTTCCCCTTGTATAGCTAAAAGCCCAAGTCTGCAGTGCCATTACTGGTTGCATCAGACGCTGGTGAGCTGCAACTACTGAAATATTTGGCGATATGGGACTTGTGCATTGGAGTGGCAGCAGGAGGAGAGTAACAATTCAGCAGGCCTGTGCAGGAAAGGCTACATGAGGGAAGTGTGTAATCCACTCTCACTCTGATTCTCCATTTTATTGAGTTGTTGGGGTGGCACCAGAGGAGAGAAATGAGGAGTGATGAGAAAAAAAAAAGACTTTTCCTAGCAGAAAGATCTACTAGCCTGTGGAACCACTGAGACCTACCATTTGGGCTGTTTTCATTGTCAGAATTTTTCCCAGTCTAGTTTTGATTATAGGAGACAACCATCCACTGGCCAGATGGGGATCAATGAGATAACCTACCGTAATAGAGTCTGTCCTTCTCTAATGTCTATGACATGCATATTATACACAGCCTACAAGCAAAATGCCTGGAAATTGCACTAATTAAACATACAGGCTGATTACTGTCTGTCTCATTTAGTTCCTGCCTGGGAAAAGGACACAAAGAAGGGATTGTGGGGGTTTTATGGAAGTGCAGAAAGGTCATTCCCTTGGCTTTGGATTCTTGCATGCATGCTGGATGTCTGGGGAGAGCTGGACAGAGGTATCACTCCTGACTTGCTGACACTGTCTTCACTCTTAGAGCTGGAGATAGGATTTCATACATGAGGAACTCTCTGCAGCCAAATGCTATATCCTCTAGGCAAACGGTCACGCGTCAAGCTCAGTCATCTACAGCAACCAGCCAACTCCCTGTACTGGTAGGAAGGGGCTCTTTTGGCTCCCTAAAGCATATGAAGGGTGCCAGAATTGTTGGGGAAAGGAAAAAGGCCTCATGTACTAAGAGCTTTGGAACATGAAAGAATTGCAGCCAAAAAACCTCCTCCCAATCTAGCCTCTCCCAGGCCTTCCACTGGCCTGTAGGAGCTCTATGTTGGCTGGGCAGAGCCTGGAACACAGAAATAGCTGCCCAACGCTTTTCCAAGGACTAAACCCAAAATACCTACAAAATGACCAGCGTAAACTCTACCAAAGTGTGGTGAAGGATTCGTCCTGCTGAACCACAGAGTCTTTCGAAGTTCAACCATCATAATCTATTACAATGGAAACAGGAGATGTGATATACACTGTTGCACCGCTTTATAAAGTGAGAAGTTGCAGAGCCATGGGATAAACTGGGCTCATTGTACACTTCTCACCCCCATGCACGCATTCTGCCTACTAATCCATTTCTCCTGGGACTGCAAGGTTAGTTAGTAGCAGACTCTGAAGCAGCTTCAAACAATGGCCATTTCTTTTAATTAGTGCCCCCTATAAGTATGGAACATCTTACATTGGGACAGTCTAAAATGGACAATATTCAATCTTGGTCACAGTTTTAAGGTTTGATATTTCAAGACAGATCAGGGACAGAAAAGGAGAGTTATAGGTCAGAAGGCCAGAAATCCGCCCCCCCTCCCCCCTTTCCACTGGGCTAAGGTACCACTAGCCCTTGCAAGACAGTGGACCTCCTTGTCTTTGTGACTTTATGTATAGAAAATAATTTCTGCTCCTCTTTAGTTTTGTTTTTGGGGGGATATTTATAGCTTATTAATTTTTTCAAATGTGACAGCTATACAAAAAAATTCCAGCTCCATTATATAATACACCAAGTAAGTACTAAGGGTTAGGATAAAGGGAGGGAAGAGGAAACAACATATCTGTCTTGAGGGTCCACATTAATCAAAACTCTCTAAAAAGTAACCTTAATTGCTTTGAATTTGGGGGGCAGTCTCCTTCTACCGAGTGCCAGTCATTTGTTATTTGAGAGGTCAGCCATATCACTGAGCCTGGCATTAACATTTGGTGGGGATCCAATTTTCTGTTTTTGCAGGATCAAATTTTTAGCCACTGAAGCTGCATTTTGCAACAATGCTGCCTCATTATCAGGTATCAGGACTAGATCCAAGAATGAAATTTAAGTGGGAGAGCTCCAACTTAGCATCCAATATCTAACCAATGTTTTGACCCACCTCACACCAGAAATTCTTGATACAAGGTCACTCTCAAAACATGAGTGCTAGTGTAATGCTGGAATTTCCTCCCCACCAAAAAATAAGAGAACAGGGAAAATACACAAAAATAACAAAGTAAACAAATGAGAGGGAAGGAATGAAGGTGGGGGAAGAAAAGAGAACACCTTTGTTTCCATCTGCTAGAAATCAGACTTCAGAAAAGTTAAACTAAACCTTCAAATTTGTCTAAGGTTCCTCTTCTCCAAAATGTTACCTGTTCTTCAGCTGCCAGTTGCAGAAAAGTTGCTGATCCAAGCTTCTCTCTCTGGAATCAATCTGCTCTTTTGTCAAAGCAATAATGAGCCGTTTGGCTACAAGCACTGCAAAAGAGAACCAAGCTGCCTGTGAGTTGGAGAATTTTAAATATCAGATATATCCCAACACAGTTCTGGGCAGTAATTTTTAAAGGAGGTATCAATGATCATGTTAATCCTGCCCATATCTAGTCAAAGGATTGTATCCTGGGACAGTCTCAAAGCCAGGATGGCCCTGGGAGACCCATCTCTCCAGCCATAGTCTGTTCTGGCAAGGTCCACGCACTGCAGTGTTTCTCCATCAGCGAGGGTTCAAAGACATACACAATTCCTTGCCCATGCCAGGCCTGGAACAATTTAAATTAGAGAAGCTTTTTTGGACCAGTCAGTCCTAACAGGCTACAGCTAGTCAGATGTATCTATGCATCCCTCTCCACATCAACGGTTCTGGCATCTTTGGTGCTTCCAGTACATTAGGGCTAAACATATCCCTCAAGAGATGTTTACACTGTCGGTAACACCATGCAGCTAACCCAGTGGACTGGATAGTTGTTGGAGTGTTTGGAATGGCAGAAGCTGATCCTCTGAAATCAGTTATTCAGTGCTTTCTAAAATGCATGACTTAGAATTTTCCTTTCCCTCTGAAGTCTGAACAGTTGAGCTTATGGTACAGAGAGATCCTGGCTTTAAAGACAAAAGGATCTGGTAATGTTTATTCAAATACATCTAGAAAATATGTGATGGGATGGCATGGCATAAAGCCTCTCTTAGTATGAATTTGGACTGGCCCGCATCATCCACTGACAATTTTGCCATATGCGAAGCATAGGTTTGTCCCAATCTCATGCAAATGTTTCATTGACACCTCCCCAGCCATTATGTTTATTTCATCATGTTCATATTCAGCATCACATTCCCCCTTTCTTCCCTCTATATTCACGAGGGAGGAACCCCAAGAGTCTCTGATGCTCAAGTCAAGGGATTCTCCCCCTCCAATAACAGTTTCCTACACTAGTCACCATCTGGTTACTCTGGGAGGAGACCTTTTCCCATAGTTTCAGAAAGGTGCTGCACAGACATTTCTGTATGGACCAGGAGAAAAACTGAATAAAACGTGCAGAATTAAGAGCTGTAATAAGTCACTTGAAGAGCATTGTGATGGGGAGTTACCCTACACAAGACTGGAAAGAGTTTAGGTGAGCAAGTGGGTCCATTAACTGCACGTGGAGGAGGAGCCAGGAAAGATGGAATTGATTAGACACTAGGCTGATCTAGACTGAAACAGGAAGGGCCTGGCTAAAGTCCAGAAGCTGAGAACAGAAGGGAGCTGCAGGAGAAGCGCTTGGCAGTCACTCCCTGGGAGAAGGGAGCTGTATCTGGGGTAGCGATAGCTGTAGAGATCCTGCAGTTGCTCCCTGGTGGGAGGTAGAGTAGGCCAGTAAACCCCATGGCAGAGTGAGAACTGGAAAGGCAGAAAAGACCCAGGGGGAAAGCAGCAAGGTAGGACAGTGCAGTCTGGGTTGTGGACCTGAAGGCCCCTAAGTTGGAATGTGGTGTAGAGTGCTGGCAGGGGTTTCCCCAGCAGCCACTGAGGACAAGCACAGACCAGGCAAAG
This sequence comes from Pelochelys cantorii, assembly GCA_032595735.1. Lineage (NCBI taxonomy): Eukaryota > Metazoa > Chordata > Testudines > Trionychidae > Pelochelys > Pelochelys cantorii. The sequence continues at coordinate 55,587,884 of CM064329.1, read as the reverse complement.
GACTGTGGGTTGCTATGGATGATTTGTTCCAGAACCTCTTTGCAAGTCCCCCTTCAAGGGGGATAACACTGATTTGGCCCTTTGGCCAGGTCACAAGGAGGCAGCTGCAGTTCCTGGAGCAAGAAGGTGAGAAAGGACAATGGGGAAGGACACGGCCAGAGGAGGGCAGTATCTGACAGGTCTAATTCCCAGGATGGCCAGGAGGAGCCGCCACTAGCAATGAGTGGAGACTCTGACCAGGACCTACCCACACACATGCAATTAAGTATACTGGAGGGGAGGCAGAGGATTTTGCTTATGCAGCAGAGCAGGGAAAAAGTTTTAAAAAAAAAACACCTCATTTTTCCTGGAGGGGGTTTTCCAGATTCAATCTGCTCTGGTCTCGGTCTCCACCTACCTCACCCCTTGTGCTCCTCATTCATGTGCACCTGTTTTCCCCCATCAGCCCCTTCAGAGCTGAACACCAGCAAAGGTCTTCATGTCAGCCCACTGCCATGGTGTCATTAAACTTGACAGTAGCCACCATGAAATATCCCATAATGCACTTGGAATGGGAGAAGGCTGCCTTGGGACTCTAAGACAGGGACTCATAATAAAAATGTCTCAACAGAAAAGAGCCATATTGTCTGAGGTTGGGGGGGGGGGGAAGCAGGAATAGAACCCAGAACTCAGCTAAAATTAAAAACTGACCCCCCCCCCCAAGACTGCCCTGTAGAAAAGGAGCTCACTGGTTGAGGAGGAAACTAAATGCAGCCCTCATGCAGGAAAGCCAATCAATCAGTTTCCAATATCAAGCACATCATCCTCTGGCCATCCCAACCTCAGCATCATGCATCAGCATCAGCACCCAATTCCTGTCATCTGCCTGCCATGCTCATTGCACTGAGCGAATACCCTAAGCCATGTGGCAGGATGGCTGGCTGGAATCCAGTAGGATATATTGAAGACCACTCATTTAGTAGGTATTTGGCTGACTTCAGCAGGGGTTGATTTGGGCCCCAACTGGGCTGAGTTTTGAAGACCTGGATTCAGATCATGGATAGGTCAAAGGTGAAGTGAGTTTTGGAGACGAGATATGGAGGGAGGGAGAGAGAGAGTCACCCTTATGGACATCTCTCTCACTTTAGGGGAAAAAAAACCCATCACTACTCAGTAAGATGGACACACTCAGCACAAGGAATACCCAGAGGGGATATGGGAAGGAGGGCTGCTGCTCAGGACTGAGGTGTATCAGCAGAATTGCATTTGAGATAAGCTTGTCCAGATAATAACTGGCCCTGGGCTGCAGTAATCAGCCTCTTGGGTTTTTTTTGGTTTTGTTTTTATTTAAAGCAGCAGGTTTATTGTAAAACCATTTATGAACAGGATAAGGGATTGAAGGGGTGGGAGACCAGGTTAGGATTTTAACCCCTCACTGACTAGTGTTGCTGAGCTAATCATGCAATGGAGAGGGGAAAAGGTTATTGAATAACAGGAGAGAGAAAAACAAAAACACAAAATAACCTGTTATCACTCACGAGCACCAGATACTGTAAAACTTAGGTCTCCTGGGCCAGGTGCATCCCTCTAAAGTGGGAAGGTCACTGGACAGATTTGGAGAGTTACTGACCTGTGACCCTTCCTGTTTTTCAAGGCCACTCTCATTGCCTTTCATCAAACCAGCAAGTACTAGCTGCATTTTTATTTCAGTAAGCAAGTAACATGGTAGGAGGGGAGTTAATTATCTCCCATCAGAACAACAGCTTCATTGGCATGATAAAACACCCAAGGAAGAATACAGGTTAGTATTCCTGATGGACTATGGCTTGCAAAGAACTTAGGTACATAAAATTATAAAGATGCCCAACCCTTCTTCCTCCATTTTTCTTTTTGGTTTCTTACTGCCAGCATAATTAATCTGTGGAACTCAGGGAAGCAGGATATTACAGAGGACAAAAACTTAGCAGTATTCAGAAAATATATGACACCAATATTTAAAAAGGGCTCTAGAGGCGATCCGGGCAATTACAGACCGGTAAGTCTAACTTCAGTACCGGGCAAATTAGTCGAAACAATAGTAAAGAATAAAATTGTGAAGCATGTAGAAGAACATAATTTGTTGGACAAAAGTCAACATGGGTTTTGTAAAGGGAAATCCTGTCTTACTAATCTATTAGAGTTCTTTGAAGGGGTTAACAAACATGCGGACAAGGGGGATCCAGTAGATATAGTATACTTAGATTTCCAGAAAGCCTTTGACAAGGTCCCTCACCAAAGGCTCTTGTGTAAATTACATGGCCATGGGATAAGAGGGAAGGTCCTTTCTTGGATTGAGAACTGGTTAAAAGACAGGAAACAAAGGGTAGGAATAAATGGTAAATTTTCAGAGTGGAGAGGGGTAACTAGTGGTGTCCCCCAAGGGTCAGTCCTAGGACCAATCCTGTTCAACTTATTCATAAATGATCTGGAGAAAGGGGTAAGCAGTGAGGTGGTAAAGTTTGCGGATGATACCAAACTGTTTAGGATAGTCAAGACAGAAGCAGACTGTAAGGGACTCCAAGAAGATCTCACCAAACTGAGTGATTGGGCAACAAAATGGCAAATGAAATTTAATGTGGACAAGTGTAAAGTAATGCACATTGGGAAAAATAACCCCAACTATACGTACAGTATGATGGGGGCTAATTTGGCTACGACAAATCAGGAAAGAGATCTTGGAGTTATCGTGGACAGTTCTCTGAAAACTTCCACACAGTGTGCAGCGGCGGTCAAAAAGGCAAATAGGATGCTAGGTATTATTAAGAAAGGGATAGAAAATAAGACCCGGAATATCTTACTGCCCCTGTATAAAACTATGGTACGCCCACATCTTGAATACTGTGTACAGATGTGGTCTCCTCACCTCAAAAAAGATATTTTGGCCTTGGAAAGGGTTCAGAAAAGGGCAACTAAATTGATTAGGGGTTTGGAACGGGTCCCATATGAGGAGAGGTTAAAGCGACTGGGACTTTTCAGTTTAGAAAAGAGGAGACTGAGGGGGGATATGATAGAGGTGTATAAAATCATGAGTGGTATGGAGAGGGCCGATAAAGAAAAGTTATTTATTAGTTCCCTAAATAGAAGAACTAGAGGACACCAAATGAAATTAATGGGTAGCAGGTTTAAAACTAATAAAAGAAAGTTCTTCTTCACACAGCGTGTAGTCAGCATGTGGAACTCCTTGCCAGAGGAGGCTGTGAAGGCTAGGACTATAACAGAGTTTAAAGAGAAGCTAGATAATTTCATGGAGGTTAGGTCCATAAAAGGCTATTAGCCAGGGGATAAAATGGTGTCCTTGGCCTCTGTTTGACAGAGGCTGGAGAGGGATGGCAGGAGACAAAGCGCTTGATCATTGTCTTCGGTCCACCCCCTCTGGGGCACCTGGTGCTGGCCACTGTCGGCAGACAGGATACTGGGCTAGATGGACCTTTGGTCTGACCCGGTACGGCCGTTCTTATGTTCTTATGTTCTTATGTAAAAGGTATAACTATTTTAATGAGTAATAAAAACATTCACACTTACATTATTTAGGGCAAATTATTTATAAAGGAATGTAAAATCCTTAAGTCAGGGCATAAGCCCATCACTGTTAATAGGCACGAAGATCAAACTATCAATTATGTACTGCTACAGAACAATACGACCATTATAGGGATTCTCACACTTTCCTGAGGCATCTGGTAGTGGCCATGGCCAGAGCAGGATATTAGCCTAGAGGGCCCACTAGGCTGATGTGGTGTGGCAATTCCCGGGTCTCTATGTCTTGTTAAGTCAATGCCAGAGTTTTCTTGGAGGTCTACCATCCACATATTGACCAGGACAGGCTCTGCAGAGATCATAGCTTGAGATGTTATGGCTCCAGGTTCAGTTTACACAGCCTTTGTTAAAATTAACGCCAGCTGCCTAGAAAGAGTTAGAGAAACTGCAAAAGCAACTCAAACTCCCTCAGCTAGTGGCTCATTCATTGCACAGGGATGACTGCGTAGTGTCTCACAACAAAGAACAAATGCCCAACGGAGCCCAGAGAACGGCAAATCCATCCCCAGTTGATGAGCTCAAGAAAAGGATACTGCTGGTCAAGAAACAAATTGCTGTGATAAACTGGATACAACTATTGAGGACACCTGGTGGCCACAGCTGGGAACTACATAGCCCAAACAGGAAGTCAAGGCACCAATGTGGAGGAGCACAGGGTCATAAGAGCACTTGATAATGAAGCTGATGACTGAGGGTGGGATTTGTTTCAATAAGCTAGCTTCATTTACAAGGGGACTTGAGCATTTGTCATTTTCCTGTTTTGTCTGTTCTCTGGGCTTTGTTCTGCTGCAGTTTCCTTCCCCAGGATGCATGTGGGCTGCTAATAGAAACTATTAGGGAGCACCACCAGGATGCTCCCTGTACATATGGCTGCCAGCAGCCTGTATGGTGATTGTTATCCCTGTTTGGTGTATTCTCTTTTGTATTCTTGTTCTATGAGGCCTCCCCTACTTGGGCTCCTGGGGAGTTCTGAAAGGATGACGTTTCCACACCCAAAGTTCCCCTGGCTAGCTTCAAAGATCTGGAACTGAATTTCTGCTTAGTAGCTCAGCATGAAATCCTGGCTTCTCTACTGAAGACCTCAGGTGGACAAAACAAATGCATCTGCTGAGAAACTTAAAGGCTGCTGGGCTCCTGCCTTGCTCGAGCAGAACTTTGGTGTCCCCTGTCCCAAATGACTTACAGCAGCTAGGGATACAGACACATTTGATCCCTAGATCATTTCAGTGGTACTAAACCAAATGTTTCCAAAGTGCTTATAACAAAAATAAAACAAAGCAGTTAGGAAATCCTATATATTAAACTGCATGAAACACTTATGTACAGAATGCAGACGTGACCTCAACTGTACCCCATTTGCTTTTGTATCATAGTAACAGTCTAAGTACCTGGCCACATGCTAGTTTTGAAATGATGTGTAAAGCCAAAGTTTTCTACAAAATAAACATAGAAAGTGGAGGACAGGCAGGCAGAGGGATGGTTCAGCAAGGCATTCTGGACTGTACCTATAATCAAGTTCCTTTCCACGTTCCAGTATGGTATATAGTTCGCAGGCACCTGCATGCCATGGTGGGCATCATGATAGCACCATTGCTAGCTTAGTCAACATTGCTCTAACCTTGGCTGTCCAGATCTAGACCTATAATACAAAGAAAAACAACAGCTAATCTGGGCTCTGCTGGGACCAAAGCGGTGGAACTATCACATTGCTAGTGACAAAGTGAAAGGGAAAAGAAACACCCAAAAATCTGTTTGAAGGACAGAACTGCAGGTTTTTAATACCTGCCTGGGAGCACATTTACTGCACGGGAAGGACGGAGGGAACACTAGCGAGAGCTGCCAGTGGCTGCTGGGTGAGAAGACATGGAAAATTCCCCTTCAGGAGCCATACCACGTTAGCAGGCTGTAATGGGGATTTAACTGGAACACTGTGGCTGAATGCAGTGGGATTTTCCCCCATCTTAGACTAATAATAGTTACTTTTGGCAGGGGCTGCAAACTGCAAACAAAGTCTGAGCCAAAAGTAGAGTCTGGGGAACAGATTCTTTAAATCACAAGCGTTAAACTATGGAGACAGACCAGCAACAGAGAGGGTGGGGTGAAGTGAGCCCCTTAGCCATGTACCAACCCCAGTGTATTTTTACCAGGGTTCTGGTGCAATGGAAGCGCCGTAGCCCATGCAAGAATTAAAAGGCGTTAAAACTTGAAAGTCTGCTCCATCCACTTTCGAATCAGCCAAGCTGCAAGGTGGCAGGGAGCAGGAGTTTAACCCTTGAAAAGGTTGGCCTGTTTAAAAGAGGAGTCCTAACTGGGGTCTTTGAGCTTTAGAAGAAATGGCCTAAGGAGGAACTAAGTTGGAGAATGTCAATGCATGGAGAGCTACCATTTTAGTTTATTGACTTCCATCGGGAACCCATAAAGAGAATAGAAAATTCCTCAATAAGTTGAATGCAATAAAAATTTAAAAAGTTTGCCAGGAGCAAAAATGTTAGATCTTAGCCTAGAGAGCTAAATAGTAATTAATGAAAGAAACCGATCTCAGCTAGACGCCTGTGATGACAGTCATGTCTGTTGTTCATTGTATAGCTGATGTGGCAATTCCTATGAATGCCAAAGTGAACGTGTATGCTGAAGGGCGAGAGAATTGATTTTATAGAAGTTGGATCCTTTTGGTTTTTAGACAGGACATACCAACATTTTTTAAACAAAATGGAAATAAAGGAAAATGGGGTTGGGAAAGAAAATGTGCTATGAATGTCTGTGCTGTACATTACTTAACTGGTGCAAATTGACTTGGAAGTCACCATTAAAGGGAATGGAGTAATTTGTAGAAAGATAATGTGGTATACAATTCTAAGCATTTAGAACCAGGTTTACTGGATAGCTGGTCTAGATAGGACAGACTAGGGATATGTTTGGTGTCCAAAAAGAGGTGGGAGTGGAAGGATAAAGAAGAGGTCACTAAAGGGTAGCTCTACCACTCACAGCCCCAGAGCTGGGACTGGGACTAGCTGAAGATAAGCAGCAGAGCTGCCCTAGCACATGTGCTGCTGTAGTAGATCAGCCTTTGGTAGATAATGCCCCAACTTATTCATTTTTATTATAGTGCCTAGGAAACTTAGCCATGGACAAGGACCCCATTGTGCTCAGTCCTGTGTGGTCAGAGTAGTTGGCCACCCAATGTTTTGACTTGGCAAAACCTCTTGCAAATAGAATGTGCTCTGAAACCAAAGTAGTGCGTGGAATGGGCTGAATTCTGCATGGCTGTGTTTGGCTTCATCTACACTGCAGGGTTTTTGTGGAAGAAGCTTTTTGCACAAGTTTTTGCTCAAAAACTTCTTGCGCAAAAATGCGTCCACACCTCAAAGCGCATCGCAAGAGTGATGTGCTCTTGTGCAAGGAAGCGTCCACACTGCACGGACACTTGCGCAAGAAATCTCTGATGGCCATTCACAGAATGGCCATCGGAACACCTGTGCTTTTCCTAATAGGGGGTTCTTGCACAAGAAACCCCTCTGGAGCATCCACACTTGCCTTTTTTGCTCAAGAACTCTTGTGCAAAAAGGAGTTATTCCTCGTGGGGAGAGGAATAACTCTACCGGCAAAAGCCCTCTCTTCTGCCAATTTACTGTGCAAGAACGCGCTTGAGGTGTGGATGCTCCGTGGGTTTTTGCGCAAAAGTGGCTATTATTTCGCAAAAACCTAATAGTGTAGACATAGCCTTTGTGTTTATGTTCCTGTTCACTTTGGGGAGGGAGAAATCAGTTTGGGCCCAGGCTGAACTACCAGTTTATTAGTTTGAAACATTTACTGTTATTAACTTGCACCAGAAGAGATGAGGTAAGCAACCAGGAAGGGAATTCTATCTTCTATGAGCCTTAATGTTAGAGAGGGGAAAATAAAGTGGATTATTCCTGCACAAAGGCTCAGGACAAAGGTGAAGGAAAGTAGTGAGAGGCCTTATTGCCAACAGCCACAGACCATATATACACTGGATTACAGGACCCCTCTTAGTGGTCTAATATTGTGGCTATATCAGAAAAACTTTACAGCTCTCCATCAAAAATGTGCTTCCTTTGAAAGTGAAACAATATGTAAAACCCAGCTGTTAAACTTTTTCTTCATCCCTCTCCCTGAAATAAAACCACTGAATCTTAAACTGATTGTTTTGAAATGAAATTTCTGTTTTAAATGTATAAAATATAATTTTTTTTTAAAGTTAAAAATCAAAGAAAACATTTCAGTCATGGTGAAATAAAGTATTTCATTCTTTCTGAAACGAATTCTCTCTTGGGCTATGTCTACATTAAGACTTTTGCCACAAGAGTCTATGCAAATTAAGCATGGATTAGCATTTTCTCATGCTTCATTTGTATACTCTTTCATTCCGTTTTCGCGCTAGGTGTTTTTGCGCAAAAACACGCAGTGTGGACATTTCCTTTTTGCGCAAGATCTGTATACATCCTTTTTTGAGGCATAAGGATCTTGTGCAAAAAGGGGATTTTGTGCAAAAAGGAAACGTCACACCACCTGTTTTTACCCCAAAACCCCTAGCGCAAAAACAGAATGAAAGAGTACGCAAATGAAGTGCAAGGAAATGCTAATCTGCACTTCATTTGCATAGACTCTTGCAGCAAAAGTCATAGCATAGGACGTAGCCTCGGAGAATTTTGAGCATTGTGTTTCTAAGTGGAATGAAAAAAATGCCTCTTTGAAATGGAATTTCCGTTCTCTGCAGAGAAGAATAGCCACACTACAGTTTTGACCAGTGCTAGTAACTTTCTTCACACAAAAAGTCTAATTAAAGCAGGGAAAATTAAATTTCCTTTGAAAAATTCAGTTTTACAATGAAAGGAAAACTGAAAAAATCTTGTTGAGGGGACTTCCAGGCCTTCAAAAGTAAAAAGGAGAGCTGGGGACAGTTTTATTTCCACTTTTTGTTGGTCACAACTTTCTATTTAAATTTGTCTAAAGTTGGCACACTAGCACCATAATCGAGGTGATCAAGGAAAATGAACATGTGTGCATGCTGGTGGTAAGAAAAACAGCTCAGGCTATGCAGGGACAGAGCATTTTGGTGATGCAACTGAAGCAAAGCTCTGGCTCACTGCACATGAAGAGCCACAAGGACAGGTGTGTAGTACCTGCAGAACCACCGCAGGGTGCCAAAATATGACTAGTAGAGGATGTGGTGCAAATAGCACCCACAGGGAGAAGCAGTCTCATGAGAAAACTGTGTGGCAACACAGCAGTAGAAAGCATTCAGAAAAGGTTCATCTCACCTAACATCCATGCCAATAGAAGAAAATTAGGTTTTTATCCTCTACTGATTTACCATAGGGAATAATCCTGCCTGGGGCTCAGGGAGACATACTGTATGATCTTCTTAGGCTCTCATCTTTATCTTCCAGGTTCTAGGTAGGGTAGGTGTCCCACACCAGAAACTGATGTTGTTTATCATCTCCACCCTGCAAGGGGTACTCTGCCCAAATGGCCAGTGGCAGTATTTGATTTAGTGTGGTATGTTTATAAGTAGGGCAGGGTTGGCAGCTGTGGGAAATCTCTCACCTGCTTGTGTGTTTGGGTAGGAGCCATTGAGCAAGAGGCTCTAGAGGGAGTGAGAATGGTTTGAGTTTGAGCAGAGCTATTAAAGAACTCATAAACCAGCCAGTAATAGCAGGTGATGACAAGAAGCACTCAAGGGTAATGGGGGCTGGCAAGAACTTTAGAGGTGGTTTGATTCCTTGGCACTGAACTCCTCCCTTTCTTCCTCTCACCAAAATATCCCATCTGGAGCACTTTGGAAAGGAACATCAGTACAATGAGTGACAGAGGCTCCCCCACAGGGCTAAGGAACTGGGTATTTAAAAAAAAAAAAAAAAAGAAGAAGATCCATGTGCCCCAGGAGTCAGGCCCCTTTCAGAATGTTACTTTCATATTAAAAGTAAGGGGGCCTTTTCCAAGGAATATGAAAAGGAGCAGGCTGCCAAATTATCCCACTGCCAGGATTTTTACTAGGGATCAGTGACAAGAGGTCTAGCCTCGCATTCAACAGCATTTCAAGGTGATCACTCTAATTAAATATTGGATGACATGAGGAAGGAGTAGCACAGATGCAGAACTGCCCTGAATTTCCCGCAAAATTTACAGGAGATTGGAAAAATGGGCACCTTGTAAAAGTCTCATCAGCTGCATTTCTCTGCTTCACGCCTTCAGTTATGCTTATTTAAAAATACCAAAGCAAAGGCGTCATGTATTGCAACAGCACAATTCTCTGCATACGACAGCTCCCTCCTGTGTATTTCATGGGACCTACATAAACACTAGCAGCAGGCCTTTTTAATGGCTTAAAGAGATGTAAAATGTGGTGTTCCCTTGAGTAGCTACAGATCTCAGGATGTTCAGGTAAACTCTTTGGAGCTCTGGAATTGAATTCATATAATTTAGTATAAGGGGGATTTTTAAGCAAAACCTTTCCAAGTAAATGTTCATGCAGAGAGGAGGCTTAGGATCTCAGAAGGATTTTTTTGAGGGGGTGGAGGAATGGGGGGGCAGGCAGAAGAAGTTTTCCCCGGTATCTGTTGTCAAAGTTTTCCTGACTCACTGCTGCCCCCCCTCTCTGCGTTGAAACAAAAAACAGGACTATGTAGCACTTTAAAGACTAACAAGATGGTTTATTAGGTGATGAGCTTTCGTGGGCCAGACCCACTTCCTCAGATCAAATAGTGGAAGAAAATTGTCACAACCATATATACCAAAAGATACAATTAAAAAAAATGAACACATATGAAAAGGACAAATCAAATTTCAGAACAGAAGGGGGGTGGGGGGGGGAGGTAAATGTCTGAGCTAATGATATTAGAGGTGATAATTAGGGAAGCTATCTTTGTAATGGGTGAGATAATTAGAGTCTTTATTCAAACCTAGATGTAAAGTGTCGAATTTAAGCATGAATGACAGTTCAGAGGATTCTCTTTCAAGTGTAGTCTTAAAAGGCCTTTGAAGCAGGATGCAGGTAATCAAGTCGTTGAGACAATGTCCTTTCTGGTTGAAATGGCAAGAAACTGTTTTTTCTTTGTGATCCTGTCTAATATCTGTTTTGTGGGCATTGATCCTTTGGCAAAGCGTCTGAGACGTTTGTCCACTGTACATAGCAGACGGACACTTTCGGTACATGATAGCATAAATAATATTTCTGGATGCGCAGGAATACGTGTTCTTGATCTTATAATTCACTTGGTTAGGTCCAATAATGGTATCAGCAGAGTGAATATGTGGACAAAGCTGGCAACGGGGTTTGTTGCAAGGGAAGGTACCAGGGTTGGTATTAGTGTGGTATGTCCTGTGGTTGTTGGTAAGAATCATCTGAGGTTAGGTGGTTGTCTATAGGAGACTATGGGTCTGTCTCCCACAGCCTCTTGGAGTTTAGTATCCTGTTCCAGTATAGGCTGTAGTTTATTGATAATGTGTTGGACAGGTTTGAGTTGGGGGTTGTAGGTGATGACGTTGCTGCAAGCATACAAGTCCTGATCCCTAGCCATTTCCTGTATACAGATAACGCTACTACAGCCAATGGGACATCTTGCTTTATGGACACAGAGCTAGTTCCATAGCCACTTTTTAAAGATCCTTTGGGGAAAGATTGCTAGAGGGTTGTATGGTGTTACTTTTAATAGCAGAAGCCTGACAGATGAAAGCAAAACAAAGTAAACTTCATGGTGTCTGGGACAAAGACAATGTCCACAATGCTTCTTCATCCATAAACTTTTAATTTATGGATAATAAATCCTCCCCTCTCCCCCATCTTCAAAACCAGCACTCTAGAAATCTGGACACCCCCAAAACTGGGGTGGGAGAGAATCAATGATGAGGTGGCAGAGCTGTTCCTCAAATTGTGTTGAGGGAAACTAAATGCCAGTCCAGAACACCCAAAAGACTCCTGGGTGGCAAGTGCAAGCAAAAGGACTTACCCCAATGGACAGAGTCAACAGGGAGCTTCTGCATTGTCTGAAACTAGGGAGTTCAGGCCCAGGAAAGTCTGAGGTGGATTCCAACTGGCCTTTCACGATTAGTCATTGAAAAGGTTTTCTAATGCACTCATCACTGCTGTATTTAGGTGTCCCCACAGAGGAATCTTCTCAGGAAACAGTCTTCTGGCCAAACTGATGATGGCAAAAGAAAGAATTCAGTCACATTGTGCCTTGTGTCAAAAGGGGAGGAGAATAGAAGCAACAGGAAAAAAAACCCCACTGTTGCATTCAGTTACCTCTCCTCAAAATCTAGAGAGACATCTCCTGTCATGTTAGAGGAGGCTGTTGCCTAAGGGAGGACACTGTAACCCTGCTTCTGCATTGTCTGGATCAGAAGAGCAGGGTGTGGCGCAAACTGTCACATTTGCAATAGTACTCATCAGATGTTATCATATAGAACCAGCTGGGCTGTAACTTGCTTCTTTGCCATTCTAACTAGGTCCAAGCATTTGATTTAATCTCAGACTGGGAGCCAAGGGAAAGTAGTTAAAGAACTAGCCCAAATACAAACCAAAATCTCATCCATATTCCACTCTGTCACTAGAAGGGCATTGGGCCACACCCACCAGCATCATATCTGCAAAGCCAGCTGTTGTCTGAAAAATTAGGAACAGGGGCCCAAACTGCCAACTTCAGCTCTGGATCCAAACTTCCTGAACATTTGTCTATGTTCAGAGCCAAAGAAGGAACACACACAGATGGATTCAGATGAAATTTGAAAAAGAGATGGAGTCAATGAGGTGGAAAGATTCAGGAAGTGGGTTTTGCAGAAGGCCGGAGCTATAGAGGAGAAGGCTCTCACCACTAGCGGTGAAGCTGCGTGAAGAAATAGAAAGGAGGTGGACATTTGGGGAGGGATGAGAAGAGAGACAAGATGTCAGAGGACCACTGGAGAAGTCAGTGGAAGATTTTATAATCAGAAGAGAGCAGGTTTGAATGGAGCCTGAAAACAGATGTGAGTCAGTTGTTTGCACATACAAAGAAACACCTCTGTGTTGCCCTTCTCCTCAAAAAGTAGGCAGAAATGTCCTGCACATGCTGGAGTAGTCACACTACTAAAGATGAGAAGAGTGGATAGTTTGGGAGATAATTTAGCTGCAGCAGAGGGCTAGATGAGATCAAATTCTGCCAGGCTGGGTGCATGAGTCATGTCCTATTAGATCCCTTCACTTGGCCTGTCTCTTGGTCCCCGTTCACTATTTACAATACATAGTCTCCCCTCGGGTGTGTCTCAAAAAAACTGCATACACCCCACTTCCCACCCGAGAGGCCTCCTGGAAAAAATAGAAAACATTGCCTGTCAACTCAGCAGAGCACATTCCTTTCACCCATGACCATGAGCTCATTGTCTGAGGGAACCTGACCTGCTAACATGGTGTCCCCAGTGGGACAAAGATCAGACTTGCCTCAGATAGCTCATGGAAGGTACAGCAGAATGGCCTCAGTGAAACCAGACCACTGCATTTGCTGCTCTCAACAGTCATCATGGTGGTGGCATGAGAAGATGCTACCAGAAATGTGCTCATGTCAGCAGGGGAGAGAGTTGCTAGTCTCTGGTTTGGACAAATAGGCCAGTGAGGCTGGGAGGCGCTCTGGAAATGCCAGGCAGAGTTCACCTCACATGTGCGTCTCTGGAAGAGACAAGTGTAACCAAAGCACATTGACAAGCCCATACTCTTTCAGAGAGATCGCTAATGCAGATGGAGTGATCAAATTTTTGCGAAGGGCGCACTTCCATTCAGGAAGAATGCCCATCCACCAGTGCACGCCATCTTCAGAGGAGAGTTTGGACAGACTGCAGGGTTTATAGGGGCAGGTCACACAGATATGTTATTTCTACAGTGTCCAAAGGGAGGTTAAACACCGCCTAGAGCAGCCAGCCCAGTTCCCTGCCCTGAAGAGCTCGCACACTGGAATTCTAGCTGCCCTTTATTGCCATTACAACACTTGTTCCTGGGCAGTGGCAGTATAAGCTACCCTAGCCCACTTGCTCCTTGGGTGGTGGTGTTACCCGCACAAATTTCTCTAACACTTCCACACTGTAGGGACACACACCTTTACCCAGTTCCTAGGGCTCAAGGTGCAAGCCTGTTAATTTACACACCCAGCCTTACCCAATTCCTAGGGCTCAGGGCACATCTTCCTGTGGGTTTTGCAGGATCTTTAGCCACTGAAAGAGCCTCACACAGTAATATCCTTATCCACTATTTATTGACAATTCCCGAACAAGCAGAACGCACGTGCTAAGCACACAGTGTCATGCTCACCAATCCTGATAAAGACAGGCAGACTTCCCCTGTTGGCCAAGCAAGGTCAGTCTCTCTGGATCTTAGCTGCTGCACGTCACGGTTGTGCAGCAGAGTCCTGGCAGCTCTTATCTTAGGCTGGGTCTTGGAGGTGAGGAGTTGTTCTTGGGGTTCCTTGTCTCCCTGTGGTCTTTTCAGCCTTTTACTTCCTTCTTTCTGCTTGTTACTTCTGATCATCTTCTTCCTGATCTCCTTCTCAGACCCCAGTTTATATAATGAAACCTGAGTCTTGCTTAGCTATACCTTAACCAATTATTTTAGTATAATTTTACTAACCAATCATACCAAAATTACCTAACCAGTCATACCCCACCCACCACCTTAATTAATTTTGCTAGGTATAAATCAGTTATACAACAGACAAAAACAGTTACAAACCAGACTGAGATCTCACAGACAAACAATAGGAAATTGTAATGACAGTGATCTTAGAATGAGGATTCCACAACATTCTCTATTGATAAGCAGTTTCTTGCCAGACAGAATGGTGTTACTTAAGTTTTCTTTACCCATCTTGAGATCTGTTTCTTTATCTGGTGACAGTGGAAGAGCTATCAGGGCAAAGTCCCCTCCTCACAGCCTGGTGTGACACTTTTTAATACTCACAGTTCCATCTAAATTGTATTTGACTCCAGGCCTTACAGTAATGGCTGCTGCTCTTCAGTCTGGCTGCAGAAGGCAGATTTGGTTCAGGCCTAGCACAGGCCTTCCAACATGGCTACACAAAAGCCATATTGTTACAGTGTGGTGGAAGTGCCAGTCATTCTAGCCAGTCAGAATCTCCTCAGAATCAACCCCACTCTCCATCTGCAGTGGTGGACTGTGCAATATTGGCACACTTCTGCTCAAAGTTAACCTCAGACCCATCAGCACATGTCCCAGGGCTACTGGAGATTTTGCCATTGAGAAGCTATGGATTAGTGTTTGTATGGAGTCTGCCTGACCTTTATGCTAAAGCGACTGCAGACACTAAGAAAAGTACCTTTGTACAATCATCATAGGCATTCAGTAATGAGTGCATTTGAAACATCCAAGAGATTTTCTGTGCACTTACTTCCTATGCAGAAATTCAGCTGGGCCACACAGACTCAGTTTGTTAGAATATGTAGTAAAGAGCAAGGTCGTGCTCAATTTGGTCAGGGGGCTCTAGCAGGAGGAGGGATGGGAACTGTTTCTATGTACAGCTCTTTACTCAGAATATTGTGAAACTAGTTTTGTTTTCAAGTGGTTCTAGGCTAGCCCAACCCCCTCTGCCTCAGCAAAGGCTCTGCAACATTCAGTGAGGTCTCCAGCTGGGACAGAAGAAGGTACAGCAACCTGGATTGGTTTATTTTAGGTGATTATGAGCACAGGTCAGCTCTGAAATAAATCAGGGCATCTGAAATCACTGTATGCTTCCTTAGGACTTAGGCCATTAAAAGACTATTTGTCATAGAGAGGTGGAGATCTGGTTTTGCACTCGTGTACTGAAAACTAGAGTCAGGACCTTGCTGCTTAATGGATGAAACCAGACTTCTATATTAAATCCGTCTTATATTTACATCTATTTGTACACAATATACATAGCCCTGTGTGTATGGGAATGTGCGTGCAGGTTTAAACCAAAGGCACTGCTGCGGTAATGGCGATGGCTTTCCTCGTAGCTACATTGCAGCCCTTCATAGTTCTATATATAGCAGTAGCTTTTTTACATGCAAGGAGGGCGAAAATTAACCCAACTGAAGTAACAATAACTTTGACTCTCCTGCCTTTTATGCATTTAAAATGTTGCATTAGCATGGATTCTGCACTTAATTTCTCAGTGAAAAGAACGAACACTGATTGAACATTCAAACAGACACAGGCAGTAGGCACATTTGAAAGTAAAACGTGATGTTCGGATAAATAGTGTCACCCATGCAAACAAACACAGCTGGGTTTCTTTCATCAGGGGATTTTCCAGCTATATGCATGTTCATGAGCATCTCTCTAGAACACGGCACATCGGTGCATTCTGACAGTGAACAGAACATCGTGTATCATGCATATGCAATTTTTAAATTATCCCTTTATTTCCAGACTGAGCATGTCTTCTCTGAGCACCTAACCTTTGGGAAAAACCTGAATTTTAAACCCAGGGAAAAATACTATTGTTCTAGTCATAATTCATAAGCAAGCCAACCTTTCCCATAGGATTCATCCCAGAAGTTTCAGCCTTAAAGGCCTTTCTGAAAAGTTAGAAGTACTTGACTATATAAGCTTGCCACAGAGCATGGCCCCATCACCGGGAGTGAGAAAGGTAAACACCCTGAAAACAGAGGATCTGCTGTGACTTACTGACACAGATAGGTATAAGCATTGGAGAAAAGCATGGCAGTCTTTCCAGGTGTGCAATGTGGACTCAGCCCTGCAAACACTTGTGTGCCACCAACATGTATTAAAAGCAGTACTGTGTACACAGATACATATAGCTACAGTTAAAGGTGACCCTTCATGCTACATTCCTGACCAAGTTCTTTTTAGCCCTAACTTCATTCTGCTTCTACAGTAGATAAGACTTTTCAGAGGCAAAAGACATGTTAGCAGATTTCATCACATCACCCCTCCAATTCCCAAACTTCAACCTTTATATTTGAACAAGAAAGTGAAAGAGCTTCATTAGAGAGAGAGGCTGGATTAACAGTAAGTGCCAGTGTCACACCACACACTTCTAACAATAATCAGAATTTACAGATAAGCAACATTTAACTGTGCCTGAGAATTTTTAAGATTGATTTAAGGTTATTTACTTTGTACACTGTGATGTTGGACATTTACAATAGGTTTTTGTGTTTATAAATAAGGCCTTACCTGTGATATTGGGGAAATTTCAGATTCCACAATATTAGGCTTCCATTGTAATTTTGACAGTAGGAGCCCTGCCACATATGGGGCTGAGAGTGCAGGAGCGCAAGCTGCCTCAGTCAGTGTTCCCACGGATTGTAGAAGCCCGTGTCAGCTTTCAGCAACAGAAAATTGCAGAAAAGTAATAATTGGAATATATTACCACAAATAAGGTCATTTTTCCACAATTTTTCTACAACTCAGCTACAATTTTTTTTAAAAAAAAAACCTTCCACAAGTCAAGTAGGGCCATTAACTTTTTGAATCATGTCCATTGTCATTAAATTGTCTGACCGCCCCCCGCTCCAATTTTCGCAGCAATGAAAATTTAAATCAATTAAAATTAAAAGTGCTTGAATACACACATTGATATTATCCATGAAAATTGTATTTAAAAAAAAATCTAGAACTCTGCCAAGCCAGAGCATGGATTCCATATTCATTCATGGATGCTACTTGAGCCATTACCCTTACAAAGGATCTGCCTGAAGAGCTCAGATTACAGGAATTTTAAATCCGACTCATTTGTCCTGGGAAGAAGCTGAAGCCCTAGAACGCAAATGTTTTTAAACACAGATAAAAAGAAAGGCATTAACAGGTTCTTCCATACTGCTCTCAGGAGCAGCTTGCTCTTCTCCTCAGAGCAGGAGGCTGCCCCTGTCTTCATGAGATTTATTGACAGAGTAGTTGCCTTGGAGGAGGTCAAGGTTCAGGGCAAGAGGATAATCCAGCCCTGAAGATACATTACATGAAAGATTTGCCATGGTCAGGGCACAAACACAGCTCACAAGAGTCAAGGGGAGAAGCATGATAGTCTGCTCCCCACACAAGCACTGCACCGGCCTCAGGAGAAACTCTGAGGCTGGTCACGAAGGACACTCAGACAAAGGCTAGTGAAATTGAGGATGACAGAAGTCACTCAGGAGCACCAGCTCATAGTCCCTTCCACCAATGATAGCAGTAATTACTGGAACTGCTGCTTTAATGGGAGGGTTGGTCCATGAAGGCCTATTCAGGGCGAGGGGTGCTGTTCCTGTTTTGCCAACAGAACTCACGGCTGACAAAGCAATCCGGGGACGAAGATCCCCCCCTGCACCAGGGCACCAAACCGGTTTGGAATGAACTCATACAGGCCACCCCTGCGAAAGCCTGCCACCACTACTAGGGCTTCTGCTGCCCTAGGTCACCACTCCTTTGCCTGTCAGTGGGTGAGAGTACATCCCAGAACAGGAAGGATTCAGCTCCCCTCCACCCAAAGGGGCTCTTGCAACTCCACTCTGGCAGAGCCATGGTGCAGTGGCAGCAGCAAGGGCACGTCCAGAGGTCCTGAGAGGATGGTGTTGCCCAGCATCATGCAGAGCAGTCTCTCTCAACATTCACGGGAATGAGGTGTTAACAGACAATTCCCAACTCAAGCTACTATTGCAGGTGCCCCGCCGCCATTATTACACCTTTCAACACACCAGGAGATAGGAGAAAATAGCATGACATCAATCTCTGCTAATTCAGCAATAGGGCCTCTAGGCCAGGGCTGGGCAACAATTTTTGATGGGGGGCTACTCTAAGATTTTGGGAAGTGGTGGAGGGCCGCAGTCTTCCATGATATTAAATGGAGGAGGTGCAGGTTCTGGGAGAGAGGTTGGGTTCAGAAGGGAGCTTGGGGTAAGGGATTGGAGTGCAGGAGGGAGAATGGAGTCTGGGAGGGAGTTTGGGTGAAGGAGGTAGTATGACCTAAGGCAGGAGATTAAGGTGCAGGGTTTTGGGATGTGACCTAGGGTGTAAGGGGATTGTGATCTCAGTCAGGAGACTGGGGTGCCAGATCTGGGGAGGGTATGGGTGCATGCAGCGTAGCAGGGGCAGGAGTGGGAGGCAGAGGGTTGGGGAAAAGGAAGGGGCTGGGGTGCCAGAGGCAGGTTCTGGCCAGGACTTTTACCAGCCAGCAGCCAAACCAGCCTGCCGCCTGAGCTATAGGCTTGCAGAGTTTAAAAATGTTTCTGACTGCTCGGCCATGTGCTTGAGTTTGTCAAGAAGCCAGCCAATGGAATTGTGCTGGGGGGGGGGGAGCAGCATCTGAATCTTCCCCCCCTCACCTCCAGACTCAGAGAAAGCGCTCCGCAGCCATGTTTCTGAGTGGCATGTGGGGCAACTCGAGGTGCCTGCCTGGGCTTCCCCACAGCCTCCGCAAGGTGGATCCAGTAGCTAGACAGGACAGATCTGGCCCGTGGGCTGTATTTTGCCCAGACCTGCTCTAGGCCTTAATCTAACCCTGACAGAACCTCACAAATTCCACGAGGGCATTTTAGTGAACATGCTGCTGGCTTCTTCCTAGATATTTCCTAAAGGTATATGATTGGCTGTATTGTCCATCTCTTGGGAATTCCCACCCTGGGGAATACACCACCTCTATTTTTAAAACTGTGCTTGCTCTCAGCTTCTGAGCTCAATGACGCCCTCATGCTTTGAAATTCCACACTGATAACATTTTCAGGTATCTGTTCAAAGCTGAAAAGAGAGCTCACTGCACACACTTCAGTGTACAAATGGATCATGTGGGAAGGGCAGGCAGTAGTTTTTACAGACAGAGCTAGTTTTACAGACCCATAGGTGAAGTACTATGCTTCATCAGATTAAGTTTTTCCGCCTTCTTTAGGTACTGGCCACAAGCACATGCACGTACACATGCACTTTTGACCCAGCTCCTATAGGGAACACATTTAGGTTGCATCTACATGCACCCATAGCTCAAAATAAGCTACACGATTTGAGCAATGCAAATTGTGTGGCTTATTTGGAGTCAATTTCAAAATAGCTTATTTTGAAGTTTGGCACTGTCGATATAGCACTTATCTTTAAATAAAATTACTATTCTGAAAAGTCCCTTAACTCCTCATGGAATGTGGTTTACAGAGATGCCGGATTAACAAGCTCATTGTATTTTGAAATAACGGGCGCACTCAAGAGATATGGAATAGCTGTTTTGGGACATCTTCAGCATCCCAAAATAGTGCTGCAGTGTAGACATGGCTTCAGGATTTAGCACTGAACGTACTCAAGGGACTTAGGTCCTGGCTGCTTTTTGAAGAGAGAGGAGGAAAGAAGCAGCCGCTAGCAGGGCAATAGAAATAATTTGATTGTGAGGGCTGAAGTTGCTCTTCAATGTCACCTTCTAGATGCATCACTGACCCAGCGCTCAGCCATTCACCCAGTTAATCAAGAATAATAGCAAGCCCCTGCTAACCTGACTGATGAACTGCCATGTGTCCCATCTCAGCTTCCTGTAGCTCGAGTGTGAGGGACGTGGGAAAGAAAACAATTAGTAGTGAAGTGTCGAGGAGGTTAAATTAAATAGTGCTGCGCCTGTCACTCAGGGTAAATGATTCTATGGGGTCAGGGCATCCTGACTCAGGTTGAAATAAAACCAAGAGCTTGCAGCGAGGGTTGCTTGGGCTAGAGCTGGAAGGGTAAGGCAAGGCAGCGTAGGACAGGACAGGCAGCATTGTGGGGGGTTAGAGGAAGGCAGCAATAATGCTGTCTGAGGCTTTGGGCCCAAGGCAAGAAGGAGTGAGATTTAAAGCAAGGCCATAAGACAGCAAAAATAGCTTTAGGGGTCTTGGGTGTGGGTGTGCGCGCGTGCATGCCATCAGAGCACCACTTCCCTGCCTTTTAGAGAAGGGCAATGGGCAGGTTATAGCTGTAGAGCACTTAGAAGGTGAATGGCGTGATTTTAAACTACAGCGTTACTTTCACCACCCTATTGGAATTTGCCAGAGGGAAATGGCGTGCACCCAGTTTTCATCTAGAGAGGTGGCTTCCCCCAAGCCCCATGCTTCAGGAGGGGCTCTTCTGCCTATCATAATGATGGTCTTTTTTATAGATGGCCCAGTTGCCTTAGGATCTAGGTGTCACATTAACCCAGCATTACCTGGAAGCTAAAGCTTGTGGAGAACTTACCTCACAGTAGCTAAAGTTGAATGTCCTCTTTAGTGTCACCACATTACAGGAGTCAGTCAGGCAGTTAAAAGAAGGAAGGGCACTTTAAATCGCCACCACCTGCTACTCCTATGTTGTGCAAGCCAGAAACTATAGCTCATGAGGACTTTTGCATAAATTTATATTTGCCATTACCTGCCCTCCCGCACTCCAGCTCTATGCTGGCCAAGACTTTCACATCAATCCTGAGTTGTTTGAGAAGGAACCAGCAGTCCATAAGCCTGGAATATGGAAGCCAGTGACTATGGTTTGCCCACAAGAGAGATGCTGAGGCTATGTCTACACTATAGGGTTTTTGCGCAAAAACCCCTGTTTCAGCACAAACCCGGAGCGTCCACACCTCAAGAGCATTTTTGCACAAGAAAAATCTACAGTCAATTGACAGAACAGAGGGCTTTTTGCGGTGTACGTATACCTCCTTCTACGAGGCATAACTCCTCTTTCCACAAGAGTTCTTGTGCAAAAAGGCATGTATGGATGCTCAGCAGGGGTTTCTTGTGCAAAAAGAACCCATCACAAAAAGCACAGGTGCTCCGATGGCCATTCTGTGAATGGCCATCAGAACTTTCTTGCGCAAGAGTATCCATGCAGTGTGGACGCTCTCTTGTGCAAAAGCACATCGTTTTTGCGATGTGCTTTTGAGATGAGGACATGCTTTTGCTCAAGAACACGTCTGCAAAAAGCTTCTTGCGCAAAAACCCTGCAGTGTAGACAAAGCTATGTAGCACTTTAAAGACTAACAAGATGGTTTATTAGGTGATGAGCTTTTGTGGACCAGACCCACTTCCTCAGATCAAATTGTGGAAGAAAATAGGCATGACCATATATACCAAAGGGATACAATCAAAAAGAGTGAACACACGTAAAAAAGGACAAATCAAATTTCAGAACAGAAGGGGGATGGGGGGGGGGGAGGAGGTAAATGTCTGTGAGCTAATGATATTAGAGGTGATAATTGGGGAAGCTATCTTTGTAATGGGTAAGGTAATTAGAGTCTTTGTTGAGACCCTGGTGTAAAGTGTCGAATTTAAGCATGAATGACAGTTCAGAGGTTTCTCTTTCAAGCCTGGTGTGAAAATGTCTTGGAAGCAGTTTCACACCAGGCTTGAAAGAGAAACCTCTGAACTGTCATTCATGCTTAAATTCGACACTTTACACCAGGGTCTCAACAAAGACTCTAATTACCTTACCCATTACAAAGATAGCTTCCCCAATTATCACCTCTAATATCATTAGCTCACAGACATTTACCTCCTTCCCCCCCCATCCCCCCTCTGTTCTGAAATTTGATTTGTCCTTTTTTACGTGTGTTCACTCTTTTTGATTGTATCCCTTTGGTATATATGGTCATGCCTATTTTCTTCCACAATTTGATCTGAGGAAGTGGGTCTGGCCCACACAAGCTCATCACCTAATAAACCATCTTGTTAGTCTTTAAAGTGCTGCATAGTCCTGTTTTTTGTTTCAGCTAGACTAGACTAACATGGCTACATCTCTATTACTATTCTGTAGACAAAGCCTGAGTGTGAAAGTACCAGTTCCCCTTTTATGCAACAGAAGAGGGAGCTCTGTCTACAGCTGCTCTGTGCAGACCTGGTGGAGGGTAGTCAAGGCCCAAAGATTTGTCTACATTAAGAAGGATTTAGGGGGTACAGCTACACCAGCAAGTGGACCTCATTGACACCCTGCTTGAACCAACTTAAAAGAAGCCTTGAGTATAGCTAATACCAGTTCCTGAGCCAAAGCAGCTATACTGGCAACCTCCTTCATCCTCCAACCAGCAAAAAGATTAGGTTAATCTGGCCAAAGATTCCAGTCAACAATCCTGACTAGAAGGAGAGGTTCTTTCCTTGCAACAAAACCCCAGCAGCAGAGCCAAGGGTTGCTGGGGGTTAACAGGTGTCCGGACCACAGGCAACTGAGGGTTTTTTGTCAGTGGTTTAAAGTGACAGCTGCTGGCAGTGAAAAACATGCATCTGTGGGAAGCTCTTGGCTCTTGGCCTCCCCCGACTTCCCAGGCTTGGTCCAAATTGCTGTTCCTTCTCTAGCCATCTCCCAAGCCAAGCGGTTCACCTTGTACACTGCCCCTTTCCAGTACAACAGTGGGGACAGAATTCAAATATTACCATAAGCACCACCACTCAACTTAGTAACTGGTCTGGCTAGGGACTTGGTGACATTGATGGGTGTCCCAATCAGTTCTGAAAGGGTTAATCACCCATGAAATTCTCTGCTCAAATCCACTGCAAGTTTATACTTCTCAGCTCTACCTAACCTGCAAGATAAAAAAAAGCTCTCTCATGGGTCTAATACATCAGCTTTCAGGCTGCTGCCTGTACAGATGAAGGTTTCATCAGATTTTAACATACAGAATTTAACAGGATTCAAGAAAGGCTAGGTCCATCAACGGCTATTAGCCGGCATAGTGTCCCTAGCCTGTCAGAGGCGGGAAATGGGTGACAGGAGAGGAATCGTGATGATTCCCTGTTCTGTTCACTCCCTCCGGGACATTTGGCATTGGCCACTGATGGCAGACAGGATACTGGGCTAGACAGACCTTCGGTCTGACCCAGTATGGCCATTCTTATGTTCTTAAGGTTTACCAGCTCCTGCAGCAACAGCGCTTCTATTTCATACAGTTGTGGACACCTCTGGGACCTTCCTTTCTACCTAGAGCCATCCTGAGTCATGGTAGTACTCTTGGGCACTGGCAGTTTTATTAAGTTACAACTTTGGGGCACTTGAGGGTGCTCAGAGATCCCAGCTACTGTGCTCACGACAAGGCAACCAGTATATAGGAATGTGCCTCGAGCCCAGAGACCCCTTGAGGGCTTTTTTTGCTAGAGGCCTACCAGAGCAGCCCATTGGCTAAGCCTCATAGAACAGATGGAAAGCCAGGGTCCATTCCACCTCAGTTCCCCTGCTACTTACCAGTTGCTATGGATGGACAGACACTAGGGAAGCCTTTGTCCTGTAGATGGAAGGGACTGAGGCTGACAGGAGAAGCAGCTCTCAAGAAGGTGAAGTGTTGCTAATTCCAACAGCAGCCATGATGAAGATAGCCAAGTTTTGCTCCTGGAGAGAAGCTGGGAGTTTGGCCCAGGCACATAGAACCCTGGAACAGCAGCAGGCTCTCTGCAACCTGCAGAAAGAATAGTATGGGGCACACAGGAACAGAGGAATTTCCACTTGCTCTCAGCTGCAGGGGAAACTGCTGGTGCAAGATTTATTGGCAGCAACCCATCCACAACTCCTCCTGCAATGGTATCAGCACCATACAGGACTGGAGGGGAGAAAGAAATATTGCCTCCGTGCTCTGGAAAGCCACTGAGAAATATCTCCAGTGATGGATGTTTAAGAGCAGGTTAGACAGGCATCTATCAGGGCGGCTCTAGATGGCACTTGGTCCTGCCTTGAAGGCAGGGGACTGGACTTGATGGCCCCTTGAGGTCCCTCCCAGTTCTAGTGCTCTATGATTCATTCTTTGCCCTCCAGGGGGTTCAAGAGGAGACAGCAGTAATGAGACCCCCTATGGCTTTATCTGCAGAGGAAAGGGAGGTCAAAACATGGTAGAGGATGATACATGCAGCCAGGCGACAGGCTTGTGGGCTGCCTTCATCAGAGACTGGGGAAGTCTAGGAACACCTCCAGTCCAGGAAGTTGACAGCTTCAAGCTTTTGCTTTTGAAGCTTCAAAATAGAATGCTTCTATTGTACTAATTTGCATGTTAGTCTGCTTCAGCAGTTGCTGGGTACTTTCCACTGCTACAGAAACTCATCAGCGCTCTCTCCAACCAGCAAACCAGGTCTGATTAGCAGCACTAGGGACTATGCAGTCCTCAGCTTGCTATAGTGAAGCACCACCCTCTAGTGGTCAAATACTTGAAGTAGCATCAACAGCTTTCAGTTCATTCTGTATAAATAGCCAACAGGGGGAAGGGGCCCTAAGCAGTGTACTCCCAGGGAAATCCTGTGCACAATATTCCTTGCAAACTGGCTGAGGAGAGCTGCCTGGGCTATACTTGTGGTGCAGGCAGTGCAGAGGCCCCCACCCCCAATGGGCATGCAAAGACAGGTGAAGTCCCTGCAGCTAGGGTTGCCAGATACCTTCACAAAAAAAAATCCCGAACATGGCAGAGGAAAAAAAAAAAGTTGGTGTGGGGGCGGGGGGGGGGGAGTGGCATCTTTAAATTTCCATGCTCCCCATGCCCAATATGGCAGGGAAAAAACATCCACACCAGCCTTCCAGCCAAGCAAAGCAGAAAATACTGGACATTTTACATGTCTAGGTTTTTTTTTTTTTTTTTAAACTAAACAGAAGATGCAATTACTGGGCTGTCTGGGTGAAAACCAGACACCTGGCAACCCTACCTGCAGCCAGCCACTTGGAGCTGGGTGCACTGCTGAGGTGCTGGCCAATAGCTGCCTAAGGTAAGCACATCCTGGTCAGCACCTCCCTTCCTCCTCTCCCCCAACTATCCACACCCCTCCTGCACCCCTGCCCCAGGTCACAACCCAAACCTCTGCACCCCTGCTGCTGCACCTATAACCCCTCCCAGACGGTGTTTCCTCTAAGATGAGCACTTGTGCAGCCACCCAGCTGATTAGCAGAGTGCCCACAGCTGACAGCAGCCAGCAGTATGTGTTTCTACAGGTGGTGCACAGCCATATAGACCTTGTGCTCATAAAATGTATTCCACACAGATAGGAAAAGAGGAAACACCACTCCCAGACCCTGCACTCCTTGCCCTAGATCACAATCCACTTTCATCCAAACTCCCTCCCAGACCCCACATCCGCACCTACACCCAATCCCCTACACAGAGTTCCCTTCGGCACCCAACCTCTATCCCAGATCCTCCTCCCCCCTTCCCCCACCGCCACACACACACACACACACCCACTCACCCCTCCTCCATTAGGATCAGAAGAGTGTGGCTCTTGATCATTTCCCAAATTCTCAGAGTGGCCCCTTCAAAAATTATTGCCCACCTCTGCCCTAAACCCTCTTCTTCCCTCCAGCAGTGTCTTCTGTATACAAGCTGGGCTCTGTGGAATCCAGTGGCACCTAGTGGCAGCCAGCAGCACTGCAGCCCATTTCGGGGGGGGGTGGGGGGAGGAGGAGAAGAGAAGGAAGTTGCATGCACACATTAATTTCTGCAAAACTCTGCATTGCATAAAATGGCACAGATCACCCCAAGAGTAGCAGAGGCAGCCAGCTACCTTCCCAGTCTCCCCCCTGCCCCGCCAAGAGTAGTGGCTGGAACACAGCACTTCTCCCTCCTTGCCCAACTAAAGTAGACCTTTCTTGTTCAGTAGTTTTATTTCCAGCCACATTGCATCTTGTAACATACAGAGCAGAGGGGCTGAGTGGTAATCAGGACTCTCGGCTTCCAGCTGGTAGCAGAGCCAGGAATCACAATATGATTGTGGGTGAGTCACTTCACTTGGGGTTAGTTTATGCTGTGGGGAAAGGGATAGGTTAGCACAGTGTGGTCTGGTAGACTAGTTATCAGGTTCCACACCTGCAGCTCATAACTGCATACTTCTCAATTACATCATTGCCAGAACTCAGCTTATCCAAGACAGAGTGGTTTGCAGACAGGTGACCCCCCCCTCCCCCCTCCGCGCCGTACTGTTAGCAATCATACTGATGGCTCTGCTGATTTTCTATAGTCATGAGAATGCTCCCAACAGCCCACACCAAATATAGCTGCATCCACTTCTCACCCTCCTCGAGGTCTCCATTAGTTAAAGATCTTACTCAAAGTGCAGGGGCATAGATGCCAACTGCCTCAGTTCTTTGAGGGGTGGCTCAATGCCTGCTTCTTCCCTCACCCCCAAACCTGCCACCTCTTCCTGATCCCAGCCCACCCTCTTCACACCCCACAACATGCCACCAAACAGGTGGTAGGTGGGAAGTACAGAAGTGACTGGCAGGGCTGCTGGCAGGTGGGTGGAAGGTACTAATCCGCAAGGTTGTAGGTGGCTGCTCCAGCACCACAGCACAGAGTTGGCTCCTATGAGGAAGGGGGCACAGGAAAAAGTCCTGGGAAATCTAGGGTTCCACAGGGTGCCTGGGTGAGAAGGAAACATTCAGTTCTCCATGTTTGTTGTGGGCATAATGTGCTAAGACTAAGAGCAGTAACCAAAAGCATACTTTCGCTGTAGGAATTATAACTCGTGTTTTAAAAGAAACCAAAATACAAATGGCACCCTGGGCTAAACTAAGTGGCTCTTATTCAAGTACCCCCACCCCCAGAGTTTAATTTAGCCCTCAATACAATAACTGCCTTGAAAATAAGATGTACTACTACATGTGTAGGCAGGGAGAGGAGTAACAATTACCAACATTTCTAGAGAACACAAAGCACCTCTCACCCAAAATTCCCACAAAATGGGAGGAGATGTTTCCATAATACCACACCATGTCTCACAGGTAGGCCTCTTGCCCTATTAAGAGGTCAGCACTGGGTGCTTCTTACCACATCACCAAGTCCCCTTAGGGTGGGACCATCACAAGGAGGTTCTTGTTTAAAGAAAGGACAGAGTAAAACATCACAATGCACAAGGTTTGGGTTGTGGGTTTTTTTTAAAGCAAGTCTCTTTATTACAGAAATACCATCTATGTTTTAGATCTGTACATGCGTTTCTTCCAGTAGGAAGAGGTACCTAAAAAAAGACAGACATAGAAAAGTGCAGCAGGGACTCCATTTTCTTTCTACCCAGCACTGGCATCTGAACTGGAGAACGAGCGCCACACAAACACCACACCTCAGGGGAAAAACTGGTATTACAACTGATAGGGGAAAATTAGAGTTTTACCTCTGAGAATAAAATGGTGCCTCCCCCATAAAAGACTTGGAATGAAGAGGGTGTGTACAACAGAGGGGGTTCAGGAGAGACTCCCTAAGAATGCAATAGCAATCTTCTCCAGTGCTGGCTGCTGACAGATTTGTCTTTTCACAGAGGAAAGACATCTAGGGTGAAAGGGAAGTGCAGTTTTCATGGACCATTCAGTCCTTTTCTCACTCGTGTTTACCAATTCCCTGGAGGCTTTTGCACTACTGCCCACTTGGAAGAGAGTAAAGCAGCTAATCAGCCACCTACCCCTTTAGTCAGAATATATGCCTGGAGAGCCAGTGCATAGGACTTCCTGTTTCCCTGACTCATGGCACACATCCTCACTGAAGGCCAACTCACCCACCAGGCACCTGTGCCAAAGATTCCCCTGGCCCCCCCCCCCCCCCCCAAAAAAAAAAAAATCACATTCCATAGCTAGAATAGCAAGTAAAAACAGCACCCATCTTCCACAAGAGCAATGGTTTCCATCCACCGTGGGACCACCCCTCCCCAAGCCTCCTATGCCAGTGAGAGAGATTGGGACTCCAGGACTGTTCCTTTCAGGAGGAGGGGGAGGGAATTCTTCACCCAAGGTACTTTGGAGCTGCTGCTGGCCACAGGGAGCACAACCATTCTCCTTGGTTAGAGAGATGCCAACAAGTTGGAGGTTGGTAGGCAACACCTGTCCCTTTATGACCCCCTTTATAATTGGGCAGCACATACATCAGGAGCATGAACACCCCAGCCTTAATTGAGTTTCCAAGAGGGCAGTAGGCAAGACCAGAGCTGTAGTCACAAGCTGGCAGTTTCAGGGGGTTCAAGCGAGGGCCTAAACAGGAGAGTGACTGGAAGCTAGTACTCCGAGTACTGCAAGCAGTAACTCCTTCTTTCCTAGGTCTCAGTCAGCAGCAACCTCGTCACTGCAGACAATCAGAAGTCCAGGCACCAAACCATCCTATTTCTTCACCCAGAATGGAGCCTGGAGCCAGCAATCCAGCCATCAGCTGTTGTGCGAATCCACCTATTGGGATATCCACTGTAGTGACTCCCTTTAACAAAACCCATGATCCAGAAGTCAGGAACAGTGATTCCAGGCACTTAGTCAGTAATCCAAATACAGACAAGCATCTCCACCTTATGCCCTATGACCAGGACTCC
The DNA here is from genome assembly GCA_032595735.1 of Pelochelys cantorii. Taxonomy (NCBI): domain Eukaryota; kingdom Metazoa; phylum Chordata; order Testudines; family Trionychidae; genus Pelochelys; species Pelochelys cantorii. The sequence continues at coordinate 55,559,141 of CM064329.1, read as the reverse complement.
AGTGCCAGTGGTGCCTCCCTGGCCACCAATTAAGACATGGATGCCTTTGTCTTAACATCATGATTTAAAAAAAGCAAAGAATTAATGATTGCAGATTTCATACTGGAAAAAAGTTTGTCCATCACCTCTATAAAAGCTGGTAACCCAAGAACATGCCCAGCAGAGCCAGTCTGAGCTCAGCCCACAGACACCTGAACTATTCAGTCTCTAACGTGCCACTGAGCCAACAAGAGCCAGTGAAAGGGAGGACTAGGGAGGGAAGAATGGGCTATGCAATTAGTGAAGCCCAAAGCCCACCTGCATCTGTTCCAAGAGCAGCTCAGCTGCCACATCATGAGGTGCTGGATTGGCCACTCATGGAATGGATGGGCTTAGCTCCTTCCAGGAGACTTCTAATCCCCTTCTCATTAGCTAGGCAATGGGGCTCCATGTAAGGCAGTGTTTGGTTAACTCCAAAAATGGGAGGAATGATTTTTGGGGAGCCAGACAGACAATCTAAGCATACAAGGTTTAGGCAGAGTTGGATGGGGGCAGGGAGAAGACAAAGTGAGAGAACTGGAATGGAAACATTCTTTCCCCCACAACGTAGAGCTAAGGGTGATGCATCACCATCACCAATAGGCCAAGCCCTCAGTCTTCTTGCTGGTTCACTGGATTCCCAGCTCATGTGGTGGAGAGGGGTGGCATGGGGAGGAGGGTTATTCCACCTGAGACCTGATGGAGTTAGCAGTGAAAACTTTGCACCCAGTCAGGTTGATCAGGATGTCACCTGATATTTTAAAAAAGTGGCTTGTTTCACATTGTAGGAACTACCCAGAGACAGGAGAGGGGCTGCCCAGGACCCCAGTCACCAGAAGATTGATGTTATATTGGTGGCTCCTACAGTTCCTCAATGTTTTGAGAGAAATGGGATTTCACTGAAGTAATGGTCAGTGTGATGGGACAGTCTGAGGGGGATGAGGCAGAAGTGTTCAGTTTTCGCCTGTGTGTTGAAGTTGCTCCAGAAGACTTGTTACTTGGGCACTTTGGTGTAGTCTTCTCTGTGAATGTTCTTGCAGAGCGAAATGGCCAGCACTATCCCCAGCAGCTGAAAACAGGAGAGCATGTCAGAAAACAGGCAGGCTCGAAAGGGACTACAATATGCTTGTTTTAACTCAGGTGATCAAAGTGCAAGGCAGGCAGACATAGCTGCTCCTGCTGCCACGATGGGCTGTTAACAGCCAGCATGAGGCCACAGCACAGTGCTGCAAAATCAACATCTTAAAATCTTTACTACTCTGCTTTAGTCTTTTATACAGGTATCACTAGTGAGATTAGTTACCCACTTTCTTATTTATGGACACAATGGATTCCCATCTGCCAGATATGCTGGCAAGACCACAGACAACAGAAGTGAGTACTTGGTTTCTGATTGGAAGGTGAATCCAACCTACAGCTACTGAACGTTCTCTATTTCAAGGAGTGCTCGTTGGCTGCTGGAGCTTTGAACCCAGCCCAATGGGCAGCAGAGCTGTGGCCCAGACAGAGCTCTGGTGCTTGAAGTGAGCCAAAGTTTAGGTTAGCAAGTGCAGGGCATTGGGGAGGCTCACCTCAACAACAGCAACACCTGTGCACACTCCAAGGATGATGCCAAGGTTATCCTGTAACCAGCTCTCCACATTATTCATGCAGCCCTGGGAAGGAAGTTACATGGGGAAAGAGTGAGAGTCTACAAACATCTGAAAGATTCATTAGAATTAAATCAGTCACAGAAACATGGATTTGTTGGGGGAGGAGCCAAAGCAAAGAAGAGTCTCATTGCCGCATTTGAAAACCAGATATTACTACAAGCCACACCGAGCTACTAGCATTTTTTGAGGGCGTCAACAAATGCATACACGGGTGATCCACTTGATACAGAATACTTGGATTTTCAGAAAGCTTTAGATAATGCAGTCCTTTCAATGCAGTCCTTTCAAAGGTTCTAAAGGAAAACTAATGTAGTTACGGGGCAAACGAGTGTCCTCTCATGGATCAGTAACTGGTTAAAAGATAGAAAACAAGTGGTAGGAATAAATGGTCAGTTTTCACAAGGGAGAGAGAGGGGTAAGTAGGTTTCCCTAAAGATCTGTACTGGGACCTGTGCTGTTTAACATATTAATTCAATAGCCTGGAAAAGGGAGCGAGCAATCAAGTGAGTTTGCACATGATCGTTAAATACATAGCTGAATGGGAAGAATTCAAGGGGGAAATTTCACAAAATTGAGAGACTGGGAAACAAACTGACAGATGAATTTCAACACTGATAAACCCCAGCTACACAGAGTGATGGGTTACAAATTAGCTGTTACCACACAAAGCCCTTAAGATCACCATGGATCAGGGCTGGGAAAAATAGGGTCCATGAGTTGGATCAGGCCTGCGAAAGCCTCAGCCAGCTCCCTGCCTGCCCCACCCCTGCTCAGCACTCAAAAGCTGGCTGCAGGACCATGCATGAGTCTCTGAATGGCAAGAGCCCGGGGGAAGGGTTCTCACACTGCTCCTGCCCCCCAGTAGCTCCCATTGGCTGATTTCTGGATGATAGCAGCTGCCTGTTTGCATAACAGGCAGAATGTCAAGTGCCCCTACCTCCTCATCCCCCAGGCTCATAGCATTGGATTCAGAGCAGTCAACACGGCCCCTAGAGCTGCTCTGAGCATGTACAGGGGCATGGAAGGCAGAGACCATGCCTAAGAAACCTGCTGTCTCTGGCACCCAAGCCCCTCCCTGCCCCCCCCTCCTGCATGCCTACCCCATGTAACACAAACCTTCTGCACCCCTGCTCTAGCCCCCATACACCTTCCCAGACACTGCACCCCCTTCTACACCCCTCAGGTCACAACCCCTACCCAGACTTTGCACCCCAATCTGCTATCACTGATCACAACCCAAATCCCTGTGCCCCCCCCCAACCTGCACTCCTGCCCCAGGACAGAAGCCTCTTACACCCCCTACTCTCAGACTCTGCACCCAATCCCCTGTCCCACATCACAACCCAAACCCCTGTACTTCTACCTCATGTCACACACCCCTCCCAGACCCAGCACCCCCTCCTGTACCTCAGTCCACTGCCCCAAGTCACAATCCCCTCCTTCACCTAAACTCCCTCCTAGATCCCCCCAAACCTGTACCCCAAGCTCCCTTCTGCACCCAGCCTCCATCCCAGACCCTGCATCTCCTCCATTAACAGTGGAAGAGCATGGCCTTCACCCATTTATCAGATTCTTGGCATACCCACCCCATACCAAAAATCATTGCTCATCCCTACCATGGATAGTTCTCTGAAAACTTCAGTTCATTGCAGAGCAGTGGTCAAATAGGCTAACAGAATGTTACAGACTATTAGGAAAGTGATTGATATTTTTCTGTCTCATCTATGTCATTATACAAGTGCACCATGCCTTGAATACTGTGTCCAGTTCTGGTTGCCTCATTTGGGGGGGGTGGGGGGGGGGGGAGATGATTACTACCATTGGAAACAAGCATATGCAATGGCAACAAGAGTGATTAGCCATGTGGGACAGCTTCTATTTGAGGAGACAGAGTGGGTCTATTCAGCTTAGAAAGAAGTGTTATTTATTCCTTCAAGGACACAAGAAACAGGGGTCATCTAATGAAAATAAGCAGCAGGTTTAATGATAACAAGATGAAGTAGTACCCCCACCCTCTGAAAGCACAAGTTAGCCTCTGGAAATCATTGCCATGGGATGCTGTAATGGCCAAAAGTGTTACAGAGTGAAAGCAGCCAACACTATATACACATTCATAGAAAAACAGGTCTTTCAGTGACTATAAACTAAGATGGTCAGGGATATAACTCCCATGCTTGGGACAACCATAAACTTTTGGTTGCAGGAAGGTGGGCATGATCTAGCCTGTCTTTTCCTCTAATTGTCCTGTTCTCTAACCTCCACTTGCCCTGAAGCTCGGCTACTGACCATTTTTGGAGACTAGATATTGGACTAGATGGACTACTGGGCTCATCCTGTATGGTCATTCTTGTGTCCTTCCGGAAAGGGAATGGCTCCTGTTTCTCCTTCTGCACCACAGGATAACATGGACTGTACCAATAGTGAGATTTATCAGGCTGTAGAGCAGCCTCACCAGAGAAAGGTGGAAACATCCAAAGCAATGGGCCAAGCTCTTGAACATGTACCCAGGCATCTAAAGACTAGATGACCTCACTAGCAGTTTCCCATCTCTAGCTTCCTGTAAGTTACTACTAGGGATCACACAATGGATACTTCCCATGCAGGTCCCACATGGCCCAAAGACTCACCTTTGAATGAACAGGCCAGTCAGCAACTGACATAGTCCGATTAACTATGATTTTGCAGAAGCCACTGTCAGCCGAGCCATTGGAGCAAGAGCAGGGATAGAGAGTCAAGCTTTCATTCCTGAGGATCACATTTTCCGTCCAGTTCTCTGGACTAGTCCAGCCACAGCAAGAGAGCTAAGAGCAAAAACAAGGCATTCCCATTTATTCTTTCAGATTCTGGACTAGGAAACCAGAGGAGGAAGCTGACCGTGGGAAGGGACAGGCCTTCTCCATGCAATAGCTACTGCAGCTACGCAACCTAATGAGAAGTCTAAGGGCTGGATTTTGAGATTCCCTCCATAACATTAACATGCCTCTAGCATTCCAGGTCATATCAGATGTGTGTGTGGAGTAACCTTTGGAACAGAGGCCCCCATTCAAACTTTACCTACCTGAGGACCATTTTGATAGCTAGCCATGAGTTAAGAGGGCCATATCTAATATGCTTTGAGAGGGGCAACCGCAGCCTCCATCTTCAATCCAGAGATGTAAGCTGCAGACAGTACAAGACCTAGCATGCAGGGCAGCTGGTGTGCTGGATGTTAACTTTCATGGGCCTCACCTCTAGGAAAAAGCCATAGGCAGACATCATTTAGTGCTCCATAGGCCACATGACTTGTAGAGTTGTGCTACTACAAAACAGAGGCATTCTGTGTTACCCATCCTGCCCTTAACACTCCACAGAACTCTAGCACTGGTGTTACTCACACCAGAGTGTGTCTAACTCTGGTATTTACTAGTTTCCCCACAAGGCTTCTTTTTAAAAACTATTATCTCAACTCATAAGGCGGCCACCACACTGAAAGCAAGAGTGCTACCACTAAATGAGGCAGGGCAAGATGATGATATTTCTGGCTAATAATGGGTGAGAATTGAGAGACTGTGTGGCCGCTATGTTATCCCTGCCTAGAATCAAATCTGAAGACCACATAGGGGATACAGTTAAACAGTATTTTTACATGTTTTCACTTGATTGTACAGACTCCAAATATTTACTTAATGTTCTCCTTGTGTGTGAGTATTACGGAAATAGCAATGCCTTTGATGAAAGCAACTGGAACATTTTGAAGAATATGCAAAGTAGCAACCTTAAAATTAAACTGACAAATGTTTAGGGCAAGGTTCATCCTCTTCTGCCCAAATCTTCAGCTCCAGAAGTTTAAGTGCAACAGTAACAGCTGGCCACCACAAGACAGAGCCCACCTGCTACCAAGTCTACCCAGAATTTCAGACCCACCTCTAGTCAATTATAGCAAAGTCAGCAGAATGTGCGGAGTTCGAGGGTGTTACAGAAAAGACAGGACAGACAATTTCTCCCAACTGCAAAGAAATTCTAAGGGCCAAACAATCTTCCTCCACCCACACAGGATAGCTTCAGTGGGAAACAAAATTCCCACCCCGAACCTGACTGGCATAATCCAAATTTATGCTTGAGCTGGCTGTTTTATACACAGCACCCAATCAGTAGCCAAGCGCTTCCACCCTAATAGCAGACCTACAAGGTTGCCAGAAACTCACCAGGTGGAAGCCTGGGATTCAGATGCTTGGCCCACTAGCAAGTCCTCCTGCTTAAATTGGATGCATGTATTAAACGAGACTACAATTTAATGAAGTGGACACTCCTGAAGACACCAGAGCTGGTGCTTGAATAATGAAAAGGCTCAAATTTAGAGCCAGCATCTGATATTTAAGACTCAGTTAGAATATTTAATTCCACTAAAAAAAGTCCCCAGGGACAAGCTAACTCTACTGTAAAGAGATCTGGAGTCTGGATAATGCGAGCGAGCTGTGCATTGAGCTGTTAATCCAGAGCTGCCCCACTCAGTACCCTCTGTGCCACACCCCCTCCCAGGCTCACATATGGACTCCAGTGTGGATGAGCAGCATTGGATCCCAGGCACTAGACTCATGCACCACCAATCTTGTGATGAAGATGAGCAGGCTTCCCTGCTGCTGAAATGAATTCTAAGGAGGACGACTCCAGTGTCTTTGGCCTCAGCAGAGAACTGCTGATGGCTCAGTCAGAGAGGCACAACTGTGATAGTAGGTTGTGGCCTAGGCTCTTCTTTGGCATCCAAATGGAGACCAACAACGCAGCTCTATCACCACTTGCCCTATAGGCCATGTGAAGTGCTAACTGGCGTTTAGCTGCTCCAGAAGCACAGAGCCACCCCCGACCCCCTCTCACACACACCTTGCCCAGGGGCCCAGCCAGGCTGTCAGCTCCCCTGCATACAGCAATAGCTTCTCTTCTGGCCCTTGCTTGATGACTCACCTGTCTCTGCACATAGTCCCATGCATCCTGGATGTTCTTTTTGTCTTCTCTCCAAGGGTCATAATCCCGAATGAGTTCATGAACCATGGTGGACATCTCTTTTTTCAGCTGGCAAAGAAGGACAAGACAGTTGAACAGAGGTCAGTGAAGGCTGCTGCCCATGCTCTGAATTTGCACTTGCTTCTTCAGGGTTAAAGATGGGAGATCATCAGCTTGGCTATGCAACTCACTGTGCAGCCTAAAGCACGTGGCTTACTCACTGTAGGGCGGGGCTGAACACAGACTAATGAAGTCTCGCAGCCCAAGCTATTTGCAAAGTACATGGAGATCCCCAGTGACTGACAACGTTCAAGTGAAGATTCTGGGCAGTATGGCACACAGGGAGGTATGACGACTCCCTTTGCCTCTTTTCCAAGGGGCCTGAGGTGGTGTAGAGATGGGGAGAAAACTGACCAAACTCCCAAGACACTAATTGGTTCCACCCTGAAGACCAACCTGCACAGACTGTTGCATCTGTACCCAGTAGTGTGGGAATCAAAACACAAAAAGTCACAATACTGGCCTCACACCCACTCCTTCATACCGCCATTGTGCAGGATGTGGCAAGTGTTTCCCTACTCAGCCTTGGGTGAGGGGAGTAGACAGCAGCCAAGACCCCTTGCCCGCAGTTTTTACTGACAGATCCTACTAACTGGAGAGCCCAGAAGCCTCAGGATGCAAATGGTAAATCCCAAAACACACTCAGACCTAAATCTCCCTTCCCATCAGTCAACAACTCATGTGCACATTGGCATTCATGCCAACTCAGAGCCTGATAAGCAGAGCAAGCTAGTCCCTCTCAGCAACAACTTCCTCATGGTTAGTCCTTGCTCCCCTCTTCCCCCTCGCCCCGGTCACTGACTAGAAGACTCAGGTCCTCCTCAGTCACTATTTTGGATACAGCAGCAGCCACCACCGCTGCCAGGGAAGAGAGGAAGGATCAGAAGGAACATGGGGAACTAGAGATGGCACTAAGAATCAGGAGCAGAGTGGATATCCATTGTGAACATTTAAAAACACCCTCTCTACCCACCACCAAGTTCAGTGGTGCCCATTTGGTCACCCCTGCTGATGTGGTGCTAGAATCAGCATTTCCAAGCCAACCCATGCTCAGTAACCTGCCGAGATCATCCATCCAGTTTTTGGTATAGAAAGTGACCCAGCTCAGGGCAAACACTCTTGCCGGAACAGCCTGTGCAGCTGCAGCAGGAAAGTTAATCACAAAGCCACAGTTGGTCATAAGTCCCAGCACAAGACAGCGTTCTAGGGGCGCAGGCACTCTGCAGCTTGGCTTTCTGTGGGGACAGCTGGGTTCACCACACAGATGGGAGTCGCATGACCTTTATTCTTCCCACAGCTGACTCAGGCTTTTCCTCTTAATCCTTGGGAAACCAACTTCTCCACCAGCTTCTTCCCCAAGTCAAGGGGAAACGATAGCACTTTCACCAGATTCCTGCTAATGGTATTGGCCTCTGAGGCTTCAATAAGCTCTAAAGGTCACTGAACCATCACACCTCCTTCCTTACACCTCTGTAAATGCAGAAGCAAGCAAGGAGACCTACTTTTCCACCCAGAACCCCACCCAAGAAGTCAGCTGCCAACCTGCACACTCAGTCAAAGCAAGGCCAGCTCAGCAAGAAGACCAAGCCCAGTTCAAACACTTGTCCCAGATTGTGATCAGCCCCATTACTTCACATGCCAAGACTGCTGACACATGACATGGGCCTGAACCCAAGCCCCAGATCTGAGCCCTCAGAGCTCAGGGAAAGCTCTGCTCATACACAGCTCTAGCTTGTGTTATCACTGGGCATGTTCTGTGCCAGTCACATGAGGATGTGGTGCTTGGGGGCTAAGGGAGAGGAGTCTCAAGCAACTCTAGCTCTAAGATTAGGGGGGGTTATACCATCATTACAAGGAGCTGCAAATTATAATCAAGGATTATTGGGTGTTTCAGAAAGAATCGGGGGGGGGGGAAAAGGGGGGGGGAGAGAGAAGAGAGACAGGTGTGTTAATTATAAACCACATACAATACAGGTCTGGAAAGTGAACCTAGGACAACCTGTTTTCAAGTCTAACTGGCAGAACAAGCCAAAAGAGAATGCAGGCATCTACAGTTAACACCTTGCCCTGGGACACATGGGGCAACTAGCTGGAAAAAGCATTGAGCAATTGTCTGCCAGTTACTGTCAATACCCATCCCCAATAAACCCATTCCTGTGCTATACAGAGCTATTGCAGGACATGGTTCAAAGTTAGCTGAGTGAGGCAGTTGTGGTCCCCACCCCCTAATTTAACAGTGGTCATGTCTTTTGTTCCTTCTTTGAGAGAGTTGCTTCTGGAATCCAAATATAGCCACTCCGTGACTTATAAACACACCGACTTACGACCAACCTCCCATTAAATGCATTTTCGAGTTGAACCTGTACGTCAAGTTTTTCGAACAGCGCAGGCAGAGTGTTTAAGGGTATTTCTGACTTATGATCAAATGTTCGGAACGTAACCCATTTGTAAGTCGGGGACTGCCTGTACCGTGGAGTCAGTAGAATGCAAGCCCTACAGTTCCAGGCACGTGGCATGGAAGTCCAGGTCACCAGCTAGCCACCCAAACTGCCAAAGGAAAGTGATTAATCAACTCTCTCATTGGTTTGTACAGCTTTCTACAGTAACCACTACGATTTATGGAGGGACAGTGGGTTATTGAAACAGGGATCTACGATTAAACAGCAACATGCAGCTTGAAGAGTAGAACGTACTCTTCAGACACATTACTATGTAGAGGATTCCAGTCTCCCCCTCTTTCCAGCTGTGAAGAGCTTTCACCCATTTCATTAAACAAGAGGCAAACAGTGGAGAAGAGGCTGTACTGATAGCCTTACATCTAGGATCGGGCCTACACTGTAAAGCAAAGGTGTGTACTTAACTCAGGCTAGAACAGCAGTGCAAAAATGCCAGCTTTGCTTCTCCACTCAGGTTAAACTGAGGTTTGAACCTGAGATGTCTTACTATCACCACCATTTCAACCCATTGCAATGTTCAACAGCTTCAGAGGGGTAGCAGTGTTAGTGTATAAGGGTGTGTCTACACAGCACCCTAAATTCAAAATAAGATACGAAAATTGCATATAGTATTTCGATTGTATTGACATTTTGAAGTTTGGGACATCTACACAGTGCCAAATTTTGAAATAATGCGCTATTTCAAGACATCCTGTAACCCTCGTGGAACAAGGGTTACAGGGATGCCAAAGTAGTGCGCCCATTATTTTGAAAAATTTCAAAACAGATGCGTTTAAAAAAAAAAAGATACAGGGTAGCTATTTCGGGATACCTCTGGTATCCTAAAACAGCCCTGCTGTCTAGACATACCCAATTGAAAAAAAAAAAAAAAAAAACACCAAATAATCTTGCAGCACCTTACAGCCTAACAGAAAATACAGATAGTATCATGAGCTTTTGTGGACACAGCCCACTTCTTCAGATGAATCGAGTTTAAGGGGTTCAGGTTCTGAATAAATAGCAGAGAGAAAGGGGATAGGAAGGGAAGGGAAAATAGTCAGACTGTCCATTGCCTAGTTATTTCTACCCAACCTTCAGGGATCAAGTGAAGTAATTCTGGGAAGTATCCTAGGAATAAGGGACTGAGTCTTGTGCAGTTCTGAGCATGCTTTACAGTACTTGGGACTCCCTCAGGAGACAGGGTACTAAATACAAAGTGACAGGAATAGCACCACTGCTGCAGACACCAACATGAAACCGCACCTGTTGTATGTGTCAGAGGAAACTCTAGCCAAGAACATGTGGCAAGTGCTGTCCTAAAGTTTGATGCAAGCACTTCAGAGTGCAGACAGCACCTCCAGTTTAAGGGATCTTCCAAAAGGCTCCAATGTGACAGTTTACATACATAGAGTTCAATTGCCTTAGGTCAGGAGTAGGCAATAATTTTTGACTGGAGGGGAGATTTCAGAAATTTTTGAAGTGGCTCTTGGCCACCCTAGAAGGGGTGGGGCCAGGACATTTCCCCCCCCTCCCCCCAGACCTATCAGGGTGGGGAGCACATGAAGTCTTTGCCCCTGCCTCCCATCCCCCATAGAGAACCACCAGCTGTTCTGAACAGCTGACAGTTCCCTCTAGGTGCCTGTGCCCCTGACAGTGGGAGGAGACTTTGCATGCCCCTCCCCCCAGCCAATCAGGGTTTGGGGGTGAGGGACAAGCATGTAGAATCTTCTCCTGCTCTGCCTCCCCATCTTTCAAGGAACATGTGGCATGCTCCCTGCAGGAGAGAAGAAGGATGGGGGTGTGGGGATGTGCATGCAAAGTCTCTTGCTTTCTACCCTCGGGCGCACAGGGCTTAGTCAACCACCAGGGTTGACTAAGCGACGCATGCTCCCCAGTCCCTAAGCCCTGATTGGCCTGGAGACCCTGCTGCTCCCCTGCAGGCCAGATCAAGCTGCTTGGTGGGCTGGATTTGGCCCACAGAGCCGCTTTTGCCTACCCCTGCCTTAGATGGATGCTATGGGAGCATCAGGACTCTCAGCTAGGGGAGTCTACACAAAGGGTGACAGAGTCGAAGCAGTTCTGCCACTGGGTGTATATTGGCATCACCCTGCTGCAGGGACCCTTATGGGATAGTCCCTAGTCCCTTCCCACACTGCCCCCAGTATCACAGCCTCTTGCAAGAAGTTCCAGCTTAGACAAAGCCCTGCAGTTTTAGGGGTAAAGTACAGAGAGGAGTGTTCAGGAGAGGAATGGGGTGGGCCACAAGGAAACCATGCTTGCCTTGCTGAGCCAGAACCAATCCTAGCTAGGACGAAGAAGTCATTTCCCCCTACTCCCACTCCTTAAATCTGGATTAGAGCTGGGACTGTTTAATGCAGCCCAGGCAAATGCATGTTCCACTCCCCACACCAGCTGGTCACCGTTTCCACTTCCCACAGCTGCAATCCCACACCCCAAATTGACGAGAAGAGAGCTCATGGGCAATGGGTTACTAGGACTGACTACAGCAGTGGCCCAAAATGGAGCATTTTAGCCCTGGATGGAACAAAGGGATTGGCTGGCTGCATCGACTTAACTTATGGCCCTCATCTGGACCCTGGCAGGTATTTGGTAATTAGGATAGTGAAAAATAGGGACGGTCATAGTCATTGGTGCTGCTGGGCCTAGCAGGCATGTTAGGGCAGACTGGACAACAGGGCACATGGTGATAGCTTGGATGGGAAGGAAGCCTGACTTTGTTGCCTGCACATGAACATATCCAGGATGGGAAAGTTAGGGCTCCTAGCCCCTAACCAGATAGGAAGGTATTGCAGGTCTGTGCCAGTACCATCCCTGTAAAGCTTTGACACACGACAAGGGAGACTTACTGCATCTCGTTGGAAATAGATGAGCAGCCCGGCAGCCACCTGAGCTAGGAGGATCAGCAGCAGAAAGGTGATGTACTAGAAAAACAGAAGAGATGGTGTTAGCTCGGCTAGCTCCCCAAGCAAGTCTACAACAGGAGGCAGCAGCCTCTGTAGGTCTCATGGCAATCTGCTGGAGAGAGTCATGGAGGGAGAAGCTCCCAGCGCAAGCTAAGTTTACCGAGGCCAAGGTCCATTTCCCTCCAGAGGTTTTGCCTGCAGGACCCTGGCACAGGCCTTTCATACAGGAGTAAACAGCATTCAGACTGGAGATTCCTGAAGGATTATGAAAATGAAGAGCTCAAGAGTCAGCTGCTTCATATACTTCAATCATGGCCTGCAACCCTACCTCCACCCCTAGGCTAGCTGCCAGGAACAGACACCACAGCAGGGAGATGAACCAGTTTGGTGGGTAGGGGAGCCCTAGTTACAGAGTCCACATGTGACAGAACATGCTGGGGCTTGGGCCACACCTCCCCCCATTCCAGCCCTGGGCCACAAGGGCAGAAGTGGCTCTTGGCACCAGATTGGCCAAGGCTGTGCCACATAGGAGAATGAGGGGTGGCTCAGAAGGTGTACTTAGAACAGGAAGGAGCCCCAGGGATCTATTGGGATCAGTTTTGCCAATCAATGGAATGAAGGGGACTTTACAGTGAGCCATTTGAGAGAGCCAGAGTAAGGCAGCAAGCAGATTCCTAGTGAGAACACTTAAGCTTTCATCAGCTCAGCTCTGTTCACTGCCCTGTGTCAGCAATTCTCATCAGACCTGACACCTCACACCCTTGTGACAGGATTTGTTTAAAAGGTTACATAATATATTGACTCAGCAGTAGGGTGACTGAAATATTTGTACTGGCTCCAGCTGAAAGAAGGACTATCCTCCAGTATGTCCTGGAGACTGTGTCTAGACAACACAGATTTTTTTTTTCCCCATGTAAAGGGGAAATGTTTGGGAAGGCAGATTTCCTTCCCAGAAAGAGGTTTCAGTCCTGCTGCCTCCAGGTGAGGCTGTGGCTAACCCTCCTGAAGCTTTGTAAGAGGGGAGAGGGCTGGGCTGTGCACAGCACAAATTTTTAGGAAAATCTGAATCTGGGAGTGCATTGGGGTCACCTTTCTTATTGTAACTAAGGCCAGTGGAATCCATCATGGGTTTGCAGACAGACTGGTGAGTCAAAGCCGCTCACCCAGGGCTGGCTGCATAACACCCAGGCTATGTCTAGACTATGGGGTTTTTGCAGGATACCTCCAGTATTCTGCAAAAACCCCACCGCGTCCAAGGAACGTGTTTGCTCTTCGGGTTTTTTTGCGGAAGAGCAAATGCGCTCTTTCGGGGAGCCCTGTATACCTTGTTTCATGAGGCATAAGGGCTCTGCCGAAAGAGGAGGCTTTTTCCGCTATTTGGCCCCGGCTAGATAGGACCAAATGGCAGAAAAGCCTCTTTAAAAAAAGCGGCAAAAGCTACGGAGCACATTTTGCATAGCTTTTTCTGCAAAAATGCTGCAGTCTAGGCCTAGCTCCAGACGCACTAAGGGTGTGGGCCTGCATGTTGGTAGGCTGGCTGGTAGCATCCCTGGCTGGGAGCTACAGCAGCAAAGCATAGTAAGGCACCCAGAGAAGCAAGACAACCCCATCCTTTAACATCTGCACTGCAGCAGGAAGCAAGTTTTTTCTCCTTGCCCCCCGACCCACTTGATCCTTTGCTGCTCGCACATAACCTTGTTCTCTCAGGGCTGCAAGGAGGATGAGGCAGGGAGAGGGGACTGAGACCATATCTAATTGGGAAGGGAAAGAAAAAAAAAAAAAAAAAAGTACACTGCAAAGAAGGGAGATGGTAGTCAAGATTGCAAACAAGAGCCCCACTCAGTACATGCAGGCCCTTCTGATCGATGTAGGAGAGCGCCAAGGACTGGATCACTCAGCAACGCAATCACCAAGCCAAGAGCATAACCAGAAGGGAAGGTGGGGTAAAGGCAGCAGCGATTCACTCACCAGACCCAAGAGGCATCGGACCTCATTGACTGCTCCAAGACAGCCCAGGAATCCAATGAGCATTGTGATGGCCCCGACTCCGGTGAGAATGTATGCACCAACCTTTAACGATTCAGATGAGGTCTCTGTGGGCGACAGGGAGTGCAGAAGTCAGCCATTAACAGACAAGCACTTACTGCCACGGGTTTTGATGGACTGCACAAGCATTAAAGGCCCAGACCCATGGCTGCAGGAAGGTTGACAGAGGCACTAGGCAGAAACCTGAACAGAAATGTTTGTGGGAAGAAAGGTTGCCTCAAACACTCTTGAACCTGCAGTTACAAGCAGGCTGAATGAGTAAGTCTAAGAACTAGTCACTCCTTTAGGAATTAGAAGAAGTTGGCTGTTAACTGGCAATAGAGCACTGACCAGAGAGCAAACACTGGCACTCCTGGAGATGGGCAGGAGTCACCCCCTCCACCCTCTACCACCTTATCACTGTTTCCCCAATTCTTACTATTCAGTAACAAAGTTATACTCTTTTCCCCCACCTAAGCACTCCCTCTCATCTGCCTTTGCAGATTAACAAGCCATCTTTACTTTTGTCCAGTTTCTTCTCACCCATGTGCAGGAAAGGAATAGTACAAAGAGAGAGATGACTAAGTTCTCCTTTCACTTAGAGATGCGTTACAAGTTTGACACCCAACCAGCTGCATGTGTTGACTGACCGAGGTTGCAGGTATTTAAGTTACTAGACAATTTGAGTGTAGTCAGCTCAGATGCCAGTGGCCAGGCAGCTGTGTATAAATTATTTCAGGTTTAATACAGATCGAGCTTCAATTGTTGCTCCTCTTGCCCAGCCTACTGGCAATTCTTGCACATTCAGGAGAGGGGACAGCATCCAATTACAGTAAACCCAATTTGGAAGGTGTAACTTTATAGGAGAAGGGCTGCCATTTCAGTCTGCTTCTCAATCATCCTTAAATACCAATTGTGAAGCCACAGAAGAGAGAGACTTGCTAATTATGGGAAGACTATTCCTTGCAGACTACCACCCTACAAAGAGGTAGGAGGCAGGCAGACAAAGGAGAGGCAAAAAGCCGGTTTAGCCAGCTTATGAGGAGCCTCACAGTGCCAAAGAAACAGACATTTAGTAACATGGGATTGTCAGAATGCAGGGAAGTGACAGCTGTAAAATGTACCCAACTGGAAACCCATTCCACTAGAATGTTCTGTGAGGAAGGTAGGTAGCCACCAAGGCTAGTCATTAGTTGGAAAAGCCTGAGCCAGCTCTTAACCTTGCATGGTGTCCAGACTGGGATCTTCATAGATCAATGGTTTGAGAGAGAATCCCACACCATGTGGTGTCTAGAACAGGGACACCCACCCGCCCTCCAAAAAGGAAGTCGACAACTTTGAGACTGATGTAACATCAGGACATCACATCTTGGCCCGATGACTAGACAAAACATGTTTGTCTTGCCACCCGCACCATTTAAAAACCATGCATGTAGCAGCCCTAAAACTCTAAGCCTCACAAGTATAAGTTTGGATCTAAGCGAAACCCAATGCACAAGTTCCCCACAGAAATGCAGACATGGATTGGGGCTTTTGAACACTTGTTGAATTGCTGTATTCCTAGGAGAAAGTTGATGGGACATTTCCACATTTAAAAAAAATTTCCAACCCCAGAGCCAAGTCTTCAAAAAGATCCCAGGCTCCTTGCTTGCAGCATGTTGGCTCTCCCAAGGAAGGCTATCCAGACACTGCTGGCAGGAGATTCCTGCTTTCCATTCCCCCTTGCTCCATGTCTTCCCCTTGTTCTGGGCAGGCAGCCAAAAGGAAAAACAGACACGTAGGCCCCTTTGGCAGCATGCTGGAATGCCCTGCTGTGCAGAACTCTTTCCCAGTCTCTGGCAGGGTTACAAAAGCAAAGGGGAGGAGGAAAGAAGTACAGGAAAGGGGGGAGAGGGGGAAGGAAAATAGTGGGACAGAGAAAGCACTTAGGATTTCCAAACTAAGGAAGGATGCATAAACCCTACGCTGCAGTCAGCAGAGCTTATGGGTAAAATGGGGGCCGGGGGGGGGGGGGGGAGGAGGAGGAGGGAAGACAGAGCTACAACATGGAAAGACTCAGTCCCTAGAGGAGTGAAAAGCAGCCAATAGAGCCAATGGTGCAATGTCAGAGGTTCAAATCAGAGACCTAGGCCATCCTCCAGTGAAACAGATACCGGTGTTTTTTCCTGGAATGCCACAAGCAAGCAGTCAGGCCCTGAGCAAACCCTTATGGCAGCAAATGCTAAGGGATGGATCTCCCTTCACAATCTCATTGCCGTAGTCACCTTTGGATTCTTCCCCTTTTAGAGGCTGAAGTAGCAACCCAGATGCCTCAGTAAAGTCATGCAAGCATCAGTGGGACTGTTCTAACATTTAGCACAGGATTGTCACCCTTCAACAGGCCAAATTTTAGCAACCCAGCTAACCTAAATCCCTTTAAATCCCAACCTGGTCCAGGCTCTGTTAAGTTAGTTCAATTTCTTGACTGGCACAGAATGTAGCGACACACCCCACTGAGGAGAGTCAAAGGTATCTTTGCTAACAGTCTCCTCACCCAGAAATAACTTATTAGTACACATACAAGGGGCTGTGGACTTCAGGCTAAAGGTGAATTTAAGAACAGCGAGAGGAAAAGCTCCAATGCCCCAGTTATTCACCAAAATCAGTGTTTTAGCCACTTGTGAATCAGCTGCTCTTTCTGCCATCTCTCCAGACCACATAGGACATGGGATTCAATAGTAAGGCAGACGCTGCCTCCCTGCACATCTCCAGGAACACATTTGAACTGTGGGCCTGTAGCAATGATCTAGCCATGTGGCTAGCCACATATTTTTCTGGGGAAGACATCTAGGATTTTTCAAGAGATCTTTTATTTAGAATTACTTTCTCTTAATGGGGCACATTTTCAGGTCACCATCCCTCGACTAATCCAACAGTCTCATGAAGAAAGATCATTAACTACTGATGTTCTTCTAAAAGCCAGTCTTTGCTTCTTAGAGCTATATATTCCTTGGCAGCGCTGCATGTAGCACGCCCCCCCCCCCCCCATCCTCTGCCCACGCCTTTGTATTTGAAGAGCGAGGCACAGAGGAACAGATCTCCCACAGGACACAAAAGTTGGGGGGGGAGGGGGGAAGGGGGGGGAGGAGAGGGAAGAGAATGATTCATAGTCTTACGCAGAAATGAAATGAAACTGATTTTGTCGAGTAAGATCCACAGTCCAAAGCCCAGGATCACAGCACCCAGAATCTGAAAGAACAAGAGTAAGAGTCACTAGCTGAACAACAAAATAGCAAGGAAATAGTGGTTGAGAGCGCTAAACAGCTTGTGTCTGATCCCACCCTTCTTCCTGTCTCTTCCCCCCCCCCCCCCCCCCCAAGAGTGAGAAAGATTAAACCATCACTCCCAACAGTAGTCCCAGCTACCAGCACATAGGCCCTCTTTACGCAGTGCTCTAGTTATACATGATGCTGAAGAGATGGTCTGGGACAGAGTCTAGATTCTGTGCTCTGAAAGGCTTAGTGACTCAAGACACAAGCTGTGCAAGTAAGGAGCACTGCTCTCCAGAAACAGCAACAAGAGGCAGGTATGTGTCACCCACCAGTAGGCATTGTAGGAGCTTTTGGGCAGAGAAAACCTTGCTGCTTGATTCAGGGTGCCTGGGCTGTGCTTTCACACAGGTTGGGAAACCAGCTACCTAGTCCTTTGGGGAGGGGGGCTTGCAATAGGGACCCTCCAAGGATGCATCAGCTAGGTGTAAGGGACATGCCAGCCTGTCATTTGTGACTCCGGCCTGTAAGTGCAAAGCATCAAATGCAAAAAGCGTTAGTGCTACCATGAAGCTCAGGCTCCTACAAGCAACTTGCCGACAAAAAGCTGACACCCCCCCCCCCCGCATAGGAACAAAGCCACAAGCCATGCGCATGGCAGCTGAACCTCTGGCATGGGGCCAAGCCATGACCAGGAAACTGAAAAGACAACAGTGCAACCAAAACCCATAACACTCCCCTGGTATCAGCCAGCTAGCAATGTCTGGGGATAGCACAAACCAGAAAGAGCTGGTTGTTCCACAGAGAAGCAACAGCCCATCCCCAGCTACCACATGGCATGCCAGGGGTGAAGCAGCAGTAGCAATTTCTCTGGGTACTCGTGTGGAGCTGGGCATTGAGAGAATAAGGAGGCACTGGACTGAGTGTGGGTTATACTTTGCTACACATACACAGCTTCTCTGGTCCTTCTACTAGAGGCAAAGCCTGCATTTTTAGGGGCCTGCCTTGTACCACATCTTCTGTTGGGTTAATGCTAACACCCAGTATGGTGTGGTGTCCAGATACCCCATTCAGGATCACAGCTCCACTGCACAAATGGAGATTAGTGCCCCTGTGTCTTCAAAGCCACACACCAATCAGTCTCTCATCCCTTTAACGGAAAAACCCCGAAACCCAGCACACTTTGAACAGAAGTTTCTGCTGCGACCTTAAGTGTGAGGGAAGGAGTCCCAGCAGAAACAGAGAGGCTGTTTCAGATAGCAGGAGCTGCCAAGGCAGCCCTTGCACCAACAGTAACAAGACTGCAGGACAGGACGGAGAAGGTTAGACAAGCCAAGATGGGAAGATTCAGATTGTGGGCCAGCTGGAGCATGTTCACAGAGCTTTGTGGAAACGTGGAAAATAATAAGTTAGCTCCCAAAGTGAGCCAGCAAGGGAGGGTGGGGTAAGAGGGACAGACAGTTCCCACACATTTTGAAGACTGCTCTAACTTGACAGTCCTTGCCAGTGCCATAAACAGACTTGCAACTCTTTATACCAGGAAGTGTTCATTGAACTGAAGGAGTGTAATCAGCTTTCCATTTCCTTGCTAGGGGGACAGCAGTACATGGCTGGGAGAGGTGCCTAGTAGCTGGGCGGGGGACTGGTGATCAAGAAGCCTCCTGGAAAGGATAAGAAACTCACTGACCAAATTAAAGCAGAGTTAAGTGGTAGAGGGTGATTGAAGGAAACTGCATGAAAAGTTCGCAATGGCTACAGGACTGGATCCTGCAGTGTGCAATAGCTCCCATCCTGATCTTAAATTAGGGATGTTAGATCGTGTGTAGTTGAATAGTTGTGTAACCACATCAAAAGTTATCCATTACATGACTGTTCGAAAGACAGATACAGAGGCAGCAGCGTGGGGTGGCAGCAGCCTCTGTCTGGAGCGGGGAGGGAGAAGAGGGATGTCCAAGCTCCCCGTGGAAAGAGGCTGCTCCAGCACAGAGAAGCCCCTCTCCGCAAGGAGCTCAGACCGCGCCCTGCCCCCCAACCAACAGATAGGGACCACTTTGCAACAGCCTCTCCTCCCCCCCCAGCACTGCTCCTTCTGAAAGAATCAGGGGGGCAGGAAACTCTGCAGAGCCAGTGTTTGGGGGGGCAAGCTGGCTTTTAAGGACCCCCCCCCCGACCAGCTCTTGTCTTTGCTTACAGAGGAGGTGGGGGAGGGAGACAAGGTGAGGGGGCATGCACAGAGATGGCTTAAAAGCTGGCTCCCCGCACATTGGCTCCCACCTGAGGGGCAGCAGCACAGAGGGTGAGGGGAGCAGATGACGCAGCGCAGGGGTGGGGGAAGCAACAGCTTCCGCCTTTCCCACTTGCTGCATCTGATACAGAGGCCGCAGGGAGAGGGGGCAGGGGGAATGCATGTAGTCAACGGGATTAACTGATCAACCCAGGCTTATTGGTTAATGGTGTAGTCAACTACATGGTAACTTCCCTATCTTGAATTGGACAGTGTTTAGTCCAATACTGGAAAAAAAATGCCCATTTGGCCCTCTTCCAGTGGGTCTGAGCACAATGTAGTGTCCCTGGGCAAGGTTAGGACAGAGCAAGCCAGGGAGGCAGCTAGAAAAGGCAAAATAGAGAGGGAGGTAGGAGAACCCCAGCTAACATTGCACATACCGATAGTTTCCTGCAAAAATATTCAAGAAAAATGCATGATCCTGGCTGCATGACTTTATAGAGCAGTGACCCTGGAGTGTTGCTTATCTTCTGCTTTTGTTTTTTCAGAAAAGCCCTCAACCCCAAACCAAAAAACCTCACCCACACTTGAGTTGTGTTTCAGGGAGGCTATTTACTATGAGGCACTGACCATCCAGGGCCTCTGTGTTCACTCTGCCCTTTGCTCTAATCTGTAAATTTTGTGCTTGACAGAAGCTGCTGTAGACAGAGTGTAGAAAAGAAAAGGGGTTGGGGGAGGAGGAGGAAGTGAAGAGATACAGGCTGTCCTGTAGCTACACTGCTATCCCGTAGCAGAGAGAATCTCATACCCATGACCATGACTTTGCCAGGTCACTGAGCACAGCTAGCAGGGTTGCTTCTTCCACTACCTTGAGGTCAGCATCTTTATTATCCTGTCTACAGGTGGGAAGTATCCAGTGCCCATGGTGGGAAATGCACTAATTCACTAGGAGCAGATTAAGCAAAGGTGTTTCTATACCTAAGGAAGGGGACAGGGGTCTAGCCAGTGCTCCTGTCAAAGTGTAAAACTTCTATCAGTGAAATCCCCAAGCTGGCAAACTGGGTCTCCCACAGTGCAGGACCAGTGGCTGGCCAGCAGCTTTCAGGGCACAGACCCTTAGAAATAAAAGGGTGGGGAAGAGGGGAGAAGAGACAGATGACTGCAGCAGATTTAAGACAGTGACTTCTGGTCTGTTCTAATACCAGCCAGCAGGGCTTTTCCTGGGGCAAGTGTCAGTGTCACTACCCAGCACCAAAAATAAATGCACTTGAGTGATGTGCCAAGCCAAGCCTACTGTAAGGTGGCAATTATGGCCTCAAACCATACTTCCCTCAGGAGGGATAATTACAGGGCCCAGCACCATGCTATCTTGGGATGACCATGTGACTTGGGATGACGTTCTGCCTAGCAGACCAGCTAGCCTGAGGGTTGATTTTAACCTTGGGGTTTTGTTCAAGGTGACTCTTATCCTCTTCTCAACGCCCATGTGAGTGATGCACAGAGACCTGCACAGTTCAGTGAAAACCTCCACTCTCAGTCCTGCTACTTTGGACAATTCTAAAAAGATCCCAATCATCATAGGGTCTATCTAGTGTAGGTCTCCCCACGGCTGAGGCTTCCAATAAGGTGGAAGTTATGGTCCTGAAACATCCCTAGACAGTTCAGCACACTCAAAGTGAGGCAGCTACTGATGCAGTAGGCATTTGTTTGAATGCAAGTCTGCTTGTCACTATTCACTGCATAAAGAAAGCGATACCCAGAGCACAATACACCACTGACTAAACACTTAGCCTCCTCTTATTCAGCCCCACAATGTCCTCTCCACTCGGCCATTCAGGATTGCATCTCATCTGCCGCAAGGAAAAGTAGAGAAAGCAGGTAGCATAGGTGAATTTCCTCCACATTCAGGGGAGCTCTCTGATGTGCTTTGGATCATCAAGTCTCCACTCCAAACTTATCCTGCCTGGTCCCCCTAGGGCAGGGCTACTCAACTTTGGAAGCTCTGGGGACCACAATGATACTCACAGCACATGCCAAGGGCCACAACTTAAGTGTGGTTGCATATACATGAAAATAGATTCTTTCACACTGACAGGCATGAATACAAAGATTAAGGCAAGACTACACAACACATAGGCCTCATTTAAGTCAGTTCTGGCAATTTAATAAAATGCTATATTTACCCGATTTCCACCCATGTGACAGTACTTTTAATGAGCAATGACAGTCTAGGAATTTAACTACTAAAGCACATATCAACAGAAGACCATTATATGGACTACTTTTTTGGTTTGGCTCCCACCTGTGGGCCGCGTGTTGAGCCCTGCATAAACCCATTCAACACTGCAGGATGCAAATTGGCTACTTCAATTGGCTCAGGATCCATCACCTACTATGGACAGCTGTCCAAACCACCAGCTCAAGTGGCAGGGTCCCTCCAACATTAGTGATCAACTTCCAATAGGATGGAAAAGCCCATTTCAGCCTGGCAAGGACACTGTAGGTTAGAGACCCTGACTATGAAACCAGGACTAAAATATTTCTCCCTTTCATCCTTCTAGACAGCTGACAGCAAATGGGAGCTCAGAGCCTGAGGACCTGGAGACCCTGGTCACCTAAAGTCCTACAGTGGTTCAGGCCTGTAACGCCTTAATTGCATGCACATGCTCACATTTCACAGGAAAATCCAAACATACTGCAGAGCCCTGGATTTGAGAGGAATTTTGAGATGTTCATTGAATGGATTCCCTCCAGCCCAGGTTAGTAGGAGGAAGGTGCCCATCACAGGGCTGCAGCTGAGGGGGGGGGGGGTCACCGAGGGCCATACAAAATAGGTCATTAACACCCAAGTTCTGCCAGGACAGGCATTTCCTATTGCCAGTGCTCCAGCCAACTTGAGGTTTACACTTCTAATCCATCCTGGCTGAAGCCAAACCCAACCCAGCACGACTGTCACTTCAGGTTGAGGGCAGTCACTAGTTATTCACTAGCACAGCTTGAAAAAGAAAGAGTCTGGAATGATGAGCTCCTACAGCTCCCAGAAGCAGCTCTCAGCACCCCTGGGCATGGCTGCTCTGACATGAAGGAAAGCTGGATCCATCCACTTGATTACAGTGAATCTATTTTGCTGGGATACAGGCTTGGTACACAGGCTTTGTATGATCTCCAACCCAGTCATCCTTATGTTACTGTAAGGGAAAAGACTCCAGCTCCCACACACTGTCCTCAGGAAGAAATTGAGTGTTAATGCAAGTCCCCTGTTCCCACAAGGCAGCAACTCAGAAATCTACACTGAATCCTTCCATTAAGGAGAATGTCACTCACCAACCCCAAATGGAAGCCATTTCTAGATGCCACAGCAGCTTTGGGATAGGTTTTCACCTCCCCACGTCCACTGCAGAGCAGGATAAATTGCAAGGGGTACTGTTTGACTCTTCTGCTTCAGAACAGATCCCAGAGTGACTGCACTGCTGGATGGTGGGGCAACCCCTTTATTATTTACAGGGAGCCCACAATTGAGGCTGTCTGGCCAGGGAAAGGATGAATGGACCACACTTGGTCAGTACCTCCCCCAACTTGTTGCCCCTAGTTCAGCACTGCAGCTCAGCTTTCCACTGGGGAGGGGCCCGGTGCTAAGTCAAAACAGCAGCTTTTGTTTGTGCAAACATCACATGAGAACAAACATCCAGAAGTTGCCCAGAGAATGACAGGGTTCCAGCATTAGCTACTCCTCTCCCCCCCTCCAGCTTCTTTCAACCTCTTCCCATGCAAAGTGGGGGAAGATACTTGACAGTTCAGACATGGATCAATTTGATGGAGCAGCTTAGTTCTGCCCCTTTCTTCCCTCCCCCTCACCAACTCAGAGCTGTCCCATTAGGGCTCCCCAGGAATGCTGGCTGGGAAGAGGAAGCAGAGCATGCATGGGTAGTCTGTGGAATAAAGAAGCTTTGCAATCCCCACTCAAAAGCACAGCAGCAGCAGCAGCAGCAGCAGCAGCAAGATAAACAGGGTTATTCTAGGGCAACACACTGCTGGATTTGGTTTATTATTTCAAAAACCCACACACATGCATGCAGCCTCACCTATTGGATTAACTTCCATAGAAAGAACCACCTCCACTCCTAGAGTGCAGGCTATTTATGGACAAGACTCTCACCACTTGGTTACCCCACAGTTCCCTCATCCCCTGCAAAGAGGCCCTGAAACCAATAAGTGAGGAGAGAAAAGAAAGGCACATCAATCCCCTATTCACTTCCCCCCCTGCGCCACACCTCTATTTCATACTCTTACACTGAAGACAGGAAATGCCCCAGTGCCTGTAAGCAGGATGGCTGTCCCAAGGTACCTCTCCCCCACCTCACCCCATGATCCAGGGGGCAGGACAGAGCCCCCACTATTCTTGCTCAACAGAAACCAGAACCTGCCTAGAAGTAAAGGAAAGCTACAGCCTCTTAACTTTAAGTTCCCTCTGGACCCCAGCTGCCACCCACAGAGAAGTACGGGTCGTAAAGGATACCATAAAGTATCACTTTGTTTATGGTGTTATACCTTCTGTTATGGGCTGGTAAGGATGCAACAAAATCCTAACTTCCCTTGAAGCTAATGGGCAGTTACAGATAAGCCTGGGAACAAGTGTGCACTGGCAGAAGGGCCCATTACAATCCCCCTACAACTCCCCCACACTAGATTTAATCTAAACTAAAACCAGTCCCCTCAAAAGCTCTGGTGGCCCTTTAAAAGGCTCTCCCTGTGTATGCCAAGAACATCCATGACCTTTGATCCCTGACAGTCTAACTGGAATTCTGGCCACTACAGAGGGAAGTAACAGAAACCTGTGGCAGGGAACTAGCTAGCATAGCAAACTGAGGAAAACCAGAGCCAGATGTGTCCCAGTTGCAACATTGAAGCCAGCTCTGGGAGGCTGCAGCCTAGTACAGTTTGAGGCACAGTAGTGAGTGTAGCTTTACTCTTCCACCCCCCCAGAGGATAAACTTGGAAAGCAAAGCTCTCCTTTTACCAGGCTCCGTCAGATACGCTCGGGGGGGGGGGGGGGGGGGGACGGGGACCAATCCACCCACAAACCCCAAACCATTCAACACATCCCTGACAAGCTATTTGGGGGAACTGGCGACCTTAGTCTGAGGCCAGGTCTACACTAAAGTTAGATCAACCCAGTTATGTTGCTCAGGAGTGAGTGCAATCTATGCCCCTGACATCATAGTTAAGCCAATCTAAATGCCAGCATGGACAGCGCTAGCTTGAAGAAGCCTTGCATCAACCTAGCTACCTGCTCCCAAGTAGGGATGTTGATTAGCTGATTAATTGAAATTTGAGTAGTCAATGGAATTTCCATCGACTACGTGGATTAGCCAATAAGGAGGAGGAGGGGGCACTCGCTATCCCTGCTGCGCCTCCTGCCTTTGAACTGTAGCAAGAGCCACCCGTGGCTCTTGCTACAGTTCAAAGGCAGAGATGTAACAGCCAGGACCTGGCACGAGCAGGGACTGAAGCAGTCCCTGCTCACACTGGATTCCCCGCTGCGCCTCTGATCAGCCCCACCGCACGGCAGAGACAGTAATGAAGGGAACCAGCTTTCAA
This sequence comes from Pelochelys cantorii, assembly GCA_032595735.1. Lineage (NCBI taxonomy): Eukaryota > Metazoa > Chordata > Testudines > Trionychidae > Pelochelys > Pelochelys cantorii. The sequence goes on along the minus strand of CM064329.1, from coordinate 55,533,977 downwards.
GCTGACTCCCCCTAGCACCAGCTCCTGCTCCCCCCACCCCCTCCCGCCCTGGTGCCTCGGGTATAGAGTCCTCTGTATATACAGTCTGATAGAGAGGCAGCAAGAGTGGGGGGGAGGGGGGAGAGGAGAAATGCAAGTAGTCAACTTGACTACCCCGATAAGCCTAGGCTTATCGGGTAGTTGACTAGGGATGTAAAAGAGTACTCTCAAAGAGGGGGATCAAGTTAGCATCTGCACCACTCCACAGCATTTCTAGCTAAGACTACTTCAGTATTCCTTGCCCTAGTGGTGTAGCTGACAGCGAGCCTGAGACAAAGCCTGTGAGAAGCCCAAGACCTGAACTAAAAGCAGTAGTCAGTTCTGATAAAAGGCTATGTCTCAGGCTACCTGCAGAGAGAGTCAGAATAATCCCAGCGAGACTAGTACAATTTAGACCAGCCTGTGGAGAGATGTCTGAGCCACTAAGCCAAACATCAGAGGATATTTGGTTTTTGGGGGAAGAGAAGCAAGTGAAGGAGAACTTTGGGCCAAACACTCACTCAGTTGGATATATGCACCAGACAGAGACCTTCCCATTGTCACCCAAACCAAATGAATCAGCACGATCAGGGATTCTGAACCAGCTCAGAGTGGGTCATCCTCCCAAAACCCAATCCTTCTAATCTCACCAGGCAAGCCTGCACCAAGGCCCTCAAAAAAAAAAAAAAAAAAAAAAAAAAAAAAAAAAAAAAATCCACTTCAAATGGAAAACTTGGGATGGATTCAGCTTGTTCAAAATCAAAACCAGACGCTGGGAATTGAAGTGAAATTATGATGGTTCTTTGAAGCCTGTCTGGCTTATTTAGAAGAGGAGGTTTGCAGTTGATTCTTCAGATTTTGTGGCTTCACTGCTCTGGAGCAACCCAGTTGCTCCAGATGTGGCAGAGAAAGAAATGCAACAACAGCACATTTCTGGGGAAGCAAAGGCATCCTCCATTGACAGAGGAGGGTGCAGGCACTAGACACAGCTAGGGATGTAAAAAAAGAGTGTTGAATAGTCAATTACCTGATAAGCGTAGGCTTATCAGGTAGTCAAATCAACTACTCACATTTCCCCTCTCCCCTGCCCTTTGCTGCCTCTATATCAGAGGCAGCAAGTGGAGGAAGGGGGAGCAGGAGCCCGCTTGAAAGCCAGTTCTCCCCAGCATCATCTCCATGGTGCAGGGAGATTGACGAAAGGCAGAGGCTCAGGAGGGAGCCCCAACGGCATTGTGTCTGACTCTGAAATGTAGTAAGAGCTGACCCCTCCTCCCTTATCAACTATTCGATTAGCTGATTCATTGAAATTTAACATTCCCAGACACAGCAGACAGGATGTATGTATTGGGACAATTCATCTACTTCAGGCAGAAAAGGGACTGGGAAGCCACAAGGGTGTCTGGGTCAATTAGGTTGATTTCTCCTACACAGAGGTAGCGAGAGCTTTGGAATGGTCTGATACTATATTTTAGTTTATTCTGAAGTCTAAAGGTCACTTAATGTTCCACATCTGAAGCTATATATAGTCCCATCTGCTCATCATCTAATTCAGAGCCACCCATCTACTCAAGCCCTCCCACACAGTGCACAAAAATACTTACAAAAAAGAGGAGGTTGAAAAGGAAGAGAAAATACTTGGTGACTTTCAAACAGTCGGACCCCATCTTCCTTCACTTCCAGGATCTAAAGGGAAAAAAGCAAGACAATCCACATCAGTACATAGCCTCTAGACAGTGTTAAAGGAGTACTGGTCATCACTAGAGATAGCTCTGTGCCATTTTGCCAGAGCGATATGCTACATGAAAGCTGGTTCTGTAGAGACCATGCTTTAGCCAGCTGGGTGAAGCATTTTCCTTACTATCCCAGAAGAAGGTGGACCAGGCTGACTACCAATGACATATGCTACCTTTCTGAACGTTTCCTGGATGGTGACAGAGGGCCCACAATGCAATTCTGTCAGGCACAGAAGGGATTTAACCAGCTAGGAGCCTGGTAATTCCATCGCTACTTAGATATAATCAGATGGGGGCTCCCAACTCCGTATCAGAGGATACAGATAAGCTTTGGGGAATCCAGAAAGATTCATTTCTTTTACCACCCTGCTTCCCCAAAACTCATTCTTTCCCCTTGTGGGCTGTCAAAAATGGGTAAGAGCCTAATTTAAAAAAGAACAAGGTTTTATTTTTTATTATTATAGAAAATGTCTAGTAATGTAGTTCTGGCTCTGTATAACAGTCATAGACTAAAGGATCAGAATAATTCCTTTTGGCCTTGGAATCTAGGTCATGCTCGCCTTGTAAAACTCAACTCAATAGCCCATCACCCGTATGACTACGAGAACCCTTAGCCATGCATGATTATACAGATCATAAGCTATAATTCAGCACTATACAAATTACTTTGTTCAGGGACCCTTAAAAGATGTGCCTGCAGAAAGCATCTTTACATTCAGTACAACATGAGGACAAGCCTTAGATCAGGGCTACTCAATTGTGGAAGCCCTGAGGGCCCAACTTAAGGGTGGTTGTATATGCGCGCAAATAGCTTCTTTCAAAGATTAAGGCAAGACAACACCACACGCAGGCCCCATTTAAGTCAGTTCTGCTGATATTAATAAAATGCAATATTTGCCCAATTTCCACCCATATGACAGTACTTTTAATGAGCAACAACAGTCCAGGAATTTAACTACTAAAATGTATATCACAGAAGACCATTATATTGACTCACTGTTGTGGAGCGCGTTCTCAGTGGAGGCCATATTCAAAGGATCCCACCTGCAAGCTGTGTGTTGAGCCTTGTGTAAGCCCAAACTGCACTGCAGGCCACAGACAGGCTGTTGAGTAGCCCTGCTCTAGATGAAGATGTTGGTAGTGCAGTCTCCAGCACTTCAGGAAGGAGTTTGATGATGCAGGCCAGAGTTGGACAGACACAGTAAGGGCAAGAGAGACTGAATGACCACACCACGTGCAGTCTAGCCCAGGGGTTTCAGAGACCAAAGTAGATGGTTTGGGAGATACCAGACAAGTAAGAGAATCCTGTGCAACATTTCCACTATTTGCCCTGTGTATCGAGACAGGCATTACAGAGCCATAGTTTTTTGGCACAAACCAACACAACTTTACTATGCCTGAAAACAAGTTTGGGAAGACCTAACCATCTAGGTAACAAGAACATGGAGCAGGGTATAGGAAAGAGAGGCCAGTGCAATTTGGGATTGCATGAGTATCACATACTGATGCAAGGAGAGGCTAATCCATCCCAATAATGCTTTTGGGAGACACTAATAAGTACCCAGAACTGAATACAATATTACAGCTACTCAGACTGGAGATGAAGTGAAGGGAGTTCAGGGAAGCTGGAGGAATTAAGCTACTCTCTTATGTCATCCTAAAAAGACAAACCCGTGGTGTTGAGAAAGAGAGAGAGAGAGAGAGAGAGAGAGAGAGAGATACTTAAAGGAGAAAGATAAACATCTTAGGCTATGTCTACACTACAAGGTTTTGCGCAAAACCCGGCGGAGCATCCACAACTCAAGCGTGTTTTTGCGCAATATATACACATCTACACAGAGTAAATCAACAGGACAGAGGGCTTTTGCCAGTAGAGTTATTCCTCATGGGGAGAGGAATAACTCTTTTGCGCTACAGCTCTTGAGCAAAAAGGCATGCGTGGACGCTCCACAGAGGCTCTTTTTGCAAAAGAAACCCATCAGAAAAAGCACAGGTGCTCTGCCATTAACAGAATAGCCATCAATCAGAACTTTCTTGTGCAAGAGAGTCCATGCAGTGTGGACGCTCACTTGCGCAGAAGCACATTGCTTTTGCAATGCGCTTTTGAGGCGTGGACGTGCTTTTGTGCAAGAAGTTTTTGCGAAAGATCTCTTCCACAAAAAGCTTCTTGCACAAAAACCCTGCAGTGTAGACAAAGCCTCAGAGTTCAGTTCTTTCCTTTCCAATATGACTAGATGAAAAGCTAGCAGCTTCTAAGTTGGTCTCTCAAGACTGACATATATGTTCTTTTTAAAGAACATAAGTAACCCCACAGGAAGGATGAGATTAATGGGAGTGATGCTTCTCCCCAAACAGCCAGCCCACAAAACTTAGGGCACAGGTGTTCAACAGCTTCTTGGCTTCAGGTTTGTTCAGTGGAAGCCAGTGTGTTATTGTGTTTCAGTCCAAAGCTTTTGGTTAATCCTATTAAATATTTAGGTTAATTCTGGGCTAAACTGGAATGTAGGTTTCATTCTAATTGGTTTGTTTCCCCCACCAATCAGCAGTCACTTCCAGACTGCATGAAGGGAGCACTGAACTCTAGCTATAATGCAAGCAGGTACTACTGCACTGTCGAGGCAGACACCAAGACTGGACAGGGTTCTAACTCTGTAGCTAGAGAGCAAGTGATAGCTAGGTATTTTCATATGACTGATGGGAAAGCGTTGTGGTGAATGTGACAGACCCAGTCACACTCCCAAAATACACAGCTTGGGACAGGGGACAAGTGCAATACGTAGCATATGCATGGTGACTATTCCCAACAGGAATGCACGTCAACACTATTAGATGCTCACAGCTGGCTTGTGTCACCTGACTCAGGCTCCCAGAGCTATTCCAATGCAGCATAGACTTCTGGGCTCAGGCAGGAACATGAGCTCCATGACTCTGCGAGATGGAATAGTCCCAAGCCTCAGGCTGCAATCCAGGTCTAGAAGTCTATACAGCATTAGAACAGTTCTATAGCCCGAGCAAGATACCATGGCCCTGCTGCAGGTTATCAGCTGCAGTATACACATACTGTATGCAGGTAGCTGAATGGCCCCTCACTCACCATAGAGTGCAAGCACCACAAACATTGCTAGGCTTATTCTCATAACCCCAAGGTGACAAATATCCCGATTTTACAGACTGGGCACAGATAGATTAAGTGACTTGCCCAAGGTCATGCATGACAGTAGAATCTAGTTCTAACAGTGCCTTTAACCACAAAAGTCATCCATGCTTTCTCTTTGCCCTCTTTTTCCTTACTCTCTCCAATCTAGGAAGCAGCTAGTCACTCCAATATATTAAGTGTGAAGGTTTCCAATATTGGAATTACCAACCCTCACACAGACAGCGGCTAAGGTGATGAATTAATTCAGCACTACAGCCTTGCATGGGTACATTGCTAGTCACACATGCACACCTTATTTTTGTTCATCTGAGCTGACTAATGAAGTTAACCTAATCTAGTATTGCATCTCCAGCAGTAGACAGTAGCACATGCTTTAGAGGAAGGTATATCTGGTGTAGGCTTGTCTTTCAGTGTTTGGAACACCATGCTTTTATTGTTTGCCTCTGCATGGGCAGCAAAGATGCTGCTTGTTCCAAGCAAGTTTACCCACAGCTCCAGACATTAGAATTTTCCAGTTATGCATAAGACGAGGACATCACATTGTGCAGAAGTACAAATGCTGCTTGCTTAGACTCTGGAGAGATCTCTGTCATGAAGCTAGAGGGTGTGATCAATGCCCAAGCCTCCTGGAAGTGGCCCCTTTAGTGTGCCAGGCCACAAGGACCCACACAGTTCCAGAGGCCAGACTGCAGCCTCTATGATGCTGCAATTGGTCCTTCGGCACCAGTGATCCCAGCCTCTGTCCATGACTCCTTGCAGCAAATCCTGACTCCCATGGGAGGCTTGTACATTACTGATGTATTATGCCCTGAGGGGCAAGTACTTGAAGCAACACAATCAGATTTTCAAAGTGAGGCAGAACTCACAAGTCCTTAGGTTAGCAAAGCGAGGCAGCAGTTAAGCCATACATCATCCTGGGTCAAGCCACTGCCCTGGTGAGTCAGCCAAGTGGAGTCCCGGCTTCTTGCTCTTCCCCATTTCCCTCCTTGTGTCCAGGCTCCCAGAGCCCCTTTGATAAGGCCCCTTCTTTCAGTCACCTGACATCTTGTTCTCCAGTTCAATCCCCAAGTCCTGCTTACTGGAGTGTTCTGCTGTTACCTATTGTTGTTCAGCCACTGTGGCATCTTTTTGGCTTGCTGGGTCTCCTGTTGATTTAGCTTACTTTGAGACTGTCCTTGAAAAGGACAGTATTCATTCCACCAGACGGTAAAATCACCACCTCCTCCCTCACATCCCCTCTCCTGCACTGCTCCAGGAGCAGGGTTCACTTTTGTACTCAGTAGGTAGCAATACTGTGTACAGAGGAAAACCCAGGCGTCATAAAAATATTGCAGAAGTGTCCCACTTCATTACAGCCTAAGTAGTGGGGCAGTCTTTACTGTCTTTTATTCTTGATCTGCCAAGACTAAGAATACTCCTGTTTGCATGAGGGATTGTACTCGTAGTTTCCCCATTAGTTTCCACATGATCTTTTAATTCATGAGATTAAATCATGAGCTAGGGGTGTGACTGCTGCAAACCCAGTAAGTATCCTGTACTCGTGCCAATTCCTCAACCTGTCTCAATGGAGTTCTCAGGAAGCCAGCTCCCCAAACAGAAGAGGGGTGTGTGTTGCTATTCTAGCTCTACTAGCTGAAATATAAAAGCCAAATACTGTAACCTGCTGCCCAAGATCACAGGGCTTTGGCATTAGGAGTCAGCCTCCCCAGAAAACAGCACCTCTTATTCTTTTGGGTTCAGGACAGTTTTACCATGGACACTAAGCAATCGGATGATCACTTAATGGTCTCCAGTGGGGCTCATGAGGGTCCCTGAATACCAAGGAAGGCACAGAGGTGCATCCCCTGTACCTGTCTAAGTATTGGAACATTTAACAGGGAGTCACAAGAACAAAATAAAATATCCACATGAGGTGGAGAGCGTGCCTGTCTAAACAGATTTGGGAAGAGATTCTTTTGAAGATGCAGCTACAAGAGATTGCACCACTGACTTTAAATATTTAAATACTGAATCCAATATGGTGGTAGAGGAAATGTTCTAAGTTTGTTGTTCTGCATAACTGGTCTGTCCACATTGATGCCCAGGTCCCTTTGACTAGTTTGGCCCATGCTCAACCTAAAACCAGACTGGATGGGGGGGCGGGGAGGGGGAGTTGTAAAACCTGAACCCTGGAGGGTCTGACAGCACTGAACAAGCAGGTTTAGGAACCGATGGGCTCTTGTCCCTGCACAGACTAGTGCAGCAGCCTGTATGGATCAAGGATTGCTGCCCTCCCTTATTCCCCTAGTGGGAAATGATTCTCCCCTTGGGGTAGTGTTCAAGTAGCGAGGGCTCAGGGTTGTCAGTAGTGACTTTAACAGGCGGTGCACACAATCCAGAAAGCATGGAGCTGAGAAGAGAACAGAGCCCCTCTTTGTTCAGGGCTGGTCATGCCAGTTGCCTTGCCTCAATGTTGCACTTCAGATCTGTAATATGAGCCTAGTCACCTCCCCCATCTGCAAAGGTGGTGGGAAAAGTAGGCACAGGTGGCACTGGGAAACTTGGGAGATTCCTGTCCCCTCTGAAAAGGTAAGCTGTAAGGTGACCTAGTGGGAACCAGGAGTCCTGAGGAAGTGGAAAGATGAACGCATAGACTATGTAATCCTCTTTGCAATATACAGAAAAGATACAGACCAGTGGGGGTTACTTAAGATTGGTGAGCTGTTGGTTTTGGTTAAATTGCAAGCTACGACTCTAAATCTAATGTTTTTCTTGACTTCACAAGCAGCTTATGGAAACTCAATACATGTGGTACTCACTGAAGCGAGGCTGATTATATTTGGCTCAAGTCACTCTATGAAGCTCTTGCTATGCAGCTCTGACACCAGACCTCAGTCTGGACCTGCAGCATGCTTGGCTATTGTAATCCTGGATACCCACATACACAGCTCTGCTGATTTATGTCAGACTGCTCTAGGGTGACTGTTCCAGGCAAAGGAACAGTATTAACACAACCCAAAGAAACCACAGCTCATGGCTAAAAAAAGCTAGTTCCTCTCAAAAAGCAACAGGTGCTAACCAGGAAAGTGCACAACTCCTTTGAGACAACAGATGCAAGGCATACAGAACCAACCAAACGGTGGGAAAGCATCACCCCAGGACCAAGAAACACATGTATTTAAAATCAAAACAAGCTACATGGTGCTATCATCTCTCCTTGAGGTAAGAGTCACCCATTTGGAAGAGCTGCCTGCTGTTTATGGGTTCATAGTCCAAACAACTGAGCAGTGTTCCCTGTAAGCTGGGCACTTGTGCGACCACTCAGGAAGAGATTCAGAGGTTGCCCAGCTGAGTAGCAGAGTAGCCCACAGCTAGGTTTTGTTTGTGCTGTTAGTGCACGCTCACCCACATATGTTGGTGCACATAAAATTATTCTGCACATCAATTAAAAAAAAAAAAAAAAAAAAAGAGTGTGAACATTGCAATGGACCCCCAAAGCTAAGGATTTCAGAACTAAGGCAGGAGCTCAAGATCAGGATGTAGATCATAAAGCAGAGTGCATCGTTTAGTTAGCTGTTGTCAGGCTATCCGATAAAGCAGTGGTACCAGAGTCAGAAGCTTCCCCCTCATTCCTTTTCACACTCCCTTGATGTTACTGCACCTATCTGCCTATTCTCCTGCTGTGTGTCGGGTTTCTCTAGAAACTGGTCCTTTTTTTGCAGCCTGCAGGTAGTAGCTACCCTGTCCCTGGCTCTCACACCATGCACTTGGCTAAGAGATGTTTGTATTGCAATACAGAGCTCCCCAGTTATCAGATCCATTCATTGCCTCCAGGTTGGCAGTTGGTCCCATGCAGTGAGGTTTTTGTTTTTTTTTAAAATAGAGCTGGAGGGAGAAAGAGGAGCCATGTAGGTACTAGATTATTCACTACCAAGACACAGGACATGGTCTATTAGTGGACAGACCAAAGTAGTACAGTTAGTTTAGGAAGTGAACAAGTAAATTGCTGGCTCAGTTCTTGACCACATTTTAGCATAGTTCTTAACAGATTAGATGCGAGACTGAGGTGCCCAAAAGTTGTGTTGAAAGGCCAATCAAAGAACCAAAAGACACAGCCCTCCCCTGGGAAGCCTGCTTTGTGATCCCAAGCTGTAAGAAGCAGCTCTCCATTGGGTTTCCTTACTACAAGCCCTAAAACGGGGGGGGGGGGGGGGGGGATGGGAGTCTGTGCCAAGGCACAGCTCCACAAAGCAAGATCTGACAAACCAGCGACCATCTGGAGTTCACTCACCTAGGAGACCAGCCCAGTTCCCTTTGCAAGGTTGACAACTCTGCATTAATAACCATTTGTAGTGAAAGACTCAAACCTGAAGTTGCCTTTAACTCCAAGGGGGGCAAAAAACCTTTCCAGGAGGGTAGGGGGGACAAAGGAGAAAAACTACACTAAGAGGGCCTCAAAGTGTAAGCAACAGGCACTAACTGCTGGAACAGTTACACTTCAGTGTCATGGCTCAGCTTTAGTGTATATTGAGAGCATAGGCAAGGAAGCATCCCCAGAGGCTGACTCCGAAGGAGAATCAGAATGACTATTGATCAGGGAGACCAAAAGAAGGGATCTTGTAACTCCAAAGTTGTCTGTCACCAATAGAAGTTGGCCCGATAAAACATTATCTAATCAACCTTGTCCCTGTAATATGGAAAGAGAGACAGACAGACAGACAGACACACACACACAACCAGCTAATGAGCCTTTTCTTTAGTAAACACACCAGTCACAGCACAGCACTCCCCAAGGCCAGCATCCTGTGAGGAGCAGAGTTACAGAACAATCAGGTAAACAAGCGAGCAGAAGACATGTGACAAGCTGTGTCCTGTTGACATTAACAAAGGCCTTGTACTTCTCACCTGCACTTTAAAGTCCAGTTGCCTGAGCAACACACCCTACCAGAGGCATTTCATTACTTTCACTACACACAGTTTACTATACACAGCACCTGGGCCTGAATTCAACCAGGATAGCAGCTTTTTCCAAGAGGGACATTGGGGATTGCAAGGAAGATGTACTGCCACTAATTTAACCTCTCCTTTAAAATTAAACAATAAGCACCCCCCCACCCCTAAAAGAAGAAGAGTCCAGCGTAACAGTGAAAGGAAAAAAGACACAACCTTCTCTGCAGTGTTTCTTTTAAAGATGCAACACTTAACTCTCAGCTTCTAGGCTCAGTTACCTACCAATAACCAAGTGAATGAAGATGGCCATCTGTTACCCCCATCATTTGGTATAGGTACGAGCAGGCCTGAAGTCATTAAGAAAGCAACTGACATTTAAAGTGAAGCCTCTTACACAGTGATATCACTGTTATTGAAGAGGAGAGGTAAGGGTGGAACATGGAAGGAAATAGGTTGCTTTATTGCCTCATTTCTTGTCATCTCTTTAATAGGAGGCAATTAACTCCCCTATAGATGAGATCCAAGGTATAGATACTTACCATGAAGGGCAGAGTCTTTAGTAAGGCTACATTTCTGAGAGTAGCTGCCATGTTGTTTTTTAAAGTTAGACTTTCTGATGTCTCCTATCAGAAACAATGAGTAGTCCTTTAGCACCTTGAAGACTAACAAAAAAAAATAGAATCATGAGCTTGTGGGTAAAACCCACTTCAAGTTAGTGTTATTCAGGTGTGTGTGTGTGTGTGTGCGCGCGCGCATGCACGTCCCCAAGGTGCTACAGGACTACTCATTGTTTCTGATCAGACATCAAATAAGGCAACCAGGCTAATTTAGCATCACATGGAGTAGGGACAATTCTAGGTAAACAGTGAAAACTTTTCTAGTTTGGTTCCTGTAGCTGAGGTATCATTAATATGTTAAACTTCTTAATAAGATGAAACAAAGTAGGATGTCCAATGAGATGGCAGGCATTAGGTGTAACAGGCACCCAATTAAGAGTGCAACATTATTTCAGTTTCTTATTAAAAACAAATGCAGAAGGAAATAAGGGCTAGAGAGACCCACCAAGTGGCTTTCAGGGATTAAACAGAAGTGATGGTAAAAAACAGAATTTGTGTGTTATCAACAAGGTTACGCAGCAAACCAGGAAGTAGGCTCAGCATAAAGGAAAAAAGGTTGCAACCTTTCGAGTGCCCAGAACAGCAAATGAACTAAAATAAAAAAAAAAAATTCGAAACACCACACTTCTATCTGAAAGTCATTTAGATTAATACTGCTATGTTGTTGCCTGTAAAGAGTTACTTGTTATTTTAGGTTTGTGCACCTGACTACACTTTCTAGTCATTTTCATTATTTCCCTTGTGGAAGTGAGGGGGAACTAACTCACTACACAGCATTGGTCAGGGGATTGAGTTTGGGTGTTGCAAGTGCTGTTCAAGTCTTTTTTTGGGGGACGGGGGAGGGAGGAGGAAATGGACTAAAAATAGAAAATCAAGACTAGCCACAAGTCCAGTTCACAGGAGTATACGAATGTTTCATCTAGCTGCTTTTGCTTCCCATGCAACAGGGTGATGCTCCCAACATTGCAGGCAGAGGCGCAAATATGGAGAAAGTCCATTAAATAGCAACATAAGTAGAAGTGTTAGAGAGAGGGGCAGGCAACTAAGGATGTTAAGGTGGGTTATCCATGTAGTGGATAAGGAAAGGCTGCTGCAGCTCTGCAGTTTAAATGTAGTAAGAGCCGGGTGTGCAGGTAGCCTGGCTCCCACTACACTTGAACTGCAGAGGCACAGTGGAGGTAGGTCCCAGATGTGGTGTGAGCTGGGCTTGCTCAGTCCTGGCTCACACTGGGTCCAGCAGTCCCTGTCCGCAGGGCACCCCAGCAGGGAGTCGGGACCTCCCGCAGACAGGGGTTGCTGCTAGAGCAGCCTCTGTCCACCACAACCTGGGCCCGTCGTGGGCAGAGGCTGCTTTGCAGCATTCTCCCCTGCTGATAGAGGCAGCAGCACGGGGGGGGGGGGGGGGGGGGGAGAAGAGGGGGAGGTGGCAGCACTGCAGAGACAGTGCCTGGGGGGTTGGGAACTGGCTTTTAAGCTGGCTCCCCCACCCCTTGCAGCCTCTGATACAAAGGTGGGGGGGGGGGGGGGGGGAAAAAGAGAGAGAGAGAGAGAGAGCGCGAGAGAGCGAACGAGCACGTGCAGGAAGAAAATAGTTGCCAACTACCCAATGAGCCTAGGTTTGTCAAGCAGTCAACTACTCACATCCTTACTGGCAACCTTTGGGGGCGAGGGAAGGGGACCATGCCACTTGACCCCACAGTCTAACAGCTTTGGTAAGGACTATTTTAAAAAGTGAGGACGCAGTTACTGGCTTTAATTGGTTAGCCAAGTGCCTGTTCCCATTCCATCCCCACCCTTCCAGTAGCAGCATCAAAGAGGCTAGTACAACCCACTGCTTTGGTGGCATCATCCTTTCATTTTCCTCTACAAATTAACATAGAACATGCTCTAAGGAGCCCCACTTCCCTCTATGGGGACAAGATCCAGGAGCCCACATGCAGAATTGAATCCAGCCTAATGGCAGGCCCACATCAGGAAAGTTGCTAAATTCAGGATTTAAATCTAGCAGGGACAGAGCATAACTCACTCATTGGGCCCAGGTAAGTCTCCCCCGCCTTCCAATTGGTATTGGACAAGTTAAATATATGTGATTTGATCCATCTGAATAGACTCACCACTGGGCTAGGTACTGCACAAGCACAATCCTCAAGCCTGCTTGATGAAGGAAATGTGGCTTAGTTTAAAACTAAAACCCACCTGGGTTGTAGGGTTCTGTCCTGAAGTCTGCAATCATCTCCACCCTTCCCGCCTCCGCTCCCCCGCATCATTCAGAAGCTGCTGCAGCTTAGCTTGACACTTACTTTGAGAAGACAGGAAGGAAGCAAGTCTGTGCAGACCTAAGGAGCTTTTGCTGATAAGAGGGGACAGACTTAAGACTGTCTTTTGGGGAGTGGAGAGGAGGTGGAGGGAAGGAAGTGTTCTATTATCTGTGGAGATAAATAGACATCATGGAGGAGAAGCAGCAGGATGGAGAAAGCATCAAAGATGACTTTCTGTTGTTGGGTTCCTGTGCACAAATACAATTAAGTTTGCTTAGCACCCCAGAAGAGGGAAGTGGTTTCACAGATGTCAGAAAGCAAAGCCACGCACTAGTACCTCTCTCAGAAATTAAGCCCTTGCTAAACTACAGCCTTCCCTTTTCCAGTGATCTGTAATGGCTGGGGGAAGCAGACTTACTCCCCAGAGGGGTGTAGGAACTTTTCCTTGGCAATTTGAGTGGGGACTAAGCCGCCAATGGCTACAGAGTTTGAAATGTTAGCCCTCCACCCCTGAGATTCTAGACATATGGTTAAAGAGAATAGCTTGAAAAAAATATTCACCCTGCCACTTCCCAACCCAGTCCCACCTCTGAGTCTTCAAACAGGTCAGTTTCACGGCTGAGCCATAACAGGAGGAGGAGGGAGAATGGAAAAATGAAGGAAGATTTTAGTAAACTCACAGCTGGTAAGTAAGGTCCTACCTTTCCTGTCCCCCTGAATAACTACTCGATTAGTTGGTTAATCAAAATTGAACATCCCTAGTCTCAGACATCCACTCTAAAGCATTTGTTTTTCTAAAGAAGGAAAATATAAAGGGTAGGTGCTTTAAGTAGGAAGGGTATCTTTCTTCCCCCTCAAACTTGATCTTTGACTGACTTTATCCTTCCAATGCATGGTGTTAGGTGCATAGTGTCTGGTGCAGCCAAAGAGTTCCAGACACTGGGTCATGCTACAGCACTTGTCACTGTTGCTGTGACTCATTGCCCTTATACTGGTGTTCACAACCCTGTCACCAGCAAAGGAGCCTGGCAGCAGTGAAGTCTCATTGGGTGCAATGAGTTCATTTGTACTGGATAGCATGGGAGAGTTATGAGATCACAGCAGAAGACTAAAGTTTCATGGGTGAAAGGGAGCAGTGATGGCAGACAGATTGGGTTTGGTGGCAGCCATCTGGTGGCTCATGGGTTGCAACATTGTTCTTGTTAAGTGAAAGACAAATCTACCCTGTCAAGATAATTCAGTGGAAGCTTTTAGACATGAGGGCAGGGCCTCCCACTGAAGTGCGTTGCTGCCAATGCATTTCTATCCCTCACCCTTGCTATTGTTTACCAAAGAGGCCATTTTGCACTGCACCCATATGGCTTTCTAGAACATTCTTGTGTCTGGTAGGTAGCATGAGCAGGGCCGGCCCAAGCCCTTTTGGCATCCCAGGCCCGGGCACACGGCACATGCGTGGGCCCGCCCCCCCCGGGGCCCACAGCGCATGTGTGGGCCACCCATGGCCGCTGGCACGCAGCCCGGGGCCCGCCTCCAGGGCGTGCGGCGCATGCGCAGGCTGGCACAGCTATTGCTGCTGGCGTGCGTGCCGGGCCGTGCAGGGTCCCGTGGCTGTAGGGGGAAGGGTACTGCTGGCCAGCACCTGATGGCAGCCGTAAGGGACACCGCGCGCCCCTTACAGCTGCCATCAGGCGCCCCCCATCAGTTGGCGCCCCGGGCAGCTGCCCGGCTCGCCCATGCCTCAGTCCAGCCCTGAGTATGAGCTCTGCCTACCGAGCACATACCTGCCTCTTTCAGAAAATTGTGGTCTGTGTCCCGATGGTGCTACCTCAGTGGTTCTCAAACTTTTTGACCCATGCCCCAGCTGACTCAATGCAAACCTTTCCGTGAATCAGTTGCTAATTAAAAAAAAAAAAAAAAAAAAAAAAACCACCACACACTCACCATTAATTACATAATTACGCCAAAGCCATTTTGCTAGTGCTGCAGCTAAGGAGAAGAGTTTAATTTAACCAGTGAGAAAGGAAGTTAAGTTTAAGTGATTAATCTCTCATGTGTAAAAAAAAAAAAAAAAAAAAAAAAAAAAAAAAAAAAATCCACACGCAGCCCCACAAAAACCCTCAAGGATGTTCCCTCCCCCAACTGTGACACCTCACTCTTCTGGCACTCCAGCCCCATGCGGCAAGGGGGAAGGACAGGGAAGACTGAGGGTCAGGACTTCCCATAGGCTGGATTTACTCTTTTGGGGTTTATGGATTTTGTAGACACCCCCAGGCTCTGGGGTGGAAACGAAAGTGAGGGATTCAGTGTGCAAGACAGGGCTGCCAGTGAGTGGGATGGGGTGAGGGTGTGAGGTCTGGCCGGGAGGTGAGATTAAGGAATAGGGTGTCTGTACTTGCTCTTGCCCTCTTCTTCCCCTAGCCAGTGTGGGGCCAGGAGGGAGGGAGCGAGCAAGTGGGTGGGGGGTGCAGGGTCTGGACATGGATGGGGTGGGGGAGCACTTACTTGCTTTCATGCTCCATGCCCCTCCCAAGCATCGTGTCTGACAGTGGATGATGATTGTGCCCTTGATATTCTTGTTATAAAAAAGTGCTAAAAAAAGCCAGAAGTTACCAGATGGGCTAGAAAGGAACTACTTTTCTTTACCCCAGATAGAATTCCCTAATGCACTGTGTAATGCTGTTTTGCATTCACATGGAAAATTTGTGTTCTTTCCTCCAGAACAAAGGCTAAACAAGGTCTACCTACATTGTTTATCTTGCCATTTGGTGTTATTTGCAGCATAAAGTCACCAACTAAGAGATTCTTCAAAGGGAAAGTTTACCAAGCGTGACAGCCCTGCCGAAGCAAAGAGGGCTGCTCTGGCTGGGGCATCTGAGTAGGTTGGAAATCAGACACATATCCAGGGATGTGCTATACGGGGAGCTGGCAAAGGGAAGAACTGGATGACCCAAGCTTTATAGTAAAGGTGCCACTGCAACTCACTTACATGTGAGGGAACATTTTTAAGAATGGGGGTAGGGTGCTGAACTCCAGCCCCTTTACCCTGTTCGCCCTCCCCAGCAGAGCTTGCCAGCATGTGGTGCCACAGCAGTGCCAGTTCCCACACCTACAAAGATAGGAGATAAAGGAATTTGACCAATGGGAAATTTTGGCAAGTGATTGTACTTAACTATCAAGGTTAAGAAGTTTTCCCTAGTATCCAACCTAAACGGTCCTTGTTACAATTTAATCCCATTGCTTCTTGTTCATCAGATGTTGAGTATTATTGGTCTCCCTCCTCCTTGTAAAAACCCTTTCGGTACTTGAAAGCTGTTATATCCCCTCAGTCTTCTCTTTTCCAAAAGAAGAAAGCCCAGTTTTCAGTCTTCCCTCATAGGTCATGTTTTCTAGACCTTTATTTTTGTTGCTCTTCTCGGGAGCTTTTCCAATTTCTTACATCTTTCCCAAAAATCTAATTCTCAGAACTGGACACAATACTCCAGCTAATGCCTAATCAGTTCAGAGTAGAGGGGAAGATTTACTCCATATCTTGCTTATAAAAGACTCCTGTTAATACATCCTTGAAATCATGTTTGCTTTTTTGCAACACCACCACACCGATGACTCATTTAGCATGTGGTACCACTGATGACTCCTAGACGCCTTTCTGCAGTACTCCTTCCTAAGACAATCACTTCCCATTTTCTGTGTGTGAAACTGATTATTCCTTAAGTGGAGTACTTTGCATTTGTCTACACTTGTTCCTTATCTCAAGATAGGGATGCAAATGTAGTGTACTGAAATTGCTAATGAAGTGCAGGATTTAAATATCCTGCACTTAATTAGCATAATCGCATCTGGCTGCCATTTTGAAATCACATAATTGGAAAATAAAACGCACCAGGTAGCAGTGTTATTTGAGAGAAAAAGCCTTCTCTTGAAATACTGTTAAACCTCATTTAAATCCCGCACTTCATTAGCAGTTTCAGTACACTACATTTGCATCCCTATCTTGAGATAAGGAGCAAGTGTAGACATACCCTCAGTGGTTATGCATGCACATTATAGTAGTCCCATCTACATTGTATTTCCCTAGTTTGTTAGTGAGGTGGTCACATGGGATCACTAAATGCTTTACCCAAGCCTAGTCACACCAAGTCTACCACTTCCCCCTTATTCACAAGGCTAGCCGTCTTATCAAAGAATGCTATCAGATTGGTTTGACAGGATTTCTTCTTGACAAATCCATGCTGACTCACTCGCCTTCCAGATGGGATTCCTTAATTATTTGTTCCATTATCTTTCCTGGCACAGAAGTCAAGATGACTGGCCTATGGTTTACTGGGTTGTCCTTATTTCTCTTTTTAAGCAGTCTTCTGGAATCTCTCTCTTTCATGACTTTTCAGAAATAAAAGCTAAAGGCTCAGATATCTCCTCAATCAGCTCCTTGAGTATTCTAGGATGCATTTTATAAGGTCCTGGTAACTTGAAGACATCTAACTTGTCTAAGTATTTTTAGCTTGTTCTTTTCCTATTCTAATTTCTGAACCTACCCCATTTTCATTGGTATTCACTATTGTAGGCATCTCATCACCAACCAACAAGTCGTTAAGCACTTCTGCCATTTCCACATTTTCTGTTATTATTCCCCCCCCCCCAAACCTGCTTTGTTAAGAAATTGACCTATCCTGTCCTTCCTCTTCCTTTTCTAATATATCTGTACAGGTTGAACCTCTCTAGTCCAGCAACATCTGTGGCCCAGTACGATTTTAAATTAGCCAGATGTCCATGCATAGGTGTGGCCAAATTTTCCATCATCTCAAAATTTTACAGCCACCAGTCCTGGTTCTAAGTGTTCTGTGCTGTTTAGCTCATTTACCACTAAATACCTGCTAAAGAGCCCAATAAGCAGTATAAGTGTTGGCAATGCTGTTAGACAATATTGACCTCTGTGGTTCAAAACTGGCCAGATCCTAAAGGTGCTGGCTAGTCAAACTGAACCTGTAGAATGTTCTCTTGTTACCCTGTGTGTCTCTAGCTACACTGAGCTTGTTTTGTGCCTTTCCCTTTCTAATTTTACCTCTACATACTTGTGTTTATTTATATTTATCCTTTGTACTTTGATCTAATTTCCACCTATCAGACTCCTTTTTTATTTTTAGATCATTCAAGATCTTCTAGTCAAGCCAGGGTGGTTGCTTGACCTGCTTCCTATTTTTTCTATGCAGTAGAAAAATCTGCTCTTGCTCCCTTAATGTCCTTTTGAAAAACTGTCAGCTGTCTTCAGTTGTTTTTCCTATCTTGCATCCCATGGGACCTTACCTACCAGCTTCCTGAGTTTACTAAAATCTGCTTTTTGAACTCCTGTCAGTCAATTTTTCTGTTCTCCCTACCATTCTTTAGGAAAATGAACTTGATCATTTCATGATCCCTTTCATCCAAGCTGCCTTCCGCTTACAAATTCTCAACCAGTTCCTTCCTATGTTCAAATCAAATCTAGAACAGCTTCTCCTCGAGCAGCTTTCTCCACCTTCTGAAATAAAAGATTGCCACCAATATATTCCAAGAACTCGTGCCTTGCTGTGTTATTTCCTCAGCAGATGTCTGGATAGTTGAAGCCCCGCCCCCCCCCCCCATCAAGTCCTTTGCTTTGGATGATTTTGTTTTAAAAAAGCCTCATCCACCTCTTCTTCCTAGTTAGGTGGTCTGTAATAGATCCCCTACCATGACATCACTCTTGGGTGTATTTTTTTTTTAAAAAAATCTTTTAACCTTGCCCAGAGACTCAGTAAGTCTGTCTATACCCATCGCAACTGGAGGCCAAGCGTATATAAGGCAACACCTCCTCCCTGAGCAAGCTGTACCCTTCTATAACAACCTTCCATTAAGGACATAAGAATGGCCATACTGGTCAGACCAAAGGCCCATCCAGCCCAGTATCTGATCTTCTGACAGTTGCCAATGCCAGATGCCCCTGTGAACAGGTAATCAAGTGATCCCTCTTGTATCATCCATTTCTAGCCTCTGAGAGGCTAGGGACACCATTCCTAACCATCCTGACTAATGGCCATTGATGGACCTAACTTCCATGAATGTATCTAGTTTTTTTGATACCTGTTAAAATCCTGGTCTTCACAATCTCCTCTGGCAAGGAGTTCCAGGTTGATTTTTCTTCATGCAGCACACAACTTCCTTTTGTTTGTTTTAAACTTGCTACCTAGTAATTTCATTTGGTGACCCCTAGTTCTTATGTTATGGGAACAAGTAAATAAATGTTGCCTTATTCACTTTCTCCATACCGGTCATGATTTTGTAGATTGGTCATCTCCTCCCTTAGTCTCCTCTTTTCGAAGATGAAAAGTCCAAGTCTTTTGAATCTCTCTTCATATGGCATGCATTCCAAACCCCTAATCATTTGTTGCCCTTTTCAGAACCTTTTCCAATGCCTATGTATCCTTTGAGATGAGGCGACCACATCTATACACAGTATTCAAGATGTGGGCATACCAAGGATTTAAATAGAGGCAATAAGATATTCTGTCTTATTCACCATCCCTTTTTAAAGATAATTCCAGACATTGTTTGCTTTGACTGCTGATGCACATTGAGTGGATGTTTTCAGAGAACTATCCACAATGATTCCAAGATCTCTCGCGTGCAGTTGTAGCTAAAGTTAGCCCCCCTCATTGTGTGTGTAGTTGGAATTATTTTTTCCAGTGTTCATTACTTTACATTTATAACCATGAAATTTCGTTTGCCATTTTGTTGCCCACAGAGTTGTGACATCATTTTTGAAACTCTTCACAGTCTGCTTTGGTCTTAACTATCTTGAGCAGTTTAGCATCATCGGCAAAATGCCACCCTCCTGTTTACTCCTTTCTCCAGATCATTTATAAATAGGTTGAATAGGATTGGTCTCTGTACAGACTGCAGGGGCAGTGAAGAATATAAGCACATGTTTGTGGACTCCCTCAAAGAGCTCTAGTAGATTAGCAAGGCCTGATCTCCCTTTACAGAATCCATATTGACTTTTCCCCAACAAATTATGTTCATTTATGTGTCTGACAATTCTATTCTTTACTATAGTTTCAACTAATTTGCCCAGTACTGATGTTAGACTTGCTGGTCTGTAATTGCCAGAATCACCTCTAGAGCCCTTTAAATATTGGCATCACATTAGCTATCTTTCAGTCATTATGTACAGAAGTTGAATTAAAGGATAGGCTACAAACCACAGTTAATAGTTCTGCAATTTTACATTTGAGTTTTCAGAACTCTTGGGTGAATGCCATCTGGTCCTGATGACTTAAGTTTTTTAAATTTGTTCCAAAACCCCCTCTAATGAACCTTAATCTAGGACAATTCTTCAGATTTGTGTCACAAAAAAGAATAGCTCAGGTTTGGAAATTTCCCTAACATCCTCAGCTGTGAAAACTGAAGCAAAGAATTCATTTAGTTTCCCCACAATTACCTTAACTTGAGTGTTCTTTTAGCATCTCAGTTATCCAGTGGCCCCACTGGCTGTTTAGCAAGCTTCCTGCTTCTAATGTACTTAAGCATTTTGCTATTACTTTAAGTTTTGGCTGCAGTTCTTCAAACTCCTTTTTGGCTTGCCTTTTTTTTTTTTTTTTTTTTTTTTTAAAGTAAACACACACACACACACACACACACACACAGAGTGTGATGCCTTCCCCCCCCCCCCACTTCAAAGGACTGCTGGCACACCATTGGCTCTGTCATGAGTATTATCCCACCAAATCTGTGATACCAGCCATGTCATAGTTGTGTTACTAGCATTCCAAGTTCTTCCCACTTATTCCCCATACTTGCATTTGTATCTAGGAAACTATGCTACTTATTTGATTCCCCCCTCCCTGTTTTGCTTTGTTTCTCCTTTATCCCTGCTATTACAACCCATACTCCCAATTTCTGACCGATCTCCATGTTTTTGCACTTACCTGTTAGCTTTGGTTACCTGTCCCCCCCCCCCCCCGCCCAATCAAACCTAGTATAAAGCCCTCCCCACTAGGTTAGCCTGTCTGTATCCAAGTAGTGTATCCCTTTCCTTATTAGGTGGGCCCCATCTCAGTTTAGCAGTCCTCCTTCCTGGAACAGCATCCCATCATCTAGGAAGCCAAAGTCCTCTAGGCAAAACTACCTTCGCTGTCAAGCATTCACTTCCAGGATGCACCTGAATCTCGTCTAGGCCTCTGCCTTTGACTGGAAGGATTGAAGAGACCACCACCACCTGTGCCCCAAACTCCCTCAACTGTACTCTGAGCCCTGTAGTCACTATCTGCTCAAGGTCACACCTTGCAATATTAGTGCCCACATGGATGAGTAGCATAGAGTAGTAGTCAGAGGGCTGGATGATTCTTGACAATCATTGACAATCCCTCTGTAGCATCTGATATGGGCCTCTAGCAGGCATCATACCTGACATGACATCTTGGGAGGGTGACAGATGGGTGCCTCCGTCCCTCTCAGAAGAGAGTCTCCAGCCACCACTACCCTATATTTCCTCCTTGCGGTGGTGGCTGCAGACCTCCCGACCTTGGGGGTACACAGTTTCTCCTCAGCAAGTGATTCCTCATCTCTCTTATTTAAGGCCATGTAATGGTTCTCCAGAACCATGATAGGCGGATTGAGAACTAGGGTGGAACACTGCCTGCTGCCAGAAGTAACTATCAGTGTCCTCCCTGAGCCAGAGCCATCTCCTTCTCCACCAATGGTGTGCCTGCAGTCCTATGAAGCTGGATAGCTTCCTCAACCTTACATGTCTCCACATGAATACTCTCAAGGAATTCCTCATGGGCTCAGATGCTCCTCAGCCTAGTCCTCTTCTCCTCCCACCTACTTCCTAAGAGATTCCACCAGCAGGCACCTTTCACATTGGATGGCGTTGTCATTACCCCCCCCCCCCCCCCACCATCTGTATTTCTCTAAGTGGGAAATGTGAGCCACAGTCTCTGCAGAACCACACCAGGATCTGAGTAGAGGCATCCCTGATCAGGTGATCTGTCTTGCAACATACAGGAGGAGACAGGAGCAGTGTTGGCACAGGTGATACAATCGGTATGGTTAAGAAGGGCTGCACTAAAACTTCCTCTTACAGACTCCCCTATTAGCTGAAAGGATGCCAATAATTTTCACTACTGGATCCAGCATAAGCCACTTGCATGAGAAGGATACCAGTTTAGGCTCAGTAGTCCTATCTAATTCACTCTAAAAAGTAGAGCTTCATAAGATCCACAGCCATATGCTAGTTCCATTGTGGAACATTGGGCTGCATGAATGATCAGACTTCAAAACCAATATCAAAGATCACTGAGAAATGCATCAAGGTATCTAAACGAAATGACATGTTACAGCATAGATACATCGAGACTTTGAACTTGATGCATAAGAACATAGCCATTTCAAGTATCCCCCATTCTTCAAAATGGGGTTCTGTTAGGATTGTAATTAGAAGAGTCACTCACTCTTCAAGAGTCCTTGGAAACAAAGCGTGGCAGAGAGGAGTCACCAGTTTGAGACTTCCAGGTCCTAGAGATGAAGAGTCTTCTACCTACTCAAATATTTCCTTGGTGAGATTGTGACCATCAAATTCTTGCATTTAAAGAGAGTCAGTCTCATTTAATCAAGGGAGAGACAGTGCCCAACATCTACAGAGAAAGTTGAACCAACACTACGATTCTGCAGCACTTCACATCTTCAGATGGCAGCACAAATCTTAACTAATCAAGAAATAGTCAAGGACTTAGTTAAGTGAGGATAGCCAACATTGGCAGCTCACATTAGGGTACGAGGTGTTGAGACAGTGTTTTAAAATCCTCATGTAGAGGCAGGAAGTCTTGAAATGCATTGAGGCCCATACTGAAGGAGCCAATAAGCTAAATGGAAATAAAATATCTTAATCTGCATTAGGAAAAAGGTGGGGGAGGGGCTTAATCATCCCGATCACTTTTCTGTCCAGATAAGCCCCCAGGCCTTGTCTAGACTAGGATTTGCGGTATTGCCTTGCCACCTTGCTTTCTAGTACTTGCTAGTCAAGACATACTACTTTAATGGGCCTTAAAAAAAAAAAACCCTAAAAATTTGAGTCAAGCTTCTCCCCCCCCCCCCCCCGGAGTACATCAACCAGTTAACAGCCTTGTCTAGGCTAGGATTTAACATGTTGGATTTCATCTTTTTTCCACTCCCTGCTGAAGACAAGGCTAGTGTGCCACTAACTCAATCTAGAGTCAACATGTGCTACCATCACATCTTGAAAGGGCCCAAAACAGAATGCAAAAGTCTCATGGTGCATCTTTCCTAGATTATGGGGGCGGGGGGGACTAGTTAATTTGAGCTAGTTGGCAGTAGTCAGCTAACCTAGATGTACCATTGGTTAATAGAGGAAAAGCTTTTCCTCTAAGTTTAAGACGAGCACTCTGGCCAAAAAAAAAAAAAAAAAAAAAAAAAAAAAACCACACACCCCAAACAGCAAGAACTCTCATCTAGACAGACCCTTCTATATGGGCCTAGAAAGGGGGCGGGCGAAAGGAGAGAAGAACCACACTACACCGCATTCTTACCAAGAAGGGTTAGGACCTGCCAATCCCTTCTGCTTTGCTATCCAGAAGGATGGTTGTAACAGCCAGGCTTGCTTTTCAGAGGCCTGAAAAATCTTCCAAGTAGACAAGTCAAGATGTTCAGGTACTCCATTTTACTGTAATGCATTCAGAGCTCATTCAGCCCTGTTTCAGAAAGCTCTTCCACAACACATACCTCTGGAAATGGGGACAAGGGGATGGACAAGGAGAGCAGTTGGAGCCATTTAACTTTTACCAGTTCCACATATAAGCAGGCAGCCACCGTATCTGATTCTGCACCCCATTAAGTGCTATGTCAGGATTGTTAATAAGGGGTGGGATGACAGTTGCTTTGTGGAGACAAGAGGTGACAGTCTCCCTATTGAAACCTGTGTCTGACCTCTAGGGGCCCCCAGCAACTTCTTGCTTCCCCCCCCCCCTCCCCCCAGGCCACTTAACCATTCTGGGAGTCTCACAGCCCCAGCCAGCCAGCCATTGTTCAACTCATTCACCCCTCCTTCAGATTCCCATTCATCTCTGCCATCCAGGGCCTATTCTCTCTAGCAGCAGAGAGAATTGACAAAAAGGCTGTACACTTTACCTTATTTTATATGCAGTTAACCAGTTTCTCCCCCACAGCTATGGTCCATGGACCATTAGTTAGCATTTGCTCTGTGCCACACAAGACCTTCAGTGAAACCAGTTCTTGCCTCAGAGCTTACAGTACAAGAGGCAGATAGGAAGACCAACCACACAGCCCAGAAGACACAAAAACTGGGAAATCATAGGGCTTTGTGGGCCTTTCAGAGAAAGTGTATTTAAGGATGATCTTGAAAGCAGGAAGAGGGTGGCAGCTTGATAGATGGGGAGGACATTGTACACCAAGGCTATGTCTACACTGGCAGCTTTGTGTGCAAGAACATCTTGCGCAAGGAGTCTTGCACAAGAAAACGTCCACATTGCCATATGCAAGCTGGGCGCTCTTGCGCAAAAGCACATGGCAGTGTGGACGCTCTCTTGCACAAGAAAGCTCCGATGGCCATTTTAGCCATAGAGCTGTCTTGCGCAAGAAACCCCTGCCGAGTGTCCACACTGCCCTCTTGCACAGGAGCTCCTGTGCAAGAGGGCTTACACCTGATAAAGAGCGTAACTCTTGCGCAAGAAGCCCTCTCTTACCACGCTGTACTGTACATTTCCTTGTGCAAGAGCAGGCGGGCAGTGTGGACGCTCTTGTGCAAGAATCTGCAGAACAGCCGTACTTGCACAAGAAGCCGCCAGTGTAGTCACAGCCCAAGTGAGTAGCATGGGAAAGTCTGTTTGGGGTGTGGACAGACAAATTAGAGCCACAGCAGAGTTTTGAAGGCAAGAACCATGAAGTTGCTTTGTACTGTGGTAGCACTGAGATCCTGCTCTCATTGTGACTGTAAGTGACTATCTCTGCCCTGAAGAGCTTAAAAGCCTATTTCTTCTATTTAAAAGTGTGGTAGGACCTGCAGACCAGGAGCCACCTTAGTCCCAGTCCAATACTCAGCTCACTAAGCCATGCTGCCTCATTGCAGCAGACACAGGAGAACATGGATTAGTGATTGGGTAGGTGGGAGAAGAGGATCATTTCTGGTCACACACACAAAAATAAAATAAAATAAAATAAAATGCAGCCTAGCCTACTGAGTAGCTTAAACTGTCCCACTTAGCCCTCTAAAAACCATTCAACTTGCATAACATTCACATCCAGATGGCCAGCTCTGCAGTGGTTAAGGAGCAGTCTTGGCTGCTGGGCAAGGCATAGCACCAGCATCAGCAAGTAAGCCTTAGAAACTTTTTTCACAATTACAATGCCGAGGCTAGTGACTGGGCCCATCACCAGGTTCACACCCAGTAAATTCCTTACTTATCTGATTTATTAAGCAGCAGGGAGGTTGTTTCATAAGCAAAGCAATTGACATGCCTCTGCAGCTAGAGCTGCTTGCTCGGCTAGCCTGAGAAATCAACAGTGAAACCGAAAACAAAGACTAGATGCCACATTTCTCCTTTGAAGCTGGTGAATTTATAATGGCAACACTACTGATGAAAGAGCCTCTTGGTTAGCACACCTTGTACTTAGTGGGCTGGTCTCTTCAATGAGAAGAGCTATCCAAGAATCTAACAGTAGTTAAACCAGGAGATTCTCCACTTGCAGCACATGTCCCAACCAAACAGCAGGGTCTCAAATCCAGCCTATAGTCCCTTTCCGTGCATGATTAGTAGAGACAAGTGTACACTGTGCATGTCACTTTTGACATCTCAGACAAGTAAGTTTTAGTCATCCATCAGAATGAGGCAGGGATTGTGGCCAAGGAACATCTAAGTTATCAGCCAACAGTGGTCTGAACAAAGTCTGGACATATATGTTTGATACCTTATTTCTATACCCAACCCCATATATAACAGGGAGGAACGTAGGGTCATTTCCACCTGAACAGCAAAGCCATGGCCACTTAAAAGCAGCTCACGTTTGAGCCCAGATTAATACAATTCCCATGGATCTGAGGGGTTGTGTCCGACTTGCTCTAGTATAAGGAAGTTTTTTGGATCTCTGTGTCACTTCACAGCATTTGGTCAAATGGAAACTAGCTTCTGATAAAAGCTAACTAATACACAATCCCCATGAAACACTGCAAGGTGACTCATATTGCTGAGGTCTAAAATGCCCCCTCAGGAGCTCCCATTTTAGCCTGCATGATACGTGGTGCCTAGCTGAATGCACTAAGGAACACAGTGCAGTTCAGGGAGTCAGTTGCTCTCCACCACCGGTAAGAGGGTATCTGTATAAATAGTTCTGCTATGGAACAGAGGTAATGGAGTCAACAGCTGAGACTGCTTGAGTATGGGGTTTACATAAAACTAATCTCCTCTGCTCCCCTCCACCCACACACACTTTGATAGCTTGTGAACTTAGCTATCTACACCTAGACTGCCTACACACAGTACACTCCAACTGCAGAAGAGACCGCAAGCTATTCAGCAGTCACATATGCTTCCACCTGAATCACCAAGCCTTTATCTCAATAGTCAATGACCTCCTTCTGCAAGTAGCCTGGATCCCTTTATATACAGAGGCTAGGGGATGGGATGCTATAGCAATTTCTGTAGCTTATTTCAAAATTTGGCACTGTCTACACAGCACCAAGTTTTGAAATAAAATGCTATTCTGACAAGTCCCTTAATCCTTGTCGAATGAGGGTTACAGGGATGCCAGAATAGTGCACCTGTTATTTCGAAATAACAGGCACATTTAAAGACATGGAATTGCTATTTTGGGATACTGCCGGTATCCTGAAATAGGCTATGTCTAGACAGTGGGGCTAATAGTGGCTGCAGCCTTCACCAGCAGAGATAAACCTCTGAAATGCACATGGCTGTACAATGATATCTTGAAATTAGGAAGTTTTTTTCCTGAACACAGCTGGTCACCTCTGTGCCCTGACACATGAGGATGAGGTGGCCTTTGGAAACCACCACAAGTGCTGTAACCCTTAATGAACTGACTTTCCAGCTGTTAGGCTTTATAGATACCAGATTGAAGCAAATAGCTAGTGTGCAGCAGCAAGTCTCATCCGTTCAGAACACATGTCATTGAAAGTATTTCCTTTTGCTCAGTTTTAGTGTGGTTGCCTGAATTCCCCAGGGTATTCTACAAATTGGAACACTCAGTTATTTTCTGTGCCTCCTCTTTCTTTTGAGGGAATTCTATATTACTGCATGTGCACAGAATTTGTGCCCTCCCCCCCAGATTTGCCCCCCTACCAACCTGCTCTTCCCCCAAAAAAAACCATATGTATGTGAGAAAGACACTGTTCTTCTCACTCACTACTGCAGCACATTTACAAGTGGAAGGGCAGGGCATTGGGTGTTTGAGGTAGAGAACAGAACCTACCCGACACTTCAGGCAGAGCAGTTATGCTGCCCAGTTTTAAGTCAGCCTAGTAAGTTGTTCCCATTGTCTTTGTGAATTCCCCCAGAAGTACGAGCCAGGTGTAAGGGGTTTAAGGCTTCTTTCCATTTCCAGAGTGGCGTAAAGAACAGTATGGCCTTGTAAATGCATATGCGCTTTAATGATTAGAACTGGTCTAAATTTTGACTTAAAAAAAAGTGCTTCAAGAACTGTTTGCTATTGACCTTTCTAGTGATGATCAGTAGACCGTGTAAAATTGTGAGCTTCAATTCCTCAGCCCTCACATGCTCTTCTGTTGCCCGTGATATAACAGAGCAGATGACTGCATATGTTTATTGACTAATAACTAAAAATAAAGACTCAAACCTAGCAACATTTCTATTATAGAAGCAGGTTTGGGGATTTCCTTCCCAACACCTCACCCCCATCCCCCTCCCCACCCACATCCACTGTATTGCAGTTTAAATAAGACACTAACTAAATGAAACTTGTGATTATATTGCAATATTTTGACAATTGTGCAGAATTTTCAAAGACTGAGCACAGTATTTTCTGGGTGCAGGATTCCCTGAGTATATCTTCCCTTGAAAGAAGGTACTGAACACTATGTTTGCCTCTTTTCTGGTGGGGGGGGGGGGGGGAAATGCCTTGAATTACCCTCCTTAATGGCTTTTCTTCTGGATCTGAGATGTGACTGAAACAGAACTTGGACACAAGGTGAGGCTGCCCTTGAGTTTATAGCATTTCCTAGGTTGTTCTAAACCCCCTTGCCCACAATAATTCCTGACCTTTCTGCTTGGAGTTTAGTGAAGTCTGGCTGTGTGCATTGCCAGGTTCAGTTTAAAACATTCTTCCCAGTACCTTGCATTACAGTTATGCTGCCCAGTTTTAAGTCAGCCACGATCTTAACAAGACAACCTAGTTTTGTGTAGTCTTTGCCAACTATTACTAAGTTCTGCCAATGCTACCCCAGCTCCTCTTCCCTAGTGTACTGGCCATCATCCCCAGCACAAGTGCCTGGGTGCCTCTAATTTCCTACCCTGCTGAGATCTGCCTTCAACAACTCCTACCCTTCGCTTCTTCTCAAGCGCACATGAGAGATTTCTAAACCTCCAGCTCTTCCAGCAGCTTGTATCATTTAATTGGTTCCATATAAAACAAGAGTCCCTGAAGGGAAGTAACTTCATATAACCATCTACCTTTAATTAGCCAGTGGAGTTCCCACTCCTGAAAGCCCTAAACCAAAGGAGTCAGTTTAGAAAGAATCCCAACTTTCTCTAAGTTTTGCCAGCTAGACTTTTACCCATTAAAACAATGAATTAGATAAAGATAGTGGGCCAGGTTTATTCCCCAGCTTTACACCATTAATGAAGGCAGCATGTCGTACAAAGACTACAGATCAAGTACTAAAGAGACTTGCCAGTGTGGGGGGTTCATGCCATTTAGATGTGAATCTGTGGTCCTGAGGAGATGGCAGAAGAACTCTTTAGAAGGTTGAGATAGACCTTTGACCTATCAAAACCAGATCTTTAAGTATTTAACAGGGAGAGAGGAACTTGTTAGCTGAATGAAAGCTGAGAAGGGTCTATGCAACTGAGACACAAGCCTATCACTGCCTTTCCCACAAAGACATTTACAAACCTGTCTAACAATGTGCCTTCTGTGGGTTGCATTTGCTTGAGCTAGGATTTGAATAGACCAGGCAAGAAAGAATAAAACCCTTCCCTTCGCTTTAATCTTAGCATTATTTACAGATTCACCTTGGTTTAAAAAAAACTTCTTACATTGAGGGATACCACAGAAGCACAGGTAAGAAGCAGGGTGGAAAATACCTGCCAAGCCTGAGACTACTCTAAGGCTGTATCTATAAAGGACACAGCTGAACCACTGCAATACCTCTAAGGAAGACATAACTTTAGCACTGCTCTGACACACACATGCCTCAAGCTCTGCCCCCAATCCAAGTATCACTACAATGAGTAGGTAGCACCCAGAGGGAAAAAAAAAAAAAAATAAAATGAGCAGATGCAAGCAGCTGGATACAGAGCTTTGAAGAGGATCTCTCCTCTGCCAGTCTCCAGTTCCAGGTTGTTGCAACTGCCTGTGCTGAGAAACTAAATGAAGTGGCATGCTAACTGGAATGAGGCCAGTCTAGATTAACTGCATTGTTAAAAATCAGTGAAATTTTCACAATGGAGGAGACTACAGGCAATTGGGTAATGCTAGCCCAAATTGTGGAAGCTTTCTCCAAGCAAGAAGCTTTTGTCTCACTGTCACACATGCCGGTATGAAACTGAATGCACACCCAAGGCATCTGCCCACACTGAAAGGAGCCAGTCCCCTACTCCAACCCCAGTTTCAGACTCATAATTCAGACTCACAGCACCATGCATTCACACACAGAATCATGAAGTGTTTAGATACCTCTTCGTGCACAGGTTCTCTCCATTGTACTTCCCAGGGCCTGCTGCTGGTCAGATCTGCCAAAGTCAAGTTGAGTTCTGGACCAAGCCACATCCTTAAGTGGAACTGTTCTTCTAGTCCAAAAGACTTCATATACAGGGGATGGGGCAGGGGGGAGTGAAGAAGAGATACGTGTCCTCTTCTGTTCTCAATAGCAAGCAAGAGAAAGCTATCCACTTCCATTAAAATGGAGACTGTCCCTGAATCTGGATCTTTGCTTTCAGGAGGACAAACTAGTGCCTTTATTTGGGGGGGGGTGCACACCATAAATGGAACATCCCCATGCAACCAAGCATCAAGACACCTCAAGAATACAAATGTCTCATGTATTTACAGAAGCTCTCTGGTACTTTTGCTCCAACTGAGACACTTGGTATCAGACCTCTGTATCAGTTTGTGCCAGAGCAGGAATGAAGTGATACACCGGTCAGTTGTTCCGACCAAAACCAGTATCCTGTGCTTGAGACACCTATAGAAGTGCCACCTTGACGTGTCTGAGCATAACCAAACCAACTTGCATCTTTTCCCCACAGCCTGTTAGTTTTCCCGTGTCCTGTTAATGTCTGCATATGCAGTGCTTGTTCAGTATCCTATAAAGCAGGAAGAATTTGTCACCTTTGCAGCCAGCTTGTCAGAAACTTACACACACCAATATGTGCAATATCAGCCTATTAATGGGCCTGCAAAGGTGTCAAACACTGCCACCTCTCCATAGAGCTTTGCAATACTACTTCTGCCACAGACACTCTGGCATTAAAAAAAAAAAACCCCACAGAAACACACACAGTTCAAACTGTAGCCATCTAACAACAAATTTCTGACCTTCAGAGGAGGCATGTGAGCATGAGCGCTGCATGCCAAGTCAGCCTCACTGCACCAAACTCCAGCATCAGACATTGAAGCAAAGCAGCATTTCCCCTCAGACACAGAGGCAGCCTGGGGAAGAGACTGTGGTATCCCAAAGTGACAGTTAGAAAATGGGAGAATCACTTAACCCTGTAATGGGAAGCTTTTCTACAGTCCCACACTTTCACTTTGGCTGCACATCTAGATTCTGCATATCAGGAGGCGTTCTCAGAAGCTAGACAGGGTAAAACCTGTTAAGTACTTGGATAGGAGATACCCATGAGAATCCATGGTGTTGCAAGAAGTGGCTCTAGTGCTTCTGAAATCGAGCCAAGTCTCTATTCCGTTAGTCCCCCAGTATTGTGGGCAGGGAAGAGAGAGTGCCCCAGCTACCAAAAATCTAAAGTTCTGTCCCTGACAAACTGTCTTTATTTCAAAGGCCTGTAGAAGGAGCTACATGTATCCCAAAAGTTTGAGTAGCAGAAGTTGATCCAGTGAGAAAGATTATCCCACTAGCTTGTCTCTGACTACCATGAAACAAAATACATAAGGACTATTCATTTTCAAGCTACCATTTTGTTTAAGTGACATTCCTGACCCATCTCCAAAAGTCCTGCAGCACCCAGGGCCCTTGCAATAGGATTTAGGTATAACCTCTCATGAGTACTTGTACTGAAACAGACTCATTACTAAATCTTACCACGAAGTGGATCATTCACAGCCAAAATTTATATGTTGAACTACAATGGATGCTCTCCACCATTACCATTAGCAACATTCATTTTTATATCCAACAAGCTGGACCATATCTGCAATTTGTCACACTCAGTACTAATCTCTAAAGACCGTTATAATAGCTAACGGAACTAGAGCCCCAACATCAAAGCAATGAAGCCACCCAAATACCATTGTTGTGTCACTGTCATGCCCCAGGAAGATGGCAAGGCAAGTATTTTGAAGGGTTAGGAATAGCTTGATTGGGGCAAGAAATACTACCATCTGTGGAGCTCACAGCTGCAGGACACAGACACAAATTTAAAAAGTGCATCATACTGCCTAGCAAAAAAGGACAGATCAAACATTCACTTAAAGGCAGCACATGCAGCAATACTAAGCAGGATAGCATACAACTTCTTAGGCTATATGCTGATCACTAAAGAAAAAAAAAAATGTACCAACTATTAAAGTCCTCACATGCTTTTCATGGCTAGGTATCTGAGTAGCTAAACAGATTGTTTGTTTGCATAACCTAACAAAAAAAGTGTAGTAGTGTAGATATCCTCTGTTCTAGTGATAACTAAAAGCCTGAATTAACAGGTGATCTTTGCCTCCTTGCCTTACACTGTTTAAACTGTAAGCAGTAGGTTATCAAAGTTCAACAAGATGGCTTCCTCAAAAGAACATCCTGCACAGCAGCAGAGCAATTCCGCAGATTTTAACTGCTGTGATAGAGGATTTCTCTTGTACATCCTCTAACACAGAAGAGTTCCAGACTAGTTGGTATCCTATAGTTACTTTCCTCTGAAGCATTAAAAGACATTTGAAAAAAAGCGTAGTTGGACCACATTGCAACTTAGACTGAAGCCACTATGGTATGTGCCTCTGACCAGAGTTAGGAACTCAGTCAACTGCACCCCTCACTGGAACGGTCATAACACTGTCAGGCAGCATCAGATATACACAGTACTACATAAAACCTGAACTACTAAAAACAGCAAAACCTTTTTCCTTCTGCTTGGTAAAGTTTCAAAGCTATTTTAAGTCAATGTTCATTGTAAGCTTTTGAAGGAACCACAATGTTTCAAGTTAACAACAAAACAATCTCCATTCCCAAAGTATTTGTAATTCCAAAGTTCTACTGTATTGTAGTGCTCTGCTGCCTCAGAGTACCCAATAGCATCACTGATCAGCAAGGCAACAATGCCACTTTATACAGCTCTAGCAAGACCACACCTGGCAGACAGTATTCCATACTTAGCACCATGTTACAAGATATTGACAAGTTGGAGTTTAGAAAAGGTCAGTGAAGAGCAGTCAGGAGACTGGAGGGAATGACCTCTGAGGAACAATGAAGTTTTGAAGTGCTACCACAGCTGTACTTTAAACTGGAGGTGTGGCCCTGGCACTCCCCCAGCACTCTACCTATACCACCTCTATAAGGGGAGTAGCTAGCAGCATG
The DNA here is from genome assembly GCA_032595735.1 of Pelochelys cantorii. Classification (NCBI taxonomy): domain Eukaryota; kingdom Metazoa; phylum Chordata; order Testudines; family Trionychidae; genus Pelochelys; species Pelochelys cantorii. The sequence goes on along the minus strand of CM064329.1, from coordinate 55,501,290 downwards.
GCAGCCTGGCTCATGACTGATACTTTTCAATGCTGCAACTTGTTGCGGGGGGGAGGGGTTTCCCACACCTGAAGCCAGAAAGTTAATGCTGTGAAGTGCCAGTGTAGACTTAGCCTGAGCTAAACACATATAGCTTGCAAAAACCAAGAAACCCCACAATAATCATGTCAGAAAAGAGGGGAAAAAGCCCACCAAGAAGGGAGAAATATTAGACCCTTGTGTGCCACAAGCAGGAAGATTGAGGTGTGTTTAAGATCCAGCCTAGGTCTGTAAGGTGACAGGCTCATGGGAGGTGCCTCAGCTAGTAGCTCCACACCAGACTGAACAAGGCACAGTGAAATAGTAAAATAGGCCGTTGCCGGCTCTGGCTTCCAGGCTAAGCTGGCATGGCTGAATGAGATCCTAGCACCTGCCTCCACTCAGCTATGTCCTAGTAAGTTGGCAGCAGCTGCTGCATTCCAGCAGGAGAAACCCTCCCAGAGCAGCTACAAGCCCCCTCCTTTCAGGGCAGCCCTTTTGCATTACTACCTTGAGTTTAACCCTAACCCCCCTCCGAACAACAGCTTTTAATCAAGGCGACCTGGCAGAGTACAGGCAGCGCTCCGCAGATGCAGCGTTAGACACAAGTCTTCTAAAGTAAATACATGGACACGGACCTCTGTGGCAAGTCACGTTAGCTCCATTTATTAGCCATTAGCCCAAGGCCATGTACAGCTAAACAAGCTAGCGCTGCAATGACACCCTCTTGCACCGAAAGAACACAGCCCCAGGAAAGGCAGATCTTGTAAAGTTGTCCTCCACAGCAGGTAGCTGAAGAAAGCGCCATCCGCGCTCCTGGCTTGTTGCCCCCGACAGCTCAAGCCCCTCCAGGCTGGGATCGCTTGTTGCGTTCCCACGGGACGTCGCGAGCCACGTTTTGGCCCACGGGCTGGGTCCTAGCCCGAGGCGTTGCCCTCCGTGCCCGGAGGGCTGCCAGATATAAGCGCTACAGCCCCCTGGGTCACGAGGGCTGCGCGGACTGTACACGGGGGTTTCTGCTGCCCCGCTCTCTGCGGGGAGTTCACATCGGAGTTTCCTGCCGTTGTCGGGAAAGTCCCGGTCGGATACTCTCGCCCACCGGGAAAATCCCCCTGGCGCCGAGTGGCAGGCGCAGCGGCAGCGCCAGCGCCACACACACGTGGGGATTGTGCCCGGGGGTCTCCCAAGCGGAATCCTACCGCGCTGGTTGGCAGCCCCCATAGTCTCTTCCCCGAAACGTCCGGGATCAAGGCAAGACGAACCAGCGCAGCTGCGGGCTATGGGTCTCACTGCCTCCACCGGGAGGTGGGGGGGGCCGCACAGCCTGTCTCACAGCTCCCCAGCCCACCCCTTTCACAGAATGGGAGCAAACGTGCTCAGGGCAGAGACTTCCCCGGAGAGCCGGGAGCATCAGCAGCCCTCTCCCCCCCTCTGGGGGCCCCCAGCATTGTTAGTAGCACAAGCCGAGCAGGTCGCTAAGCGCCCGGGAGGGAGAAGGAGGGGAAGACCCAAGGCGGCAGCTCCATACACCAGCAGTTACCTTAAGGGGCACGGACACCCCAGTTCACGGCCCTTCGGGATCCAGAGCGCAGGGAAACGCTACGTGCTCCGGGAGGGGGCAGCCCCCCTCGCCTCCCTTACACCGCTGCAGACCCCTCGCCCCAGGCCGCCATTCCCGGTAAGCTCCCCGAGCGCAGCCCCTTCTCCGGCTCGTCCCCCCGCTCTGCCCGGCCCGGGGGCCTGCGCTGGGCGCCGCGCTCTCACCTGCTGCAGTTGGTACCGAGCTCCCTCCCTAGCTGAGACTCAGCCGATGTGGCTAATCGCTTGCCCGGCTGCTTTCAGTTCCTCGGCCCGGGAGGAGTCAGCGGCAGCGGCCAACCCCCTGGGGGCAGCCCGGAGACGCCTCGCACCTTTAACCCTTCCCAGCCCAGCCGGCAGCTAAGCCCCGGCCAGCCCGCGGGAAGCCGGCAGCTGCGCACAGAGTGCGAACGCCCTTCCCCTTCCCGCCCCCTGCTGCTTTCGGCGCTGATCAGGGGCCCTGCTACAACAACAGCGCCTGCCTACGACTGGATGTGGGGCAGCGGGTCTGGGCGCCGAGAGCATGTCCATAGGGTCAGCCTGCTGCTCTTTCCTTCCCGGCGCCATACGCTATTGCCAATCGCAAACCTCCAAGCCTGGCAGGCCCCCGATTATGAAACTGGTTTAAAAACCAGGAGGTTGTACTAGAGATACATAATTGGGATTGCTTTGATTTGCCACGAGTGCACTGACTTCCGGGTTCCAGACTTCTCACCGCAGTCTTGAGGGCTAGAAACTTACTTGAAAGAAAATGGGGGCAGGGGGGAGAGAAAAGCTGAGCTGTTCACTTCATCACATGTCTGCAAGAGCTGGGGCTGTAGGAAAAACACCAATCGTTACATGACTTGTGATCGGATCCCAAGAGTTGGTTCTCTCTTAAGGGGGAGGTATTTTAATCCTTTAATAATTACCCGAAATGCCTTTGTCCCTTTGCCTTATATTTCAGAGCAGAAAACACCTCATCATCTCTCCTGTCACATTGATACCAGAGACATTCTTCTCTGGGTTTGCATGGTGCTTTGTGTCTCCTACTTTCCACCTCTATAGCTGATTCCACAGCCTCCTCTACATTACAGACTTCTGCTGGTATAGTCATGTCTGTCCGGGTGGATGATCCCTGAGGCTATGTCTACACTGCAGAGCTTTTCCGGGATACCTCTGGTATCGCGGAAAAGCTTGCTGCATCCAAGGAACGGGTCTGCTTTAAAAAAAAAAAAAAATCGGAAAATCAGACGTGTTTTTTCGGCATCCCTGAAAACCTCATTCTACGAGGAAGAAGGGATGTTCCGAAAGAGGGTTTTTTCCGACATTTGGCCCCATGTAGACGGGCCAAATGTCAGAAAAGCCTCTTTTGGAAGAAAAATGGAAGAAGATACGCAAATTACAGTTTGCATCTTGGGTATCTTTTTCCAACTTTTCCCTGCAGTGTAGACATAGCATGAGTGACCATAGCTGTGCCCACACAAGTTCCACACAAGTAGGGAATAGAAGCAGTTACATCAAAACAGCACTTTTACTAGTACAACTTGTTTCACATATGGGGGTGGGGGTGATTTTAATGTACTTTAGAGTGCTTTGCTGGTTCAACTGTGTTCTGCAAACTAACAGTATGTCTATGCTGCAGTCACAGGATGTGATTGCAGGTCATACCGACACACCTGAGTGTAGCCAGACATGAACCCCATCTTGTTCCCCCCCCCCCAGAGAGCAAGAGAAAGGCAGTCATCCTTTGATGCCCTGGGAATGCAGGTGTGCTGCCTGTCCCTGACTCTACCATAAACAGAAACCAGACAGTAAATGGGCTAGCTGACGACCCGGGGGCCTCCCGTCGCCCTGATGGCTAGTACCAGTAATTGACACGCCTGCACTGTCCCAGGAGAGGAATCTTCGCCCATCACATACCAGAGGTGCCCATTGTCTGCATTTTCCCAGGTGTGAATTATGCTTTGCACCCTTCCTGGGAAACTTGGCATTCAAAGCCATTTTTCCTAATTGGCCATTTGAGACCAGGAAGAAGCCTACATGACCCAAGGGGTATAAAGAGGGGTTTAGTAGCCCACCCCATTTGAGCTCCAATCATCTACACCTGCTGGCAGGTATTGGTTGTCTCCCGAGGTCTGTGGGACGCCCAACCTCACCCTACTTCTTCCCGAGGGATTGAGAGAAAGACGCTGGCCACGCCAAGTCTGGAACGCAGGGGTGAGAATATATACCTGCTAGGTGTCTATTTTGCATGCATTTAATAAGAGCTTAGAGAACCAAAAGGGTTTCATGGTACCTGTAAGTGACTTATTAGTGTAATTTCTGTCCTGTCCTTTGTAATGGCTGTGTTATCTGTAACACAGTAGTAGCATTTAACAGCTAAGTTTACCCTGTAACAATAAAATAGTAACTGTTTAAGCTGTGACCTGACTCCTTCAGTTGCTGTAACAGAACCAAGCACAATTTTAAAAAGAACTCCAGCCGGTCATAAGGGACAGATATAGGAAGAGCTTGAGCGTTGGATCGTGTCGCTTCCAGGGGACAGATCCATTGGGGCATCTCTCAGCCTCCCCAGGCTGCCCGCTGTGAAGGGATCGTGTATCCTAGCAGTCAAAATCTGAGGTGTAATAAGCTCTCCCTGTAAACTCCGGGGCGTCTGTCGGCCTGTTGGCTGCCCGCCGTGAAAGGATCCCGATCCTAGCGGTAAAGACACGGACGTTAAACTCCTCGGGGCGCCCGTCAGTCTCACCTAGACTGCCCACTGCGACGGGGCCTTGTGTCTCAGCAGCTGAAGACTCGGGTGTAACATACACACATGCACTGCCCTGACCATCGGCTGACACTGAGTTAGCTTTAATCTAGCCAGCTCAGGTACTAGAGCAGTGAAGCAGCTGTGCAGGTTTCAGGATGAGCTGTAGGAGCCCATTGGGAGCCCAGCTAATTACTTGGCTAGCTAGCCCACACTGAAGCCCATGTTGCCATGACTTTACTGTTACTGGTACCTAGCTTGGGCATGTCTTGCTGTGTATATATACCCTAGGGCTCCGTCTACACTGCACATTGTTGTGCAATAAGATATGCAAATGAGGCGCAGGGATGAATATCGCCACGCCTCATTTGTATATCTAATGAGACGCCATTTTTGTGGCACGGGCTTTTGCACAAGAAGGAGCTGTCTACACTGCTCCTTCTTGTGCAAAAAAACCCCTCTTGCGCAGAGCTGTTCCGCTAGTTATTTTCAGGAAGAACGGCTCTGTGCAAGAGGGGTTTTTTGTGCAAGAAGGAGCAGTGTAGACAGCTTCTTGTGCAAAAGCCCGTGCCGCAAAAATGGCGGCTTATTAGGTATGCAAATGAGGCGTGGTGATATTCATCCCCGCGCCTCATTTGCATATCTTATTGCGCAACAATGCACAGTGTAGACGTAGCCTAGGAGTGCTTTACAAGTACAGTATACTGGTATTCCTATTCAAAGTGCCCCTAGTGTAGTCATGATCTAAGTTTGGCAAGGCCTTGTCTACACACAAAAATTGTATCTCTTTAATCCTACCAGTATAAGTACAATGGTGCAACTCCTCAGTGACTTCAGTTAAACACCAGAATAAAAGTGCTCATATGTGTATGGCTAATTTCTGTATGGGAAGGAGAATAAGCTTATCAGTATAAGGGCTAGTCTACACCTAAAACACTATAGCAGAAACTACTGTACCACTGCTATAGCACTTCAGTGAAGACATTATCTACTCCAAGAAGAGGGGTTCCCACCAACATTGCTACCACCGCTCACTGGGAGAGCTCTCTCCCCTCAGCATAGAGCAGCTACATGGGAGATCTTAAACAGTGGTGCTGTTGCATCGGTACAGCTGTGGCACTGTATGGCCACTGGTATAGACATGGCCTAAGTTACATTGTTGTACAGCCACTACAGTAAATAAATCGCTTTGGCATGTCCTTATTACTGTGTCAGCAGTGTGTATCCTCACCAGGAGCACTGGCACCAATTGAATTGTCAGTGTGGAGCTTTGTGGGATGGCTTCTGAAACCCAGCAGCAATCTACGTAAGTGAAACTGACAATCTAACTTCATCAACCTAAGTTTCACACCTCTTGCGGGTGGTGGAATTATTATATTGGCATAGCACTAGAATTACATCAACATGAGTGACATTTTAGTGTAGCCCAGAGATGTGCAAATTACAGCCCTTGGGTCGAGTCTGGTCCATCAGACTTTTAGTCTTCAAATTCCCACCACAGAGCTGAGTGGAGCCAGGAGCTTTCCCCACTCTGCGTGGCTCCTGGAAGCAGCAGCATGTCCCCCTTCTCGCTGTGTTGCCCCTGCCCCCAAGGGCCAGCTCCTTAGCTCCCATTGGCCAGGGACTGCAGCCAACGGGAACTGCAGGGTCAGCATCTGCAGATATGGCTGTGCACAAAGCTGCCTGGACGCGCCTCTGTATAGGAGACAGAGGGTGGATATGCCTCTGCTTCTGGGAGCTGCTTGAGCTGCTTTTGGGACTGCACTTGGGAGTCCCCCCCACTCCCCAAGTTCCCCTGCCTTAGCCCTGATCACCCTTCTGTCCTCTGAACCCCTAAGCCCTAGCGCAGAGTACACTCTTGCATTCCACTCATCCCCAGCGCCAACCCAGAGCCTGCACCCCACCCTGATCCCCTCCTGCTCTTCAAACCCCTTGGTCTTATCACAGAGCATCTTCCTGCACCCCAAGTCCCTCATCCCCAGCCCCACCTGAGAAGCTGCACTCCCAGCCATACCCTAGTCCCCAGTTTTGGGAGCACTCATGGTCTGCCATACAATTTCCATACGGAGATGTGGCCCTCAGGCCAAAAAGTTTGTCTATCCTGGTTCAGACACCTAAAGAGTTAGATCAATGAAAGACAGTTTATGTTGACATAACTCAGTAGTACAGATCAGGTCTAGCAGAACGTAAGCTGCCTTACATCATTCTAACTGTATAGGGCAGACCAAGCTGTAGTTAAGCTGGCCTGAATATAGTTAAACTAACCTAATTTTGTAGTGCAGACCAGGCCTGAGGCTATGTATACACTTAAAATGCTACAGTGGCACAGCTGTAGCACTTCATTGGAGACCCTTTCTACAGTGATGGGAAGGGTTCTCCTGTTGCTGTTGTTAATCTGCCTTTTGGAGCAGTTAGGTTGACAGAAGAACTCTTCTGTCCAACTAGCACTGCCTGCATCAGGTGCAGCCTGGGTGTGAGCCAGGAGTGCTCTGAGCAGCTGCTGTCTCTTCTCTGCTGTAGCTGCTTAGCAGCTCTCTGGCGGCCTCCTGCTGCATCTCAGGGTGGTGGAAAGAAACAGCTTTGGATGCTCCATTAGTTCTTTCCTTGCTTTGCTTTAGTTCAATGGTTCTTAAACTGTGACCAGGACCCCCAAGTGGGTCATGATATCATTTTAATGGGGTTGCCAGGGCTGGCATTAGACTTGGATCTGGGGCCAAAGCCCGAGCCACACTGCCTGGGGCTGAAGCCAAAGTCTGAAGGCTTCCTCTCAGATTACAGGCTCCCACACCTGGGGCAGAACCCCTTGGGATTTGGCTTTGCCCCATACCCCAACCCAGGGTGGCAAAGTTCAGGCAGGCTCAGGCTTTGGTCCCCTCTCCTGGGGTCATATAGTAATTTTCATTGGCAGCAGGGGGTAGCAGTGCAATGAAGTTTGAGAACTGCTACTTTACTTGCTTGCTTGGAGCCGCAGGGAGCAGGACAAGAACTCAGCTAGCTTTGCTTGAGCTTAGGGGAGCACACAGCAAAGACTGATACTCAGCAAGGCCAGAGAGCACAGGAGAAGAGTAAAAGAAGAGAAGTGGAACCAGATCTGGGTCTTCTTTCTCTTCCCTAGACTAGTTAGAGCAATTTAGGGCTGCATTCACATGCACCAGCTGGCAACAGTCTCCTCCACTTGGGAAGCAACAAACAGTTTCACACATACAAAATAGGAAGTGACTGTCTAGGAAAGAGTACTGCAGAAAGGCATCTAGGGGTCATAGTGAGACCACAAGCTAAACATGAGTCAACAGTGTGACACTGTTGCAAAAAAGGCAAACGTCATTCTGGGATGCATTAACGGGAGTGTTGTGACCAAGGCATGAGAAATAATTCTTCCCCTCTGCTCTAAACTGATTAGGCTGCATCTGGAGTATTGAGTCCAGTTCTGGGAACCACATTTCAGGAAAGATGTGGAGAAATTGGAGAGGGTCCAAAGAAGAGCAACAAAAATGATTAAAGGTCTAGAAAACATGACCTATGAGGGAAGACTGAAAGAACTGGGTTTGTTTAGTTTGGAAAAGGGAAGACAGAGGGGACATGATAGCGGCTTTGAAGTACCTAAAAGGATGTTACAAGGAGGAGGGAGAAAAATTATTCTCCTTAACCTCTGATGATAGAACAAGAAGCAATGGACTTAAACTGCAGCAAGGGAGGTTTAGGTTGGGCATTAGGAAAAACTTTGTAACTGCCAGGTTAGTTAAGCATTGGAATAAATTGCCTACGGATGTTGTGGAATCTCCATCGCTGGAGATATTTAAGAGCAGGTTAGACAGACATCTTTTTGGCATCATGCCCCCTTTTTGATTTTTGAGAAACCCTCACACACACACACACACACACACAAATAGCAGCAAAACTTGTTGAGCAAAAAACTGAAAAACAGTCGTGGCCGAAAAATAGTTCCAGGGACCAGTGTAAAAAAAAGGTGCTGGTACTCCAGGGGAAAAGTTGTTGACCAAAAAAAAAAAAAAAGTTGCCCTTTAAGAACAGAGCAGGCATTGCCCTTTTAAGGTGGCCATTTTGAAGTCTGCCCAGGATGCTCCATCCTCCCCCAGCCCCAGCCAGCCCAAGCTGCGCGTGTTCCGGAAGATGCCCAAGCCAGGAAAAACAGAAAATACCGGACATTTCACATGGTATTTTCTGAATTTTTTTACCAGACAGACTGGGCTCTTTCTTGAGGGAGGGGCTGAATTGATGGCGGGGGGGGGGAGGCGAAGGGGACTGGGTCGCTTCACACACCCCCTGGAATTTCTTCATGCCCCCCCAGTTTTGGAACCTCTGGTCTAGAATGATGGTGCTTGGCCCTGCTGTGAAGGCGGGGGACTGGCCTGGCTGACTTCTTGAGGTCTCCTCCAGTTCTAGTATTCTATGAATCTATGATATGCTAATTGTGAGCAACAACAGTACCCGTGGAACCATCCGCTGCTCCTGGCATGGCCCATGTGTTGCGGGTTGAGGGGAGACAGGTATAGAGTCAGTGGCTCAGATCCAGCTGGGGGACCTGTGCAGACAGTACAAAGGAAGTAGACCAGTGCAGAGAAATAGACTCAAGTGCTGATTGTGGCAGGACTGGCTTTTAGGACATCAGGCTAAACAGTGACATGCTGCTGAATATAGACATGTGGGATTTTATAGCATTTTGTTGGAGTTTGGCAGTTTACTAGCTATTTGTATAAGTTAAACAGGTGGGCTGTCCTGCTCAGAAGACTGGGACTATGATAATAATGCCTTTCCTTTTGAGGTCACTGGCTCTGATATAACTCATTTTGATGCAACTCACCTGAAGTTACAGATAATTCTTTGGTGCCCTGTTATTGGGCCACACCTTCAATTGGTGTAAGAGGGCACAGAGTTGTTGGCTTTGATAGAACAATGCCAATTGTTACAGGGTCTTCTTACCATGTCCCTAGTCAGGTGCTCAGCCATGTCTCAACCTCCCCTCCCCCCATGCAGTGGGGATGGCTGGGGGTGTCCCACAGCACACAACTAGCATTCTGAAATAAAAGGGTGTCATTCTAGGATGTAGTTTATTAATACACAAATTAAATTCCCATCCTTGCACTAGAAACTCTCTTCTACCCACACCTTGTCCTCCAGGTCTCACAACCCTCATCAGGGTCTGTGAGTAGTTCTGGTTCCCTAGTATCAGGATTAACCATAGTCCCTCTCTGCAAGAATTCTCTGCAGTCCTCCCACTAGACTGTCTGAATAGTCCCTTCATCTGCTTTTACTGCAGGGGTCCTCAATTAATCCAGGAAGTCCATGGCCTTCTCAGTAGCTTCTAGCCATAGGCCCACTCGTGCTCATTTCTCAGGCCTTTGCCAGAGGAGTCCTAACAACCACAGCAGTTCCTCTACAGGTCTCCTATTAGAACAGTCACCCATCCTCACTTAAACTAAACCCTCAGGGCTGGCAGCATCCCTTTAAATAGGAGGCCAAACAGCCTCTCTTTGGTTCTTCTATTACCGCAAAGGTAATTATTATAGTAGCATTTGAGCACCTCACAATCACTAATATACGGCAACATACACCACCCCATGAGATAGAGAAGAACTACTATCCTGATATTATAGACAAGGCACACAGAGACTAAGGCTACATCTAGACTGCAAGCTTCTTTCGGAATAAGCTTTTCCAGAAGAGATCTTCCGGAAAAGCTCATTTCAAAATAACGCATCGATACAGCAAAAGTGCAATGAAATAGTGATGTGGTATTTCGAAAGATAGTGTCCACACTGATTGGATGCTGTCTCACATTTAAGGCCACCTGGAGCCAGTTCAGGCAGGGCATTAAGTCAGCAGTTGCTTCCGGGTGCTGTTGCCTAAGGCGATCTGAGACTCATGCTCTGGTTGCCCAGCTTTTGGACGCCACAGCATACTTCTTGTCATGGAGCCGGAGCTGCCTCTGGGCATGCGATGGCCCCACACTGCCATGCTGCAGTTTCTGCAGCAGTTTCTGCAGGCTGCCTTCATGGTCCTACATGAGCTCGACTCAGCTCATCCTTGAGAACCTCTGCTTGTGTGTGGGAGCAATGCCCTTGCCCCGTATGCCATGGTCAGGGAGGGGCAGGGGCTGGCATGGCAGGGGGAGCAGGTACTGGATTAGGGCCTGGGGATTGTGCCAGGTAGGCCATCATCTCCTGGATGGTAGCACAGATGTTGTGGCCCTGCTGCAGCAGCTCGGTCCACATCTGGGCCTGCTATTGTGCATCATCCTGGACCTTCTGGGCCAGCGTCTGCTGCATGTCCCAGAGGATGGACACGTGCTTCCTCATTAGGTCCTCATGGACCCTCCATTGCCTGTGGCTCCCCCAGGGTCGGGCAGCTAGCTCAGCTGGTGGTGATTGCCCCACAGTCATGGCTGGTCCTGCTGGGGAGAATAAAGAGGTGCTCAGTCATCCATGGAGACACTGTCCCTGAGGCCTTGCCCTCATCAGCGAGCTGGGAGCAACAGTTCTTGGGCCAGAGGATGGTGATGTCCTGGGAGCAAGGGCATGTGCGTCCTGGACAGCGGGCCCTGCCTCACAGGGGCCCAGAGGTGCCCAGGAGACCATGCTTCCCACTCCCACCCCCATCCCATGTTCAAGCAGGCAAGGGAAGTGTCCGGCCACACTGGGATCCCATGGCCAGAAGAGGGGCCTCGAGCAGCCTGGGCTTCCATCAGGGCCGCACACACACCTGCACCCAGCAGCGCTGTCCCCGGAGTGGGTAGTGCCTCGAGCATGCAGGAATATTCGTGTGCCATGTGCGGCACACCAGAGTCTGTGTGCGGGCGGGCATGTGCCCTTTTCCCCAGTCTCCTGCCAGGGGTGGCTGGTGGTGGGAGAGCATCTTCCTCTGGGCATCAGAAGTGTGTCTGGCGTCCCCAGAGCCTGTGAGCAGGAGCCCAGGGTGCTTTGGGGCTGCCTCCTGGGGCTGCGTGACACAGACTGGCACTGCACGTGCATCCACGTGCACAGACTACAGCACAAGGGCCAGGCCGAGAAGGCCGAGTGACGATCTCACCACAGCCCCTCAGTGCCCACCACCCCCGCCCCATGTGTGTGAAAAACTAACAGCACTCTCCTGGTGATCCCTCCCCAGCCTCGGAGGATGCCTGGGAGACATCCAGGCCCTGGGGTACTGGCTCCAGGGTGATGGTGGTGATGGTGCTTGCCGTCTCTTTCTCCTCCTCCAGCTCCTCATCCTCATCCTCCTCTTCCTCCTGGGCTGGGAACCCCAGCTGGGTGACAATGGGCATCTGCAGCCCTGAGTCTACCACCAGGGGTGGGGAAGGGCCTGCACCACCCCCCAGGATGCAGTGAAGTTCATTATAATAGGGGCAGGAGTGGGCTCCTGCTCCGGAATGAGAGCTGCGCTCCCTGACATACCCTGCCGGAGCTCTTTCACCTTGCTCCTGACTTGCTCAAGAGTCTGATGGTGGCCCCTGATGGCCACGGTCTCGGCCATCGAGCCATATATGTCAGCATTGCACCATCTGGAGGGGAGATCCTGGACGGTCTCCTTTTCGCCCCATACCTCCAGGAGGGCCAGGATCTCCGCCCCAGACCAGGACAGCGCAAGCCTTTTCCAGCTCCTGGCAGGCTCCTGGGAGCCCTGTGCATGTTCCTTGGAAGGGCCAGTGGGCTCTTGGGAGACTTGTGGCTGGGACACGGGTGCCCAGATGTGTGGCAGTCGCACGGTGTGTTGCAGCTCCCAGGGCCAGCTTCCTGCCATAAGGCCTGTCCTAGGTGTCTGCGGCTTTAAGAGCTGCTGGGAGACAGGAACTATAGAGTTGTGATGTGTGTGAACGGAGTGGCCAGCAGGGCACCTGTGTTATTTCCTGGGGGCCTATTTTTTCGACAGAACTCCCTCTTCCGCGTCCACACATGCCTTTTTCCACAAAAGCTTTTTCGGAAAAAGCCTTATTCCTCATAGAATGAGGTTTACCGCCATCGGAAAAAGCCCTCCATCATTTCAACTTTTTGTCAAAATAACGCAATTGCGGTGTGGATGCTAGTATTGTTTTTCCGGAATAACAGTTGTTATTCTGGAAAAATGCTGCAGTGTAGACATACTCTAAGCGACTTTCCCAAGGTGACACAGAAGAGGAAGGGATTGAACCTGGGTTATCTGATTCCCTAGCAAGCATCCTAATCACTGGACCAGCGATTTAACAATTAGACCAACTACAGGACCCTCTATGCTACAGTCACTACAGATGTTAATCTGCCAGTAATTGAACTAATTGGCATTAGAGTGAGGAAGGAGTAATAGTAACCAAATAGGGATAACGGCATTCAAAAACAGACTTTAACGAACTCAGAGAACTGGTCAGTGAAGTCCCATGCAAAGAACCTGTTAGGAATAAAGGCATTCAGGAGAGCTGGCAGTTTCTCAAAGAGACAAAAGTAAAGGTACCACAGTGAACTATCCTGATGCAAAGAAAAGAGAGGAAGAACAATAAAGCTACATCTACACTGAACAATTATTTTGGAATACGCTATTCCGGAAGAAATACTCCGAAATAGCTTATTTTGAAATAGCGCGTCTGCACTACAGGGAAGCCTGGAAATTAGTCTGAGGCATCCCCTAATGTGGATGCGATACCTTGATTTAGAGCCCCAGGAAGCATTGGGGAGTGATTACTTTGAATGGCCTGGTGGAGAAACTACTTTGAAATAGCAGCAGTAAAGCATCCACACTACTGCTATTCCGAAATAACTGTTTCGGAAGAGGTATTATTCCTCATGGAATGAGGTTTACAAATGCCAAAATAAGCTTCTCGTTATTTTGAAATTATTTTGAAATTACAGGCTAGCTTTGTAGACGCTTGCATAGTTATTTCGGAATAACAAATGTTATTCCGAAATAACACTGCTGTGTAGACGTACTCTAAGGGTACATCTACACTACAGGATTTTGTCAACAGACGCTTTGTTGACAGATACTGTCGACAAAGCCTCTGTTGACAAAGAGCGTCTAGACTACAGCCAGTTCTGTCGACAAAGCAAGCCGCTGTTTCAAGAGAGAGTCTAGACGCTCTCTTTTGAAAAAGCACAGTGTGGATGCAATAGCGCCTTTTGTCGACAGAACTCTGTCAACAAAAGGCGTTATTCCTCGTAGAATGAGGTTTACCGCCGTCAACAAAACTGCCACGTTCTGTTGACTTACTGTCGACAGAACTCGGCGGTAGTGTAGATGCAAATATAGTTTTGTCGACAAAAGTCGACTTTTGTCGACAAAACCCTGTAGTCTAGACACACCCCATGAGACCGAATGCCTGAAAAATCAAAAAGGAATACTACAAAAAGTGGAAACATTGCTGATCAGAGTACAGAACAATAGCACAAGCAGGAAAGGACAAAATCGGAAATGAAAGCTAGATGTATGCAGGTTGGCAGGGCCTGAGGAAATTCACCTTAGAGTATTTGGGGAACTACCTAAAGCAATCTCAGAACCATTACAATTATCTTCAAGAACTCATGGAGATCACAGAGTACTGGAGAAGGCAAACATAGTACCTATCATTAAAAGGGGGAACAAAGAGGACCAGTCAGTCTAACTTTGATATCTGGAAAGATCCTGGAACAAATTATTAAACAATCAGTTTCTAAGCATCTAGAGGATGCTAGGGTTACAAGAAATAGGCAGCAGGGATTTGGTAGACCAACCTAATTTCCTTCTTTGGCAGGGCCACTGGCCTAGAGGATTGAGGAAAGTAGTAGACATAATATATCTTGATTTTAGTTAGGTTTTTGACACAGTCTCAAATCACATTCTCATAGGCAAAGGAGGGAAATGTGGGCTAGGTGAGATTACTGTAAGGTCGGTACACAAACATTTGAAAGATTATATTTAAAGAATTATCAGTGTTTTGCAATCAAACTAAGAGGGCATATCAATTGGAATCTCACACAGCTATGTCTAGGATCTGGTACTTTTCAATATTTTCATTAAAAATTTCAGTGATGGGATAGAAATTATGTTTATAAAATTAGGAGGGGTTGCAAGTAATTTGCAGGACAGGATTAGAATTCAAAACAACCTTGACATATTAGAGAATTGGTCAATAAGATGAAATTCAATAAAGACAGGGCAAAGTAGTACTCTTAGGAAGGAAAAATTAAATGTATAGCGACAAAATCGGAAATACCTGGTGAGGTGGTAGAACTACTAAAAAAGATTTGAAGAATATAGAGGCTCATAAACTAAATAAGAGCCATCAGTGTAATGCAGTTGGGAGAAAGGGTGTATTAACTGGAATGTTGTATGTAAAACATGAGAGGAAATTATCCTGCTCTATTCGGCACTAATAAGATCTCATTGGTATACTGTGCCCAGTTCTGAATGTCGGACTTTAGGAAAGATGTGGACAAATTGCTGTGAGCCTAGAGTTAAAAGGTAAAAGAGTTTAGAAAACTTGACCTATGTGGAAACCTATGTTCACTGACGGTAGAAGAAGAAATAATGCATTTAATCTGTAACAAAGGAGACTGAGATTAAATATTAGGAAAAACTTTCTAATGATAAGGATAGCTAAGCAGTAGATTTTGGCTTCCAAAGGAGATTGTGGAATCCTCATCACTGGAGGTTTTTTAAGACAAAAATGGCTGTTGGGATGGTCTAGCTCAGTGAGTGTGAACCTTTACTCATTTGCAGACCCATACACATTTTTGAATGTTAGTGAGGGCCCTTTTGGAAATCTTAGACATAGTCTACAGACCTGAAGGAGTCCCAGGACCAGGGCTGCTGATGGCACAAGCAGGAAAGGACTAAGGGGACAGTTTCCCTGGGGTGCAGTGATTTAAAAGGGCCCAGGGTTCTGGGTTGTCACCGCAGCTACCACAGAAGCAGCAGCAGTTGGAGCTCTGAGCGCTTTAAATCACCACCAGAACCCCACACAGCATGGTCCAGGAATGCTGAAAGGCTGGGTAGGGGAGGCTAGTCTCCAGCCCTGCCCCTCCCACTCAAGGCCCCCCCTCTTCCAGAGGGCCAGGAGCCAAGCCTCACCCTTCACCTTGCCTAGGGCCGGGTGAAGTCTATTAGCAACCCAGTCCAGGACCATAGTTTGGGAACCACTAGTCTAGGTTTATTGGTCCTGCCTCAGTGAAAGGGCCTAGATTTGAGGCCAGTTGAAGTTCCTTTCAGCTCTTCTATGATTAGGAATAATAAAGTTTAGATGAAAAAGAGAAAATTGTGTATGGATTTATGATGTTTACAGTCCAACATTTGATTGCATAGTTCATGATTATGAAACAAATAATCTTTGAGCATGGACTAGCTGCATGTTATTATACCATAAAAAACCTCTGTATTTACATGTACACTGTGAGATAAGGTGATCACATGATGCAGTGAAGGGGGTGGTTATAGAAACCTAAGTAGGCTGATTATTCTGTGCCTTTATCAAGTATTTATTGTTGCTCAAAAATAACATTCACAGGCACCTTAAAAGTTAAAGTGAAGCTTCCCTAATATTTCTAAGTTTAAATTTTAGCTCTTTTATGTTTTTATGGTTTTTTAGCTTTTAAAATATTATTTCTACGTTGTTTTTGTGCAGAGGTATAACTTAACAAGCCTAGCTGAAAGTTTGTGTTGGTTTAGATTAAGTTCAGGTCCAAAGAAACACAGCCAAGTAATTTACATCCTACATTTAGAATTTGTTTAATGATATAAAGGAAAAATAAAAAGATTTTATAAGATTTAATGTCAATATATTTAAATGTTTCCATAGCATTTTTAAAAACAAACACCTTTTAAATTTGATTGGAAAGGCATTATACCAGTTAACAAGGACTGGAAAACAAAATTGCTTAGGAAAAAGTGACTGACAATAAAAGTGAAATTGAGTAGGCTGGTTTCATTTTCATTTTTTCAGAAAAATTTTAAAACTACATAAATTGAGAAGTTTAAAAAAAATCTCTTTTACACCTTCTGTTAAATAATCTAATGCATTATTTTTAACATAGGAAAAGGAATGTGTTTATTAGAGGTATATGGTTTTCAAGATGTATTTTTGATTTTTAAAATGGCAACGTACCTGTAGTAAGCAAAGATTTGCATGATTTCTCTTAATAACCATATGCCCTCATGTGGTTAAATCATGAAATGCAAGTTAAAATTTCCAATAGATAATCCAAGCACTAGGCTATTCCACCAGGGCATTAGCGCCTGGCTTTCCCATTTGCTGATAGTATGTTTTGGATCCTGAATGGGTGCCTCATAATAGCCTTTAACAGAGATGAACACACCTGTTGACTCAGTGTTTTGCAAGAAAACCTGCTCCCTCTTCAACAGGCAGGGAATAAATGCAGACCAGGGATAAATCCACTGAGAAATTCCCAATGCTGAAGACTGATTGTACATTCCTCTTTGCAGTATGAATAATTATAACCTAATCCCACCATAAGGTGTGTGCACTAGCAAGAAAAAGGATGCTTGCAAACTTGGGATATGACTGGTTTGCTAGGCATTCACTTCAGGCCTGAAGCTGAGGTCCTGGGCAAGAATGTGGCTCCATATCACCATGAATTGGACACTCACCTGAACTTTTGGGGCAGAAATCTTGCTGGAAACTCTCCAGCTGAACATCCATGTTAATTCTTATTTCACCTGTGCCACTTCACCCATCCCCAATTTTCTCAGTCTAATCCCTATAAAAAAATAGATGGTTCTTTCTTTCCCCTTACAGTGGAGCCTGATAAGTCAAATGAGTAGTTCACATTAAAACTTCAATTCACACTAAAGCCATTGGCTGCTTTCCCCAGCTTGGATGCACCATCACCAGGTGATGTACTGAGTTCTGTTTAAAAGAAAACAGGTATCTGTGATGGGGCACGGTCACAGAAGACCCCTTGGCATTGTTCTCCAGTGCGCTAGCAGATTATGCCACTGACATCAGCCTTCTTGCTCTCTGGGGCTCCCTGCCACCCTGTCCTGTTGGGCCAGATTCTCTGGTCTCCGCCAGACAAGGTGCAGAGTTAGGGTTGCCACCCTCCTGAGCAATGCAGACACTGAACCACTTAAACTCTGGGAGAATGCAGTTCTAGAGCATAGCACCTAGGAACCCAACCCTCAAAAGAGATCAAATCCCCAAATAAATCTGTCTTTCTCTGAGTAAAAGTTTTACATAAAGAAAGCTCATGAGGATGTTCACCCTCTTTACCAATGAGAGATATGTACACTGGTCATCCCCCCACCCAGGTAACAATTATTTAGAAAGGGCCTGCTAGTAAACAAAAATGTTTTTATTAAGTACAAATAATAGGATTTAAGTGGTTGCAAGTGAAAACAGAAAGATCAAAGTAAGTTACTAAATTGAAATGAAAAGAAAATGCATAGCTTAGTTCTAATTATCTAAAAAACTTATTGCAAGAAGATTATTACCTTAATGAGCTGTTCCAGGCACAATCTTCAGGTCAAAGATGATCTTTTACTCTGACCTAGATCCACGACCCTCTTTTGGAGTGTGTCACACCAGCCAAAGACAAAGACCTGTTAACTTCTGCTTGCTTAAATAGTCTTCTTCCCAGGGCAGGAATCTTTTGTTCTACATTCCCCCTTCCATGGAAAACTACCTGGGTCAAAAAGTGGAATCCCAGTACCGGGTGGTATGGTCACATGTCTTACTAGTCCAATCATCTTTGGATTTATAGGACAAACAAAGCTATTTCCAAGTCATTAAGTTGTTCATCCAGTTGTTAAGGCTTCCGGAGTATGCACCAAAATACGATATACATATCCAGCAGATTGTAACATTAAAATTGATAGATTAATGAGGTGTTTTGTCCAAAGCATCTCTGAGTTACACATATTTATATTCATACGCCAATTTTCATAAGGACGGGGAGGAGAACTGTCACAATAACCACATACATTTAGGGGGACAAAGACATCCCCAGTTTAACTCTTATAAAGTCAGTTGGGTCATCCAGGGATGAACTTGTCCCTTGAAGAACATCTGTGGTAGCAAGAGCTGTACTTTCAGTGCTTTGGCAATGATGAATGTCCCAATGTCCAGATGCTCATCTGAAGCTTTTCCTAATGTCTGAGGCCTCCATTCTAGCCTTTGAGCCCAAACTTTTTCCCAACATCTTATGCAATCTTTGTCTGAGGAAGCCGAGCATCCTACTAGCCTCTCCGGTGATTCTCATGCTCTTTCAGTTGGAGAGACAAGGTGACATATTCTACCACTATCTCAAAGTCTCCTCTTCAGAGGGCAACTGGGATCTTTGCTGGATCCCTCTGATTTTCTACTTACAAATGTAAGTTGCATTCTGGATCTTATACCCAGATTGTGCTGTGAGGGTATAAAACCCCAGAGCATTGTCAAATCCCCATATTCCCACAAGATCAGAAGCTCTTCTGAGTAATTCTTTCCATAACAATGTCTCTGTGGGCTGGGATGTGTGGATGTAATTGTATATTTTTCTGCATAGCAGGAGGAAAAAGCCAGAGCATCAATAAGAGGACTAAATTCCTTCTGAGTCAATGTTTCAAGTGCTGGGCCATTTGGATCCACTTGGAGCTGCTCCTGCCACACAGAAACAAAAAAGAAAATTGGCTTTAACATTAATTTAATTGAAATAAGGATGTTTTATGTTCCTAAAATGAGACACTTGTAAACATACCCCCACAAAGAGGAGATAATAGCTCGGAAAGTTCCATCCTAACCTAGAGAAATGACTGCTCATTTGTTCTAATAGGCAAGGGTTGTAAAAGAAAATAACAACCTAGGACATGCTATTACTGATGAATTTCCATTCAACTCCCTGACTGGAGCTTAATCCTGCAAGTAGATGAGTGCAGAGCTCCCAGGCTGAACCAAAATCACTCTCTGTGTGTTTGATCATTGTGATGCTGAAATCACGTTATATGTACAGATTTGTCTGTCAATTCATTACTAGTGTAGCCAGTACATAACATATGAAATAGGCTGTGAACCTGTCTCCAGAAAGGTTCTGTGGTAGGACAGGGTAATTTGCATAGTGAGTCATTGGAGCCACGCTAACACGGAGTACCCTGGCCACAGGCGCCCTAGGGACCTCTGTGAGTCTGGAGAGGGGATGGTGTGCATTCTTTCCTGGCCTGGCCCTACCTCCTCCTACTCAGTCCTCCACTCAGCCCATATAGTCTTTATCTGTCCCCACATAGGCCTTGGAGAGGCCTCCTCAGGGTTAGGGTGAGGGAATAGAGCTGTAGAAGTTCTTGAGCCTCCTTTTATGTGGAAGACAGGAGGAGATTTGCATATGAATAGTCCCATCCCCATAAGAATCTAGCACCATGTTAAATAGGTCACTGAGCTTCCAGACCTCTCTGGTAGAGCCATTCCATATCTTCTTAATAGAACTGGTCTGATACTTTATTACTGTCTGGGAGACACAGCTGATAAGATGAACCTAGCAACAGCAGATTTCCTGGGAAACAGGAAGGGTGTTGACTGTGGTCTCAGCTGAAGCCTTAAAGGTCCAACCCCCACTTATTTCCACTTATCTTCTAACTCCAATATGACAGGCCCCCATGCTTTAGGCAGAGTCCTTTAGGACAGCAAAGCAATGTTTCTTCCCAGCTTGGTCCATGGCATACAGACAATGAGACACATATATAATTAATGCAAAGATTTTGTCACAGTTATTTTTAGTAAAAGTCACAGACAGAACATGGGAAAGAAACAATAAATCATGGAAGCCCGAGCCCCACCATTCAGGGCTGACTTCTAGAGCCCCATTGCCTGGTGCAGGAATTGCAGAGGTCATGTAAAATCACAGAATCCATTATTTCCGTGACCAACTCATAGCCGTACTCATAATACATATGTAGGAGATACTCACAGCTCACATGCATGACACATGCTTGTGGGACACATTCACATCCAACACAAATATGTATCCACACTATGAGACACACTCACAGCTCAGACATCCACATCTATGAGATATACTCACGGCTCATGCACACATGAACCTTCACTGAGACATAGGAGATAGTCAAAGCTCATACACATGTGTTCCATGCTCATGCATAATAGAGACACTTCCAGAGCACATGAACTTCCATCACATCATGTATAGAGTCATCTGCCAGATGTGCATGTTCTCCATACTTACGGGACACTCATGAACTAGATTTGCCAACTGTAAAAAGCAGTAAGAAATACCCTGGCAAATGTAGGTGAGTACTGCTTGTTGTTATTTATTAGTTGTTATTATTGCAGATGTTAATATGATAATAGCAGGAGGAGGGACGAGGTGGGGTGCAAAGAGAACAGTCTTTTATTTTTGAAATACAGCGTTGGCAAGCATATACATAGCTCACTTTCACAGCACATGTGCAAGAGACATGGTGTACATCCAAATGACCCTCTCATGATTTGTACACCAGATGCATTCCCAGTATGCATGTAATTCACATTCCCAAGGACCAGCTCTGTTTACCATTCAGAGCTAAGGAAGTGAATGCAAAATGTTAAGTGACTCTTGATTGTGTGAGTGACTTTGGAGATAGGTGACCATTTTCCAGCTGGGGATATAATTCTCCTCTCTAATCTTGCCTAGGGAGAGATTCTGTTGTGTAGGTTGCATTGATTAATTCTATGCCCATAATCATCAGGGCCTAGGGAGAATTCTGCATTTGCATCCTATGCAGTACACACACTTAGAAATCCTCAGCATTGTACTGAAAGGAACGTCCAGCACTGAGTTTGCTATGGGCCATAAAATCACCCTAGAGCTGACGTAGAAGGGAGGGATTTTTTTTTCTTTTTAAAAATCCATCCATACTTGAACAATTGACTTCAAGGGCAGTGATAAGTGGAATAAGAAGCACACGTTCTACAACAGCAATATACTCTCACACAGAGCGTATTTTAAACCGAACCAACCAGCAGCACTGAATGGATTGGTTCTCTTTTGTCTCCCTTGGCTGTTTCTCACAGTGATCTATATTGAGGCCCACTAGCTGGGCAGTCAAATGTCCAATGAGCCCACGTAGTACCTCAGACACCCCCTTCCACATGCAAAATGCTTGAGTGCAATGCAAGAGGATAGCTGAAAATTTGATCCCACTGTCTCAGCTAAGCAGTTGCAACTTGTTATTTGCCTCTCTCCCCACTGGGTGTCTCTCTTTAGTGTCAGATACTAGGCTGGATTCATGGATCTGCACAGCTGGTTGAATGCTATTTGTTGAGTATTATGCTTATTTGTTTAAGAGTAGTGACTTGGGGTCTCAATTAGGGATCAGAGCCCCATTGTGCTAAGTACTCAACAAGCATGTAAAAAACCCAC
Organism: Pelochelys cantorii; assembly: GCA_032595735.1. Taxonomy (NCBI): domain Eukaryota; kingdom Metazoa; phylum Chordata; order Testudines; family Trionychidae; genus Pelochelys; species Pelochelys cantorii. Next base: position 55,479,657 of record CM064329.1, on the reverse strand, counting down.
AGTTCCTGCCTCCAAAAGTTTATAGCCTTGCCATATTTTCCACTATTTTTCATTACTCACCCAACTTACTGACTTGTGAAAAACACCATCAAATATATATAGCTCCTGAGACAATTTTAACTAAAATATGATATTTTGCATCATTTAGGCAGTTCTAACCACAACTGGTTACATAGAAATAAGTCTGATTTTATTCACCCCAAAGACAGTGCTTAATATGTCCAAACATTTACAGCATGTGAGTAAACATAAATAGTGACTAACTCAGATTTGCAAAATGGCACTTTTTCACAGACAGAATGGGAAAATAATATCAAGCCAAAAAGAGAAGGCTGGTAGGAGGTGAGATCAAAATCCACTATGATATTTTCATGGCTTTATCAAATTGTAATAAAAATAGTTCTGCGAGGAGAAATATTTAAACCTTTCTTGCCATGGCAGAAATTATAAATGCACACCATGGGGCTGCTACATGAGACTCAGGGTTTGTCTACACAATGAAGAAGATCGATCCTCCAGATCTAGCGAAGACCTGCAAATTTGAACTGAGAGGGTGCCACCATTGGTGCTGGTAGTCCTGCTCTTCACGAGGAGTAAATGCTCCCGTCGACCTGCCATTGGGTGGATGGCCTGAAAACACAATTTAAGATATGTCAATTCCAGATACATAATTAACTTAGTTGGAGTTGCCTATCTTGAGTTGACTTTCCCCTTTAATGTAGACCAGGCCTCAGAGAGTGAACTTGACTAAAGGGGAAAAGTGAAACTGATCAGTCCTGTTTCACTTTTCAACCTGAATGAAGTGGAAAATACATTTTCAATGGTAAAAGTAAATGCTAAAATTCTTTTGGCTTTAATGATTGTGGGTGTTATCAATGGCATAGAGAAGGAATCTGATAGCTTAGATACTAGGGTATTTTAAAATCCTAACAATGTCCCTTTAAGGAAACAGGTAAAAATAACCAGATGCCAGATAGTTAATAAAGCAATGTTCCCCTTTTGGACATAAGAAGAGGTGGTGAACAAGCAACCAATCAAAATTAAGAATGCTTTGAAAGATAAAGAAGCACAGCTCTCTCCCATGTATCATCTGCATTAAATGAATGTGATCAATCCATTATCAATTCTATTAATACAAACAGTAAACTACCCTTTTATTCCTTTGTTTACATAAAAAAAAAAAGAAATATCCTTTTCATCTTGATTACACAGTAACACTTTGTGCACCTTCATGATAACCCACCTGTTGGCATTCCACTGACTATTTTGGGAGCGGTGTAAGAAGCTGTGTTGGAACCCGCTTGCTTTCCCATGGCTTTGCAGAGATAGAGCAGCCAGGCAGCATTTGTCTGAAAACCTCACTCTGTTAGCAGGTCATGATCTTGCTGGAAAATGTTACAAGATTTACTCAGTGGTAATTACAAGCGGCTTTTTACCACATCCCGGTATAAAGGCTCTCTTGAGAGAGAGGGCCTATGTAGTGAGCTAAGGAGTTTTCTGGGAGAAGCCATGACTGGAGTGAAGGCTTGGGCAGGACTTTGTATTGTTTGATTTCAACTTCTCTCTCACCATCCCACCCTAGGACTGTTTTTAATTAACTCTGGAAACATTTTCAGAAGTCTATGTTCATTCTTGTAAGTTCAGGGCCTCTCACCCAGCTCCCTGGAGGGCTTCGCTGTGGGAAAACCTGCCCTGAGATCACTTGGGTAGTTTGGAATACAGAAGAGGCTTCATACCCTCCTTCTGCCTTTAACATTTTATTAATCATCAGGGAAAATATGTGACTCCAATCAACAGGAAAGGATAGAGTTCTATTGCCAGTGGAACATTAATTTTCTGTTAATCGTGGCAAACCTTCTCCAAGATTAATGCATCATTTCTTCATGTTCAGGGATACATCCTTACTGTCTGGCCTCCTTCAAAACTATGAAGAGATTCACATTTGAGTTTTGTTCAAAAATTGGGTCCTTTCCTATTTTACCTTCATCTGGTGTGTCCCTCTCTGGAAGCAAAACTGTAGCATTACCAGAAACAGCTCTCAGGTTTAACAAATGTGGTAGAAAACTATCCGAGACACAAGGGCTGAACAAGTATGTTTATGGCTCAAGTCTGACATGTGTGGAAGTTTCCTAGGCTGAAAAACCCTCTCCAAAATGGCATCTTGGAGTCCTGGTTACTTGTGACAAGCAAAAGACATGGAGGCCAGATCCTCAGCTGATGGTGATTTGGACAGGTGGCAGGGGACACCTACCCTGGTCCGGCAAATTCTTTCATCTGGGACTGGTCAGGTCCCAACGGTGCTGGATGAGGGAGGTCCAACCAATAATAGCTATCAATAAACTCTTGTGTGAGTGCTTATCTAGAAGAATTCACTAGTCTGCCCTACAGAGAATGGAGCTCAGCATTTCCACCTACATCAGCCAGATGTTCATGCAAGTTCTGCTCTGTAACCCAGCAACACCCCATGGAAATCAATGAATGGGCGTTAGCCCTAATTTATATTTAGCTTATTTTAAAAGAGCTGCAGAAACATAGATTGATGGCCTATGGTATTGCACATATATGGCATGAATTAATTTCAATGTGTTGCAGCGTGTTTAAAAGAACTAGTGCTGTCTCACAGCCTTTACTCTGTTGTGTGGCATAAAATGCAGTAGTAGAACGCACAGATGTTTGGGGCTGCAAAGTGGTGTATGCTCATAATGCTGGGATTGCCCTCTCATGGTAGTTTTAATTATTTTAGTCGTACTGCAAAGAGTGCTTGTAGGACTCCATTATCGGGAATCTAGTGTTGACATACATCTGGGAAATAATCTTTTCAATATATCACAGAAATTGAAAAGCCTTTCTGTCTAGCTCCCAAGGCCCAGTTCAGTATTGTTCCCCAACAGCTATCAACAGAGACATTGTCCATTGTAGTTTTAATTAACTCAAGTGAAGAGGCTCGAATATAAGAATGGCCATAGTGGGTGAGACCAAGGGTCCACTTAGCCCAGTAACTTGTCTTCTGACACTGGCCAATGCCAGGAGCTTCAGAGAGAATGAACAGAACAGGCAATAATCAAATGATCCATCCTCTGTAGTTCACACCCAGCTTTTAGTAATCAGAGGCTAAGGACACTTGGGGTACGTCTACACAGCAGCATTATTTTGGAATAACTTACATTATTCTGAAATAACATAGTGCGCGTCTACACTACAAGGCTATGTCTACACTGCAGAGTTTTTCCAGAATATCGGAAAAACTCTGCCATATCCAGGGAACGCCTCTGCTCTTCCAAAATTTTTTTCGGAAGAGCAGATGCGCTTTATCGGCATCCCTGTAAACCTCGTTTTACAAGGAAGAAGGGATGTTCCAAAAAGGGTTTTTTTTCCCAACATTTGGCCCAGTGTAGATGGGCCAAATGTCAGAAAAGCCTCTTCTGAAAAAAGAAGTGGAAAAAGCTACGCAAATTGCAGTTCGCAATTTGTGTAGCTTTTTCCGGAAGAGCAGTGCAGTGTAGACATAACCCAAGCCTTTATTCTGAATTAATGTTGAGCTGGAGGACTTCTTACTCCGATTCCTATAAGCCTCATTTCACAAGGAGTAAGGGAAGTCAAAGGAAGAGCAGGCTTCCTTCGACTTCCTGCTGTGCAGACAGCACCAAAAGCCAAATGAATCTATTTCGACTTCAGCTACACAATTGACATAGCTGAAGTTGCATATATTAATTCGACTTTAGCCCTGCTGTGTAAATGTATCCTTAGCGTATGGAGTTGCATCCCTACCCATCTTGGGGTATGTCTACACTACAGCACTAATTCGAATTAGTTAATTCGAACTAAGCTAATTCGAACTACTGCATCTAGACCTAAAAACTAATTCGAATTAGTGTTTTGCTAATTCGAACTAGCATGTCCACATTGAGTGGACCCTGAACCGAAGTTAAGGCTGGCCGGAACCAGGACTTAGAGTGTGGAGCTGCTGCCTCAGGCTAGCCGAGGGCTGTGCTTAAAGGGACCCGACCCCCACCCCGGACAGACAGTTCTCAGGGTTCCCCGCTTGCTTGTCTACCTCGATGAGGGACAGCAAAGCAGTCCGGTCTTGGAGTGCCCTGAGTGCCCACACTCAGCACATCACAGCACTCGGCCATCAGCCCGGCTGCACTTGCCGCAGGCTGCCATCCGGGGGTGTCAGTCGGGGGGCTGTCAGGATCCAGGAGGCCCTGCAGGAGAGCTTCCACCCCAAGGAGCCTGCAGAGCCACCGCAGTCCTCCCCATCAGGGGCTCGTGCCCCATTCCTCCCTCACCTCCTTCCACTTACCCCTCCCTAGCCCCCCTTCCTGATGTAAAAAATAAAGGACACGCGTGTTCAAAAATAGAAACTCTCTTTATTTAACAAAACTGGGGGGTGGGGGGATTAACCTCTGGGGAGACTGGGAAAAGGAGGTGGGAGAGGGGAAGAGAGAGGGTGGGAGAGGGGAGGGGGAAACCTGGGAGGAGGGAGCTGGAAGGGGGAAGCCAGGGGAAGAAGGAGGAGGGGAAGTATAAAACTATGGTACGCCATATCTTCAGTATTGTGTAGAGATATGGTCTCCTCACCTCAAAAAAGATATTTTGGCCTTGGAAAGGGTTCAGAAAAGGGCAACTACAATGATTAGGGGTTTGGAACAGGTCCCATATGAAGAGAGGCTAAAGAGACTGGGACTTTTCAGCTTAGAAAAGAGGAGACTGAGGGGGGATATGATAGAGGTATATAAAATCATGAGTGGTGTGGAGAGGGTGAATAAAGAAAAGTTCTTCATTAGTTCCCATAATAGAAGGACTAGAGGACACCAAATGAAATGAATGGACAGCAGGTTTAAAACCAATCAGCGAAAGTTCTTCTTCACACAGCACATAGTCAACCTGTGGAACTCCTTGCCACAGGAGGCTGTGAAGGCTAGAACTATAACAGAGTTTAAAGAGAAGTTAGATAAAGTCATGGAGGTTGGGTCCATGGAGTGCTATTAGCCAGGGGGTAGGAATGGTGCCCCTGACCTCTGTTTGTGGAAGGCTGGAGATGGATGGCACGAGACAAATCACTTGATCATTGTCTTCGGTCCATCCCCTCTGGGGTACCTGGTGTTGGCCGCTGCCGGCAGACAGGCTACTGGGCTAGATGGACCTTTGGTCTGACCCAGTACGGCCATTCTTATGTTCTTATGTTCTAAGCTCAGGGCTCAAGGTCGGGGGTCTCACTGGACCAACTTGATTTTCATGCAAACCTGCTCCTGGGTTCGCATGTGGCCTTTGGTGGCCAGGCTGGCAGCTATCCTGCCCTAGACGGCCTCATTCCTGTGCCTAGTGCGGAGGTCGTGGACGTTGGAGGTCTCCTCCCAAACCTCGATGAGGTCCACGATCTCCACACTAGACCAGGCGGGCACCCGCCTCTTGCGGCCCCGGGCAGGCTCCTGGGAGTGCCAGCCTGGTCCTGGGAAGAGGCGGAGGGCTGGGTGGCAGCGGGTGGCTGGCTCATGCCGTGACAGGTGCAGGGTCTGCTGGCTGGGTGCTGGCAGGCTTGCACCTGGCATGGGCACTGTAGCCAGACCGTGGCCCTTTAAGGGCTCCGGGGCCGGGAGGGGGGCAGAAGAGTTTCCCTGGTTTGGCCCAGAGTGGCCACCAGGGCAAGCTGGGAAGGGCTAGCCTCCAGCTAGTTTGAATTAAGTGGCTACACAGCCCTTAATTCGAACTACGTAATTCGAACTAGGCGTTAGTCCTCGCAGAATGAGGTTTACTTAGTTCGAATTAAGCGCTCTGCTAGTTCGAATTAAGTTCAAACTAGCGGTTTGCATGTGTAGCGCCTATGAAAGTTATTTCGAACTAACAGCTGTTAGTTGGAATTAACTTTGTAGTGTAGACATACCCTTGGCTAATAGCTACTGAAGGACCTAACCTCCATGAATTTATCTGATTCTTTTTTCAATCCCATTATAGTTTTGGCCTTCGTAATGTCCCCTAGCAATGAACTCCACAGAGTGACTGCATGTCATGTGAAGAAATACTTCCTTCTGTATTAAAACTGCTGCCTGTTAATTTGACCTTTGATTCTTGTGTTATGAGGAGTAAATAACACTTCCTTATTCACTTTCTGCACACCAGTCACAGTTTTATAGACCTCTTTCATATCCCCTAAGCAGGGGTGAAAGTAACTTAAATTTCTTACAAGTACTGTCATATCACAACCCCTTGGGGAGGTCAGGAAAAGAGGTTGGGCGGGGGGTGGTAATACTACAGTACCTGTAAGAAATGTGAGTGTGGAATGGAGTGTGGGAAGCTGAGGGCAGGGGGTTGGAGAGTATGGGGATGTGGAGGGACTCAGCAGGGAGAGAGGATGTGAGGGAAGCAGGAGTCAGGGCAGGGGTTTGGGGCTTTGGAGGGCTCAAGGCAAGGGGTTGGGGTGAGGACTGCAGGAGTCAAATTTGGGGAGTGTGAGGAGGGGCTCAGGGCAGAGGGTTGAGGTGTGCATGGAAGGGTCCAGGAGACAGGGCAGGGGGCTGCAGAGTAGGGGAATGCCTCTGGGTAAGGGGACTCAGGGCAGGAGCTAGGAGTGTGTGTGCAGGAATCAGGGTTGGAGGTGAGGGAGGGACTCAGAGTTGGGGTGAGGCAGAATTGGGGTGTGTGAGGGTTGTTGGAGTCAGTGCAGGGCTTTGGGGTGGGTCTCAGGGCAAGGGGATGGGGTAAGGGATGCAGGAGTCAGCATAGGGGATTGTGTGTGTGTGTGTGTGTGTGTGTGTGTGTGTGTGTGTGTGTTTCTAGGGGTGTGTTCAGAAAGGGCAGGAAAACTGAAGCCCCCCCTCCACCTTGAGATTTGTACCAAGACACTGCTCTTCTTCCCCTTCCCATCACTGTCAAGGAGTGAGAAGAAAGCGCACAACATGGGTCACTCACTCCTCTGCCCCCTGCCCTCCCCAGCCAGGAAGGAGAGAAATGCAGGTGCGCTGTGTGCTTTCTTCTTGCTCTCTGATAGTGATGGGAAGAACATCCGGGTACAAACCTCAGGGGAAGAGGGACTTCAGCCTTGTTAGCCCTGTTACCCTCCCTAATTGGTGCTCTGGGAGAGAGGGACTCAGGGCTGGGACAGTTCTGGACCAGTGTGGGGGCCCTGCCAGACAGCCCCTTTAACTTGCCTGCCTACACCGCATCTCCTCCTGCACTCCAGCTGGCTCTTACCATCTGACTTTCACCTCTGCCCCTAAGTCGTCTCTTTTCCATGCTGAAAAGTCCCAGTCTTTTTAATCTTTCCCCAGAGAAGCTGTTTCATAACCTTAATCGTTTTTGTTGCTCTTACCTCTTCCAATTCTAATATTCCTGTTTGGAGATGGGGGTGACCAAAACTGCATGCAGTATTCAAGGTGTGGACATAACTGGGTTTCCCATCCTATGGGTCGGGACCCAAATATGGGTTGCCATTGCATTTCAAAAGGGTTGCCAAATGTCTCCCCAGGTGGCTCTGCCCCTTCTCCTCCCCCCGTTTTTGAATTGCCTTGGGTCACCAAGTCTTCCTGAATTGTCAAAATGGGTCCCCATCTGGAAAAGGTTGGGAACCGCATAACGTGTATTTATATAGAGAAATGATGACATTTTCTGTTCTATGTTTTCCTTTACTAATGGTCCATAACAGCCTGTTAGCTTTTTTTGACTGCCACTGCACATTGAGTGGCTGTATTCAGAGCATAGGCCTCAACTCCATGGGTGCTCTATAAGTGCTCCAGAGAAAAATTAGTGAGCCAAGCTCCCCTTTTGTCTCCTCCAGCACCTCTCACGTGCTGGTGGCCCCACTGTACAATTTCTCCCCAATTGCTCCAGGAGAGAGGGGGAGAAGCAAGGATATGGTATTCTCAGAGGAGGAGGTGAGGTGGGAGCAGGGGCTTGGGGACAGGGGTGGAATTGGTATGGCGACAGGATGGAGGGGGTTCAAGCAACCCCTGGCTAGAAGCAAAATTTGTGTCTGTGATTCAGAGAACTATCCATGACTACGTGGCAAGGTCCTCGCCCAGCCCCCTCACCTTGCGACCCCTTCTTGGGTCACAAACCAACCGGAGACCTTTTCTGGTGCAGTCACCCATGTTTTGTATTGTCAGTGCCTATTTCCCACCACCTTCTATTTCCAGGGCTTTGGTTTTCTAGCAGCTAACTCAGCAAGGCTCTCCTCCTGGCTTGGGCACGCACTCAGCCACACCCTGGCTCCTCCCTTTCACGTCCCCTCTGGCTGCCTTATATAGCCCTCTGGCTAATGAGGCCCACAGCTGCTTCCATTAGCCCTTCAGACCTGGGCTTTCTCAGCTGTCTGTAATTGGCCTTTTCAGCCAGGCTATCGTGGCAGAGCTCTGGCTTAGCCAGCAGTCTGTCACACTCTTTGGCTGCGTCTAGACTGGCATGATTTTGCGCAAATACTTTTAACGGAAAAGTTTTTCCGTTAAAAGTATTTGCGCAAGAGAGCGTCTATACTGGCATGTGCCTTTGCACAAAAGATTTGCTTTTGCGCAAAAGCATCCGTGCCCAGTATAGATGCTCTCTTGTGCAAGAAAGCTCCGATGGCCATTTTAGCCATCGGGCTTTCTTGCGCAAGAAATTAACATTCCTGTCTACACTGGCCTCTTGCGCAAGTATTCTTGCGCAAGAGGGCTTATGCCTGAGCGGGAGCATCAAAGTATTTGCGCAAGAAGCACTGATTTTGTACATTACAAAGTCAGTGTTCTTGCGCAAATTCTTGTGGCCAGTGTAGACAGGAGGCAAGTTTTTGCGCAAAATCTTGCCAGTCTAGATGCACCCTTTATCGAGTGGCAATAGCTAATTTGGACCCAATTATTTTGAATCTATAACTGGGATTATGTTTTTCAATGTGTATTACTTTGCATTCCTCAAGATTGAATTTCACCTGCCATTTTGTTGCCCAGGCACCAAGCCTTGTGTGATCCTTTTACAATTCTCTGCAGTCTGTTTTGAACTTAATGATCCTGAGCAATTTTGTATCTGCATATTTTGTCACCTCACTATTTTTCTTCCAGATCAGGTATGTGCCCCCAGCACTCCCCTTGGGAGACAGGTCCACAGTCCTTACCATTCAGAAGCTTTTCTCTGTATTCCATCTGAATATTTCTCTTGCTCATTCTTGCCTCCTGTGGGATTCTCTAGATTTACCTCACTGGACCACCCTAAAATTCCTTTCCCTCTTTGATGTTTACACCCTGCAGATCATCAGTGCTGAAGAGGAGGCTCTGGAGCAATTATAAACCACTGTTAACTTTCCTCATCATGTTCAGAACTGGCTGAGGCTGCTATGAAAGGGATGTTAGATGTGGTAAAGCAATTTGCAACCAACCGCCCCAGAATCCCTCCCTCCGCTAGGCCCAGATCCCTGTGAATTGTAGCATGGAGAGGCATATTACACACTGTGTCTGCGAACCCTCCACAGAGCTGGCTCTGAGCTCCCATATATCAGGCCAATATCAAATGTAACCACAGAGAAGGCTTTCCTTATCTTTCAGGGCAATTACCAAGCCATACATCACTCGAGCAGTTTGGGAACTATGGGAGATGTGGTTTCTGGTGAAATGACAAAATCTTTTCATGCTTAGTGCTTGCAGTGAATTTGTATCCCACCTCCATATGGGCTAAGCCACGGATGACATTTCTCTAAGAGACAAGCTCCACTTGATGTCAAAGGGCAAATAAATAAATAACTGCATGTGTATGTATATTTTAAGGAAGAACTATTCCTTTTCTTCTTCTTCTTCTTCCACCTAAGAGAAGAAGTTGCGGGTCCTCTCAGGTCCTTCCCTGCATTGAAATCCGCCCAAAATGCACTTAAGGAAAGTGATCATTCAAAGTGAATCAGTTTGCAAAGTCTGCTCACCATCTGTGTGCCTTTAGGAGATTGTCACACTTTCGGCTGGCTTCATCCATCTCCCTAATTCCTTGGTTACAGTCAAAACAGTTTTAAAAGGCTCAGTTCCCACAGTAGGAAAGTAGCTGGGATGACGCCTGCAAGCGCCACTCCAGTTAAAGAGCAGCTGACGCCTTGCGGAAAACTTTGAAAAGCAAGCTTCTCCTCTGAGTCAATTCCGCTGATGTAGTTTATGGTTTTTGAGATGCCTCATCCCCTTGCTGCTCTTTAGTCCTAGGGACTCTTTCATGACAAGAGGATCTTTGTTTCTGGAGGAGTCAGTTGCTTCTGATGTAGTCACATTCTGCTGTGCTGGGGTCTCCACTATAAAATGAGGTTGACGTAAGTTACCGTTGGTGGACCTAGCTGTGCATGTGGATAGGAGGTGCGAGTCCCAGGACAGTCAGGAGGTGGGGAACAAGGAGGGTTGGAGAGGGGTTAGGGGTCCCAAATGATCAGAGGACAGGGAATGGGGGGATGGATGGATGGATGTGTGGGGCAGGCCACACTTGGCTGTTTGGAGAGGCACAGCCTTCTCTACCAGGCCCTCCATACAATTTACATACCCTCAGGCCACAAAGTTTGCCCACCCCTAGTCTATACTCATAGTTTCATGCAACCAAGCAATTCTCTCCATTTCCCTCACTCCTGGCTGCCCACACTCACCATAGCTGGTGCTGTGAGTGACACCAGGCACAGGCACTCCCAAGCAGAAGTATCCATAAGAAGGTCTTGTTTAAAGGTTACCAAGAGCAAGGGAAAAGAGCTCAGAATCTTAAGTGTGGCCTTCAGCTGTGACTAGTGTGACCGTGGTACCTCTGTGTGTTTTGCAGCCTGGTGCCTCCCGCCACACCTATGGCACACACACACCAGGTAAGAAAAAAAAGAAGAGAATGAAGGACAACATGTTCAGTGAGATCCTGCAGCCTTGTGCTGCATCTCAGCACGAACAAGGGATCAGGATGGGTGCACGTTGCAGACCGCCTGGAGAAGGAAAGAGAGAAGAGGAGAAAAGCCCAGGAGTCCCAGTAGGACTCCCCCTTCAATATTCACTGTGGCAAGAGGGGCTACATCCAAATGCCTGCCATTCCACTGCAGAGATATTAAGAACAATCATTTCTTCATATATTTAAAAGCTTCAGCGGGGTAACCGAGTTAGTCTGTAACAGGAAAAGCTTAAAAAACAACAAATAGTCTAGTAGCACCTTAAAGACTAACAAAACATATAGATAGTATCCTGAGCTTTCGTGGGCACAACCCACTTCTTCAGATGACTGGAGTGTTTGAAATCCTTGGAGGAGACATAGTTATTGTCTGTATGATTAGGTAAGATGGGCATGAATGTTCTTTCCCCTTGTTAAGTTCTGTTCCATTAATGTATTAAGTTTCTAATGTATTTACTTTTAAATTGCACCAATTTCTCTGATTTTGTTACTGAACAAAATTATATTATATTATATAATAAATTATATTATATTATATTCTTCTTTATTAGTACACAACATACACTGTAGCATTCTTAGCAATTCTGAAAGGACCCAATTACTTGTTACTGCAATCTAACACTTCTCAGAGGATCAGTGACTAACAGCATAATAGCCATAAATGTACAGAAAACACTGCAAAATTAATAGATACATTGATAGTGCTACAATCATAGATGAATACCAAGCACCACACAATTTCTAACAGGCCCCAAAACAGTAGGACCTGGTACAGCAGCATATACCACACCACCTTACTGTGGCTCACTGTTAAAATATTCTTTCAAAACCTCCATGAGCAATATAGCTCCACAATGAGCTCTTCTAATATCTTTGTATCTGGCTGTTCAAACTCAGCAGACAATAGCTCCACCTCTGCCCTCCACCCAAGTGGCGAATTTCCCTCCTGTGATTCACAGGTATTATGTAAGACACAGCAGGCATCTATAACCAGAGGACTCTTTGTTTCCCCACCAAGATCCAATCTTGTGACTAAACAATGCCAGCATCTCTTCAAGAAGCCGCACGTGCATTGAACTCTCATTCAGCACCTGCTGAGCAGATAGTAGAATTTTAGCTTGGTGCTGTCAAAGTGGCTGGTGTACAGCTTTATGATCCAGGGGAGCAAAGGGAAGGCTCAGTCCCACAAGATTGCTCCTGGCATTTCAACATCACTAATGATGATCATCCAGTCAGGAAAGAAATTCTCTGTTTGCAGCTTTCTGAACAATCCTGTGTTCTTAAACACGTAAGCGCCATGCACCTTCCCTGACCAGCCAACAATGATGCTGATTAAGCATTCCGGGCGATCCACCAATGCTCGTATAATCATCAAAAGTAGCCCTTGCTGCTGATGTACTCCATGGCAAGGTGGATTGGTGCTAAAATAATATGTGTGCTAGCAATTGCTCCACTGCAATTTAGGAACCCCATTGCTGCACATCTATTCACTATGTCCTGCACATTGCTGAGAGTCACAGTCCTGCATAGCAGGCAACAATTAATGGCCCTACAGACTTTAATGGCAATGGTGCCCGCTATGGATTTACCAATTCCAAAATGGTTTTCCCACTAGCCAGTAGCAGCCAAGCACTACAGATTTTCACAATGGGATCACTATTCCCTTTTCAGTACAGCTCTCATTTTGGCATCCTGCTGCTGGAGCACTAGAGCAAGTTTGGCACACAACTTTAGGAGTATGGCCTTGTGCATCTGGAAGTTCTGCAGCCACTGCTCGTCATCCCAAATTGCATTATGATGCAATTCCACCACTTAGTTCTCATTTCTCCATCCCAGAAGCAGGGCTACAAAATCTGTCCTATTCTGTGAATGCCACCAACAACCTTGAATTGGTTCTCGCAATGTTTCAGATTATTTCTCCAGGAAATCATCATGTTCTCTGCACATTCCATTTATCTTAGGGCTATGCAAATACCAGAGGACTATGCACCCTGAGCTTGCAACATTTATAAGGATTGTGCTAAGCTGTGCAGACTCCATGGTTCTATCAGAGATGGTGGACAGTGAAGAGGGCCACATAGGTTCATGGGCTATAGATGACATTTTGAGATAGAGACAGTTGTGCACTGTGATGTTGACCTGTTGTGCCCAGTTACCCTTGCACAACTCATTTCTGACCCAACATATATTGTCAAAACTTCCCAAAAGACAGTTGCAGGTTGCACACTGTGATACCTACCCCTAGCAAACACCCTGCATATTGACACAATCATTCCTGGTGGGTCAATGACAAGAGATGCACAAGCGATATACTGACTGCGGCAGTTTTATGACAGCATAACTCATGTCAACCGAAGTTTGCAGTGTAGAGATGGCCTGTGTCTCTGGCTCCCATTACCCTCATCTCTGGTCATCCTGAATTTGCTGACTTTCCTGTCAGGAGTTTGATATGCTGGGCAATGGTGTTCTGGTTTGGAGTGTTTTAAATTATTATTCTAATTTACAAAACTCCTCAAGCAACTGACAGGCTCTATTTAGTCAGAAAGACATAATCATCTCCCTGGCGGCTAATCGGACTAACTGAACATGCTAAGTGGATGAATCACCTCGAGTGTTGCAAAAGAATGCCATGCCAAGGCCACTTGAGAGGACTTAGGAGTACCAGACTTTGCAGAACTTTTCAACTGGGACAATTCATTTCTCTCTCTCTCGCTCTCTCTGGGTATGTCTATACTACCACCCTAGTTCGAACTAGGGTGGTTAATGTAGGCATTCGAAGTTGCAAATGAAGCCCGGGATTTAAATATCCCGGGCTTCATTTGCATCTTGCCGGGCGGGCGCCATTTTTAAATCCCCTTAGGTCGAACTCCGTGCCCGCGGCTACACGCGGCACGGAGTAGGTAGTTCGAATTAGGATCTCTAATTCGAACTACTGGTACACCTCGTTCCACGAGGAGTAACGGTAGTTCGAATTAGAGATCCTAATTCGAACTACCTACTCCGTGCCGCGTGTAGCCGCGGGCACGGAGTTCGACCTAAGGGGATTTAAAAATGGCGCCCGCCCGGCAAGATGCAAATGAAGCCCGGGATATTTAAATCCCGGGCTTCATTTGCAACTTCGAATGCCTACATTAACCACCCTAGTTCGAACTAGGGTGGTAGTGTAGACATACCCTCTGTCTTGCATAAACTCAGGCATTAGCACCTGAAAAAAACCCACCCCTTTCATAATTGGTGATAGTGTCATCTAAGGCAGGGCTACTCAACAAGCTGCGCACGGGTGGGATCCTTTGAACATGGTCTCCACTGGGAACCCGCTCCACAACAGCGAGGTGTCTCCCAGGTGGGGTGAGCATTGAAAAACACAAGCGGATGGGCTGGCTGGAATAGAAGGGCACAGGGTGTTGGTGTCTCTAGCCCCCAGAGAGGATGTGCCGGGAGCGCTGGGGCATGGTGGGAGGTGCTGGCTGCTTAGCTTCTATGGGCAGAGCCTGAGAGGTGCTGACTGGTTTAGGTCCAGCACTGTGGCTTAAGGCTTAATCTTTGTATTCATGCCTGTCAGTGTGAAAAAAACTATTTGCATATATTTGCATGTATATGCAACCACACTTAAGTTGCGGCCCTCAGTGTGTGCTGTGGGTATCATTGTGGCCCCCAGGGCTTCCAAAGTTGAGTAGCCCTGATCTAAGGTGTTAATCCACAGCTGTGGTGTCTTCATTAACTCAGGCAGCCAGGGAGTGTGCTGGGAAGCTGTGACGGGGCACAGCTGCCCCGCACTCGGGAGCTGTTGGCAGCGGCCCTGTACGGGGCGTGGGGCGGCCAGGAAGAGGCTGGCGCCGCATGGTTCCGGCCTGCGGGGGGTGGAACCCAGCGCCTGCACCCCTCCTACCTCCCAGCGCGGGCCGGGAAGGGAGCGCAGGGAGGCCGTGAGAGGGCATGCGCAGCATGCTCCAGGCCATAAGGAGGGGAGGGGGCATGGAGGCAGGGGGTGGGGAACGGGTCGGCAACCGGGTGTGATGTAACACCCAGCGCCAAAGTTTAAAAAGGCCCGCGGCATCTTGGCGGGGAAGGCGCAGGGAGTCAGTCCCCCCAGCAGGCTCATGTGGGGACGAGGCGAGTGGCCGGATCGCCGGGGAAAGACAAGTTTAGGTAAAGAGAGAGGAAGCAGCCCAGGGCAGGGCTCCCTAATGGCTTGCAGGCTGGCGTGTTATGGCGGGAAGCCCCGCCAGCCAGACCGGACCACAGTGGGTCTGTGTCCTTAGGGCCCTGGGCTGGGGTCCGTGAGAGAGGGCGGACCTGGACCCCCCTCTCCCCTACACTTGGGGCCAGCTCGGAGCAACCACAGAGGCAGCCACAGCATAAAGGCAGAACTTTCGGGCGGGCAAGACTTTGGAGTCTGCAAGGGGACAATGGTGGTGGGATGCGAATAAAGGCATAGATTGGTTATCCCTGGGTGTACGTCCTTACAGAAGCAAACACATTCTCTCATTCTCTGAGAGGCCAATGGAATGCCATCTAGTATCCAATTATATCCTGCCTTACATTCAGTCCAGCTTGCTGGCCACTTGCTCAATTTCCAGGTTTGTTCATGGAGGCTGAGAAAGGTGTGGTGAGTTTGGTCCAGCCATCTGTGGCATGCAAAGCTTCCCAGTTCCACCCACCCTTTTTTGGGATTGGGGGTGGAAGAGCATCACACTTCCGGCTTCATTTTGAACAGCCTTTCCCTGTGCACAGAGACACAAAGCTTTGTTCAATGGCTAGAGTGCTGGCCTGAGACTCAGGAGATCCAGAGTTAGTTCCCCACTCTGTAAGGGTATGTCTACACTACAAAGTTAATTCGAACTGATAGCCGTTAGTTCGAATTAACTTTAATAGGGGCTACACATACAAACCGCTAGTTCGAATTTAAATCAAAGTAGCAGAGCGCTTAATTTGAACTAGGTAAACCTCATTCTATGAGGAGTAACTCCTAGTTCGAATTAAGTAGTTCGAATTAAGGGCTGTGTAGCCACTTAATTCAAACTAGCTGGAGGCTAGCCCTTCCCAGGTTGCCCTGGTGGCCACTCTGGGCCAAACCAGGGAAACTCTTCTACCTCCCTCCCAGCCCTGGAGCCCTTAAAGGGGCATGGTCTGGTTACAGTGCCCATGCCAGGTGCAAGCCTGCCAGCACCCAGCCAGCAGACCCTGCACCTGGCACGGCATGAGCCAGCCACCCGCTGCCACCCAGCCCTCCGCCTCTTCCCAGGACCAGGCTGGCGGCTCCCAGGAGCCTGCCCGGGGCTGCAAGAGGCGGGCGCCCACCTGGTCTAGTGTGGAGATCGTGGACCTCATCGAGGTTTGGGGGGAGTCCTCCAACGTCCACGATCTCCGCACTAGCCCCAGGAACGCGGCCGTCTACAGCCACCAGAGGCCACATACAAACCCAGGAGCAGGTTTGCATGAAAATCAAGTTGGTCCAGTGAGACCCCCGACCCTGAGCCCTGAGCTTAGAACATAAGAACGGTTGTACTGGGTCAGACCAAAGGTCCATCTAGCCCAGTAGCCTGTCTGCCGGCAGCGGCCAACACCAGGTACCCCGGAGGGGATGGACTGAAGACAATGATCAAGTGATTTGTCTCGTGCCATCCATCTCCAGCCTTCCACAAACAGAGGCCAGGGGCACCATTCCTACCCCCTGGCTAATAGCACTCCATGGACCCAACCTCCATGACTTTATCTAACTTCTCTTTAAACTCTGTTATAGTTCTAGCCTTCACAGCCTCCTGTGGCAAGGAGTTCCACAGGTTGACTATGTGCTGTGTGAAGAAGAACTTTCGCTTATTAGTTTTAAACCTGCTGTCCATTCATGTCATTTGGTGTCCTCTAGTCCTTCTATTATGGGAACTAATGAAGAACTTTTCTTTATTCACCCTCTCCACACCACTCATGATTTTATATACCTCTATCATATCCCCCCTCAGTCTCCTCTTTTCTAAGCTGAAAAGTCCCAGTCTCTTTAGCCTCTCTTCATATGGGACCTGTTCCAAACCCCTAATCATTGTAGTTGCCCTTTTCTGAACCCTTTCCAAGGCCAAAATATCTTTTTTGAGGTGAGGAGACCATATCTCTACACAATACTGAAGATATGGCGTACCATAGTTTTATACTTCCCCTCCTCCTTCTTCCCCTGGCTTCCCCCTTCCAGCTCCCTCCTCCCAGGTTTCCCCCTCCCCTCTCCCACCCTCTCTCTTCCCCTCTCCCACCTCCTTTTCCCAGTCTCCCCAGAGGTTAATCCTCCCACCCCCAGTTTTGTTAAATAAAGAGAGTTTCTATTTTTGAACACGCGTGTCCTTTATTTTTTACATCAGGAAGGGGGGCTAGGGAGGGGTAAGTGGAAGGAGGTGAGGGAGGAATGGGGCACGAGCCCCTGATGGGGAGGACTGCAGTGGCTCTGCGGGCTCCTCGGGGTGGAAGCTCTCCTGCAGGGCCTCCTGGATCCAGACAGCCCCTCGATTGGCCCCCCCCGATGGCAGCCTGCAGCAAGTGCAGCCGGGCTGATGGCCAAGTGCTGTGATGTGCCGAGTGTGGGCACTCAGGGCACTCCAAGACAGGACTGCTTTGCTGTCCCTCATCGAGTTAGACCAGCAAGCGGGGAACCCTGAGAACTGTCTGTCCGGGGTGGGGGTCGGGTCCCTTTAAGCACAGCCCTCGGCTAGCCTGAGGCAGCAGCTCCACACTCTAAGTCCTAACCTGATGCCCTGCCGGCACTGGTTCCGACCAGTCTTAACTTCGGTTCAGGGTCCACTCAATGTGGACATGCTATTTCAAATTAGCAAAACGCTAATTCGAATTAGTTTTTAGGTCTAGATGCACTAATTCGAATTAGCTTATTTCGAATTAACTAATTCGAATTAAGTTAGTTCGAATTAGTGCTGTAGTGTAGACATACCCTAACAGACTTCTTGTGTGGCTTTGGGCCAGCTACTTAGCTTTTCAGCCCCACAGGTTCCCATCTGTAAAATGGGGATAACAGCACTTCCCTACATCACAGGAGTGTTACGAAGGTGAACACAATAAAGATTTTGAAGTGCACCAATACTACAGTGATGGGGGTCATATAAGTATCTAGATAGAAAGCTATTAGCCCCTGTGCAGCTATGTTTTGGCACAGATGGTGCTGTGTAGATATGTAACTACGTGTTTGTGCACACATAGCAGGAAGGTACATTTGTGTATGTCTTAAGGGCATAAAATGAGGGAGCAAAAAGGGATGCCTTGCAAGTCAAAATGCCTTTCACAATTTCCTGTGGGGAGCACTTTCTTAGCTCTTGCGTTCCCATGCATGGTGGAAGCTTCTTGTTTCGGCTGTCCAATTTACATCTGTTGCCTTTGACCAAACTCTGTAAGGATAGGAAATTAGTGTCTAATTAAAAAGTACAACAAAAAACTTGTACCTAGCATCCATGCTTTGCTGCCCATCTCTGCTCATAGCTACACAGCAGCTGGGAGGTGTAATTCCCAGCTTGGGTAGACATAAAACATGCTAACTCTGGTTGCGTTAGTGCCTAAAAATAGCACTGTGGCCGCCTTGCCACCGGCAGCAGTTTGAGCTAGCTAAGTATGTAACCAGGGGCTGAGTGGGCTTATACTCAGGTGGCTAGCCAGAGCTGCTGCCCATGTGGTCACAGCCACAGTGCTATTTTTAGGTGGCAGCTTGAGCACAGCTAGTGTGCACCTGTCTACCCATGCTGAAAATCATACCACCTAACCACTGTGTAGATACATCCTGTAGCACTGCTCATTCCTGTGGCAATACACATCCTGTACAAGCATGCACCAGCACAAATCAATGCTTCACATCATGTACCTGCTGTAGTGTGTCTAGGTAAATGAATGAGTATTGACTGATGCTGTAACACAAGTAAACAACCCACAGGCCTAGGGCTGGTAAGACAGTTGGCTTAGCATAAGTAATCAAGGGCTAACTTGACAGGTGTAATTAGCAGAGCAGTGACCTTAAGTCACAAGATTAAATATAAGAACCTAAGACCTGCCATGCTAGGTCAGACCAATGGTTCCATCTAGCCCAGTATCCTGTTTCTCCCAAGGGTCAGTACATTTCTGGAGAAATTGGAGAGGGTCCAGAGAAGAGCAACAAGAATGATTAAAGGTCTAGAGAACATGACCTATGAAGGAAGGCTGAAAGAATTGGGTTTGTTTAGTTTCGAAAAGAGAAGATTGAGGGGGGACATGATAGCAGTTTTCAGGTATCTAAAAGGGTGTCATAAGGAGGAGGGAGAAAACTTGTTCTATCCTCAGAGGCCAAGATGAACAAGAAGCGATGGGCTTAAACTGCAGCAAGGGAGGTTTAGGCTGGACATTAGAAAAAAGTTCCTAATTGTCAGGGTAGTCAAACACTGGAATAAATTGCCCAGGGAGGTTGTGGAATCCCCATCTCTGGAGATATTTAAGAGTAGGTTAGATAAATGTCTATCAGGGATGGTCTAGACAGTATTTGGTCCTACCATGAGGGCAGGGGACTGGACTCGATGACCTCTCGAGGTCCCTTCCAGTCCTAGTATTCTATGATTCTATGATTTCAGGGGGACTGAACAGAAGAAGGCAATTCTTCAGAGATTCAACCTTGCCTTCCCCTCCTGGTTTCTGGAAATCACTTTGGTTAATAGCCATCAATGGACCTAGTCTCCATTAATTTTTCCAGTTCTCTTTTGAACCCAACAATAATTTTAGCCATCACAACATCCCCTGGCAAGGAGTTCCACAGGCTTACTGTCCGTTGTGTGAAAAAGTACTTCTTGTTTGTATTAAACCAGCTGCCTATTAATTTCATTGGGTGACCCCTGATTTTTATATTGTGAGAAAGGGCAAATAACACTTCTCTATTCACTTTCTCCACATCATTCAAGATTTTATATACTTCTAACATATCTGTCTTAATTGCCTTTTTTCTTGAACAGCCCTATTCTTCTTAGTCCCTCTGCATATGGAAGCTGTTTCATGCCCTTGATCATCTTCATCACCTTTCTCTGAACCTTTTCCAGTTCCACTGTTTCCTTTTTGAGATGAGGCAACTAGAACTGGACACATTATTCAAGGTATGCGCACACCATGGATTTATATAGTAGCTGTATGATATTTTCTGTCTTACTTTCTACTTTTTTTCTTATAGCGCCGAGCATTCTGTTAGCCTTTTTGACCACTGCTGTGTTCTCGGTGAAGTTTTCAGAGGACTCTCCTTGGTGACTCTGGAGTCTCTTTCTTGAGGATAGTGATGAACAAATGTAAGAAGTCAGTTGACTGGTAGGGGGCACGAAACCACAAACCTGGGTTACTGATATTTTAGGATACATTTAAGGAATGTGTAAAACTGAAAGTCACAAGAATTAAACCACAGTAATGAACAATCACATAATGTAAATACTAAGTAGAATGAAGTAAATGATTGATTAACATAGAGGAAATGGGAACTCCAATGTAAGTGGGAGGTGTGGAGGTTCAGACAAGGGAAAGGGTTGAATATATATGAGATGCAGCAAATGTTGGCATAATCCAGTATAAAGTATGCCACCCAACATATTAATGTGGGAGACACCAAGCTGATGACCACCTACTAAAACTTTAGATATCACTTCTCCTATTTTGGGGATTCCCTCCCAGGATGGTGTGTGCAATGCAAGTTCTTCACATACTGTAATATAGCAAAGGAGACAGAGAGAGAATACAGACTGTAAGATCTTGTTTGGCTTGTTAGTAAAATTGCTAATAAAAGTATTGAATTGTTTCCTGTATGCATCCTGGCATCTTCTAATAACAGCTTCACTGCTACAGCTGACCTAGAGGACAAACCCTCTCAGACTCATGTGTGCTAAATTAGGGTATGTCTACTCTAGCCCCCTAGTTCGAACTAGGGTGGCTAATGTAAGCATTCGAACTTGCAAATGAAGCCCGGGATTTAAATATCCCGGGCTTTATTTGCATGTTCCCGGGCGGGCGCCAATTTTATATGCCCCGTAGTTCGAACTGACTGCCCGCGGCTACACGCGGCAGTCAGAAGTTAATCCGAACTAAGTCCTTAGTTCGGATTAACTGTTACTCCTCCTGCAATGAGGTGTAACAGTTAATCCGAACTAAGGACTTAGTTCGGATTAACTTCTGACTGCTGCGTGTAGCCGCGTTAGTCAGTTCGAACTACGGGGCATTTAAAATGGCCCCCGCCCGGGAACATGCAAATGAAGCCTGGGATATTTAAATCCCGGGCCTCATTTGCAAGTTCGAATGCCTACATTAGCCACCCTAGTTCGAACTAGGGGGCTAGTGTAGACATACCCTTATATAGTTAGCCTTACCGATTAGGCTATATAGCATGGCTGTAAACTCCCGTATTGCACACCCACACAGTACCGAGATTGCCTTGCTCACCTAAGAGAGGCTATGATGAAAGCTCTTCATGCAGTTTACATGACCTCAGGCTAGTGTTAGAGAAAGAGCTGGGAGGATGCAGAACCCCAACCTAAGTGAGGGGAGAACAATGGATGATGGTATGTGTGGCAAGGCAGACAGCAATACAGCTGCACAGGAAAATGGATGAAGAATGTTCTGCATGTGCAGGCACATCATGGTTATGCTCAGCCAGGGACAAGGCTATGTCTGCACTACAGGGGTTTTCCGGCAGAGAGTATACTAATGAACTGCTCATTAGCTTTTGTCGCACTGTCATTAGCATATTCTCTGCCCAAGGCTTTTTGCGCAAGAGGTTTTTGCGCAAAAACAAGCAGTGCAGACGGATCCATTTTGTACAAAAATTCCCTTTTGTGCAAGATCTATATACCTCCTTTTTTGAGGCATAAGGATCTTGTGCAAAAGTTTTTGCACAAAACGGATCTGTCTACGCTGCTTGTTTTTGCACAAAAACCTCTTGCGCAAAAAGCCTCGAGCAGAGAATATGCTAATGACAGCGCAACAAATGCTAATGAGCGCTTCATTAGCATACTCTCTGCTGGCAAATCCCTGTATTGTAGACATTGCCTGAGTCTCCACAAAGAATCTTCCATCCTGCCTGGGTGGGAAGGAACAGCATCTGTGAGGATGAGGAGAGTGAATGAAGAGCAAAGAAAGACTTGTAGCCATCTGCTCTGAAAAGAGTAATTATTATGCAACTTGTACCTTATAAAACAAAGCCCACAAAGTGGAGACAGGTTTGGATATTCCACTTTCAAGTGATAGGGTTTTTCTAGTGAAAATGAGAGTGAAACTTGCCCCTGTGAATATTTAACAGATCTGTTCTTGGATCACAGAGCAGCCTTTGTCCCCTATCATGAGTGGGGTGGTTGTTACATGCGAGTAATTAAGTAATGCTGCTGTACAGCAGTGTTTCTGAAAGTGTTCCATGAAACCACTTTGAGAAACACATTCACTGGCCGCCCAGGTTTGTTTATTTACTGGCGTTGCGGCCATGGACCTCGCAACTCCCATTGGCTCCCTTTCGTCCTTTGCAGCCAAGGGGAGCCGCGGGAAGTGGTGTGGGCCAGGCTACCACTTCCCGCTACTCTGCTTGGCTGCAAAGAGCAAAACGGAGCCAATAGGAGCCACGAGGCTCCATGGCCGCGGCGCCAGTAAATAAACAAATGGAGGCAGCCAGTGAATGGTTTCGCGGAACACTTTCAGAAACACTGCTGTACAGTATTTACAAGGCAAGTGAAATAAAGATATGGGATATCTGTGTCCTGTGGTTGATTGGATCCCTGCGCATGGGACAGAATGGCTTATGGTAAAGAGCAGGGTCTGACAGTAGCCCTGTCTGATGAGTATGTTCGTGGCTACATAACTGGGAATAGGAGGAGGGCAGTTTCCAATTGCCTAGGGCAGCAGAACTGCTTCAAGCTGGCACCGCAGCACGCCAAGTAAGCATTCCCAGCACTACTCCCAATGAGGGATTTATGGCTTGGCTATGCTGTGTGGTGAACTGTTAAATATTCCGATTATGGTACAAATCGGGTGGGGGTGGGGGCTTAGAGCCAGCACTCCAAGGCGATGCACTGGAGGTCTCGCTGACTTATGATGTGTGCAGTAAAATGACGGCTGGGGATTCCGCTGCCATAAATGTGGGTGTCACATGTGCGGCTCCAACGTATGCAGCATCAGGTAAGCATTAACTTTAGGGCTTTTAAAGTGGAGGATTCTGAGAGCATATGGCTGTTCCCTCAGTAGGGTAGGGCTTTCTCCTTTTGCCACTACCAAATGGGAGTAGACACATCCCTTCCCCTTCTCTTCACCCTGCCCAGGATAAGGCCTCAACAAAGCAAAAAGGAAATGGGGCAAAGTGGGGGGGGGGAAGGGGAAGGGGAGAAAAATTAACTTTGCAGCACCTCCAATTTTCATGTCACTTTCACAGCTTGTTTAAACTATCTCCTAGGTGGCTGAGTAGAGTGGTGATGATCAGGGAGCCTTTCCCATTTACTTAAAATCTAGCTGCATGCTGACAGTGAGCAAAAGTCTTTCCTTTTGATAGCTCTTTGGTGGCCTGGGTGAAAAGAGTCGATAGGACTCTGTCCAGGCCTTAGTATCTATAACCCCAAACCCCTCATCACCATTGCTTCTACCAGCTGTGACCCCTTAATTGGCAGACTCAGCAGAGCAGCCGAGGATTAAATATGCCTGATCTCTCACAGCTCTAGGGGCAGATCCTTCAGAGCCAGAGTGGGAAGGAGCATTGGGTATGTTGGGGGAAGGGGGGAAGTTTGCACTGTTGCTATCTCCTCAGTGGAAATAAATAGAGGTTGGTCCTTTTCATCTCTCCCTAATCAATTGTTTCAAAATGGTTCTCCTTAATCTCCACCTCATCGGAATGACATAGCAGAGAGGATTCCAGAGTTTGATTGTGTATCCATTGAAACCTAAGCATTTGCCAGGAGGTAAAGCTCTCTCTGTGTGGGGGATGTATTGCAGATCTTGTTCTCATGGCAGGTCCCATGCTAAGAGGTCTCTAGTTTCTCTCTGGGCTATACTCAGGACATCTCATCAGCAGACACTTGTGAAGAGGAGGTAACCCAGCTCCAGCCTGCGTAGTTCTGCTCTGAAAGAACTCACCTGAAAGGTTTCCAATCTTGGACTATGTGCTGCAGCAGAATGACAGAGAGGCTCAGCCCAAACTAATGCCACCGGTTCCCTTCTGACCTAGGCCTGGGTCTCTTTTCTTAGTCAAGACTCAAGACCTGGTGCTCCCCTACACTCAATATGGCAGCCAGGGAGCATGGCTGCAGAATGTCAAAGTGACAGGGTACTAGAATTCAAAAATATATTCATTTATAAATAAATTCCCAAGTACCTTGGAAAATCATGTTATTGGGAACTGACCCAGGCAGGGGCTCCTGGGGAGAACTACAGAAAAAGAGATTCTGCAAAGCTGTAATTTTTAAGATTGTATCACTCAGAGAATAATTATAACCAGCAAAACAATGTTCACATCTCACATTAATATAAAGTAATGACTGCAGTGCTGTAGCCAGCTAACCACAGAACTGGGAAGAGACTGTCAACCCATCTATCCTGCTGTAATAAGGAGCACGTTGGAATTGCTGGCAGCAGCTGCATTCCTGCATCCTAGCATTCCTCCTTCTTAAAGACATAGTGCTCTCTTATTCCCTTCCCTTTGTTCCTTTTTACCCTTCTTTTCCAAGATAAGCCAGAGTAGAAGAGTTTGTGAAAGTTCTTATCAAGATCTGAGCCCAAAGCCTGAAGGGGCCTGGATCTAATTTAGTCTGGGAGCTCTTTCTTATTCTATGAGCGTACAGTGCTTCACACAATGGGGCCGTGATCCCTGAATGCGGCTATTAGGTGCTATTACAATGCCAACAGAAAAATACTTCAGACTTGGGTCAGAAAGAACCCCAGGGTCTGTTGTAGTTCTGCTGCCACATGATAGAATCCCCTCTACTTTTATTATAATTGAGTCCTGGCTCCATGAGGGATCTTGCATGGCCCATCTCAATTTAATCTCCAGAAGGAGTTGCAGGGGTTTTTTTTAGTTTATTTTTATCTTTACACGTCCATTTTATGAGGGAGGAATCAAGTAGCAGAAACAGAAGAGCTCCAACTCCAGAAAGAATCTTCCGGTATTCCTGACTCAACTGGAAGAAGGATATAACTAGAAGTCTTGCTGAAAAGGTTGTTCCAGAAAAATTCCAAGTGCAACTTTGCAGAATCATGAGTTTCTAATATTCTGGCTAAATAAAAATCAGAGAAGCATCTGGATTTTGTGATGAACTAAATCAAAAACCTCCCATCACTAGTTTTCATGTCTGTTTCCTGTGTGTTTCTAATGTCTGGAGGTGGAAGGATCCAGTGATGACTAGACTGGTTCACTGGCCTCATATTTGCATCTGTCATTGATGATGGTTTATGGAATTTGTTTGCTGGTGGAAAGGTACAATTGAATTTCAGCACAAACCCACAAGTGTATCTGGTTTTGGACCACTAGCTATCTCGCAGGACCCCACTGAGATCACATTAAAAAAAAAGGGTGGAAAATGGGTGCGTCTTCTGCCCTCTCTATCCATTTATCAGAGTGGTGCGAGAGCATCTGTGCAGGGTATACTGCCAAACACTACTTTAGAGCCTGATCTTGCACTCTGTTACAAATGAAGTCCTACTCATGCAGTCAGATTGACTAAGAGCGACGTGAGGGGTTTGCAGGACTGAGCCCTTTGTTTGAATAAAATCTTTCATGCCAATTGTGTCCCTGAATGGTATGCTGCATTCAATAATAAAATAACCACAGTGGCAGAGGGAAATGAAGGAGTGTAGACAAAGGAAACAAAGTATATTTTCAGATGACCTTTAAACTGAGATGTAGAAGAAATGTAATAAAGAAAGTCTATTCTGGAAAGCAGGATCTGCTAAGGGGAAGACTTTTGCTGGTTAAGATGATTGAGAAGGGATTCACATGAGACTTCAGAGTATCCAGCTTCCTTAGTTCTCCTTGACCCCTTGTTAACCCAGGAACAGACCCAATTATGGCACAGGGACAGAACTGATCGATTATCTTCTGATGGTGGCTAAAGATCAGGTGATCATTCTGATCTTATTAGATCTATTAGCTGTCAGGGAGGCAACTGAGTAGATAGGACAGCCCTTCAGTGGCTTTGCTTATATCTCTTGGAGAGATCTCAGGAGATAGGTTGGGCCAACTGCTCTTCAGACCAAGGGCTCCCTCATGTAGGATTTTGCATAATTCCATCTGGTCCCTGTTTTGTTCTGTGTGAGTTTGGGGTTATTAGGGAGATTAGTAAGGAGACATTGGCTTGAGTGTTTTCAATTTGCTAATGACACCCATCTCTAACAAATTAAGTTATAGTAGAAAGAATGTGTGAGGAACAGAGAGGAGGCTGACACTAGATGAGCAAAGGGAATGTTTTGACCAGAGGAGTGTCAGTGCCAAAGTCCATGAAGTTATACACCTGACATATGTCCCTGGGAGACAAGAGCATCTTTGAGCTAGAGGGGCAGGACCTGGTGACAAAGCTGCATCATGAGCTTGTTTGCTCAGAATGGGAGGATGCATTTCACCCTAGCTAAAGACAGGACTAGCCCTACAGGCAATTGTGGGAGGAAGGAAGGCTGTACCTCTTCTAAAGACGGCTTGAGCCACTCAAGAGTGTTTCACCTCCGGAAAATAATTGACTACAGAAACCAAGGGACTAAGGAAGAACTGTAAGATACTTTGTGTACCTCTCGCAATCCAGGATCCTGAGCTGCTATCTAACTGTATCCCAATAAGTTTCCCAAGTGAACTCTGGGGCTATGTCTACACTTGCGGCTTCTTGCGCAAGAAATATGCAAATGAGGCTAAGTGTGGAATACTGCCAAGCCTCATTTGCATACTTAACGAGCTGCCATTTTTGCAGAAAATAATCAGTGTAGTGGCATTGCGCAAGAGGGTTTTTCTTGCGCAAGAAGGGGCGGTGTAGACAGCTCCTTCTGGCGCAAGAACCTCTTCTGCAAAAATGGCAGCTCATTAGGTATGCAAATGAGGCTCAGCAATATTCCACGCTTAGCCTCATTTGTATATTTCTTGTACAAGAAGCCGTGAGTGTAGACATAGCCTAGGAGCTGGAGTATCTTACTCTGAGCCGCTGCCATTAAGGACATTTCTGGTTCTTCACCAGAGAATCACACCACAGTTAGGTTTATGCTTCATGATGGAGGAGCGACAGCAGGGTGGGGAAGATTTTCTGCCTCACTGTATTCCCTTTGTATCATTTAGGGAGTACAAAAGGAGCAGAGACTTGCCACATCTCCCAGTGGAGAACTGTCCCCAGTGGGTGTATAGCTGGCACAACCATCCTCCTGGCAGTAGAAAGGGGTGGAGGAGGACAGAAAGGGGTCAGGAAGGGTGAATGAGGAGGAGTGACCACAGCATAATGTGCTCTTCCCAATAGACAGCTCGAGGGGGAATTCTTGGTAGCTGGCCACTTAGCCTTTAAGCTGCTCTAACCTGTTCCAGGGCCAAAGACCAGACAGAGAATAAAGGAGACAATATCAGTTCCCACACCTTCTCTGCTGAGCACACTTTAATTGAAGCAGAGAATCTGCCCCTATATTTTTAATCCTTTAAAGAAACAAACCACGTGGGGATGACTGAATTTGTGTGTGTTCTGTGCATGCAGAGTACTGTGCAATAGGGCGCTATTTCCATTTATCTTCTGAACATCCCAGAAAACTTGGCAGCTGCCCCTACAGTCATCTATGCTCCTACTGAGAAAGAAGGAATTCTGCCTTAGACCCTTCAGAAATCTTCTGTAGCTTTCCAAGATCGCTGCTCCCTCAGGGGGAGCAGGCTTGTGTTGATTAATATTAAGAAAAACTCTTCTGAAAGAATGATAGATCATGGCTTGGTGACTCCAAAATCTTTTCTTGTTTCTTTCTTTGATGGGAGGAGGGGGAAAACTGGAAACAAAAGGCTAAGGAAGGGGGAGAGGTGTGTTTTGAAATCTGCTTCCTTTTGGCCACGCTTGAACTTCCAAGTGCCTGCCTTTGACTGACATCCTTAGGAAATGGGAGAGAAACTCCATGCTGAGACGGCTCTCTGCCCAGCACAGGAAGGAGGAGGCATCTGGCTCCAAGGAGCTGAAATAGATGCCTTTAATGTGTCTGTCATTGTGCATCGCAGAGGTGCACTTGAGTTTTTCAGCTGGAATGTTCCATTCCTGGAGGCCTTTTAGGGGCCCTTTGCTTTTGTCAGGGATCAGGTTACCTGGACATTTTAAAATGCACTTTGCGTAGATGGCTCAAGAAGGAGCACTGGAATGGCTGAGAATTGCAGCAAATTCATGGCTAGAGATCAGGGAAGAATGCAGCAAACTTTTCAAAACCTGGTCTTGGCCTTACCAGGCCTCTGGTCCTGTCCACTTGTGCATAAGAGACCATAAGGAGAAGAGGACTGAGGCAAATACCAAACGTATGTCTGAGATATGTTGGTTTGAGGGCCCACAATGATATATAAATGTGCATTAAAAAGAGTCTCCTTCATGCCTCTCTGCCTAACACTCTGGGATTCTGAACTCTGACATACGTTAAAGTCATGTGACATTGGTATGGATAGGAAGTACCATGGAAAATGGGAAGAACCAGCCCTGATAAATGACGCTGCTTCCTGAGCTGAGCAAAGACAGAATAACGCAGCTCAGCAGGGACCAGTGCAGGCTTCAGGCTAAAACCTAAGCCCCACCAAAAGCCTGAACTTGCAAAGCTGCCTCTGCTGCTTGAGAGGCATTAGCCTGACAGGCCTGCTTGGGTTGGCACTCAAAGCAACGTACTCCTAGCTGTGTCCAAACAAGGTGGGGCGAGTTGGGTGGGAGAAGCTGAAGCAGATAGATGATGAAGGTTTTTCAATTGAGCAGGCCTGTCTGGCATTTGACAAGAAGTTTTGCAGGTTGTGGGCTCCAACTGGAGCCTGGTGGCACAGATAGACAAGGGGCTTGGTTTTCATTTCCATCTTCCTGGGAGACTTCAAATGTTTCCTCAGATCCAGTCCTCACTGCAGCCAGCCCTGTGTTCCCCACCCCCACACTGGATCACTGCAATGACTTCACTGAAGGCAATTTAGAAACTGCTTTCTTAGTAGCGTCTCACCAGAAGATTATTATACCTCTGCTGTAGGATGCACTAGCTTCTAATTTGCCTGTAGGTACAATTTGAGTGTTTTGTTCTGTCTTACCCTGCATGATTTAGGATGGTTCTGGCTATTTCAGACGCCAGTTCTTTCCCCATGCTCTGCTCCAGCGGTCATCTGAGATGCTGTTGCTGGCATCCCCTAAATTTTCTAACGGGGGCAGGGTCTCTCTCACTGCAGAGCTCTCCGCTACTGATCTTTCTTCCTGCCTCAAAGCCTTGATCCCACAGATGCAGAGTCTCTTGGTTTTTAGCTTACATTGCAAGGCCTATCAGTTTACTAAGGCTTTTACCTGATTAGGTGGTTTGTCTGGAGGGGGAAATGAAGGCTATTGTATTTCTTTTACCAGTGAGTTCCTATTCTGTCTGTATTGGCTCATCACTGTGGCATCCAAGCTCTCTATCCATCTAAGGGTGCATCTTCTAGACTGTAGGACTTTTTCGGAAAAAAGGATGTTTTTCTGAAAAAACTTCACTTACGTCCGCACTGCTATTGCATTCTTTCAAAAGAAAATTGAAAGAATGCAGGTTTTTTTTGGCATTGGTAAACCTCATTCTACAAGGAAGAACGTCTTTTCTGAAAGAGCTGTTTTGGAAAAAGGCATGTGTGGACATGGAAGAGGGAGTTTTTTCAAAAGAAGAGGCCTCCAGGAAAAAGCACAAGTGGCCTGGTGGACACTCCATCCAAACTAATCACAGCTCTATAGTTCCTGTCTCCTGCTAGCTCTTAAAGCTGCAGGTACCTTGGACTAGCCTTGTGGCAGGAAGCTGGCCTTGCAGCAGCACCCTGACCACGTGGCTCTGACTGCTAAAGGCCTGCTGACCCATGGCACAGCCACAAGCCCCCCAAGACTCCCCTGGCCCACACAGGGAGCAGCACCAGGGCTCCGAGGACCTACCCAGGGGCACCAAAGGCTGGGCATCCTCCTGGTCCAGGGTGGAGATCCTGTCCCTCCTCGAGCTGTAGGACGAGGAGGAAACAATGTAGGCTCTCTGCTCCTGGAGGCATAATGCAAACATTTATGGGTGCATGGCCGAAGCTCTGGCCCAGAGGGGACACCACCGCTGCACCTTGGACCAAGTATAGAGCAGGGTGAAAGAGTTCCAACAAGGGTACACCCGGGCTGCTCTGGGGCAGGACCCCACTCCTGTCCCTACTGTAAAGAGCTGCACCAGATCCTGGGGGGTGGGTAAGTCCTTTCCCCACCTGTACTGGTGGACTCAGGCCTGCAGACACCCATGCTCACCCGCCCAGAGCTCCTTGAAGAGGAGAGGATGATGATGACTGTAGGGAATAATTCCGGACACACTGGGTGCAGGTGAAAACAAGCAGAGGATTTATTGGTTCACACAGCTGGTGGAGTACCCATCAGGGGTTAGCCTGGTAAGCACTAACTTAACCAAAACATACATTAGATTATATAGGCAGCAGATGGGCGGAGGGGAAGTGATTTGATAGGTCTAGTGGTGGAAATAAGATACGCACATAAGCCAATGAAATATAAAGATTACATAAGATCCCCGCCCATCGCCAATTAAACATATTATCACCAATACATACAATCATTCCTAACAAGCTAAATAAGCTAACAAACAAAGGCATGTTGATGGTCATTTTGTTGGCCGGAAATATAATGCGTCTCCTGCAGGGGTGGTATTGCCTTGACGCGATCTTTGGGATCCAAGCTTATTTTCTAGGAATAAAGCAGACAATAAAAAAAACAATCCCGCACGGTTGTTTGGTACTGGAAGCAACTGCTGACCTAATGCCCTGGCTGAAGTGGTTCCGTGTGGCCTTTTATGCGAGAGAGCGTCCAATCAGTGCGGACGCTCTCTTTTGAAAAAGCAGATCATTTTTTGATGCGCTTGTGCTGTGTGGACGTTCTCTTTTGAAAGACGTTTTTTCAGAAGATCTAGACATACCCTAAAAGACAAAGTAGGTGAGGTAATATCTTTTTATTGGACCAATATCTTCTGTTGGTGAGAGAGACAAGTTTTTGAGCTACACAGAGCTCTTCTTTAGTACCTGAAGGTCTCTGATCAGGACCTGAAGAAGAATCTATGTAGCTGGAAAGTTGTGTCTCTCTCACCAACAGAAATTGGTCCAATAAAAGACATTACCTCACCCGCTATGTAGATGAGGTAATGTCTTTTATTGGACCAACTTCTGTTGGTAAGACAGGCAAAACTTTGATATCCTGGGACCAACATGACTACCACACTGTCTCCATTTTTATGATGTGCCCCTATTGTTGCTGGCAAACCAACTGATATGCTATGTCAAGTCATCATTGCACATTATTTGACCAACTCCTACATGAGAAAGAAAGCCAAGAAGATTGACATCCCATAGTAGACTTGAGAAGGATATTGTAAAATACATGTTGCTATGCTGCTACCTACAGACAAGGTGAATCATAAGCTTGGCATTGTGCAGAGTTTCTTAGGGCAGATTTGCTTCCCATAAGCAACTTATAGGTCTCAATCATTCTGAGATACTATTAAAAATGGTATCAGGTTGCAAGACGATAACATTTTCACAAGATGCAAAGGCATTCTGGCAGCATGCCAATGTGTTGCATTATGTTGCAATGGCATGGATGCAGCAAGTGAATATTCTGCTAATACAGCACTTTGATGTGTCACCATGTGCTGATGCAATATCAGGATGTCTTGAAGGAGACCCTGAGGTGTTATGAAGGAGAGTGTTTCATCCATGCTGTGTTTCTGGTGGTTCTGCTATGAAGAAACTATCACTTCTGATAAGGACTTGTCTAAATTAAATACATTTGTTCCAACATAACTCCATCCCTTGTAATTGTTGGTGCTAGTTGCTAAATGGGGATTACAGCAGTGCCGTGTGCTCACATCAGGGAAATTTGCACCAGCACAAATGATTTATCTAGATTAGATTTATGATCTATGGAATGGGACCTTTTTGGAGGGAGGAGCAGGTGGAATGAGCCTGAGAGCTGCCCAGTTGAGTTTGTCCATTTTAATCTAAATAGCTTAGCTATGTATACTGCTTCCATCACCAAAACATCTGAGCTCCTCACAAGCTATAATGTATCTTTCCTCACTGAGAGGTACAGAAATACTATGGTCTCCATTTTATAGAGGGGAACTGAGAGGCCAAGTGAGTTGTCCAAGACCAAGCACAGGAAGATTGTGGCACAACAGAGACTTGGAAGCCTGCTTTCCCAATTCATAGATCAGCATACAATCCACTCGGCTCTCATTTTATTAAAGCAATTAGTCTTTGAGGTTAAAAAAGGTATCGTGGGACCAAATCCTGATCACAGTCCTGCCACAGGTCTCTCCTTTCAACTGATGCAACAACTGGGAAAGACAGAACCTCATTGTGGCAGTCAGTTATTGCCTTACATTGGGAAGCAGCGTGGGGTGATTCTACCTTGGTGGATATGCAAGATGTGCAAGAGATCCCAGTCCTACTGATTGTGTGGGGTGCTCGTCTTATTAGTGCAGGGACAGCTTGTTTTTAACAACTAATTATTTGCGTGGAAACATGCCATCAGACCAATGAGAGCCTGCGGTGAGTTTCTGCCAACTAGTCTGTTCTACCCCACTAGTTCAGAACTCCACTTTACAAAATGGAGGGTGACTTTTAGTGTCAGAGCAGCCATGTCCCTATAATGGGGCAGCTGCCCCACACTGGCTGGAAGGGGTTCAAAGAAGCTGAAGGGAGCCTGCACAGAGCTCCAGCCAATCAGCAAGAGGCTTGTAAGAAGCCAATCAGAAGGAGGCTTCCCGGAGCTGCCTTGGTTATAAGGAGCTGCTCAGCAGAGCAGTGAACAATTGGGTCATGACCAGGGAAGGTGCAGAACTGGTCCCTGAGAAGCACTTTGGATAGAGCAGTGCTGGGCAGGTTCAGAACAGAGCAAGAGAGGCTCTGGCTTGACAGCTGCGAGGCTGTGGCCTTGACACAAGGGCCAAGAAGGTACAAGAGTCACAGGGGAAGTGGCCCAGGGAACAAGTGGCAGTAGAGGAGAGCGAAGGAGGGCAAGACAAGGCTGCCACAGAGTAGTGGGCGGGCCTGGTCTCCCCTTTCCTCCTTACCACACAAAGGAGTGGCCTTTATAGATTGTGGTTTGCCCCTGAGGTGATGGGCTAGACTGGGGCTGCAGTTGGCCATGGTGGCAGAGGGTGAGACTGAGGACTGCTGATACCCCCAGAAGGAGGTGAAAGATTGTAGTAGTGGGTACTGTTGGAGGGCACTACGCTGAAGAGGACGCCACGGTCCTTAGAGCAATGCGGGTCCAGAGCAAGAGCATGGAGAGAGTGCAGAGTGGCAACGGGCAAGAAACTGGCTGGAAAGGAGCACTCTGCTGAGGACTGAACTAATTCTGAAAGGGACCTATGGGAGGTAGCGTGGCAGTGAGTCCTAGATCCTGTTACAGTCCCACATTTTTATGAAACAATAGGAGGCACCGGGTGTCCCTCTGGATGGTGTGCTGTGTACTCTCCCCCCTCCATTGTCTGGTAGCTTTGCCATGGTGCTGCCGCCTCTCTGCCAGGAAAAATGCATCCTGTTAGAATGGGTTAATTGACTTGTTTTAACTAACATGATGTTAAACACTCCTTAGCAGATAGTGTACAACATATTAGCTGCTCACACTCCCCCCCCCCCGATTTCACCATGACCAAATATTTTAAAATATGGCTGTTCTTGTCCATAGTAAGACAAATCAAAGTTATCATTGTGCTCACAGACACATTTTTTAGCAGGATGTATTTTCCCGGTGTAGACAAGGCCAAGGGGTGCTATCAGGGAACAGTCCCCATGCTCATGAAAGAAAAGGAGTGTAAGTTTGACAGGCTATACTGGCAGATGCCACAGGGTATGAGGAGGATTCCTTTTGCTCTCCCCCTTTGCAGAGCAGAAGAGCAAGCCACAGACCCGCTTTTATGAAGGCTGCAGTCCTCTGGAAGTCTTGTCTGTCATGAGCAGACCATGCTATATCTCTCCAAGCCCTACAGCCTATCTCCAGTTTCACACACTGCCTGTGATATATAGCAATGCCAGGGAAACCCACAAGGCCACGGTTCCCCATGTTTAGCCTTCCCAGCACAGTGAAATCCTGCCCTGACTGTTGAGAGACAGTAAGCTTGCACATGTCCAGATGAGGACTATACAATGATAGATAATCCCCCTAAACCCTAGAGCTGTTCTGGGCTGGAGCAGGTGATTTATCCCCCGCTGGACAGCTTGGCTGCACAGAGTGGAGAGCAGAGAGCCAATGGGAGCTGTGGGGCACACATCAAAACTTCATGTCACAATGTCCATGACACCCAGGGCGCTATTTCAAAGCCATCACGTGCTGTAGCTGGAGGTTTATAGTGATGCCAAGCTAATGAGCAAACGAAACAATAAATAATCTGTGAGATTCTCTCTCCCCAGAGCTGGCATTCACAGGCCCTTGTTGTGAGCAAGCACTTCTAACACCCAATTACTCATGCTGAACCTCCTAGCACAGAACCCGGAGCAGTTCAGCAAACCATTCATCTTTGCTGAGGGGAACCCTTTCAAGTCCCTGCTCTGCAGCCACTCTGCTTATTGTTAAGATGAGCACACAGTTTTACACGGACTGTTCTTATTTATCTTTGACTTTTACCTTTTAGGTCATTTTTTTGCACGTCCGGCACTTCCTAGCACTGTCTCAACCACATTTGTGTTTGTACCTCAGCCCTTGCTGTCTGTAGTTCTCCAGGTCCCAGTAATGGAGGAGAGGCCGAGTCCGGCTCCTGTCAGAGGATGTTTCTCCCGTTGCTGCACAAAGGTGGAAATGCACAAAGGAATGGGAGTCTCCCAGGCAAACTAGGTCATTTAAGGGGCTGTAGAAGGGGGAAATGGCTGTGCTTGTACTGGAAGCTGAATGGGTGTGTGGGTTTGTGTTGAGGCTGAGTGGGTGTTTGTGTTTGATGACAGGGGAGTGCTGGAAGAGGAAGTGGATGAGTACTTATGTAGGGCAGCAGGTGTTTATCTTGGGAACAGAATGGTTTGTTTTGGGGGCTATGGTGGGGGAAGGTTGTCAAAGAGTGTCTGTGTACGTGTGTATACTAGGTCAGAGAATAGCAGAGGTCCAGTACACCCCACATCGGATGTTTCCTTCAGAGATACACACTTGAGCCCTGGTCATAAGAGTTTTTTAAATTTCAACTTTCCATTAGCCTGCATTCTGTTAAACTGTACAGGCTATTATGCCATCTAAACTGATATCCCACCCCCTGCTTTACTGGATCAGGCCATTCATCCATCTAGCTTAGTAATTATCTCCTGGCTACCTCCTGCTTCAGAGAAAGGTCAATTGTTCAGTAATAACAAAAGAAGAAAAGTCCATACTGACCAATTTATAACCTGCCCTGAAGAATGTGGTTCCTCATTGTTGCTTGCAAGTGGAAACATCAGGGCTACGTCTACACTACAGGCTTCTTGCACAAGAACTGTTTTGCGCAAGAGTTCTTGAGCAAAAGGTCTTGTGCAAGAGCACATCCACACTGCCATGTGCTTTTGCACAAGAGCATGCATGGCAGTGTGGACGCTGTCTTGCGCAAGAGCAATCTGATGGCCATTTTAGACATATAGGTTTCTTGCACAAGAAACCCCTGTTGCCTGTCCACACTACCTTCTTGCACAAGAGCTCTTGTGCAAGAGGGCTTATTCCTCACGGGGAAAGGAATAACTCTTGCACAAGAAGCCCTCTGTTCCTATGCCTTACTATAAATTTACTTGCACAAGAACACGCATACAGTGTAGACACTCCGCAAGTGTTTGCACAAGAATGGCTGTTCTTGCGCAAAAAGCTATGATTAATGATTAATTAAGTAATGAGGTTCATTGGAGCAGAGAGTGTAAACTGCACCATTTGTGGGTCTGACTCAGAATTGTCATAATCTGGTTGAGTTACTTTATTGTTCTTCTCATTTCACTACCTGAGACAGTAGGGCACATCCCCAGCTGATATAAATTGGCATAGGTCTATTGACTTCAATGGAGCCACCCTGATTTACCAGTCTCCCAGGATATTGACATGAATATCTCACAATTTGTGCTCTATTATGTTCCATTACTTTAAAGCGACAGTCAAAATAAAAATCACATGCATGAATTTAAGTGTTCTTCCTTAGGTTATTCCTAATGCCTGGAGTGATTAAAGTGGAATGAATATTAAAAAAAAAAATCACCACTTTCTTCCTTCTCTGCATTTGTTTCCTTCTCTGGTCTCACCATGAAATGAACCCAGTTAGTTTTACTTCTGATTCCTACTCAGTTCAGCTGGGTTCTCATTTTAGCTATTCCACAGACATCATAGCTCACCCTGGATATATGCCTTTTCACCACATAATGTCTCATTTACCTTATCATTAAAATGGGGATTGAAAGAATTATATTTCTCAGGAACATTAATTCATTAATGCTAATGACACATTTTGAGATCCTTGACTGGATGGTGCTATGGAAAGGCAAGGTATTACTAATCTCCTGGATAAGGGCAAACCTATTGGGATTGCACTGAATGGAAACACCAACACAATGACAGCTCATGAACAGGTAGGACCAAATTCTGCCCTAAGTTATACCAGTGCAAATTTAGAATAACTCTGCTGAAGCCACAGGAAATACTTCCTATGTTGCACTAGAATAACTGGAGAGAGAAGGAACTGGCCCATAAGATAGAAGGAGAAGTGGCTTAGGTAAGGCCAACAGTAAAGGGAAAGGTCGAATTAAGATACCCAACTCCAGCTACATTAATTACATAGCTGGAGTTGATGTACCTTGATTCGAGTTTCCCCCCTATCCGCACAGTGGGAGGCCAATGGGAGCAAACGCTTCCGTCAGCTTCCCTTCACAGGAGCAGGAGTACCAGCTGCTGACAGGGGTGACCTCTGAGTTGGATTTAGCAGGTCTTTACTAGACCCGCTAAATTGAACTCTAGAAGATCAATCACGACAGCATTGATCTTCCGTGGAGTGAAGACATGACTTTAGTTACCACCAGCTCAGCAGAGTATATGCAGCCCCATGAGCTCAAGCTCAGCAGCGGGAGCTTGAGTGGGATGGCAAGAGAGGGTGCACCACTTGATAGGCGCCCTTCTGTGACAGAGTTATCAGATGTGTCCAAGCTGTGTTAATTCCTTTCTTTTCCCTCAGGACCAGAAGGGGTTAAAAGAGAGCTGTGATATAGGTTTGTGGTCCCACTGAATCCGCACCCATCATATATATCAGGTGTTTGAGGAGGGGGCTAAGTGGGGGATACTTATTATAATCATGACCATATGGTTAATGGGACGTAAGAAACCACTGTTGACTTGGACTCCACAAACACAAATCTCTTGCTTTCTCCCTTTTTGTTCCTGGTTTATCTGGGCAAGCTGGGCTAAGCTGCTGCATTGCAGTAACTTGAACACACTAGTGTTTCAGTTATCACCAGCAACTAGTTAAGTTAAAACTATAAAGCCCCATCAAAATCACAGTGACCAGCCAACGGAGAGTGGGTAATCTTTCCCAGGATAAGGGCAGGGAAAGGCCCCCTTCTATGTGCATCAAGTAGCTAAAAGCGTGAGGCCCACTGTCCCTAATAAAACACAAACAGGAAACACAAAGATGAATGGGCTAAATTTTGCTTGTGTGTGATTAGAAAGTTGGCAACCAATGTTCCCTCTAATCTTTTCCATCCATGCACCATCAGTAGAAACACAAAACCTAGCAGTGGGTGCTCTGCTCATCAGCTGGGCGGCACCAGAATTGTTCCTGAGCAGCCACACAAGCACACAGAGCTTATAGGGAATGCTGGTGGCAACCCCACAGCACCTTCAGGTAGAAGTTTGCCTGCTCATTGCTTAAGGAGCCTGCCCCTAACCTGTCAGGAAAAGTAATAGAGATGTAGCCGTGTTAGTCTGGTCTAGCTGAAACAAAAGACGGGACTATGCAGCACTTTAAAGACTAACAAGATGGTTTATTTAATAAACCATCTTGTTAGTCTTTAAAGTGCTGCATAGTCCCGTCTTTTGTTTCTGTCAGGAAAAGTGCTGTGTGGTCTGCCCAAGTCAGCTCCTCCCAGTCCTTCACGACTTGCTCAAAGGTTCCTAGGAAGGCCTCCGGGTCAGCTTCTGGTGAGCCAACCAACCCTGCTCCTATCATCAACTGCATTACCAGGTATGGTGCAGCCCAACCGCTCCTGCATCCACTTCTATTGCATGGACTGGACTTTTTGCCACCCCCAGCGTGCAGTGAACTGGGGCGCCTGCTGCTTGTGCAGATTTTCATCAGTTGTGCCAGAAGGGCCTGGGTCAGCTGCTGCTGCTCTTGCTGGTGGTGCTTGGCAGGTACCTGCTGCGGTTGCTTCCCTGAGCCTCCTGGTTCCAGGGACTCACCACAGGCATTAGCACCCCTGTGATGGGGTGCAGTCACAGGAGACCCCTGAGGGTGCTTGCCAGAGTACTGACAAAGCCACTGACACTCGCCTTCTTGCTCACTGGGGCTTCTCACCACCCAGTTCTGCTGGGCCAGCTCACCTGGTCTCCCCAAGCCAAGGCACAGAGCTGAGATCACTGCTGCCCCTCCTCTGAAGAAACAAGAGATACTGACGCTTTTCAGGTCTAAGGAAAACGCAGGTTGGGACCCAGTTTGCAGGGGTACCACTCCCCAAATAGGATCAGAACCCCAAATGAATTATTTAGGTAACCCTCCTTTAGCAATAAAAGGCCTCCTTTAACAATAACACTGATTGCTCCCCCCGGTAACAGTTATTTACACTGGGCTTGATAGTAAATAAAAGTGATTTTAATAAGTACAAGCAGTAGGACTTAAGTGGCTGCAAGTGAAAACAGGCAGAGCAAAGTGAATTACAAATTTAAAATAACAAAGAGCACATAGCTAATTCTAACACACACTCAAGCTTTTAGGATGAGTGTGTAATAACTGTTATTATTCCAGCTAAGCTGCCAAACCAGGGAAGTCTCTCTCCCTGGGGTCTCTGGTTCATTTTCTTGGGAGCACCAAGCCAAACAAAGACTAAGAACTGAAAAACATTGCATCTTAAATAGCCTCCCTTTCAGGCAGGAATTCCCTGTTTTACATTCTCCCCTTCCATGGGAAATTACCTGCTCAGCCCCTACCACTTAGGGGGCACATGACTGCCTAAGACCAACCACTGCTAAGACTTAAAGGACAAAAGAGGCTGTTTACAGGTGGATTACCCAGACATTGAGGGGAACACCCGTGATGGCTTTCATTTCACATTTAAAACCAGAAATCATCCCATACTCCACATCTCTAACTTTACATACAAGCACGATACAACTCAATTACCCACCAGGGGAAGTAAAAAAACAGATTGAAAGGGCCAGACTAATACCTAGAAACCAGCTACGTCTAGATAGGCCCAAGAAAATCAACAATAGGACACCACTTGTCATCACCTATAGCCCCCAATTCAAACCCTTCCAATGCATTATCAATAAGCTACAACCTATAATGGAACAGAATGCTATACTCCGAGAGGCTCTGGATAACAAACCTATACTCTCCTATAGACAACCACCTAACCTCAGGAAGATTTTTACTAACAACCACAGGGAATACCACATTAAAACTAACCCTGGAACTTTCCCTTGCAAGAAACCCTGTTGACAGCTTTGTCCACATATTTACTCTGGAGACACCATCACTGGACCTAACCATGTCAGTTATACGATCAAGAGCTCATATTCCTGTACGTCCAGCAATGTGATATATGCCATCATGTACCAGCAATGTCCCTCTGTGATGCATATTGGACAAACTAGTCAGTCACTTTGCCAGTGAATCAATGCTCACCAATCAGACATCAGACATCTCCACACAGAGAAACTGGTCAGCCAACATTTTAATCAAACTGACCATTCCCCTAAAGACCTGACAACATGCATCTTACTACAGAGAGACTTTAACACCAGATTACAGAGGGAGACTTCAGAACTTTTATTTATGCTAAAATTCGACATGTTGCGAATGGGCCTTAATATAGATGATAATTACCTTACACATTACAAAGACAGACTCCCCACCTTTTGATATTCATAGTATCTCCAGATTAGCCACTTAACTGACTCTTACAATAAGCAATTTCCTCCTTCCTTGTCTCTTCCTGTCTCTTCCTTGTCCCCTTGCCCCCACCTTCTGTTCTATGTAGCTGATTCATTAGTTTGAAATTTGTTTACTTTTTTCATTGTATCCCTCTGTTATATAATGGTCATGCCAATTTACTTTCAGAATATGATCTGAAGAAGTGGGTCTGCCACACGAAAGCTCATCACCTAATAAACCATCTTGTTAGTCTTTAAAGTGCTACGACTGCTTTTTTTGTTTTACGCTAAAATAAGACATACAGATCCAGCAGACAGACATTAAGATTGATAGGTTACATGAGGTATTTTGTCCAAAGCATCTTTACATATTTGTGTCCATGAAGTATGTCGGGGGGAGGGGCGGGGGGAAGGAGAGAGAGACTGTCATATCACCCTTATGTAACTTTTGCTGTCTAAATCCTGACTCTCAGGACTCAGCCTGCCACAGTTCTCCCTCTAGCCACAGAGTCCAGCTACCCTGTGACACTCCTTTACAATGCATATATAAAGATGAATGTCAAGCATCAGTATCACCTCTGGAAAGCAAAGTCCCAGAATTCTGCTACCTCTTTTGTGCTGTAGATGGCAGCCTCCTGTGTAAGTCTATGTATTCCAATCTCCTGTCTCTTCATTCCTTATAAAGCTCAGCTTGGCTGCTGCTTGAGACTTGCCATACCTTTCTTCCCTCTCAGACTCTTCGGGCCAGTACCTGTTTCCCCTATTCCACCCGTATCTTCTGTGGCTTCACTTGGGGACTGATCCAAAGCCAACTGAGGTCAATGGGAGATTTTCTACTGACTTCAGTGGAATTTGGATCAGGAGGGTGCACAGGATATACCATACCAATTTCTACTCACCTTGATGTCCTTTCCATTTGGAAGAAATTTTTTAGCCTGTGGCAGTTTTTCACTCTGGTGCTCAGACTGCCTATCTATACATGCTCACCTGAGACAGACAGACAGATGTACACCCCCTTTAGTCACATCTTCAGCAGAATAGCCATCAAGGGAAATGGGTGGTGGTGTGGCATTGATAGCTGGGAGTTGGTAATAAGATCTGGACCCTTGTGTGTCACCGGTGTGAATCTGGCCCAGCTACCCATTTATCTTTGTGTATTTGGATGGCACCACGCCCCATCCCTGCTGCTCTCAGTGGTGCCAGGCTCAATGTACTGCTTGTTCACTTCTCCCACATTCATCTCTGTGCTTTTTCCATGCTGCCCCTTACACATGGCACGTGCTGCCTGAGAGAGTCGGCATTAATGCTACTGTCTCAGCACATCTCATACCTTTGTGCAGCACAACGTCGCACACTCAGGGAGGTGCCACTAGATACAAAAAGTAAATAACAATAAGAGGGAGGCAGTGCATCTTCAGGGCCGTTGGGTGGCCTGGGTGAGATACGTTACTATTCTCACCACAGGTCCTTGCGGACAGTTCTCCACAAAAGCAATCACTGAAATCAGCAGCCTGCCTGCCAGTTTCAAGCAGAGAAGCGCAGGACTGCATGAACGCAGCGTTTGAACACCCAGAGGTGGCTGCGTAACAGTGACAGGAGTTGGGGGGGGGGGAGGGCACAGAAGTGGAGCCTTCCTGGCCATTTTCCATGCACTTTGCCTTCCCTAGATCAACAGTGGACACCAGTCTCCAGGTTTGTCAATCCAGCACCTCATGCTTCCTGAAAATCTGTTTGAACAAAGCAAAAATTGGGATAGTGAACACAATGGCATTATTGGATTTTACCCAACTTGCCTATTACTACTTTGGCCTGACATTTTGTGATGTTTATTCCTGTGAACATAAACAGTGGCCACTCCTATATAATTCTACCACATTAGATGCTGCCAATCACACAGGAATAATCCACTCTGTACAACATGTAGCAGACAGAGTGCATGCTAAATATCTCTGCTCCCTGACAAAGGAGACGAGAGGGCTCCTAAGTTTTGCATGGAAGGAACAAGCCCAGGCAAGCAAGAGGCATGTGTTATTGGCTCCAAAAATTCTGGCCATGTTTACAAAGCCAGATGCACCAGTGCAGTTATGGTCAGAAAAATGAGTGTCAAACCAGCTTTGTTACTGCCTAGATCTGAAGGATACGAGTCAAATATGCACAGATGGTCAGCCACCTTCCATAATGAAACACGTCTTTATTGTCCAGGGGAAGCTGCTTTCACTACCTAAACATTGGGTTTACTTCATTTTGATTCCCTGCAAACTGAGGGCAGTTTTGCCCCTTTCCTTAAATTACAGCCCTTAAAGATGTGTTTCATTACTCAGGGTTGGCCCAGCACCTGTGCACAATGGATGTGGTTGCTTCTATAGGCTGTTGGCACAAACTACTCCACCTTGGGTCATAGAGGAGCCTAAAGCACACCCAAGCTGTAGGGAACTTTGGATTCAGATTTCGCAGAGGTTCCTTCAGGGGAAGAGCCTGCCCCCAATCTTCCAAATGTTGAGACTTGCAAAAATTTAGATGTAGGACTGGCTCTGCCATACACCAAACACTGGGGCATATAGGGCAGCAATATAAGAGGAGATAGCACAAAATAAAATGGCCCTTTGTTATAATGTTCCCTGTAATTTTTCCATCCATGTACAGAATAAGTTTTGTTACGTGCACCAAGGCATGTGCAGCTGTGCACCACCAGTGGAAACACATGCCGCTTCCTGTGGGCAGCTGTGGGCGCTTTGTCAATGAGCTGGGTGGCATCTGAATCTCTCCTGGGTAGCTGCCCAAGTGCTCAGCTTACAGGAAACAGAGCTCTGTAAGGGTGATGGAGTAGACATTTACCAATCTATCTAGGGCCCTAGAAACTGCAGAGACTTCCTGTGTAGCTGTATTCCAGAGCATTGCATATGGTGAGAAGATTACTCCTCACAGCTGCTGTTCACGTGACCCTAGAATCCTACCTGCCCAGCAGAGATGCTCTTCCATTCTGATTTATGCTCCTGAAGGAATATTTTAAAAATACACTACTTTAAAGCATTACTGTATTCATCTTGGGATGAATCCATTCAGAGACACAGCACAAAGCATATGGTTGTGATGACAGCTCTGGGCCCAGAATGGATTTGTCCCAGGTGCACTGGGGTTATGCACGTAAATTTTCTTTTTTTTTGGAAAATGGGTTGGCTTTAGAGATGTTCAGGCAGCCAATTCTCTTTAACAGAAGAGACCATAAGAAGAGGAAAACTGAAGGCGGGGTTAGAGCTGGTGGGTCCAGATGAGGAGATGAGTCAATCTCACCACAAGTAAAAGTGAAGAGACTTTGATGAGGCACATGAATAATTGGAAGCACATTTCAAAGTCTTGCTTGCGCTTTCTCGGGGTAATCTGTTGCCTGATAGTGGGTTTCTAAAGCAAGGCCTCAGGGCTAAGGCAGAGGAGTGGCATTCAGAAGAATCTGGGTTCTGTTCTTGGCTCTACTGTAGACTTACTGTGTGATCTTGGACAAGTCACTTCCTCTCTCTGTGTCGTGTCTATGAAATGGAGATCATACTCACCCTGGGCGGTGGTGAAGCTATGTTAATTAACATTTGTGAGGTGCTTGCATACTATGATGATGAGTGGCACAGTGACCTTTCTCCCCAAGGTCCAGTTCTGCTACTCTACTTAATAGAAATCCCTGAGACTTAATGGCAAATCACTGATATTTAGTTATGCAATTACAAACTAAAAGGGGAGATTTTCAAAGTGCACAGGCACTTAGGTACCCAGCTCACACTGAAAGTCAGGCACCTAACTTCTATCTGCGCTTTTGAACTTCACCTTGGTATGGCAAATGTCTATATGTCTGCACAACATCTATATAGCAGCTCTTCTTCCCCATTTGTGTGTTGCTCGCCTTTAAAACAGCAAGCTTTTCAGGGTAGGGACTGTCCCTTTTTACAGACCCTAATTCAATAGGGACCCAATTCTGAGTAGGAATGTAAATACCCATTTAAAAAGTTAACCCGTTAAACGATGGAATTTTAATTGATTAACCAGTTAATTAAAGGTTGGTACAGAGCAGCTGGGGTCCCATGGCAGGAGTTGCTCCAGGCCAGGGCCCCACGGCTGGGGTCCTGCTGGC
The DNA here is from genome assembly GCA_032595735.1 of Pelochelys cantorii. NCBI lineage: Eukaryota > Metazoa > Chordata > Testudines > Trionychidae > Pelochelys > Pelochelys cantorii. Next base: position 55,435,437 of record CM064329.1, on the reverse strand, counting down.
TAGCCCACCATGAGTACTGGGCCACAGGGCTCCTCTGCTGTGGCCAGTTCACTGCGCCATGTCAAAGGAGTTAGGCTGCTCTGGCCCGGCCAGCCCTGCCAGGCTGCTGGCAGGGTGGGGGGCTATGGCCTGGCCTCTGCACCTTGGGCAGGGGCTGCTCCTGTCAGTCTAACCCTCTGGTTAACCAGTTATTGGTAAGCATGCCGGTAAAGCTCATACTTACTGATTAACCGGTTAATTTTTATATCCCTAGTTCTGACCGGGGTCTCTAGGCACTGTGGTAATAACATTAATAAATAACAATACAAATATACCAAGCTATTTGTGATTGATTCTTTATCTCCAAGCCTATCCATGCTGCTTATGTAAAGGCCAAGTAAACACAGCACTCTGGAACCTAACATACCTGCAGAAGCCTAGCTGGATAATATCCTGTCTCACTCACTAGTCATCCTCAGAACTCACAGCTGAATTCACAATCCACTGTTGCTGGTGGCGATGCATGAGAAAGAAAATACTTAGATTCTAGGATAAATCTGCATCACAGGCAGTTACAAAGAGTCATCTTTTGGCTTTACCTAAGATAATTAGGGACATTTCTAAGGTGCCTGTCACCATGTTAATTGTTTTTGAAAAAAAAAAAACCCACACAATTTGCTGATAGACACAGAGGGAGAAGTAGATGAAGATCTTGTTTGGAAGAGACCTTTTCGCTGACAACCAATGTTCCCTCCGATCTATTCCATCCATCTGCAGAGTTTTTCCAACTATGTGCAGAATAAATTTTTCCATGTGTGCTGAGAAATGTGCACCATCAGTAGAAATAAGAACCTAGCTGTGAGCTCTCTGCTAATCAGCTGGGTGGCATTTGACTCTCTCCTGAGCAGCCACACATGCACACAGCTTACAGTGAACACTGCTGGGAACTTCAAAGTACACTTGACCTCATTTCTACTTTCCAAGCTGAATTTTCTGCATTTTTTTTTCTTCCCCAAATACACATATCACATCTCATGGCATCAGGAATCAGTGTCTGAGTGGCCTTTCACAGTCATACTGGTTAGAGAGTGAAAATTAATAACATTACTTTTACAAAAAAAAATTGGAATCCTTGGCTAGGTACAAACGCATAAAATAGACCATTCCTTTCATTGTACTCCTTGTGTTTGCAAGATCAAAGCCCTGCTGGATGTAGCAGGAATTTCTACTCTGCCCTGCGGGTATACAGTTTAATAAAAAAACCTGTGGAGTAACATATTTATTCTCTCTCAATTACTTCCAGCTCTTCCAGGTAAGCCTGAAGGGAACCTTCTCCCTGGGCTGAGCTTGTCTCACATGAGGGTGCATCTCTCATGTGAGTGAGTAGGAACTGTGATGAGCTGGTCTCAGTTGGAAACTTTTGTCTGTTGGCTTTTGAAGGCCTTATGGAGACAAAGTCAGGGAGCACAATTATGTTGCTTCAGGAAACACAGGAGAGAGGTAAAAGAGTCAGGAAATACCATGACTCTTCTCTCACCTGTGAGGGGGCTAAACCAAGAAGGAGTTTCTCTCTCCCCCCCTTTCTCCCCCAGCAACTGTAGTTGGTCCCCAAACAGTCAGTGAAAAACATCACAGAGAAGAACTTGGGAAAATAGGCCTTTAGGGTGTTGTCTACACAGCAAGTTATTTTGGAATAATGGCTGTTATTCCAAAATAACTATGCGAGCGTCTACACAGCAATTCCATTATTTCAAAATAATTTTGAAATAATGGACGGCTTATGTAAACGTCATTCTATGATGAATAATGCCTATTCCGAAATAGTTATTTCGAAATAAGGCGTGTGTAGACTCTCCACTGCCGTTGTTTCAAAATAGCCCCTCACCACGGCCATTCTAAGTCATTCCTCCTGGGGCTCTAAATTGAGATAGCACATCTACATTAGGGAAACGTGCCTCAGACTAATTTTGAGTCTTTTCTGTAGTGTAGACGTGCTATTTCGAAATAAGCGATTTTGGAATAACTATTCTGGAATAGCTTATTCAAAAAAAACTGTCTAGTGTAGATGTAGCCTTATTGTCCCCTGGATTTATTTCTCAAATGGTCTGAAATTGCCCCAGCCTCTGCACACACTGAAGGACTCAAGCTCTGACTTTTGTCCCTTCCTGTTACGTGAGATGCTGCACCAAGTCACACCATTCGAATCTCGTCTCTGTTGGAGTGGCTCCGCAGGGCAGCCTGCTATAGGCCGGAAGAGCGATTGAGTTAGCTTCAATAAACAGCCTGTGCGAAGAGCTGGGGAGTCTGAGCTTAGAGTGTGGGGACCCAGTGAATTCAAAGTGCCTCATGTTGGTAACAGACCAGCACAGGCATCCACAGCTTGACATTATATCTCGCTATAGTGGGAGCTCAAACTGTAATAGATGGAGGCTGGGCTAGAAAAATGTTGACAATTGCTCCTTCTCAGAACCTCTCAGCAGATGCAATATGCTTGATTGAAAGCCATGAAGAAATCCTTCCCTCCGTTGCTAAACTGACAGCAAAGAGTGCAGAGAGGTCAGGCCTTTATTGGGTGATTCATGACTCTAGGGTGACTAGGGTCAAGGATTCTCATCTGAAGCAGATTAGGTGTTCCTCAAGGAAGTGCAATCTCATAATGTGTCCAGCATTTCCTTGCTGCCTGTAGAGTCTAAGGATCTGCTTGGGACCTGACTCACTTTGGTGTACCACAACCTGAAAAGTCCATCTCACTCCTAGTGTGTCCAGAAGGATAAAAGGAGGGAAATTTAACTCTGGCTGAATGGATTTTGTGTGTTTTAGGGGGAGGGATGAGAATCCTTTGAACGAAGTCAGTTCCCTGACACAACCCAAACACAATCTGAGAGCAAGGGAAGTGAAATTGGCTCTTAAGGGATCCACCTGGGGCCATTGCAATTGGTTCTATGGTCTCCTGAAAGACCCTCCCTTTCCCTTGTGCCCAGTCCTGTCTTTCTCCATTTCTGCATCATCCACCTTGCCTGGCTTCATCAGTATCATCTCAACCCTACACCCCAGCCTGGTTTTATGGTGGTGCACATGGCATGTGGTTACACACTTTTGTGGCTGTGGGTGTTTCATATGGAGACACGGACATCATTCCCCAAAGGGAGAATAACAGTTTTCTGTTCTCTAACTGCCCTAAGCCATCTTTTATAGATTTTTTTCTCCCTCCCAGTGTGGGATGCCTGATAAAGATACTTCACACATCTCCAACATTTTTCATCCAAAGATCTCAAGATGTTTTACAAACATGAATTCATTAAACCCTACTGTAACCGCCATGAAGGCCTATCAGTATTATCATAAATAACTGAGCCCAAGCCCACACAGGCTACATCTACACTGCAGCGCTATTTCAGGATATCAGAGTATCCCGAAATAGCTATTCCACATCTTTTGAGCGCACCCGTTATGTCAAAATATAAGACGCTTGCTATTCCAATGTCCCTGTAAACCTCATTCCACAAGGAGTAAGGGATGTTTCAGAATAGTGATTCATTTCGAAATAAGTGCTGCATAGACAGCGCCAAAATTAACTTGAAATAAGCTACACAATTTGTGTAGCTCAAATTGCGCAGATTATTTTGAGCTTCAGGTGCAGTGTAGACGCACCCATAGTGAGTCAGTGGCAGAATTAGGAAAAGAACCCAGGAATCCTGATTCCTGCACAGGACATGTAATAATGCTAATACAGGTTTGGCTGCAGGCTGCTCGGCTGCCCATTGCATTGCAGGCCAGGCATAGGGTAGGTAGCAAAATTAGATGTTGCAGCAGGTGGAGTCTCTCCCCATTCTAATCCAAATGTTCCACGCTCTAGCATACTTTATGACCTCACCAAAGATTTGTTCTCAGGATGCACACAACACACAGAGGGCTTGAAAGAAGTAAGGAAGTGAGAGGCAGCACACCTCAAGCCATGAGACCCCACCTTGTCTCCGGGGTTACTTGCACAAGGAAGAAAGCTGAGTCTTTGGTTTCAGTGACATCTTGCTGTCAGAGCAAAGCATTCCAAACACATGGAAACAAGGTGGAAATGAACCTGGCCAGTGTGCAGACAAGAAGGTCTAAGGATTAAATAATAAAAACACCACAGCTAATCTCTACTACTCGAAGGGGATCTTTAAGGAGATTGTCTCTGGTTTACAGATGGAGTGACTGAGGTCCTAATAGATTAAATGAGTTATCCAAAATTATACAGCAAATTAGGAATAGGATTTGGGTGCCCTGATCTCCAGAGTATGTTGCTATGTGCAAAGGGCAACTAAACAGCAGAGGGTTTGAGTGTTGCCACTGAAAAGGGATGCTCTCCACCCAGTGGGGAATGACTGGGTTCCACTCAAATTAGGAAGCGGAACTATTGTAAACAAGACACTTAGTAACAACTGCTTCAGTGATGAGGACTGGCCAATCAGGGCATAGGAGACTTTTCAATTATTTTTCCTATCCCTCTCCTCTCTACACGTCATGATAAAACCTCTCTTTTTCTCTCTAGCCTATGAGCAGCTCTCTCTGCAAACAGTTTTTTGGTTCCTTGCACTAAGGATATTATATCAAATTAGAGTGTGTTGTACCATTATAACACACAGGAAGGTATCACAATGTGTGCTTGTCTGCTTAATGCAGGACTTTACAAAACTAGGAAGCAGGCTTAAAGTGACATGAAATTTAAGGTACAAAATGAAGCCTTAACAAACAAAACATGATATAAAATGTGTAGTGTTTCTATTGCCTTCATGTGAAGAGCTATTGTTAGTTGTTGAGGAGAACTCTCTTTCCTCTCCTTTCCCTAATCCCTTTTCTCTTCTCCTTTCCCTGCTGCTCTTCCTTGCCTCTGTGCACAGTATTGTCACTAGCTAAGTCATTATGATTTTGTGTATTTAGTGCCTATCAACACAGGATGGGAATCTCTATGGCTCTCCATTTCTCTGTATTTACATCACATTCATCATTGTGGTATGGATTTTATAGCCCCTTCGCTGCCTATTGCATCCTGGCATTACAATTGCAGCTGTGCAAAATCAATACTTTTGTTCCCTAGTTGGACCTAGCACTGGAGAGTTCTGCCAGGATTCAGAAGTTTGACCCAGAGAGAAACGCTGTACTCTGATTGGACAAGGTCCACCTTCCTCCCAGTGCAAAATTCTATGAATTTATCAAGAACAGAATCAGCTGAGTTTTGCGGAGAAGAATCCTCAGTCTCAAGAAAACGGGTTATGGGAAACTGGCCACTGCTTATGTGGAGCTGCCTGTTCTTTCCCTGTTTTCCTGGGGAATAAATTTGATGTGTGCTACTTTGCCATCAACTCATTCAGTCACTATATATTTAATGGTTTATTTTGTGTGTGCTGGTAACCAGAACTCTCTTGTGCGGCTTTAGTTCTGGGCCTGCCACCATTGTGTAAGCTACTCTTGTTGTGACATCTAGTGGAATAGCTCCCAAAGTGCGGTCAGTGGGGTGCTGAAGCATGGTCAATAGACAGCTAACAAGCAGCCCGTGGTCACCTTTTGTGACTGAACAGGGCTAAAGGCTACTGCTGCCCGTGAACTCAGCCAACAAGCCATTTCTAACAGGGCTGATAGACAAACATGTCTATATAATAAATTATGGAGAAAGGCTGGCTGTGAGATTAACTGTCTCCCCTGCCACATACACCATGGGAGCCGAAAGATCTAGGTTCTATTCCCACCACTTCTGTGAGATTTTCTGTGTGCCCGGGGCAAGTCTCTCTGTTTTCCTATTCGTCATTAAGTTAAATCCATATTTAGGCATCCAAGTGGCTGGAGGATGGGGATAAGAATGTAACAGCAGGTTTTCTATTTGAAAAGACTGGTCCATACTGTGCCTCATTTTTTTGGTTATTAATGTTTGTAAAATGCAGCATGTTAGGGCTGAGAGGCAGACAGAGCTGGGGAGGCAATGGGGAAGAAGAGATTCAAACTGTTTTCTTTGGTAAGGACCTATATCCCAACCAGGTGGGCTTCAGAGTCCTCTAGTTGCTGCTATAACTGAACATCCCCCCCAGACATTGCATTGACCCCAGGAAAGCCACTGCTCTTTATCAGAACCACTGGTATTTCAGCTGAGCACTTAAATCTCATTGATGGCATGGCCCAAGATCTCATCCTTTCCTACCTGCCCTAGAATCCACGATAGCAAGGATTAATTAAATGTGGGGAGCCCAGTTTCCCCCCCTAGAGCGACAGTTAGACATAAGCACAAGGAACTTGCCTGCTTTCTAGTTTGCCTTCCCTCCCTCTCAGGCCCTGCTGTTGATTGCAGGTTCCTGCATGGGAAGAGGCTTGAGGTTCCATCTGGCTTAAGAGTAGAAAATTGGGCTCAGTGATGATAACGCTTTATTGACAGGAGATGAAAGTCCTGATTTCAATAACTTTCCAAGCTCCAGTTCCCACTGCTTTACGAGGTGTTACACACTTTGGTACCTTTGAGAGGGAATTTGCTTCCCCTCCTTTTCTCCCACATCTTTATTGTTTCTATTCCACAGATCCAAGTCATTAAAAAGTCAGAAAGACTTAAGCCCAGGAGTGCACGAAAAGCTCCTCTTTTTTTTTTTTTTTTTTTAGCTCCAGTAAGGAAATTTAGACATTAGGGTTCCGTGGGAGAGCTAAGCATGAAATAGACACTGAGGGTTGACCACTCCCAGCTTTTAGGCAGAGCCCAATCCACATCTCAGCTTTATGGCACAGATCAAATTCTAGTTACAGAGGGACAATCTCATACTACTAATTCTGTGACTTGGCTCTAGGGCAGGGGTGGTCAATAAGACAGCAGCCATTGTCCAGAGTTAGCCCCTGATGGGCCGCTGCCACTATTTACCTGCACCTCTGCAGGTACAGGCAACCACAGCTCTCACTGGTTGGGAATGGCAATCCGTGGCCAACAGGAGCTGCGATCCCCTCTATCTCTGGAGGCGCAGGTAGATATAGCAGTGTGGAGGCCTGCCAGGGGCTAACCCTGGTGGACTGGATCTGACCCATGGGCCAGTATTTGCCCGCCCCTGCTCTATGGTCACCTCTCTGTTACATCTCTTCCCTCGCCTCCAGAGAATAATACCCATAGCACTGCATCACCACCTGCAGCCTTGCTTCCTTCTGTGTGGACCTGAGAATCCATCTTCTTCCTCTACTCTCCAATCAGTAGGTCAAACTGCTTGCAGTAGTTTACTAAAGCCCTTGCAGCAGTGCTGCTATGACACACATGTGCTGCTTACATTGTGCTACCTTACAGCCTGCCTCGCCCTCCCACTGAAGGAAACAAGCCTAATGAGAGTCAGCTGTTAGGTCCAGTCCTCCCTGTATTAGTTCTGCATTAGCATCAAAGGCCCTGTGAAGGGGAAGTCAGGTGCTACAGGCTGTTATAATTAGGGCTGGTCCAAAGTATACCATCTAAGTTGGTTTTCGACAGAAAATTGGGGTCTGACAAAGCAATTTATTTTTCAAAATGTATCTGCTTTTCTGGAGAATTTTGATTTTAAATAAAAAACCAACATGACCCCAAAACAGAAAAGGTTTTAGTTTTCTGCTGAAAACTGAAAAAGTTTGATTTGGAAGTGCCATCATGGATCTGCTTGTAAATTTTAGTTCAGATGTCTTAGGACCCCCATTCATCTCTACAAGCTTGACACTCCCACCAGATTTAATCTCCCAGGATGCATCACAACCATGGAACTCCCATGAAGTACTGCCTCCCATCACCAACAGAGACAACAGTGATGCATCCTGGGAGTTGTAATCTGACATAGGAACACACTTTCTAGAAGAAAATGGGAGCATGAAGCACCCAAAATATAGCTCCTCTGATGCACGGTAGTGGTAGTTGCAAGTCTAATCTTTTAAGTTTGTGTTTACAATATTTTCAGTCATTGATTTTCTCACTGAAAAGTTTAAATTTTCTGAAGGGGAAGGGAATAATTCACACAATTATAATTTATTCTGCAATCAGCATATTGAGATTTTTACCCAGACTTTCTACATTGTGTTCCCCATGAAGAAAGCCACCCCAATACTTAAAATCCCAGTAAGTCCCAAAGCTCTCAGTTGTTAGTGCCCAAGGAAGCATAAGTTAGGATCAGGAAATTTCAACACCCTTGCTAACTGTTCTCCCATGGTGCCCTCCCCTTCTCTGAGTCAGATTCTGACATAAACCTAGTCTAATAATCTAGGAACAAACCAGCAAAGCATTCGGGCTTTTTCAGGTGCTCCCCTTAGTAATGAAACCAAACTGAATACAGTGGTAATAGCTGGTAGTCTAGCATAACAATGCTTCCCAGTGCAGGTCTCCCCAAAATGATGAGGGAGGCAGTTAAAAGTGGCAATAGTTACCAAGTACTGCACTGAGCTCCACAAACATGCAGCCCTTTGGTGAGTCTCTGGGATAAGGCATAAATATATATAGTTTGGCCTGCAGACCCTGTCTTCTGTGGTTTCTACTTCCAACATAAGGTTGAAATAGTAAACCTGCCAATGACTAATCGATTTCCCCCCAACTCCCACCCATATTCTAACTTACCCCATGGCTACCAACTGTCCCGGCCACACCAGCAGGGCTGTTCATGGACTTAGTATCTTCCACTAGGTGGACTAACAAAGCTCCACTTCTGTAAAGGCACAATGCCCTCCTTCAGAGGACATACTCCACTCACTCTGGAAATGGATACATTCTGCCCAAACTCTTTTTCTAACACATGCAGCAACAACTGACTAGCCCAGAATCTGCAGAGCCAGCATGCTCATCATGTCCAGAGAGTTAGCATGTGGAAACCCTTCTCTAGTTTCATATATTTTTGTTATTATTCCTTATTTTGCAGCTTTATAGTGACTTTTTGCTCTTTTCTGGAGCTCAGTTGTCTCTAGTCTGTCAGCCACATGGTGCAGATGTCTCTGCAATTCAGAAAACATTCCCTCCCCTACTAGTGCTCTCTCAGACTGTATTCCCAAAACCTGATCCCCTCTTCCACCGCCCGTCTGAGCCTCCATGCATTTAGGATCCCTCTGGGACATAGTGATTGTTTCCTTCTGCCTGCTGTGACTCCCCTGTCAGCTTGTTTGGTAAAAACCAGGTTTGACCCCAGGCAAATACCAGGCTCAGGGCTGGTTTGCTCTAGGAAAAAAAGTGGCATCATATGCAGTCATGGTCATTACACCAAGCAGATCTCATTTCCAGCCTGCAAAAACCAGAGCAAAGGCCAGGAAGTGTTATATTTCTCCATAAAAGTGCATTCATTTACTTTCAGGCTAAAATAACTTATTTCATATTAAGAAAACAGCAACAAGAAAGAACAAAAATAAAGTTTCTATATGAGCAAATAACCCACTGAGAAGTGTGTGTTATCGATCCCCCTCTATGCCTGATACACAGGGGATAAAAGTCTCTTAAATTCCCTGCTAGACCTTTGCATCATAGCAACTCATTCTTTTTATTCTGGAGGTCTCTGTTTCAATCTCCGGTATGTCAGCCAAGATGGTGACTGTCCCAAGAGCATAGTATGTGTGTCTTCGTTGTAAAAGGCTACAATGGCTCTGAGAACAAAATTACTAAATTTTTGTTCATGGAAAATTAAAAAGCTACGGCAACATATTCAACATAGTATGCACATTCAACACAGGATACTGTTCATAACTCCTGAGTATTGGGGCCAGTGGCATAGTCAATAAATACCATTCCCTGTCCTGTCATACTACTTCTTCCTTCGTGTTGTGTTTTAAGTTATGTACTTTAACAAAGTCTGGAGGGGAATTAAGGAAATCGTGTTTATTACTATAGATTAGTCAACTAAAAAGTACAAAGAAACCTTTAAGGCAGGAGTAGGAAAACTAAGGCCCGGGGACTGGATGCAGCCCCCAGCTTGCCTGGATCTGGCCCCTCAGTCTTGGGGCTCCCCTCAACACTGGGGAGCCTACACTGGTGAGGAGTGGGTTTTTTTGTTTCTCACTTGTGTGCAGCCCCTGACTGATTTTTCTGTGGGTCAGTGGCCCCGACCCAAAAATGGTTTCAACCCCTGCATTAAGATTCCTAAAAAACTCCAACCCCAACAGGAGTGACAGCAGTATACAGTGCAAAATAGAAGGAAGGGGTATTCTTTCAATATGGAGCAGTTGTCTCTGTTTCCTGATATAGGTGCAAATAGTATGTTAAAAATTCAAAGTTGGATTTGAATCTGATACCAAAAACAAACAAAAAAACCTGAGGTGATTTTGGCATTTCTTCAAAAGAGACTGACAGAAAGGTCTGAAATCCTTGCAAGCCATGGGCAAGCTCCCCCTCCCACCAGAGAGCTCTCTCCATGCGTATCTTGCTAGTTCAGTCCTAAGCTCCCATGTAACACTTCTAATTCACCTCAGTCCAGGTCTGCAATAATCCCTGCTCTTACAGTCCTGTGCCCTACTAAACAGGCCTCCTTTTGCACCTCTTTGTTGAGTAGCTTTTTCTTTCCTTTGCTAGGCCTGGTCTTCCCTTGACTGGCAATAGAGCATGGGTGCCAGTTTTATGGTGTGGGCCTTGTTTTCATTAGCGACCTAAAGCAGATTTTTAACCCTCCCCCCCACACACAATGATTCTGAACCCGAAGCATGGGATGTACAATTCCTGTACAGTTGGATCCATTCTCCTACTCAATTCTAACAACTGGGAAATACCCTGCAGCAAAATTAGGAGGAGTACTGCTTATTTTGGGACTGCAGATTACTGTCAAACTTGGAGGGAACTATTTCCATTGTGGAAAATATGGCATTAAAGAGTAAGCATTCTCTCAGCCTTGGCTTTGTGTTTTTCTTTTCTTTACAAGAAGGTTTCATTTCTTGAAGCACAGGCTTAAATTAAATGGGCAAAGAAGAATTCAAATACAAATATTTGTAAACTAAGTGGTTTTCCTGGACAAAGTAGATCCAGATGACAGACAGTCTGTCGGGGTTGGTATCTTGGCGTTTGGTCACATGACCGCATTGTTAGGCTGGCCTGTGCAGAAGTCATTGTGGGAAAGGGGTGGGGAGCTGAGCTTAATGGATCCTATACATACTCTCCAAAAGGAGCTAGCCATGGAAACTGAACTGGAGAAACTAATTATAGAAATTGCCAAATCTAGGGACAGGCAGCAGGAGGTAGGGAATTGGGAAGTGCAGCTAGGAGGAAGGGACTGGGAGTGCAATGGGGGAGGATTTCACTTTGAAAAGTAGTTGTGTGGTGAAACAGACTGATACCGGAGAAGGGGGAAAGTACAATAGGGGGAACTGATTTACAAAGCAGTAGGAGTGTGGTGTTCAGTCATTAAACATTCCCTAGGGCTCAGGGTAGCCCTGGGATGTTGAATCAACAGTGTCAATGTGTGTTAAAATTGCTAGCATTTGCACCATTCTCTGCCAGTATGATCATTCTTCACAATATTCATGGGCCTGAATTTAATGATGTTTCCCCCCCATCAGTTGCTTACCTTTCCTCCTGAAGGAACTGACTCTAGCTCCTCTCCTCGCTATCTCACAGATCTCCATAGGCACTGAAAAGGCCTGGGTGCCCAGCCCAGGCCCACCACGTGCCTCAGAAATGGAACAAAGCTGTACATTCCAAAACCCTGTGGAACGCCATGTTCCACATAGTCTGCTGCTATTTTTAATTCCATTTAATAATGGCCAGGGGGTTCCACTACTTTCCATTGTTTGTGTCTAGGGGAAACAACGCTTCACTGGTTCTGTTTGTTCTCAGAAATAAAGCCACTCTGTAGCTGGCATGTAGCAGCTTTCCCCACTCCCTCCATCTTAACCACAAATGTGTCTATCCCACAGCTTTCCCTTGCTTGCTTGGTCCCCACACGCAGGCAGATTCTGGTCTGTCAGCACTGATTTGGAAGGACACAATCAGGAGGAAGGAAATTTCACAATGGCACCAGACCCATGGAACAGCCCTACAGGACTAAGAAGAGGCCTTCGCCTTTAGAGTTAGGCCATGGATCCTTGCCCCGGTGAACCTTGTATGTACAGCGTGTTACTGAAGGGAGCACTGAGGTAGTCAAAGCTGTAGATGGGCAAGTGGGTTGAACCTATATAGCCCAGTTGAACCTATATAGCTCAAAAGCTTGAGGGGGGGGAAGAGCGCTGAATTAAGTCTGTAACTGAAAAAACTTAAAAAAACCTCCAAAACCCTACTAATAGTCTAGCTGCACCTTAAAGACTAACAAAACCTGAAGATGGTATTTTGAGCTTTCATGGGCACAACCTACTTCTTCAGATGGCTGGAGTATTGAAAGTCCCCCTCCCCCATTTATTCTTGGATCTGGAAGGGGGGGGGGGGAAGAAAAAAATAGTGAATTAGTTACAAGAGGCTGATAAGAACAATTTGCAGCTCTTTAAGTACCCATTGTTTGGTTGGTTAAATCATTAGGATGTGGATGGTAGTGTGCTAGCCAGCCAATGTCTTTATTCATTCCTCTCTGATAGGAATCAAATTTGTAAAAGAAGTTAAGTTCCAACACTTCCCTGTGTATTTGTCTTGTGGAATTGGCCTGAAACAGCACAGTGACTTTGAGATCCATTAATGAGTGCTCAGGCAGATTAAAAAGTGTTCCCCAACAGGTTTCTGTGTGTTGCCTTTTTGGATATCTGATTTGTGTCCATTAATGCTTTCCCATAGAGATTGTTCAGTTTGGGCAATATCTATGGCAGAGGGCATTGCTGGAATAGATCACATTAGTGGATGTGCAGTTAAATGAGCCCCTGATGTAGTGGCTGATGTTGTTGGGTCCAGTGATGAAATTGCTTGTGTAGTTGTGTGGACAGAGTTGGCACCGGGGCTAATTGCAGAGATGGGTTCCTGGATGATTATGATGGAGGCGTGTTGCTTGGTTACTGGAAAGAATTTGTTTGAGGTTAGGGGGTTGTCTGTAGGCGAGGATTGGCCTTTCCCTCAAGGCCTCTGAGAGTGAGGGGTCATTTTCCAGGATAGGTTGTAGATTGTTGATAATGTGTTGGAAGGGTTTAAGTTGTGGGCTATAGGTGATGCTTTACAAGTGGAATTCTGTTGTTTTCTCTTCTTGGCCTGTCTTGAAGTAGTTTATATCTGGGTACTCTTCTGGCTCTGTTGATCTGTTTTTTCACTTCTCCGGGTGGGTATTTCAGTTTTAGGAATGCTCTATATAGATACTATAGGTGTTTGTGTCTGTAGGATTGGAGCAAATCCGATTGTATCTTAGGGCTTGGCTGTAAACAATAGATTGAGAAATGTGTTTGGATGGAAGCTAGAGGCATGAAGGTAAGTGTAACGGTCGGTAGATTTCTGGAATAAGGTGGTAGAAATGTGTCCGTCATGTAATTGTACTGTAGTGTCAAGGAAGTGGATCTCTCATGTGGATCAACTAGGCTGAGGTTGATGGTGGAGTGGAAGCTGTTGAAATCCCCGAAAAATTCTTCAAGGGTCTCTTTCCCATGGGTCCATATGATGAAGATGTCATCAATGTAGACTAAGTAGAGTAAGGGTGCTAGAGGGCGAGAGCTGAGGAAACAGTCAAAGTCAGGAAGACGTTGGCATATTGTGGGGCTATGCGGGTGCCCATGACTATACCACTGGCTTGAAGATACAAATTGTCTCCAAATCTGAAGTAGTTATGGGTGAGGGCAAAGCTGCAGAGCTCTGTAACCAGGTGTACAGTGGTGTCCTCAGGGATGTTGTTCTTGATAATCTTACCCATGGGAAAGAGATCCTTCCTCCCCAGCCAATGCAACACGTAATTAAGAACATGCCTTTGAAGTCTGAACTTAGAATTGCAATTCCTGGTCTATGAGATTGTTAAAATAGTAAATAAAAGCATAGAATTGTGCCTTTATTAATCAGAAAACAGTGCACTGAAAAGCAATAGAGCACCCTAAGAGCTGGCAAGGGCGATGCTGGCAAGGGGTTACACAGGTGTGAGTTGTAAGTCCAGGTGCCACAATCAAAGCTGGAATCAGGAGTGGAGTGCATGGGAAAAGGAGTTCTCCCAGGCTACATCTAGACTACAGGCTTCTTTCGGAAGAAGCTTTTTTTGGAAGACATCTTCTGAAAAAACTTCTGAAAGGGTATGTCTACACTTGCACCCTAGTTTGAACTAGGGATGCAAATGCAGGCATTCGAAATAGTCAATGAAGAGGGGATTTAAATATCCCGTGCTTCATTAGTATGATCTCGCCGGCACATTTCACTTTCGAAACAGCTGGCATTCAGAGTAACACGCCGGCGAGATCATGCTAATGAAGCACTGGATATTTAAATCCCTGCTTCATTGACTCTTTCGAATGCCTGCATTTGCATCCCTAGTTCAAACTAGGGTACAAGTGTAGACATACCCAAAGAGAGCGTCCACACTGCCAAAGAGCATTGAAAAACAATCTGCTTTTTTGAAAGATAGTGTCCACCCTAAATGGACGCTCTCTCACATTTAAGCTGTGATTACTAGGGCACCTGTGCTTTTTCTCCTTTCCTCTTCCCCGTCCACACACACCTTTTTCCGAAAGAGCTCTTTCAGGAAAAAGAGACTTCTTCCTCAGAAAGAGATTTACCGATGTCAGAAAAAACCCCTCTGCTCTTTCAATTTTTTTCCTCGAAAGAACATGATTGCAGTGTGGACATAATTGAAGTTTTAGGGAAAACGGCCGTTTTTCCCCCAAAAAAGCTCTGTAGCATAGACATAGAGAGGGAAAAGGAATGTGAGGGCACTGGGGAGTGAGGGAGTGGGAGGGGAGAGATTACTGGACACAGAATTTTGATTCTGGTGTGGGGAGGGGCATGTATTGGCTCACTGTGCTGCTTCACTGTACTCTTGAGGCTCTTTGTCTGTTTCTCCATCACCCTGATCGTGTGTTCTGTGATATACCTGGCAAGGGCCCGGCAAAGGGTTAGTAGTCCTTGTAGTTCCTCTGCTTCCTTTCCAAATGTTATTCCCAACATTTTCATTCACTTGCTGATAGACTTAGTACTTCACAAACCAAGTCCCCTCCCTGTTTTTTTCTAGCACATTTCCTTATCCGTTGAAACCTCTCTGACGTGGTACGGGCATCAAGGTCCCTGTTGTTCAGCCCGATGCATAAAAAGGAGCCTGCTCACATCAAGTCCTATATTGTAGCATTTCACTTACAAGCCCCTTTTCCAATATGTACACTCATTTTCCTGCAGACCCTTGTGAGGAATTCATCTCGGCAAGCAACATGATCATGGCAAGTGAGTGGTGGGAGTGGCTGGTGGTTGTGCAGATACACAAAAGCAATTCCAGGAACATAGTTCTAATTATGCCACCCTTCAGCACAGGTAGCTAACACCCTGGCAGACATCTCCCAGCTCCGGGTAAGCAAGGAAACCAAGGTACATCTCCAGGCTTCTTGCTTTTGCCCTGCTCCATATGCAGCCCACCTATGTTCTGCTTTGGTTCCTGCACAAATGATTGATGAATGGTATGGGCTATGGGCCTGCAGTGGAGGAGGTGCAACAGAAAATTCACAAGTACCTCTCCAAACGTTTTAATAGCCTCTCTCTGCAGGGTTCCCTTGAGATCATTGTGAGCCTAAAACATGCTGCTTGGCCATATGGATTAGCTACACATGGCTGAATGGTTTTTGTTGATGAAAATGTCTGTTTTTCATGACAAAAGCCACATGAACGCTCAGTTTTTGTCAACAAAAGGTACTTTTCCCTCAACAAAACTTGCTAGTGTAGACATAACCTCAGTTTGTGGCTCTTTAGGGCATGCTAAAAGGACAATGGATCTAGTCAGGCTCTGACAGGAGGGTAGGGGAAAAGTCTGCTGCATTCTGCTTGCAGGGAGGTGGAACTCCATCTCATTCAAGCCATCTACCACCAGTTTCTCTTTCCCAATTTCATTTTTTCCCCTCCATTTGTTTTTACTGCACATATGCCAAGAGGCTGTGATGGGCATTTCTGAATAAAGCAAATGAACAAAGACATCCCCTCTGCACCTCTCACCAGATACATTACAGTGGGCCCAAACTACAAGGCCAGGATTCAGTGCATCATTATGTATTTGCTTCTGTTTCTTTCCAGATGGAAAGAGAGATGATTGTTGGTTTGAAAGATTAGCTGATGTAGGTATTACCATGTTTTGAAGCAAAAATGGGCAACATAGGCAAATAACCAGAAGGGCAACAAAGCTCATGAGGCCTGAGCATCTGGCCTCTCTCAACTGTGGTTTTGGGGTTTTTTTATAAAGAGCAATAAAAGTGGTTTAAATGTTCAGAATATGATGCAACAGACCCTGGAGACATCTGGCAAAACTTCTCTGGTCCATTTCTGACTAAGGACAGTTTGATGACTTGCAGGGAGCTACGGGTCCCACAAGTGGGACTCTATATCTGTCAGCTGTTAAGGAACACTCATATTGCCTTGAAAAAACTTGATTAGCACTGACACCTGCGTAATTATGCATTCTCCCACTGGACAGCTTGCCAGTAAGTCTGTCCCATAGGGTATCTTGGAATGGCCCTGTCTATGCTGGTTCCCAAGTACTCCAGAAACAAATAGCAACACTCCAGCCAATGCCAACAGAGGTGAGCAGAAAAGCTTTGGGGCTGAGATGCCATTGAAACATTCAGGACCTGGGAATGCCAAGGGGCAACAGGGAATGTTTAATTCTTAAACTCTTGTAAATTTCCCTCCAAAATCCGAATGCCCCAAGAAACATGCAGAATGCAAAGCAAAATGGTTCAGTCAACAGACCCTAAGAAACACTGGGCTGCCTTAGCAGGAGGTTTATATTATGTAGAAATGGGCTTGAACCAAGCCCTCAGAACTAAACTTTAGCAAAGATTTGAAATCCAAAGCCCATCTTTTATCTCTGTAATAAAAGAAAACAAATCCTTGACACAAACACCCCCAAACTTTGCAGTGAGTTCAGAATTCAAACACAGATCTAAGTGTTCTGACTCAGATTTAAGTGAATAATTAATATAGTTGAATTAAATCTCACATTTGAAGTGCTATCTACTGCTTCTTTGGCTTTTCTTGCTTCCAGATGGATGTGCTAATTGCTCCATATTACCTGGCAAGAACAAACTCCCCAGACTCCTAGGACTGACTCTCTAGCGGGAGCAGGTGGAGCTTATGATGTCGTACTAGATCCCAGAGACATAGCAACAGGGTTTGCAGAATCAATTATGGAAAAAGTTTTCGTTTTTGTCACAGGGGTGCTCTACTCACTGCTCAAACATCTCCTTTGGGGTCACATCTGGGGATTAGCTCTGCCTGGCTGATGATCCTTCCTGAAGTAGTGTTCCATCACTCTCTCAGGACTCAACTGCTCTGCCTCATGGCTTGGTCCTCCAGACAGATCGTTTTCCCCTTTCCAGCTAGTAGGAGAGAGTTGCATTCCCAAAGTCTTTTGAGACCCACTTTCCCCATCAGCAGAACCTCTCATGGGCCCTTAAAGGTGCCACTTCTATAGTGGCTAGTAGGGGAACCCAACCCACTCCCAGCACTGAGTTCGGCACAGGGACCCTACAACAAGCAGTCAAGGTCTATAAAATCCTGAAGCTTATTGCTATGCCCCTTGGCTACTTCCTACCTTGTCTTCTCTCACCCTGACTGTAGCTCTAGTTGTCTCTCCCTGCAGCCCTCTTTTATGTGCTGCTACTTGGCTTTATAGAGGCCCCTCCTGTTCCTGCCCAGCTGAACCTCATCTCTAATTTGTCCTTGATCCTTTGCTCCTCTTCCAGGTGCAGCATAGGCCTGGCTCCCTTAACCCCATCAGGCCTGATGTGGGATGGACACCCCATAACAATTGTCTACTCCTTCTAGGACAATGCAACATTTGGAAGTTACTATTTGAACAAAGATGAGCCTGAGTCACATGTGTTCCAATCCAGAACCAGATTCAAAGCTGAACTTCCACATAATCTGGGGGTGTTTGAGTTTAGTGCACCTCAGGGAGACCCACCTGAGTCAGACAGTTCAGATCCAAAGTACCCCAAAGTTCTGGAGTGGTGCAGGTCTAAGGGTACAAGGTCAGGCCCATCTCTACTGTTCAGAGTGTTGGAGGCTCCCCCATTCCATAAAGATGTACATCTGTAGAAGTTATTATTGATCACCAGGAAAAGAGATTAAATTCTCTGTAGGATCTTGCTGCAACTTGGATCTGAAGACAATGTGGTGCTTGGGAAATTGAAGAACAAGGACTTGGAAACTATATTAAATATAGCATGAGGATCCCTTATTATGTGATGGCTGAACCCCAAATTGCTTTTTAAAAAATACACCAAAGTATGCAGGTTTTAAAAAAAGGAGTTTGCATCAATATCTAGGATTTCCTTTCTTCTTAGATAGACATAGGTAGGTGGATGGATGGGGAGTACCCACACCTGAAATTCCCACTGCTAGTAATAAGTGACTTTTCTCCACCTTGTTTGATTCTGACACTAGTAATGAAACTTCCTTTGCTTAGGACACTTTTAGGTGACCTTTACATGCCCTAACAGCTAGAAATTATTTTGCCAGCAGTTCTTAAATGGTGGTCCATGAAGAGCTAGTTGGTCATACGGTGCTGGCTCTCCTCCTGGTTTCCAACTGCTAAATTGCATTTAAAAAGCTGAAAATACAGTAAATACTTTCCTAATGTTACTTTTCCATGCGAGTTATGGCTGTAATTGCCACAAGGTTGTTAGATGAGCATCAGTGTGAGGGTGAGACTCCATATACTTGTGAGGAGGAGGTGAGATGGCCCACACAGTCCAGAATGGTAGAGGAGGTGCCTACAGAAAGCTGTCTGTTAAGATCTGGTCCACCCTATGAAAATGTTTAGTCTCCCCCACCCCCCAGAATTATGAACAGGCAAATTAAAATTCCTTGAGGGTCAGAAAACATTCATATCCCTTGTTGCCTCTCATGAAACAAAGGCCTGCCTGTGTGATTTCTAATCTACATGCAAGAAATGGTGAGTACATTTACCATATGCTTTTCCTTTGGGTATCGAGTCAGTCTTCATAGTATCTTATTTTTAATAACATAGACCTGCTTTTTAAATGTAGTAAATCAGATCAGCAAACTCCACAGACACAAACCTTGATATTATAAGGTGCTGACTTGCACGCTGGCCCTGGCTCCTGATCCAGCATAGTTTTTACATACATGCTAAGTCCTATTGACTTCAGTAAGTTCACAAACATGCTTAAAGAGAAGCATATGCTTAAATGCTTTGCCTGGATCAGGGTGCTCAGCCCTTTACAGGATTGGGGCATAACTGCACTGGATAGTGACAAGGCAATGAATGTATGGAACATGTGGTCCGGTTCCTTAACTGGACTGTCTTCTGAGGTTTTGATCTCTTGTATTCATTAAAGATCCCACTGTACTTTTTTCAAGAGAAGGGGTGTTAATCCCTGAGTCCTAACTCTAATTTTACTTGGGAGAGTTTCACCTGGATTCCTTGCTTCCCATAAACTGTTGTGTACTGCTGTGGGCACTGAATAAATCCAGTTTTCCACTCCAGAAGTGGCTACAGTTCAGCTTTCTCTGTGTATACAGTCTCCACAATACCAGGATGTGTGTTATTGTTAAAGGTAATAATCAGCTGAATCCTAAAGTCTTTACTCAGTTTTCAATAGTCCTTGAACAGACAAAGTCTCTCTAATATCCATCTGTGTTTTATATAGTTAGAGGGAAATTTGAGTAAAGAATTTGGGATTTTGCCTAATAATAGCTAGGTTAATGAAGAAGAAAACTCTACAACAATCACAGGAGTGTATTTTGCTGCTTTGTAATTGATTGGTTTGAAAGATGCATGGCATCCAAATTCCTTGGCAATAACCACCAATATCTATTACTGATAGATAAATAAATATCAGAGTTCTAGGGTATTGTTTGTCCCAAAGCACTTTACAGTACTAATTTGTTATCTGTCATAGAAATTAGAATAATTAATAACTGTATTCAAGGGTCACTTTAAAAGCCTCAGCATTGCAGTCACTTCTGTGACAGAACACAGCTTAAAAACATAAGAACGGCCATACCGGGTCAGACCAAAGGTCCATCTAGCCCAGTATCCTGTCTGCCAACAGTGGCCAATACCAGATGCCCCAGAGGGAAGGAACACAACAGGTAATCTTCACGTGATCCCTCCTCTGTCACCTGTGTCATCCCGTCACAGCTTCCGTTTGCTGCAGACGTGGACAGCAGTATTACACAGCAGACTCAAGAGGAGAGGAGAAGATACTCAGAACTTTAGACAGGGTGTGTAGAGAGGTAACTATGGAAGTTGGAAAGTAGGTAGGACAATAAGATAACTGGATCCCCTTGCTTCTGTGGAAAGGGCCACAGGATTTTTAACAGTCACAGCTGGTCAGGGCCTACCTGTTTATAGTAGTGCATCCGAAAGGTGAATGCCTCAGCCCTACAATTGGGACCATGTGCAGTCTCTGTTTATATGTTTGGGGCATATAAAACACAAAAAGCCTGATTCTCGTTTACATGGAAGCTGTGTTACTATACTTTGCCAATGAAAAGGGGACTTAAAGTAGGACTAAATGAAGTCTATTTTAAACTCAGTGTAACCAAGAATCAGGCCTGTATTTTTGTCCTGCTGTGTGCCCAGTGTCATGCTTCCCAATAGCCAAGTGTAGCACAGGAAGATGAAGCATTTGTTTGCTTTTGTGCACGAATATTGGTGCCTACACCTATCGCAGTAGGAATCCTGTTTTCAGACAGCTATTAAATGTCAAATTGTGGTCCTGCATTGCCTACAGCATATCAGAGCCTTATCCTGCATTCTTTTGGAATGAACAAATGGAGCATTAAAACCAGACAATTTTTTGTGGTTAGACTAGTGCCCTCCTCTCTCCCCTCCTCTTTTCCCAATTCAGCTTTGTTACCACTGTGTATCTCTCTCATTGAAAAGCTGTAGGTGGTCCACTGGGCAGGAGTTTCCTCTAGACAGCTCCATGCAACACAGAAACTGCTCTGTGGGGAGACAGCTCAGTGAATGGGCACCTAGTAAGATTGTACCCAGCAATCCTCATTGGTTCTCTGGACCAAAGGCCCCCAATTACTGATACTAAAAGACTGCTTTCTCCCTCTCTGTTCATTAACTGCTGCTGTATCTCAACCTCAGGAAGGATAAACCAAGACTCTCAAATCTTGAGCCCTTGCCCCACAGCATACTTGGGGTTGCAACAGAAAGCTGAGAACCTGGCTTACCAAGAAAGAATGGGAGGCCTAGCTGACACAGTGCAGGGGACACACCTTAGACAGTCAAGTCATTTTGTCTGCAGTCATTCCATCTCATCCTCTGATCTTTAACATTCCTCAGTGAAAGAGCTAGAAAAGCTTCAAGAAATACCTGTGTGATTCAGGGAATGGTTCCAGGGGTCAGTAGATGGCATTTTCCCCTCTGAGTTGCCACAGAACCAGTGCCTCAGCAATATGGTAGAGGGTCGCTGGGTTGTTTGAGGTGCCATCTCATGGAGGAATCATAGAACTGGAAGAGACCTCAGGAGGTCATCAAGTCCAACCCCCTACCCAAGGCAGGACCAATCCCAACTAAATCAACCCAGCCAGGGCTTTGTCAAGCCGAGACTTAAACACCTGTAGGGATGGAGATTCCACCACCTCCCTAGGTAACCCATTCCAGTGCTTCACCACCCTCCTAGTGAAATAGTTTTTCCTAATATCCAACCTAGACCTCCCCCACTGTAACTTGAGACCATTGTTCCTTGTTCTGCCATCCGTCACTACTGTGAACAGCCTTTCTCCATCCTCTTTGGAACCTCCCTTCAGGAAGTTGAAGGCTGCTATCAAATCCCCCCTCACTCTTCTCTTCTGCAGACTAAACAAACCCAAATCCCTCAATCTCTCCTCATAGGTCATGCGCTCCAGCCCTCTAATTATTTTGGTCGCCCTCTGCTGGACCCTCTCCAATGCGTCCACATCCTTTCTATAGTGGAGGAGATTCAGGCCACTTACTGTCATTAAAGTTTCCTGTCACTTTGCACAAGAGTTGGGTTTAGTCAACTCAGGTAAGTCCATTCTGCCTTCCTAAATGTCTCTGTGTTTCTGACTGAATTTAATAATCTTTGCTTCCACCTTTATAAATGGCTCCATTGTGCAGTGTTTGCAGTGCCAAACAGTTTCCACATCCCTTCCCGAGCTGGTTACCTTTCCATGGCGAGTGAACAAACCCTAGAGTCCAAAAAATACTCTGGGATGAAAGGCACTAGGGAAATTGAAGTTTTAGAACCCTAACACTAGTAAGTGAACAGAGAAGCTGGGCTGTCTGGCATTTCCTATTAAATGATTCCCTCCCCTCAAAGTGAATCCATGAATCACAAAAAAAGATTCAAGTTCTGGCTTAAAACGAAGGGACGAAATGTAGCCTCTTTCCTTCCCCAGCCCCTAACCCCTGCTAGTACCTATGTAGTTTGGGCTAAACTAAGGTGGATTTCTGCAGCACATATAACCCCAGTGTATAAGATCCTAGTGGTTTGGGAGACCGCGAGCCTTCCCCTCAGGATGGGACCCCCAAAACGGATATTGAATGTGATCATGAATAATGTAGCTGCTTTTATGATAAATGGCGGGCTGTATAAGAACATACTCTGAAATTACCAAGTACAGATGTCTGCTGTCTGCACTCACCCCGGGGGCATCCATGATGACAGTTTGCACAAGCAGGAGGGGAAAGCAACCACGCTCTGAGCTCAATGTGCTGTTTGTTTCCTAGCCCCTTTGCTAAGGATTCAATGTCACTTCCAATCCAGTTGGAGAGCACCAGGCCTTGCAGGAAAGCCACGGTTAGTTTCCTCTGCCAAGGGCCAAGACTTTGATGGGTTAAGATCAGACTTGGAAGATTCTATTACCTGATCTGACAAACAGGGAAATGGGCAGCTGCCTCTTTTCACATAAGGGGATCTGATACAGGACAAAGAGCAGGGGAAAAAGGAAGAATGCATGAGTTTGGATGGTTCTCTCTTTCCCCCTCCCTATTCACTTTTCCTTTCCCCCTCTCCCTTTCCCCCTTCTCTTATTCTCTCACTCAGATCTTTCTCCTAACTCTGTCTGCTTCTGTTTCATTCTCTCTGCTTCTTCATACCCTCTCCTTCCACCCAAGAGTAAGTGTTGGGGTAGGGTGTCCATTCTGTGCAATTCAGACCAGTATGTATGGTTTTACCAGCTGGGAACTCTACCAATCAGGACATGAAGCTGATTAGAAGAGGGGACCAAGATCATTTCAGTTAATATTTCCAGCAGTGATGGGATCGAATGGGGCTCCAAATTTGAATGGAACTTAACTTGGGGGAAATCTGCATTCAAAATGAAATCTACATATAAACTCTGCTGTTGGAGCTCCTTCCCATCTACAAACATTAGACTTAATCTGGGGTTTTCAACCTTTTTCACTGGTGGACTCCTAAAAATGTTCAGATGAAGATGCAAACCCCTTTGAGGATTTTAGACATCATCTATGGACCAGAGGTTGAAACCACTGATCTAGAGAATTCCGCACCATGACCACCACATATTCACCCACCCACCCTGATGCAACCTTTGAAAGAGAGGTGAACCCTACTGAAACATGTTGCACTCAGAAATGATTCCGCCCATAGGCCAGATATGTCCTCTTTGCACTACTAGGGGGGTTGTAAGGCAGCAAAACTTTTGTTCCTTGGAAGCTCCTCTGCCCCAGGTACTGATTTCATCTGCCTCAGCGTCTGTCTCCTCCATTAGTGACATTTCAGCCATCATCACAGAGAGCAGATGCAATGCCACAGAAGGAAACGAGTGAGCGAGCAGTCTCAGTCTGCACAGTACATGGGCACCTTTTCAGAGTTTTTCTGTATGTTGAGTTCTCATCTCCTCCCTCCAGGTTTTGCCTTGACAAAGAACATGTCCCACATTTCAAAATGAAACTCAATTCTGTAATCTCCAGGGACTATCTTTCTGTTCTGTCTGTACAATCCCTAACACCCTGGAGCCCTGGTCCATGGCTGAGGTCCCCAGGTGCTATGGTCATTCAAACAATAAATGAAGATAATAAATGGAACTATCAGCTTTTACTGAGTTTTCACCAGAACAGAGTAAATATTTTGCCAGACTCTATCTCCTTCTGATGATGACTTGTCTGTGAGAAGCTCCTGATTGTCCTGACTTTATTCACTATTTGAAATGGTCCTCTGCATGCTTTCAGTAACAAGTCCTGTCTCTTGCTCCTTTCTTAGCAGATATTTGATATCTGAAATCCAAGGTTCATTGTTTAATTGTGATTGGAGGCATTGACCACACTGTGCCATTTTTGTTTTTCCCAGTTGGATGAGCGTGATACTTTTCAGTAGGAATTCTTGTGCTCATGAATTCAAAACCAGCTTTCTTCAAGTAGTCTCTGCTAATTCTGCAAACAGGCTTGCAAGCAAACTAATTTGCTAAACTGTTATGAAAAGCCAACACTAAAGGAGCACTGACAAACTTAGTTTTATTTTCCAGCAGATGTTTTCAGATTTTTTTGAGATATTCTCTCAGCTCTTGTTTCCATCCAAGCACATAAATCCCTCCCCCCTCCCCCCCAGTATATGGTGGAGAAGGAACTGCGTTACACAAAACTCAGCCCTTACTCAATCCATGTTCACCCAAACTTTGGCCAGATTCACCTGAAATTTACTTGATTCCCTTCAAACAGATTACATATAAAGTTCATCCTAGAAAAAAAATGATGTGCTAAATGTTCCATGGAGAACACTCGGGATTTTATTACTGCTATTAATTTTATGTAGAAGGTGTTCAGATACTGCAATGATTGTTGGCAGTATAAAACCCTAAGATAGACAGATCAATTGATCTGAGATCTTCAGAATGAGCCCCAGAATGGAGTTTGGCATGGCTTTGGACTTCATTTTGGAGATTTCAAACATTCTAATAATCCCAGGTACCAGATGAGGAATAACCACCAGCAGGTGGACTTTTCAAAGGATGAAAATCCTGTTTTCATTCCAATGTGTGTCATAATAAAAAACAGGGGAAGTGGGAAGAGCAATCCAGAAACATCCTAGCAATCAGCAGAACTATCCCTGAACAGAATGTTTTCCATGAAATGTCAGTGGCTATTTAAAGGTGAATCATAGACAAATAATTCCCCCGTGGTTTGGCACAGGAAAGGGGAGGGAGCCACCTTAGCCATCATCTCTTCTTTCTCTCAATCACTTTGTAGGCAGTAGGAAAAATCCTTCTCATAAGTGTTTACCTGGCACTTGCTTAGATTTTCAGGAAGCCCAGTCCCAGGGCAAATGGTGATCAAAAAGCTATTGGTGAAGTACAGGACTCTGGTATATTTCTTGGTATGTTCTTTAGTTTGCACTGGTCTACTGCTCAGCACTGGGTCTACCAGCAGGGATCCTGGATATGCATTGGTAGATGTTGCCAGATGCCTCAAAAGTGCAAGAAAACACAAGCTTTCAGTAGAAATTAATGGACATGATCAGTGCTAGGACTGAAACCAGGATCCTATCTCCACAGCTTTTCCAGGCAAACACAGGATCAGATCAGCTGAACATAAGCAGCCCTGAATACCATAATCCCATAATTGCGTCAAACCCCACTATGCCATCCTGAACCAGAGCCCATCATCAAGCCCATTCCTGCCTTTAAATCAGCGCATTGTGCTGAACCTCATGAGGAGCATCAAGTGGATCATTTTCTGTTTTCACATGTGCACCAGTAGAGGGAGCCTTGCATCTCTCTAATAAAGGCACACATAAGCCACTTGAATCACATTAATTTAAAGCAAGGGACAAGTTGGTGGTCAGACTTCAGCCTTTGTCTTTGAGAATGAGCTCACGCCAGCTTGGGAGGTTTTCATACCAAACAACATGCACACATTATTCTGGAAGATAAGGCACCTGCAGCATCTGCTTGTGAAGACAGTGGGCACATGCAGGGTCTAAGCCTCTATTTCCACTTGGCTGGACTCTATCAGGTTAAAGTGCATGAGCCTGTGGAGGACGGGACACCAAACAGTGGATTTTCAGGACAGGCGCGTAATATAAAAGACAGTAGAGACAAGGATGAGTCACAGAACCTCCATAGCGCTATGACTGCTCTGAATTTTTCCTACCAATTTTTTTGGCTACATATGGCCTTTTTCAAAAGCAAATTTTGTCATGAAAATTATCGATAATCTTGACATGTCCCGCTTTTGATATTTTTCCAACACGTTATCAATATTTTTCTTCAGTTTTTATTGAAATTATTATATTTTTAAAAAAACTTTTACTACCTCACCTTCACCCTGTTTTCTTCAAGGAAACACAGTTTTCTGTAAACAAGAGATTGTCATTGTGATAATAGTTAAAAAATTGTGTGCAATGTTTAAAAAACGGGATATGGAATCCATTTTGAATCCTGTGAAATGGAAACAACTTCAGACCTTGGTGAAATCATCCTCCAAACATCCACATCCCCTACTCAGCACAGTCTTGTCAGAGATATTATTCTTCCTTCAACCCTATTACTCAGCTGTGAGTATAACATCCTCTAAGCCGCATTACAGAAGAAGCACCCATCTGAGCTAGTCATTATATCTCTCCATCTAATGTACTTATATGGCCCCTAGTACCATAGCTTCAGAGCACCTTGAGTTCTTTAATGTATTCCTCCTCACAAGACTGCTGTGAGGAAGGGAGATGCTGTTATCCCCACTTCACATGTGGTGATGTGAGGCACAGAGAGGCCAAGTGAATTTAAACTGGGTCTTCCAAGTCCCAGAGTCATACTATAACTTTTAACTTGAGTCTTCCTTTTAACTCAAGACCATAAAACCAAGGAAATATAGAGCTAATAAGACAGAAAAACAAAGTGCCTTCACCCATTATTCAAACTCAAACAAAATTGGTCCCTTCTGAGGTTCAAATGGGTGTGGATAACACTTCTGCTTCCCTCAGCCTCCTCCATTATTTGTCCTTTCCTTTTACCTCAGGACTTGCAGGATGTAGCTGTGATAGGAAACAGATGTGCCAGAGCACCCTAACAAAAGACATTCCTGGGTTATTTCTGTTCCAACCTGGAGCTGGAAGCATCTAACATCCTCCACTGCCTGAAAGACCTGCTCTCTTGAGAACTCCAGCCCAATGTTGCAGATTTAAGAGGCTGAGAGTACACAGAAGATTTGGAGAAGCAACTTCAACTTTGAACTGAACTAAACTGAACCTTCCCTATCCATGTGTTGCAGTTATCCTGTCACTGCACAAGGTGACCCACGATAAAGTCTGAACAGGGCACTGCTGTGAAACGGGAATATCTCCTGGGCACTGCGACGACTTTGCAGCAGTTCTTTGGTGCACACTCCTGCTGGGAGATTCATGATGCCGCTCCCTCACCTCCCTTCTTCCCATTCAATTGTTGTTCTTGGGAATTTTTTTTTCCTGAGAAAGCACATACAGATGTTGCGTTGTCTGCCACAATCAAGGGGCTCAGGTGGGTAATGGAGAATGGCAGAACTTGGCATGTACTTGTTTGCCTTAGTGCAATTTCCCCATAATTGCACTTCCTAGCTTTTCAGCATCTGCAAAAGATCAGCTTGTGACACAGCAAAATCGGCCTCACACTTTTCTGTAGTTTGCACCAGAGTGGGAGGGAGATGTCCTTCTTTCAGTTTAAATCATTTTAAGAAGAGGGGTGGGAGTAGAGGGAGGGAAACCACATTTTCATGCATGGGCAGTCCAGGCTGAGTTTAAAGCCCAGCAAGAAAAATTCAACCTCTCAAATACAAACACACACACACACATGAGCTTAGACCCATTAGTGTTTTTAAAGGCGATTAGTGATTCTGACATGAGGCAATTTTATTTTTCAGATCTTGATCTGAATTCTGGGAGGGATGAAGAAAAGGGAAGTGTACATCTCTCAACCTGGCCCTCTCCAAGCCTCAAATGTGGGATGCAGTACGTGAAAAAGACCCCAAACAATGTATATGCAACAAAATTTGTCAGCCAGGAAACTTTAAAATGCTCGGGGACTTTTTCCTTTAGTGTTAATAATTTTTCTATAACTTCATTTTCATTATTCTTCTTTTTGCACATAAATAATTTTCAATTGTGAAAGTGAAGAGACACCAAATTTGTGCAGAACATAAATAATGTTACAACTAACATGGCATCTATCTTTCATACTGAAGGAGATTTATTGTTATGACTTAACATTGGTACTGAGATAGTAACTGAAGGCCACAGTCAGATTGACTAGGTGCTGTACAAACATAATAAATGACAGTCTCTGGTCCAAAGAGCCTGCAATCTGAACGACTGTAAATCTCTAACCTTTGAGAGATGTGAGGAAATGTCTTGTGTTCAGACAGGACTTGCAAACAGCTGGAGATGGTGATCTGTTATTTATCAACAGCTACAGGTATGTTTATTAGAACAACCCTTGGTTTTTGTGTCTTCCCTATAATGTTAAAGATTTCTTCAACTTGCAGCACTAAATCAAGTTGCACAGACAAATATCCTCCTGATATTAAACTGGGTTCTAGACAAGTGTTAGCAGTGTGTGCAGGGGAGAGGTATTCTCCCTTTTAAAACCTACTTTTGGAGTTAGCCTTCTGCATCTTTTTACAGCCATAACCACAAAAGGGATCAGTCAGTATATTTTCCAAAAGTTTCTGCAGAAATATTGCTTCTTGTCTGCCACTCTTCACACCGGACACTCTTGGAGGACAGTTCAAGTTCTCTCCTGTTCTGAGATAAATTAATTACATTTTTTTTTTTCAGTGGGGTTTTCCTGGTCGGACAAGTTACCCATTCCCCTTCTTTAATTTAATAGGTATATTTTATCCAGTTTTGTTTAGACTTGTAATCAAATTGAAAAAGACACCATCAGCTTAGCTTAAGCTCAACGCTGAGGTTTTGTTTTTAAAAAGTTTTAGAAAAGAATGTTTTCCATGATTTTGTTGTTGTTATTTTCGTTTTTAATTGAAGTAAAAACAGGGTGGAATTTAAACTGCCAGTGGTGCTGGTAGTCAAGCACAACAGCACAGGGTGAGTTTGTGTGAAGTAGGAGATAAAAGTGACAGGAAACAAAGATACACTAACCAGTTGTGTTTCACTGTCAAAACAGAGTAAAGCCAACAAAATAAACCAACAGCAGAAACAATGAAATATAAACTAGATTTTAGAAAATCTTTTCATCTTGATTTTGTTGGTTTTTTTATAAACAACAAACTTATTGTTTTTGTTTTGGGTTTTTTTCCTTCATTAGAAGCAAAAGTTAATGAGGTAACTTGGATCCAGATCTCAGTGTCTTCAAGGTTTAGAACATTCAGATCCAGGATTTGAGCTCCAGCCCCTCTCTATTATGTTTCACATAAACTTTATTGAAAGAAAGAGCTCAGTTTGTGACTATTGCCAGGAAAGTGAGTTCTGACCATTGTCTTGTGACAGGTCTCTTTTGTATTCTGAATTATGTCATATGACTAAGCCAAATCTCTTGCCACAGTTTAGATTATGATCCAGCCCTAGAAGTATTGCCTTAACCACTACATCATTCCAGTGTTTCCCAATTTTATTTGGCCACAGAACCCTTTTGAACTTAAGAATTTTGCAGAACCCCTGACTGACTGCACACACAGCGCTGAGTAGTGTCGTCATCGTCCCCACTCTCTGGCTAAGCTGGCATTACACAGGGACATTTATCGTGGCAAATACAAATGAAAATTGTTTTCAATAAAATTCATAAATGGATGAAAATTCCATTCCATTACAATGATTCAGGTTGTAATGGAATTTTCTCACGGAACCCTTATTTTCACTTTGCGGAACCCTGGGGTTCCGCGGACCATCATTTGGGAAACACTGCATCATTCAAATACTCTCCCAACCCCATGAGTAACAAGCTGTTCTCATACAGTTCCCTAGGTTAATAATGAACACCTGGGCATAACGAGTCATTCCACAGCCCTACCTAACTCCAGCCCCTAGCATTAGAAAGGCAGTAAATTCTCCACCTGCTGGTGGTGGTTAGGTCCCCTGCACCCTGTCACAGTGCAAAATCCAGTCAAACTGCTTTACGCTGCCTAGACATTAGGGCAGAAATAATGTAGAGGCATCAAACAGAGGGAGAGAGTGAGGTACTTGAATCACTCCAGAATCTCCTCTCACTGACCCCCCGGTAGAACACCCTATCCTTCCAAGAACAGTTTGTCACTTTTCTCTCTGTGGTACTTGATCTACACTTTGTAGTCCAGCAGACATAATTATAAAAGATAGTATCTAATAATGCAGCATGTCTTAGGCTAATGGGCCTTGTCAATGTGTTCCTTATCCCTGCCACTTCTCTTCTGACATGTAATAGACAGAAAATCAAAAGGCCATTATAACTGAGCACTTACTGGCCCAGTGGGGGTCAAGGTCTTATTTTTTTTCCAGATGTCTAAAGCCACATCATGAGTGGTGACCAGAGTCTGGGCTTGGTTTTAATAACTACTGAATGTGAATCCCCAGGAGCCCTCTCCAAATTCATGAACAGGATTTTAAAAACAAAACAAAGAAAAGAATGTCCCAGAGCACTCATCCAAAGTTTTATACTGAGCCCAGAGCATGCTGGTGAGAAGACGTGGTGGTGGGAGACAGGTGCTGTCATGCAGTTCGGACATGGTCAGTAAGGTTTATAACCAAGTGCCTCACTAGAGTACCTCAGGGTTTTGATGGAAGGTTCTCCCAATAACCTAAGAAACCATACCAGCACTTTGGCTCCTTATCTTAGTTGTTCTTGAATCAGCACAGGCAGGCTGATAATCTTGTGAGAAAGCTCTCTTGTGAGAGTTCCAAAATTTCCTAATTTCATTAACTAAACTATGAGGGATCATCCTGAATTCCATGGTGGAGTCCCATAAAGTTGGCTTGCAGGTCCATTGACCTGTCTTCAGAACTATTTGAGGCCGGTATGCAGCACTGTGCTTCCACTTTGCTCAACCAGCAGTGTGATGGCAGCTCCCAGTCACTGACTTAATTGCTCGCCTAGGTTCGAGCATTGTCCAGTATGTTGGCTCCCCAAGACTTGCATTACAAAAACCAACTGCTCCCTCTTTACTAGACTCTTCCTTGCCGTAGCTTCATTGGAATATGTAAGGGTTAGAAATGGAACATCCAGCCTGGCACCAAGTTGCCGTGATTGGTACTGTATTACAGTGTGAGGACTTGACAGGACAGGGAGTGCCTGTCACATTAAACCACAAAACCTGACATTCAGATTAAGTCCACAACAGAGAGAACTAAATAATAACTACAGTGTTCTCAAACACAGCAATTACACTATTTTAAAGTGTACCCTAACTGGAGAATACGATAGCTGGCAATTTTTAAGGAGGGGAAGACAAAAGAATCAGGTGCCACTATGGCTATGGGTTTCTACTTATCCAGGTGTTTCTAATGCAGCCCAGAATTTAGGTGCTATGAAATTGATTACAAGAATCAGCAGATATCTGAAAAGGTGTATGTTCTCCTTTCTTCTGTAAGTCTGGTCATACTTCTCTGGGGTCTTGGTGGATGATAAGCTTTTGGGCATGAAATCTCCATGTTGGGAGAAGGACAGCAAAGAAGTCCAGATTTTGGATAAAGGTTCAGGCTAGTCCTTTTGTCAAGAACTGATTGACATTTTTGCATTATTTTTTAAATAGTAAAATGGCCTTTTTTATTTACATTACAAATTTTTGAAAAACGTGTTGTTGATTTGTTATTTTCTGAACTTTTGACAAAACTGGGGAATTAAAATGTATAGGTATAGGAGAAGGATTTTTTCTTTTGTTTTCTCGTTTCTCTCTCTCCTCCTTTCCCCCCTTTGTTCCCCTTGTTGAAAAGAAAACAGAGAAGGAGTGGAGGGGAAAAATTAAAGGAAGAAAGGAAAGGGAGGGAGAAAAAAGGGAAAAAAATAAAATCTACAAAATTGAAAAATGGAGAAAAATTTGAAAGAAATAAAAAATGTTCCTTTTCAAACCTCCAATTCTAAAACTTTCAAAATTGTATGGATTATTTCTCTGTTTTTCAAGCAGTTCTACTTATTCCATCCAAACTACTTTGCCTGTCATAATATAACATGTATGTTGGATCAGTGTCAGTTCCAAGCGCTGATATTTTGCTCGTAACCATGTGAAAATCTTCCAGTGGTAATGTTCCCAATTTATAGTCTGCCTTACAAAGAAGGCCTGTCAGCATTGGCAATATATTGGCACAATATCATGGAGACAGTGATTTCACAGTAAAATCTCACAGCATCAGCATAGGACTTGCCATTTGGCTAGCTGCAAATTTTCTGATGCCGAATAGAGAGTGTATGTGCATGTCTCCTGAAGTTGATGGACAGGACAAAAAGCCTGGATCTCATCCCTGAATGTTGGGGAAGTTTGGGTCTTGAATTTCACAGCCGCCTTTATAGTAGACTGAGCCAAAGTTCCAGATCCAGACAGCCTCTGATTTGGTGGGAGTTCCAATATGGATCTGATTCTTTTCAGATCATACCCATCTGCAGTTAGCAATGAACTCCCTTCGAGTGGTTTCTCAGTTACATAACAATTAAAAATCTGTTTATTTTCAGATGCAGCCTATAGATATTTTATTTCCCTACAGTCAGCTGTAAGCTGGAGTAGGTGAAGGGTATTATGTGGCGGCCATATCCTGCATGCTTTCCTACCTAAATATTGTAAATTATGTGTGCAAAGTGCCATGTTACCATGCAATAACAAGC
This sequence comes from Pelochelys cantorii, assembly GCA_032595735.1. Taxonomy (NCBI): domain Eukaryota; kingdom Metazoa; phylum Chordata; order Testudines; family Trionychidae; genus Pelochelys; species Pelochelys cantorii. Next base: position 55,402,727 of record CM064329.1, on the reverse strand, counting down.
AGGAAATCCCTTTAATTTGCTTTTTAATGTACCATCTCCTGCAGCCCAGTCCCATAGACAGATACAGTGATGCTTTCCCAGCAGACTTTCCAACATTAGCTCTTACACACACACACACACACACACACATATCCAGATATATGTGGATACACACACACACATATAAAAGCAGGGAGGTAATCATTGCAAATAACTCCACGGATTTCTACTAAGCTATGTTGTCTGTTTGCCAACACTTCCCTGAGACAGCAAGAAAGTGGGCTGTCCCTTTAATCTCATTTCCCTTAAGTCCCCAGCAGATTGATTTGCTCTGTGTCGGATGAAATCCTGAGCCAGCCAGGAGTCACCTGGAAGCAATCTCTCATAAAAGCTAGCTCCTTAAAAGCTACAGACTTTCACTTTGATAGGCCCCAAATTGCCACTCTCTTATTTTTCATAGGACAAATGATACATTGGCCCTTGGTAATATAGCAGAGGGATCCAGGAGGCACACAGGCTATCAGGAAAATAGTATCCAGCTCAGTTTGTTGCAGCCCACTCCCAAACAGGGGCTGGCAGGGGTATCTGCCTTCTATAAGATAAAAAGCTTGATCAAAGCGGCTTTGCTTTCACTCCATGGCAGGTGGCAGAACTCACAGACAGTTCTGACCATTGTTGCACAGCTGTGATTTTGGTCATGAAAAGAGAAAGACAAAATTCCTTCTGTTCTAACTAAGCCACTTTCAAAGTACAATGATATCTATGGCACCAGACATCTTCCCTTTCTTCTTCTGCCTGTTCTGGAGGAAGAGGGAAATGAGATCTCTTCCCCTTCCATGCAGTTTTCAAATAAGACCCTTATTCCTTGGTTAAAATTAGTCTAATGCAAGCCCAAGAGTTGCCCAACAGAGACAGTCACTCTGAATGGGCAATGATGGCTATACGTTGAGTTTACTTATGAATAAAGCAGAGAGGATCCCAAGCCACACATTTCAGATCTGGATGCAAATTTGGGACAGTGCAGATATGGCGTTTGCATCTAGCCCTCCTATAAAGTTGTTTGACTTCTTCAGTTCTGGGAGACTTGGCTGCAAGTAAGTGAAGTATAACTTGTGATTTGCAGCCTCCCAGCTACAATCTATCCTCAATGGTTCTTCTGCCTTTGCTGGAAGTTCCATGCTATCGTATTTTTCAAACGCACCATTCCATTGTCGCGGCAGCTAATTTAATTGCAGCAATGAAAAGTACACGAGTTGCATGACGTGGCTATAGCATCTCTGATTCCTAAAGCAATAAAGTTAGAATAATTGTGCTTTTTTATTATCATGTCCTGTCCACACAGACACTTTGGCAATCAAATAATGCAAGGCTCTCAGGAATTAAAATTAAATCTCCTTGCATACGTCTGATTCCAAATGACTTCTTCTCAGTGTAGCAATGCAGGATTTTGATTGTCGATCCATTACCGTACGTCCTGTGCATTATACTGTGCATAAATCAAAACATTTATACTAGTTTACATCTTCAGTCAGACTGCATGATCACCCTGATTATGTGTGAAGATAATCTTGTGGTTAATGTACTTGACTGCATTCAGTTCCTGCCTCTGTCACAGATTGCCTGTGTGGTCATGGATACATTAATTAATCTCACTGTGCCTATAAAATGAGGATAATAATACTCTATTTATCTGTATGGATGTCCTTCTGAGATAGGCACTATCTCTTATTATGGGTATGAGCAGCATTTAACATAATGAAGGCCTGGTCTTGATTGGGACCCTTCAGTGCTGCTGTAATACAAATAAATGAATAGGCTTTAGAAATGGTCACAACCCCTCCTTCACCCAAACTCCCTCTCAGACCTCACACCATCTCCTGCATTCTAGTCCCTTGCCCTGTGCGTCCGTCTGCACCCAGCCTCCATCCTAGAGCCCACATCTCCTCCACAGAAAAGTACAGCCCTTGACCACTTTCCAAAATATTGGAGTGGCCCCCCCCACCAAAAATTATTGCCCACCCCTGGGTTAGATCAATCAATGACAATTTGTACTATTTAAACATGAATTCAATTTGGCCCTTAGCTAAACACATAGTGTCCCAAAGTTCTAGGTCTGGTCTACACTTAATATTTAGGTCAACATAGCTATGTCAGCCAGGGATGTGACAAATCCATGTCCCTGATGATAAAGCTATGAAGCTGATCTAACCCTCAAAGCAGACTCAGCTATACCTTTGATCTAGTCACTATTGTCTGGGGAGATGGTACCTCTACACTGACCAAAAAAAAACCCTTCTAGGGGGCTAGATTTCATCCACACTGATCACAGCTCCCTGAAGTAAATTACAGGTGCCAAACCAGCCAAATCCATCAGACTAACATGGCTGGTAAGGGAAGGAATGAAGCCCAATCTAAGAGTGGTTCGATTATGGGGTTCCACCTAGCTAGAGGTGCAGGATTCTAGGCCTATTACCTGAGGTGTAAATTCAAGAGGGACAAAAAGCTATGACAATGTTGCTATGCTAGTATTGTCCCCAGCGTGAGCCTTCAGCTCTGCTCAGTTGGATTTTCTATAGGGTCAGATTGACATATCCTATCCTTTTCAGCAATAATGAGATGTTAAAAGGGACCCACATGCTACCCTTAACATTTACTTATTTAAAAGCAGGAGGCCTCTTAATAATGTCTACTGCTTCCTACCCAAGGGTCTCAACACACTTTACAATCATTAATGAATTTAGCCCGCAGCCCCAGTGAGAGGTGAGTTTTATAACCTCTATTTTCCTGAGGAGGAAACTGAGGTGTGGCTAAGTGAAGTGACTTGCCCAAGTTGACACAGGGCTCCCAAGAATACAGCTCAGATCTACTATAATCCCAGGATAGTGCCTTAGCCACAAGAACATCCTGCCTCCCTGCTACATACCAGCTCCCAGAGACTGACATGGTATATAGCTGGAACTGAGGAATCCCAACAGAAGTGCTGCATTGACCTTTATGGCACCCCTTGTAGGAGCAAACTTTGTGTAGCAACAACATGTCATTGAGCCTGGTGGACTAGCACTGGTTTTAAAACTGTCCTGAAATTGGCCCATCATCTCTAAGAGCATGCATTAAAATAAGCCAATTAATAAAACGTACAGCACAAGCATATGACACAGTTGGGTACAAAGAAAAGCTTTTATAAGCTAAACACTGAGGAGCCTTATTAGATTGTGAAAGAGTCTCCCAAAGGAAGTGGTAGAAGTCCTGTTACTTGGCACATTGAGAACTAGAGTGGCCAGTGCCTTGGAGTCTAGGCTGTCAGGATCAGTCCTGGTGATGGATTAATGATTCAATCATTCTTACCCATCAGTAATTTTGCGGATTAATTAAATCCTCTCTGGCAGCATGTGCCAAGGAGAAGGCGTATGCATAGAGAGGAGATGGCACCTCTATTCAGTGGCATTGATTTCATCAGTCCCTCACAGCCCATTCACAAACGGAGGTGACACAAAGGATTTCATTTCCATGTCAGTCTGGGGTTAATTGGAAACAGCTCCCAGTCCCTGTAAAGCATTAAGCTGGACTGCAAGTGATAATTGCTCACCTGCTGCATGGGCCTGTAAGGCTGTATACTAACTAGCACATGGGGTTTTTATCACTCCCCTGTGACGGCAGTATCATTTCTGATATTAACCACCGCTTATGAGCATTCAGGTTGGGAGAACTCTGGGCCAGTTCTCTATCTCAAGCCAGATTCTGGACCTCACTCTAGCCCCTCTTGGGGATCCAATGGGCCAGGGGAAACATCCTTACAGTGCAGGGCTGACCTAAGTGGCTTTGTGCTTTTCCCTCAGGCCCCAAAACAGAAGTAGGCCTGGCATCACATTTGGAGCACTCAATACTACAGGGATTCTGTGCTGCAGAAGTGGTGAAAGGCAGTTAGAGCAGTTCCTACTACTATGCAGAATGCCAGTAGCCAGGAGGTGGCTTCTGGGCTATGCCTTTAGTGCTGCGTCTCTGAGACACTCACAGAATATTGCCAATGGCCGGGGGGAAAGAGTCCGAAGCTGGATCTGATCTGTGGGTCCACTCTTCTGAGCTTGAAATAAGATTTCATTAGAAAGCTAATGGCCCTTTCATTGAAATATTGAGCCCCTGGCCTCTGCAACATGAGAGGAAACAGAACCTTTAATTTGCACAGCCTGAAATGGCCACTTGCTGTCAGCAGAGGCGAATCAAGAACATCTGAGTTTGGGACTCACAGAGACAGTTGAACAGAAGTGTCATAGAAGAGACACAGCTTGGGCTACAAGAGAGCATCCTAGTGTGATCAGGACTGCACCTCAGCCCTTGCTAGGCACTGTGAAGTGGCTGTCCCATTCTGTCCCTCAGGCAATTGCCGTTGTTCGGTTGTGCTTCCTGTTCATTCTCAGCCTTGCCCCAAGAGGGATGTAGGAAGCTTCATTATTTCATGTATGTAAATTGCTTTGAGATCGCGGGGTGAACATTGTTATACAAAACTGGCTTCTAAAGGTATGTCTGTACTGCTTCTGGGAACTAATCTCTGAGCCCAGGTCCACAGCTTTGTGTTAGCACTGGTGCGCTAAAAATAGCTGCGCCACATAACACACCTATACATCGCATGTGCTGTATTTTGCTGGCCCTTTGAAGAGGAGAGAAATTCACTGTCCGTCATGCTGGGACATTCACTTAGGCCAAAATATTCAACCACAGGTGCCTAAATGAAACAGACCTGATTTTCAGAGGGGCTGAGCACCCGCAACTCCAACTGAAGTTGATTAAATCACAAACCAGAGATGAACATGGCCATCTGCACCTGTAAAGTCGGACCAGAAATCCCACGAAAGCAGGAATGTCCATGAAATTCCTACCCCTTTCTTCTTTTGGTTCCAGCGAGAAGTACACAATAACATTTTTAAAAATGCAGCCTTTTTTCATTGCATTTTGTTACCACTAGTCCCAACCTGAAATGAAACAATGAGTATCAAACTACTATGGAACTTTTACAAAGTATTGGTTTGACACTTCAGCACTAGAAATGGGAAATCCTTCTGGTGGTCTTTGCTTTTCAGAATCACTCTGGTCACTTCCAGTGGATCATTCCTGGTCAGGCTTCCTCACATCCTGCCAGTCCTACAGCGCTTATCACCTATAGCCTCCTGCCAGCTCTTATTTTGCCCAAAAGGTCATCACTGTAATTCAGCTCCTTTGAAATGTATCTTGGAAAATACAACTGACAGTTGGCATGTATAGACCTAGGAGATGCTTTCCACCAGGCAGTCTTTCAAGGTGCTGGGGAAAATGGTGGGTGTTTCCTGCTAAGGAAGGCATCTGAGAGGGTCCCAATAAAGGTATAAAGGAAAAAGGAGAGACCCATGGCCATGCACAGGTCGGAAGCATTTTATGGCCCATGAACCACTCAGCAGTGATGAGTTTTTCAGGTGGTCTGACTGTTGGATGTTTGCTTTTGATGGATGATGTTAAGCACAGACATAATCACCATCTCTGTCTCAGAACCCAGCAACTGAGACATGTTAAGGTTTTCCAAATGTTTCTCCAACAATAAAAGGAAATGTAAAGTTAATCAAATTGTCATGAGAGATCAGAGCCCAGCAAAGAGGGAGCAAGGCTGACATCTGAAATAAAAGCACCAATAAAACAGACGGCTGCTCACTAATCCCATCCGTGCTTGGGTTTAATTTAAACAAGTTAACAATGAGTGGGTACCAGGGTACTGTCGAAAGTTATGAATGTATCAGCCACTTAAAGAAATCAGAGGTGTGGTGGGTCTCCAAGCACATATGAATATTTTGCTTCAGCATAGAAGTTCTACTAATATCTTTGTTGGCATGTTCTAAGCCATTAGCTGTTCTCTTCAATTCACTTCACCACCTGTGGTAATTTGCTGCCCCATAGCACAAACAGAAGCTGAACGACGCTAATCACCGATTCCTAATGGCTTTAGATCAAACTGAGTGCAATATGCTCAGCCAAATTATTTCCAGCACCCAGAAACCAGTAAGACAAACTAAAAGAGCCCAAGGTCAAGTCACCACACTTCCAATTAACCAGCCATGACATCTTCTAGCAATCCGCGTGTGCATGCACATGCACAGCTTCAGCTGAGGCTGCTCTTTCGAGATGTCTTCTCTCAGAAATCTGCTGCACTTGAAAAATCTTGGAATGCTGCAAGAGTGAGATTTGCTGCAGCCATTTGTACTGCAGGGGGTGAAAAAGGTAACAGCAGTGGGATACATTGCTTTAAGTGGTAGATGCGAAAGGGTCTGTATCTTACCACAATCTCTGGTCATTCTTCATTGCCCTGTCTTCTGCCTTGGCTTCAGTCAGGGATTTTTTTTTCTTTTAAGGCTACTATTAAACCCTCTCAGTGATGTTATTGCTTGTGGAAAGATAACTCTGGGCTTAATGGCCTTCTCTTTACTCTGGAGAAAGATACAGTACCAGCAGCTTTGGTGGGAGATTCCACCATGCATTATTCTCCCCTCACCATCTTGCCTCCGAGGGACCATTTTGTCTATAATATGGACACATTACACTGAACTCTTGTACCTCATTTCACACACAGACCACTCAACCACCTGGCAATGAAGTTCAGTTAGTCACTGCCCACATCCAGACAGAGGTCACTGTAGCATCCTAGAGATGAGAAGCTCTGTAACCCATTAGTTATCCCCCGAGCCAGCCAGCCCCTGTTGCATTCTATTCTGGTTGAGTGCAATGAATAGGCAGAAGTGCTCTGTGTTTTCCTGATGTCTTTCATTACATACCACCTTGCAAGTGTTGATTCTGCTGCAGGGCAGCAAGAAGGTCAGGACAGGCAGACAGGGTGGCTGAGGGTTCAGAGTGAGCCCTGTGGGCCAAACAGATGAAGCAACTGAACCCACTGCTTCCCTTTGTGCCCTGCAGCAGCCTGGGTCTATGGGCACAAAGCTCTCTCTCTGTATCTTTTAAAGTGACCCTTGCTCACTTGCCTTTTGGTCTTATTCAGCTCTGCAGTTCCTTCCTTTATCAGATTAGTTTTAATTAGTGAAATCAGAATCACATGGAGTGGGGAGGAAATGCTCCGAACGCCAGAGACCGATTTTCAGCAAAGAAAGAGTGATGTGTGCATGTGAAAGGAATTGAGTAGCCGCTTGTGTGTAATATGGTATAAGAGCATGTGAAAATATAGGGGGGGAGACGACTGGGATGATGGGGGAGAATAATAGCTGTCTATGTTTATGAGACTGTCTCCAGGGTGGATATACACAAGCTAAAGCCGGTTATAGTGGTCACTGAATTGGGTACATTGGGAGAATTCTAACATTATCCTTGTAACCTTCTTTTACAGTCAATGCGGAGCAATGACCTTTGACTTAGGAACCCTCGGCTCTATTCCTGGCTCTACAATTAACAACAGAATGGGTAGGAATGGTGTCCCTTGCCTCTAGCTGGAAATGGATGACAGAAGAAGAATCACCTGATGATACCTGTTCTGTTCACCCCCTCTGGGACATCTGTCATTGGCCACTGTCAGCACTCAGGATACTGGGCTAGATGGACCTTTGGTCTGATCCAATATGTCCCTTCTTATGTTCTTATTATGTAATCTCTCCATGCCTCTCTTTCCTCTTCCACCTGTTCTTTGTTGTGTTTATGTAGACTGTGAACTCTTGGGGGCAGAGACTGTCTCATATTAGGTGTGTACACAGTGCCTGATACTGCTACAGATATATATATTTCCTAAAGGAAAGTCACCACAATCGAAGCCATTGAGAGAAGGGGGAATGAAGGAGAAAACCTGGGGAGGACTTCTTCAAGAGACAAGAAGGTCTAAATGAGGAGCAAACACTTGTAAAGATCTTTGGAGAGGAGCAATGGCGAAGAATGTAGGACAAAGAAGAATATAAGAGCAGGGAAATACCCAGACGTTCAGCCTTGTACATTGCATCCATTACAGGAGCAGAATAGCTCAAGGAGGAAGACAAAATGATTCGAAAAACTTTCACAGATCATTTGCCTTCACTAAGGTAAGGATAATTACAGCACCACACTTACGACTCAGCTGAGGATGCAATGCCTGAACAAGCATGCTTTTACCAAAGAGGGCTGAGTCCAGCAGAAAATGGTTGAAGCTATGGAAAGGGCATTTGGCAAACAAATAGAGCTTTGTGTCTTTGGTACCACGTCAGGGGAACAGATCAAGGGTTATCTACTAGGGACTGGGAACTCCTGCCCTCCACTTGCTACATTCCCCGGATAAGTCACTTCCCCATCCTGACCCATCTCCATTAAGCATTTTGAGGTGCTTAATATTTGGGATTTCATACCAAAAAAACCTTTCTGAAGTGCAGTGGGCCAGATCCTCAACGAGTGTAAATCAGTGTAACTCCATTGACATCAGAGTGCTTAGTGCTGTGGGGTCCACAGAGGAAACCTGGAATCTGGACAATCTAAGTTAAGCTACCACAAGCGATTTCTACTGACTTCATTGTTACTCTGTTGATTTATACCAGCTAAAGGGCTGGTTCATTTTCTGATCTAACTTTTGAACAGGCAGTGACAGTGCACGTCATGCTAAAAAACTAACCAGCAATGTTGGGAGAGGTAAGCAATGTCTGACTATATGGGAGTGAAAAAGCTTTACATAATGATATTAGAGGGTTTTATTAATTTCAAAGCTAGTGACAGACAAGAAATCCGAGCTACAACAAATAAAGAATAAGCTGCCTCTTAGAAGACAGAAAAGGCTCATACGTTGGATCAGATGCATACATAAAGTATTCTCTTGGGCAATGGTTCCCAAGCTTTAATAACCCACAATCCCCTTTCACAAAAATGTCAAATCTTGTGAACCCCCTCCTAAAATGAATATTTCCACATATTTACTCCCTTATCTGAGTATAAATTTTAAAAGCAGTGAGTGATCTTGGAAATACAAAATTTGATTTTATGACATACTTATTATACACTATTCCTTATACATTATTATTTATCATTACATTATTAATTTTATTACATTATGAAAATGGCAACACTCTTCCAAGATTTCATTGGACAATTCTGATCACCAATGCATATAAAGGCATATTTTATACAATCGTAGTCATATTTTCTTTTTTTCCCCTTAAGTGACTTTCCAGGACCATCATGGTCATTTGACTTGGATTTTCCACACTTCGGATTTGACAAAACACTAGCTGACGAATGTTCATTTTCTCATGTCTTAGCATTTTCTGTTTTTAGCCACTTGTGCACCAGACTCCCACCCCCCTCTTCCCCAACCAGCTGCACCTGGACCTCTACACTATCAAGCCCCACACCCCCCACAACTGGCCCCTCTACTGAGCTTCCCCACATCCAGACACCCCCACTAAGCCCCATCTCCCCACACCAGCCCTCCCACCTGCTGAATCCCAATCACCTTCACTTGGATCCCCTGCAGAGTCTCATTGCTCCTTTACCCGGAACTCCCCAATGAGCCCCTGTGCATCCATATCTCCCCCTGAGTGAGAAAGTGACAGTGCAGTAAAGTCACAGTGTAGACAAGTCCTCGTTTCCTAAGCTCTTCCTTTCTCTTTCTCCATTGTTAATTCCACTATCTTCAGTCTCCCAGGCAATGTCTATACTGCAGTCTTCCTTCGGAAGAAGCTTTTCTGGAAGAGATCTTCTGAAAAACTTCTTCCGAAAGAGAGCCTTCGCACTGTCAAAGTGCACCGAAAAAGCGATCTGCTGTTTCAAAAGATAGCATCCACACTGAATGGACACTATCTCGCATTTCAGCTGTGATTACTATGGATGGAGTGGCCACCAGGGTACCTGAGCTTTTTCCTCTTTCCTCTTCTTTCAAAAGAACTCCCTCTTCCTTGTCCACATATGCCTTTTTCCAAAAGAGTTCTTTCAGAAAAAGGCTTCTTCCTCATAGAATGAGGATTACCAATGTTGGTAAAACCCCTCTGTTCTTTCAATTTTCTTTCAGAAGAATGTGATTGCAGTGTGGACATAATTAACGTTTTTTTGGAAAAACTCTGTAGTGTAGACATACCTACAGGCTCACAACTTTGAAGACTATACTGCTCCCCTTTGTCAGACTGTCATCTAGTTGGTCATTCATTCTTCCATCAAAGCATCTCTCAGATCCATCCTGTCTGCTCCATCTAATGAGAAGGTGTTTGTCTGTGCTGCAACAGTGGTGGTTCTACATAAGGAAAAGATTCTACAAAAGATTTTTTAAAAGTTCAAACATAGATTTAATTGAAAAGTGAAATATAAGAACGACCATACTGGATCAGATCAATGGTCCATCCAGCCCCCTAACCTGTCTTCTGACAGTGACCGGTACCAGATTCTTTCAAGGGAATGAATAGGACAAGGCAGTTGTCAAAGTTATCCAGTCCCCTGTTTTCCAGAGGCTTATGGATACTCAGAGCATGGGGTTGCATCCCTGATCATCTTGGCTAACAGCCATTAATGGGCCTATTGTCCATGCACTTATCTAACTTTTTTTTTAGTCCAATTATACTTTTAGCCTTCACAACAGCCCCTGACAGTGAGTTCCACAGGCTGTTTTAAACTTGCTTCCTTTTAATTTCATCAGGTGACCCCTGATGAGGGAATAAGTAACACTTCCACATTCACTTTCTCCACATCAGTCATGATGTTATAAACCTTTGTCATATCCGCATTTATTCATCTCTTTTCTAAGCTGGACTGTCCCTGTCTGTTTAATTTCTCCAGAAATGGAAGCTCTTCTCTCTCACTAACCATTTTTGTGCCTTTTTCTGTACTTTTCCCAATTCTAATGTATCTTTTCTGATATGGGGCAGCCAGGCCTTCACACAGTATTCAAGGTGTGGCCACATCGTGGATTTAGATAGTGGAAAAATGGTATTTTGTGTCTTATTAGCTATTCCTTCCCTAATGGTTCCCAACAACCCATTTAACTTTTTGACCACTGCTGCACATTGAGCAGATGTTTTCAGAGAACTATTCACACGATTTTAATTATACTAGCCAACAAAAGGGCAGGAGTTAAAATATTCCAGGCATGATCCCCCAAAGCCCATTGAGGGCAAAAACAAGAGACAATAGGTGGATTTTGATAGGCAGCTGGAATGTGTGGGAATGGGGTAGTATACATTTAAATAATTTGTGAGTCTTTCTAGTGCCCTCACTGTTGTCTTTGTTTCAGAGGCCACCAGGTCCCTGCCAGAACAGCAGCATGTGTTTGTAACAAGGCTCTGCACATTACACATGTTTGGTAAACACTATTATTTGAACTGCCCTGTGCCTGGGTGTTTCTTTCATGTGTCTTATAAAGAGCAAAAGATGACAGCAACCCATTAAACAAACAGAGGAGAAACCTGCTCACTAGTCTCCAGCCTTTATGTAATGGTGGCTTCCGCCTGTCACCTGAGCATCACTAAGCTCTTTAAGAGCAGCGTTTCTCAATGATGGAGCGCTCCCCCACTGCACAGAGCCATGACCCCTTCTGTGGATTCTGGGTCTCTCACAGGTGCATCCCATGTAACAGCACAGCAAACAGCCACTGTGCCCCTACAGAAATCAATCCCAGATGTGCAGTTGACAGAGCCTTCCTTCAGAGGACAGGTGACCTCAGGTGAGACCCAGTCTAGTAGAACTCAAAGATTTTCATATACTGGTGAACCAAACTGACTGTCTCATGAGACTTAATGATCTCTTGTCTTAGTTACTACAATCTGCTCCTTCTTTTTATTGCACTTCCCTCTAGCCTAGCCAAAATGTTGCCGGAAAAATTGTCTTTTTTTTTCAGAACATGTCGTATCCAGATATAAAGCCATTTAATGATTTCTTCTCTTCAGACTTTTAAGCACCTGGGCCTCGTTGATCCTTGGGACTCTGTACAACTCCATTCCTCTACATCTATGGCTAAGTCAACATCACAAAATTATGTCAGCCTAAATTACATTGACATACAGCCACTGCAGTAATTAAATCACTTTTGCATGTTCACATTATACTCCTTGTGTCTGCGGTGCACAGCCTCACTAGAAGCATTTGCACTGATTTAACTGTTAGCGTGGGACATTATGGGAGAGCTTCTGAAAAGCATCAACACTTGATGTAAGCAATGCAGTGTTTACTCTCACACTGTGTCAACCTAACTACATGGACATTGACTCTATTCTTCTCATGATGATGGAGTTATTATTGGCATAGCAGGTGAGTTAGATCTGTGGAAACCCCATATTAGTGTAGATGCTTACAGAGTTAGGCTGACATACATCAACCTCACATTGTAGTGTAGACCAGGCCTTTGTATTCATATATCCCTACCCCTTCTTGCCTGCTCTTCTTTTCCTTCTGCCCAAGCCTCCCACCTAATGATCCCTCTGTATCCTTCTCCCACACTTTGTTACCCTAATGCTTGAAGCATTCTTCCACTTCTTGTGCATCAAATGGCTTCCCTCACTCCATTCAGATCTCTCCTTAACATGCTTGTACCCAGAAGAATTTCAACAATATTACGCTGAAGCATACATTTTATTTTTTGAGCTGTGCATGGTTTTGAGATTGAAACTTCATCATCTGGTTTCCTGATGTATTATGTATCTGAACAGTACCATCTGCTTAGTTTAGATTATCCAGGCTCTGTGTCTCTCTTTACAAGCTTCACAGCACTCAGTAACTAATAGCCATCAGACCTCATGTATTCTGTGATTCTACAGCTATCGGTATTGCTGTAGAATCTGCTTCTTGCCACAGAACTGTGTCCCAGAATCTACAGTTTGTCTTTAAAAGAAATTCATCTCTGGACTCTTTGATTGTGAAGATAGTACACATGTTGATGGTTAAATATGAACCAAAGCATGGAACATGGTAGGGATGTTAAATTTAGTTTAATCAACTAGTTGCTGAATTTTCCATTGATTAGTCAATAAGCAGGGGAGCCACAGCGGGGTTAGCTCCTGGCCCCTGCCAGCTCTTAAAACATTTAAAAAGCAGAGGTGCAGCATATTGAACTGGGTGCAAGCCAGGAATCAGTTGATTCCCGGTTCATGTCCGGTCCGCACTACCCCCTGCCTTCCCTGCCCCCTGCAGAGACGGTGCTGGGGGGAACGTGCTTTTAAGATGGCTCCCCCCAGCAAGAGGCAGCAAGGGAGAGAAGCGACTAGTTGAGGGACTAGTTGACTAGCTGATAAGCTTCTGCTTATCTGATAGTCAACTAGTTGATTAGTTGCTTACATCCCTATGATTGTCTGGTTGTATCTTGCTTAATGAATTGCCTGCCATTGCAAAGTCTTTGGGCCCTGGTACACTTCTGTCCCTCCTGTTCTTTCTGATAAATGTGTTTGGTATGGCTGCTGCTGGGGAGCTGAGTGGCCTGTGGTGTATAGGAAGTCAAACAAGATTATCTGGTGATCCTGTCTGTCCCTATGCTCTAACTCATTGATGTCCGGGAATATTTTGATGGGAGGGGGGGAGGAGTGAATGGATCTCAGAGGTCTAACGCATCCCATTTATCCCAGTGACAAAGGGGTATTAACTTGAAATCTGAAAACAAATTAAATGTTGTCATTATTAAGTATTTCACTGCCCATCATTTCACCAGAAACATCTAGCTAATAAGTTTGGCTCACAATCCCAATCTGTCCCCCCACATCCTCATATTCTAAGGCCATGTCTACACTACACGGAAGATCAATGGTGTTGTGGTTGAACTTCTGGGGTTTGATTTAGTGGGTCTTCTAAAGACCCACTAAATAGAACTCAGAGGGTGCCCTGTCAGCACCGGTACTTCTGCTCCTCACAGGAGGTAAGGGAAGACAATGGGAGTGTTTGCTCCCATTGACCTCCTACTGTGTGGATGGTGCAGAAACACAATTTAAGATACGTCCACTCTAACAACATAGTTAACATAGCTGGAACTGCGTATCATAAGTCAACTTTCCATGTAGTGTAGACCAGGCCTGAAAGCCCCTATCCATACACCTAATCTCTCCAGTTTACACCCTGATAGCTTCAGCAATGTCCTGATAGATTGTCAGTGCAAGAATCTCTGGCATTCTGTAAATTTAAAGGTGAAGTAAAAGAAATGCAATATAAAAAAATAGTATGAGGGATATCGTACCAACTATGTATTTTAATTGCCCTAAGATGCTCCAGAATTCCCACAGATGCCTCTAATGTGATATGCCAGTCAAGGCCCATACCCACAAAATTTAGTTTGTTGCAAAGCACGTAATAAAGAGAAGAAATAGTTGGCCCAATACCATGCCATGTATACCATTGCTGGCTTGTGACTTCTGTGCTCTGGAAAGCCAGCTGTTTGCAGCTGCAGGTCTGGGTACTGAGGGCTATTGTAGCCTATTCTCTTAAGGCTGAGCCAGTGGAGAGGATGGGCTGAGTTTCACTCACTGGCTGAACTTGGGTTATGTTTTCACTATTTTAAAAAAAAGTGAATGTGACATAGAATTATGTCTCAATATGAAATCCTACTGGAGAAAGGCTCAGGGATATTTTAGCTCAAAGAAGTTAGCCTAGGCACACACCAGGGATGGGCTATAAAGTTGACCTCAGCTAGCTACCTGAAAGTAAAAACCACCTCTCCCTTGTCACCACTGTGCTTTTACATCAAGAGAGCTTTCTCCATGTAAAGCACACCTTTTTCCACAGATGAGAAAGGGTATGTCTAAACTATGGAGACCACTGGCGTAGCTAAGGCAAGGGGATCTTGACTTTGTGTACTCCAACAACAGTAGCTAGGTCAATGGAAGGATTTTTTCAATATCTTACTTGGCACCTGGTTAGGGCAACATAGTTACAGGCCTCAAAAGTGTGAAAAAATTCACATACTTGAGAACCATAGGTAAACTGACCTAATCTCCATGGTAGACCCAGCGAGGTCAATGGAAACATTTTTCCATCAACCTAGCTACTGCAGCTCAGAAGTGTATTACCTACAGTAGTGGGAAGCCCCCTTCACTGGATGTAAGAAATATCTACACTATGGCACTCTAGCGGCATAGCTGTGCTGCTGCAGTGTCTGTAAGCATAGGTATGGCCTGGGGGCAGGACGGTAGATCAGCATATCTACATTGCTCAGGGGTATGGATTTTTCACTCTTCACAAGACTGTAGCTTTAAGTCAATCTTCCTTTTAGTATAGCCCAAACCAAAGACTCAAGGTGGGACTTTCAAACTGATTTAGTTAAACTGGTGTAAAAAGCTGCGTGGGTGCTCTCTTATTTGAATTATTTTGACTGAATTTAAATTGATTATGAATAAGTTTCAGCTCAATCAAAAAGAAGAGTGCCCATTTCATTTTGCTGAACTAGTGCAAGTCTGCGTGATGAAAAGGCCAACGGGCGATAGGCATTAAGCTTTTTGGGGAGAGATTGTGGATGTCCGTGTATCAGTCCGGCAGAGACTTGGGCTTCTCACACAAGATGAAATCTGAGAGTCCTGCAGAATAACATGGTTCTAAAGAAACATTCAAAGAAGTAACAAATAGCATTGAAGTTGGGAGTAGAAAAAAAGGTAATTCTACACCCTCTCTTCTCAAATAGTAAATTCTTTTGACTGGCTCTATCAGTGTCTAAACAAAAATGTTTGAGTAGAATTTTACTTTCATTTGAAATGTTCTGTTTCCTTGATGAAAAACTGATTTTTAAAAACTCTTTTATAAACAAAAAAATTGCTCAATTTTTAGGTAAAACAATGTTTGGGTTCTGAAAACTGAATTTTTCTCTAAGTTTAATTTTCAGCCCAAAACAGGGAATTTTCATAGAAAATTTTGAAGAATAAAATGGAATCCCCCCCCCCCCAAAAAAACCTGGCTGTTTTCAAAAAGCCCTAGGGGGGGAAATCCTACAGAGGAGCTACTGATTATTTTTCTAAATTAGTGAAAGTGTTGCATCTCACTTGCATAGCAAACCAGCAAATAGTAAAACCCTCATCATGCCAGAGGAAACAGTAACTGACAATGGGCCATAGTTTACTTATCTAAAATTCCTAGAATTTGGGATGGTCTGATTTTAAATGTTTTACTTCCAGCCTTGACCACCCACAAGGGAACTAACAGAAAGAAAGGGAAGTATATTTTGCTAAAAAAGAGTTCTGCAACAAAAGGATCCTTTGTCAGTTTTGCTGAGTTATAGGGCAACCTTTATGTCAGTTACCAGCATAAGTCCAGTGCAGTATCTCGTGGGTCGGATGATCAAAACCAAAGTACCAACTCTAGAGGTAAATCTTCATCATAACTGACTTATCTTGAACAATATAAGGCTAAGAAATACCAAATCCAAGAGGTCTTTAGGTTTTTCCCCTGATCATTGGAGATCTTGCCCCCATAAAATGTAGCTGAGAAAAATATTAGACAGCACCAGCCATTATCACCATACCAGTCGTGTTTTCCTATCAATGTGTCCAATATAGAAGAAATAGCATCTTACCTTGCGGTTTAAACACAGTAGAATTGTCCTGTGAGCTGTACTACAACCCTAGGTGGAAGAACATAATTCCAAGGGAGAAGAGTCCTTGACCTACAGAAAATGACTTCATATATTTAACTGAACCCTAGTGAATTGTCTACCCAAACCTTTTATACCTGGGGCTATGGATATGGTTAAAGTGGTACCAATCTGAAGTTATAATTTTGATGTTTTTAATACTCAGCAGAGTCTGTTCTAGAGCAACAGGTCTGGCAAAGGACTTGTACTGAAGGATGTTTTTTAAAGGAGGGAGAAGTGGGGAAGAAGATGTGAAGAAAACATCTTTACTGTTCCTCTAAAACTTTTTTTTCCCTTTGAAGCATTCCTGGAGATTTATTGCTTCTTTAGACTGCTGTAGCGAAAGAACCAATTTGAGTGAGTTATTATCAGTTCCACGCCCAGGACGTAGTCAGTTGGACCAAACGCTTGTAGCCAGAGGGGCAGCCAGGACTTCAGGTTAGAGTGGAGTTGGGCTAAAGTAAAAAATCAGGGCCACAGGATGCCAGGGGACATGGCTGAGAGCAAAAGCAAGGGACAGAGCCAGGAATCAGAAACTAACAGCCAAAGCCAATAGATGAGTCAGAGATATGGTCAGGGAGCTAGGCCAAGGAGCAGAGCCAAAGATGTTAAGGATGGAGCAGGTGAAACAGACACAAGAGCAGGCTGGGCAAGAACAGGAAGCAGGACCAAGCATAGCAGCCAGCAAGCTCTGACTGTTGTTGGCTTAAATAGGAGGGTAAGCAGCGGCTGAACTGCTGCTTGCTATCAGCCAGCTAAAAGGAGGGGTGGGTGTGCCCACTACAATTGCTTAGCTCTGCAAGGTAATTAACTGTTAACTATTGATATGTAAATACAGCTCAGGAGAGAATACGAGGTGTGGCTATGTAAATCCCATTCAGCCAGGGCTGATGGAGGGTCAGTGTTGGAATGGAATGTGGAGAATTGTAAATAATTTGGGACTGTTGTGGGGGCCACTAATCATGCTACCCCTAAATGTGGGAATTGTAAAACATGCCACCAGTGCTTGCAGGAGAGAAACCACCATCATGGTAAGAGGTCTCGGAGGAACAAGCCTCCCTTCTTCCAGAGCTGAGAGAACTGAGCTGGGGGGAAAGGGTTAAAGGGCTGGAGTTAGCCTGCTCCACACCTGCTAGGTGTGAGCTGTAAGACTGGCTAAACCTGTCCCCTTTTGCCCTTTGTTTTAAGGACAGACCTAAAGCAGACTCCATGGCTGTGTCTAGACTGGCCAGTTTTTCCGGAAAATCAGCCACTTTTCCGGGAAAACTTGCCAGCTGTCTACACTGGCCGCTTGAATTTCCGCAAGAACACTGACGATCTCATGTATGATCATCAGCGTTCTTGTGCAAATACAATGACGTTCCTGTTCGGGCAAAAGCCCTCTTGCACAAATGCTTTTGCGCAAGAGGGCCAGAGTAGACAACCCAGAATTGTTTTGCGCAAAAAAGCCCTGATGGCTAAAATGGCGATCGGGGCTTTCTTACGCAAAAGTGCGTCTAGATTGGCCAGGGACACTTTTCCGCAAAAAGTGCTTTTGCAGAAAAGCGTCCGTGCCAATCTAGACGCTCTGTTCCGAAAATGCTTTTAACGGAAAAGCTTTTCCGTTAAAAGCATTTCCGGAAAATCATGCCAATCTAGACGCAGCCCCTGAGGAGTCTTTTCTTTTGCTAGTCCAGTGGAAGCTGGATTCCTTTACCAGTCCAGCTGGTGGCTAAAGAGTTGAAATCACTGAGAGCTGAAATCACTGGTTTGGCTGAGAGCCAGACCGATTGCAGCCAGTGAAGTGGCGGCAACCAGCAGAGTGGCTGGTGGGAATCACTGACTGGTGGTGTAATGTGGCCGGTAGGAGTGGCGGCCGGCGAGGAGCGGCGACCATTGGCGTGGCGTGGAGCAGCGGCAGGCGAGGAGCGACCAGCGGTGTGGCGAGGTGACCATCGGAGTGGAGCGGCGGCAGGCGGCGTGGCTCGGAGCATTGGCAGGCGTGGAGGGCAACCAGTGGCAGCAGGCGACCAGCGGAGCATCCGGTGGCATGGGACGAGACAGCTGGTGGATCGTGGCGGAGTGTCGTAAGGTGCCCCCTATCTATCTCCACCCCCCCATTTCTACCCAGGTTGGGAGGTGAAACCCTGAGGGTGAACTTTGGGACTCTTGGTGGCACGGACCAGGGACAGAGACTCTTTGGACTTCAGGTGATTCTTGGCTGGGGGGGGGACTTAGCTCATGTTTGGGTTATAAACTCTCTTTGTGGTGTTTTCCCCAAGTTAATGCCATATGACTTCTCTCTCTGTTTCATTAAATGTTTCTTTCCTACACTCAGTCTCAGTGCTTGCGAGTGGGGAAGCATTGCTTCTCAGAGGCACCCAGGGGTGTGTGAATTTCCCAGTTTACTGGGTGGGGGCTCGAGCCAATTCTGTGTGAGATGGACCCCAAGATATTGAACCCAGCCCTGGTTACTGCCAGGCCTACCCGGCAGAAGGGTTACAGGAGCTAACTCTTCCCCTTCACCAGTCAGGAAGTGCAATCAGGACCAGCTACGCCCAGTGTGTTGCAAGTGCTGCAGCTGGCTCCCAGAGTTACTCGCCTTATTTGCTCGAACCTATCCACAGCAAAGGGTCAACAGCACAAAGAGTTGACTTTTGCCAGCTACTTCTACTCTCTGACAGTGCCTCACAGACTCACTGGCTCTGCCCAGCACATACTGTTCCACCACAGCTAGGCTAAGGCAGGCAAGATAAACACCACACATTTAGCTCCAAGCTCATATTTTCCTCACCTAGAAATAACACCGTGTGGATTTTCCCATACACATTTGTCTGCAGGGCTATGTCTACACTGGCAGCTTCTTGCGCAAGAACATCTTGCGCAAGGGTTCTTGTGCAAGAAGTCTTGCGCAAGAAAACGTCCACACTGCCATGTGCTTTTGTGCTTTTGCGCAAGAGCTCCCATGGCAGTGTGGACGCTCTCTTGCGCAAGAAAGCTCTGATGGCCATTTTAGCCATAGGGCTGTCTTGCACAAGAAACCCCTGCTGAGCGTCCACACTGCCCTCTTGCGCAAGAGCCCCTGTGCAAGAGGGCTTACACCTGTTAAAAAAGGGCGTAGCTCTTGCGCAAGGAGCCCTCTCTTACCACGCCGTACTGTACATTTCCTTGCGCGAGAGCGGGCGGGCAGTGTGGACGCTCTGCGGATTCTTGCGCCAGAACGGCCGTACTTGCGCAAGAAGTCGCGAGTGTAGACACAGCCCGGGTGTCTTTCCAGCTGATACCCAAATTGGGAATATGCTTTTGTGTAACTCTGAGGAACTGGACACGTGCACTGTGGTTGGTTATCTCTGGGAATGGAGAGAGATGATGTTGTGAAGCAGGGACACCAACAGCTTCTGTGGGGCCCTGGGCACAGCGTGCAGGGGCTAGCTCCCTGCTCCTGGAAGGGCAGAACCTCAGCTAGAAGGGGCAGGGCAGGGGCAGCCAGTGCTCAGTGCCACCAGGAGTACAGCACACCTCCCCCCCCACACCCCTCCCCAGCCCTTAGAGCCATGCAGAGAGAGCACAGTGCTCTACCAGTGATTTAAAGGCCACCACTGCTGCAGTAGCAGAGGTGGGAGATGGGGGCCCCAGGCCCCTTTGAATCACCAGGCCCTGGGGCAATTGCCTCTTCCCCTCCCCCGCATCAGCCGGCCTGTTGTGAAGCAAAGTGTGTTGGGTAGTACGAATATGTGCAGATACGTTATTTGGGTGGTGAGGCATGCAGGTCAAAGTTGCTGTGGAGAGACATCTCTTTCTTAACTACTGAGGGGGGTTTGTGATTGCATTCAAGTGGAATTCATGTTAGTAACCATAACTGTAACTTTACAAAGGGGTGTGTGTGTGTGTGTGTGTGCGTGTGTGTATCTGTGTGAGAGACAATTCAGTAGCTGGGGGCTCAGGACTTCATGAAAATCAGGCTGCTTTAAACCGTGTCAAGTTCAAGACTAAAACATTGAGGCATCCAAAATAGCTATTGCTTATAAAAATCTTTAGCTATATTGTTGTTTTACTGCTGGTCTAGAGGGTGGAATCTTGTGTTTACCCACAAAATGGGTACAGTTTAAGTAGTGCAATGCAAATTTCCATCCAGAGGTGAAAGTAACTTAAAATTTCTTACAGGTACTGTCCTATTGCAACCTGGGTCCTTGCCAGCTCTTTAAATTGCTCCCTGCTGGCTTTTGCTGTAGCTCAGCCAACTACTGCTGGAGCTGTGCACCAGGGAGTACTTTACCTTCACCTCTGCTTCCATCCCTCTGCCCAGGCCACAGGATTAAGCCTTGATCTGATTGATCCTTTCTAAGTGAGAGAGGTTTTTCACTTTTCATGGCACATCAAGTCTGCTGATGCAGGAAAAAGGAGACAATTAATGCAACTTATGATGGTTCTTGTTCTGTGGACATCTAACAAGCAATGTATCAGGACAAGGACACTGGCAATAATGCACTGAGTTCTATCAAATTGACTTTAGATAGGACCTCAAACAGTCATCAAATGGTAACAACTTTGAAAACTAACAATTGAAGCTGAAAATAAACCATGAGCTAGAGATGCAAAAGATTCTGTATCCGATTAGACGTCAGTCTAATTTTGGTTCTTGGGGTTAGCATGCAGGTGGTTGGGTGGTGTTAGGTGTTGTGTGATGTGTAAAAGGTTAGGCTAAATGAACTGCAGGTCCCTTCTGAGTTTAAGCTCTATGACTTATGCCATTGACCAGGGAATTAGACTTCCTTTGTGACCATCTCAATCCCCCTTGTGAACATCTTTCCTAGACAATACTTATCCCAGAATATGAGTAAAAGAATAGCATTGGCTAAGTATGATTAAAATTTGTAAGGATCAGCAAACCTCGTGTTTCAAATCAAACCACCTCTAATTGTCCAGAGTTAAGAAGAAATTTCTCCCAGAACATTTTATTTCCTAGTTGTCTTTTGTGGGGATTGTTGTCCGCCATTCTCAAGGTAATCTGTTGCTGGTCATTACCAGAGACAGGATGCTGAACTAGATGGACCATACTGTGGTCAGAAATGGCAATTCCTAGATTTCTATGGATGTTTGTTCCAGTTCCAGCTGATAAAAGCTGAGCACTTGTTTACCACTGCTCCCACTGTTAGCAAAGCAGGCTTTTCTGCGTCAACAACAGGAAAGATGGGGAAGGAAATTACGGATTTTTCATTCAATCCAATTAAAAGAGGATGGGGAAGGGTGTTTCAATTAAAGAGAAGAGAAAACCCTTCAGAAAAGAATACCAAGTGGCATTTGTACAAAGGCCTATCCTGTCATCAGTCTGAGCCTCCAAAAAAAAATCTACTCTGGGTGCCTAGGAGGAACATTTAACATTCTTCTACAGCAGCATCGCTGCTTGGACAATTGCATCCCTGTTTATTGCAGTAGCGTGGAGATGTATTACTAGCAGAAATCAGTTCCACTTCACATCCCTTTCGCCTTCAAGACACGGAGATCTGCTTCAGCATTGCATAAATGGAGGCACACAAAAGTATTCTTAAAATAAATATTATGCTTCAAGAGAGCTACTAGGGGAAGGGTCCCTGTGTGAGAAGGCTCAGAACAGTATGGCATTCCCTAAAGAGGAAAGGGAGTTGGCATTCTTCTACCTACCCAGTTTTCTGGGACTGTCTGCTGTCTGGTGCCCACACACACAAACACACTCGGAGAGAACAAACTCTCTATTGACAGTAGAGTCTTCCATCCAGCAGCTAGACTTGTGTGTACATGTCCTGTACTTTCCTGCAGCCAAGACCTGAACTGAGATTGTCGTGGCCTGTAATCAGCCGCTCTTCCAGGTGAGCCAAAAAAGATTCTTCTCATGGTCAAGACTGTAAAGGCTTGTCCAGTTACTGCTCTGTGCTCCAGCCTGCTCCTGGCTGAGCTGGTAAGAGTTATATTAAGCATAACTCCTTGTATATTTCACACTATCACTATTGTGGTCTGAATTGCAGGTTAACCCAACAATACATGAAAATAACTACCATTTATGCTGCACTGCCTTATGGGTGTTTCTTCCTTCCCCATCTCCTGTGTGAACTGTGTATAATCTCTGTTCTGGAAGGACCCTGAAACAATCTCTAGGATGTTCTAGACCCTGTCTCAAAACCAAATGTGCTCAGGAGAGGTCTTGAATCAGTGTTGTTGGCCAGCATCCTCTGTTTTGAGAACATGGGGACCCAGCCAGAAACTCCATTTCTGATTTACATGCATACTTTGCTCTGGGGTGAGAGCAAAGGAACTTTATGGGCTTGTTTCCACTATGCTAGAGATCGATGCTGCAGTGATTGATCCACCAGCCATCAATTTATTGCATCTGCTTAGACGCGATAAATTGATCTCTGAGTGCTCTCCCATGGATGCCAATACTCCACCAAGCCGAGAAGAGCAGCCGGCGTTGACAAGAGATCAGCCCCCACTAACCTTACTACACACAAGATGTTACAGTAAATATGACAACTTCAGATATGCTATTTGTATAGCTGAAATGATGTAGATTAGATCTACGGCAGGAATTAATATAGACTAGGCCTTTCTCTCTGGCCTATATGGGAGAGGCTGTGAGGAGCCCCTGTAACTATCTGATGATCTCGAGTAAATGCAATGGAAGTCTTTGTCCAGTGACTTGTGGTGATGTCTCTGTATGATTCCAGTCGTACCAGGGGAAATTAGCAAAGGGGCAGTCTTAACCCTCTGGCATAGTATTTAGCCTACATAAGCCTAGATAAAAACCATCATATATGAAGATACAAGAACTTCCACTGCAAAATAAGAACCTTAAGACCACAAAGCTAATCCCTTCTTTCTCCTCAGAGACCCCTCTAGCTTTCCATATGTGACTGAGAGGCAATTATGATTTGAAGGAAAATGCCACAAAAAAATATGAATAGCAGGAGCTATATGTCCTCTGCAATGGAAAAACTAGGCAGTAAGCAAATTTTTGGACCTGGTTTGTGTTGCCAGAAAAAAAAGCAGAAACCAGTGCTAGCTTCTTGCTAGGCAGCTCTCTAGCTGGCTTAGGAACATGGAATCTGGTCTGATATGTGGTCCTCAGGGATTTTCCTCTACAGGCTCCAAACCAGAGCAGCTCATGTCAAGGCTCTGGGAGATGATCAAATGCAGAGCAGTGGGAAGTCCAGTCTCAAATCCTGGAAAATGTGAGATTTCATTTGTGTATTTCATTTTTACTTTTATTCAGTATAACAGATGCTTCCAGCTTCAAAGGCTTAGAAAAAGCCAAGAGTCTACAATTCCCGGGTAGCTTGATTATACATTCCAGTAGAGGCCAAGGAACTGGGATGAGACTAGAAACTATCCACTCAGGTAATCAAGAAGCCATCTGGATGCACATGCAATAATCTTGGATGTCAAGGAGCCTCTGGAAACAGGGAAACTAAAGATTAAGCTTGTCTCTTCCAGAGTAAACCAGCAACTGAGGCTATGTCTACATTCTGGGGAAGATCAATGCTGCTGTGATCGATCTTCTCTAGTTTGATTTAGCAGGTCTAACTAAGACCCGCTAAATTGAACTCAGAGGGTGTCCCCGACAGTGGCCAGTACTTCTGCTCCTGCAAGGAGTAAGGGAAGCCAACAGAAGCATTTCTTCCATCAGCCTCCCGCTATGGGGATGGCAGGGAAACTCAGAACAAGGTATGTCGACTCCAGCTACATAATTAAAGTAGCTGGAGTTGTGTATCTTGATTCGATCTTCCCCTTTAATGCAGACTTGGCCTGAGTGTATAATTATTGGGCTGTTGGGTGAGCCCCCTTAAATCAGAGCCCAAGCTTTTTTCACTGACTTACTTTTCTCCTCACACCGACAGAAATATTTTAGAAGCAACAACAATGCTTTAAATTTTCATTTGTGAAATGTGAACAGAGCAGGGGAAATGAAGGGGAAAAATCTAGGTACAAAGAGGACATAAAATATGGAGGCAACATTGACAGTGACTACAGGGCTGTCCTTACCATGAGGCGAACTGAGGCAGCCGCCTCAGGTGCCAGACTGGGGGAGTGGGGGCGGCGCCACTAGGACCCAGAGTGTAGAAAATTGTATCTGCTGCTGGTGCATATGTATACTCTCTGCTCTAGATGCACAGAGATGGTGGAGTGCCATGAGAGGAGTAGAACAGGAAGAAAGAAGAATTTAGACCTTTCAAAGTTTTGGCCCAAGCAAGGGGGTATGGGGGCATCATTTGAGCTCCCCACCTCAGGTGCCAAAATGTTGTGGGCTGACCCTGAGTGACTAGGTCATGAGACTGAGCAAAAGAAGATCTAGAATCTATTTCCAACTCTAATACTGACTGTGTATCTTTGGAGAGATCAATTTTTCCTTTCTGTGCCTCTGTACCCTAGTCTCCTAATGGGGAGCATGATACTCACCCACCTTCAGTGCTTGCAGATTTCATAATAAAAGGCTACGAATAAAAGTAAAGTTTTGTTATGAGATACAGATGGATACCTGTACTGGGTCTTAAAAATGAAAACCTGATGCTTCAAGGATATATAAAGCCAAGTCAGCATAGCTCCTACCAGCTCAGCACAACTGCTACCAATTTTTCTAGAGTGAGTTTACTTTGGGCTCACCTGAGAGCGTGTCTATGTACAAAGAGGATCCTGGTTCAAATATCAGCACAAGCAATATGCAAAACACAAACAGATGGTGAAATCACGCCTAGTAGGAGACTCTCCTGACTGGGTGTATGTGCTCTCCTGTCTGGCTGTTGGTTCAGCTCATGGGGGGACATCAGGTCTTCCAAATCTTCTGTTGAATATTTCATGCCAAGAATCAACATGCTCACACACTATTCTACATACAAATAGAATAAAATCCTGGAAGGAACATCTGGAGGTCATCAAATCCAGTACCCCCCATGCCCACTCATGGCAGGACCAAGCACCATCTACACTGTCCTTGACAGGTGTTTGTCTAACCTGCTCTTAAAAATCTCTGGTGATGTAGACTCCACATTTATTTATTCCAGATAATTTATTCCAGTGCAAAATCACTCTAACAGGAAGTTTTTCCTAATGTTCAACCTAAACCTCATTGCTTCTTGACCTATCATCAGAGGTTAAGGAGAATATTTTTTCTCCCTCCTTCTTGTAATACCCTTTTAGGTTCTTGAAAGCTGTTATCATGTCCCCTCTCAGCCTTCTCTTTTCTAAACTAAACTAACCCAATTCTTTTAGTCATACCTCTTAGCTCATGTTTTCTAGACTTTTAATCATTTTTGTTGCTCTTCTCTGGACTGCCTCCAATTTGTCAGCACCTTTTCTCAAATGTGGTACCCAGAACTGGACACAATACTCCAGCTGAGTATTCTTTGGCTTTTTCCCCCCCAGGTATCACTCTGTTGATTCATATTTAATCTGTGTTCCATTATGACCCCTAGATCCTTATCTGCAGTACTCCTTCCTAGGTATTCATTTCCCATTTTGACTGCATAGACCAGTGTTTCTCAACCAGTGGTACGAGTACCCTTAGGGGTACTCGAGAGAAGTCTGGGGGGGGGGGGTATGTCAACACAACTGAAATTTGGAGAAAACTGGATTTTTGTTTTAAATTTTACAGCGCTTTATTATTTTTGTACTTTTTACACCCAAAAATTTCATTGCCCGCCCGGCTACAATTAAGTTGTTTAAACAAATGTGTTGCAATGGTAGAAAAAAAATTGTGTGTCTGAAAACTGTAGGTACTGGGGGTACTTATACTTTTTTTTTTTTTTTTTTGAAAAAGGGGTACTTTATAAAAAAAAGGTTGAGACACACTGGCATAGACAACTTCTGGGGATGGACACAAAAGGGGCACTGGACATGTGACTGGCTCCCACATGACTCCTCCCCATGCCACCCCTACTCCAGGGGAGGGCCATCCCTAGGAGAATGCAGGGCCCAGAACAACCTCCCCTCCACCCCAGGCTCTGGATCTTCCTGCTCCAGCTCTCACTCCACTCACTCAACTTCCCCAGCCCTGAAGCTGCAGCCAGGGTGACCTGGCCCCAGCCCACTCTGATCCTCCAGCTTCTGCTGCTGGTGAGTGCTAAGGGGAGGCAGTTCCACCCCTTCCTGCAATCCTTCTCCCCTGAGCAAAGCAGCTGGAAGTCAGGGTAGCAGAGTGGGCTGGAGCCAGGTCACTCCGCTTCTTGCTGCCATCAGTGAATGCCGGGGAGCTGACCCCTACTAATGATCCCAGGCCTCCCACTAGTCCCCTGAGCTGCACCAGTCCTCACAGGACCCCCAAAATTCAGGGCCTGGGGCAGTTTCTCAAATTGTCCAGTGCTCCCTCCCAACAACAGCATTAAGGGGCATGTAACCCTTCATGCCACCATCACACACTAACCCTTCATGCCACCCTCACACTCTGTTGACTCATATTTAGTTTGTGTTCCATTATGACCCCTAGATCCCTATCTGCAGTACTCCTTCCTAGGTATTCGTTTCCCATTTTGACTGCATAGACCAGCATGCAACTGATTATTCCTTTGTAAGTGGAGTACTTTGCATTTACTCCTATTGAATTTCATCCTATTTACCTCAGACTATTCCTCCAGTTTGTCCAGATCATTTTTAATTATAATCCTATCCCCCAAAGCACTAGCAACCCTTCCCAGCTTGTTTTCATCCACAAACTTTGAGTGTACTCTAAATCAATATCTAAATCATTGCTGAAGATATTGAACAGAAGTGGTTCTATAACTGATCCCTGCAGAACCTCATTCATTATGCCCTTCCAGCATGACTGTGAACCTATTCTTTGGGAATGGTTATCCAACTAATCATGCATCCACCTTATAATAGCTCCATGGAGGTTGAATTTCCCTAATTTGTTAATGAGAAGGTGATGCAAGACAATATCAGATGCCTTACTAAAGTCTAGATATACCACATCTACCACTTCCCCCTTATCCACAAGGCTTGTTACCCTGTCAAATTCCATTAACACGTCCCATGAAGTAGCCAGCATTGGGATTTTTACTGTCTTTAGGCAGACTCAAAAACATCCAACCATTCTAGACCAAAGATCAAGAGTTACTAAACTTTTTGGGGTCTCTAATAATTTGTTGCCCTCGGTAGCTGCTTGTTCTGTTTAGTATACCTAGGTAACCCCTTACACACACAATTACACACTACACTCCTGTTTATGCAAATATACACATACACTCACAAAACAGACACATTCCTTTTACACTTACCCACAATATGCACTCAGAAAGCTCAATTTCCCATCCCACCCTGCCCCCACACTTCTCCGAGTATCGCTTGGTTAGTTAGGTGACTTAGATTTCCAAGACTTCACAAGTGTTCAGCACCTGCTTCCCAAACCCCCGCTTCCTTCCTCCCCTCCAGCTGCTGCTTTGCGAAACTTGGCTCTTGTTATTGGCTGAAGGAAGCAGCCGTTGAAAGGTGATCTGCCTGACTTGATGTGAAAGAGCTTTTACTGATGTTAAGACACTGGATGACGGGGTGGTCAGGGGAAGGAGGGATGAAAGAAGCTCCCTCCTTCCAGTTTTCATCCTCTTATGGAAATGAATGTCAAATGAATGCAGACAAATTGCTTTAATATAATCTTTGTCATTCATTTCCTCCAGTACAGATAGAAGATTTGGTGCCCTATGTGTCTCTGGGTTTGGGCCAATGAACCATTTGCAAGCTTATCCATCCAGAACAGACAAGGGACACTAGTAGCTCTAATCCAGTTTCTCATGTCCCCTTTGGGGTGGGCATTAGTACAAGACAGAGCCATGTTGTGTTGGACAGTAAGTCCACTCATTTAAGGGATGACTTAACATTAGACCATAAGAACGGCTATACTGGGTCAGACCAAAGGTCCCTGTAGTCCAGTATCCTGTCTTCCAACAGTGACCAACGCCAGATATCCCAAAAGGAGTGAGCAGAACAGGAAATCACCAAGTGATGCATCCCCTGTCATCCATTTCCAGCCTCTGACAAACAGAGGCTAGGGACACCATTCCTACCCATTCTGGCTAATAAGTATTGATGCACCTAACCGCCATGAATTTATCCAGTTCTTTTTTGAGCCCTGTTAAAGTCCTCGTCTTCACAACATCCTCTGGCAAGGAGTTCCACAGGCTGACTGTGCACTGCATGAAGAAAACTTCCTTTTGTTTGTTTTAAACCTGGTACCTATTAATTTGATTTGTTGACTAGTTCTTATGTTATGGGAACAAGTAAATAACTTTTCCTTATTCACTTTCTACATACCTGTCATGATTTTATAGATCTCTATCATATGCCCCCTTAGTCTTCTCTTTTCTAAGATGAAAAGTCCCAGTCTTTTTAATCTCTCCTTATATGGCACCCATTCCAAACCCCTAATCCACATTAGGGAAGCCTGCCTCGGACTAATTTTGAAGATTCCCTTTAGTGTGGATGCTCAATTTCTAAATAACCTATTTCAGAATATATCTTCCGGAATAGCTTATTCTGAAATAAGCGTGCAGTGTAGATGTACCCCAAGAGAGGACCTTCCTTCTTACCTCATGACAACTTACTTTACTTAAGAGCCTTTGGTAAGGGACCTTGTCAAAGAGTTTCTGGAAATGTAAGTACATTATATCCACTGGATCCCTTTTGTCCACATATTTGTTGACCCCCTCAGAGAACTCTAGTAGATTAGTAAGGCTTGATTGCCCTTTACAGAATCCATGTTGACTTTTCCCCAATAAATTATGTTAATCTATGTGTCTATTCTTACCTATAGTTTCAAATAATTTGCCCAGTACTGACATTAGACTTACCGGTCTGTAATTGCCAGGATCACCTCAGGAGCCCTTTTTAAATATTGGCATCACACTAGCTATCTTTCAGTCATTAGCTGATTTAAAGTATAGGTTACAAACCACAGTTAATAGTTCTGCAATTTCACATTTGAGTTCTTTCAGAACTTTTGGCTGAATGCCATCTGGTCCGGTGACTTGTTACTGTTAAGTTTATCAGTTTGTTCCAAAACCTCCTCTAATGTCACCTGAATCGGGGACAATCCCTCAGATTTGTCACCTATAAAGAATAGTTCGGGTTTGGGACTCTCCCTAACATCCTTGGCCATGAAAACCTAAGCAAAGGATTTATTTAGTTAATCTTAAATAACCTTATCGTCTTTGAGTGCTACTTTAGCATCTCAATCATCCAGTGGTCCCACTGGTTGTTTAGCAAGTTTCCTGCTCCTGATGTACTTAAACATTTTGCTATTACTTTTTGTGTTTTTGGCTAGCTGTTCTTCAGATTCCTTTTTGGCTTTTCTTATTATATTTTTACTCTTAATTCGACAGAGTTTATGCTCCTTTCTATTTTCCTCACTAGCATTTAATTTTCACTTTTTCAATGGTGCCTTTTTACCTCTCACTGCTTCTTTTACTTGGTTGTTAAGCCACGGTGGCACTTTTTTGGTTCTCTTAATGTGTTTTTTAATTTGCGGTATACATTTCAGTTGGGCCTCTATTATGGTGTCTTTGAAAAGTGTCCATGCAGCTTTACTTTAGGTTTGGTGCCTTTTAATTTCTGTTTAATTAACCTCCTCATTTTTGGGTAGCTCTCCTTAACTTATACGTGACACAAATGATTTCCTAGCCTGTTCACTGAGGCCCAGTCCTCACTGTGATTGAAAATATTCTCACAAGCAGCAGCTACATTTAGGGTACATCTACACAGCAACATTATTTCAGAATAACTAATGTTATTTCAGAATAACTTCGTCCACGTCTCCACAGCAGGCAGCTATTTCAATTTAATGTTGAAATACTGTCAAGCTGGAGGACTTCTTACTCCGACTCCTGTAACCCTCATTGTACAAGGACTAAGGGAAGTCGGAGGAAGAGTGCTCTATTTCAAAATAAGCGCTGTGTAGACACATTCAATTTCAAAATAAGCTATTTCAAAATAAGCTATGCAATTGACATAGCTCAATTTATGTAGCTTATTTCGAGTTAAGCCCTGCTGTGTAGACACACCCTTAGTGTCTTATCTGCAGTGAGTAAGGAGCCACAGTTGAAATCATGGGTAACAATGGCTCATAATAACCACATGCTAACACCCTTTGGACAACTAGTGTCAAGGACAGGGACTGAGATACCAGAATGACATGCTTACTGGAAATACCTATGTTTAGCCAGGCAGGTGGATAGACAAAGAGGACCCATGCTCCAATCCTAGTAAGGGCAGGACTTTAACTGAAATGGAACAGATTGCTCTCTCCTATGGAAAAATCCAAAGGAGGGGGACTCATGGGGAAGAAATCTCTGTAGGAAAATCCCTTGTGGAGCTCCTCATCCTGTGAAGGTTGACCTGTTGTGGAGCAAGCCATGGGGTCATCTGCCAAAGATGGAAGATCCCAAGAATCCATGTAGAGGATCACTGGAAGCCCAAGGCCATTTGCATGAAGTTGCCTTATCCTCCTGAAGCCTGCTTACCATGTATTCCCCTCATAAAAGCTACATTGGAGACCCCCATTCCTCTCTTAAACCCCTTGACCACATGAAGGATGAATGGAACGTAAGACCTCTGCAGCCTCCTGACTTTGAATAGTGAGGGTGTGCACTGTTTCTGGGTGGCTAGTGCAGTCTAAGTTCCTCTCACATTGTTCCTGCTATGAGATTCAGTCAGGCATTCTGCCTCTACAGTATAAACTATGTTCTGAGTTTATTTTTTGTTCAGGTGCCCAAAAGCCTTTGGGTACAAAGTTCCCGTAAAAACAAAAAGGCTATTATTAGTGTTAGTGATGTTGAGTAACACCTGTAAATGCAACACAGTGTCAGCAGATTTACTCCTGCAAGGTGTGGGGGTAAGAGGTGGAGGGGTTTCGTAGTTACTGAAACCACTGCCAACTGTTTGGTAGTTATTTAGGGAGGAAAAAACAAAGACTGAAAGTTTTCCATTAAAGGACTCACTGACACTAGGCTTCATTTAGGAGACAGTCTTCATAAATTGAATTTATATGGAAACATGCACAGACTCAGAATAAGATCAAAATGTCTTAAAGCTGCATCTGTCTGCAGCACGTATGCTGATGGAACCATTTAGCCCATCACTACAGGTTTAACTTGAATCTTTTCAGCAAAGACCTCACTGAAACCACAGATTGAAAGTTATATAAATCGTCAGTGGTGTCATCTCACTGCCCAGTGCTGACAGTCAGGATTTCACTCCCATAAAAAGTGCTTCTTCTAAAATCAAATTGGGATGCAAGAGAGAAATTAATTCCCATGTACAGGTCTACAAGGCCTAGGCACAACCCAGTTAAAGTCCCACAGTGAAGTCCAATTGAAGTAGGACTTAAGTGGTGTACTGGGCTCTCTGCTCAATGGAATATTTCACCTCATGTGATCAGCCCTAGGGAGCACTGGTGGGCAACCTGGGTGGCCCCTCCGGTTTGGGTCAGGCCTGGGGAGAAGCTGGCAGGCGGGGTCATGCCCTGCCCCCAACCCCAGGGATCAGCCAGCAGTTGGGGTTGCACTGCCCTTCCCCCTCTGTCCCAGGGAGAAGCCGATAGCCACCTCTACCCCTGTCCTGACCCCCCCACCTCCTCTCCTGAGACCCCCAACCCCCTCTCTGACTCCCACACTCCCCCACACTCCCAGCCTCCTGCCTTGAGCCCCCCACATCCTCAAGCCTCTGCCCTAACTCCTGCACCTCCCACACCACCAGCCCTTTCCCCTGAAAGGCCTGAGTAACACTGGGTAGGTCTGCTAGTTGTGCAATAAATTGTCAATATAGGTTGTGGAACTTCTTTCCTGACTTTTTTATGATTGGCGTCATGTCTTGAAGCATGAATCTGCATCAATAATGGACACATCATAAGTGGTAACCATGGAAGTTAGATGAGGCACTTGCCAGATTCAACCTGGTGGGAGTGGGACAGACTAATCACAGCTATCATGATCTTACTTAATACTTTGACAGGCATGGGAAGGGAAAAGGAAATTTCACTGTGTGGAAAAAATTATGTGCCACTAGCAAAGGACATCTCTTCACATTTGAAACTAAGTTCAATAGAATCATAGAACATGAGAACCTTGAGAAGTCATCAAGTCCAGTCACTTATGGCAGGACCCAGTACCATCTAGACCACCCCTGATAGATGTCTATCTAATCTGCTCTTAAATATCTCCAGTGACCTCCCTAGTCAATTTATTCCAGTGTTTAACAACCCTGACAGTTAGGAAGTTTTTCCTAATGGCCAACTTAAACCTCCCTGCAGTTTAAGCCCATTGCTTCTTGTCCTATCCTCAGAGGCTAAGGAGAACAATTATTCTCCCTCCTCCTTGTGACACCCTTTTAGATACCTGAAAACTGCTACCTGTCCCCTCTCAGGGTATGTCTACACTACAGCACTAATTCGAACTAACTTAGTTCGAATTAGTTAGTTCCAACTAAGCTAATTTGAATTAGTGCATCTAGACCTAAAAACTAATTCGAATTAGCGTTTTGTTATTTCGAAATAGCATATCCACATTAAGTGGACCCTGAACCGAAGTTAAGGCTGGCCGGAACCAGTGCCGGCAGGGCATCAGGTTAGGACTTAGAGCGTGGAGCTGCTGCCTCAGGCTAGCCAAGGGCTGTGCTTAAAGGGACCCGACCCCCACCCCGGACAGACAGTTCTCAGGGTTCCCCGCTTGCTTGTCTACCTTAATGAGGGGCAGCAAAGCAGTCCTGTCTTGGAGTGCCCTGAGTGCCCACACTCGGCACATCACAGCACTCAGCCATCAGCCCGGCTGCACTTGCCGCAGGCTGCCATCCAGGGGTGTCAATCGGGGGGCTGTCAGGATCCAGGAGGCCCTGCAGGAGAGCTTCCACCCCGAGGAGCCCACAGAGCCACCCCAGTCCTCTCCATCGGGGGCTCGTGCCCCATTCCTCCCTCACCTCCTTCCACTTACCCCTCCCCAGCCCCCCTTCCTGATGTAAAAAATAAAGGACACGTGTTCAAAAATAGAAACTCTCTTTATTTAACAAAACTGGGGGTGGGGGGATTAACCTCTAGGGAGACTGGGAAAAGGAGGTGGGAGAGGGGAAGAGAGAGGGTGGGAGAGGAGAGGGGGAAACCTGGGAGGAGGGAGCTGGAAGGGGGAAGCCAGGGGAAGAAGGAGGAGGGGAAGTATAAAACTATGGTACGCCATATCTTCAGTACTGTGTACAGATGTGGTCTCCTCACCTCAGAAAAGATATTTTGGCCTTGGAAAGGGTTCAGAAAAGGGCAACTATAATGATTTGGGGTTTGGAACAGGTCCCATATGAAGAAAGGCTAAAGAGACTGGGACTTTTCAGCTTAGAAAAGAGGAGACCGAGGGGGGATATGATAGAGGTCTATAAAAGCATGAGCGGTGTGGAGAGGGTGAATAAAGAAAAGTTCTTCATTAGTTCCCATAATAGAAGGACTAGAGGACACCAAATGAAATGAATGGACAGCAGGTTTAAAACTAATAAGCAAAAGTTCTCCTTCACATAGCACATAGTCAACCTGTGGAACTCCTTGCCACAGGAGGCTGTGAAGGCTAGAACTATAACAGAGTTTAAAGAGAAGTTAGATAAAGTCATGGAGGTTGGGTCCATGGAGTGCTATTAGCCAGGGGGTAGGAACGGTGTCCCTGGCCTCTGTTTGTGGAAGGCTGGAGATGGATGGCACGAGACAAATCACTTGATCATTGTCTTCGGTCCATCCCCTCCGGGGTACCTGGTGCTGGCCGCTATCGGCAGACAGGCTACTGGGCCTTTGGTCTGACCCAGTACGGCCATTCTTATGTTCTAAGCTCAGGGCTTAGGGTCGGGGGGTCTCACTGGACCGACTTGATTTTCATGCAAACCTGCTCCTGGGTTCGCATGTAGCCTTTGGTGGCCAGGCTGGCAGCTATCCGGCCCTAGATGGCCACATTCCTGTGCCTAGTGCGGAGGTCGTGGACGTTGGAGGCCTCCCCCCAAACCTCGATGAGGTCCACGATCTCCGCACTAGACCAGGCAGGCGCCCGCCTCTTGCAGCCCCGGGCAGGCTCCTGGGAGCCGCCAGCCTGGTCCTGGGAAGAGGCGGAGGGCTGGGTGGCAGCGGGTGGCTGGCTCATGCCGTGCCAGGTGCAGGGTCTGCTGGCTGGGTGCTGGCAGGCTTGCAACTGGCACGAGCACTGTAGCCAGACCGTGCCCCTTTAAGGGCTCCGGGGCTGGGAGGGGGGCAGAAAAGTTTCCCTGGTTTGGCCCAGAGTGGCCACCAGGGCAACCTGGGAAGGGCTTGCCTCCAACTAGTTCGAATTAAGTGGCTACATAGCCCTTAATTCGAACTACTTAATTCGAACTAGGCGTTAGTCCTCGTAGAATGAGGTTTACCTAGTTCAAATTAAGTGCTCTGCTAGTTCGAATGAAGTTCAGACTCGCGGTTTGTATGTATAGATGCCATGAAAGTTAATTCGAACTAACAGCTGTTAGTTCGAATTAACTTTGTAGTGTAGACATACCCTCAGTGTTTTCTCCTTTCCAAATTAAATAAGCCCAATTCTTTCAGTCTTCCTTCATAGGTCATGTTCTCTAGACCTTTAATCATTCTTGTTGCTCTTCGCTGGACCTTCTCTAATTTCTCCACATCTTTTTTGAAATGTGGTGCCCAGAACTGAACATGATACTCCAATTGAGGCCTAATCAGCACAGAATAGAACAGAAGGATGACTTCTCGTGTCTTGCTAATTCCACCTATTTTAGTGGTGGGGGGTTTGAATATTGGGGTTTTCAAAAACATTAATATGAAAAGAAGTAGCTTATTTCCTGGGGATTTGCAAATGTGAGTTTTCTCCTTTGCCTCTCATCTGACAGAAGGAGTAATTATTACACAAATAACAAGCTATAGAGTGCATTTCTAAAATGGGGTCAGCCAGCTATTACAATGGAAGATTTCACATAAGATTTCACATATCGGTCTACAGTTTCAAAATGGCCTCAACCCAGGCCGTAGATCTGTTCATGAATGAGTTTTCATGCCCGGCTCCTTATGTGTCCAAACGTTTAACCTTCAGGAGCAAAGTAGACTGCTTTTCGAAAAGGAGGCATAGATGCCCATTCTAAATGTGAATGGTCCCTAGAGTTCCAGTCTGGGGTTCTTGTCTGAGCCATATTTACTTTCCAAACACCATTTATTCCCTTAGGCTACATCTAGACAGCGGGGCTATTTCAGGATACTGGGAGTATCCCAAAATAGCAATTCCACGTCTTTAAAAGCGCCCGTTATTTCAAAATATATTTTGATTAACGGGTGTACTATTCCGGCATCCCTGTAACCCTCATTCCACGAGGGTTAAGGGACTTGTCAGAATAGTGCTTTATTTTGAAAGTACCTTGAAATAAGCTACACAATTTGCATAGCTCAAATTGCGTAGCTTATTTTGAGGTAAGGGTGCTGTGTAGACGCACCCTCATGGGCTGGTCCAAAGACCAATGAAGTTGATGCAAATCTTTCCATTGATTTCAACAGGCTATGGATGAGAGCAGCCCTTAGTATGGACAAGATGAGAGGGGCAGTAAGGATATACTCAAAGAAAAGATGATGTAAAAGTATTTTAAATAAAATCCTCAGCTAACCAAACCTCTAGAGTTAAGGTGAAACAATTAGACTGATGAGGCTAACTAGTCATCTCAAGAGGCCATACACTTTACGTCTCTTGGGCCTGATCCTACAATGGATCCATGCAGACACAAGAGTCTGCCAGTGTTGATCCTCTTGCAGGATTGGGAACTCCTCCTGGGCAATCAGATTCCTTTGACTATTGTAACCATTATTATTAGAATTGCTGCTGGATATATGTGGTGTACACACACATAGGGAGACATTCTCATTACATCTTTCAAATAAATAGAAGCTGGCTGAAAAATATTTTTAAATTAACCAAAATGTAGTTTCCATTTCACAAGTTAATTTTTGAATGAAACTTTTTATTCAGTGTTTATTTTAAAATGCTTCTTTTTATAAACCGTTGACCAGTTCTAAATTAAAAGAGAATTAATCTATGTCTTTTTCTGAGTATTTTTATAATTAATCCCAGCCTTTTTTCACTTTTTGTTTATAATTTTGCCAAGTTTCTCCCCCTAATTATTTTACTCTTTTCTTTTTCTATTTTTAAATTTTGCCTCTTTATTTATTTGCCTTCCTAATTTTTTTGTTTGTGTGGGGATTTTTTACTATTTAACCCTGACCTTTTCTATATATCATTAATAAAAGTTGCTTCTTACTAACATTATTATTATTATTATTATTATTTATTATTACAGCTCTTAATTTTTTACTTAAAAATTTATTTTAAACTTTTGACCTTTTTAATTGGTTTAATTTATGTCATTTATGCCATGATTAAGTAGCTCTCCTCCACAGCAATCAACATGCAGCTTTCCCATCACATTCACTTATCTGACTCCTGCTAGAATTAAAATTAACTATTGTTGTCAGGGCATAACTAAAATCACAAATGTCAATTTCCCCTTTTCACTTTTTTGCTGTCAGAATAAATTGTATAATCGTCACTGAATACCAAGCTCTCATTTCCCTAATAATACACTGAAGCCAAAGGGTCACCAAAGTGAACTGCAGGAGAAAGTGTGAAACCTAAGATGATAAACATTACATGGAAATCACTCTCGCTATCAAGCTCTTTCTATAAACTAAGTATAAAACCACAATAAAACCCCTCAGAGTTTGACCTATGACAATAAGTGCACGTCTATACTACTGGGAGGATTGGTGCTGCCACAGTCTATCTTCCAGAGTTCGATTTAGCGGGTCTAGTGAAGAAGCACTAATTTGAATTCAAAGGGTGTGCCTGTTGGTGCTGGTACTCCTGCTCCTCACAAAGAGTAATGGAAGTCTTCAGGAGCATTTGCTCCTGTCAACTTCCCGCTGTATGGATGGTGATTTAAGCTACATTGGCTCCAGCTATGCAATTAATGTAGCTGGAGTTGTGTTTCTTAGGTTGACCTTACTCACCATTGTAGACCAGACCTCAGTGACTGGCTTTGAGGACAATAGTGGTGGAATATCCCCCAAGAAATAATAATTACCTTTACAAAATCTCCCTTTAGTGCATTTTCCTGCACCTTACTTTCCAACAGCTCTCTTTACAGAGCCATAGTTATTAGCTGCAAATAGTCCCAGAGACCTCTCAGAGAAGTGGGATCTCTATTTTCTGGTGGCCCATTGATCAATATTGTCCCCTTGTGAACAACCCACGTCAAGAAGTAACACCCAAAGTGTCATTTATCTTCTTTCTTATGACAAGCCTACATTTAAACCACTTCATTGGCACAACTGCACTGATGCAGTTGCACTGCTGCAACGCTTTAATGAACACACTGTAAGCCCAAGGGGACAGAGTTCTGTCAGCATCGTTAATCCACTTTTCCATCCACAAAATAAGCTCCTCCCACACGTCATCAAAAATCCCACCATTCACAGTATAGCTATACAGCTGTTCAGAATATGATTATCTCTCTCACAGTCACAGATTTTAAGGTCAAAAGGGACCATTATAATAATCTAATCTAACTTCCTGGAGAAGACAGTCTACAGAATTTTTTACACTAAATTCCTGCTCAGGGCCCATAATGTCATGTGATGGAAAATCCAATCTACTTATTTTAGATGTAATTCAACTGGCCTTTTCTCCCCAGAAAAACATCCTTATTTTTACAGCTATTTTGAAGTCCTGGGAGTGTTAAACACAATTTGTTTTATTTAAAAAAATAAACTTTTCTATAACATAGAATTTTCCTCGAAAAGATGAAGATTAAGCTTCCCTGTTTGGTAGCCACAGGGTTTCTTGAGCTTGACTCCTCCTGAGTGAGGCATCAATACATCAGTGTGCTCTATTAGCCCCATTAGCGCCTTCTTGACTGGGGGAGCTGTGGGGAGGACATAGGGTCTCCTATCTGCCATCCAACTGTGCCACCAAAGTGAGAAATTGCTCACATTGGTCAACACTCAAAAGTAACACAGGCAAAGCTACAGCTCTCAGGGGTATGGAAAGCCCTAAGGCCTAGTCTACAACCCCACCTCCACCCCAACAATCTAACCTACTCACATAGCTAAACAGCTGAAGTCAATGTCCTTACTGTGGTGTCTTTCACACAGTAAGGTCAGAGGGGACTGCTCTCCCATTGACTCCAGCTACTCTTATCCTAGTGGAATTCTGGAGTTGACAGGAGAGAGCTCGGAGATCGATTTATCATGTCTAAGCAGATGCGATAAATCGACTGCCAGTGGATTGATTGCTGCAGTGTTGATCCATCGTGTAGTGAAGACAAGCCATAAGAGACATATTTATGCTACCTAATCCCCAGTATAGACCGCACTAGGTTGATGGAAGAATTCTACCTTTCCGGGAGGTGGATTACTGACGTTATGTCTACACTGGCAATTGAACAACAAAACTTTTGTCATTCAGAGGTGCTATTCCTCTCCCTAGTCCCTGAAAAAGATAAAAAAATTGCTGCAGCAAGTGCCAGTCTGAACAGCATGCTGTCGGCAGGAGCACTCTCCTATGATAACGCAAACACTGCCCATTGGGGGCGGAAGTACTTAGTGGGCAAAAGAGCTAACAAACAAGAGCCACTCCACCCCACTGTTAATGACATGGCTGTGTCGACATGACCATGTCTGTAAAACCTGTGTCATCTACACAAAGTCCTGCTGTGACTGGAGAACCCCAGTGTCTATGCTGCCCGTGGCTATGCTGCAGTAGACATAATCTAAGTGGAGCAGAACTATGATCCTCCTGCTCCTTTCTCACACAAGGAATGCCATAGACAATATTGCTAAGTAAATTATCACCACAAGGCATGTGAGTTAATGCCTTGCTGAGATGCATGGAGCTGCTCACACATCTGCAGACTAATTTGCTTTGATTTGTAGCCATAACTGCCTTTTTGGAAAAAAAGCTGAGGTTCGGGAGAAAAAGATGGTATCATCAGATGGTATATGGGTATACACCTCCAGCAAGAAAGCAGGGGGCTGCTGCAGCCAGGGAGAGACACCTTCTCAAAGTTCTCTCCCATCCCAGCAGCATGGGCCTGCCCTAGCTGGGAGACAGGAGCCCCTCCTCTAGCTCACAGGAGCTGCCACAGCTGGTAGCCTTTTGCCTGGCCTGGAGCTGCTGCAGTGAGAGAGGACTGGGGGAGCCTTCTCTCCCGGGGAGCCTGTACCCACACCCCTCCTTCCCAGCTCCATCCCACATCCCATACCTCCAGCCACAGCCTTCACCCCTGCACCCAACCCTTTGCCCCAACCCTGAGCCCCCCTCCCGCATCCCAAATGCCTCATTCTTAGCCCCACCCCAGATCCAGCCAATATCCTCATCTCTCCCAATCCTGAGCCCCTCCCACACT
This sequence comes from Pelochelys cantorii, assembly GCA_032595735.1. NCBI lineage: Eukaryota > Metazoa > Chordata > Testudines > Trionychidae > Pelochelys > Pelochelys cantorii. Next base: position 55,362,865 of record CM064329.1, on the reverse strand, counting down.
CTGAACCTCTCAGCCCCATCCCTGACACCGCTCATCCATATGCAGAATTATTTTCTTTATCTGCACCAATATGAGGTGTTAGTTTTGACTGCTGGCTCTTTACTTTCCCACAAACAGGGCTCTCCTGAGCCTTCTCCACACAAATTCATAATCCCCCAGCCATGTCTGGGGGCTTGGGTGTAACAGCGGCACCATCAGTGGTCAGGCTGGTGAACCAAAACTTTCCATTCATGATCTGCAGCAAACTGAGCCTTCTTCTCCTCACTCCCTAGGCTGCCCTGCCTTCCCTTCAAACATACCCTTGTGATTAATGGAAATGATCAGAGATAAACGACTGACTCCAGCGTCTGAGGAGCAGATCATGGAATCTTTGTCTATAGAGGCAGCAAATCAAGCAGTGTAACTTTTATTTGGCTTGACATATTTCCTGTGGCTTCACTTCATACAGAGCCATGTGTATGTGTTTTTGGGCATGTGCCTACTGAATGGTGTTGCCAAGATGCAGAGAGAATCCAGAAGAGCCTCTTTCCTGCAGTGTGACAGATGTACCAAGTTGCCAGGAGAAATGGACCCTAATGAACGCCAGGTTCTGCTGTTTTCTCATGTCTGGCTTACATTTGGGAGGAGCAGCCTCCAGTAATATCTCTTCCCTCCTAGAAACAAAGTGTTGGGGGGGGAGGGTGAAGGGAAGACTGGGGCAAGGGATTGCTTTCATTCTCTTTAGTTGGATTCCCTTACAAGACACATTGCTCTACAGAAATCACAGACTGCTCAGGACAAGCATCCCTCACAATGTTCTCTTACTTGAGAACATCAGTTAGTTTTATACTCATCTAATGGATTTTTTTTTACTTTATTAGTGCTTTCTTTATACACACACTTTGTATGTCAATGCGTGTATAACAATAATCTTCATTACTTTGCAGCTCTCTTGCACCTTTTGTCTGAGGCATGTTAGGAACATTCATGGAGCTGGCTGAACTATTTGTTCCAAATTCTATTGGTTATGAAGGTTTGCCCCATTTTGGCTGACAACTCATTTGCTAACTGTTCCTAATTCCAGTGATCTCTTTGCTGTTTGCAAGTATTTGTGAAAATAGTTTGCAAGATCATTTTCAACCTATGTGATGTTTGCTCTGACAAGTCATTATTTATGTTTTGCTACTGGTCAGATCATGGAATTGTTTCTCTTCCTCGATTGGATGATTGAAATATTCTTTTAAGCAAGAGAGCAACACTAATCGAAGGATAACGTACCTTCCAGTACAAACTTTTGCATGAACAATGAATGTTGAAGTTTGTGAAACTTTGGGGATTTACATGTATATCTAGTGCTCATCTGAATACTCACAAATAATTAATAATAAGCCATGAATTATGCCTCTTGAAATTGGCACTCTTATTTGCAAAATTGCTTGTGATTCAGTTATATTATTTGTGACCAGCTCTGTTAATCAATGAAACCTTATAGCACTAAGTATTATGGAACCGATTTTACAGAAGGATAAGTTGTGGTGAAGAAGTTAAGAGACTTGACTAAGCTCATGCAGCAAGTCAGTGGCAGAACTCAGGTGCTCAGCTTTAACCATGTGAAACATGTGCCCTCTGTTGATTCCAGGGATGATGCACATGTAGCTGCAAGGGTTACATGCATTAGTGATGTAGTAGCCATGAGAAGCAAGCTAGAGTTATCTTAGGTCTTCAGCTCACCCAAGTTCTGTATATAGCTGTCTCCCTATTTTTTCTGTATTGTATTTTGTATGTTGAATACTTTGCAAACAAGGCTGTCCAAGAACACATTTTTGCATGAACACCATGTACTGTAGGAAATGGTCCTTTGCCCTTTTGCATATTTGTTTGGGGTTTTTTTTCCTCCCTGAGAACTGAGCTACAAGAGATTTGCTATGACATGAGGGTGAGTGAGTATGTGCCTGTTACTACGTTTCCTGTTTGATATCAAGACTTTCATGATCAACTCACTGATAAATCAAGGGACTGTGATGCTTGGACTGTATGAGTTGGGATGGAGGCTCGTCACTTATTTCATAATCTCTTACACATTTTACGCAAAGATATTTATTAATATGATAAGCCAGTTTCTCAGCTGGTGTAGATTCACCTGGCACGAACCAAGGGTCTATCTCAATGTATTCAAAGGCTACATCTACACTGCAGGCTTCTTGCACAAGAACTGTTTTGCGGAAGAGTTCTTGAACAAAAGGTCTTGCTCAAGAGCACATCCACACTGCCATGTGCTTTTGCGCAAGAGCGTCCATGGCAGTGTGGACACTCTCTTGTGCAAGAAAGCTCTGATGGCCATTTTAGCCATAGGGGTTTCTTGCGCAAGAAACCCCTGTTGCCCGTCCACACTGCCTTCTTGTGCAAGAGCGCTTGCGCAAGAGGGCTTATTCCTCATGGGGAGAGGAATAACTCTTGCGCAAGAAGCCCTCTGTTCCGATGCTTTACTGTGAATTTACTTGCACAAGAACATGCGTGCAGTGTAGATACTCCACAAGTTTTTGCGCAAGAACACTTGTTCTTGCGCAAAAAGCCTGCAGTGTAGACGTAGCCAAGGGGTATGTCTACACTACAGAGAAGATCGAAGCTTCCACTGTCGATCTTCCAGGGTTCACATTAGTGGGTCTAGGGAAGACATGCTAATTTGAACTGAGAAGGATGCTCCAGTCGATGCCAGTAGTCCTGCTTCCACGAGGAGTAAGGGAAGTTGAAGGGAGAGAGTTCTCCCTTTGATTTCCTGCAGTGTGGACAGCGCCAAAAGTCGAGGTAAGGTACTTCAACTTCAGCTACACAATTAACATAGCTGAAGTTGTGTATTTTAACTTGACCTTATCCCGTAGTGTAGACATCCCCAAAATGTCTCCCTGCCTGCATTTAACCCACAAAATGGAAGGAATCATTCACAGGAGCCCAATTTGCCACCAGTTTTCTCCTCCGCAGTAAAGTGCCATAGCAGCTTCTGGCTATTACTCTAAAGGACATTGAGTGGAGCCCTGTGTGGGACTAGCATAGAGCCCTGCAACAGGAATGGCGTCCCATAGGATCGCTGCCAGGATAGCGGGAGCAGATCAGGGTGGGATTAAAAATAGTCCCACACAGGGTTTACCATGGTGACCTTTTTTACCATGGAAAGTAAGAGTAAAATCTGATACACAAACGAATCCTCAGACTTTTATAAAGATGATCTGGCATCTCCATGTATAGTTTCTAAATGCTATCTACCTCTCTGGCTAATGCATGCATTTTTCATTTGTCTGCCACCTTCCTTTCTGGGAACCGGCTTCATTGACAGCAACATTAATGGATTTTTGTGTTTGTTTTGTTTTCTTTTGCCATCCCCATCCTAGCTATTGTGTCATTTAACGCTGCATAATGCTATATGGAAGCAATGGCGGAGTGCACCATCCTCACTGCAGCATTGATTTCAGTATCCTTAACCCTCCCCTGATAGGCCTCCAGTCATGGGCAGCTGGTAATGTAGTCAAGGGAAGGCACAGCCTTCCCAAAACGGCCTACATGCCTGACCGCCAAGGCTGGGGCTGCCACCAGAGAAGCCCAGCTTCCCCGGCCCTCCATGTGGGCTGGAAGGATCAGGCTGTGGGTGGGCAGGGCTTGGCTCCAGGGACGGGCCTCAGGCAGAAGGAGTGGAAGGGGCTGGAATGTGCCATCTCCAGTTGGACTTTCATCCACCACCCATGCCTCCAATGAAGGGAAATTGGGACCCTCCCTTAGCAGCTCAATACATGGCCTAACAGAGTTTTCTTTCCCTCTGTAGCTTAAGCTTATGTCTTGTTGTGTTCTCATTGACTAATGAGTGTAACTGCTCTCTGTGCTCTTTAGGGTATATATGTTGGTGTCTATATTCCCTCTCTCTCCTCAGTCTTCTCTTTCCAAGACTGAACTTTTCTGCAATGGTTTTAGATCCCAAACCCTTCACTCTCTGCATAAACCCCTCTCTTCAGTGAAAACAGCCTTCTTGACAGAGCAGTTTTTCTAAAAATAACATTTCCCCCTTATGGAAAGGGTAAAGATGAGGAGAAAAATCCACAAGTCAGACATTACAAGAATACAGTCTTCAATACAGTAATGAGATCGTAGACTGGTATAATCAGATGTCACATGGTTTTATATCACTAGTCTCCCCAAGCTGTCCTGTTTGGGGGTGAGGTTATACCAGAGGGATATTGCAGCCTGAACTAGCTTTCTTTCCTTGATTTAAATCAATCCCAGACCCCTATTAATTTGAACAAGTGCCCTTGGTCCCATTGCCTGGCCATCCAGAGCTATTATATAACAACTAATTGGTCTTTGTGTCCCCTTTAATAAGAGAAGTCTGCCACAGACACAGAGTTCAGTGAGAGTCTAGGGGAGAAAAACGACATAGGAAAGCCCTGACACAAAGAGGCATGGAATTAAGTGCATTTCTGACTTGTTATGTTAACCTCTGCTGGCCACTTGGTGTGGAGACATGAAGCAGAATATCTCCCTGGAATTTACACGTGGTTTCTGGGGATGAGGAGGGGCCAGAAGGGAACCCATGGGGTGAACAGTTCAGAAAGATTATAAACCAAAAACCCCACCCCCTCCAAAAAATGTAGAACACTGTAAAAGTAGAGACAATCTGAGAAGCTAGAGGCAGCAAAACAAGACAAGCAATGCTGTATGAGTCTAAAGAGCAGTCCCAAAATGGTTGCAAGCAGTGGGACATGGAAGTTTAATGGTTTAACCCTGAACAACCATTCTGGATGGGAGGTGAAGAATAACAACACATAGAATGGAGGCTGCAAGGAGGCAGAGTTGGGGGAGGGCAGGATTTAGCATGGAATTCAACTTGGAGAGCTAAGGCCCCATGAGTGATCTGCACCTCAGAGTTTATGGATAATGTGCAAAACGTGGAAGGAGATGAGCCAACAAATACATTTATTCAGGCTGATCCATACCACTACACAGAGCTCTATGGAACTCATTGGTACTCATCAGGGTTTGTTCAAATGAATCAACTTTCAGTATTAGAAACCTAAACTGGGCTTGGTATCTCATCCTGAAGATGGAATCTTCTGCAGTACAGTAGCCCCTGCCCCATTCTGTTCACTAAGAACTCGGAGAGCAGCACAACCTCCTACTTAATCCTTAACAGCATATGTGATGAGTTCCCCCTGGAGGTGCCACCTGCAACAGGGGTACCACTGAGCCCTTGCCCCACAAGACTGGGGCTCCTACCCTCATTGTGCTGCTATAGCAAGCAGCAGACCCGCTCCCAGTCCTACACTTCCACCAGCATTCATACAGGTAGGGACATATCCAGTTATATGTAGACTCTCTAACTAGCAACTGCACAAACCAACAGTAGAAAATCTAAAGACAAGGTAACTCTCAGCTCCCCAGACATGCACCTCCTCTGGAGCATTAATCTAAAAGGGTATGTCTACACTGCCACCCTAGTTCGAACTAGGGTGGCTAATGTAGGCATTCGAACTTGCAAATGAAGCCCGGGATTTAAATATCCCGGGCTTCATTTGCATGTTCCCGGGCGGGTGCCATTTTTAAATGCCCCATAGTTCGAACTGACTGCCCGCGGCTACACGTGGCAGTCAGAAATTAATCCGAACTAAGTCCTTAGTTCAGATTCACTGTTACTCCTCCTGCAATGAGGTGTAACAGTTAATCCGAACTAAGGACTTAGTTCGGATTAACTTCTGACTGCCGCATGTAGCCGCGGGCAGTCAGTTCGAACTACGGGGCATTTAAAAATGGCACCCGCCCGGGAACATGCAAATGAAGCCCGGGATATTTAAATCCCGGGCTTCATTTGCAAGTTCGAATGCCTACATTAGCCACCCTAGTTCAAATTAGGGGGCTAGAGTAGACATACCCAAACAGATCAAAGCAGATTACCTAGCAAATAAACAAAAATGCTTACCTAGGCTTAACACACGAGTTAGATTGTATGTGAATGAGCAGTTTCTCACCCTGAGAGGTTATACAAGCAGGCTTGCAGACTCTTAAGGGACAAACTGCACTAGCTTGGAATCCCCAGGTGTTTCATACACAGGTTAGAAAGCCCAGTAGCCTAATTCCAGCACTTCCCTCAGTTCAGGTTTGTTCCTCAGGTTTTCCAACTGTTTTCTTGTGTGAGGAGAAAAGAACCACAGATGTTGTCATCCCAACAGTGTGGCAGGAACACCTTGTTTCAAAGCTTAATTCCCAGACCAATTTGTGGGAAAATACAAACATCCCAAGATGGAGTCCAGAGTCATGTGGCCTGGTCACATGTTCATTTAGAGACATAGTAGCCATTACTTCTAGGCTGTCTGGAGCATTCTCAGGAAGGATCACCAGCTGGGGGATAAGTTTCTCCTATGACCTACTGTTTTCTCTCTTTGTCCAGAATAGGCCCCTCTCAACCAGCTATCTAGACTGAAAGCATCTTGTCTAATGGGCATTACGCTGATGTAACTATAGCTGAAGTACAGATAGTCAATATTTATAACTTCAGATAAAAAAATGATACATGCATACAAATAGGATAATTATATTCAGCAAATAACTTTTCCAATGACCCCTTACATGCATAAATACATCATAATTATTTATAATCAATTATAATAATATAACTATGAAGAATATGGGATTCAGTGTTACAGCATGCCCTTCTGTTCATTTAAGTACTTGTGTAGGAAGGGCAGCTGAGAAGGAGAGGATGCAGACTTGAACTCTCAAAGGATTTCCCAACCTGCTGTATGCTTGGGTTCCTAATCTAGAATCTTCTAACAGCGGACATGGAAGCTAATTTGGTTTCTTCAGGCAGTTCAGGTTGCAGTTTGACTTCTTCACAGAGAGTCCTCACCCATGTTTGTATGAGGTAGCCCAACCTCACTGCGGGTGTTTGGTTGAGATAAAATTAGCTCTGTGCAAAAGGCCCTATAGGACCTACAGACCACACATGCCTTGCACTGGTTCTCTCTATAGGATGTATTTCCCCTTGGGAGATCAGATCTCTACATTCCTGCCAAATGCCACCTATCTGAACACCTTATATCCCCATCTCTCATAGATCTCCTTTGTCCCTTACAACCATAGTCCGAACAATTTCAGTGAATCACAGTAGCAGGGAGGTGAATTATATTAACTAATAAGCATCCTTGCTTACCCCAAACCAGATGGTCCTCGTAAAAGAAAATTACCCTCCATTTGGTCAGGAGTTGAAGACCGTTTAATTCATGCTTAATGGGCAAAATTGAGACCAACTAGTGCACAGATCCTAAGGTGACACCACCCTATAAATATGCTAGATGGGTTGGTAGATAGGCAATAACTACACAGTGGTATAGTGCAGGGCTGCGCACATGGTGACATTATATTGGTAGGTGAGGACATAATGTCATTGTACACTGACCCCAAGGGTAGGACACAGAATTAGTGAAAACATTGTGTTCCACAGTTTAAAATAAAGTGACAAGAATACTATGCTTTCAGCACAGTGGTAAATTGACACTTTGTCCATGATCCCTTAAATGAGACGCCACTTTCTCCTGCATTTGGTCCTGCCCCGCAGTGAGCTCTCCCAGTCGAGTGTGGGATGAATCTGTAATTAATAAATGTCAGCCTGAGGAATCAAGATGTCATTTATTGGAGCCAGATTCAGCTCACCCCAGTCAAGAGTATGGTGGGGGAGAGAAATGGGAGGGAGCAGTGGGAAATGTATACCATGAGAGAGAAAAAATGGAGGGAAAAGTAAAGGGGGGGCAAAGAAAAGGAGAGAGAAAACTAGGAGTTCATAATAATCATGAGGGAAAAAGGCAGACATGGAGGAGGGAAGAAAGGAGACAGGTTAAGAGGGGGATGAGGGGCAGAAAAACACATGAAGAGATTTGTAAAGAGGAGGGATGGGAAAATAAAAAGGGGAAGATGGGGAAAAGAGTAAGAAAGTCTTTTCTGCAAAGGAATCTTATGTTAATCCTCAGAACCTGCCGTTCCCTTGAGTAGAGGCGGGAGGAATGGAGCATGTGTGGGGCGGCGGGGGGGAGGGTCCAGTGCTCTCAGACCACTGTGCTGTCATGGTGGCAGGCCCTTGGCATTTCCTCAGAAAGAGTTTGAGCAGAAAGGGGGAACTTGGTGATACTGGGTCCATCGGCACTGTTATTTCTTTCTTTCCTTCATTCTTTTTTTAAAAATTAGAAATAAAAAGGAAGCAAGTAAAACAAAATCCCCTTCCCCTTAATTAAATTACTCAGTCGCCCTCTGGGGTTGACACTGGGATACATGAGGCTTTTGTGTAATATCTGGAGGAATTCTGCAGTCTCTCCCCCACCCCCTTCTTCCTTCCCAATCCTTGGGACAGAAGGAAGAATTTCAAAGGAGAAGAGAAGGGAGGGGGAGAGTAAGCTAATAGGGATGGGAATTATTCTGTGATGGTTGGAGGGATAAGAGAAAAAAGGGAAAGAAAGTCTCTGCAGAAATTGAAAGCTGATTCCCCTTAGTAGCCTGAGGCGATGCTCTGACCTGGGGTAACTGCCCTTTTGCCAAAGATACAGGCAAAGTTCAGGACACAGGGAAAGCTGGATAAATATAAAAGTCTTATCTGGGGGCTGATCCTGCAGCAGCAGGACATGCCTGTCTGCTATAAGTGGAACACCAGAGATTTCTCTGGGGACCCTGCTCCTGCACAGTTGTGGACTCGGAATGAGTTCTGAGGAAATGCCGCATCTTCTTCCTCAGACTAGCACAGCTGGGCCTTATGCTCACCACACTGTCTGAGTAACCAGATCAGACACACAGAGTGGGTGAATCATCAGTGCTTTCAGTCTGTCTGTCCATACAGGGAGATATGGTGAACACCCCCTACAAGCATGTGCTGGGAACCTTGCAGAAGAATTGCCTCCTGTTATTTGACACGAGCTGAGTTTGAAAGGCTCCACATAGTCTCCAAAAGCTTGCCTTGGCTGAAGGAAAGTTGCTATATTGAGGGAGACCTGTGGAGGAGATGGAGGAAAGGTTTTGTGTAGCAGCACTTTTCTCATCCTATGACGATGGGACATCTTTTAGATCCAGTTCTAAAGCTCTTTGTAGCTAAGAGCACTCAATTCACAGAATAAAGCCCATTGCTGTGGGAGGGAACGTGGGCTGGGGCACTACGAAGCCTTTTCGCTTTCACATCTAGTAAGCTACACTGAAGCAGGCAGAAAAAAACCCACCTTTTCAGCTTCACAGCTCCTCCAAAGAATGTCACATTAATAGTTACTGTGATAGTCTTCATAGAGCCATTTAGAGGTTGGCAGGGACGGGGTTAATCCAGTCCCCTGCACATGGCTAGCCGAGACCTTTCCTGGAAATCTCTGACCCTAGCACTAGTTGTGGTGCAGTTCTAATGGTGATCCTAATAGTAGGAGTGTTTGCGTAGAGAGGGCACTGATGTTTTCATTATGATGTTATCAAAACCTCAGAGCATCAGAAGTGCCTGAGCCCTGTGTACCCTCATGTTTTCACCACTACTGTCATTAGTGGAACTGCGTGAGTGCTTGTGCAAAAGTGAAAGATTTTCCACAAAAGCCTAGTGTAGGCAAAGTCCAAGAAGAAGGACTGAGTTCCCCTCAGGAATCTGGGTGAGGTGAACCACATTTCAGACCTTTATTTTGGACTTTGACTGTGGGAAGCCTGCTGTATTTGTGGTTGGCCCCTCCAGGGGGAGGACATAATTCATATTTACTCTTTTGTTTTATTATAAAACCTCCCTCAGAAGGCATTTGAACTCCTTCTGGCTCTGCAAAGTCATTTCCTCCTCTGAGCAGCCTGTCTCTTACAAGCACACTAACTCTGCAGCACTGAGAAACCTAAGCTTTGGGGGAGATTGGAACCCACCACTTTCTGAAGTGTGTGAGCCAGCTTCTATCAATCTCTCTGTTATATAAGCCATAAACAAGCTGCAGGGACAGAGAGGCGTTTACAAGCCTGCTCAAGCTCCCATACATCTACACTTGGGAGAGACAATTGCTGGGAACAAAGAGCATCTGGCCTAAGCTGGGCTTTGTATGTGAAAGCTTATAGCACAGGCCCATCTGGATGGCAGCTCTAGTGAAGTTGGGGGGAGGGGGAGAGGAAAGAGACAGCACCAGCTATAAATCTGTTCCTTTAAGCATGACAAGTGTGTGCCTGATATTCCAAAGAGGGGAGGGGAATCAGTAGATGGAAACATTTCTGTCTGTGCTGAACACACACAGAAAGCAAAGTAATGCCCAGCTAGCTATAATTTGATGGGAGCCAGCATCTTGGTGTGTAGACTAGAGATGTTCCTGTAGTGGCATTTGCATTTCCTGGCTAGGAAGCACTGGACATGGGTCAGATGGCATCACAAACACAATGGCCTTTAAGGTTAAAGCCATGGGACATTTGCACCCACACTTTTGTGTAAGTTTTTCCACCACTAACAGTGACTTTTGAAGTTCAGGAAGGGCAACCTCTGATCCATCAGGAAGTGTATTTGGGTTTCCACCATTAAGCATCTCCATTCTTTAATGGATACAGATTTTAAACAATCATGCATGGCATGAGCTTGCCTACACAAATGGCAGATAGGTAGGGAGAATACTTTCAGAGTTGGAGGGAACGGGTTTTTTTTTCAATAAAAAAACCATGAAAATTCAAAGGAAGCTGATTTAAAACAAACAGAAGGAAGTATTTATTCACGCAATGCACCGTCAACCTGTGGAATTCCTTGTCAGGGGATGTTTTGAAGACCAGGACTTTAACAGGGTTCAAAAAAGAATTAGATAAATTCATGGAGGTTAGGTCCATCAATGGCTATTAGCCAGGATGGGTAGGAATGGTATCCCTAGCCTCTGTTTGTCAGAAGCTGGGAATGGGTGACAGGAGAGGGATCAGTGGTGGTCTGACAATACAGGCAAACTAGGCAGTCACCTAGGGCGCCAAGATAAACGGTCGTTGAGGGATTTGGAGGTGGGGGCACCGATCACACGCCAATCGCGCATTTCGCCAAGGGCTCCAGTTGCTGGCAGTTCGCCTAGGGCCACTCCTGAGAGGGATCACCAGGTGATACCTGTTCTGTTCATTCCCTCTGGGGGCACCCAACGTTGGCCACTCTCAGAAGACAGGATACCTGGCTAGATGGACCTTTGGTCTGACTCACTATGGCCATTCTTATGTTCTTAACCCTCCCTGCCCTCATTTTTGTTCCAGCAGCAGAGCTATGGTTTTCCACTTGTTGTTAGCAATAGTGCATTCTGAAGTTGACACATGCTGCATAGCATACCTATGATGCTATACACAGGCATCAAGGAAATGTTATACTGGACCATATGCATTCCCAGACAAACATAGACCAATGGTCCATCTAACTAGGTAACCCATGTCCGCCAGTGGCCTATGACATATGCTCTGAAGGAAGGTAAAACCCCATATTGTACTTCTGTGCTTTATCCCATGCTGTCCTCAATTTCCAAAGTCACCTCCCAGTATAGTATGCTAGGCAACATCCTTCCTTCCCTCCTCAAACCTCATTTTTTTTTATTAGTTTCCACTGACCGTCATACCTGTGCTGATTTAATTAAATTGATACTTTTTAAACGAATAAACATGACACATACAGTATTCAAACAAACACTCTCTTAAATGTCATACACTTGTTATCCTGGATGCATGGAGCAGTTAATCTTTCCCTTTCTTGTCTGATGTCTTCTCTCCCTATGTCTTGTGCAATTTAGAATCCAATCTAGGGAACCCATAGAACATGATTCCCATTGAGGCCCATGGTGTTACTCAAACAGGTAATGATTTTCTCATGTCTGGGTAAAATAAGGGGTTGCAAGAGAAGTGTGTGCCTAGATTTGAAGACTATTGGGACAGGAAACTTTCTAGTTTGTTTAAGTGTCATACATATGTACAGAAGCAGAAAGCACCAGAAATCTCATCGGAGTGGATATGTTCCAGTGAGTGTGCCGGAGCTGTTTTGCAGCGCATACAGGTTTGGATGCTTCCAATCCATGCCTGGGCCTTTTGTGGTTTATCCATCACGATTCCTCAGATTTCAATTAAGAATAATAGCTCTGTGCAGTGGACAGCGGGTGCTGAACTATTAATTGCTCCCTGCCCCCAAAGAGATTACAATCTAGAAGAAATAAATCAAGACAGACTGAGAGGATACCTACCAAAATATGGATAAACACAGAGTAGTGGGTGATAATAGTGTCTGAAGTTATGCACACAGGATGGAGCGGTGGGTTAGAAAGCAGAGGAAGGTAGTATGGTAAATAGGCACTAAAAAGAATTAGGGTGGGGGAAGGCCAAGGCTTGGGAATCAGGGAATGTGGGTTCTATTTCTGGTTGTGTCCCTACTGACCTGCTGGGTGGCATGAGCAAAAGTCTTTTCACCTCTTCAGTGCCTCAGTTTAACCGCTTGTACAACAAGGATAATAACCTTTACAAGGCTGATGTGAGAAGCTGTTCACTAGTGTTCTGAAAGAGCTTTGAAATTATGGGATAGAAGGTGTCTGAGAATGACAAAGTTGCATTATATTGGAAGGCAATTCCTGACTGATGGGGAGAAGCATGGTCTGGAGAGTCAGCAAAGGGGTCATAGTCAACTGTGAGAATAGGTGGGCTGGAGTGTGGCAGGTGCTTTGAAGTAATGTAAATAGCAGCAACACCACAGAAAACTTTGAAGGCAATTATATTGCTATTCTATATTAGCATAAATCCTAGATACATATAGACCGAAAGAGATAGTGAAAACCTCTGGTTGTGCTGCGTGCAATTGGGTTCCCAATATGCTCCCACTTCAGAGCAGTAAGATAAGAATTCATTGTGGGTCTTGCTCCCTAGAGTCAGACAGAATATTGCAATTTAGATGAAGGGTTCAAAGTTGAGTCACTTTTCCTTTCAGTGGCTGAAATTTAACTCAGTGAGCTTAAGTGGGATTTAAGTGACTCGTAAATAGAGTTAGGTGAAATTGTTCACCCCAAACTCTTTTCAGCTGGAAAATGCGGGTTTTGGGTACACCAAAACATTTTGGAAGTTTGTGTAAAATTTCCAAATTGTTTTGGTTAAAAAAGAGAGTGTGAAAATCTGAAAAAAAATCTTAATGTTTTATTTTGACATTTTCAAGGTGAAACATTTCAATTTTCTGATTCATTGTGACTTTTTGTTTGGACCTTTACCACAATTTTTTAAGTTATTAAACTTATAAATGAAACAGAACACTTTGTTTCGGAATGAACAACACATTTTATTCAGCCCAAAGCAAAATCTGTTTGACTTTTTTGGTTTACCAAAAAAATTAATTTTGTTTCATTTCAGTATACCAAAAAACCCCAGTTATTCCCATAGCCTTGGGCTGACCCTTAGCACAGGTGGATTTCTTCCAGCATTCCCAAAATTACATTCTTCCTTATTATTCCTGGGAAGGGGAAGACAGGGTAGGTAATGAGCGCACGCACACACATACACACACATACACACACACACTATAGTGCTCTCCCCCAGCTTACTGCAATAACAATAAGGAGATGTGTTGGTATTGGCACATATTTATAAGAGACTGCTCTAGATATAGAATATTTATTAGGGGTTTAATATTGTTCCAGATAGAAATTAAATGGAACAGCATTCTGACATGCCATTAAAATGTGCTGCTGCTTGCTATTATAAAAGCCACATAATCATTTCAAGTAACACTGATTTAGGTCTTATAAGAAAAGAAAAAAAATCTCCTGACATCTCAGGCACCACCACAGTGTCTCCACCTAATAGCAGTGTTATTAACATATGAGTCTGGGAGCAGGAGTGTCTTGTGTTAAATTTATTTATTTTCCATGTACTCTGAGTTCTTATGTTGAGTTTCTTTTTTAAATCATTAGCTTGATGTTCTCTCTGTTCTAAATGGACTTCCTGACCATATTATATTTAATGTTTCCTTCATATAACCTCATTTCTTTCCTCCGAGGTGTGATGTGTTTGCCTTTATAAACCTGGACTTCAGCTTGTCTTGGTTTCTTTTGTTGCCTCTGGAATGACCCCCCACGCAGACAAACACACACATCCCTCTCTCTTTCTCTCTCTCACGCACACATACACATGCAAACGCACAGAGGAGGAATTTGCAGCATCTAAGCCAAGTTGGCCTCTTTTCATTTTCCATTCCCGATTTCTTTAAACCCAGAAAACAAAACCAGGACAATTTTGACAAATGTCTTGGTTTTCAGTTTCTATTTGTTTAATGGTTTCCCAGATGAGTGGATGAGAAGGCAAGAAACCTACATATGGCTACACAGCCAATGAATATTCCTATAATTATCAATCCCACTATTGAAAATGTACCAAGGAGAATTACCTCCTGAGAGTATACTCGGACAGTACCACATGTCTAACAGTGCCACCTAACTGAGATTTCTTCCTAGGGCAAATCACGGAGTATTTACTTATATAAACAAACTTCTATTGTTGGTCTTTAACTGAACTAAATAACAGTGAGACAGATCCGACTGGAATCTTTCTTCAAGCAGACTCACCAAACTGGGTTTTTCCTGTTGTATTCTGTAATATCAACCTAGAGCCTTCAAATATGTATTACATCTCCTCACTCCTGCTCTGTTTTATTAGCAATGGATACAACATCCAATTTATTGACTTTAGTTTTTAAAGAACAGACTAACACATTGTAAAAATATAGAAATCTGCATACACCAAATGGGGTCTGCAAGTTCTTCTATGGGATTCATGAGTCCCAGTTTCCTGCCTCCAGTTTCTCCCAAAGACTAATCAAAGGAAGAATGGAGTGGGAGGAACACAATTCTGGGATATTCTGAAGCTGGTCCAACAGATACTGCTGAGCCAGAAAGGTCTAGCTCTTAAAACAGGCTTCCTATCTCCTTGTGTTTTGATATGTTCAATTGGTTAATAATCCTGGGGTAGGTAGCATCATGATGTATCTTTGCAAAATGATTGTGTATCAATCCCTGAAGACATTACAGTGCAATGTGGTGACAATTTTGTCATGCAAAAACAACATCATTGCAATGCAAAGCCAATGTCACCTCACTGTGACCCTGCATCAGATTTGGAATAATGTGAAACTTGAAATAAATTCTAGACTGGCCTAAAGTTTGGGCTTGAAGTTCACTGGAAGTCCCATGATTCTTGGAATGAATAGTTACACCCATTTAGGAAAGGCCTTGCTACAGCATATATCACCCTAATAAACTAACGCTGTAGAGCACCCCAGAGGGATTCCTGCTAGGCAGAATGATACCACAGCATGATCCCAGCAGGTATCCAGGTAACTGAACTCTATCTTAGCTTACCAGCAAATAGCTGTTATTTCAGCCATGACTTCTTCCTAAGGATTGTTTTGTTTAATTACATAGCATTTCCAGAAGTGTATATGTTAAAATGTACAGTCAGTAAATCTCTCCCATTTTTCCCTTCTTATACTCCAGAGTTTGACACATTGTCAGAATAGTGCATTGCTTCATGAATTAGACTTTGTTACCTTGGCAAGTGATATTACTGAGAGTGCCAAGGTAACCAGGGTCAATGGCCTGAAAGCATGAATATTAAAAAAAAACAATGTTTGACTGACAAAAGCAATTTAAAAGAGTTGGGGGGACGAGGAGGGAGGGAAGACTGGTTTACACTAAAATGTCTGTTATACAATTTAAACATTAAAAATGTTGGTTTTGCTTTACCACCCACTGTTCTGCCCAGATGGAATAGCCTGGAGCAGGTATTTAATATTTATAGTCATTGGAGAGCTCTGGAGTTAATGCTGATGGGTGCAGATGTCTATCTGGCATTATGTGAGTCACGATCATTGCCTGCCGTTCATCCACATAATTCAGTGTTAGTGGGAGGAATTTATCCTCCCCATGAATATAAGGAAGGGAGTAACAATTCTTCCCTTCCTCCCACACCTCCTCCCATTTGCATCCAAGTGTTGTAATAGACAAAGAAAACAAGTGAAGCCAGGTCCACACTACACAAGAAAGTCAACCTAAGATACACAACTCCAGCTACGAGAAAAACATAGGTGAAGTCAATGTACCTTAAGTTGAATTTCTGCAGTGTCCCCACTGCAGGAGGTCAACAGAAGAAACTCTTTTGTTGACTTTCCCTACTTCTAAATGGACCTCCTGGAGTACCAGATCGACCCTGTGGATTACCAGGACCCACCAGGATTACAGAGGTATGAGGATTACAGGGGTGCCTTCAGCGATTGATTTAGCAGGTCCTTACTAGACCCACTAAATCAAACCATGGAAGATCGATCTCCAGACCATCGATCTCAGATTAAATGTAAAGCTGGCCTTAGAATAGAATTCAAGAGACGCTGGATCTAATTCTGAGCTGCATTCAAATTTAGCTCAGGAAAGAGGAAGGACAAGGTGATTCATGCCATTCTTGCACACGCATGCACAGACACATACACACACACACACTCATCTTACAGAAGTTACCTGAGACCATTCTTTGGACAGTCAGCTAGAGACTGCTTTCATTAAAAATTTCTAACATGTTTTTGTTTGGAAAATATTGGTTCGTTGAATCAGAAATTGTTCACAAGAAAAGATCAGTTTTGAGAAATTTCCTAATTAATTTTTTCTGAGAAAAAAAGCCTTAGAAAAAAGGTTTTTTAATGAAAAATTTCATTTTGCAGTTGAATATGACTTTTTGTCTTGAAATTGTAATTAATGTATCCTAAAATAATTTTTAAAGGTTTTTTTAAAAAAATCAGTTTGAAATTATCAAATCAAAATGTTGTAACTGATTTGACCCAGAAAATAAATTGGATTATCCAGTCACAAAATTTTGCAGGATTTTGATTTTTCATCCCAAATCTTCAAATGTTAACAATTTTCTTGGGTTGGGAAAGACATATCCCATCCAACTTCAGCTAAAGCTAATCTATAATCAGCAGCCCAGAATAGTGGGAGTGTAACAGAACAATATAACAGAAGAAATGTCCTCATAATTCCCTAAGCAACATCCCTGTGATGCTTGCAGAAGACTCCTAAATCAGAGGAACTTAGAGGCAATCTTTTCAGCTAGGTTTATAGCCTCAGTATATCAGTGGAGCCACCATACAGGGCCACTGGGGCCATACTCATGGGCCCCGGTCAATTGGGGGGGGGCCTAAAAATATGGGGGACCCATAAATCCTGATCCAAGGCAGGCAACACAAGGGAAGCCCCTATACCCCGACTCAGCTTCCCCGCAGAGCGGCCAGGTGGAAGAGATGGGGAGGACTATGGGCAGAACAAATTAAATTGGTCCCCCCCCTTGCTCTGGTCCTCAGGGCCCCACAAATCCCTAATGTACATCTTGCAGCTATCCCAGAATTAGAGTCATTGTATTTTTCTACTTTAATGAACATCTTAAGCATTGTTATAATAGATGTATCTAGTACATATCCATATGACTTTCTGCTCCATCCTCCAAAAGATCCCATGGATGTACACAGGAATTCATTTCATAGCAGTGAGGCAAGAGGAAAAAGTGAAACTCTCATTTGTGTAGATTGCTAGCACAAGGCCTAGACACCAGTTAAGACCCACATTAGCAGAAAGCTTGTATCAAGGTTAAAGACCAAACCTCTTAACTCTCTGTCCTATGCCCAAACCATTTCCCCCTGAAAAGGATAAATAAGATCTCCAATTACTACCCAAACCTATACCCTAAACCCAATCCTATTAGAAGCTGAAAAGGCTTAGTTAACTCTCCATTGTTAGAGTTGTTTTGGGCCCATTGGATCCAGTTACATTTTGAATTGGCTTATGGTCTGTGCTTTTTTGGCAATTGCTTTTCAAACAATCATTCATTTTTTCACAGGAAGGCGGGGCTTCTCGGATGACACTGGAATAGTACCAAACAATCACTCTTTGTAATATCGAAAAGTCAAGCCCACATTGTTCTTTCCAGGGGGAGGTACCTTCTAGAATGTATGCATTTTTAAACACCAAGCTCATGGCTGCCCAGCAGGACAGCTTTGTAAAGCATCCCCTCAACCTATACACAATTGAACATCCATTTTAAGGTGCAGGGTCATTTGGGGATGGTTCTGTGTTCCACTCTTTTGTCTAGCAGGGATTTAAATGGGACTGCCATAAGGCTCCATGGATGCACAATAAATTCCTCTGCCTAACTCATAGCTTATTATAATACCCTCAAGTGCTTGTCCCTCCAAATGGCAGCCTGGCAGAGATACCTCTGTTTCATCTGGGTTTCCTACATCTACCCCTTTGAGCTTACCATTTGCTGCTCCTCTTGGTTCTGCTGCCAGATGGTGCACAATACAATCATTTCACATCTCAAGCATATCAGCAGGCAGATTTGGTTCAAGCCTTAGAGATTGTACTTTCTGGTCAGATTAGTGAAATGGTCTCCTCTCCTCTAATCCTGCGTTATTTTTCTTTGGAAATCTATAAAAAAATTCTGCTACACATTGTATGTTGTCTTGTCATTCCCGCATCACCCAATGTATCCAGGCAATTCTATTAGCTTCTAAATGAGGCAGGAAAATTTAAATCCAAGTTGATTCATCCTGAAGGTTCTATCTGCTTCCTCTCTTCTGTAATGGTGAATTTAAATTAGAGAAGGATTTCTGTTTTATTTTAATGGCATTTATTACTAGATGACAGCCCAGGAGACTGAAGTCCTCCAGCCACAAGACAAGCACAGCATGGGCAGAAACAATGCTAGCTCTCAACCTGTAGTCCCACCTTTTCCCCTCCCAAGATGAAATCCACGTATTGGATGATGAGACATAAAATAGAGGTTCTAATCACCTATGTTAATTACAAATCCCGTAGCACTTTTCACAAAAGTAAAAGTTTGCACTAGTGGATGTCTTGACAACATTCCATTTTGGGTTATTACATAAAAATTCCTTCTGTAATTGTAAATGCACCAAGTGTTACTTACTTCCTGCCCTACACTGCTCTGTGATGTTGTGGTGTGCTGCTTAGCAGCTACCACGTCATACTCCAAAGGTAGCTGCCTTTTCACTGATCAATGAAATGATCTCTAAACACTGTATATATTTTGTCATCAGTTTCTAAAGTGCTTGGTGATCTTTGGATAAATGGACTATATAAATGTTACCAGCCCACATTCCATATTCTTTCCAAAGCTCCCACTCAGGTTTAGTAACCACTCACTGGACTATAAAACTTTCTTCAGTTTCAAGAACAGCCACTTTGAAAGGCTTTTCTAAGACTCAAGTATGCAGTATTTATGGCATTTACTGTAGGCTCCTTTAATACCTGGAGTGTGAAATTCTTGTGTAAGTAGCAGCAACATAGATCTGGAGTAATGCTATTATCTTCAGTAGAATTACTCTATATTTTAGCTTGGTGTAACAGCAGAATTTGCCTCAGAAACTCTATTTGATACTAAATGATGTGCAAAGAAAACCCAGGCAGAGGAAAAAACCTACTAATGTCATATTGGCACTTCAAAAATCTCCCAAACTATGTTTGGATTTGCCCTTCAGTTTACATGCCAATTTCATCAATAGTCAATGAACTTTTTAGAGGCAGGATTGATTTAGAAGGTTAAAGGTTGTAGCTAACATCCCATGTACCTCTCTAACTGGGACACAAAAGCAACAAATAAAGTTGAAACATCAGAAAAACTGCTCCAGCCTGCAGCCTACCTGCTCCATGTGTTTTTTAGAGTTGGATGGAGAGGATAAAAGAAAGAGAGAGAGACTCAGGAATGGGGCTCAGAGCTGGAAAAAGAAACAAAAGTGGAAAGGTCAACGTTCAGATGATGGTATCACATCTTCCTTTCATCCCTGTGGTTCACGTGGGATCCTTGCTTTGCTGTACTTTGGGGAAAACTCAGGCTTTATTTGTTCATGTTGAACTGCTATTGGAGTTTGATGTCTCAGTGTTGTGTTTTAATAACATCAGTTTCCCTGGACCAGATACATATGAAGTCAGTTAGACGATTCTATAAACAATGGATTTAAGTCACGCAACACAGGATTTCTGATTCCAAGATAACCTTCCAGAGGGCGCAGCTAGTAAGGCAAGGGCTGGATTCTTCAGCCAGACACGAAGGGAAACCATTAGAATTCAATGCTGTACAACTGGGACCAGGATCAACTCTTTTTGTCTTTGCAGAGTCTCTTTGTTGTGTTCCCTTCCTGACTAGTCCGCACTCTAGACCAAGCTTGCTGATTTCCAATCACTCAGAGCATACTCTGTTGATAACTAATTTTTGGAGAAGTACACAGAATATTTTCCTTTGAAATCTCTTAAGGGGAACAGAGTTTTAACAAGTGCTATATCCCATCACTTTCATTGTGGAGTTAGAGAAATTAGAATCATGTTATATGATATTTTTATACCAAACATTAGGAAGAATTGTTTAATGCAGTGTTTCCCGAATGGTGTTCTGCAGAACATCGGGGTTCCATGAGGTGAATGTAAGAGTTCTGCGAGAAAATTCCACTACAATAACATTTTATGATTTTAAAATAATAATTAATATTTAAGCATTTATGAATTTTATTGAAAACAATTTTCATTTGTGTTTGCCAAATAAGGGTATGTCTAGACTGCATCCCTCTGTCGGCAGAGGGATGCAGATTAGGCAGGTCGACACTGCAAATGAGGCAGGGATTTAAATATCCCGCACCCAATTTGCATAAAAATGGCAGCCACATTTTGCCGACTCAGCACTTTGTCAGCAAAAAGCGGCAGTATAGAGGGGGATCTGTCGAGAAAGAAAGCCTTTTTTGACAGATCCCTTATGCCTCCTGCAAGGAGGTTTACAGGATCTGTCAAAAAAGACTTTCTTTCTCGACAGATCCCCCTCTAGATTGCTGCTTTTTGCCGACAAAGTGCTGAGTCTGCAAAACGCGGTGGCCATTTTTATGCAAATTAGGTGAGGGATATTTAAATCCCTGCCTCATTTGTAATGTCGACCTGCCTAATCTGCATCCCTCTGCCAACAGAGGGATGCAGTCTAGGCATACCCTAAGTGTCCCTGTGTAATGCCAGCTTAGCCAGAGAATGGGGACAATGATGTCACTACTCAGCATTGTGCGCGCAGTCAGTCAGTGGTGCAATCACCTATTATATACCACCATAAATCCCTGTACTCACTCTCAGGAAGCATGGATCACATGGGTGACTGAATACGAATATACTACTGCCACGTCGGACAAAGTCAAAACTTCAGCTGTCAAACCAGTTGCTGTTATTAGGGGTTCCGCAAAATTCTTTCAAGTTGAAAAGTGTTCTGTGGCCAAATAAAATTGGGAAACACTGGTTCAATGTATTATGAGTGAAGAGGGAGAGTCTGGTCACAGCTTCTCTTTGTTTTGTATCCTGATACAATTCTTAATGACGAGTTTGATTTTTATTACTTTCTTGGTTGCTTTTTTGTAAATACATTTCTAAAAGAGTTCCATCACATATCTTCTGTGAAATATGAAACGTCTTTTTTCTCTTCTCTAACATTTAATAGCAAAGTGAAAGCTTGAAACTGAAATGTCTGTCTTAACCTGTGTGTCTGGGTATTGCAATTGCACTCAGATTGGCTATAGCCATTTGTAAATAGATTTACCATTTTCATGCACAGACACTCAATTTGCATATGCAATTGCAGTAATCATAACATGCCAAATTATGTCAACTTTGGGCCTCATTTATGAAAATCAGACTGTTAGTGTTTTTCCTGTATTGTGCATGTGTGTGTGCACAGACATGTATATACACACAGATTTGTTATTGTGGGGAGCTGAGTATAGAGTTGCACATGTCAGCGGGGAGGGGCGGGGAGGAGTTAGCTGGAGGCTTCTTGGGGCATGTCTACACTACTGCTGTCAATCTTCCAGGGTTTGAATTAGCGGGTCTAGTGAAGACACACTAATTCAAACTGAGAGGAGCATTCCAGTCAATGCTGACAAAAAAAGTAAGGGAAGTCGAAGGGAGAGTTTCCCTTTGACTTCCTGCACTGTGGACAGCACCAAAAGTCGAGTTAAGTACTTTGACTTCAGCTACACAATTAACATAGCTGAAGTTGTGTATCTTAATTCGATCTTATCACGTAGTGTAGACGTACCTTTGGTGAGCATAATGAGCTGTTATTATAGGGTTGCTCGTTACTCAATTCCTGGATTCTTAGAATTAACTGTTGAGTTTCTTCAGAGTAAATGATGCCTGTGTTGAAGCAAAATGGTGCTAAAATGCTTGTTGTTGAAGTAAAACTTTTTTAAAACTGCAGAGTTACGTGGATTTTGAAAGCAGCTATATGAAAAAAGGCAGGTCACATAGCCTTGGTATACACTAGGGAATGCTCACAAACTTGTTTGCTACAGGTTAGTTCCATACTCAGTAAATGATCCCCAGTTTTACATATGTGTCCCTAGTATCAATTCCTCTGTGTACTTTGCTACCTTTCTTTAAAAATAATGTTAAAATCCTTAGAGACATTTTTAAAAAAATATTTGTTTAATTAAGCAAAATTCATTAACATAATGAGAGTTCATTTAGAGTCCAGTGACTTTCACAGACACAGCTCTCTCTGAAGGATGGTCTTGTTTAAGGCTCTGGCCTGGAATTCAGGGGATTGGGAGGCAATTCCCAGTTCTGCCATAGGTTTCCTATGCAACTTTCAGCAAATCACTGCTTCACTTCCCCATCTGTAAAACGGGGGTAATCATACTTCCTTTCTTCCACTTTTATATTTAGCTTGAAGGAGTTTGGGGGCAGAGACTGCCTCTTAATATGTGTGTGTGTAGAGACCTAGCACAACTTAGACCCTATAGCAATACAAATAATAATAATACTCTTTAGCACAGAGACAATCAGATACACGCTGACACTCTCATTGACACACACTGTTTGTTTGTAAGTTCATTTTGTGAGCAGATTTTTTTTCTTGGAATAGTTGCTTTATTTATCCTCTAGCTATAATACTATGTTCCAACTCTAAATATTTGACAAGAAGAAGATCCCTGGCCTTTTGTCCTGACCTAATATTAATTGAACTAGTTATTTTATTTTAACAAGGTTAAAAGCGACCTTTCCCAATTCCCTCTCAGTTTGAGCCCTGACTATATGAAACCTATTCTCTCTCTGTTGAATTCTGCATCTTTCTGTCTTTTTCTCTCTCCCCATTTTTGCCTGTCTAAATACTCTTTTTAGTCTGACATTTTGTCCCATCATAAGAACATAAGAGCGGCCATACTGGGTCAGACCAATGGTCCATCTAGCCCAGTATCCTGTCTGCCAATAGTGGCCAATACCAGATGTCCCAGAGGGAGGGATTATAATTACATGGTTTAAAGCCAGTATGCAGTGTCCCCACTACTCATTAATTATTGCATCAGTATTATAACACAATGGGTTTTAAGAAAAATGGAAGCCACCATCTTTAAAAATCCACAGCCTCTCCACTCTAAAGAGAACAACGCATGCAGGCATGACATTTTATAGATTCATAGATTCTAAGGCCAGGAGGGACCATTATGATCATCTAGCCTGGCCTCCTGTATAGCATGGGACCAAGAACTTACCCAAAATAGTCCCTAGTGCAGAGCTTTTCAAAAATACACCAGCCACTAGAGTATCATATTAGTTGTGTTAAATACAAGGCATCCAAGGCTTATCCAGGTTAGTTACTCAGCTGCAATCTGCACTTAACTTTCCTTTTGAATTCTAAAAGGCACGGGTTTTTTTCAGTTTATCAGATTTTGTCTTTTCCTTTTGGGTAGTCAATAGGTTAGAACAGGAAGATCAACATGAAGCTGGCTGGCCAAATATGGCCCGTAGAGTTTTACAATGCAGCCCCTGCTGGCTGCATCTTTAACATGGCTTCCCATATGTACTACAGGTCTCCAATATTCTACTCAAGATGGGAGTATTTCATACTGGTGCCCATACTCTTCATAGGCACCTCCACATTAGCAGAGGATGGTTCCAATCTCATCTGTTTTATCCTAATTAGATGCAGCCCCTCTGCTCCTTGCAAGTTGCTGCTGCAGCTGTTGATTAGGTTAAATTTGTGCCCCTCTCCCTTCCCTGCTTTATACTGTTGTTATTCACTGATCTCCTGGAACCACTAACCAATAATCAGGCTCCTCCGCAGGTTCAGGGTCTACTTCCTATAGCACTTTGTTGGTTTAAAAAAAATCTTAGGGATAAAAGATCAAAGTTGCCCATCAGCAGTGACCTGATCCATCATTCCATCCAAGGGGATTCCAAGCTTTTCCTGACATACTGCCCTGGTGCTAGTTCAAACATATGTCATCACATCCAATATGGACACAATACCCTCATTCCCATTGGCTCCTGGATCCAGCAGACAAAAGCACGGGCAAAAGATCAAACATGGAAGGAACAGAAGACAGAGGAGCTGCTGCTGCCGTCTGTGTCTGGGACAGAAGAATGAGCGCAAGGGAAGAGACTGGGTAAGAGTATAATTACTTTCATCCCAGTTTTATTCCCACAATTCCCCACTGCTTTTGAAGCCAATTTTCCTTTAATAAAAATATACTATTAATGACTCAAATGGAAGCGTTTTGTGCAAGACAATACCTAATTCTCCAGATGGAATTATTTTGTGTTCTGGACAATATGCATGGAAGTGTATTTATGTACATAATTAGAGATGTGAGCATGGCCCCTATTACTTTATTTTACAAATCAAGTGGGTCATTTGGAAATGTCTAACTTACTGCATTACTTTGAAACTAATTCTTCCTTAGCTCTTCCCCCTCCCCCTCAAGAGAAACTGGCCAAATAGAATCAGAAGTTAATCCCCATTGTTTCTGGAAGCCATTCATTTGCTATTTCTGTTCCTCAGAGCTTCATAGTGAAATAATTTAAAGAGCTACTGATGCCTTTTGCCACCTAGCAGTTATATCCCTCTTCAAAGCATTTAACAGTTGTATTCTCTTTCTTTCTTAATGGCCTGCCAAAGAAACAGCCTAATTAGTCTGTAGTGGGTTTGTGTGTGAAGAACTTATTGTGGGGAAGCCAAGTCAAAGAGTCAAACACTGAGGCTACATCTACACTACGAGTTTTCTCTGCAAAAAATATGCTAATGAGGGACTCATTTGCATGAGTCGCAATCTCATTTGCATATTTTCTGCCAATCTGTTTTTTTGGCTAGCGTTTCTGTGCAAAAACAAGCAGTGTGGATGTTTTCTTTTTGCGCAAAAACCCCTTTTCCCGCAAGATCGGTAAGGAAAAGGAGGTTTTGCGCAAAAAGGAAACATCCACACTGCTTGTTTTTGCACAAAAACCGTAGCAAAAAAAATGGATCAGCAGAAAATATGCAAATGAGATCATGACTCATGCAAATGAGTCCCTCGTTAGCATATTTTTTACCAAGAAAACTCGTAGTGTAGACGTAGCCTGAATGATTAATTTGCACAAAGCTCCCATCTGACTGGTATGTATTTTGACAAGTCCCCTGTGTGTTCACAATTGTCACTGTGTGTCATGCAGGGATACTTGGAACCCCAGGGCAAAATGGCCCTAGGGCAAAATGTCATTTGAGCTATAGGTGGATTTTTTGGATCTAAGGTCCATAATTACACACAGCCAAACAGTTTGGTTTCTCGCTTTCTATTGTCATCCCCATTTCACAGCTGGGAAAACTGAGACACAAAGTGGTTCAATAGAGTCTAAATCCCACAACAAGTCAGTGGCAGAGCTGGTATCACAAGTGAGGCTTCACTTATTTCTATTCCTGCACTTATTCTTCTAGACTACACTGCTTAGGGCCTCTCCTAGCAAACCCTAAAAAAGACAGCAAGAGGATCAAACAAATGCTACCAGCTGAGTAATGGAGGCCATTCGAGGCAAAAAGATACTCTTTAAAATTTGGAAGACAAATCCTATTGAGGAAAATAGGAAGGTGCATTAACTCTGGCAAGAAAAGTATAAAAGTATAATTAGGCAGGCCAAGAAGAATTTGAAAGGCAACTTGCTAAAGATGCTAAAAGTAACAGTACATTTTTTCTAAGCACATAAGAAGCAGGAACCCTGCCAAACTGGCAGTGGGGCTACCAGATAACAAAGTTATTAAAGGAGAATTCAAGGCAGACAGGCCATTGCAGAGAAGCTAAATTAATTCCTTGCACTGGTCTTCACTGCAGAAAATGTAGGATGGTGATACTTTTTTGGGTGACGGATCTGAGGTACTGTCCCAAACTGATCTATCAGTAGAAGAGATTTTAGAACACACTGATAAACTAAGCAATCATAAGTCACCAGGACCAGATGGTATTCAGCCAAGAACTCTGAAGGAACTGAAATATGAAATTGCAGAACTTCTAAGTACAGTATGTAACCTATCACTGAAACCAGCCTCTTTACCAGATGGCTAGAAGATAGCTAACGTAACACAGATTTTTTTAAAAGGGCTTCATAGGAGATGCTGAAAAGTAACCATAGGCCAATGAGCTTAACTTCTGCACCAGGCAAACTGGCAGTAACTATACTAAACAAACACAGATATCAGACACGAGATTAAATATGATGTGCTAGAGGAAGAGTCGATATGACTTTTGTAAAGGGAACTCATACCTCACCCAATGGCGCCAGAACTGGGGGAGACCAATGGTCACAGCCCTCCCACGTTTTGAAAGTGGACAGGCCTAGACCATCCACATTTCATCAGGGCACATGCCTTCTTCTTCCCTTCCTCTTCCCCACCAAGGCCCCAGCTCCTGGCCAGGCCAGTATGGAGCCCAGCCAGGGAGCTGCGCAGATCCTCTACCTGCTAGTTGTGGAAAGGAACTGAGAGCAGTCCCTGGCCCATGTCCCTAACCCCAGGGTTTCCCGCCTAGACCAGGGCAGGTGGAGGTGAAGGGCCCAGGGTGGTTCAACATACTGCCTACATGGTTCATCCCAACCAGGGCCTTGGAGTCACAGCCCAGCCATGATAAGAGCCAAATGGGCAGAGGAGCCATGAACCCTCCATCTGCCTTGGGCAGTGGTTTCTGTGGGCTGGGTCAGGGGCTTCTCTCAGCAGGCACCCTGCACTACAGTCAGGTGGAGAGTCCACTGCAGCTTCCCACAGATGCCTGGCCCCACGCAGTTTTTATCATGGCCAAGCTGCAACTTTGGCTAGAGCTGGGTCAGGAAGAACTGTGAGGACAGCTCTGGGGAACCTGAGTCCTTCCACCTGCCCTGGGTAGGAGAGACTGGGGGCAGGAACATGGGTAGGGAGCTGCCCCCACTCACCCTGACAGAGGGAGCATGCACCAGCACCAGCTGGGGTCCAGCTTCTGTCTGGGGGAGCCTCAGGGGAACGAGGGACTCCTGCCTCCCCAACACACACATATACACTTCTGGGAAGGTTCCAGCATCCTTGACCCCTGAGCAACATACAGTAATTACTTGTTTAACACGTGCCAGCTTAACACATTTTCGCAATAGTACAATTTTTGGGGGGGGAACGTTTTTCAAATAACACAACCATCCCCAAAATAACACGAAAATAATCAAGTGGCGGACTACTTTGCGCAGCGGTATAAGTTGGTGAAAACAGTGGTAATACACGAGCAGATGAATACACGTGGTCACAGCGCTCCTTCACTCACTCACATGTTTATCTTTGTGTTTTAACAAACCGTGATGACTTGTGTTGCTAGATATCTAATGTTGATGTTGATGACCCAGCACCAACAAAAAATTGACTTTGCCACCACCACCTGAAATGCAACCCCCATCTTTTCCATTATTTTTAATGGGAAAATTGACCCCGCATAGCATGTTTTCGCTTAGCACGAACATTTTCAGAAACGCATCTATAGTGTTAAATGAGGAATTACTGTATTAAAATTCTTTGAGAGAGTCAGTGAGCATGTGGATAAGAGTGAGCCAGTGTCTGTGGGCTTCTGAGAGGTAACTGTGTTAGTCTGTATTCACCAAAAACAACAAGGAGTCTGGTGGCACCTTACAGACTAACAAACTTATTAGGGCACAAGCTTTCATGAGATACAACTCAGGACATGATGAGGAAGTCTTTAAGGTACCTCCAGTCTATATAGTATAGTTGGATTTCAGAAAGCCTTTGCTAAGGTCCTTCACTAAAGGCTCTTAAGGAAACTAAGTAGCCAGAGGTGGTCCTTTCTTGGATCAGTAAGTGATTGAAAGATAAAAAACAAACTAGGAACAAATTGTTCATTTTCTCAGTGGAGAGAGGGGGACAGCAGGGCTCCCCAAGGATCTGTACTGGGACCTGTGCTGTTCTACATATTCATTAATGGTCTGAAGAAGGGATGAACAGTAAGGTGGCACAGTTTTCAATAACACAAATTTATTCAAGATAGTTAAGTACAAACTAGACTGTAAAGCATTACAAAGGGATCTCACAAAACTGAACAGCAGGGCAACAGTCACCCATGTTAATGGAAGATGAAATTCTACATTGATAGATCCAATGTAATGCACATTGGAAAAAAATAATCCTAAGTACAGATATGCAATGATGGGTTCTAAATTAACTGTAGACACCATGGATAGTTGCCAGAAAACTTCCACATAATGAAAAGCAGCAGTCAAAAAGGCTAATGGTGTGTTAGGAACTATTAGGAAAGGGATAAGTAATAAGACAGAAAATATCACAATGCCACTATATAAATCCATGGTGCACCCACACCCTAAATTCTGGTTGCCCCATCTCTAAAAGGAAATAGTGCAATTGGAAAAGATTCAGAGAAGGACAACAAAGATGATCCATAATATGGAATGGCTTCCATACTCAGAGACACTAAAAAGATTTGTGCTGTTCAGCTTACGAGGGATATGATAGAGGTCTATCAAATCATGAATAGTGTGAAAAAAGCAAGCTGTTATTCAAAAAAGTGTTATTTACCTTCTCCTACAATAGAAAAAACAGGGCTTACCCAATGAAACTAACAGGCCACGGGTTTGAAAATAAAAAGAGGAAGTACTTTTTCATGCAGTGTACAATTAACTTGTGAAACTCGTAGCCATAGGATGTTGTGATGGCCAAAAGTATAACTGGGTTCAAAAAAGAACTAGGTAAGTTCCTGAGTCCATCAATGGCTATTAGCCAAGACGGTCATGGACACAACCCCTAAACTTGTGACTACCAGAAGCTGGGAGTGAAAGACAGGGCAGATCTCTCCATAATTTTCTTGTTCCCTCTGAGGTTCTGTTATGGGCTACTGTCAGAGACAGGATACTGGGCAAAATGGACCACAGCCTGACCTACTATGGCAGCTCTTATGTTCTTAGGTGCTCAGAAACCACAGTGATGTGTGCAGTGGTATAAATGCCTAGAAAGTGAGACTCATATTTATCTCCACTGCAACCTATTTCAGTGTCACCAAAAGAGGATTCAGACTTCAGCAGGAAAGGCCATGGTGCAGGAACAGAAACCAGAATCCTGGAGAAAAATGCTCCTTCACTTTGGGCTGTGTTTAATGGAACTGTTCTTTCCTGTATCTATTCCAATAGCTTTTTCTAGTTTGGAATTTTCAAAAGTGGGAGGCTTGAATCAGTGTCAAGAGAGATACTGTAGCAGAGGGGCAGTGTTCGTGAAAGTACCACAACCCGTCTCCTTCTCCTAACTGCTTCTCCAAGCCAAGGCACCTTTTCTGCAGCGTATGATATATATCTCAAAACAAGTGAACATAGATAACGTTTGTTTTTGTGGTCAGGATAGGCAGGCTTTCTGCGTCATGGAGCCTAAAGGTCATCTGCATGAATAAGTCAGCGTCAATCCACATTTCCATGACATATCCCATCTCCACTCTGGCCTGGAGGTGACCACAAGACAATTCAGTTGCTATACTGGCTCAGTTCTAAACCTTTATGAACTGGGCCAGATTTGCATGAGGTGGTTTTTGTGGCAGGGCACTGAGCCGGGACCATCAACCTCACTTAGATTCAAATAACATTATGAGACTCAAGAGGTTTATCCAAAATATGAAAACACCATAAATATTCATTTTGAGTAAATCCTACTCAGACAGTGAGAATAGAGGAGACTGATTTGTATGCTGCTAATATCATCAGGCAGGAGATGGGGAGTGGGGACCCCAATACTTTGGATTTAAAACTCAGGTCCAATCCATATCAAATCCATCTGGCTGGCTTAGAGTGCTCCCACTGTCAGCAAACTCTGATTCCCCCTAAGGAGGCTGTGGGATAGTGTTATGTAGCATGGTGGTGACTTATCATAAGGGAAGAAAACCTAGTTCTCATGCATTTTATATGGATTTGCTGAAATGTGTTGCACATGGATGTCATGGATAAAGATATTTAAAACTGGTCTGATACCATAGAAACAAAAACGCATCATTTTGTAAAACTAGAACTATTAAGCATGTGAAATATATTGATTTATATTATGTCCCAGGTTACTGTCACTGGATAATTATTTTTTAAAGACTGTGTCATTAACAAGATGAGCATTAAACAGATCTTCTGCCGCACCTGTCTTTTGTTTCAATAACAGACAGATTTCCAGAGTGTGATAAAATCTCCTCAGTGGTCAAGAAGAAGAATCTAATGATTTAGGGACTGACCCACTGAAGTTAATGGGATTTTTGCCCCTGTCTTCAATGAGTGCAGAATTAGGCCCTAATGCCTTTTCCCTCTATAACATGCCTGATGGTAATCAGCCCTTAATCCCTCTACTAGTCCTAGAGAAGGAAGGGCAGGCAGCAGCCATCTTAATCCAATTTCATTTAAGTATTTAATTAGGGTGGTACATCTGGGATTATATTTTCCCCTTAAAACTGGGAAACCTTTATGAACTGCGGGACAGGGAGGGAGGGTGGGTTGCTTTTAGTTCAGTTTTAGTCCTTAAAACCCACTCTGGTCTATGTCTGGTTAAGTGAATCTCAGAGGCATGTGCTGTCCATCCTCTGATATCAGGAGTGATCAAGAGAAAATGCAGTAGTAAGGGGAGCATCTAATTAGAATGGCTTACATATTGTTTTGCCTGTCTGAGTTTTGTTTTCTCCCCCTTCATCCTCATCTTTCTTTTATTATTTTAATATCAATCCAGGGGACTTCCTAACACCAGGAGGCAATCTAGCTGAATTGCCTGCCAATTGGTGAGGATTTCCTTTGTACAGGTGCTGGGATTTTGACATCACACTTCAAGGGAAATGTTCACTTGCACAAACTCACTCACAAAGTGGCACAGTATAAAATATTCCCTTTGCCATCAAGCTTAGTCTGCTTTGGCCACATAGGTTTAGCAAGATTCAAAAAGGGATTGGACATTTCTAGGTAAAATAAGAATGTGCAGAGCTATAATAGTTAAGCCTTACAAGTTCTGGAATCAGATAGCAAACCTCATGCTTCCAGACTTAAGACCAGCTCTGACTATTAGCCTATGTCTACATAGCAACATTATTTCAAAATAAATAGCTTTATTTCAAAATAACTTAGTCTGTGTCTATACAGCCAGCAGTTATTTCGAAATAATGTCAAAATATTGTCAAGCTGGAGGACTTCTTATTCCGACTCCTGTAACCCTCATTTTATGAAGAGTAAGAGAAGTCAGAGGAAGAGTGCTCTATTTTGAAATAAGTGCTGTGTACACAGAACCAAAACTAGAAATAAACTATTTCGAAATAAACTATGGAATTGACGTAGCTCAATTTACATAGTTTATTTTGAATTAAGCCCTGCTGTGTAGACACGCCCTTAGAGATTAGGACAGGGGTGGGCAAAGGAGCCTCCACGGGCTGGATCCGGCCTTCCAAGCCAGTGGATTTGGCTCGCAGCCACCCTGCCGCTCCCCCACCCTCAGGTCAATTGAGACCTGTGGACAGGGGAATGAGCAAAGTCTCCCCCAGCCAGGGGCTTGCAGCATCGGAGGGAATCGCCGTCTGTTTTAAAACAGCCAGCAGTTCTCTCTAGCCACTGCATGCTCCTGGCAGGGCAGGGGCAGGGGGCAAGAGACTTCACACCCTTCCCCACCCCCAGGCTTTGATTGGCCTGGGGACAGGGAGCACACAATGTCTCCTCCTGCTGCGGCGCCTAGAAGGAACCGCCAGCTGTTTTAGAATGTGAGATACATGGAAAATTCCAAGGCAATAAAGGAGCCTAAGCCTTTCCCTCAGCATAAATATCATTCTAGACAGACTAATAAAATCAATAACTAGAGCTGGCCAGAGAAATTGAGATGACACCATCCTCCATAGGAATATGCCGTTCCATTGAAATTTGAAGCACTTTGCAGACTTAGGTTGATGTTTCCAGAATTTTAGTTTGGAAGAAAAGTGGGAAGCAGGTGAAAGGGGGTGGGCAGTTCCAACAGCACCAATTTTCAGAAGGAATCATTTTGATTTTTTCACTTTAAAATGACTTTGTTTTGAAAATATTTTTAATTCTGTATTATTTATTATAAAGAAAACATTTTAGTTGATCCCAAATTAGTTTAGGTTTTGTTTTATTTAATTTTATTTTTCAGAATCATCCTTCAGAGAGAATTTTAAAATTCTGAGGTATTTCAATTTGTAATCAAGCAAATTTTTCAAATATCAAAATCCTTCACGAAATGGAACTTACACAGACAGCTCTATCACCCACAAAACTGACATTTCTGTAGAATGGAAGTGAATTGTGTTCTAGATGGCCAGGAGAGAGATCAGGTTTTCACCGAAATGACAAATATTTCAGCTGTTGCCTGCCCACCACAGTCTTACCTTCTGAAGCACCTGATAAAGATTTTGTTCAAAAAAAGATCATCTCAATTCCAGCAAATTTAGTAAGAAAAACACTTTAGTAACTTAAAATTGCCTGTTTAAAAAAAAATCCTGAACTGTACAGCAAAATATTATAGAATTAGGTAAATCTAAAAAAAATGTATGCAGATAGGTTTGAATTATCATGCTCACTCACCATGATAAAGCTCTTTGAGGTCTATGAATCTAACATTCTATATAAGGGCTAGGTATTATTACTTTTTACTGCTAATTTCAAAAGTATGCATTTTTAAAATCCTCTTTTTCAGTAAAATTAGGGGCCAGGATCCAAATTAATAAAAGTCTCAAAATGTCAACTCTAAGTCTACCTTAATTTGCTGAACCTTCTTACTATTTTACACTATGGCACAGAACAGAAATGGAGTCATCTTGGACTTTAAATTACATGGTTTTTATAACTTGTGTGCTCTGTGGTAGGTGTTGTCATGCATCCCTATTTGAGTTGCCAATTATGTTGACAAAAATAGCTTTCCTTCCTCCTCCTGTGTTGCTCATTACTCAACAGGTAACACAAAGAGTACTAAGGGGAAAAAATAGAAAGTATTGGGAAACCAACATCTGGTTTGGATAATTCCTTCTATTTAAATTTTAACTTAAAGTACTCCCATTGGTACCAAATAATTGAACTTAGTTATTCACAGCTCAAATTCTGGTAGCACCATTCATCTCTGGTTTCATGTGGTAGAATATAACACCTAGGATCCTAGTGTCTTTTAGGTGGCATTTACATTTTGGGTAAAGTTTAGTCAAAATCAGTTCTCGCTCTCTGAGAGAGAGAGAGAGAGCCTTTCTTGCTTTTTTCTTTCCTCCCCTCTTTCATTATGAGGCACTGAATGCATTACAGATATATTTTGCATTGCAAAAAAACCCCAGTGTAATTAGCCTTGCTTTTTTTGGCCTGCATGTGTGTGGTAAAATGTCTAGCAATAGTTGGCAAAGTTTCTGTAGGGAGCAAGGTTCCCATGGTTAGATCTAAAGCCCAAATACTTGAAACAAATTAACACCAGCCAAGAAAGTGAGATTAATTATTGGAACACTTGGAAGAGGGGGGGTCTCTGTAGTTTGGAAAAAGAAATACGCTATCTGACTGCATGTACAGTCCATGGACGGGTAGGATCTCTCTCTTTCTCTCTCTCCCTTCTTTCCTTTTGTATCTTAGCTAGAGACTAATGACAGATCTTAGGATTTTGAGAACAAAGCCTTCATTTCCACAGACCTGTTCTTCCATCAGGCTCTGGATGATATTTCAAAGCTGTGAAACAAAGCCATCGGGGTTGGCTCTCCTTCCGTCTATGCTTTCTCATTAGTGGTTTTGCATTGTTGAAAGGCATCTTCATTCAAGGCCCAATATTCCAGCAACATGCTGCTTTAATCTGGAGTGGGTGCTGAAGATTTCAAAAACACAGCACACAACCCAACAGGAGAACAGTCATCTTCACTAACATATTCTTTGGAGAGCAAATCTATAAATCCTGCAGGCCCTAAAACATCTGCCTTTGGTAACATTGTGATGGGCAAAATTTTCTCAGAAACCACATTGCATTGACCTTTGATGCATTCAGAATACATAAATGTGTGTGTATTTGCACACACACACAAAAAAAACCCTGTGAAAAGAATATTATTCAGATTGCAAAGTCAAGCTCTCAGAAGTTAAGAAATACCAGTGTTAAGGTTGCCTATGCAATTTGGTTTCAACCTCCTTGAGCATGTGTGTACTGAAACAATCTTTAATTAGATGTTCACATGCTATTTTTCCATACTGTGCCTCTGTTGGTACTCGCTGAATAAGCAGTTAGTCAATGATTTATTCTATGTAGGTCCCTAGCCTTTATTTGTTACCCATTATTCAAATCCTTCACTGAACCCAGAATTATTAATTTCCCCATGGAATTTCCTTGTGGTGCTCATCACTGCAGTATCTGAGAGCTTCCCACATATTAATTAATTCATTTTTATAACAACTGGATGAAGGGAGGAAGTATTCTCATCCCCATTTTACAGAATGGGGAATGGAGGCACAGAGGGATTTAAGGTCAAAGTGTCGGATAATTTTGAGTGCCCAATTAGAGATACCTATGACCTGACTTCTCTGAGTACCCAGCATTATAAAACACTTCATGTTCAAAGCACAGATCCCTCTGACTTTAATTGCAGCTGTGAGTTCTCAGCCCTTCTGCAAAGGAGACTTCAAGTCAGGTACCAGAAAATCAGGAGCACACAAATAGTGAGCCTCTGTGATAAGTTCAGCTTAAGTGCCCAGCATCACATAGGAATGCTGTGACACAGGCAGAGCTAGAATTCAGTTCCCCAGGGCAGCATTAAACTGTATTAACCATGAGATTGTCTTTTCTTTTCCTATAATTCCCTGCCTCCTTTCATCCCCACCTGTGATTCTGTTGCTGGTGTCATTGTGGACAGTTCTCTGAAAACATCCACTCAGTGTGCAGCAGCAATCAGAAAAGCAAACAGAATGTTAGGAATCATTAAAAAAGTGATAGAGAATAAGACAGAAAATATCTTATTGCCTCTATATAAATCCATGGTATTCCCACATCTTGAACACTGCATACAGATGTGGTTGCCTCATCTCAAAAAAGATATATTGGCATTGGAAAAGGTTCAGAAAAGGGCATAAAAATGATTAGGGGTTTGGAATGGGTCCCTTATGAAGAGAGATTAAAAAGACTGGGACTTTTCAGCTTAGAAAAGAGGAGACTAAAGGAGGATATAATAGAGGTCTATAAAATCATGACAGGTATGAAGAAAGTGAATAAGGCAAAGTTATTTACTTGCTCCCATAACATAAGAACTAGGGGTCAACAAATGAAATTAATAGGTAGCAGGTTTTAAACAAACAAAAGGAATTTTTTCTTCACACAGCGCGCAATCAACATGTGAAACTTCTTGCCAGAGGAGGTTGTGAAAACCAGGACTTTAACAGGGTTCAAGAAAGAACTAGATAAATTCATGGAAGTTAGGTCCATCAATACTTATTAGCCAGGACAGGTAGGAATGGTGTCCCTAGCCTCTGTTTATCAGGGGCTGGAAATGGATGACAGGGGATGGATTATTTGCTGATTTCCCATTCTGCTCACTTCTTCTGGGGCATCTGGCATTGGCCACTGTCGGCAGACAGGATACTGTGGGTATGTCTACACTTGCCCCCTAATTCGGACTAGGGAGGCAAATGAAGCATACCGAAGTTGCTAATGAAGCGCTGGATTTAAATATCCCATGCTTGATTAGCATATTCGCGGCCGGTCGCCATTTTAAAATGCCGGTCGCCCGATTTAACTTGCCACGTGTAGATGCGGTAGTCCGATCCAAAACCGTTCCTTCGAGGAATAACAGTTAATTTGAGGGAACGGTTTTGGATCGGACTACTGCGTCTACACGCGGCAAGTTAAATCGGGTGACCAGCATTTTAAAATGGCGGCCGGCCGCAAATATGCTAATCAAGCGCAGGATATTTAAATCCAGCGCTTCATTAGCAACTTCGGTATGCTTCATTTGCCTCCCTAGTCCGAACTAGGGGGCAAGTGTAGACGTACCCTGTGCTAGTAAGACCTTTAGTCTGACCCAGTATGGCCGTTCTTATGTTCTCATGCTGTAGCTAGAGGAGACTCATAAGAACAGTTATACTGGGTCTGACCAATAGTCCATCTAGCCCAGTATCCCGTCTCTGCCAGTGCCTAGTGCCAGAAGTTTCAGAGGGAATGAACAGAACATTTTGAGTGATCCATCCCATCATCCAGTCCTAGCTTCTGGTCATTAGAGGTTTAGGGATGCCATGAGCATGGGGTTGAAACCCTGACCATCTTGGCTAATAGCCATGATGGACTTACCTAATTCACTAAACTTAAATGTCTTGATGAAGTTATCAAAATCATTTTTGAACCAGTAGCTGTCTCTCATCCTGCCTCCACCATGCCACCATCACCAATGACCAATGACCCTGACCACCTGAGTCTCCCCCCCGCCATCCACTGTTGCCTGGCCCTGTTCTCCTCGCATTCCTTGTGTGGTTGGGCTCAAGTTGCAGGCCTTGTGGTGAACTACAGCCTGTCTGTCACCCCATCCCCAGCACCCAGTATTTCTAGGTATCTATAGCCCCATCTCTGAGTGCTAGGAATGGGACTGCACCCCATTCTCCTTGTGGGACTCTCACTGCATCCTTCCCCATCCCAACTCCCTTTTTCTCTCACTGTATCCCTCCCTGTCCCATTTTGTCCTTCCCCCTCACAACTACCCATCCCAGCCCTGTAACCCTTACAGCACTCTTCTACCCATCCTCTCCACTTCACAGAGCCACACCCCCATGTCCCTCACCTACACAGCCTTGCACCCGTTCATCTCCATACACTGCTGCACTCACATTATGTCCCTGTACACCACTTTGCCCCTCACATCCTCATGCATCTATAACAGTGGTCACCAACCAGTAGATTGGGATCTACCAGTAGATCTTGGAGCCTCTGACAGGGGATCCTAACTGGTTTGGCCAAGTGTCCGCACTTCAGCTGCCCCTCCCCCTACTGCAGTGCATCTCCTGCCTTTTGCCTTGGAGCTGCCTCCCCCCACCCCTGGGAGCCTCCGGCTTGCTGTACAGGGCAGGGGAGGAAAAGGGGCACTGATGTCACGGTACCCCCTCTCCCACTCTGTATCCTATCTCCACAAAGCAGAGAGGGGGCACATCAGGACTTGGGAGGGAGTTTGCTGGCTGCTTTTGGGAGCGGTGCAGGGCCTTAGCCCCCTGCACCATCACCCAGGAGCCACTTGAGGTAAACAATGCCCAGTCAGAGTCCACATGCCAAAACCCTAGCCCATCCATGAACCCCTCCTGCACCCCAAGCCCCTGCCCTAGCCCCGAGCACTCCTGCATCCAAACACCCTCCCTGAGCCTGCACCTAGAACCCCTTTTGCCACCCCAACTGCCTGCCCCAAGCTCAGCTCAGAGCCCCTCTCACACTCCAGATCCCTTAATCCAAGACCAGAGCCTGCCCCCAACCCTCTGCCCCAGCCTGGTGAAAGTGAAGGAAGATGGAGGAGGGAGGGAGTATGGAGTGAGCAGGGATGGAGCCTCGGGAGAAGTGGCACAGAGGAGGCGGGGCAAGGGTATTTGGGTTTGAGGTAGATTTTGGATTGCACTTAAATTCAAAAAGTGATCTCATGCTTGAAAAGGTTGGAGACCCCTGATCTATAACCTTTTGCCTCCCCCAGCACCCTCATTCACCCCACATATACCCTGCACACATCCTCCTCTCTCCTTCACTGCCCCCCTCACACCCCACACTCTCGCCCTTGGCCTCTTTCCCTCCCCTTCCTCTCTCCCTCCATCTTTTCCCCTTCTACCTACCCTCCTCCCTTCCCAACTTGGTGATTTAGGCAGCTCCTGGAAAAGTGTAGGAAAAAGTGTCTCTGTGTAGATTAAGTGTATGCATGCATGCATTGTATGTGCACAAGAGACTATGTGCCTTTGTGTAGGGAGACATGTATATTGTCGCCTGTGTGAATAAAATTTGCAGCCTAACTCTTTAACTTGGATTCCTTTTGCTGGCTTCGCACAAAAAATTAATGACATAATATGTGTGTGATTATTTCGTAACAAGAGAACACTAAAAGAAATGTATGATTTCTTTAAAAGTAAATGTTGTTGACTAGTAATTTCAGAAGAGCCAACGTATCATACTTTTCTCCCCAACTTTGTTTAGGTACATTATCAACTCTTTTTTGCAGACACACTTTCTTTTTATGTGTATGTCCAGTATCTACCACTCTGGAGCCCTGATCTTAGTTGGGGTCTTTAGGGCACTAAACAACAGCTGTAACATTAAATACTGTGGCAGTATATGTGTTAGTGCATGCTGGATGGGTACATATGAATACATGTGTGATCTGCATGTAGGTCTGGGAGCAAGTTTCTACAGATTTATTTATACAGATATCTGTACAGGGAAGCATTTTTGTGGTTGTTTCTCTGTGGATTTCTATTTGGGCTTCAGGCATGGGCCTTTAATGGATAGCTGTAATAATGTGTAGCTGTAATAATGTGTGGTCCTAATTCCACATATAAAATTATAACAACTTTAGTGAACAAACAAACCATGGAGATGATTACAAAAAATGGGCCATTAGTCACACCAGGAGAAGGAAGCTGGCTCTGGTAGGGGAGGTGCTCTGAAGCTGCGCGGCTTCTATCTGGTTCCTTCGTCTCCTCAGACTCGTTAGCCACCTTTGAGAAATGGTGGGTGTCAAGAGTTCTCTGCTAACTCATCATATAATCTGTCTCTTTCTATGATCTTGACCTCCAGTTGCCCCCCCACTTCAATGTCTCGTCCATCCCAGGTCCCACACACACGCTGATTCCTTTTTATTGTAATTTTACCCAGCCACTTCCATCTATACTCTGGGTCCTCATCAGACCTGTCTTCCCTCTCCCATCCTCTTCTTCTCCCTGCTCTCCTTGTTCTTATTCCCAATCTCCTTGCCTAGCCATCCCAGCTCTTCATTGGCTGTCAGTGCTCACTTCTAGTGTCCCCAGGCTCCCAATGCCAGCCACTTCCAAAGTCCCTTCCAGCTCCCAGTCCCAGTATCATCCTAAACTCCCACTACCAGCCTTCCCTCCTCCCCAACTCCCAGGCTTTGTTTCCCTGCTCTTAGTTCAGGTGCCTGGACCCAACATGGCCTGCAGCAGCCCAGAACTGCAATTTCAAAGAAAGTCCTGGTCATCTGGAGAATGCCCAGTACAGGTGGCATCTTTAGGGAACCTAACCGTTAAAACCTAAGAAGCCTCTACTGAGTAAATGCAAACAGTGATTTTTTCAAAGGGCTTATAATTTGACTAAATTTGGGCAGATTTTCACAGGCATGGGAAAAAGGCATATCCTTGGAACAGATCCTCTTTCCTGCTGTCAGATTTTAAATCCTTGCTCCAAATAATGGGTGTGCTTGAGCTTTACAAAGAAAAAGTCAACATTTTTAACATGGGAAAACAATGTATTTTTCCCTGGCCTCATTTTCAGAAATGATTAGATTGTGGTGGCAGAAATTATTCAGAATAATTCAGCCTAAGGCAAACATCCAGTGTGTAAAATTTCAGCTCAAATGGTTAAAGTTTGACTAAGTTATAAGTAAATGAAAAAAGTCTTATAATGGGACATGTCAGGCAACCTTACCTGTGGGCAGTGCATCAGCTCCGTCTATAATGAAGAGTGTGTGTATGTGCGTGCGTGTGTGTGCATGTGTGCGTAAACTCATGTGTGTGCATGTGTACACAGAGACAAACTGCATATATTCAATATGGGCTGCCACACAGTGTCTAATTTCAAAGCCAGTCAAGGACTGTGGGTTTGGAAAATGGACTCAAACCTGAATATTATCTGGTTTGCTTTCCACTTAGGAAAGACTGTGGGAAAAGAAGCACAGAGGGCAAGAGGTATAAATAGTAGTGACTATGCATATGCATACCTTGTAAAGGGTATTAATTATGCCAGCTTTTGGTGGCTCTTTTGGTCTGAATATATAACAAGGTACAGTGCTATGTTAAGTTTTGTTAAACTGAAGCTCCCTGGAGAAGACACACACCTTTGAGTCACTGTTGGGTTTCTGACATAACTTGGTCTCTGGGCTCCCAGTCATGAGAAATCTGCTCAGATGGGAATCCAGGTGTAATCCCTGCTCTGCCGAGGATACCAAGAGGGGGACACCACAGCTCACAAAGAGGGCAACACTGGTTGGGGAGGGGAAATAGCCAGGTTACCTGGGGGAGATGTTGATTTCAGCAAAGCACTTAAACAATTCAGCAGAGCACTTCAGCAGGGTGTGATGGTTTGGAAAATTTGTGTTAGAATAGATATATTCAGGCCTGCCTGTAAAAGCCTGTATGTTAAGAATTTAGGTGTATTCTTATCATTTAGCTAGTTACAGGGGATACAAACAAAAAAAAAATCACAATCACAATCAGCCTCACTGTGACAATCTGAGGCCTTGTTCTTTGGCTAAGACGGTAGTCACCAACCAGTAGATCAGGATCTACTGATAGATCTTGGAGCCTTTAGCAGGTGATCCTGACAGGTTTGGCTGGGAGGTTGTCAAGTGCCGGCACTTCATCTGCCCCTCTCAGCACTGACATGCTGCTCCTGCCCTCTGCCTTGGAGCTGCCCCCACCCCTCGGGAGCCTTTTGCTTGCTGTGCAGGCACAGGAAGAAGAGGAGAGGGTGCTGATGTCAGGGTGCCCCTCCCCCTACCCTGTATCCCATCTCCACAGAGCAGAGGGGGGCAGGGATGGAGAGAGTTTGCTGGCTGCTTTCGGGAGTGGTGCAGGGCCAGAGCAGGGGTAAGTCTGCCTTAGTTGCCTGCACCACCACCCAGAAGCCACCTGTGGTAAGTGGTGCCCAGCTGGAGCCAGCATTCCAAACCCTGGCCCCAGTCCTAAAACCCTCCTGCACCCCAAACCCCTACCCTAGTCCTGAGTCCCCCTACACCCAAACTCCTTCCCAAAGTCTGCCTCCTGCATCCCCTCCTGCACCTCAATTCCCATCCCCAGGCTCAGTCAGAACCCCTCCCACACTCCAAATCCTTTAGCCCAAGCTCAGCATCCTCATCCCCTTCCCCCACACCCCAGCCCTCTGCCTGATAAACGTGAGTGGGGATGGTGAATGAGCAGGGGCGGGGCCTCGGAAAAGGGGCGGGAAGGAGGCGGGACAAGAGTGTTTGGATTTGAGGTAGATCCTGGATTGCATTTAAATTCAAAAAATGATCTTGTGCTTAAAAAGGTTGGAGACCCCTGGGCTAAGCGGTAGGGGCAGCCATAAACTGGAAAGCATACAGTCACATGCTCACAGTCCAAACCAGTCATATTGAAATAA
Organism: Pelochelys cantorii; assembly: GCA_032595735.1. NCBI lineage: Eukaryota > Metazoa > Chordata > Testudines > Trionychidae > Pelochelys > Pelochelys cantorii. Next base: position 55,321,249 of record CM064329.1, on the reverse strand, counting down.
GGTAACATTAGGCTGTTAAGAAGGTGGTCCAGTCTAATACCTCCAGATATAGGAAAGATCCCAAAATGTTTAAATGTTTGCTTGCTAGCTTTCTATATGGCAAGAACTCATTTATCAATAGATGTGGTTGTGAAACCCTCATTTCTTTATTGTTTTGTCTTTATGGTCCCCATTTTTCTATTGTTAATCTGTATGAGCTCTGTCTGGTTCTTTGATTGTTTCTGTCTTCTGTACAATTAATTTTGCCAGGTGTAAATTAATTAAGTTGTTGCTCTATATTTGGTCAGAGAATTATGTTACAATGTGTTAGGATTGTTTAGTAAAATTTCAGTTAAAATGATTGGGCAGTGTATCGCTAAGCAGAAATCAAATTTTATTATATAAACCGTGTTTAAACAGGAAGTAAATTAGGAAGGAAACTAGAATCATGTTTGCTAGAAGCTAATGCCAATAAACACCACATTGCCTGCACTTCGGACTTCTGGTTTTGTGCTCTCTGTCAGTGTAACAAGAACCAGGGAAGTGGGAGTGTGAAGGGAAAAGCCCTCTAGCAATCTGTACAATTTATAAACTCTGCTTGGTATTATGAAGTTATTACGATGAAAATTATTGATCACTGAATTCCTGTATGTATATGTTGTTGACAGGGCTGTAAACACATCTCTGTCAGTCCAGGGAAAATGGTCATCTATTCAGGCAGAAACACCTGAAAGACAATGGATTAGTTGAGCTAATGAAGGGGAGAGAGTGGAATGTCCCCAAATGGGAGAATCAGATGTGGCAAAGCAGGGAGTTAAAAAGGACTTGGAGAGCCTGTGGCGGCGCGTCGGGGTCCCCCGACTCCTGCACCCCCGTAATGGCACGGACAGACTCCACCAGCCAGTAGAATAGAGGGAGTTTATTGCTTCTCCAGGATACAGCATAGCACAGATGTCATCTGGTTACAGGAACCGGGCCTAGGATGCCTCAGCCCCCCTTGAGATGGGGGATGCTGGGCCCCTAAGTTCCAGCCCCTCTGGGCCCTAGGCTGTCTCCTCCATGATCCCCGACAGCCCCAACTAAAAACCCACTCCCTTTCAGCCCTGCCCCCAGCCAGATCTGGCCTCGCCCCCCTCCTTTCCATTGTTCTGCTCCATGGGAGATACCTGTCTGACAAGTTTCGAAGCCCCCTTGCATAATGACTCATCCCCTGCCCTGCTGGGTCGTGCTGCAGACAGCAGCCAGTGGAGGTCACTGACAACCCACTGCCCAGCATAGCAACCAGCAAGGTACCCCCACTACGTCACAGAGCCACACAGGAGAAGGGAAGAAACAGTTTGTTTTCATAGCAGGGGAAGTGTGGTATAGTTTCAGAACAAACCCAGATCAAAGCAAGCTGATCTGGAGAGAGAGAGAGAGACTCCATGATTGAGAAGACAAGCCATGAACTGTAAGAAAAAGATCCTGGGTGCCACAGACCCTGAACTCTGACCCCAGCCCAAAGAATGTTCCAGAATGGTGAGGAAATTGAGGCAGGGAAATGAATGTAGAATTTCTTACATCTGTGTATTTCTCATGCTAATAAATAAATACCAATCCTGTCTTAGAATCCTGTGCAAACCCCATTGTGTTATGTATTAAACTTACCACAAACCCTGGAACAATTCATCTGTGAATCCAGAGTCTCCACAGGACTGGAGTTCTAGGAGATGAAGTGTTTAAACTAAGTCTAGGGAGTCAGCACTGGTTCCAGGAGCTAGGCATTTCATCTGTAAGGTCTCAGGTCTCAAGAGGAGCTGCTGGACAGAGGATCTGCACCCCAGGGCTGCATTATGACTTTCGTGGGCCCTAGGCACTTTTGCCTTCGTGGGCCCCTTCCTCCATAAAAAAAAAATTAAAAATTATTTTTTATATAACTTTAAATACTTCAACATTTCTTTTTCTGTTTTCGGCAAAATTTAATAGATTTTCGTGCGCCCTAAGAGTTTCATTTTTTTCTGATGTGAGAAAAAAATTGAAACATTTTCTTCGACCCTAAAAGTTCATTTTTTTCTTCTGATTTTAAAAGAAATTAAAACATTTTCATGGGCCCCTAAAAGTATCGTGGGCCCTAGGCACTGTGCCTACTGTGCCTAATGGATAAGTCGGCCCTGTCTGCACCCCAAGCATGTGCCTAGCGACCCCAAGTCTCAGGCAGTGCCTGAACTCTGTTCAGACTCCAGAGGCTTAAAGAACACAGGGATTTAGCATTTGGATTCTCTCATAGTAATCTGAAGATTGTAGACAGAAAGAAGCTCGGCTAGATCTGAGACAGTATTTAAACCCCTGTGTCTCTTCATTCCGTCCAAGGACTTCCTACTTTCTCCCTGTCAGGGCTGATCCCCACTCTGGCACTCCGAGTGCAGAAGGTAGGGGCCTGCAAGAGACCTTAAAAATACCTTGCCTCTACAGGCTCTGCTTACAAAAACTGCCCAGAGTAACAGATTTACTGACTTTGGGGGGTAGCTGCCACCATCAAGTGATTTACCCTAAAAAACAGGAGGGAACACTTGAATCCCCCCAGGGGCACTGCAAACTCTTTTACCATGAGAGAGCTTGAAAAACCAGAGAAGAGAAAAACAAACTGCAGTCTCTGGAAGCTGACCACTCAGTCTAGACAGGCAGACACGCACACATAGACCCTTGTTCCTTCCCAGGACACAAGAATAAATCATCTCTTTTAAAAGGTGATTTTTGTTAACAAACAAAAGATATACTTAATAAAGCATACTTGATTGCTAGGTGTTACAGAGCAACTAAGTAAAACAAATTAAAACAGAGAAAATCTCTGGCTATGTCTAGACTACATGGCTCCGTCGATGGAGCCATGTAAACTAGATTACCTGGCATAGGCATAAGGGATCGGTCGGCAAAGGCTTCCCCAGCTGACAGATCCACGTCTAGACTGCTGTGCTGTGCCAGATCAGCTGATTGTCGGCACAGTGTGGCGGCCATGTTTATTTTAATGAAGCAGGGATTATTTAAATCCCCGCTTCTTTGCCTATGCCGGGTAAACTAGTTTACATGGCTCCATCAACGGAGCCATGTAGTCTAGACATAGCCTCTGGGAACAACTCTTAGATGTGAATTGCAGGAGGCATAGATTCACACAGAGCAATTCAAACCAAACCACAAAAATGAAGAAAAATGTCCTGATCGTGACTAGATACACTTTTTCCCTTTATTTACTCATGATCCCTTCCTGGTTTAGTTCACTTCCATGCCCCGAATTCCTTGGAGGCAGGGTAACCCTGCCTGGGTTTAAATCATTCTATGTCTCTCAACTCTTGATTTAACTCCCACCCACAAATTAAACAGGCAAGGTATCTTATACAATTCAAATTTCAGCACTTTATCCTCATTGGTTCTTCTGGCACCCTACCAGCAACCTTGCTAGCTACCTGAGTTTAACCCCTTAGTCACCAGGTACTGGCCAGCACTCCTCCTATCCATCACACTCCCCTTCACCAGCCTCAGCTAACCCCTTGTTGTTGAGATGTTTCCATCTGTATAAGCAGCCATAAGATCTAACAACTGACCATTGTCCCAGGTCTGGCAGAGACGTTTACAGCCCTTCCAGCAATTGTGGAGTTCACATTTACATCAATGATACAGCAATTTTCATAGCAACTACTACTTAATATCAACCAGAGCTCACAAGTTATCCCCAAATCATCACACACAAGCTTAACTTTAAGCATACGCTCACATACATCTCTGTTCAGTAAAGCACAGAAGCATACACTTTGCTAATCTGGAGTCTTCAAGCATCTCCCAGGCTGCCTCCACCATTCTGTCCCCCAGGAGGCAGAGCACCCCAGGAAGGGCAACTGTGCAAATACCACTGCACTCCTCAAAAGATGAATGCTTAATCATATGCCACTGCCCCCAGTGGCACATGGAGCTACAGCCCACGTATGTGTTCACATGCACACCTGTGCCAATGGCTGTGGAGCAACGCCTATGTGTTTCTGTTGGAGAAGAAAATTGTTTCTGAACTCAGACTGGCGTAGCATATCCAACAAATTATTCAGGAAGTTTGCAAACCCCTGGATCCCATGACAATAGTTCCCTATCCCTTTGCATATACAATCTTGTGGAGAGGTCAGGAGAAAAGCTATCGTTGATGATTTTTTAGATATGGGCATTTGTCAGACCCTGTGTTCTGCTCTTTCTACGCTACAGTAATGAGCTGCCAATGAAAATGCTGATGACGGGCAATAAACGGACATCAATGTGTGCTCCAACACTTCTTCCAATATCAGTCACTTTGCATTAGTGCTTTGCAGTAACAGAAAGAGAATGAGAACATGTCTGGCCCTAGGCCTGCAGCTCTTGGATGTGAATTCAGAAATTCTGGTGGGTGTTTTGTATACACAAGGACTACAAGCTCTGGCTCATTATGAACTTGTTCAAAAGACCCTTGAAGTCAATAGAAGGTTTTTTACTGACTTCAATAGGCTTTGGATAAGTGATGTCAGTTGGGAAATTTTGGACAAACTGCTTTCTGGCTGAGAAATGCTGATTCACTAAAACCAAAACTTGCTGTGAAACACATTTTTAACAAATCGGCCAACTCAAACTTTCTTTGGAAAAAAAATAGTTGAAATGTCCCATTTTGACAGGAGAAGTCTCCATTTTTCCAGAATAAATGACTTTTCATTTCAAAATGTTAGTAAATGTGGATTAAACAAGGCTCGTAGAAGAAGAAAAAAGATCAAAAAATAAAAACAAAGCATTTTGAAATTATCAACTGACACATCTCGATTGACGTGACCCAACAAATTGGTCATGAAAATATTTCAAATTTTATCCTGGTTTGGGATGGCAAAAATTTTCAAAATCTCAGAAATCCTCCATGGGACAGGAAATCCAATTCCCAGTCTGCCCGATGGATAAGGCCTTCGGCGGGTAATTTAATAACATTGCTAATGGAAGAGATTGTATGTATTATAAACAGAGAAAACAAAACAATGAGGTGTATTGCCCTGACATGGCCTGGGTGCATTACCCAGGAGTAACCAGCTATGTGGGCATTAGTGCATTCCAAATAAGGTGCAACAAGTTGTTACAAACAACAAGTCCTGCTGACCAGTAGGGCCCCCTATACTACAGCTGGTGAGGTCCATCTCTTACTTCTCCCCCAGCATAGCTTAGCTTCCTCAGGGCATGACTGAATGAAATGGGCCTGATTCTGCTCCCACTGAGGTCAGTGAGAGGGTTGTCACTGACTCACACAATCTGAGCACAATCCAACTCTGAAAGAGCAGTGTGATGACTAAAACAGACACTGATTCCATGGATGTTCCAGTGTCGGAGCACCCACAGAAAAAAATAGTGGGTGCTCAGCACCCACCAGAAGCCCCACTGATCAATCCCTTCCACCAGAGCCTCCTGCCCATTGTGGGGGTCCTCACACCCAGCTCCTCCCCTTCCTCCTCAGTGCCTCCTGCTTTGCAGTGATCTTCAGTTCAGCAATTGTGTAGGAGGCACTGGCAGAGAGGGAGAGGACCAGGGACAGAAAGAGATGAGGGAGGGACAGAACAGGACAGCAGGGTGGGGGTGGGGTCTTGGGGGAAAGGGTGGAGTAGGATGGGACCTAGGGTGAAGCAGAGGTGAAGCACTGCAGAAACTCAGAAAGTCGGCGCCTCCAGACTAAAGCGTATGACTACAAGACAGGAGTCCTGGATTCTATTCCCAGCTCGGACACTGAGTCACTGTGGATATGTCTACCCTACAACTAGATACCCATGGCACATGTCAGCTGGCTTAGGCTTATGCGGCTCAGTCTAAGCGGCTGCTAAACTGTGGTATAGACATTTGGGCTCAGGCTGCAGCTCAGGCTCTAGGAGGCCCAAAAGCCAAGGCTCTAGTACAATTCAACAGTGCTAGACCAAGCCCAGCAAGCCTGAGTCAGCTGGAACAGGCCAGCCACAGATCTTTAATTGCAAGGGAGACATACCACAGTGGGCCCCTGGGCAAGGTGGGGAGGGGGCTGGCTTTGTGCTCCTGGAAGGCACGGGGCCTCAGATGGAAGAGATGGGGCAGAGTCAGCAAGTGCACCATTCTAGCCCCCCCGCACAGACCTCGGCACCGCCCAGCGCACAGTGCCCCCCCACACAGCCCTTAGAGTCAGCTGGATTGCAGCTCGCAGCACTCCTGAAGCAATTTAAAGGGCCCAGGGCTCTGGGCACCATGGCTGCCTGAATAGCAACAGCAGCAGCCAGGAGCCGCAGGCCCTTTGTAACCACCAGACGCCAGGGCAGTTGCCCTCTTTAATCCCTCCTGTCCATCGGTGGGCCTGGCCATACCGTGTGTGACCCTGTACAAGTCACTTCATTCTAATCTACAAACTGGGGCTATTAACTGCTACCTAATCCCATGGAAGACATTGCAGGATTCTGAAGTTAAATTCATAAAAGCACTGTGATGGCTTCTGCTGTGGGCGTGGAAAGCATTCTACTATTCTTGCTCTATAGCAAGCAGGAATGGGCAGTATGTGTAATGAATATACTTTCACAGAATCATAGAAGATTAGGGCTGGAAGAGACCTCAGGAGGTCATCTAGTCCAACCCCCAGCTCAAAGCAGGACCAACCCTAACTAAATCATCCGAGCCAGAGCTTTGTCAAGTCAGGCTTTAAAAACCTCTAAGGATGGAGATTCCACCATCTCCCTAGGTAACCCATTCCAGTGCTTCACCACCCCCCTGGTGAAATAGTTTTTTCCTAATATCTAACCTATACCCCCTCCATATTGAAACTTAAGATCATTGCTTCTTGTTCTGTCATCTGCCACCACTGATAATAGCCTAGCTCCATCCTCTCTGGAACCCTCCTTCAGGTAGTTGAAGGCTTCTATCAAATCCCCCCTTATTCTTCTCTTCTGCAAACTAAGTAAGTCCAGGACCCTCAGCCCTTCTTCATAAGTCATATGCCCCAGTCCCCTAGTTATTTTCATTGACTTCTGCTGGTCTCTCTCCAGTATGTCCACATCCTTTCTGTAGTGGGGGTCCCAAAACTGAACACAATACTCCAGATGTGGCCTCACCAATGCTGCATAGGCAGGAATAATCATGTCCCTCAATCTGTTGGCAATGCATTTCATATGGCATTAGCCTTCTTGGCAACAAGGGCACACTGTTAAGTCATAATCAGCTTCTCATCTACTGTAATTCCCAGGTCTTTTTCTGTAGAACTGCCCCATAGCCAGTTGATCCCCAGCCTGTAGCAGGATTCTTCCATCCTTCGTGCAGGACTTTGCACTTGTCTTTTTTGAACCTCATCCTCCAATTTATCTAGGTCACACAATACCCTATCCCTACCCTCTAGCTTATTTACTATCTCCCGCATATTAGTGTCATCCACAAACTTGCTGAGGGTGCAATCCATCCCATTATCCAGATCATTAATGAAGATGATGAAAGCAGCTACCAACTAGATATCAAGACGTTGATCACTACCCGTTGATTTTTCCAGGGACTTAGGTGAGGCTGGTATATCTGTAGTTCTCTAGATTCTCCTTCTTCCCCTTTTTAAAGATGGGCACTACATTTACCTTTTTCCAGTCATCCAGGACCTCTCCCGATCACCATGAGTTTTCAAAGATAATGGCCAATGGCTTTCCAATCACATCAGCCATTTCTCTGAGCCTTCTCGGATTCATTAGACCCAGTGCCATGGATCTGTACATGTTCAGCTTTTCTAAATAGTTCCTAACCTGTTCTTTCATTACTGAGGGCTGCTCACCTCTTTCCCATACTGTGATGCCCAGTACAACAGTCTGGGAGTTAACCTTGTCTGTGACACCTGAGGCAAAAAAAAAAGAAAAGCACTGTGTACTTCAGCTTTTTCCACATCTTCTGTTCCTAGGTTGCCTTCCCCATTCAGTAAGGGTGCCATATTTTCCCTGACCACCTTCTTGTGCTAACATATCTGTAACAACCCTTCTTGTTATACTTCATAGCCCTTGTTAGTGGCAACTCTAATTGTGCTTTGGCTTTCCTGACTACACTCCTGCAAGCTTGAGCGATATTTTCATATTCCTCCCTATTTATCTGTCCAAGTTTCCACTTCTTGTAAGCTTCCTTTTTTGTGTTTAAGCTCCCCAAAGATTTCTCTGTTAAGTCAATCTGGTCATCTGCCATATTTGCTATTCTTTCTGCGTATTGGGATGGTTTGTTCCTGCATTCTCAATAAGATTTCTTTAAAATACAGCTTTCCTGGACTCCTTTCCTTTCCCCCTCATCTTAACCTCTCAGGGGATGCTGCCCATAAGTTCCGTAAGGGAATCAAAGTCTGTTTTTCTGAAGTCCAGGATCTGTATTCTGCTGCGCTCCTCTCTTCCTTTTGTCAGGATCCTGAATTTGCCCATCTCATGATCACTGCTGCCCATGTTGCCACTTCTCCTACCAATTTTTCCCTTTTTGTGAGCAGCAGGTCAAGAGGAGCATCACTCTTAGTTGGTTCTTCCAGCACTTGTACCAGGAAGTTGTCCTTAACCCACTCCAAAAACTTCCTAGAGTGTCTGTATACTACTACATTGTTCTCCCAGCAGATGTCAGGGTGATTAAAGTCCTCCATGAGAACCAGGGCTTGTGATCTGAAAACTTCTGTTAGTTGTCCAAAGAAAGCCACTGCAAAGCAGTTCATTTTTTCCTTTAAAACTCATTTCAGTTTATTCTCCTAGGTGCTACTCAGAGTATAGTCTTACTGCTCCCACTTGAGATGATATGCAGAGTGTCTCTGCAGTGCTGGTGTGAGGCAGCTGTACCCTGCTCTTGTCATCACTTTCATATTTTCTTACCAAACCCTTTCAAAATTCAGCTTTGTTTTGTCGAAGACCCTCCTCTCCACAAAACCCCTCAAGTTAGTGAGGATCAGAGCCACTCTGGCACTATGCCAGGAGTTTAGCAGTACCCCTAATTCACATATGAAATAAATTCACAGCTGTGCCATTTGCTTGTGCTTATATCTCCCTTGGTGGATGAACAGAAATTTCTTGAGTTTCCCATAGTAAAATCTAAAAAACCCGAAACATGCCTAGAGCCATCACACACAAATAGACAGCATGGGCTCTGGCCTGCTAGGGATGGGCAAATTCCAGCCCAGGGGCCGGATTGCAGGGTCAGTCCCTAGTGGTCTCCCACCTCCATGTTTACCTTTGCCTCCACGGTTATTGGAGTATCGCAGCTCTGGTTGGCTGCGAATCTCCATTCGCGGTCAATGCAAGTTGTGTCCCAGTCCATGATGCTTCCTGCCACTCACGTTGACCACAAACAGCAATTCATGGCCAACCAGAGCTGCAATCCTCTGATACCTGTGGAGATGCAGGTAAACACAATGGTGGCGGCCCGCCAGGGACTAATCCTGAGGGCTGCTGTTTTTTTATTGCCCACCCCTGCCTAAGGGCTTTTCCTCTATACCTAACATCCAGCAAACCAGAAGCTGACATTTCAGGGCTTTGCAAGCTATGTCCAGGGGGGGCCCGTGAGTATAGGCAGACTCGGCAGTCGCCTAGGGCGCTGCCTTCAACGGGGTGCCCAGGGCGCCCGATGATGACGTCACAGCCATTGACGGCCATGCAGGCGGGGGTGCTGATCGCGCATTCCGCCTGGGGTGCCAGCTGCTGCAGCCGGCCTCGGGCCACTCCTGGCTACGTGTAGACAGTGGACAGCCTCTGAATGACCCTAGTTTAGATCAGTGGTCTTCAAACTTTTTTTTTCATGACCCAGTTGAAGAAAATTGTTGATGTCTGTGACCCAACATAATTATATCTTTTAACTAGAGCTTGGGCTCCAGGATAGGGCTGGGAATGAGGGGTTTGGCGTGCAGGACGAGGCTCAGGGCTGGGGCAGGAAATTGGGGCACCGGAATGGGCATATCTCCAGTGACTCAAGCCAGATTAGCAGCACCTCAGACCATGTTGTGCACCAGAAACAGCCAGTAGCAGGTCTGAGTCCTAGGCAGAGGTGCACACTGCTCTCACACACAAGCACCACCCTCCGCAGCTCCCATTGTCCCGGAACCAGTCAATGGGAGTGTAGAGCTGATGCTCAAGGGTTGGGCATTGCACGGAGCCCTGTGGCTCCCGCCTAGGTGCTGAATCTATTGCTGGCCACTTCTGGGGTGCAATGTGGTCCATGGTGCCAAGAGGTCACAACCCATACTTTGAAAACCACTGATTTAGATCATTGTCTTTGGAACTTTCATGACCATTAAGGGAGCCTGTAAATACACATTAATTCAGACTCCTTGGAAGGCAGGTCGGTATTACTATGCCCCTCATTTATAGATAAGGAACCTAAGGTCCAGAGAGATTAAATGATTTGTCCAAGGCCACACAACACATCTATAGTATATCTAGGAATAGAACCCAAGCTTCTCAAACATAAGCACTAATCACTGGACCACCTTCCACACAGTATCAAACAAGGAAGGAAGGAAGGACATATAACATGGAGAACTAATTCCATTGTAGGGACATTAGTGAGTCATATAACACAGGAGCAAAGCTGTGTTCAGAGCTGGCCCTATCACTATTGATGTCCTACATGAAGAATTCCTTGGGACTGACAAAGTGCATCTCTCATCTCTATATCTTCCCCTTGTTAAGATCTCCTGGATCTCTCCCTTTTCCCCCTAGGCCTTCCTACCTCACTTTCTGTTCTCCAACTTCTCTGTTTTCCTTTTTCTCCTTATTAAAGAAAACTTGTCTTCTGACTAGCCTATCCCCTCCTGCAAATCATCTTTGGGTTAAGGACTCCCTAAAATGTGTGGATGTTCTGGCAAGATAGCTTCTTTGTGCATTGCAACTCATCCAGAAGCATGGTGGGCCTTAGAAATGCAATCTACTATCCAGCTGTTAGTGAAAGCCTAGTCCTGGCTCACATCCCCAGAATCCTCCTTGAATTTGCTTTGTAATATACTATTCAGGGTTAGGAGGATGAGATTTTTATCAGTAAATGTCGGTAAATGTTGATTTCACCATACACACACAGACTGATGAAACAATATTTCAATCAATAATAACAGAAATTTACAGGAAGGCAAAATAAGAAAAATGTTGCCTGAGGACTACTTAGAGTTTGATTTCAGACTGTTTACTTTGTATATTTTGGCATGTGGTATAGACAAATTGACAAGTTTTAATGGTCAAAATGGTTTTTGAATCTGTCTGTTGTCATTAAATAATTTTTGTTTGACACTCCTCCATTGTCTGACCCCAGCATAGTTTCCCACTACTGTGAAAATGTAAATCAATAAAAACATGAAAACTGCTTCAAAGCCATAACTGTGAACACTTAAATTGATAAAAGTTGAAAAAAAATGCTTTAAAAACAACACTATTATCTGGAAAAATTATTTTAAAAATTGAATTCTGCCAACGCTATGTATTACTATTTAATTACACTGCATTACACTGTTGCCTGCTTGTTAGTTCTATCTGTTTGGAGTATTTGCAACCAAACCATTTTCTGCTGAGATTCTCCATTCCAAACAAATGTATCCAGATGACATAAATAACAATAGGTTTTCTGCTCTGCTCTGCTGCTTCATAATAATCTCATGAAACCACATATGATGGTGGATTTACAGACGTGGCAGCTAGCATTTGGGGAAAACCCACAGAGAGCAATACTTTGAAAAGAGAAAGCTGCACATTTAGCTAAGGAGAAAAGCACATTCTCAAAGGTCTTCAAATTACAGTCTCCCAGATCCTCAGGCAAGAATACAAGCCAGCAAAGCAAGAGAATAGAAGAGTAATGCCCAAGAAGTAATAAGTTAAAACTGGAAATGGGTCTAAACCCTGAACCTGGAAGAGCAGGTCCAAATAACACTGATTCAGTGTTTATTTCAGACTCTAAATCCAAATCTGAATCCAAACATTTGCATTTGGACCCTATCTCCCTCTAAATCTAGATACTTCAGGTGCCCACGTAATGCTAATGCTAATAAGCAGAGCTGATAAAAGCATGAGGAAATAGCATCATGGCAAATTTGGAAATGGTAATGTTTTGCAGGGTTCAATTAAATCCAATCTCCTTTTTTTAAAGAAAAGCTTCAATACTTTAAATCAAACAACATTTTGACATGAAAAGGTCATGGAAGCCTTTATAAATGTGCAAAAGCTCTGCTTTCAAGAAATGGCCATTTTTGTCAGAAAAACATTATTTAAAAATCTCATCCAACTGTATCAATAAGCACTAATTATCATTTTATAAGGTGCAACGGTATCTAGAACACACAAGACAAGAAACACAGAAAAGTCTTGTCACAGCACAAATGGGTTGGCAGTGTCTGGGGAGGTACAAAAGGACATAGCAAGTCACTAAGTTATTTGCCTCATTAATGTCCTGTAGCAGTGACTTCCACAGGTGAATCCACTAACAGCTACTGAAAATATCAGGTTTAACCTAATAATGCATTATCTTCTCTCGGAGAAGCCACAGAGTGAGTAATATGGCAAACCAATAGCAAAATATATTGCCCTAACAAAGGGTGGTCCTCGTATGACTGTAGAATACTATTGGGAAATCAGCTCTCAGGGTTGAACATTGATGTTGTTGATACTAATGGAGATAGAGCAAACAATACAATGTACTGACAGATTTGTGCAGGTATATGGATACAAACTGCCCATACTTGTTATAGCGATTCAGGTGGCCACTGATGCTTTGTGCCTGCTTAGCTGAACTGAGTCTTCAGTCATAGGAAATAAAATTTGGCCACCTGGTATCCATCAGTCCCTCCTTCAATTTTCGCAAGTGTCTGTTACAAACCTGTATGTGGGATTTCTGCATTTTGGTTGTTGGAAAAATTAGCTGTTAACTATCAGGAAATGATGTGTTTCCCCAGCACAGTCACTCAGACCCATTACAGTCCCTGTTCTAAGTCCTCTTCTTATTGAATACAGTTTACAAGAGGTTTGCCATAATCCCTTTAAAATTAGTTTGGGGTAGGGGGGTAAACTATTCAGACTCTTACAAGAATAAAATCTCTGGTAACAGAGAAAGTGACACCAGGGTTGGCAAAGTAATGTCTTATGTAACCAGAGTAGAGTTGTTAGGGAATTTTTCAACAAAACGGCTTTTCATCAGAAAATGCCAATTTGTCAAAAATCATTTCTCATGTCCAGGATGGAACTTCTGGCCAAAACCAAAATAAGAATGAGCGAGAGAGAGAGAAATAGAGAGAGAGAGAGAGAGAGATGCATCCGAGAATTCGATTCTCAGTCTCTCCAGTTGAAGTTGTTCCACTTTGTATAAATATTACTGGGCAAGGGGTACAGAGTGGCTCCATCACCCAGTGGTTAGAGTACTCTCTTGGGCTGTGGATATCAGGGACTTGAAGCTGAGTCTCCCATCTCCCAGGTGAGTAACTCATCCACCAGAAGGCTGGCTATTTTGGGATAGACTTTCATACAAATATTTAAAAGCTCTATTTTTTGTTTCAATGCCGATCAAAAACAGATGTTGAAACCTTGAAATTGTCTTGTTATCAGGCCAACCATAATCCATAGTTCCTTATTATGGCTCTGTAGGGCAGTTTGATCCATCCAAGAGAGGTACAAGGACCAATAGTTACTGGTGAACTCAGGGAGCTGATTGACAGTTTGGTTTCATTCTAGATATACACCCCTCCAAGTGTTAATTCTTATTCAAACTTCATCAGTCTGTAACACTCATGAGATCCACTTTTCTTGTGTTATTGTGGTATATTCTGAGCTTCTCAAAGACTGTTCAAAGGTAACATTTCAGAATCATCAAATGCACAAAGGTTACTTTTTTTCTTTAGGCAGAGGGGAGGTTGTTTTGGTTTAGTTTCTGAAACATTAGGTTTCCTTCTTGCATTTCAGAAAGATACAGCAAAGATCTAGGATAGGTAGGCACAAAATTTCACTCCACATTTGTCGTCTTATCACAAAAGAATTATATGATGGCTAGAGGGAGCGCTCTGGCTGCAAGACACATCAACAGGCATTGTGAGATATCACATTCCACCTGCAAAGATCACAGAAAAATCCTAATTTGGAATGGGCCTGTAAGGAACAGAAGCTGGATCTGTGCTAAATTTTACACAAATGGTCACACTCCAATCACTTCCACACCAATTTACTGCACCTTTTAAATTGGTTTGCCCAGCTACGTTACAGAAAACATGCTCCCAGTTACAGAAAAGCAGGACAAGGAGGTGGAAAACAATACAGTAAGTGCATTATGAACTGTAATTATAGGAAACTGTGGAAAACTTTATGAAAGTCAGCAATTGGAATAGTGCCCCAGGAGAAGTGGTAGAAATGCCATTGCTTCAAAAGTTTAAGAGAATATTGGACAAAGCACTAGAAAATGTTCTATAAGCAACCTTTATCAACTTTAGTTATCAGGAGATAGAGCGGCAACTCCCCTTCTGTAGCAAATAAAGCAGGCAGCATGCTGCAGAAGGAAACTCATTACCTATAGAAATTCATGACTGTGCTGTATCTAGGGGTCCATAGTAAGAGATGAAAGAACATTCCTATAATTCAGGAACAATAATGTCTCATGACGAATGACACTTTCTGAATTAATATCAAAGGGCTTTTTAGAGCATGCTCTCCTCATAATAGTATTATACAATTATGGCTAGCTATCTGAGGCACTTTTTTTTAGTAAATTTAATCATGAGTTTGCTGTCATCTCTAACTCTCTTCATGTGAATTTAGTTTCAGGCTCCATCAGTTACAAAAAGAGTTTTCTTCACGAGCTGGAGCTTCCGGGTGAAGTGGAGAGGAGAACACATGTAATTATTTTTCCTTTCAAAGATCCAGCTAAGTCTTATGCGCGTGAACTAAGGAGTTTCTGATCCTGATTTTTTGGGATCTGGAGTTTTTCTTTATGTCCTGATTGAGACCCTTATATTCTGGTTCTTGCACCATGAACCAGGATTCCCACATTCCAATGAACTTCTGAGCTTGAAGACAATGTTATCTGCAGTTTCCAAACAGTGCATGTTGCTTTGTAGCAGTCTCATTATTGTCATTATTAAATATTAATTAAATCATATTTAGGCAATGTTTCTGTAGTTTAGAAATTAGAGATGGAAAAGACCTATTCAATCACTAAAATCCTAACCCTCCTCTCCTCATCAGTCTGTTATTCTCCAATTTAACATGTTTCAACTTTTCAGTTAGAGAGTTCAACCAATATCATGTGACTTAACGGTTCAACCATAAGACACATGTTGTCATAACGAATTATTCAATGACCAATGATTTGTCAAAATTCTCCGTGCAAGCAATTGGGTGAATGATACTAATTAGGGCTAGCTGAAATTTTTCAAGTGAAAAAATGGAGTTGTATTGAAAACACAATTATTTTGCTGAATGCAAGAGAATGAATAATGTATAGCTTTTTTCACCACTGTAATTTTGCTACTCTGTAACTTTTCAAAAGTTTATGAAGTTTTGAAAAGTGGGGAAAGGAAAAAAGAAAAAGGAAGAAATAATACAAAAAATAGCATCTTTTAGGCATTATTCATTTTATTGCACTATTGTGGGGGAAAACAGGCTGGGGAGAAAGAGAGATGTGAAAAGGAGAAAAGGAGAGAAAATGAAAACTTGAACATTTGATTTTTCCTTTTTTTTGGAAAACTAAATTAAAATTAAAATTTCAATTCAAAATGAAAATTTTCTTTCTGTTTCTAGATGAAAACCAACATTCCTTTAGGTGCTTTTTATCAATAGCTGTTTTTCACAAACATTGATTGTTCCTCAATTGCTCAGACATCTTTATTTTTCCAGCTTAAGGCTGATTTTAAATAAAACTGAAGAATATTCACCAGTTTTAGAATATTGTTCCCCGCCTCTAATAAAACAATAATAAGAGCAGCTAAGGGGGAGTTGATCACAATTGCAACAAAATCTCTTCCAGCAGTTGGTGTCTGATTCTCTACAAGACCTGCTGGAACACCATTCCTTGTCTTGCCTCAGCTGCTCCAGTCCACTCATGACTGCTTTTCAAAAGGTTCCGCACAAGCCTTTCTTTCAGAGCAAAGAGGGAACAGTGAGCATTCCTCCTAGCTGCACCTTAACAACTTTAGTAAATGGTGCCAACAGTCAAAGGTCTATGGAGCATCTATCAGCAGTTGTGGAAATTCCCCACAAGGCTCCTGGGCTCCTAAAAAGCCTTTCCAAATCTCCCATAAATGGTTGCTTTGGAGAGCTGTGCAGATAACTGTGAAAAAGGTATCTACCTATAAGGTAGTATAACTACTCCACTCTCTGGATCGTCACCTTGTCATGGTGAGTGGGCTTGTGCATTCCATTGAACCCGAGAGTGATGCTGTAGGGTATTTTGTACTCCCAGCAGGGTCACCCATGGTGGCAAGGTCAAGGGAAAGGATCCAGATGAAGAAT
The DNA here is from genome assembly GCA_032595735.1 of Pelochelys cantorii. Lineage (NCBI taxonomy): Eukaryota > Metazoa > Chordata > Testudines > Trionychidae > Pelochelys > Pelochelys cantorii. The sequence continues at coordinate 55,304,837 of CM064329.1, read as the reverse complement.
GATCCTGAAAGTCCTCAACGGCAGAACAGGAGGAGACTAGCAAGGGTAATGCTGCAGCAGCTGTGAAGGCGGAGGAAGGCTGCAGCAGACAAGAGACTCCCAGTCATCATAGATTCCATGCCATTGGACTCGGGCCTTTTATCCATCAAGGATCGTGTGGTGGCAACAGTGCACCAGTCCCCCCATATTAAAAGAAGTCACACACAGGTGTTTTCCTATGTGCACTACTCTCCTAAGTCTAACCACTACGGTGACTGGCTAATGGTGACGGGAGCAGGATTGCGAAATCCAGAATCTTTTAGTCATGGACCAGCATGTAGGCAGTGGATGTGTATATTACTCGTTCCGTTTTGAGGACTGAGGTGGTAGAATTGTCCAGCAGCTGCATCCATGGCTGAGCAGCCCTATTTCGGATCCTCTCTGTTCACCCCATATGGGGAGGGGGCTAAAAAAGGTGCCCTAAACATAATCTACCTCAACCCCTCTGACTGGATAACTGCATCCTCTATGCAGTCAAAATCGAAGAGTAAATTTTGGAACATGGAATATTTAGACATTAATGGATAATCCAGACAGTGGATGACCCGAAAGATGCACAGCAATTATCACCAGAGAGCTCCAACTATTTAACATCAACATAGCTGCCCTGACAGAATCACATAGACCAGAAGTAGGACAGCTAAGAGAAGAAGGCAGAGGGTACACCTTTTTCTGGAAAGGAACCTTAAAGGAAGAAAAACAAATTCATGGAGTAGGATTTGCCATCAAGAACGAACTGACAAAGATCCTATCTGAAGTCCCTGTCGGCATCAATGAGCATCTCATGACTCTTCACTTGAAGCTTGCCAAAAACTGTCATGAGTGCTTACGCATCAACTTTAGATGCCAAAGATCATGTGAAGGAGAAGTTTTACACTCAGTTGGACACAGCCTTGAAAGATATCCCCAAAGAAGACAAGATTATTCTTTTGAAAGATTTCAATACCAGAGTTAGAAGACACACGGACCTCTGGCAGATCACCACTGGAAAAGAAGAAGTTGGCAATAGCAACTCCAATGGAGTGCTCTTCCTTACAAAATGCGTGGAACATGAGCTTGTCATCACAAATACCCTCTTTTGCCAGAAGAATAAATTTAAGATCTCATGGCAATATCCTCAATTGATGCACTAGCACCTTATAGATTATGTCATCATCTGCTCTTGGGACTGGTGCGATGTCTTTCTCATGCATGCAATGACTAGCACTGATGACTGCTGGACCAATCATCACTTCATCCAATCCATGTTAGCGATTAGGATTGTCACCAAATGGAGAAGTCAGAAGAAATTGATCCAACAAAAGACCAACGTACAAGACTTGAAGGACCCCACCAGACGAAGTCATTTCCAGATAGTGCTCCCAAGGAAACTGCCGACAGTACACCCTGAAGACATGGAAGAACACTGGTGTCAAATGAAAAATGCCATCGCTGGAGCTTGTAGAGAAACCATTGGCTACCAGTCCAGGAAGCATCAGAACCGGTTTGATGAGAATGATGTGGAAATTGAACATTTCATTGAGGCAAAAAGGAAAGCCTTCAGGGCCTGGCAAAGCGACATCAACTGTGCAACGAAGAGAGAAGCACATGCCAAGGCCAAGGCAAAAGTCCAATGCAAAACAAGGACACTGAAAAATCAATGGTGGACCAAGAAGGCATGAGAGCTCCAGCATCTTGCAGATATCAACAATACGAGAGGTTTCTTCAATGTCACCAAAGCTGTTTATGGACCGAGAAGCCATGGAATTAATCCCCTGAGATCAAAGGATGGTACCCAACTTTTGAAAGACAATGAATCTGGTGCTTCTCACTGAATGGAGCACTTTTACGAGCTCCTGAACCGCCCCTCACCGTAGTCCCAGAATCCCTTGACCGAATCCCTCAGCAACTACCTAGGGATGAACTTGAAATACCTCCTAACCTGAATGCGGTCCAAGCTGCCATCAAAGTGATGAAGAGCAACAAAGTAACTGAACTAGATGGAATTCCTGCTGAAGTCTTCAAAGAAGGCAGGCCAGAGCTCCACAATCAACTCCATCTCCTGATTCTCAAGATCTGGAATAGGGAGCAGATACTGCGAGAGTTCAGAGACACACTGATCATCAGTCTCTTCAAGAAAGGCAACAAATCAGACTGTGGAAACTGTTGCGGTATCTCCCTCCTGGCAATGGCAGGGAAAATCTTAGCTTGCCAATTGACTCCTGTCGCTCTCAGAAGAAATTCTTCCAGAATCCCAGTGTGGTTTTCGACCATTGCAAGGAACGGTGGACATGATCTTCACCACTTAGCAATTGCAAGAAAAATGTCACGAAAAAAATCAAGTCTTATACGAGAGTTTCATCGACCTAACCAAGGCATTTGTCTCAATCAATCGTAGCATCCTGTGGACTATACTCTCAAAGTTTGGTTGCCCCCAAAAATTCATCAGCATCTTGAGGCTGCTTCACAATAACATGACTGCCATAGTGCTGAGTAACAACAGATCCCGAAGTGACCCCTTTGAGGTCAAAATGGGAGTCAAACAAGGCCATGTCATTACCCCAGAGCTGTTCTTCATCTTCATCGCCATGACCCTCCATCTCATTGATGGCAAACTTCCAGATGGAGTGAAGACTGTCTACAGAATGAATGGGAAGCTTTTCAATCTCAGGAGACTGAAGGCCAAAAGTAAGACCTCCACGACTTCTATCATGGAGCTCCAGCACGCGGATGACAAGATGGTCACTACTCTTTCCCCCATAGCTCTTCAGACCATCTTAAGAACCTTCGCTGAAGCATACGAGAATCTCAGCTTCCCACTGAACATCAAAAAGACCAAGGTGCTCCATCAACCCTCACCAACAGGACAATCTCATGTACTATCTACTGAAGTCAACGGGGAACTCCTGGAATATGTGGAACATTTCCCATATCTTGGAGGTCATCTCTCCACCAAAGTCGACATTGACGCAGAACTCCAGCATTGCCTGAGCTGTGCAAGCTCTGCTTTTGCCTGCCTGAGACAAAGGGTCTTTGAGAACCGGGGCATCAGTGCCAAGACAAAGCTCCTTGTGGACTGCGCAATGGATGTTCCAACACTGCTGTACATGTGTGAAACCTGGACAACATATAAGTGCCATCCGAAGGCACTTGAACAATATCATCAATGCTGCCTCGGGAGAATCCTTTGGGAGGACAAGCACACGAACACTGGTGTCCTGGAAGAGTTGAACATGACCAGCATTGAAGCTATCATCATCTATCAACAACTTCGCTGGACTGATCATGTGGTCTGGATGCCTGATCAGCACCATTCAAAACAAATTCTGTTTTCCGAGCTGAAGGAAGGATGGTGGAAAGTAGGGGGCCAGAGGAAGCGATTTAAGGACATGTTGAAGGCAAACATGAAAAAGTACTGCATCAGTGTCGACGTTTGGGAGAACCTTGCCCAGGACTGTCCCCAGTGGAGACTAGTAATCTGTGAGGGGGTGGCGTAATTTGAGAGGTCCCCACACAGTGCAGACGAGGAGAGGAGGAGAAGGAGAAAAGAGCGGCAAAAACTGCCCCGCAGCCCTCCAATAGCCACCAGCACCTGCCCCTTCTGTGATAAGACCTGCAGCTCCAGAATCGGTGTGGTCAGCCATCTACGGATCCACAAATAGGAGAGTGACAGGAAGACATCCTACTCATTATCAAGTGACCACCAAGACATAACTATGGGGGTGCTGCCGAGTTCAAATAGGAAAGCAGAGTAATAATCAAACCAAAACAACATACAACACGGGCAGGCTGTTTGGCACCATTGCTCAGTGCCATCCCTCTGGTTCATTTATGGTACTGTACAATAAACAAATCCTAAGGGTTTGTCTTCACCAGAGAAGTAGATGGTGTGAGAACAGGAGAAGCAGCCCAGGAGCCAGCAAGCAGCTGGAAGCAAGCAAGTTTGAATGGAGAACCATTGGAGGAGAAGGGAGGTAAGACCCTGTTGCTTAGGGGCAGTCAGTGAGTTTCTGACAGCATTTGTTCGCTTGCTTGCAGGTAGTTTTGTTTGCTTGTTTGTTGTAAGTTTGTTGGTGCTTATAGGGGGCAGTGCACTGTGAGAAAGCAGCAACTCTGATCACAGAAGAGCCCTGATGGGGGTGGAGAGGACAATTCCTTGATGAGGTGGCCTATAAAGGCAGCCAAACAGCTAACCAGCAGCACAGAAGCCTGCAAACAGAGCTGGAAACAGGAATCTGAAACTGTCTACACTGTACACCTTACAGCAGTGTAAGCTTATTTTTTTAGACCAAGGAAATTAAGGAGAAGTAATCTATCTGGATTTATGGCATTTGATACAATTCCACATGAGACATTATTTGTTAAATTTAAGAAGATGAGGATTAATATGAGAAGTGAAAGATGGATAAGTAACTGGTTAAAGGGGAGGCTACAATGACCATACCAAAAGGTGAACTAGAGGGAGAAGGGGGGGAATTACTTATGGAGTTCCTCAATGATCAGTCTTGGGACCAATCCTATTTCACATTTTCATTCATGACCTTGGAACAAAAAGCAGTGTGCTAATAAAAGGTGCAGATGACACAAAGTTGGAAGATACTGCCAATATGGAGGAGGATCAGAATATCATACAAGAAGATCTGGAGGATACTGAAAACTGGGGTAATAGAAATGGGAAAAATTTAATAGTGCAAAGTGGACTTAGGGTTTAATAACTTTTTTGCTATTTGCTGGGTATTTATTAGTTGGACGGTACAATGGAGGAGACAGACCTGGGTATACTGACTGATTACAAAATGGCTGTCAGTTCCAATCTGATGTCACTGTGAAAAAGGCTAATTCACTCCAAGGATGCGTCAGGCAAGGTATTTCCAGTACAGCAAGGGAAGCATTAGTACCCTTAAACAAGGTACTGGTGAGATCTCATCTGGAATAGTGTGTGCATTTCTGGTCTCCCACATTTAAGAAAGATGAAGTCAAACTGTGATAGGTGCAAGATGATCAGAGGAATGGAAAACCTTACAATAGAAGACTCAAGGAGGTTGGCTTGTTTACACTAACCAAAAGAAGTCTGAGGGAAGATATAATTGCTTTCTCTAAATACAAGCGTAGAGGCAGTCACTAGGTAGATTGCAGACCAAATCCAGATTGCAAGAGGCTTTTGAATGGATCCTGAAATCTTTGGGTTTATTGTGATTATGTTTGTGATTATCGTCTCTGGAGTTTGGAGCTTGACTATACATTGACAAATAAATTTTGACCTTGACAAGAAATAATTGACTATCCCTGCATCAGAAGGATAAATACCAACGCGGGAAATGAGTAATTTAAATTAAGCACCAATGCTGACACAAGAACAAATAGACAGAAATGGGTAATCAAGAAGTTTATAGGCTTAAATGAGATGAAGATTTCTAACCATCAGAGGAATGAAGTTCTGGGACAACTTTCCAAGAGGAGCAGTGCAGGCAAAAAGTCTAAATGGCTTCAAGCTTGATAAATTGATGGAAGGGGTGGGATGATGAGACTGCCTACAACGGCAGATAGTTGATCTGGAACTGCTAGCAGCAAATATCTTCCATGGCTGATGACAGAACCCTAAATGGGGAGGGCTCTGCATTACTACAGCAAATTATTTTCCAGGTGTCTGGCCAGAGGGTGCCCACATGCTCAGCGTCACTCTAACTGATCACCAAATGTGGGGTTGGGAATGGGAAGAAATTTTCCCCCCGGGTCAGATGTCAGAGACCCAGGGCGATTTTCACCTTCCTCTGCAGAAAGAGGAACAGGTCACTTGCTGCTTTAAATTAGTGTAAGTGCTGGATTCTGTGTAACTTGAAATCTTTAAATCATGATTTGAGGACTTCAGAAGCTCAACCAGTGGTTATGGATCTATTACGGGGGGGGGGGGGGCTGGAGGATGAAGTTCTGTGACCTTCCATGTTCAGGAGATCAAACTAGATGATCATAATGGTCCTTTCTGACCTTAAAATCTATGAGTCTGTGTTAGCTCAATTGTGGCAGGAACAAGCTGTTTTTAGTTTAACATTATATCAGCTGGCCAGACCTATGGCTCCTGCACAGGTGACACCTGAGAAGATGACACAGTGTCAATGATGGGTTATTCCTGTCCATTCTGGTCACCAAATGGTGTTTTAACATCATGTTAGCTCACGTAATTCCTTATGGTTGTGCTCCAGCAGAACCTAACTTCCTAGAGAATAAAAGCTCCCCGAGAACAGAGAGAGAGAGGGGAGGAGAATGAAAAAATAAGGTGAAAGAAGAGAGCATGTCCCAGGGAAAGAGGAATTGAGGGGTGAGAAAGAAAGAGACGGAACAACTATTAGTACTGCAGAGAAAACCAAGCCAAAGAAAAAATACGGAAAGGTGCAGTATATGCAGTAGTTAGATACAAGATGTGAAGGGGGCAAAGGCAAAGTCATGGAATAAAGGACAGAAAAGAAGAAAAGTGACTCACTATGCCATTATTTGTATTCATTTCTGGCATAGAAAGTCTAAGAAAGCAATAAATAACAGGAATGCACATGGTTCTGGCAAACGGGAGAGTCTAATTTTGTGAGTTGCTCACAAGATATTATCTTGACTGATTTTACTTCCATTCTACCTTTGCTTTTAGCCTGCTTGCACCTCTGTCCCAGCACTACTCCTCTGCCACACCCAACCTGAGTAAATCTGCCTCCATTTTAGGTTCTCTCTTCAGCCTTTGACCCATACCAGTCCTGTTTCCCAACACCCTATTATTCCTCAATGGTCTCCTCCCTCAGGACAATACTTTTAGCTTCAAACTGAACTATACCTCTGCTGTTTTCCCAATATCTTTTCCTATTGGGGCCTGATGCTTCAGTCCAGCTCTGGAAGAAAAATGCCTTCAAAAGGAGGAATAACTCTGCCCCATGGAAGGAGCTTGGTGTGGATGGAGCAGTCTGAGCATGGAGGAGTAAGTCTCAATGTAGTGGGGTCTCTGGGTCCAGGGGGTGAGGCTCAGCAGGAAGGTTGGGTGCAGGGGGTCCAGATGCACGGGGGTTGGGAAGACAGGGGAAGCAGCTCCCTGTGGAGTGACCCCTTCCCCAAGTCCTTCTGTCTCACTTCCAGCACTTGTAGGAGTCTACGGTAGCTTCCTTGGTTTTTATTCCCCATATTCTTCACCCAAACAATTTCTTTGCCACATTCTTCATTGCTGAATTGTACTTCACTGGCATTGCAGAAATACATCTCACAGACTGCCAAACCGCTCTCACTTTTCTCCTTCATAGAATGTACCCATATGCTTTTGACATTCCTGTTTCAGTAATTATCCCAGTAAGTCATTTCCAACATTGATCATAACCTTCCGTTCTTCTTGCCTATTTCTCCTCCATCTTGCAGTTACGAATGGACACTTCATCAACACTCTTCTAAGAGTACTCTCTGGTACTCTTCTATCACAGAACCATCTACCTTGCTTTGCAAATGGGCGAATTTGTCAGATTGCTTGAGTTCTGGTGAAAGTCCCCCTGTCCTCCACCATGCAATGTTATTGAAGCCAGGCAAACAAGCCCACAGAGTTTGGACTCCCAGATATTGACGTTCTTCACTTCTTGAGGAAGAGCTTGAATATTTCTTTTGGTCAATTAAAGCCCTTTAATGAGTAACAAAGCCACTATTGTCTCCAGCAGGCTGAGGTTCCTGAGAAAAGAACCCAGGAATCCTGCCTCTTAACCCCAAGGATTACTGACTCTCAGTTCCATGGTCTTAACTACAGATCATTCCCTCCATTGTTCTAGGAAACAAATGGCATAACACTCGTGATATTCCAGCTGGTCTCCAAAATGTGGTGGCATCATGATGGTTTTGCTCCTGGGTCCCATCACAGGCTGAGATTTCCACAGTATAACAATTCTGGACATGTTGCTCAGAGGAGTGGGAGCACAGAGCAACTTGGCATTATGCTTAATAGGTTCCTAAAGTGTAATACTTTCCTTTACGTGCTCTTTCTTATTCACACATCTATAAAACTTGCCACATCCGGGTGGCAGCAACCCTCCAGTCAACCAGATTGTTTTCGAAAGAAAGAAAAGGCTTTCTCTATTGCTCTCTGCAGGAGGTGGGAAAAGAAAAGTTAACAAGTTGCTTGTGGTTTTCTCCTTCCAGGTTGTGCGATCAGGTCTCTGTAGGGGGGATGCGGCAATTTAAGGACATTTTATACCTCAGAAGAATCGCAATCAGTAAATTGCCAGGAATGTATTTGATTCTTCTGCTCTCCTTCCCTCGGCAGCGTGCCACCACTGAGTCAACTGCTAAGGACATCTTCTTGTTTGTGGTCTTCTGGATCCCCTCCTTTGCCAGGGGACAACAAATGAATTTCCCAGAATGCTGGTTCTCGGCCCAGCTCTCCTTGCATCATAAATTTAAAAATGTTTCTTTTATAAAACTAAGAAACAAAAAATGAAAAGAAAAGGGAAAAACACACAACCAACCTATAAAGAGAACATAAAAGCTATTTAATGGAGTGCATAATGAAGCAGAGAGGAAACAGGCTTGCATTGATTTTCTCTGACATTTCACCTATTAAATTATAAGCCTCTTGAGGAAGAGCTTGAATATTTCTTTCGGTCAATTAAAGCCCTTTAATGAGTAACAAAGCCACTATTGTCTCCAGCAGGCTGAGGTTGCATGACAGGCAAAAATCAAGGAAGAATAAGCTCTATGTGGAGACCCCAATGAAAATGTTCTTTTCAGGGTGTTCAATGGAAGGAGACATCCTAAAACCCCCTGCAACAGTGTGCCTAGGCTACTGGCATTTCACAATAGGCGCTGAAGAAAAATTGAGGGCGAAAGAGTAATATGATCAGGGAAGGACAAAACAAGAAATAGGTCCATGGTCTAGTGGTCTGAGCATGGGACTCACATCCAGGAAACTTTCAAAGCCCAGCTCTAACACTTACTGATTCTTTGGGCAGGTCACTTCAGTGGCAATCCTCAGAGGCATTTAGGTGCCTAACTCCTGTTGGCTCCCACTGATGTGAATGGAAGTTAAGTACCCAAATATGTTTGAGAATCTGGGCTTTCATGGCCCCAACAACTCAGTTTCCCAAGTTGTGAAATGGGGATAATAATATTAACTTCCCCACCGCAGATGCTGTGAGGATTAGTTAATTTTTGTCAAGTACTTTGAAGACAGAGTTTGTAATGGTCTTTCTTCTGGAGGTCCTTGCAAGCTTTTGAAAGCAATAGTTCAAAGATCTTATAATAATTCAAAGATCTCAGCATGTAAAAGAGGGTATAGGCAGGCCCGGATGATGACGGCCCCTTAATGAGGGACAAGGTGGGGAAAGAATAGTGCCGCAGGAAAGTGAAAAAACAAAGTATTTATTTATTCCTTTGAGCATAAATTACCTTTTTATTGTAACCTCAGTTTCACACTTCATCATTTTCAGAGCCACAGGGGGATGAGGTGTGTGGGGGTGTGTTTGTATGTGCGCGCATGCACACACATTCACTGTCACAAAGGAGGAGGAAAAGCTGAGGGAAATAAGAACACCTGGTTAGCACCTCAGTTGCTGCTGAAAAATCATTTCTAGTACGCATGAAGCTTGTAGGATTTGGCAAGGGCCTGACTGACAGACACCCCCCTTTATTCAAAAAAGCCTTTGAAGCATCTTGAATATTTGCTGCAGATGACCATTCTTATTAATTATTGTTACTAAATAACATTATAACACCATAAATTAAACAAGCACTATGAAAAATAGAGCAAACCATGTTATCTGCTGCAAAAAGTTCACAGCATAATCTGACAATATCTGCCATTCTGGTATGGTAACATTTTACACTGGTATAAAATACTAGGAGGTCTTAGGTGGAGGAAAATCAGCCCCATTCCTTTCAGCCCCATCCCGTCCTTACAAGGCTGTTATCAGAGTCAGTTAAAGAGCTCCCAACAGTTTCTGTCTGAGTTTCATCCAACACTGTCCCATCTGAGCAGTTTTGCTAATAAACTAATCTAGAGTCAAATGGGAAGGAGTCCCTTTTGGCCTGGAATTACCCTGTCGCTGCCCCAAGGGAATTGCAGAACTTCATGAAGGCCAATCTAACATCCAATGGGTTCTACATTGTACACTGAGGAGTTCCAGTAAAAATTGGCCAAAAGCTCCATTGGCTCCTTTCACTATTTAGACCAGAGGTTCTCAAACTGAATTACACCGCAACCCCCTCCTGACAACAAAAAATACTACCTGACCCCAGAAGGGATGACTAAAGCCTCACCCCCTATGCACCCTGCCACTCCAAGCAAGGGACCAAAGCCCAAAAACTTCAGGTTTAGGCAAGGGGGCTATAAGTTGAGCCCCATCACTCAGGGCTGAAACCCAGGGCTTCTGCTTCAGGTCTGCATGGTGGGGCTCTGACTTTGGCCTTGAGCCCAGCAAGTCTAAGTCAGCCCTGATGACCACATAGAAATTTAGGTGAATACGCTGATATAGGACAGCCTTGGGTGTAATACATTGCAAGCTGGAGTCGTGACATCAGAGCGAGTTACCCAGCCCTTTGCTGAGTGGCTTGGATTTTGAAGATGTAGGGCTTGAGCTATGCATCCAGCCCGGCTCTGCACACAGTTTTGTTTGTTTTCTCATGAATTGTTGAGCTCATTACGAAAATGGGGAAATGAGCCATCTCCTTGGCTTTGGCTGCGAGCTCCTGGACACTCTGATTTCCAAGTCTCTGTCTCACTGATCCTGGCACGGTGGATAGATTGGGGAGGGAGGGTAGTTTTTTCTTAAGTCAAGGCCTTAAGAAATGTAAATGTAAAGCAAGGAAGAGATGACCTTATCTGTCTCCTTGGATGTATTAAAGATGAGTGAATTTTTTAAAAAATTTCAAAAACAATAGGTAGATAAATATATTTTTAAAATCTGATAATAAAATCCTAAATTCAATCAGTAAAGCAACTTCCATGGTATTAAATAATGTATTCATGCATTTGTTTGTCTTTCATCTGAGGCTCCAGGTGGGTAGAGGAAGATGATGCTATTGAGTGGCAGCACCGTTATAGTTACTGTCTGAGTGCTGGCTATGCTGCAGAATTACCTTGATGTAACTATGTTGCTCAGGGTATGAATAATCCACAACCTGGAATGAGGTAATTATACTGATTTGGGCACAGGTGTAGACAGTGCTGTATTGGCAGGAGAGCTTCTTCCATCAGTATCGCTACTGCTGCTCATGAAGGTGGATTAACCACACCAACAGAAGAGCACTCTCCCATCAGCATACAATATATTCATTGGTGCCGATGCAGCACTTTAAGGGTAGACCTGTCCTGAGACTCACTTACTGTTAGACAGCCTATTATTCTGTGTGCTGAAAAATTCACGTGTCTATAGTTTGATTTGAAAATTGGTGTGCTTCATGGAGCTCCAGGGTAGGAGTAATAGTCCAAATGTGACATTGTTTGAGTAAGGGGTTTCTGAGATCTATACACCTGAGAAAAGCATGCAACATCAACATTTTATGGTGCTGGAGGGTGGGGGGGACTTGGGGAGATTCTGCATGCCTAAAGCTCAGTGTGGTTAAAATCATCAAACTGATATTACACACTCAGTAATTCCACTAATGTCTGGTTCTCTCTGCCCCACTGAGGAAATAATATTTAAAATGTTATTCCAGCTAAAAGCTGTCTCTACAGTGTGCCTTGAGCCAAGCTGATTAGCCAGAGACAGTAATTTCTGCATATGTAAGAACTGTGATTCTCTGGCAAACCAGAGGCTGTGTCTACACTGGCGCAATCTCATGCAAAAGTGGCCGCTCTTGCGCAAAAACTTGCTGCCTGTCTACACTGGCCGCGTGTTCTTTCACAAGTAAACTGATGTTCTAATGTATGAAATCAGGGCTTCTTGAGCCAGAACTCTGACACTCCCACTCAGGAATAAGCCCTCTTGCGCAAGAGCTCTTCCAGAAGAGGCCAGTGTAGAGAGGCAACATGAATTTCTTGTGCAAGAAAGCCCTATGGTTAAAATGGCCACCAGAACTTTCTTGCACAAGAGAGCATCTACACTGGCATGGATGCTCTTGCACAAAAGCACATCTCTTGCGCCAAGGCACATGCCAGTGTAGACGCTCTCTTCTGGAAGAGTTTTTGCAGAAGAACTCTTCCGCAAAAGAGTTTTTGCGTGAGAATGCGCCAGTGTAGACATAGCCAGAGTGTTTTCACATAAACTGAGCTTTGAATAGTGGTCTAGCTCAAGGTAATGCCCTCTAGTCACTGAACCAGAACCTTACCCATCTGCAGTGAATGCAAGGCCTAGGGAGGGCAGCTTTTTGAGGAATGTGTTAGTAGTTCTGCTCTGCAGCAACAGAAATACAGAAGGTAGAAAAATAGCTTTTAACTATAAGAAGAGTTAAACTCTGAGCTAGGCTTTGAAGGGAGTTTGTGGAATCCCCATCAATGGAGGCTTTTAAAAACAGGTTGGTCACACACCTGTCAGGGATCTTCTTGTTTACTCTTAGACCTGCCCCAGTGAAGGGGCTAGACTTGCCAACTTCTCAAGGTCCCTTCCAGCCCTATATTTCTGTTATTCTGCAAGGGCTCTTTCTGAAAGCAAAGGTTCTGTTTTAAGGGCGGGGGGAGGGGGGGGGTGGATTCCCCACACTATACCCCTTCAACAGCTGAACTAAGCCAAGTGGTCCCAATCAGCTAATGAGGTGCAAGAAGGGGAGCTTTAGGCTGGGCAAAGCTAATTGAAGACAGGCTCACCTGAGCAGGAGCAGGCAGTGCCTGTATAAATCCAGGTAGGCAGGTACAGGGGGGTGTTTGCTGCTGCAGGGAAAGGCTTTAGGGAAGTAGACTACAGTGGTCCCTGAGTGGATAATGTAGGAGGCTGACAAACCTGGGGGCAGCCAAGTATAGAGCAAGAAACTCATAGGAAGAGCAGCAGTAGGGAGGACTGGTTCTTATAGGATCTCTGACCTAGAACTATAGGTGCTAACTGCATGGGTGTTTTGGGGTTTAGTATCCATGGGGGGGAATTAGTGGGTGCAGAGCACCCAGTGGCACCAAGCTCACCCCTTTCCCCATGCCTCTTGCATGTCAGTGGTCCTTTACTTACCCAATCCTTCCCAGCACTTCCAGAATGCTGCAAACAGATGAGTCCTGGTGTTCAAGCTCTGGGAGGGAGTGGGGACTGAGTGCACTTGGGGGAAGAGGCAGGGTGGGAGTGGAGCAGAGGTGGGAAGAGATAGGGCCTTGGGGGAAAAGGGTGAAGTGGGGGCAGGGCCTGGAGTGGATGGGCAGAATCCCCTGGCAAAATGAGAAAGCAGTGGGGAGTGGCAAAGGTGTAGGCAGTGTCAGACAGCAGGTTTGGAAAGTTTGTGAATTCCCTGGGAGAGGACTTCTGTGATCTGGCTGGAGGAAGCTGTGCACCTGGTAGTGAGAGGGGGTAGCAGAGAGACAAGATGGGAGAAGACAACTTAGGTGAGAGAGAGCAAGCTGGGAAAGCTAATCCCCACTATGGCCAGTAGAAAGAGCCACTGTAGTGAGTGGACTCTAAGAACATTTTGAAATATTGGCCGTGTCAGACATCCACATGCATACTCAGATTTAACTCTAAAAATACTGTCAAGGAAAAATGTGGGGTATCAGTAGAGAGGAGATGAAAGGATCTAATAAGCAATAGCTCAGGGTAATGCAATCATGTTACATGCACCTTACTCCTTTCAAACACAAGGGAAGCGTGTGTGATCAAACAGAAGCAAGTAGCTACCACTCTCATCAATGTCAGTATGATCAAAGGGTTTGTCAAGGATTAGGACATGTATCCCAAATAGAGGGCTCCACTCCAATGTCTGGCATAAGGTCAACATTGATTAATGCAGTGCTGTCCATCAGTCAAAACAGTAATTTGTTTACCATAGAAAAATAAACACAGCTTTTTCTGATGAGCAAGTCAGTCTACATAAATCTAAGATTTATGCCTATCAAAGCTCCCCCTTCTCTCTCTCTCTCTCTCTCTCTCTCTTCTCCCCCCCCCCCCCCCCTTAACATGCTGTCCTTTCGGAGAGAAAAATGGTCTAAACAAGATGTCAGACACTACTCAACCTTAACTTTGCATTAACAAAGTTTACAGCAGCAAATTTAAATTAGGGGTCTGATTCTGTGTTGCAGGGGGTGAAAGTTATAGTAGAAGTTAGACATTTAAAGAGAAAGAGAATTATCTTATCAATAAGTGAGTTTTAATAAGGGAACCAATATTTAAAAAGTGGTTACATGTTTGGGGGGTTAATTTTTCCATTATCCTGTAGCTTGGACAGATAACAGGACAGGACAAGTCCACTTTTTGGACTTTCATGTGAACACACTCCTGGGAGCAGAGGGTCTGACTTCTCTTCTTGCTGAGGAGTGTTTGACACACCCACACTGCGCTTCAGGTCCTGCCTCCACTTCACCTCCAAGCCTCAATCCCCATCCCACCTCTTCCTGCCTCTATTCCACAATGCCCCATCTCCTCTCCTACCCCCCCCCCCAGGAGCTTGAATGTCATGAATCAACTAGTCATGGTGCTCAGGAAGCGCTGGGGGGGAGGAGGCTCTGGTACATGTGGGGCCTCCGGTGTGAGAGTCATGGTGGGGGCAAAAGGGGGAGCGTGGCTTCAGTGGGTGCTACATGCCCATTTCTTCCCTGGGAGTGCTCCAGCCCTGGAGCATCCAACGTCCACACCTATGCCTGGGAAAACACTGACCCTGAGTAAAACAAGGCTAGGACAGAATAATGAATGGGGGCGGGTCCTGGGTGGTGGGTGAAGAGCTGGCTTGGGAAGGTTAGCTCCATCAGCCCCACCCACCCTCCCCAAGGCTCCATCCTTTCCATGCCTGCTGGAGCCCAGCCTCCACTGTGACTGCTGGTCCTTGCCTGTGCCCCCATGTACCCCACTGTGGCCTCTCGCCCTTTCCCAGGCTAGTACACACACCCCTGGGCCAAGCAGTGTGTCTCCAGCCACCTTCCCACTCCAAAGCAACCAGCAAATGTTCCTACCCCCGGCACTCCAGGGGCAGAAGAGCTGGAGCGCTGGAGATAGAAAAATTTGCTGGCTGCTGTTTTTGCTGTTACACTGGACAGTGCAGTCCCAGCCTCCCTGGCCTCAGAGCAATGCAGCCCAAGACCCCCGGCTCCAAACCACAAGAAGGCCGCTGAGCATGGCCCCAACCCAATGGCACTGGGTGCAGGGAAGCCAGCAGCCACAGAAGAGCTGGCCACCTACACAGTGAGGAGTGGGAGTGGGAGCAGAGTATGGGTGGGTTGTTCAGGGATGCTCAACCTCCCCCCTGCCTCTGATATGTGCCGCCCATGGTGGATGTTTTGCTCAAACCAGAGGGTACGAGGTGGAGGGTTGGTAACTAACAGCGCCAGCAGGGTAATACAGGCAAGTTATGTATCAATGTAGACAAGAGAAATCATAGGAGAGGCATCTGTGTCTGGCCTAGTGAGCAGTGGAAAGTCCTGCTGACTGAGCTGGTCCATTGCAGCAAGCATACGTGTGCTAATATACCTCCAGCCACTGAGGCAGGGCTCTTGGACCATGCTTGGTTAACAATAAACTTGGCCAAGTATGTGGCCGTGCTCTTTCAGGGCAGTCCTTTCAAGGTGTGTTGAGCCAGCTACCTCTGGGGCTTGAGTCCCGCCCACCCTGGCAGCAGCCCAACAGCCAACACAGGCTGCCCCAGGGATGGAGCTGGCTCCCGCTTAGGGAAGGCAGGATCAGGGATGCCCTGAAGGCAGGGTAGTGAGAGAACGCACACATGCCAAACCAACAGCACACCTCACCTTTGAATTTGGAATCTGAGTGTGAAGGAGTTTAGCTTGCACCACATTTAGCTTGCACTACACCTTTGGCTGTAGTTTTCATGCACCAGGATTGGAAAGAGCGAGAGACTATGGGTTGTCATGAACTCCTCCCCTCACACTCCCCATACTTTATATGTAAAATGAATCAGTCTGTTGTGTGCCTCAAAGAATCCTGTCCCTGATCTCCCTTGCCCAGCCCCACCCCGAAACCTCAGGTGGATCCTCTGCATGATGAAGGGATCGATGTGAACACAAATCAGTGAATTACACTTGGGAGGGGATAACGGGAAATTCTTTCACAAGTCCACCCAGAATACTATGGCCCCTTGTTTCAAAATGACAGGCTTGGTCATGTGGATGCTTCACTTGTTTTTTTGAAATCACAGCAAAAACAGGCAGTTTTTTTGAAATCAGGGGACTTATTTTGAACTAATTCCCTAGTGTAGACCAGGGCTTAGTTGCCTAAATTTCTGGAAGGCACAGCAGGTATTGAAGGAGCTTTTCTCCTCTCCTTGACCTTGGGCCCTGTTGGAAAATCACATGGGGGGAAAGAAAGGGGGACTATATGGTGCATCTCTCATGCAGTCTTAAAAACTTTATGGAGGGCATTGCAAAGTTCTGACTGAAGCATCTTCCATGGCAATAGGGATGCCCTCATGGCCTGGCAGCCACCTGACTGAACAGCAGATGGCTCAGCCCCAGCCCAAGAGAAGGCTGAAATTAACAAGTCACAGATATGTAGCTGCCATGTTCTGTCCCAGAAATAGCTGCATGTCAGGAGTATGCAAAGTGTATTCTCTATGACAGAGCCAATGTTTTATATTGCATCCATTGTTGTATTATCCAAGCGCCTTATGGAGTAGAAGAATTCAAACAAATATAGGGTCTACATGGCTGCAAGTAGACTGGCAAGATTTTGCGCAAAAACAACTGCTTTTGCGCAAAATCTTGCCACCTGTCTACACTGGCCGCAAGTATTTGCGCAAGAGCACTGACGTTGTACTGTACAAAATCAGTGCTTCTTGCGCAAATACTCTGATGCTCCCGCTCAGGATTAAGCCCTCTTGCGCAAGTATTCTTGCACAAGAGGGCCAGTGTAGACAGCAACGTTAATTTCTTGCGCAAGAAAGCCCGATGGCTAAAACGGCCACCAGAGCTTTCTTGCGCAAGAGAGCGTCTACACTGGCACGGATGCTTTTGCGCAAAAGCACATGCCAGTGAAGATGCTCTCTTGAGCAAATACTTTTAATGGAAAAACTATTTGCGCAAAATCATGGCAGTCTAGATGCAGCCATTACTTTAGGGCAGTGGTCACCAAGCAGTAGATCGGGATCTACTGGTAGATCTTGGAACCTCTGACAGGTGATCCTGACAGGTTTGGCCGGGAGGCTATCAAGTGCTGACACTTCAACTGCCCCTCTCAGCACTGCTGTGCTGCTCCTGCCCTCTAACTTGGAGGTGCCCCTCACTCCTGGGAGCCTCCTGCTTGCTGTGCAGAGCACAAGAAGAAGAGGAGAGGGTGCTGATGTCAGGGTCCCCCCTCCATCCACCCTTACCCCATCTCCACAGAGCAGAGGGGGGCAGGGATGGAGAGAGTTTGCTGGCTGCTTTGGGGAGTGGGGCAGGGCCAGGATAGCGGTGAGCCTCCCTTAGCCCCCTGCACCGCCACCCAGAAGCCACCTCAGGTAAGCGGTGCCCAGCTGGAGCTCGCATTCCAAACCCCGGCCCCAGTCCTGAACCCCTGCTGCACCCCAAACTCCTGCCCCCAGCCTGATAAAAGCAAGTGAGGATGGGGGAGGGAGGATGGAGTGAGCAGGGGCGGTGCCTCAGAGAAGGAGCAGGAAGGAGGCTGTGCAAGGGTGTTTCGGTTTGAGGTAGATCCTGTATTGCACTTAAATTCAAAAAGTGATCTTGTGCTTAAAATGGTTGGAGACCACCGATTTAGGGAATCTTTGTATGCATCTCCAGCACTGGCACACTGGAAAAAGGCTCTAAAGAAGCAGAAGGTATCATTATCATCGTGGACTAGCTGCTTCATGGAATGGCATACCATGCAGGATGTAGCATTTAAAAAGAAAAGCCCTATGTCTCTATGGGGAGGTGTATTCTACTCACAGCTGACTTGTAGATGGAGAAAGGAAAGCAGGTTATGTGTAAACTAGTTCCTGGCTATTGTTGTCTCCTCTTTGAGCAGATGGGCACATGGCTGACTGTTGATGCTCTGCAAACATAAAGCAAAGTAGGCATCCAGAAATAGTATCATGGCAAAATGCACACGGATACAATGAAGTGAAACAATAAGTGTCTTCTCGTGGTCTTCTTTGCCCTGACATAGGATTGAACCTTGAACCACTAAATTGGGTGAGTAAGTCCAGGGCTAAAGGTGAAGTTAGACCACTTGAGGCCCACATGGTTTGAGAAATTAACTAATTAGGACCTTTCAGCAATGACATCCAAGGAAGTTCCTGGCTCCACAGCTGGTTTGACACTAGCAAGATTTTTGGAGGCTCAGGAAGTCTGAAAGGTCAGCCATACTCTGAAAGCTGGTCTGTTCTAATCCCTGTCTTTTCCCACCCCCTTCTCAGGCCCTTAAGATGCCAGCTGCAACTAAAACAAACCACAAAAAAATAGTTTGTTTATCTTTTTTTCTTTTTCGGTGCATGGCTAGGAAGAGATACTTCCAGTCTGTATAATTACCAATTATGAGAGGGGAAGTTCAAAAATAATCAAAACCACTGGAGCACCCTCAGCTCCCTAAACCACGACTCTGCTCCTATATTCAATTAATGTGGTCATTAACTGACTTCATGTGACCACCAAAGGAAGCTGAGATGGTGTCTGTTTTAATCTTGGACCTTGCTGGTGACTTTCTGGCAATGAACCAGGGATTCAGTTAACCATGCTAACGAGCTGTCTCCCGCACTGTCAGTGTGCCAGTGCTCAAGGTACACAGTTGCAGAGCACATGCTGAGGCGTCCTTTGGTTTGCAGGAAAGGATATGAAGGGTGGGATGCTCCCACATCCAGGTAAGTTCCAGAGGGTACTTTCCAAATATATTTGTGCTCTCAGACCTATACAAGATGGAGTATGTAGATTATGCTATTCTATATACTCCTTGGCACTACTACCATCCATTCATTGCTGCATGGTAAAGGCCCTTTCCTGCTGCTTCTATGTCTTCATTAAAGTAAAAAAGGGAGGGAAGGTCAAAATCAAAACAAAATAGCTCATTTGTCCCGTCCCAACCAAATTTTCCCAATTCATGAACATTTTCAAGATATTGACTTTTCATTTTGATATTCAGAATGGGCATGCACACACACATCAAATCAGCAGTTTTTCCATCCTGCAAAGATGTTTTTTCCACTCATGTCCATTATGTTGAAGAATTTGCCAAAGCCTCACTTTGCTTAGCCAATAAATGGGTTGCTATAGGGACAAAGAAAGAAAGGAATGTTGCAAGCCTCTTCTGGAGTCAGCTGCAAATAGGAGAGACTGTACACATTATACACATTACTCTTTCTATCTCTGACTGCATCTGGGGACCCTCATCGCCTTATAAGTAGGGGACACTCTAGCTACAAAAAGCCTTGTACTTAGGAAGTTTGGCCACGTTCTGTGAACCTAAAATACTGCCATTATTTTTGAGAGAGGGCACATGACTTCCACACCCCCCCCCCCCGTTTCCTAATGGTACATCTCTAGCATTTTATCTACTCTCCAAATTGCATCCTAGCCCCTCCAGGCCCCCCCCCCCCACACACACACACCTTTGCTGCACTATTTGGAGAATTTTGAATAACTGTTTCTTTTTGTCCTTAGCAGAGAAGGGCTGCTGTGTTCTTCCTCTGTCTTAACAGGCACTAGGATCTCCAAGGAGCATGCAGGCTGCCCTCCATGGTTAGCCTTGTTTGGATGGAATAACAAACCAGCTCAGCTGACTCTTTCCTCAGTGGAAATGACAGGATCTGTAATCCTGGAGCACTTGGACATGGCAGTGCTCAGCAAAGCAGAATTTGATTCAGGGTGACTGCTCGGGGAAACAGAACTTGATTAAGGGCAAATTTCTCTCTGAGATTCAGCAGGCCAAGAGCAGAATTGTCTGCATGATCTTGTCTTGTTTCCTGGGGGCATTCCTGTTCTGGGGGAAATTCTTCTATTGCCACTACTGACCATTAATCTTGAGATTAAAAATAAATAACCCCCACAATTCTCTTGCTCCCCCCAGAATATCCCAGCAGTTCAGAGGGTATCTTCATATAACTGTCAAATAACCACATTGGATGATATCCTGGTCATTGACTTCAATGGAGCCAGGATTTCACTCTTTATTTCCAGAAAATTTAATTTTTTCCCCCAAAATACTTTTCCCCTGGAGTTCATTCTTTCTGTTTTCTCCTGCTTGCTAGCGGATACCTCTCAGTGTTGGGGTGGGGTACCTCCATGCCTTTAATCTTTAGGTTGCCAGCTCAGATGGAGATAGTGACTGAAAGACATTGCTCTCAGCCAAAACAGACTAAACTCTCAAGACATTAGTTGGTGGGTTTGCTTAATTTCTATTGGACAGGTCTCAGCTTCATAGAAACCAACATCATATGGTCGGCAGCCTCAGCTCACAAGTTTGAAGAGGTCAGTGAGAATTAAGCCTGCCTAGAAGTGATGTCCACCCAGACTCAAAGCTGCAACACATTGGAGGAAATCGTATAGGATTGTACTTGCTCTGATGGGATTGTGGTAGCCAGGACTGTCAATCAGGCACCTTTGCCAGTCTTTTAATTAAAGAATAGACACACAAACAAAATCATCTCTCAAACTCTGCAAGATAAGGACTTAACAGTTCTAGAAAAAAGGGTAAAAACATGAAAAAATAGAGGAAAACAGAAGTTGAAGAAAACATATATTTGAAAAGGATTTTTAAGGTTGAGTAGCAATTGTGGTTAGCACAACTAAGTGTTACTAAATCTTTCCAAGCCTGTATCCCCGTTGGAAGTGGTCTCCACTCTGTTTGTACTGCCTTGGGTGATGATTAACAAAAAACTCTTGAAAGATTCTGGGTCTTGCTATAAGGCAACAAAGAGAACTACAAAAATCTTCATAACTGTTTACTTGGCATTCTGCCTTCTGAGGTATTTTGCATTTCCCCCAAAATCTACAGTTTTACAGTGTTTGTTTTTCTTTGTTTAAGTTTCTTACGGTCAACCAACTTTTCCTCATTGCCTTAAAAACACATTAATCACATTTTTTTGCCCACGCTCTGAAATACATACATTTTCCAGCTACCCTCAAGCAAAATCTCTGGGAGCAGATTTCATAAAGAAAGAGAGAGAAAATCCTATGAGACCTCGAGATAAATTCCTGGAATAACAGATCAGTGTGTATGTGAGTGAAGGAGTGAGAGAGTTTTGTGTTTCAATTCTTTCTTTTGCAGATTCCCCTTTTCCTGTATCCCCACAGAGTCACTGGCTGATACTCCCTGCATGATATAGCCAGCTCACCTATGAAAGCAGCTGCATGTTAAATCCCTGATAATAGCTGTATCCACATCCCAGAGCGGGAACCAGGTTAAAGTTGTACTTTCACTGAAGGTCTTGTTTTTCCCTTATCTGACTTCTACCATGTTATTCTGAACCTGCTCCATTTAGAACTCTGCTAGGGTCTGATTGTGCAAGGATTTGACCATCTTCAGCCCTCAAAATGAGAGCAGGGGACCATCTTCCAAGACTGTGCCCATGATATTTCAGCTAATGAACTCAGCTAATGCAGTTCCTGGTCAGTCAGTGTGGGTCACTGTTTAAGTATTTTCCTATGCAGCACTCTACTGCTGAGTGAACTTCAGAGCTAGGGCTTGGTCTACACTGCCACTTACCTTGGTAGAAATTTATGTCACTTGGAGGTGAGAATAAGCCACCACCACTACCCCTGAGCAATGTAAGTTTCACCAAGTTTCTAAACATCACTGTGGACAATGTTAGGTCAGTGGGTGAGCGTCTTCCTCTGACACAGCTACCACCTCTCACAGAAGTGGATTTACTCTGCTGACAAGCGAACTCTCTTCCATCAACATAGAGTATCTTCACTAGATGTGCTACAATGAAGCTGCATTAATGCAGCTGCACCATCGTACTGCTTCTAGCGTAGACTTGCCCCTACTCAGAAGGGGTGGTTAAAATGCCAGTGGCGGACAACAAATTTCATTCTAACATGTGAGTAGCAAAGATAAGGAACTTACTGCTGCTTTTTTATAAAACATACGATCCAGATTATTTTACAGTAACAGGTGGTGTAAATCCAGTGTAACTTCATGGAAGTCAATGCAGTGATTTCCCATTTTTATGGATTGACATGGGGGTTAGGATTTCTCCCTATAAATTTTACATATGTAGCATCCTTTTAAGCCCACCATCCCACCTGAGGTTAGCTTAGAACTGTGACCATTCTGATGGCCTAGTTGAAGAGAAGATATATGCAGACTCTAGGCTGACCATGGCTCATGCTGGGTAATCACCTCCTGGCTCAAGAATCTAATAAAAATGGAGCACTTGGTGAGAGACAAGGGCTTCACTCAGGGCAGCATTGCTTTGACAGGATCCAAGTCTGAAGATCATGTCACAGTTTACCCCAGGCAACATAAGCCCATTTGTTTTCCTCCATGCAATACTACCATTACCTGGAGTGTCCCCGTCTGTCACATGCTCCATCCAACACAGAAAAGGAGCACGGTGTGCTTCCCAGCTCCAAAGCCTAATCACGCCTGAGTTCTTCCTACTGAGAAGGAATGAAGATTGGCAAGAACAGAACTGGTCTGTCTCCTTTTCATTCCCCTCCTCATCTCCTTCCACCACCACCACCCCCCACCACAGCAATCAAGCTGAAGCAAGGTAGCAGGGTGCAGAGAGTGATTTGAGTCAAACCCTTTTATATCAATTTCAGTTTCTGCTGGGCCTTCTTCTGACAGATTTCAAAAGGCTGCGTTGCTAATGAAAAACACACACACTCTTGAAAATTAAGTTAACTCCTTTTATAAAAAAGAAGAAAAGGAAAGGAAAAATCCCTTTTTGGCTCCATTGTTGCATATTAGAACCATATTGTACATTGCGCCACTTTCTGCCTTATGAGCAGAAATACAGTAGTTATTGCAAACTAGGAGGGCCAAGATTTCCCCCTCATCCCTATTTTGTTTTGGAAAGCAGGAGTAAAATAATTCCGACAGGCCTTCTGTAGACAAAACCATCTTAGTTCTGTTCCATGTCTTGCTTTATCATATATATATATATATATATATGTGTGTGTGTGTTTTACTAATTCCTCTTATAGTGCATGGTAAAAAAAAAAAAATAATTGCTTTGGATTAATAGGCCAAATACTTCTGAATGCTGGGGTTTTAGATCCAAAGCCAGTTTGGGCTAGGAGTTGGAGTTTAGGTTTAAGGTGGAACCAGAGCTAAGGTTTGGGTTTAGCTCTGAAATCTCATGAGATCAGCTCCTCAGGCAAGATTTCTGCCAGGATAGCCATTTATTGGGGTGAAGTACATTTATCTCGTGCAAGGTTTTAAGGTTCGATTTCCATTCCATCTCTAATATTCATATAAATAATGTCACTAACCATTATGTTGGATTTCCCCTGGAATTTATTATTGATTACAGGGACCATCATTTTAAAAGTTGTCTTATTTTCTGATGGAAGGAGGATGTATTTTATTAATTAGTGGGAAATTGTTGGGGTGTCTAACCAATGCTAGCATCTTAGACTGCGAATTTTTCAAAGCAAGAATCATGTCGTCTTAGGTGCTACACGAACACATCACACAAAGGGGGCTCAGTCCTGACTGTTGTCTCTGGATGCTACCTCAAGAGCAATGCTGACTAATATGCAATGCAGGTTGGAATAAAATGAGTTACCTGGATCCACATCTAAAAAGGACCATTCTGAGGTCCAGCAAGGTCCAGATAATTTGTGTTAGTATTTGTGTGTGTCTGGGCCATCTAGTTCCTTCTGGGAGCAGATTTGCTACCGAAATGCTATATGAAAGGTTGTTTGTCTGGAATTATAAGCTTATTCAGAAATAGAAGGAGCAAGGCTGTCACCAGAAAAGAGGCTGTTTTCTGAGGCATTTCCAATCTGATTTCTAAACCAAAGGGGTCTCAAACTGTGTTCAGTCATCTGGACTTCGGAAGCTCTTGTCAACTGAAACTGCAAGCCATCCCTTTGTAACTGACAATGATTTGTGCCACTATTGTATTTCCTGTTGGGTTTGACGAAGGCACTTAGAACCAGATTCTAAGCTCAGTAACACTGATATAAATGCACAGTCAGGGGAGGTGACAGCCTTCACGGGCCCCGGGGCAAGGGGGGCAGCTCCATGCTCCTGAAAGGGGCGGGGCCTCAGGCAGAAGGGGTGGGGCCAGAGAAGCCAGCCATCCGCGCCACCCAGAGCGGGGCTCCTCACCCACCTCAGCACCACCCAGAGCACGTACCCTTCCCTCCAGTCCTCAAAGCTGCCTGGAGCACATGGTGTGGCAGTCTGGCAGTGATATAAAGGGTTTGGGGCTCTGGCCACTGCCACAATAGCAGCAGCAGCAGATGGGAGTCCCGAGCCACTTTGAATCCCTGGGTCTGGGGCAACTTTCTTTCTCTTCATGCAGCTGATGAAGTGAGTTGCAACTCACAAAAGCCTGAACCATAATAAAATTGTTAGTCTTTAATACAACAAGATCTCTACGGGTGAGGCAGAGATTTTTTGTTTTTGCTGGGGTTTTTTGTTTGTTTGTTTGTTTTGCTTTGTTTTTTTGGAGCTGAACCAAACTGTCAATAAGGCTAAAACTTGGAATTATCCCTGTACTCTCTGGGCGTTGTTACATCCACTTTTCTTATAGGCAACATCACCAGTTGCAGAGCTCAGAAATGCAGGGAAATCTAATTCATTAAAGGACTTAAAAGATAAACCAGGCTGGAGGAATCCTCTCCAGAAGCAGATTCAAACTTTGGAGCCGACCCAGAACTCTGAATCATGCAGGGTGTGAGAAGGACTGTTTTCAACAGACAAAACATCTTAAAAACAAATACAAGAGCGAGAACTTGTCCCCTTCAGGCTAATTTAACAGATGTGGTGTTGTCTCTTCCCCACTACCCTCAGGCAGCTGGAAGATGCACCAGGATGATCTCAGTACTAAATAACGGCCACCATGTTTTCCCCCATTTTTAATAAAGAGCTGTTTTCAGCAAAGCTTGGCCATTCAGTCAGACTCATAGTGAGTTCAGGCCCACAAGGCTTCCTCCTTGGCAATGTGCTTTTGCAAGTTTCCAGGACAATGACATCATGAGAAAAGTGCCCCCATGGTGCTGCCAGGCCCTGTGTTTGGGAGATGCGTGCTCTTTTCCTCTGCTCTGCTTCTAAAACCCTGGTGTCCAACATACTGGCCACATGTGGCTATTTGGCTGGTTAAGCATGGCTAGTTCGCTATAGCAGAACTACTATACTACTGCTACTGCTTCAGATCTGGTTGGACACCACGGTTCTAGAAGGTGAGTTGGGCAACCCAGCTTTCAACAGTTTAAATTAGGGTGTAAGTGACCAGATTTCAAAAGTGTTCAGCACTCAGCAACATTCACTCAAATGATACAGCTCTTTTGGCAGCCTGATGACTTATTGAGGTGCCCCTCAGTGGGAGTTGAATGCCAAGTTTTTTAGGAAACCTGACTCTTTGTCACTGAATCTTACCCATCCCAGGCAGAGGCTAAGTCTACACTGCCACTTCATGGCGCTGCAACTTTCTGGCTCGGGTGTGAAAGAACACACACATCCCTGAGTGCAGCAAGTTGCAGTGCTGCAAAGCACCCATGTAAACCAGGCTACAGTGCTGGGAGCACAGGGAGAGCTCTGTCCCAGTGCTCCTGCCATGGCCACACTGCCACAGTTAAGTGCTGCTGCGGCTGTGCTGTAAACTTCTAAGTGTAAACAAAGCCGGAGTCTATACTAGAGAGCTTACCACAGCACAGCTGAACCATCTGATACAGCTGTGCTGCTGTAAGACCATAGCTGCTCTGTGCTGATGAGAAAGAGCTCTCCCACCAACATAATTAAACCACCCCCATGAGCATGGTATCTATGTTTGTGAGAGAAGCTCTCCTTCCGACATCACGCTGTGCACATGACCACTTATGCTAGCTAAACTTCTATGGCGTGGGGGGTAGCTCTTTCATACCCCTGAGTGACCGCCGTTTTGCAGACGTAAGTGGTAGTGCAGACACGACCCTGGTATTGCTCAGATAAGTCTCTAGCTGGGTTTTATTAGAGCTGGATGACCTTCCTAGAATGCATATTGTCAGATCAGATTCAGGTGTGTCAAATAGAAGCAAATGCAATGGAAATATGTTAAATAAATGTATAGGTCCAGATTCTCACCCCTCTGCTGTGTGGCTACAGCACTCAGGCACAGCTCCAGGGCCAGGCTAAGAGCAGAGAACAAAAGGCCGAGAACAAATCTGTGGCCACCCATCCCTCAGGTTCCCGGACTGCATGTCAAGCTTCAGTCTGAAGCTGGGCTAATGCCACTGCTAATCAGCCACTGTGACCTTTGGCCACAAGAACCAGCTGCTACTAGCACAAGAGGCAACGTAGTCTAGTAGGCTAAGAAAAACACTGGGAGACCAACATTCCTTCCTTCTTATCCTGACTCAGACGCTGACTCCCTCTGTGGGCTTGATCAAATCATTTCACTTTTCTACCTTAATTTCTCCAGCTGAGAAATGGGGCTAACAATGTTTATCTGCCTGCAACGGAAATAGAGATGGCAATTAATGAAGATTTATGAAGCATTGTGTCAGTGCTAAAACCCAACAGAGCATTCATAGTGCCCCAAAGTGGCTGGAAGCCCAGTGAACAATTACCTGCTTTTTATTGGGCAGGTACAGCCTTGCAAAAAGAAAATGAAAAAGTTGCTAATTATGCAGAGACCCACCCCAGGCTGCAGCAACAGGTTGGAGGCACCTGAGGATCCCCTAACACAAATATTCTAGCTCTACAAAATGAAGTGGATGCAAATTACGATGCCAGACAAGTATAAAGAAGTCTCAGTATAGAGGAGAATCAGACTTTAATATTTTGCATTTCTATTGCACTTCTCATCCCAGGATCCCCAAATGCATGTGAAACTTTCTCTAATATTCATGACACCCCAGAAGATAAATAAATGTTACTATCCCCATTTTACTGGTGAGTATTCTGAGGCTCAGGATATGTCTACACTGCACGTTTTTGAGAAAAACTGCTGTTTTTCTGAAAAAAACTTCACTTACATCCACACTGCAATCGCGTTCTTTTAAAAAAATCAAAAGAAGAGAAGGGTTTTTCTGACATTGGTAAACCTCTTTCTACAAGGAAGAAGCCTTTTTCTGAAAGAGCTCTTTCGGAAAAAGGTGTGTGTGGATAGGGAAGAGGGAGTTCTTTCGAAAGAAGAGGAAAGAGGAAAAAGCACAGGTGCTCTGGTGGCCACTCCTCCCAAGTAATCACAGCTTAAATGCGAGAGAGCATCCATTCAGTGTGGAAAATGTAGAAATGAGCTTTTGCTGTGTAGACGCTCTCTTTCGGAAGAAGTTTTTTTGGAAGATCTCGTCCGGAAAAGCTTCTTCCAAAGAAGCCTGCAGTCTAGACATAGCCAGAGAAGGGTCCCAAACTCTCAGCCAAGAGAGTAAGATCTTCAGGACTCTTTATTTTATGTGTAAAAATGTCATGCACACCTATAGGCTCAAACTCCTTCTTCTCTTTGATCTCTGATGATAAGACAAGAAGCAATGGGCTTTTGGTTTAGGTTGGACATTAGGAAACACTTCCTAGCTGTCAGGGTGGTTAAACACTGGAATAAATTGCCAAAGGAGGTTGTGGAATCTCCATCTCTGGAGATATTTCAAGGCAGGTTAGATAAACATCTATCAGGGATGATCTAGATGGTGCTTGCTCCTGCCATGGGCAGGGGACTGGACTAGATGACTTCTTGAAGTCCCTTCCAGCTCTAGTATTCTATGATTCTTGTTGGTTGCTTAGTGGTCTCATTTAGTAAATGAGCCACACCAAAGTTTTTAACTCATCTTAAGACATCAGGTTGTGATGGGTTAAACTATCCCAGCTTCCCCAAAAAGGTTTGTGAAGCTTAGGGGGCCTTTTGGTGAACTTTGGCCGAAACTGAGTTTAACTGAAAAGCAGTTGTTTTTTACTTTGTTCCTGATTTTGTAATGAAAGTTTTAGTGATTTTTCACGGTCAGCAAAAATGAGTAAAAAATGGTGGCTCCAAACACACTGGAGCTTGGAGGTAGTTCAAATTCTGAAGTGCAGGCTCACATCTAGTTTCAAGCGAACAAATAGATGAGATGTCACATCTGCCTCCCCTGACAAAATGCTGGATTTTGAAAATCTTTCCTCAGAGCATTTGGAAAGATTTTCCCTTGCTTAGCCATGGCAAAGGAACAGTGTGGCCAGATCACTTTTGAGTGATTCCTTTATCTTTCACAATTTTTTTCCTAACGTCTTTCTCCCTTTGGATAAATCCGCTTATTGAAAGGCCAAGTTTCTACTATGTTGTATTAGTTATCAGCAAAATTCAATATAGTTAAACTAAGCCATGAGCTTCTTTTCTGCCCCCTTCTCCTCTGTAAAGAGGAAACAAAAGTTACGAACCACAAAGCAGGGAGGGAGGAACCTGTGCAGCGAGCTGCAGGTCCTGTGGATTCATGAGGAGATTTGCAAAAGTCTTGCAAGAAAGATGGAGAGGCAGGCAGGCAGGCAGACAAAAGACTGAAGGAAGGAAAACAGGAAGGAATGGGCGTGGAAACTTTCTGTGCAAACCCTGCAGGGTCCCTGGAATAAAAAGAGAAAAAGGAAAAACAATGTAGACATAAAGTAATACTGTCCTTAAGTAAACTAATTCCTCTGGGATTAATTGCTGTCATTCAAAGGCATTTATCTCATTCTGAGATATCAGGGACCCCTTGGGCTGTGGGTCCTCCATATATGACTGGATGTGTTTCCATGGTGTTGGGGGAAATGGTGTTCTAGTGTGTGGATTTTGCTTAAGGATGGGGTAGGCAGAAGAAGAGAGACCTATCTTATAAGAGAGAAAAGTAATCCCCTGTGTCAGGAATCCTTTTTGCTGAACACAGAAACACTGATCGTTGTCTGGCTTTCTAAGCTATCCGGTTAGGAGGGGCTGAGGGCTCGTGGGGGCAGCTGGTGGTTAAGTGGCAGAACAACCATGTCGATTCATAGTTCATGCTACGGTGTGTTAACCAGCTCTAAGTAGCTTGAGGACTGCCCAAAACACAGCTCCAGGCTGTCTGTTTTGTAACAGTTCATCTTTCATGGCCAATTGACTACCGTGAAACAGTATGTTTATGGTATATTCCAAATAAAGAGGTGAGCAATTCATCCGTTTCCAAGGTTTAAAAAAGTTGGCTTGAGGAGCGAGGTAGGTTTGAAATGAAAAAGATACAACTTTAAAAGATTTGAAGGTGAGTCTGGAACACAGGCCATGTTCCAGGGCAAAAGAAACTGGATTCAGAAACAATACAGCAGTGCTTCCTTTGTCCTTTGCTTTCCCTGTTCCCACAATGGGAAGGAAATAATAACAACACTTACCATGCAAACAGAACTTTGTCCCCAAAGATCTTCACAAACTGTGTTTAGCCTTCACACCATCCCTGAAAAGCAGATAGTACCATGTCTCCTTTTGGCAGATGGAGAAACTGAAGCGCAGTTCAACTCAGTATAGAAAGTCGTCTCTCACCAAATACACCGCTTAATGTGCAATTAGCCCCTCACAAAAAGCTTAGGTAGAACTTACGTATGTCTTGTTTGCTGGCCCTCAGCATGGAGTGAATTTCAGCCACAGTGATTAATGTGGGAGCTGGGCTAAAACCTAGAGTTCTTGATTCCCAGACTACCCATCTCACCACAAGCAAAAGTGTGTCCCCTGCCACCGTGCAGCAATATTTATTCTAAAAGTAAGGGAGCAACAAAGCACCAACAAACACATTGAAATCTCTCTGAAAGTAACAGCAGGGCTACTTCTGGACCCACTCCCCAAACCAGAAAGACACAGCTTGTCTCTGTCCCACCCAGTCCCCCTCATCTGACCTCTCCTTTCCCCATCACACACTTGCCTCTTCTAAACAGCTGATGTTCAGTGGTCCAGGGTGTATTGTTTCATATAAGAACATAAAAAGGCCATACTGGGTTGGACCAATAGTCCATGTAGCCCAGTTTCTTGTCTTCTGTCAGTGGCCAGTACAAAACATGTCCTGGGAAGGAGCAGAACAGGGCAATTAGTGAATGATCCATCCTCTTGTCCTCCAGTCCCAGCATTTCTTAGTGAGAAGCTTAGGAAAACCTGGAGCATGGATTTGTGTCCTTGACCATCTTGGCTAAAAGCCATTGAGGGACCTATCTTAGGAGCCACTGGTGGGCAGAAGAGCTGTCACAGAGAAGGTGGGATAGAATTGGCCGGAGCTAGGGAACTGTGATGGCTAGCAGGCTCATGTGGAGTCTCCTAGATAAAGAGGGAGAACAGGCTCAGCCAGGGGTAGGTCAAACCCAAGAGGAGGATGGTGACACTGGAGGAGTTCAGCCACGATGGGGCTCCCAGGTGGAGGGACCTGAGGAGTGGGACGATGTGGGGCACACACTTACAGGTGCCCTGGTTTCAGACGGTGGTGAAACAGTTGTGAAAAGTGTGGTGAATGGCCAGTGATGTGGAGGCCTTGGAAGAGGGATGCAGGAATTACAAAATGGCGTTTATTCCCTCACAAGTAGACAGTCTGGAGAGTAGGCCCCAGAATAAGGGCAGGGGGTTGCTGACTTTACTTTGGTGTCCAAGAATGTTCTCCTTTTAGAATTGTGTGAACAAATAATGCTCAGAGGCAGGCCTCGAACTGGACCTGGAGAAGAACATCATTCCCTTCCTCTGTACTTGCAGCGGGTCCCTTATCTAGTTTCTGGGTGAGTCTGTAGGCGAAAGGATGAGCAACCCAATTGGCCCTATGGACATCAAAGGCAGAACCGCTTGAGATGCTCTGGAGGGATGGGCTCTGTGATATGAGGTGATAGAGTTTCATCCTGGGAATAATGGGAAGTGTCAGGTAACGTAATTATAGGGGTCGCTAGCAGCTCCCCCTTTGTTAATAACAATAAGCTGTGGTACAGCTGTTGGGCCAGATTTGATCTCTGGAGAAAGTGACCCCTTTTCCCCCTTACAATTTTTCTATTAAAATGCTTCAGTTAGCTTCCTCTGAAGTTATGGTGTGTGACCACCAGGGTGACAATAGCCCGCAGCAGGGAGGGTTCCAGAAGCAACAGGTCCTGTGAGTACATGTAAATAGAAACCATTCGTCTGTTTGACTCTTCCTCTATTTCCTTTCACCTGCAAAACTGTTGTCCCTGCAAATGCCCAATGTGTTTATTTAATGGTAAGTCGTTTTCCTGACATTGCCCCCTCTCCCCAAGAGTTTTGTTTGTTACACTGTAACTGAAGGCAGCAGGTGGCTACCACATGAAGGCCCACACAGAGCTCATTGCATGATCAGGAGCTAAATGCGGGGACAGCAGAGAGTTGCCAGGGGGAAGAGAAGGAACAATTAAATGCCTCAAATACATAGGCCTTGTGCTACAAGATGGCAGTTAGCCTACTGAGGCTTCCCTAGTGGAGGTTACCCTGTCTATGCCATTTATTAGTCAGAAAATGGCTTACAAAATAGCTACTAAACAGATCAGGAGGCAATAGTTTCAAAAGTTCTTTTTGCCAAGCAGCAATCTGCCAGCCCATTGCCATGATGGACAATTTATTTGTATAATACAGCGAAACCTTTGTTATCTGGCACTCTGTTAACCAGAAAACTTTGTTAACCGGCATTGCCCCCAGCCATAATACTGTCACATCTTCAGGCACACAGGCCTGGGTTGGTTTACCATGAATGGCTTGACAATTTTTTATTTAAGAAGTGCTAATCATCTTTAACTCAAAATAGAAATGTGAGACCAACTGCCTCACACTACAAAACCAGCAATATTAAACACGTGAGTTTTACTATTATTGTCCATTGGTTTTTCCTAGGTTGATGGGACCCTCAGATAACCGGAATTTTTAGATAACCGAAATGCCCTAATCCCCAAGCATGCCGGATAACAAAGGGTTTTACCGTAAATTAAATATATTTCCAAGGCCGGGGAGGGTGAGATGAGAACAGGAGGTTTTGCTATAGATCAGGAGTGCAGGAAATTGACAGAGCTGTAGGTGAAGAGCACAGGACTGAGTGCTCTTGGCATAGCTGTGGGGGAAGTGAGGGAGCCCAGAACTGAAATAGCTGGAGTTGCTGCTAGCCAGAAGTCTGGCCTGAGGAACACTGGCAGAGCTGTGGGTAGGAGAGTATGTGTGGTCTAAGCTTACTTATTATGAAGGCAATAGTTTCTATTTGAACAAATATCTAAACACCTTTTAAGGATGTAGGTCTTTGTAACCACCATTGATGAGGAAGCAGATCAGAAGAAAGCACATGGAAAACATATTTGAGGGTAGGAAGGTGTTGGAGAAAAAAAGATTAAAATGCAGCTGTCCTATGGTCTTTTATGCCAAAGACTGACTTCTTCATATGCCAAAGACTGACTTCTTGACAAGGAAATGGAACCCGTTTAGATACAGTCTAAGAAACAACACCTTAGGGTGAGAAAAGGGGTTTAAAGACTTTCTTGAGTCAAGTGAACTTTCCTTTGAAGACTTCAACTTCTGCACATGTTCTCTAGCCAACAGGCAAAGAAACAAGTTCTTCAATCCAGCGTGAGGGACTTCATAAAATGCATATTGAGAGAATGCTTATGTCTGGGAATGCAGCAGCATTGAAGTTCAAATAGTCTGGAAATACTCTGTTCTAAAGGAGAGCAAATCAGTTCTAATCTAGGATTATAGTGTCAACCTATTTTAACCCATCCATGAGAACAAGTATGAATTTTTTTCCCCTATGCTAGAGGTCATGAATGTTCCCATCAAGCCCTGAAATGCTCACAGTAAGAAATGTAGCATCAAAGAGAAGGGCAGATGTTCAGTTTTTCTAATTCATGTAACAAACTTCTAAGATTCCATTTTATTTTGTTCCTGCGGAAGGTTCTGGATTAGCCATCCTGGAGAACAGAACGCTCTGTTTACCCCCACGTGGTAGGCAGAGCATGAGCAGTGACAATGCAAGCACCCACATACTTTCTGCTAATGTACCTCCTGCCTGGCATGGAGGCACAACCCATAAGGGTGATGAGGCAGTTCAGGAGACTTTCGGTCTTGAGTTTCTCTTCTGAGACAGCGTATTAGTAATTAGTACTAGCTATAGTGGTAGGAGGTGTTTGGATTGTCTCTTGGGTTCAGGGATGCTGCCCTCAATGCCCATTACTGATTCTGTGACTGAGGTTATAACACCAGGTCCCATTTAGATACTCGGGCCAAGAGGTAATCCGGTACCTCTTACCCCTTCCAGTCTCTATGTATAAATTTTGCTAATTTAGACTAATTTAGACTAAATTGCACCCAGTATGGGTCTGATTCAGAGGTGATGAGGACAAAGTACACATTACACAGTAGTATAGCTGGTATCAGGGTATATTGGACTCTAACATTTCAGTAGATCTCTGTTGACACCATGGAGCACTGTTTTATAAATGAGGTTAACAGTGTGCAGAACAGAGAAGATGGGCCAGAGACGAGGCTTGCAACTGGTTAGGAGAGAGAGAAAGAGATGAAGTGTGGATTTCATTCCTCGGCATGAGCTCCAAATCAAACTCTGGCAAGACATCAGGAAGAGAGATGTCCACATGGCAGACTCCTGGCTCTGACCCAGGTGGAAAGAATGGAAAGCGCGTGTCACACTCAGAGTGCTACCTTTCCCAGACCTGAAGGAGAGCTCCGTGTCAGCTCCAAAGCTTTTTGTTTCCACCAATAAAGTTGGTGCAATGAAAGATATTACCTGACCTTGCCTCTCTAACGTGTGGCGAGCAGCCTGGGTCCAGCAACACTGCAATCAGTACATTATCAAGGACCAGGACCTGAATCTCATGCCTCTGTGAATCCAGAGTATCTACTGAAATCTGTTTACATGAGCAAAACTGAGACCAGCATCTGACCCTCTATCCTCAGCAAGGACCCTTCAGCAGTGCAGATGGTCTAAGATGCATGTGTCCAGCTTGTGATTCCTAAGAGTCTCTTGTGCCAGGAGAGCCTCCTCCCTTAATTCAATAGACAGTATTTAATTCCCCCTTAATTCAGGGGCAGTAGACAATCACGACTGGTGCTACAACCTTGCAGTCGAGGCCACTATTAGAAAGGCAGTGCTAACGAGTCAGCTTGTTCCTGTCGGTTCCATTAAATATCTGCCTGCGGAGTCTGGTGGGAAGGGGAGATGTGAAGAACAGACAAATGGCTTGCATCCAGGGCCTGATGGAAAAAAATCAGCCCATTTCTCTCCAAGGCATTACACCATGATGTACCTGTGTGCATCTGACGTGGTGCCTTCCGGAGCCTAAGTCAAAGGATCCCACCCCTACATCAGGGCACATGTTATAAAGGAAGTGTTTCTTTTAAGGGACTGCATTAACCTTATGAGTCAAGATGAAGTGCCAGGAGACCCAACAGGCTCAGCAGAGGCCTCTGAATGGAGCAAAAGACCCCTTGTGCTCTCACATCATTGGTCTCAACAGCCATCAGGCTGAAATCTAACTCTCGCCGCCTGCCTCAAGGGAGAGAAAAGTATAGGCTAAAATAAACAAGCCCCTGGCTCAGTTGGCCTCATCCTAGCTGGGAATTGCTTGCAATTATATTATACAGCAAAACTTTGAACTGAGCCTGACCACTGTTGCAGCCCTCCCCCCTTGGTAGGGCTAGTATTACGTAAGTAATTCTCCGTCCTCCGTTGGGAAAGTCTCAGGCTGCTCTGTTTGCTTTTAGACCCAGATTCAGGAAAACAGTTAAGCACGTGCTGAAATCTATCCTTATTCAGGACAGCACTTAAGCCTGTGCTTAACTTTAAGCATCTGCTCATCCCATCACTGTCTCCTCCCCACTTATGGCAGCATTGCTGCCTCTTTTCTCTGATTCTTATGCCAGCCTGACCGCAACACCCCCCTCTGCAGGGGATGCTGTCCCCCATCTCTGCTTTGCCAGACAGCCACCTCCACCTCTTTCAGATCCTTCTGTAGGACTTACATTGGGATGCGTACAAGAAGTGAGGCAATAACAACTTATTTACATTAGAAATTACACTAATCCCTCAGATGAGCTACTAAGATGATCTCATGCCTGCTGGGACTTGTACTGCTATTTCTCTCATCCTTCCTCATCTTAAACCCTCCCTACTATCTGGTAACTCCACTCACTGTGTGCTCCACAACTGGACAGAAACACCCTCTAGGGCCAGACCTGTGTTCTCGTTTGTTCTGACGTGTGCCCAGCATGTGCTCAGGTGCTGCAAAAGTAATAATTATAATAGCTAGGGGGCTGTGCCCCCTGCTCACTGTGCTCACCAACCCTCCTCTCTCTGGGGGCAGGGTATCTGGCCAGCAGGGAGGGAGCAGGAGCAGGCTGGGGGTAGGTGTCTGGCTGGGGGGAGGGGACAGGAGCAGGCTGGGAGTGTGGGGTCTTGGTGGAAGGCGTGAGTGAGGGGGCTGCGGCTGCAGGGTCTCAGCTGGCTCCCATGCCCCCTCCCCCCCGAGCACTGGGAACCAGGAAGAGGGAAGGGAGGGAGGAGGAGGCAGGGCGGCGGAGGGCAGCGGGGACAGCAGGACGCAGAATGATGTGATAATGTCACTCTGTCATCCTGCAGGGAAAAAAATGATATATATAAAGAGATAACAAAAGATGTACTATGTGCTCTCCAGTGCAATTCTTTAATGAATGTTGATATCCATTTGCCTCATGTCTCATCACAGAGAACTTTGCAAACTTACACTGAGATACACATTCTACACAAAGTCACTTTGCCTGCCCACCAACGCAGCCACCTCATTTTGATTTGCCCCTCATGCAGGAATGATCCACAGAGAGGAATCTCTAAGAATTTAAACTTGTAAAGTGACTTAGACTCCTAATCATTTCTCCACGGGGAGGCAGAGTTTTCCCCAGACACTTCCTGGGGGAGATCCCAATGGGAATTCCATGCCTTAATGCACAAAGCCTTCCCCACCTCAACATCTTCTTTGGATCTCTGGGGATCTTCAGGAGGCAAAGGCATCCAAACACCACACTTTGCCTTAACTACAGATCTCCACCAGCTCCTGAACAGCATAGTTCAAGAGTGTTCCTAGAGACCATCTTAGCTATCTTATGGTTTTCATCACCGTCATATCTGTGCCCTTACCATGGCTTCCCCCAGAAATTCCTATGGCACAGAGGAGGAAACACCAAAAGTCAATACTGACTTCTACTGGAGTCCTTCATGGGGACCACGATGAGAACACAGAGTTTCAGCTGACTTTTCTCTTCCCCATTTACAACCACCTCCTTTAGCTCTCCCAGCATGGAACCCTTCCAAGGATGCAGAAGGGAGCTGAGGACTCTGTAACCTTCTCTATGATAAAGAAATCTATTTCCCAGCCCTCCATGTATAATAAACTCTTGGGAAGGAAGGTCAATTCCCCCTGGTCTCTGATTTTTAAACCTCTGCTGCATTCTTTCCCCTGCCACCTCCCCACAATTCAGTACTTCTCACTGAGTCAAATAAAACTTTCCAAAAGGCAAAATCTCCTGTCATCTTCTCCAAGGTCTCTGAAGTGAGTTTCTACATCTAGAGCCAACCCCATTTGGACACATTATTGCAGGTTATTGTGTCCTCCTGTCCTTCTTTTGATGTCATTGAAATTTTAACTTTCATTTAGGTGCAATAATAACCCAAATGATACATCCCCTCCCCTGCCATTAACCCCTATAGTCAGACCTCTTCGTGTGCCTTTTCCTTTTCAAATGTCAACACAATTCATAACGATGCACTTAATTCATGGTAAATGTCCATAGAATTCTTCTGGGCAACCATATGACAACCACATTAGCACCAGATGAACTCAGCATGTTTATTGTTATTACAATGGATACCAAAGTCAATTAAGAATGATTGATCAGTCATTTATTGTGACTTGACCCAAATTTTTTTTTATTTTTATTTTTTGACGGGTCTGGGGGAATGCCAGAGGAAAAGAAAATAAAAATCTTCTCTGCTCTTTTAAGGCAGTTTCTTTAAAATATTGATTAACCTCATGATGTCCCTTGAATTTTAAAGAAACAAAGTTATTAGCTATTTTCATTATTATCGTACTAACCCAAGGGGACAGCTATGAAAATAACTTGGAAGTGTCACATGGCAATCAATCAGTTCCTTATGGTTAAGAACTCTTTAAACTACAGAACCAAAGGTATTAATAAAACTAATAGGGCATTTAAAATCGTGCTGAAAGATAGGATCACATTTAGTCAGGAGAAAGTCAGGAATAAAGTGTTATGCCCAATGTTCCTTATGCCTTGCCCGGAGCAAAAGGTTAGGAGATTCAAATGCCTGCATTTTCCTTGCTGTGGAATGCTCCTGAACTGAGCTGTCCCTGGAAAAAAGCAGGAACCCTTATTGAAAAGATTATCTTCTCCATCAATAATCCCCCTCTAAGATTTCTTTATTAGCAAACCCCATGGCAAAACCTGACATATTTACAGCTTGTAGTAAACTTTATGTATCTGCAACAATATTAATAATATAGAGCCAGTGACCACAGCAAATCATTCAAGCTTTCAAAAAGTGAAAGCTTAGCTGTATTGAAAAAAGAGAGCCCTGACAAGTTTGAAATCTTTCCCAAACACCCGCTCTGAAAAGAGAACTTTACCAAGATGAAAAAAGTGTGTTGGAGGATTGGAAACATAAGAATACATATCTTAAAACACACACACACACACACACACACACACACACACAAGCCTGATATCACAGGCTGCGCTGAGACAGAAACCTGATCTTTTACATGGAATGGGTAACATTTGGGTCTGTTTTATGTGAATTGCTCCAAGCTGTTTTTGTTAGAAATGTATAGATTTTAAGGTAAGGCGTACTAGATAGGCAGTGCAGGTCATACCCACTTTTGGAACAAGTTCCCCCATTACTTTTCAGCTGAAAAAGGTAGGGTCCAAAATTTGCTTTCCTTGATGGGAAACTTCATTGCTTTTAACACAGAGATGAACCAGGCAAATGAACATTTGCAATTCCAGTGCCTGATTGCACTTTTCATCACTCTGTCAATTTATTCTCTTTCTTTGTTTTCCCTTCTGTGAACTAATTGTAGTCACAAACCTGCAGGAATTTTTTGGTTTATTTCTTCCTTTTGAAAAAAAATTGCTATTTTTTCTTTTTTAGTAATTCTATAAATTCTTTTGTGGTGGGAAGAAAATGTGCAATATATACAGCTCAGAATAATATTTTGGAAGAGATAAACTATAAATATTTCCATTCTTTATATTTGCTTTTCACTCTAAGCAGTTCAGTAATCCCATATTATTTATTTTTAGTTAAACAGCATCCATATTTATTCTATCATATCCTGGTTTCTTCACTGAGAAATGGAATAATATGTTACTGCTCACCCAGTTTTAAAGAAATGATTTTTATTATATTTGGATTCATTTTTATTTCTATATTTATATTGCTTAAAAAGGAAATATTAGTGGCTATAAAAATGTAAATAATATTCAGAAATTCAAAATACTAAATATACAGGAATAGTGCAAATAAGAATTATAACAGCTTTCTTTAAAAAAAAAAGTGTTTGCTTGTTTTTAGTAAGAGGCAGTGTCAGGGATATCACGACAAAAAGCAATAATTAGTTTCATGTTGTTTTTATTATTATATTATGGTAGTTCCATGTTATTCTTAAGGTGAACAATCAAAAATAGTCATGATAAATATTTCATTTATTTTTGAATAATTAAAAATTTATCCCATTCAACACTCTCTGAAAACTGTAGCGGCACAAATTATAAGAATCCCATCAATATTTTAAGCATTTAACTCAAGATTGCTTAGTTTATTTCTGTTAATAATTATGTAGAAGGATTTTTAATTATTTAATTAAAATAAAATGTATTAAAGCATAAAATTCTAACTAGTATTCAGATTATTCATGTTCAGTATAGACTTGATCATGGATTTATTATATGCAGACAATAATATTGTGAAAATTCTTTGCTGCACATTCATTTTTGTTTTCAGTCTATTTTCTATGAGTACATGTTTGAATGATAAATGTGTATATAGACATAATAATATATATACATATGTGTATATGTATGTTTACTTAGATACGTGTTGTGGTTTGATTCTGAAGTGAGAACAAGGAAAATATTCAAGAACATGTTCTATAAATTTCACCTTTTAAATCCATAGTGTTTTACAATTAACGTTTGTGAGCTTTGCACAGAAAGATGTCCAAAAGAGTGTGCTTTTAGATTTTTATCTGCATCAGCCATTGTTTTTCTCCCAATATGAGCGCAAATCACTTTTGCTTTTTGTTTTGTTTTGTTTCACTAGTTCTTTACTTCAGTATTTTCAATAAGAAGTATTTTCTACTGATCTGAATTGTTTAGGTTCTTTGCTTGTTTGCTTGTTTTTTGGGGGGAGGATTCTTGGCTTTGTTTGTTTTTTGTTTTGTTCTGTTGCTATTTTTTCCTCCTTACCTGTATGATATTTAGTCCTGCTATTTGCAGAAATATACCTAGATTGCTGAAAAGAGGGGGAAAATAATTCTAGCCTTTAAAATAAAAATCATGCAAACAACAAAGGTCTGGTGTCTAAAACCTACTACAAATGTTAAATATCTAGAGTTCTGAGAAAAAATCAGCAACTTTCTTCTTACTTGTCTTTCTTTTAAATATCACATTGATTTTATTGCTTATTATTATTATGCTCTGATACCTTTCCATACATGGTTGCACAGATTTTTCTCCTAATGTAGCTTACTAATTAGCTAAATCTCAAAAAAGAAGCATTTTCTTTAAAACTTTTTTCCTGAATTATTGTGTCAGATTTGGAAATGAATATGTTTACATTTTAGAATCTACAATAGTTCGATTTTAAAATTTAAATGGCCTTCTTTAAAGCAAGCATCTTTATTCTTAAGGATAATGTTTTTGTATATTTCACAATTTTAAAGACTGCTTCCCTACAGACTTTAAATATATAAAATATTATGGGGTGATGTGTCTACATATATACATATGCACACACACACACGGACCTCTACCCTAACGACAGGTTATAAACTGCACAATATTGACAGCTAGCAAGAAAATTATACATAGGGAAAGCACTTTACATCCTAGCCTAGAAAAAGAAGTATTGTTAATAATAAGCAAGGGAACATTTTAAAATGTTTTCTTTAAATTAAGCATCAAACAGAATTGTTTTAATTAATATCTAGAGTTGGAGAGTAACTTACAGGCTTCAGTTTGCTCCGACTATAACAAAATTTCCTTTGTGGTTTCCCCTGTAAGATCAAAAGGAGTCAATTAACTTTTGTATAAGGTAAACAAACTTGTAACTTGAAATATCCTTTTGAATTATCTGGGCTGTGGAGTCAGGGCTTTTCTGTGTTGTGTCTCGTGCTTTTCTATTATAGACATTTTCCACAGTGCTGGAGCAGGGACACTGATGTGCCTGTCTGGTGTGGGATGCTGTTTTACAGTAAACTAAATATTTAAATCCAAATGCTGCGTTCCTGCCAAACTGAGAGCATTTGTAAGATTAATAGAGTATTGTTCTGATAATGTGAATTCATTCTCCCAAATCCTCTTTAAGTGGAGCCTTAGTCACAAAGAAACATACTGCAAGGGCTGTGGGAAAGCTGGAGGTTCAGATAGAAGAGAAAGAGATGAAATAAGGGACCTGTCTTTATTTTCAGTAAACCCCAGATACTGAGCATCCTCTTTGGTGAAAGAGATGGGGTAGAAAGGCACCCTTATATACATTTCTAGCTACCCAGAATAGTCTGAAAGAAGAGACTGAGCTCAAATCCTTCTGAGCAGCCAAAGAAAATTACAATTGGCAAGCCTGCTTTCCCAATGGGTGGAATTATTATTATTATTATTATTTATTGTATTACAGAAGTACTTTGAGGTCCCAAGAAACTTATTGTACTAGATGCTGTAGGCATACAATAGTAAGAAACTGTTTCTGCCCCCAAAAAAGCCTGCAACAGGCAAGACAAATGAGGGATGGGAGAAGGGAAGTACTGCTACACTGAATGGGGAGGTTAAGTGACTTACCCATGGTCATGCAGGAAATCTGTGGCAAAACTTAGAAGTGAACCCAGCTCTTCTGTGTCCCACTGCAGTGTTTTAAATCCAAGGCTATCCTTCCTCACTTAACACCTCAGCTGGGATTTACAGGATAATAGAGTCTGAAACTGTTTCTTAAAGGTGAAGAGAAAAAGATTTTTTCAAACAGATATTTAAAATGTTTTGGAGGTCTGGAAACTAGCTCTCCCAGTACTTCTCTGACTGGCTCACATCACCATAGTATCTTTGCCCTCTATCCTGCAAACTGACTCTCAGAGCCCCCTTCAGGATGACAGCCTCATTTTCCTTAGAAGTGGGGCCATCATCATGAAGATGATTCCACTCATTTGGTCCTTCAGTTAAGGGCAGAAAAAATAGCTTAGATTCTTCAGTGATGGGTGTTACCGAAAACCTAGATGAGGTGGAAAACTCCCAAGCTGAAACATCCAAGTAGTCCTTCAAAAAACAATTGATTACAAGACTTGGCATTCCTGGCATTTCTAACATTGGCAGAGGTGGAAGGGAAAGCAGAAGAAACCCTTCATCAAAAAAAGTCTCTAGTGTTCCTACATCATAATTCAGAAGCATATTAAAAGAGGGGACACAAACCTCCCTCTTTGCTGGTTATTATTAAACTTGTTCTTTTTCACTTCTTTCTGAATATTTACTCCAAAATGCCCTTTGCCATGTTACACATGAAACCATTTCATTTCATCCCTCATTAGAACAACACAGATCCTAAGGATTCCTGTTACAGCGAATAGCCTTGCTGTTTTATCAAACATATCTACTGGGCAAGGCATAGCCATTCACTTGCTTAGGATAATGATGGGGAAAAAAATAGAATGCCATAAGCATTTGCCCAGCTAGGGTAACATCATGCAAGTTTGTTTGATGATGATTAAAATCTTGCAGTGTGGTTTGCTGTGTAATTGGACCTGGGTTTGAGTCTTACCTTCTTTATCCTTAACAGATGTAAAGTTACTGTGGTTTGAGGTCGTTGGCTGTATTGGTAGATATGAATGGTAGAAAGCAATCATCCCAAAGGGAAAAGGATTGGGTTTTTTTTGGCTTTGGGGGTTTTTTGAGCTTAACAGTTATGTTTAAGTTTATGTTTACCCATTTTATCTTTGAATGTGCCACTGAGATTTATTCTCCCTTAGATACCAGTAGAAAGCTGGTAATTTTTCTTTTTTAATCAAACCCTAGCCAGCACTTTCTGTTTCTTTTGCTGCAAATTGAAATTAAATTGTCCAGTCGTGAGAAAAGCAGCTGCCCTTCCCAGTTCACTAGCTCAAGGTAACAGGAGAGTTTTTCATAATCGCCTTCTTCCTTCACTCTTGGTACAGTACAGTGGTGGGGAACCTCAGGCCCAGGGGCCAGATGCAGCCCCCAGCTTGCCTGGATCTGGGCCTCAGGGCTCCTCCTCACCCAGCATTGGGGAGCCCCCACTGGCACTTCCGCTGTCTCCTCCCACCTGACTGATTTTTCTGTGGGTCAGTGGCCCCCGACCCAAAAAAGGTTCCCTACCCCTGGTTAGTAGTAGTATTCAGAGAGTGTCCGCGATACACTGGAGAAAGATACAATCCCTACTTAAATCATTTCCAGTCTAAGTAAATCTGGTAACTGCCCGAGTATAGTTTTGGGGGTTCCTCACACCTGCTAGTGCCAGTTTTCTTTAGTTGCATTGCTGGTCTAGAACAAAGAAACCAATCCAACAAACCCTTCACTAATACTAGTAACCTATGTTCACATAATTTCTTTCATTGACTTATGGGACTGCTCATGTTTGTCTACAAATGGCGCCCATCCAAATCAAGAGCCTAGATATTATGGTGCTGGAAGCATTTAAAATGTTTAAACAAAATGCCAGTTGCTTGCCTATAGAGCCCAGTCCTTCAATATACTGAGTCTCCTGAACTCCCCAGTGAATTTAGTGGAAGTTGAGGGCATTCAGTATCTCTCATGAGGCTCTCAGCTGTACATTTCAAGATCAGATTTAGGAGTGGGTTGGTTTTTATTCGCAACTTTCTTAGTTTTCATTGCATCTCAGTGATGGGCATGAAAGAAATACCTTAGACTGATAGACTGTCTGGTAGATTCCGGGATAAAGATGTGCACCACACATTTCAATTCTGTATTCATTTTGGTATAAGGATCCCAAAGTACTTCATAAATTATATTGGTCACTAAAAAGCAATCATCCCTGTGGAGGAGAGCAGGAACCTAAGGGACAATATGTTGTGCTGTACTGTAGTAGAAGGAAGGAAGATTTGGTCAAGGGCATTGGGGCAAGCACCTACTCTTACAAAAAGGGTCCTATGGGATCTCCAGTGTCTGAAGAGAACAAGGAGGACCTCACAAAGTTCCATCAGAAAACTAAATAATCCTCCATTACTGTGTGAAGCCTTGTCGTGATCCCATCCACGTCTTCCTTCCCACCCAGCATATTGTCCTGGAAACAATGGAGCTCTGCAGGTTTGGCCCTGTTATGTGTTAGTGGGCCTTATTGTCA
This sequence comes from Pelochelys cantorii, assembly GCA_032595735.1. Classification (NCBI taxonomy): domain Eukaryota; kingdom Metazoa; phylum Chordata; order Testudines; family Trionychidae; genus Pelochelys; species Pelochelys cantorii. The sequence continues at coordinate 55,261,147 of CM064329.1, read as the reverse complement.
TTAATATCTTACTCTTTCTAGAGCTTGCTGAACAAATGTAGTTTGGAATGTGGTCTCCTAGGGCTTCTTCTTGGGCTTTTAAAAGGCCCTTTGCTGGACCTGCAAAATATCTATCTTTGTGAGTACAGAAAGAGCTGGTAATTAAATGCTAAGAAGTAAAGTGAAAGAAGTCAGTGATGCTTATTGTTTTCCCCTCTTCCTCGAGTAAGTCCCCCTATAATTCTCGTGGCAATTCCTTGAAGGGAAAAATTACAACAGCACCCAATCTCCAAGCTTAGGACCTGTAAACTGAAATTAAGCACAGAAGAAAGAAAAGGAACAAATGACTCATTCCTTATTAAATAATTAAACCAGTCATTCAAATGAATGCCATGCACTGAGGACCTGACTCTCCTCTCACATTCATTTTTACACCAATGTCATTTCACTGGCAGTAGTAAAGTTATTCCTGTTTTATACAAGTATAAGCGATATAAGGATGAGGTTTGTGGAGGTTTATCCATCAGGTTAGTAAAAGCTCTGATATTCCAAGGTTTCCATTGGGCAAACCAACTCGCAAGCCCTTCTTTGAGGGTTTGAGGGTACAGATAGAAAGGGACGGTGATTTATATATATGACTAGGTTGTTATTTAAACCCTCAAGCGGGTTTAACTGCTAGGGCTTGGGGTTTTTTTTGTTTTGGGGGGGTTGTTTTAAGTGGAGCTAATGGTTTCTTGAGGTCTTTAGAATAGACTTTTCTGATCATGTCACTAGTGGCTGAAATTAAGACACCCTTCCCCCCACCTTTTCCTGCCAGATCCCTTTTTGCGGGGAAGTGAGTTAGTAATAGTCACAGATCTGAGTCATTAGTCTTTCCTGCATGATTTCCCAAGTGCACCAAAAGAGAGAGATATGGGAGGAATAAAGAAACCCCCCTTTATTGTGCTGAAGCTCATAAATTCATGGTGGGGTGATTTACAGCAGCAAAGCAGAGTACCTAACTCAAGTCAATGCAAGAGGTTAATATAAAAGGTTAAGGAACTTGGGTCTGGCTGATTTATGGTCAGTCTGTTGGCTTTTATCCTGACCACAGCTCAGCAACTGTAGATTGGGACTCTACAAAGCACAAGAGAGGGTGATGGCATTTGGGGGAAAATAAATGAATATAGACATTATCCCTGCCTATAAAATAAAGACCCCAAAATACTTAAATGACCAGGGAGCTGTAGAATCACCACATGTGACTGCAGGAGGAAGCCTTCTCCTCTCTGGGCTTTGTTTGGGTTAGTACAACTGACAATTACCCATAATCTTTTGAACATGGCAATACAGTTTAACCCAGCCACTTCATAGCCATGCCTCGCAGCATCAGCCAGTGTGAGTGTACAGTGTATTGCCAGTCATCTGAATAGCTAAATAGTTCTTTAGACCAATGGCCTGATGCAAATCCTAATGGCGTCCAAGGGAGCCTTTGTCAATGAGCTTTGGATTAGGGGCCAAATCACCCTGGTATCCAGTACCATCAAAATCAACTGCTGCTGTTAAGAAAGTGTGGCAAAATTTCCAGACTGCTGTATCAGCATCCCGCAGAAGAGATCAGCACGGATCCTTTTCCTTCCCAGACTAGCTGCCTTGGCATAGGCTCATCAGGTTATTATGTGCTCGGTAGTGCCTAGTTGACAGACTAAGGTAAGATGAGAACTCAGGATCTGTCCCAAGCACATGCCTTGTGGGTTGACTGCAATAGAGGCTTTTGGAATTCCAAAGGCCTCTTACCAGCCCTTCAGTGAAGGAGTGTGCTCCCTTTCCAAGCTCTAGGAAGGATGTCTATGGCCACTGCTAAGTAGTGCCTTGTGGGATAGTAAGGAGATAAGGGAACAGGAAGAAAAAATGAGCATGGGAAGACAGAGAGCTGCATTTGTGGAGTTACTCTAGATTTACACCAGTGTAACGTAGAGCAGGATCTGGCCAATGTTGCTGCCACTGTGTATTTGCAGGGGGCTGGGCAGGGGTCCTAGAAACACATCTCTACACTAATATTCCTCAGCAATCATCCAAACCCACAAGCAATACCCAAGCCTATAAATCTCTGACTATGTTACAGAGGGTTGGTTTTACCTTCCCCACAACCCTTCCATTCGGTTCTCAACATTTGGCCATACACCACGGGGGAACTAAGATTTATTTAAGACCAAACCTGTAACCATAAGTGTTGATTTCCCACTGAAGAGTGAGAGAGAGAGAGATTGAGGAATTAGGAGTTTGTTTGATGGCGCTTGTCTTCTTCTTTTCCCAGCAATACTGTAGTAATTCAATTGCCGTGAGGAGTGCATGGTGTTCTCCCGAATGATTTATTGAACCCATGTCAGTATTAGTCTTTGCCCAGGCAATTCAAAAACACCATTCACATGACTTCCATTAGAGAGCTGCTTTCTCAACCACTCCATTCCAATATGGCTTAGAAAGGATGCTCATTTACCAACTGGGCAGCAGCACAGAGGAGACAGTGTTACTGTCTGTTTACAAATGCGTTTCCCTTTACTTGCCAAGAATACATTCTGGGTCAAAAATAGCCTTTGGATTTATATGGGCTAGTTAAACAAATCATAAAGCTTTTAACCCCATTTGAAACCCAAGTCTCCTGGGGATTTCTGATCAGAGAGCACAAAGGTTCTGTTATGTTTTGGAAAAGGCATTGTTTGTTTCTTAGCCATGTAACTTTTCATTTTAGTCAATTACTGTAGAATTAGTCAGGAGGAATTTTAATATCTGTATATTTACACCACTAGCGGCAGTGGCTGCTGCTTCTAGAGAAGAGGGAATATTGATAGGTATGAAAAGGACAATGAAATTTGTGAAAGTGAGAGACCACATTTTTTGCTGCCCATGTCCCCAGCTCTTCTGCAGTCCATCGGGCAAGGAGCTTGAACACATCAGTGTCCCTGTGTACTATTGCAGGAAGGCTACATAGAAGAGATGAGGTTTGCATTTAGCTCTGAATATAGAAAGGCTAATGATAATTCTTCATTCGTCCAACAGAAAGTTGCATAGGTTTGGTCCAGCTCTGTTGAAAATTCTGTGTGCCCCAGGCATAGATCTCTCTCTTATGGTCAGCAGCTTCATGGAATGAGAGAAATGGAGTTATCTTGGGAGATCACTGTGATAGAATGAGAGTATGTGTCTTAGGCAGCTATCACCAGTCCCTAAAAGGGCTTTGGACATCAGAACGCAGACCTTGAACTGGTCTCTCTGTTCATCAGGAATCACTGCAGACAACAGAACACTGGGGTGATGTGTTCATGGCAGCCTAAACTTCCAAAGCAGTAGGCTGGTGTGTTTTGTACTAGTTGGAGCTTTCAGTGGCTTTACTTGCATATATAATGAGTTGTTCTAATCCCACCTGCAAGTCACAAGTGTGTGAATCACTGTGGTCAGTTCTGAGTCTGTCAGGATGAGGTGCCAGCTTCCAGTCTCCAATGAAAATGAACATTTTTTGCTGCCACTGCTATTTAGGAATTGAATGTAGAGAGAATTTAAGAGGATCCTTTCTTTGGACAAGTTGAACAATCTCAGGGCAGATATAGAAATATATGCCTGTGTTGATATGATATATTGAGTTATATCATTTCCTTTGTGAGACCTAAAGCAAACTGTGTCACCTCGGGGGGTCTTCTCACTTAGTTCTGAAATGCAGAAGCCATTATAACAGCACCAGCACTGCCACCCAGCAGCTTATAGATCATCAGTGAGGACTAAAGTATCAATGTAATGTACAGAAGCATTTAGATAGAATGTAAGTACCTGTGTCAGATACCTGAGTTCTGTTTCCAGCTCTCTCAGTGACCTGCTGTTTGACCTTGGGCAGAACCCTTTCCCTCTCTGGGCAAGAGTTTTGCATTTTGTGTAAAGAGAATAATTACATTTGTATTCCTTTGTATTTCCATGTCAAGTGGTTTGACATGTGCAGCTGAAAAGTGCTATACAAGAGCTAAGTCTAATTTTTACAGAAAGTGCCTGGGATCTTTAAGGACTGTCCCTAATTTTTACAGAAAGTGCCTGGGATCTTTAAGGACTTTCACAGCTTATCTATAAGATAGCTCCTCTGGCAGCACAGCACCTTGTCGCATCGCAGTAGGAAAATGGACATCAGTATCAATCATAAAAAAATTCTCTCTGAATCATCCACTCCATGCAGCACATGAGTGTCTCTTGGTATTTCCCATGCCCATGTGGTAACTCAGCCTTACAGCCAGCAGCCCAGGGGGCTACAGCTAGAAACAAAATTCAGGTTTGGTTGGCTTTTTGAACCTGAGATCTCAGATGTACTTTCACTTCAACCCCAACCAGCCCAGTAAACAAGTTCATATGTATGTGCTATCTGTGAGTTGCTGCCTGGGTGTGTAGGTCAGTGGGCTCATTCTTACATTTGTTTTGCTTTTCAATAAACAGCAAGGAGTCAGGGGGTGGCAGCATTGAAAATAAATCTCTCCCTCTCTTTCCCCTAAAAACTTTTTAAAATCCCTCTTCACTTATTCATGATGTCACACACACACACCCTACGTCCTGGTGAACCTCACCCACAAGAGCTGCCTGAGGAGGATGGGTGCAGACACCACTCCAGCCATCCAGCATGACGTACTATTCCCATTCTCCGTGTAAAAATATTAACACAGTAAAAAATCCTAATACAAAATTAAATATTGAGCATCTCAGAACTGATATTGGTCCACTGGGTCAACTTAAGGGTCTTAGAAAATACATTTCTTCATGCTGCTCAAGATCTTAAGGAGGAACTTCCACTTTTCTCCCAGAATTTTGCCATTTCCCATAAAATAAAAAAGCAAATGAAGGCCTCCCTTGAGGAGAGAGATGAGAATAAATATAATCAGTAAGTGGTAGGCTATTGTGTCTCAAACTCTGTCTGGTACAGGGTTGTCAAACTCCTGGCCCAAGAGCTGGATCCAGTCAAGAGTTAGTATTTATTAGACTAGGACAAGTTCTCCAAATAACATTAATTGAAAAAATGATTGTGTAAATTTGCTGAAGAACACATCTGATAAATAGTATTTTTCCAACTCAAATAGTCATCAGTCCTGCGTAACAGATTCAGGGTTGGCAGCATTTAAGCTTCTATTTTAAAAACTATCAATCTATATATTTTAGAGTGGTCTGTCCATGTGTCTGTCTCTTAGTCTATTTGTTCAAGAACGCCTCCGAAAGGGTAAGAGGGAGGGCCAGCAAATTTGGTATGCAGCTTCCTCTTCTAACTTAAAGCAAAGTCAGCATTTGGTTGTGTCAGGACAACTGGAAGCCCTGGGAAAAGGACTGTTTTCCATACATGCAAAGGGAGGGGCTGCTCTTTGGGGGGTTGCAATATGACAATGGCCACTGGGGGAGAGTTATCCTGCAGAGTGTCCACTAGGGGCAGCCGTACCACCAAGGGAGTGGCCAACAGAGTAGGGACTCTGCCATCTTGCCTGCCAGCACACCGAGTAAGTAGCCCTCCTGCCCCAAACACTGCCAGCCCCCTGCCCTGAAGGACCGGGGCAAGGCCAAGTAAGTCTGCTAGTAATAAATCATTATAAAGGGCGGGACTAAATCCTTAGCTAGTGTAAATCAATCTAGTTCCTATTATTTTCTACTCCCGCTGATTGGGAAGATTGCAAATCTGACCATGGCTAAGAACTGTCTTCCACAGACCCAAAAACAACTACAGGAGAGCTAGGAGCTGCTCTCATTCAGCTCAACATGATGCTTGCTAACTGGAGCCTGACAATGCTAGCAGAGAGGGCATGTTTCCAAATTATGCAGACATGCAACACCTGAACATAAAGTTACCTGATTTTGATGCACAATTGCTGCATGGATGAATGGGGTAAAAGTGCATGCAGATGGCCAAATTAACCAAAGGCAGGAAGCAGAAAGCATTTACTATCCTGATAGCAGGAATAATCTACAAGTCCCTACTGACACATCTGCAGCACCTCCCCTTCTCCACAGCAATGCACCTGGTATGTTATCTTGACACTGTATTCCATGCTACCAAAGAAGGGGTCATTCTACCTGAATGTGGGTTTGAATAGTGTCTATTTGGCCATCAAAACTCTCTTCGGGGGTTAGATTGCTTTAACACTAGTTCCTGTTACCCAGGGTCTTGATATGTACTACTCACATGGCCCTGAAACAGTGCAAAGTTCTCCCCCGTGGTAACAAGTTATGCTCCAGAGATCTGGTTTGTTCCACTAAAGTACATTCACATATGGCACAATTTGTAAATATGTCGGAGGAGCTGAATTCAACAACTCCTACAGAAATCAATAGGTGCTTCCAGATCTTAGCAGTTCTGACAAACGGGTCCATAATCCATTATTTACCAGGTCCCATTGGGCCAAAGAACCAAACGTAGTCAAATCATATATACAGTGTAACATGGATTGAATCTACAGTGCCCCCATATATATCAGAGACTTAAGTATCCTTAACCTCTTAATTTTGGATGTTGGTGACTAAATCAAAGCTGTCCTTACCATAGGTAAGATGGTTTACAAAAATGAAACCCCAAACCACTTGAACTCCATTGGGTGATGAGTCATTGGTCCCTTGGGAGATTGTTTCTTCCCATCTGATCTCATTGCCAGATAGTGGGAAGATCAGATTATGAATTGCCCCATGTCCTTTGGTCCCAGTGCCAGAGAGGAAGATACCAAGGTGCTGTGTGTTCAGCACCCATAGCGATCATCACAGTATAAAAACCTATAGATGAGATAGAATTGATCTAATCCCTAAATCAGTGAGTCTTCATGGGATTAGTGAACAACTGCAAATGTGGGCGGGGAGGTAAATGTTTATAGTTATGAGATGTCATGGAGAAAAAATATTTCCTGCCTATGTTATATCCATTTGGGGGCTGGAATGATTTGGGGGATTATAAGATTATTTATCTCTAAAAGGAGGAAGCAATCTGAAAATTCCAGATCTCAGCTACGCTGGGTAGAACAAAGACAGGGACACAAATGCCTTTGTGTGATCCTGCTTATATTACTGTCCATACTACTCTTTATTTAACATAGAGTGAAATTCAGCACTGTGCAGACCTCAAGCACAAGGTCTATGCAATGCTTAAATCCCACTTAACCCTAACCCCATAAACTTTTTTTTGTTCTTCTGCACAGTGCTGAAATTCATCCACAGTGAGCCTAAAATGACCCAAGATCTATCACATGTAGAGTTCACACATTACCTATAAGCATGGGACCCACCTCTTGTCAGTCATCAGCTTGATTCTGTGTCCTATTGCAATTCTCATCAGCCATAGGTCAATTTGCACCTTCCTTGAATCAGGTACAGTACAAAGATTTCTGCTCCTGGGTAGCTGATCAGAAGCAAATTGCCACCTGATAAATATTCAGTGATGTGTGACATTCTAACTACTCCTACTTGGGTCAATAATCATTGCTTGGAGCTTACATACTAGTTAAACATTGTCATGGCTCATTTGTGTGAGTCATTGGTGCATTTTTCAGGTTGATTTTCCTGTTTAATGGTGAATATAAGTTAGTGCTGGTCAAAGGGAGGATTTGATGGCTTCATATAGTTTTACATTGCTTCTCTGAGAACCTCAAAACTGACCTACAACACCTATTACTATTCCATCACCTTGACCTATGGAATTCCACCAATAGCCTTCTTTCATAACCTCCATCCCTCTGCTATTCAAGCCCTGTATCTCCAAATAGTTCTTCCAATGCACTTCACTCATGATCTGCAGCAACCATATTGTTCCAGCTCTGAGCCTTTTCTAAGCACAGCTACCCGTGAAATAGTGGAATAGAATGGAAAGCTACCCAACTCATTCCATTTGTGACTTAAGTCAAGGTTTGAACCCAGGCCTCAAGAAGTCACTGCACAAGATCAGTGACTTCAATAGGAGTTTTGCCTAAGAGTGTCACTAACCAGCTGCTCCAACTGATAAGCCCACTTGTTTGCCTCCCTTCTTTTTCAAAGTGTTTGTTTCCCAGTTTGCACTGATTTTTATTGAAAACATCAGGCTAATAGTAATGGGGAGAAAGTCGATCTTGCCTCTTTTCCCTTTTCTTTCTGGAAAGCAGCCATCAAAATAAGCATTAAATGCAAAATGCTGGGGTTTGAGTTATTACTTGTGAGGGTGCTGGGAGGGAAATTTATAGCAACGTTACAGTGTTTTGCTAGAAATCTCTTAATGCACCAAAGTGGGAAGGTGTGTGTGTTTTTTATTAAAATGTTACACTCTATAAATCTGAGCAGCGGGGAGGACACAGGTGGCCCTGGGACTCAGCTGATTGGACTGTCATTTCTAACTTAGAAGGCCCGTCTAGCTGTCTTCCCACCCTATCCAATCACCAAATAAATGTGACCCATAGTCCATCTCAATCCCAAACTGGAATTACTCTGGAGTGACTGATGTTAGCTTCAGTGTTGTTGTTGTTGTTGGGTTGTTTTGTTTTAATTCCCTGCATTTTGTTATCTTGACCTTTAACCCCCCGCCCTGAAAGATAGCACTTCAGAATCAACCAATCATCTATCTTGTTAGGCCTTTTGCATTACTGAATGTTTCAACTCTCTGTGACTCCTCCTTGTGTTGTTCCAGGTTTGCCCTATTGATGGGTTTCCATTTCTGGATGACTGATGACAATCTGATAATCACTATTGAGCATAGTTTGTTCTAAATTACAAGGGGAAATCGCTCAGTCCACAATTTTCAAACCCAAATGCCTAAAGTTAGGCTCCTAAATGCACATATAGGGTATGTCTACACTAAAGGACAAAGTTGAGTTAAAACTACATTAATTGCGTGGCTGAAGTTGAAGTACCTTAACTTGGCTTTCGGCGCTGTCTACACTGCAGGAAGTTGAAGGGAGAACCCTCTTGCTTCGACTTCCCTTACTCCTCGTGAAAGCAGGGTTACTGGCATTCGCCAGAGTGCCCCCTCACTTCAAATTAGCTGTTTTAACTAGACATCTAATTCGAACCCTGGAAGATCGACAGCAGCAGCTTCGATCTTCCTCTGTAGTGTAGACATACCCTTACGGGCCTAAATGTCAAGGGGCTGATTTTCAAGAGGAGCTAAGCTCCTGCTGCTTTCATTGACTCTGAACACATTTGTGGGTGCTCAGAGCTTTTGCGAATCAGCCACTTTTATTTAGATGCCGCAAAATTGATTTAGCAGCCTAGCTGTAGGCACCTAGGGTTGAAATCCAGAAACACAATTAATAGATTGCATGTATTGGTTTATAAATCATTTGTGGCTGGAGCTTTAGTGGTTGGCGCCTGGGACAGAAAATCAGGACTCCTGAGTTCTATTCCCAGATGCAAAAGTGGGTAATCTTGGAAAGGTCACTGCATCAGTATTCCCATCTGAAAAACTGAGATAATCATGCTTTCCTGGTTGTGATCTATATGTGTGAGTAAACCAGATCCACTTCTGGTAGCTCTCTGGCTTACACTGGTAGAGGATCTGACCCAAGGTTTGCACTATTCTTTGGGAGTATCCTTTTAAAAAGGGTTTTTAAAGCAAAAAAATCTGATAATTTCACCACAGTTTTAGGCACTATTAATCTGATTTTTAATCCATGCAGTTCTCATCGTAAAATATTCTTAATCTTCAAATTTGTGTGGGTACTTGAAAATAAAAAGAAGGAAAATGGATTTTAGAGGAAAAGAAAATGCCATAGAAGTGATCTCAGGGCAACAGAAAAGAGATTTGAGGGACATTAAACCCCTGCTAGAATCACATTTTATCACACAATGGCAGGCAAACCCTTTGGAATGCTATTGGTGGAGCTTAATCAAAATGGGATCTCAAGTGATGTCTGTATCATGTGGTCTGTTTATGGCAAAGGGAAACTGTTAACTTTTATCCCCCTATGCTGGGCCTAGCAACAGACGTGATGCCATTAAGGTTTTCATTCTCCTAAAATCATGTGAGAATTTGGGGAAACCTTCGATATAATCTAATAACTGGGAAAGGCTATAAAATGGTCTGATATAAACAGTGAAAATGAGCCCAGCAAATCAGTGTAAAGACAGCGAGTCTTAAATGAATAAGAAGAGCTCGGAGCAGAGGGATGTTATCAATGCAGCGGCGGGGTTGGGTCTGATTCCTCTCCTGAATTAGCAACTAATGTTTTGTCTCGTTCATCCCCTGGTGTTGCTTCCTTCTTCATTTGCCAGCTTCGCTCTGGGGCTGTTGGTTGTGCTTTTGCAAGGGAAGTTAAGGGTTGTTTTCTGGGTGATCCCAAATGGTCTTTTTCTTCTTTCCAAGTGAGCCTGACAGCGATCCTCTCCGAGAGAGAGTTTTGCTTTGGGGATGGAAGTGGGATCGGTTACTTCCAGGGCATGTGCTGCAGATCAGCTCCGATCGCTCTGACAGTTGAAGTGTCTTTGGCGGGGCACGTTTATCTGAGCTGTGCAATTGTGAATGTGATTTCCCTTTGCATCAATGGGAAGCGAGTTGGATCTGCTGTGCGTGTGAGCCGCAAACTGTCCTTGCACACTCTGGGAATTACGCTGCGTAGCTTCACACAGTAACTAGTAGTTACGTGAATCGTGATGTAATCACTGCTCTGTTCAGTGTTTTGCTATTGATAAGCGTTTGCATCCTTACAGTCAGTAACGACCACGCCATTGGATTAGGACCGCCCTGCATATGATTGTCTTTTCCCTCGCCAGGTGCTACGCCTTACTCTTGTGTTGAAGGACCATGGGTGCGCCTCCTGAGAAACGAGTGACAAGAGCAGCAAAGGGAGCAGAACTACAGTGTGATTTTGAAAACCAGTTTCTATGGCTTTATTATGTTGGCAAAAATCGGCTCCCAACGCTAGTCGGTGCCCGGGGAAGTTCGCACAGAGCGCGCAGCTCTCCTGTAAAAGGCGCAACTCCCTGTCGGGTGGGAGAGCAGCCTGGTGCAGGGAGTGAGGGATGAGGGGGCTGGAGGATGGTGCGGGGCCGGGCTTTCTTTCCCTGAAAGCAAAACTCCAACGACTCCCGCTGCGCTGCAGCTTCTTTTCATCCCTTCTCGGCCGCCGGCACCAGCTGCTCCCCGCCCGGGGAAGGGGATGGGGGACCCCGCAGGCCCAGGGCGGCTTTGGTCAGGAGCTGGCTTGCGGGGCAGGCGGGGAGCCCAATGGGGGAGACAATGAAGAGGGGGTCGCATTGTGCTCGCCCCTCTGGGGAGCTGCGCGTTGTGCATCGCCTCCCTCCCCTCCCCACCCCAGACTGGCTGTTAGAGGGAGAAACCAGCCCTCGGGAGCAATCAGCTACCGTTACGCCCTTAAAATCCCAGCCCTGCCTCCCCCAAGCAACCCCTTACGCAAGTCCCTCCGCACCGCAGCTGTCTCCTGGCCCTAGCCTGTCCTAGCCTCCCTCATCCCCTCTCCTCGCTCCCTCATGGTCACAGCGCCTCTCTCTCCCTCTTTCCCCCATCTCCCTCCCCCCCCCCCCCAGTCGGCGTCTGCATTGGCTCTGGCTTGTCCCGCACTGCAAAGGTCATGGTGATCCGCTCAAGCTGCGCATTGACAGGTGCACGAAATGCCTTTCGCTGTGAAGCCCCTTCGCCGCCCCCTCCCTCCCCGGCCCCCTTTTGTATTGTGTCCCCGGGTAGAGGGCAAAGAGGAAATTCCCAGGGCCGGGACGCATCCCACGAGGGCGGTGAATGCCACAACTGCTGGAGGAACTGATGCCAAGAGGCTGCAGCCGGAGCGCTTCCCACTGACCTCCAGGAAGGTCACGGGCACTCTGGAGAGCAGTCCTGGCTGGGGCTGAAATACCCCATTCACCGCGCTCAGCCTGGCCACCAGCTGCCCCCTCGCCGTGCCTGCACCGTAAGGAAGCTCGGCGCGACCTCCCCTTCTGCTGCCCTCCCAAGCGGGAAACTCCCGTCCTGCGGACTGTAGGCCCAGTGTTCCCTGGAAGGAAGGCTCATTTCGATCCCACAGATGAAGGGCTTGATTTAAACCCACTGGAGTCACGAGAGGGGCTGCAGTTTGACTTCTATGGGCTTTGGACCAAGCTGTAGTTACTCAACACGGTGTGGCAAAAAAACGCGTCCCGGTTTGTGATGCGAATGCAACGGTGGGAAAATGTGCCGGCTCCTTTTTTCTTGTGCACCAGAAAGGTTTTCAAAGGCAATCGAGAGCTAGTTAGAAAGGCCAGCAGCAAACAACCACAGCAGAGCTCTGTCTTTGGCCAAGCTTCCTGTAAAGAAGTGAAGTGGCTCTTGGCTTGGCCAAATGCCTCTCTTGTTAGTGGCTCGTTCTGCCCTTATTCATGTTCAGAAGCTAACCAGTAAGGTGCACTAAAACGGCAGTACTGGGGGGAAGTCTGTAGACCTATCTAAATCTATCCAGTCATTTGCTTTCTCAGGGGTGACTTGATGATCTGGACGTTCCTTAGCCTTTGGGTCCCCCATTTATGACAATTTACAGGGGGCTGATTTGCAGAAAGTGATGAGCACCTACTCTCTGAAATCCAGGCCCATTGAAATGTCCCTGGTTGGACACAGCCAAAGCCGGAAGCATCCGAAGTCACTAGAGCCTTTTGGAAATAGTAGGCCACTGAATTTAAAATGGTAATCTCACTGTGGGATGGGATCCTGTCTCTTCTGAAATCAATGGGAGTTTGAGCACTGTTTTTTAGTGGGACATGGGTTTCCTGCCATAGACACAATCCATTTTCTTAAGCCACAGACACGATCTTTCCAATCAACCTATTCCCACTGTCTGTTTTTTGTTTGGGGTTTTTTTGTTTGGTTTTTTTTTTTTTTTTTTTGGTTTGTTGGGGTCTTTTTATTCAGCTTCCTTGCGCGTTGCTAGGGTTGACTGTAAAAAATGAGAGTGGAAAGCAAAGCAGAAGCAATAGTAAGGATGAGAGGGTTTGGGGGGGGGGGAAGGTGTAAACTAACGTCTCACACGTTGATCCTAAGCAATACCTTCTGGGAAGAAATATCTGTAAGAAAGTTTTACAAAAAAAAAATGTGTAAAAACAGGGCCAAAGCCGACAGCTGTCCCTGAATAAAGTCATTCCTGAAGAGGCCATAACATCATTCTGAACACTTTCCAGGCCTCCTTGAATTTTTAATCCGCTGTGTTTTCTTATGATATGGCCTTTACTCAGACAAAATACCCCCTGACTTCAATAGGACTCTTGTTTCTGTAGACTCGTCCCCCACCCTTAAAAATAACAGCTTGTAAGACAAAACTCCAAGGAAGCTAATAGCAAGTGGAATTTTTCTTTGCTCCAGCAAGTTACCCCTTGAAAATTGCAATCCGCTGCTGGGGCTGTTACAATGCATGCTAGAACCCTGCGCTACCCTCCTCAGGGGCCGCTGGAATTTGGACGAAGGCTGCAGTTTAGCTGTAAAATCCCGCGGGAGATCGGACTGTCTTGCAATTGCCAGAGGATAGAAGGTCCTTGGGGCGCAGCTAGGAATACGTACGGGAGCAACCCAACCCATCCCAGAGTCAGACGAAATCAAGCGGCTCGCTCTGCTTCAGGAGCTGGTCGCTCACGGCTCAAAAACAGATTATTTCCCGGTTCTTGGAAGTGATGGCGGGATTGAAACACGCTGAAATAGAGGAAAGGGGGAAATAAGAAGGAAGGACACAGGGGATAAGGTCAGGGGTCTGTGGTTCTCCCTACTGTTTCTCCCACACTGCGTTACTCCCCAGCTCGGAAAGTAATGCCATCGGAGCTCTCGCATCTGCTGTTCAGACCTCTGGCCGCAGCATTGCAGCAGCTCCCTGGCTTTCTCTTTCCTTCTCCTGCTCAGTCTCTGCCTAACATAGCGAGATGCCCCCAACCTGCCTCTCGTCTAGGTCTTTGCCGTGGTAGTTTTTGCCATTCTGCGTCCCGCGAATGACCAGCTAATTCTGAAAACTGAAGACCTAACGGCCTCAAAAGTTCTAATTGACAGGGACTTTTGTAGCATTTCTTTATTTCATTTAATTGAGGAGGGTTATTTATGTGGCTGTTTACTGTCTATAGAACATATGTCATGGGTGCCTATTCGCATATACGTGTGGAGACTCGATTCTCATCTACTCAGCCTTTTCATTGTCCCTTCAATCGTTGGATATATGGGTTGTTCGGCAAATAGTAATATTTTTTCAGTTCTGTCTTTTTCTTGAGTTGAAGGAAGAATAAGTGGAAGGACTTCCTGAGGCTGCTTCTTCTGAATATCAGCTACGCAGTTAATCACACACAAAAAAGGCAAATTTTCGTAGGGATTCCCTCCTGCCCTGGAATCCTTGGATAAAGTCAATCTGAGTTTGGCTGGTTTAAAAATGAAACATCACTTTGTTACCATATCTTTAACAAAAGAAAGTTCAGATCTATGTAACATTCCAAATATAGATGAGTAAGAAAATCTTGAAGGAGAAGAAATCACTGTACGTCTAATAGTTTGACCCGTGGCACTGGGATCGGGGCTGCTGGGTTGTTCGGGGGGTTTTTTGTTGGGGTTTTTTTTTTTCCGGATCTGTCACTAAAATAAAGTGGCGACAAACTCTTCCGTGGAGCTTCTGCCTCCAATCTATCCTCTGATACTTTCGTCATTGATGGTTAAGGCCGCGAGTAAGAGTAGGGAAAAGTATATTCACTTGTTTCCTTGACCATTCACAAATCGATTCAAATATTAATTCTGGATTTAAGAGCAGGATCCAACTTGTTCTATTACCTGCATTCTTGTTGGTAATATATATTTGCATCTAAACGGGCAACAAGCATACGAGTGTAATGAATATACCCAACTTCATATCACATCGGCATTAATAAGACTCTCAGGCTTTTTTGCAGCTAGGTTTTATTTGGCACAAACCAGTGATTTAAAAAGAAGGGTCTATCATCTCATCACCCATATCAGTGTGCTTGATACAGAATTCTTAACAGTGACAACGGGAGAAGATACTTGGCTTGTCAGGGCCAGTCCCCATGGACGGTAAAATCTGAGGGGAGTGCTACAGCCACCGTGAAATCTGTCAAGCCTTTGCCTCCTGCAATAGAAAATAGCTCTGGGGGAAACTTAAACGACACAATGAAGGGGATCCTTTCTGCACAGTGTTTAGAGTTCCCCCCGTGAACGCTGCGTGCAAATGGAACCGAAGGGTTTACACAACAGTTTCTCTTCCGAAGCCCATTGGTATTTTTATTTTGCACGAAATTATTGTGTAGTTCGTCCCTGGTTTTTCTCATACCCCGGGTGTAAAAATGCCACCTTTGAAGCAGTGCGTCTGAAGCAGGAACCTCTTCTCCAAAAGCTTTCTAGAGACTGCCCAGCCACTGAACAGGTGGTGAGTGTATCTGCAAATATATGACCAGCAGGAGCAAACTGTGTCCAAAGCAAAAAGGGAGACCCCCCAAATGAAACAATGGACAGAAGAAATTCTCTTCTCCTGGGATCAAACTACTGATGGAAACTGAACTTTGATCAGATTTTTTTTTAAAAAATCTGTGGGCAAAACAAGCGCTCAGTAGCGTTTGCTCTCCCAAGAACTTAGAGCATGTGGGAAAAAAGGGACACCTCAGTGCAAAATCCCAGCAATTCTTCAGCAAGCCTCTCTGATCTACACGGGCCGCTCTCTGGAGTTTCCGCTCGATTGAAGTGGCGCTAAAAGGAAGCCTCCGACACTTATGGAGCAGATGCTGGTACAACCGCTACCGATTTTTAACTCGTTTGCATCAGGGCATAAAGAAAGAGGGTGATTATTAGCGTGCAGCGCAACAAGGGTGAGATTTTCCCAGCTGTGGAAAGAACGTCTTTACCCCCCCCCCCCAGGGGCAGCCCTTGAATTCTCAGGGTGGGGAAGCGGGGGGGGGGGGGAGGATGTGAAATAGCAGCGCTGTGTCCAGAGTGTGGATGGGGGGAACTGAGAGGAGGAAAACCGGCTCCGAATTCTCTGTTTTTCTCTGAGTCGTGAAGTGAAAGGTTCAAACCCAATAGTCTATAACTGGGCGGTAGTGAAAGCCCACGCTCTATGAGAATTTAGCCAGCAGCTTACAATGCTCCCTCCAAATTCGCTATCCTCAGCGGACAATTAAGACGTCAGGTTAGCAAGAGATCGAGCTGCACAGATCGTTGTATCCACATGGGACCCTACAGGCGCGTGGTTACTTGATGCAAGAACAAAAATGAGCCAAATTCAGCCTTGGTGCCAACTGTTTTGGTTTATGCAATACCAGGAAAGGATTTGGCCAATAAAGAGCCATGAGGCTGATCCGAAGTCCATGGAGGACTCTGATGACTGGGGCGGGGATGCGGGGGGGGGAGGGAGGGACCGTTGGATGGTGTCCCATTTCTTCAGAGGGTCCTTTCATCACCCATGAAATGTACTTTTTTGTTTTAAAAAATAGGTCTCAGAGAAAAACCACCAGGACAGAATTTCGGTAAGGAAGGCCATGAAATCAGTTTCTCCCACCAGTGCCCAGCAAGCACTGTGTGTTTGTATAGTGGGAGAGGCAAGTAAAAAAGTAAAAGGCGTAACACGTAAAGGCCAAGCGCGCTGTTGCGATGCAAACTAAGCTCCAGAAAGAAAAAGGCAACATAAAATCCTCTGCGAAAAATTATGGAGCTTAGCACTAAATGTATCCCGCCAGCAGGCGCACCAGCAATGACATTATAAACAAGTTCCCCTCATCTCTCCTATCGGGTGCAAAAGGAGCTCGCGGTTTGGTATTCCGGGGCAAAGCCTGATAGAAAACACACGCGCGATGGTTTCCAAGAGTAAGTTTCTGTCAAACGGTTGAGGGGAAGAAGGTGTGCAAGAGTACCCGCCCCTACCCTTGAAAGGAGCCCTCTCGTTCAGTTGGGGGTTTTATCCAAAACTTGGAGACTCTTCCATTATTCCTTGGGAGATAAGTTGCACACGGGAGTGCTGGAGTAACCCCTCTCCCAAGTTTCGGGCTGGGGACAATCACAACAAAGGGGTCTTTTAGCAAAGTGGGGACACACAAAATGAAGTGATCAGAAACTGTGGGCTGATATGGTCTCACAATCAATACTTTAACCATGAATTCCATTCCTTCCCATGCCCATTTCGACGTCCCTCTAAGGTTTCTAAAATAGCAATTGAATTCAGCCGCTTGTCCAAAGCTGTCTGAGCGAGCAGTTTTCCCAGAGAAATATGTTCGCTATTTGACAGATGATATCATTAAGAATCACTAATCCGAGAGTTTAATACAAATGCCCAGTAAATCATAAATCATATCATCAATCATATCTACATGCAACGATATGACAGAATCTGTTTAGATAACATAATACAAATGTGTATGACATTGTGTCTCTGCGTACACATGTTTACAGATTAATTGCTGACCGCTGTATTTTTCATTAGCTACCTCGCGAGACTGGGTTTTCCATTAGACCGAAATAGACGTTTATTTTGGAGCCTGAACTGCTTGAATAATCCTCTGTCCAAAGATGGCATCGCTACCATTTAAATCGACTCCTCTGTTTCTGTTCCAATCATGAATAGCTGTTTGAAATTAAAACTTTGCAAGGATGCGCCGCGCTAGGTATTTCCTTGTGTGCAGCTGGGACCCAGAGGTGCTGATAAGATTGATCAATCTCTGTGTACCTACTCCCAAAGGAGCCCAGATCGTGGTGGTTTGGGAAAGAGAGATTGGTTCCGCAAACAGGTCCGGCTCATTCAAAGCTGTCTCGGTCAAACACAACTGGTTTCAGGCAAGCGGAGGGTCGATGTATCTAACCCTTCTCCAGCAAGAACTCCCCCTTCCTCCCAGCATAATGATAATAAACGGAAGCGATCGTGATTTGAATGAAAAAGCTAGCCAGGATTTGTGTATTCGTTTATTATAAAACCAGGCTGCGTGTTGGGGGCTGTTCAGAGAAAGGTGCGCTTTGGTTTTCGCCTCGATTCTGTTCCTGATGACCTAATCAACAAATAGTGGGGTCGCTTCAGTCAGATACCGGCCTGGTCAGGGAGTTTCCTGCGAATATTAGACGGGTTTGATAACATTCCTTTCTGAGTCTGGCTTTCTAGGACAGCCGGAAAGTCGAAAGGGGTTTTATTTTTTCCTTCCCTTTCAACAGAGGAACGAAAATCTGTTCTCAGTCAGTAAACCTGATAGTCTGGGGAAATCAGCTGTGGGCTTATATTAATTTGGAGCAGAGACGATGTATAATCATAGCCTCAGTGTTTGCTTTTATTCGTTTACACAGCTTCCTTTACAACCAAAAATAATCACCGTTCCTCTTCGCGGAGGCACTTTGGACAAAAACAAAGCAGCACAGATATGCCCAGCAATTCTCCAATTATTTTTAATCGCTAGTTTTCAGTGTGTTGTCCAACTACCCTTTAACTCGGTAACGGTTCCTGAATTAACCTCTCACTTCCAGTGACACAAATTGGTCATTAGAGAGGGAGAGTTTTATAGCAAACCTTTTCACAGCGCGGCAGATTAGCCTTGATTGGAAGCTAATTGAATTTTCGTGGCAACTTGATGCAGCTAGTAGTGGAGAATAGCCTCACTGGACAGAGCCTTGCTTTCAACCCTCCAGAGCTGCAAGTTTTGATCATGCCCCGTGTAGTTTGGATTAAGATGATATTGTCGTTCATTTCTTGTAATGGTAGCTCTGTTGAAAAGAAGACCAAACGCCAAGTACCATGCCGCGCATTTTTATTCCCAGAGTTTTGAAACACCCCCAACATTTCTTGATTAGGCTGGTGAAGGCTGGTACTGATTCTTTGCCAATAGACTTGCCTTCGAAAGCGCTGGCTCGAAACCCCTTTATTCCACACGCACAAAGACGTATTCTCCTTCATTCCTGAGTCTAAAAGTTCAGTGAACTCGAGCTAGTGGCTATAAAACTGGAGCCGGACCTGGAAAAGATGCGGTTATCTTCAAGGCGAAATACTCACCGGGTAAAGAGACCCAGAGGAGAAGCTCAGGGTTGAGTTTTCTCTGAAGATTTCCCACTGGCCGTCCAGAAGTGGGGTTATTTTAGAAAGACGTGAATGCATCGAGTTGATTTGGTTTTTATTAAGTCGTAAGAGCGAGGGAGAACGAGGACTGTGGGACGGCGGGGGGGGGGGGAGAACAAAAAATGAGGAAAGAATTAAGCAGGTAATAAAGAGAATGAGGAAGGAAAATCCGCTGAAAGCTTTCTTGGATCAGAAACTTGACCAAGCCCAGCGCTGCTGCTCTGCTCTGAGGGGGGGCTTGAAAATGTTTTGAAATCTAATAAATGAATCCATCTTTGGCGATTGAACCAGGACCTCACGAGAAACCCGTGAGTGCCGCTAGGATCAAGGGCAGCCCCTCTTGCTGTACCAGAATGCCTTTAGCACTGAGGCGCGATCGCGATTTTTGTCAGACCACCATATTTACAGCGGGGTTTGTGTATTGTTGTACAACGCTCCCTGCCTGCTGTCACAATCCGCTTCCAAGCGTCTAAACGGCTTCGCTCCGCAGGCCCCTCCCCGCCAGGTTTGCGATCAGGGTGGTTATTCCCTAGGCCTGTTCGGCTCCATTCGAATGGGGCAGAGTTCCTTTCCCGGCCATAGAACTCAGTCTGAGCACGGGTGTGTCTCCCCCGCGCCCGAGGTGTGTGTGTGGGGGGGGGGGGGAGCACATCTGCAAAAGCCCAGCGTGTCTATTTATAGACAAGAGTCAACTCTCCCCTCCCCCCCCCCACACCGGTTGCCCGGACCTTGGGCCCACGGCTCGCTTAGGGGCAGGAGCCGGGCCTCCGGTCTCCAGCGGCATGTAGGCTCATCTCCCTCGTGCAGGAATGTCCGGCGGCCAGGAAAGGGTTAAGGGCCCTCAGCCTGAAGAGCTGTGGATGCAGTTTGCGTAATATCTTTATTACCGAAAACTTCAAGGTAAGAGCGCGATAGAAACCAGATGTGAGGGAGGGAAGAAAGGCGGGGCGGGGGGGCAAGTGTAAGGGGCAGCAGGAGTTAACAAAGTGGAGTCGGGTTCAGCTGATGGGACGGGGGCGATACCGATTTGCTTGTAAGCCCCTTTGGGGTTGCCATTGACCTTTGGGTCCAGAAAAGCCTTTTCCAGTCCCCCTGCAGGTTCCAGCCTGACATCCTCGGAGCCAGGTTCTATATCGAACCGCTTCTCTGCTACCGGGGGCGTTTTAATACAAAAGTCCTGAGCAACAAAGCAGTGTGTACGTAGCAGCGTCTGCTAGAGAAAGACACGTGAAAACCCTCCCTGGGATGTACCAATGATCAGAATTTCATACAACTGCTAATAAACAGCCGTAGGAGCCACAGCGAAGTTGCCCTGGGTATGGCGGGGCTGCCTTCAGCTCTTACTCAGGGGACCCCGCAGCAACACTTGAAAGGATCTCACAGTCCCTGCCAGCCCTGGAGAGGGCAGGAGAAGCGGGGGTGGTGCCAAAGGGTTAATTGGGGGAAAGGATGAGGGTCTTAAAGGGATATGGCTCGGTGGCTCCATAGTGGTTTTAATAAAGCACCTAAAGGGGGGAGGGAGTTACCAAATGTAAGGTCCCTGCAGCTGCGTTGCAAAATCAATAGTGAAGAGGCCAGAACGAATGAAGTGTGTCATCCCCATTAAATTGTTCCCGGCCCTTCCGCCCTGCACAGAACCCCATATTCATCCCCTAATTGCATTACTGTCATGTGTTGGGTTTTTCTATTTTTTAATCATAAAAAGTTGTTTTATGCAAAAAGATTCCCCCCTCGCTGCTCTCCTGCTTCCTGGGCCCCCTCCCCTCCACTGTCATCATCTGCATATTAATTGTGGGAGAGGTCTCGGGGTTTGTATGCGCGGGGGGGGGGGGAGAGGGAGACTGTGGAGAAGAGTCTTTCTTTGGACTAGCTCGGAGGGTGAGGCGGAGAGTGAGTGTGAGCTGGAGAGGGAGGAGGGGGAGACCCCTTTCGCTCTGCAAGATCTTGAGGGGGCTTTGGAGATCTGGTCAGCTTTCAGGAACATCTGAATCCTCTTAGAGCTGCCTGGCCCAGCTGTGCGTGTGCATGTGAGACAGAGAGCGAGAGAGGGAGAGGGAGAGCGGCAGGCTCCTGGTGCCCCTCCAAGCGCATTAAGGACACTCGGGCCTTTTAATTTTAGGAATGAATGCTGATACTTGTGTTTCTTATTGTGATCCGGCTGCCATGGATTCCTACTACAACGCAGCCTCCCAGAGCACAGAGGGCTCCTCGCCTTTTAGGGCATTTCCAGCAAGTGACAAGTTCAGCCCTGCTTTCCTGGCCAGCAAAGGACAAGGCTTTGGTGACAGCAGCAGTAAGTGCCGGAGCCGCTATAGCCAGCAGGAATGCCAGTCCCTGGATGGCAGCGGGCAGGCTCCCAGCGCGGCTGGGGCACCGGGCTCCTTTAACAAATACCACCCGCAGCAGCAGCATCTCTACATGCAGCGAGGCCCCTGCAAAACTCCCCCGGAGAGCAACCTCAAGCTGCAGGAGACCAGCAACCACAACGGAGCCCTGCAGGTCTCCTGCTACGGTGAGTCCAGTGCAGACGGCTCCGGCCCCGGGCTGGGTCAGTTGCTGCTGACAGTGGCTGGGGTGGCGGGGAGGGAGATGGGAAGAGAGGCGCGCAGAAGCGCGTGTTTGGTGTACTGGGGGCCACAGGCGTGGGACCTCCCGTGTGCGCTGTGTCCCTGCTCTGACTAAAGGCCTGCTGGAGACAACCGGGATCCGTGCCAGAGTGAGGACGGCGGAATCGGGCCTGTTTCTACCAGACTGTAGGAGGTAAATCGATTCGGGGTCCTACCAGGGTCTTCCCACCAGGCACTTGGAGCGGTATCCCGGCCCAAGCCGTTCCCTTCATACTGCTCAGCCTGTGCCGGCTGAGCAGTGGGTCCTGTCTTCCACTGCAGGCTAGCCCATAGCACGGGAGAGGAGAGAAAACAGCCGCGTCCTCTCCCACTACAATGCACCTACTCCCGGGAAAAGAGTGGCGTGGGATGTAGAAAAGTACCCATTTTCCAGAGGTAGCTCTGAAATTGTGTGTGTGGGAGGGGGAAGTACGCGCGGTTTGAAACAAAGCATCAACACGCCCCAGGGGAATGTATTATTATTATTATTATTATTTATTGTATTAATTTTCGCATAGAACTACTTGAGTCATTTACAGACTCGCATCTCTAGAGTTTAATATTGTTATTGTTGTTTTTGTTATTTTTATAAAGTTAGCGTCTCTTTGTGTTTCCAAGCATAGCCGTATTCCCAAAAACCCCTGTATTTTCTGACAGCAGCTTTTTTCCTTTTTTGAACGCCTCATTTCCTTTCGGCGCGCTGCAATGAAGTATTGTAATTTCTCTGAATCTGACGCACACCTAGAGATTGCTATCCTGCCACTAGGCCCTTTCCAAACTACAGAAAATCCGTAATTATGTTCTCTAAAGCCCCCAGCAAGTGTTAGTGAACCCCTGCTAAAATATTCCCTAAAGTAGCTTTCTGTTTAAACGGAAATGCTGAGAGACATGTGCTCTCCCCATTATTGGGTTATCTTTATTATTCGCCTTTCCTTCCTCCTCTTCCCCCCCCCACAAAAATGCCATTCTCTTGTTTTCTGCCCTACGTCTGAATCATCAAAGGTAACACTCTTGCATCCTCTTCATTTCATTAGTGGCAATTAAGACATCTCCTCGAGTTGGCGCTAAACTAAATAGAATTAAACCGGATTTATTCTCATTATCTGTGTGGGGATGTGCTTAAATGACAGAAAAACGTTTGTTTAGGCGTTTCCGTTATACTTGGAGGCTCAAAAAATCCTCTTCTGTTAAAGCAAAGTGAAAATAAAATATCGGTCTATCTAATCTATCTATCTAATTCTTCCCTACTTCTACACTAAGGATAGTGACTACTACGATCTGAACTCACTGCAGTCTGAATTTCACTTTTTCAAAACCAAGTTTCAATGGAAGTTCATTTTTTCCCACTATTCCATCAAACGAAAGTTACCGAAAGCAGCTCTAGTTCGGGAAGGAACAAGACAAATCAAGAGAAAGCAGGACACTAGCTATGCCGCTCAAAGTGAGCACGGGAAAAGTGTTACAAAAGAGAGAGAACTGCGAGGCAGCCTAGTGCGGCTGCGGTGTGCTGGGGTTACTTCCCATCCGTCCTTCCTTAGTTCTATTTTCTTTAAACTCTGGTTCAGATTATGTCTGGGCTTCTCCAATTGCTTTTATTTAATTATTGACTTTCTCTCCATGCACCTCCCTTCCCCCTTTCCAGACTTGAAACAAGTCAAAGGCACCTTTACCGCTCCCCCCCCCCCCCTCGCGCCCATCTCTTGAAGGCTTCGAGTGTTTGCTGACTATAGGAAAAGCTGGAAGGGACGGGGCCCGGGGTTACATTAACAAGCCATCCATCACTCGTGCTGCAAGGAGCTGGCCTGGGCAGCCCCTCAAAGGGGTGCAACGAAGAGAGATGCTTTGAAATGCGCATCCAAGCAGGCTTCAGTTGCACTGTACGGAGTCCCCGTTAGCGTCACTCTATGTCCCTGAAGGACAGCTGGCTCCAGAGACATAGATCGAACTAGAGTGTCCTAAAATTCCATGGGGAAAGGCCTCCCTTTGTCTTATGGGGAAAGGCCTCCCATGCTGCTCACCCCATGATCTAAAGTGAAAGAGCCATATGCACAGCCTGAAAGCGCTGTAAAAAAACTCAGCCGCTTTTAATGTCCCGAAGAAGCCCCTCTTCCCGTCCTCCAAGGGTGTGGGCTTTTGATAGCTCCAGTCCCTAACTTTCCCTCCCGCACCATTCTGGATGCGGGGAATCTGGGACCTTCCTTCCCAGAAATGACCGGGGCAGACGAAATCAGAGCGACGTCGGTTCATTTCCCCGAGAACTGAATTTACTCGCCCAGTGCCCAAGACTTCAAACCCAAATATTTTTCTTCAGGGGCTTCTGATGCCACAGAAAAGGGAAGACTCACCCAGAAATGCTTCAGGGGAATAGGAAACAGAGTGGCATTGATTTTGTTTGCCAGGGCTTGTATTTTTTTCTCCTATAATGCCAGGTCAGGAAACTCATCATGGCTGAATTATCAGAAAGAAAACAGCGCAGGGCAAATCCTCTGTGTTCATGGGGAATAGAGACAATGGGGACTAGGTCTAGTCTCCATTACACTGGTTAGTGGAGCCACTCCAGACCTGCAGCGGTGTAATTGAAATCAGCACCTGGCCCTGGGTCACTTGGTGAGCAAAAGGAAAGATAAGGGGGCCGGGGTGCTGCAAAAGTCTGAAAAAGGAAGACCGCTTCCCCACTCGCGGTGATTTCAAAGGCTACTTGCAAATTCCTCACCGCCGATCTGTTCCTCCGCGCAGCGCTAATGGCACCCCAAGAGGGAACGCGCAATGTCAGCGGCTGATCCAATGAGTTACAGCGCGTAAGCATTTTAATGCACAGGCTGCAGAGCCCTCCGAGTTACCTGATACAGAGCTGTAATAGCCACATACTCACCTGGAACATTATATGTCATTACCCTCAACCTTTCAGCCACTCATTTCCCGAGACACCTCCCTGCGAATTTCAAGACGATAAATCAGAAGGCTCTGGGGTGAGAAGGAGGGGGGAGGAGAGGGAAGTGTCTCTCTTTATACTCCCCAAACATGTGCCATCGATATGTTTTCAATAACGACTTTCAGTATATTGGATTCCACTAAATAATTCCCGGAGCCTTTAACGTAGATTGTAAATTCTTTGGGACAGAGCCTCTATCTGCATATGTTTTTCTGCATCTCGAGGGCTCTGCAGACGCCATTACTGGTTAATTAGCAGTGAATAAATAGATATTTGATGCGGCCATTTCTCAGAGGTGCCTGATTTCAGTTCTCTGCTAACTGGATTTCTTTTTTTTTTAGGTTGAAAAATCCAGGGCGTCATCTTAGCATCTGATGACACTTTGCAAGGCAGTGTAGAAACACACGAATTTAGTACTCACATTAGTGCCACCAAAAATCTGTATTCCTATCCATTAAATATGTATTTATTAATTCATTTATTTGTTTATTATGAAGCAGAATTCCCAATTGACTTCAACTAGAAGTTCTGCCGAAGAAACTAATGGCACCATAAAACCCACAACAGTTTTTACAAGTCTGGTGTCGAGTGGCTTAGAATACATGGCAAAGTAATAAAAGCCACATGGATCCGTGATAATTATTATTATGATTATCAATTATCACGATGGCTACTGATTTACAGAGTTGTTGGTCAGTCATAAATATCCACAGTACAATGTGGATGGCTTGTTGCTTAGAGCAAAGAAAGGCATGCCGGTATTTATTCTTTTCTAAAATTAAATGAACATTTCAGAGCCGTGTAAGTTGATGTGATTCCGCAGCTGGAATGGAAAAGGAGGGTTAACCCTTTCTTTGCGGGGTGCACAAGCCCAGAGATATAATTCCTGCTTCACAAGCCGCAAAGCGGGGGGGGGAGGAGCAGCGAAAATCCACAGGGCCTCTTGCTCAAGGGCAGGACAAACCTTCCAGGGGAGCGAGCGAGCGCTGTATTGGGTTTTTTTTCCTCCCACCACTGTGTTGAGTCGCCACTCGCACGCAGGCCGCTGTATCCTGTAATGATTTGCATGCAGTGGAAATTAGCATAATTGCAATAACGAATAATCGCTCTCGTGTAGTTCTGGTTAACCAGGCCGGGCAGTTGTGCCAAACCCCAGTGTGTGTTTTCTTTTACTAATCTCGGTTTTTCGGAGTCCCTCCTGGGCAGAGTTTAGCTCCAGAATCCAGTGCCCTGTTGGTACAGTCACGGCGGCTAGGAATGGGCCGATGAGCATCGCAGGCGAACTCCTTGCGTTGGGGCAGCTGTTTGTGTGTCTGTATTAGCTAATTCAGTGGCCGCTAACCTCATCCCAAACGGTGACATGAGCTATGCTGCTTGGGTTGGGTTGCCCCCCCCCCCCCGCCCCCGCGCATCAGTTTTAGACTGGCGTTGCCCTATTGGCTTCACTAGAGTTAGTCCGAATTTCCCTGCCCCGAGCGGAGACTCGGACACCGGCGCCCAAGAGGGTCACGTTGGGATGATAATGAAACACACTTGGCCTCACAGCAGAGGGGAAAGCGGCGGATTCGAGCGGGTCCCAGGAAACAATAGAGGGGACCGCCCCCGTTCCCCACCGGCGTGATAACAACCACCACCCGGGACCGGTTAATGCCGATCGTGCAGGGTCGGGCCTCAGGGTGCCTTTGCGATAGACCGAGGGATCCCTGTGCCCAGAGCTGACCTAGAACGGAGGGGGGGATGCTCCTGGCCTGAGGTGGTTCCCATCATAACCAGGTGCCCCCACTGTACAGAGTGTCTCAGCGCCCCTGGGGTGGGATCCGATTCTGCAGCTGTTCGGTGCTGAGCCCGGGCTGCGGGAAGCGAGCCTTTGGGCTCACTGCATCGCCCGCTTCGTGTTAGTCCCACCAGAGCCGAGCGTGACCAACGAGTGTGGAGACTTAAAGGTTTGGCGCTCGTGGCCTCCGCAAACCAGGAAAAATGCAGTTTTATTTGCTTGTGATTTTCCTCTCAGTTTACTGCCCTGTTAAGCGATCCGCCCTATATCTCACTGTCAAACTGGCGGGAGAGCGACTTAGGAGTGCCGAGAAAGTACCTGCGCGGACTTGTCTCGCCAGCTTTAGCCCCTCTATAAAATTCCCAGAGGAGCCTTTTCCTTGACCCCTTTATCTCCTCGCTTTGCCCCCTGCGAATGCCCCCCTCCCATCCGATCCTTTGGGCCTCCGCTGGTGCGTACTATAGCCTGAAACTGAACAACCTATGAAGTCCGATCCTAATCCCCTCACAATGCGATCCTGACCCCTCCCCTTTTCACAATGAAACCATGAAGTTTTGGATGCGCACATAGGAGGGGGATCGATCCTGAGCTCAGGATCCTTCCCCCAGGTTTTGTCTTCACTAGCAAACTCGGACGGGATGAAATCCTGGTTCACCCTACCGGAATTGAGCTAATAAAGGAGGGGCACTGGAACGAGTCCTGCCCGCAGACTCAGCCCATACCCACTCCTCGTTCTGAATAGCTCTTTCCCTTTGTTAATTTCAACCGCGGTTGCCTTGTTGAGTTCCGTTGGGGTTGGCTGGTTTCTGCCGCCCGCCGCCCTCTTCCGCCTGCATCACAAACACACAAAGCCCCTTAACTCGGCCCTCTGCGCTTTTCTGATCGTCAGCATCTAAAGCTTGGGAATGAAAGCAGCGGTCGGGCTTTGTGCTGGTGCCCCACATGAGACGCTGTTAGCTGCTGGGCTGGAATGTCCCGTCCAACCCTAGAGATGTGAAACAAACTGCAAAGATCCTGTGAGGGTGTGAGGTTTAGGGATTTATTTTTTTCAAAACAAACTTGTTGTATCTAAGCTATAAAAAGCGTGTGGCTGCCATACGCGTTGCTTTCTATTTGTACCTCCAAGGCCATCTACTGGATAGTAGCTATAAATATAGCATCAAGAGAGTTCTAGTAGAGGGTAACGACGCCGCGACAACAGAAATGCTTCTAGTTCATTTGTGGCGCATTTCGGTTGCGGTGTCATTGAGGCGAATGAAAGGTGTTAGTTTGCCTTAGTGGTTTCCATTTCGCATTGCCAACACAGTACCCCCACTAGTCCCATGCATCCATCTTGCAACAGACAAGGAAATGGTCCGATCACTTCTTGTACAATTTAATTTCCAAATTCTGTTTGTTTTCGCTGAAATCAAAGGGCAGGGGGTGACCCAGACTAGTCAGACACCAGGATGGGTCGTGGAAACCAAATCTCGGAATCTAGAGTCAAAGAACTCGGGTCTGATCTTTGTACAATAGACTTTGTATATTACTAACAGAATTTGCCCGCGTACCCACAGTGAAGGCGTCTCTATCTCAATGCAACAGCAGTGCTTTCTCTCCCCACCCCTCTCCTCGGCAGTCAAATTAACAGTTATGGATTATTCCCCAAACTGGAACCAAGAAAAAAAACACACCTAAGAGCTGGTTATGTCTTGGTTTAGAGGTGAGGAGAAACATCAAGTGGTTTATGTATTACAGTAATCTGAATTGAGATTTCTTTTGCGTAGAGGTGAGGTAAATTACACTTCTTGGGGGAAATATTGCTGCCTTGAAATACTTCTTTTTTCTTTTCTTTTTTTTTTATGAAGGGGGAAAACCGTTAGGGGAATGAAAGAGAAGTATGCACTGGGATGTTTGCTCAGAGGGTGAGGTCAATGCAAATTGTTTTTCCTGGCATGGGAAAATCTTTAAGTACCCAGTTATACAAATAATAAAGATTTACTTTATTTCCGAGCAAATATCAAATGCGATCTATAACGCTTGATTGATAAGAGCAGAAAGAAATTGCCATACGAATTAAAGGAGCTCCCTAGGCTGTTTTTTTCTGGTATTTTTCTGTTTACATTTTTGCAAAATAGCGTTTCAGAATATGCAAGTACTTTAAGCGCGGGGATAGAACTAGCTTTGCTCCAGAATGAGCCTTTGTCTTTAGCTAGCGCTATAGACTTATAGCTTTTGTCTTTAGCTAATATATCAAAGATATTTGGGGCCTGATCCAAAGCCCACTGAAGTCAATGGAAAAGGTCCCATTGATTTTAATGGACTTTGGATCAGGCGCATAAAACGCAAAAATCCCTGCCTTGAGGGTGTCAGTTGAGGAGTCCCTAATCGGCTGTGATCAGGGCAGGCAATCTCCTTTTCGGTCTCTGCCCGCTCCAAGCAGAGCTAAAGGCTCACATTATAGTGGGAGTCTCCTGCCATTTGTCCTCTACGTGCGAAGCAGTTTTATTGAGGGAAATATCAGCTTGTCCACATCCGCCTGCGTCAAAATTGGGGGGGGGGGAGGAGATGGTTTGGGGGCCTGTGGGTCACACATAAATGGCTCTTCCTGTAAGTCTAAGGGGTTGCCACAGTTTCAATGTGAACATTTAATGTAGAGGTGAAAATTAAGGACCCTGCAGAAGAAATACCCAAGGCGTGAGCTGCCTAGTGCGTGTGGCTAGAGGACAGCTACCAATAGCCGAGGAAAGGACGTGGGAGAGAAGGTCTCTCTTGGCGTATCTCGCTGCTTACAATGTGTCTAGCGATCCCCATCTATCAGGCTGCCTTTCTTTTCCGTTTCTTTCTGCCCAGCAGATCCGTGGGTGTTAGGAAGTTGAGGGGGGTCATCTTGAGAAGCTTCCCCTCCTTTACGTTCAGATGGGCGGGGAGGCCATTGGGAGGTATGTCTGGTTGGTTGCCTGCTCTCACCATCCATGTGTGCGTCTACATTGCAAGGCTATTTCCAGATACCTTAGGTATCCTGAAATAGCTACCCAGCTGCCTGTTATTTCAAAATATTTTTCAAAAGAATGGGCATGCTATTTCCCCATCATAGTAAACCTTGTTGCAGGAGGGATAAGTGATGGCTCGAAATAGCATGTTATTTCAAACCATGTAGATGTGCCAAATTTCACAATAAGCTATTTCAAAGTAAAATAAAAATAAGATATACAATTTGCATAGTGCAAATTGGATATCTTATTTCAAGTTTAAGGTGCAGTCTGGATGCACCCCATGTGCAGAAAGTCTCCTAGCTCTGAGACAAAGGGTGCAACTACCTTGCACAGTAACTTGAAATAAGATACGCAATTTCACAGCTCAAATTGCATATCTTATTTCTATGCTATTTTGAAATAGCTTATTTCATCACTTGGTACTGTCTACACAGTGCCAAATTTCAAAATAAAATGTTATTCTGAAATGTTCCTTAGGTTATGTCTACACACCAACATGATTTCAAAATAATTAGCATTATTTTGAAATAAGTTAGTCCCTGACTACAGCAGGAAGTTATTTTGAAATAATATCAAAATACTGTTAAGCTGGAGGACTTCTTACTCTGACTTTTGTAAACCTCATTGTCAGGGCTTGCTGAGTGGCAGCGCGCCCCACGCGCCAGCCACGCAGTTCTGCGCTCTGCGCATGTGCACATCGCTCTGCACCAGCTCTTCTGCGGTATAATCTACTCACCACAGGTGAGTAGATTACATTGTTTGTTGAGCCCTGCTCTTTGTACAAGGAGTAAGGGAAGTTAGAGGAAGAGTGCTCTATTTTGAAAAGTGCTGTGTAGCTGCTCCCAATTTCTATTTCAAAATAAGCTACACAATTGACACAGCTCTATTTGCATAGCTTATTCCAAGTTAAACCCTGCTATGTAGATGCACCCTTATACTCCTCATAGAATGAGGTATATAGGGAGGTTAGAATAGTGATCTTGTAATAACAGGCTTGCTGTGAAGATGGAGGATAGCTATTTAAGGATACTCCAGTATCCCAAAACAGCATTGCAGTGTAGACTACAAAATGTTCAAATGCCCCATTCCTCCCTCTCCAGGGCGTGTCCCAGTTCAGTGATGGTATGTTATTTAGAAATAATGCTGCTCTGTAGACATAGCCTACTAAGTCACCCTCGGGGCTTACCAAGGTACAAGGGATAGATGTGAGCTGGCTTCCTGAATTATGGAGGACAGCGCTGAGTGGAAGTTTGGGGAGGTCCTAGAGGGGACACAGCAGTGCAAGCCCTGTGCACCGCAGGCCTTAGTTAATATCCCCCTGCTCTTATGTGGTCCTGACCATCAGCTGGTGGAGTCGAACAGCCATCTCTCTCTCTCCCAATGGGGAAACGGGCAATTAGACATACAGATAAACTAGCCATTTGCAACAGAATGAGGTGGGGGTGTTTTTTTTAATGTGATGTTCTGGGCTTCATCCTCCTGTCCTGTCGATCAAAGGCAGCCGGAGCTGCAGAGAGACGTTTGTTTCAGACCTATTTTTCTTCCTTTAATCCGCCTCCTTGCAAGCAATAATAGATTGAAAGTCCGTAAGAGGAGACCCCACTAGGGCTGTGTCACCGGGGTAGCTGCTGGCTGTGTCTGAAGAGGGGCTCACACACACACCTATCCGGCCCCCCATCGCGTTCCCCCCTCAGCTAAAGCCCCTTCCTGCGGTCACGTGCTCACGCCAGCTGTGCTGGGCAGGGATCAGAGCCGAGCTGGAGCGCAGGGGGGGGCCAGACTGTCTCCGGGCCGGGCCTGAATGGGGCAGGTTTTACAGGTTCTGAACTTTCACTCCCCTCGGAGGCTGGGAACCGGGCTCTGCTCCTGACAAGGCTCGGGGGAGACGCGAGCTACCTGCAGCTTCTCCTCAGTAGTCAAGAGCAAAGGGAGGGGGTGGAGGAGGCACTGTGGTTGGGAGCCCTGGGACGGGGATGAAGGTAAAGGATGAGTAAGGGAGCGCGCTGGGGGGGGGGGGGAGGCAAGGCGAGGGGAAAGGGGGGGGGGCGTGCCAAGCCAGCCTAGCGGGGAAAGCGGACAGGAAGAAACCCCGCATGCCAAGCAAGCCAAGGCTGAAGATGGGGAGCGGGGGAAGGGGGCGCTGCCCGGAAAAGCCAGAGCGGGACCCGACGCGCCGGGCCCATCCGGAGAGAACCGGGAGGAAGACGAGAAGGAGTCAGACAGCGAAACGGGACAAAGCGGGAGCAAGGGAAGGAGGCCGCGAGCGAGCAGCCGGCCCCGCAGTTCGCCTCCTGTGAGAGGCGGCCCCTTCCCAAACGTTGTAACGTCGGGCTGCTGGGCCAGGGCCGCGCTGGAGGGCTCCCCGAGGTGCAGCTGACGCTGCTTTGGCGCTTGCCGCCTCTTCCGTACAATAGGGCCACCAGCTCCGCCAGTCACAGGCGCCGGCAGCAGGCTCCCCGGGCGGGGCGGGGCGGGAGGAGAGCGCGCGCTCCAAGAAGTTTGGCTCAACTCGGCTCTAAGCGGACGCTGGAGGGAGCGGAGTCTCCCCCATCTGCGCACACAAACCGGCAGGGTTTCCTCAGCAAGCGGCGGCTGAGTCGAAGGTACGGCTCGCGCGTGGCCCTCGCGAAGCTCCCCGCGCTGATTTCCCTGAGCCTGTTCCCAACGCGCTTTGCTCCTCTCGGCTTGGCCGCCAGAGCTGGCGTGAGAAGTTTACAGGGTTCCTCGACCAAGCTGCTTGGAACAGCGATGTGTCAAAGGACTGGAAGCTTCCCCTTGACCTGCCAGGCAGGAAGGCGACTTTAGGGCTGTTTATGTTCATGTTGTGCTGTGCCGCTTGGAATTAGCTCTGCTTTACCTGTCGCTTTCTGCAAAGGTTTTACCAGCAGCAGCAGAAGGGGGAGGAAAAAAGAGTCTTAAAGGTTTATTAATCGGGATCGTTTTGAAAGCAACACCCTGCAAAATAGATGAAGAAACTGATGGGGAGAGGGACTTGGGGATGCTTAACAAATAAATGTGTCTTTTACTAAGAGTTTGATGTAGGAGTCCCATTAACAATGTATATTATTGCCAGATAGCACAAATGAGCTGTGTGTGTTATCTAGGGCTGCAGGCTGTTTATTTTGTGCTCCCTTTTGAGGGTATTTTCACTGTGGTTGCATGACTAACTGGCGGGAGTGATTCACTGGCTGCTTTATGGCTGACTGCTCAAAACAAGTTGTGAATCAAAAGAGATGTTTTGGCTTTGGTTTCTAACCTCCCAAGTTAATGCACTCAGAGTTTAAGGGGAGCTAATGTGCAGACTTCAGTCCCTCAGATCTAAAAGATTTATCCCTTTCCAAGTCCTGCATGCAAAGCCTTGATGAGTTTCCCTTGTAAGAGAGAGGGAGTGTCTTGGTGGCTCTTAGCCAAAGTCTAGTGCTTAAGGAGATCTCCAGCCACATCCCTAGCCACTTAGTTGTCCAAGTGTCTGGCTCTGTTGTCAATTACATACTGACATTTTTAAAGTTATTTATTAACTTATCAGTAACTTTGCACTTCTATAGCAGCTTTCTTCCATTGGGCTCTGACCACTCTGCAAAAATGGGAAAGTGTCATTAGCCCCATTTTACAGTTGGAGAAACTGGGGCCCAGAGAAGGAAAGTGATTTGACCAGGACTGCACTGCGAGTTTAGTGGCAGAATCAAGAACAGAAATGAAGTCTTTTGATGGGCAGACCCTTATTCAGAGTATTAACATGTAGCAGATCAGATGTTTATATGTGCCATGACCTCTCTTTATCTTTAGCTAGTTAACTTTGCAAAGGACCTCAATTGCCTACATTTTCAAATGTAAATCTGGGTGACAGTTGTTTGGATGTCCAACTTGAGATGAGGCCTAGACTTTCTGAAAATGCTGAACATCAGTCTCAGAAAAAAGGGTCTCTAAGATGTTCCATATTGGGAATTCAAAAAATCACAAATCAAAAGGTGTTTTTTGAAAATGTAAACCCAATACCTTTGTAGAAAAGTATTTTTAAAAAAGAAAGAGCATTAGCTCACATGTCTAGACTGCATTGCTATGTTGGGATACCGGAAGTATCCCAAAATAGCAATGCCGTGTCCAAGGACCGCGGCCGCTGTTTCAGAAAATTTTTTGAAATAGTGGATATGTTCTTTCACCATCCCTGTAAACCTCATTCTATGAGGAATAAGGGATGGCTTGAAAGAGCACTTTATTTCAAAATTTGGCACCATGTAGATGTGCCAGATTTCAAAATAGCCTCTTTAGAAATTAAATTTAAAAAATGATACGCAATTTGGTATGCAAATTGCGTATCTTTTTTCAATTTTACAGTGTACTGTAGACATAGCCTCAGAATTAGGAAAAACCCGAGGAGCTCCACAGCAAGCCTAGGACCTTTATGATTCAAGAATGTTTATGTAGAAAAGAAATATTTCATATAATTTATAAGGAGAGTCTTATGTTAATTTATACCAGTCTTTTCAGGTGCTTTAAAGTTTTAAATGGCATTATGTATACTGAGAGAAGAAAACAAATGATGTTTAACTCTGTGAATAGATTTTCAAAAATGTTGTTTATTGCAGTTCACTGCTTTTGCTTCCAATCCAATGAATGCATCTCTCTATTTCCACTGTTAATTAAAACAAACTGCTATGTTAGGAATGGTTCTAATGACCTAGATCTTTCTATGATCTTCTTTCCATCAGGGAAAGATTGCGGGGCAAGCATAGGAGAAATATTAGGGTGGGAAGGGGAATGGAGGAAGAGGGATGCAAAGCAAAAGAGAAATGGAGAAAGCTGGAAGCAGTAGTGAGAAGAGGCAGACAGAAATTTCTATGAGCTGGATAATGTGAGCAGAGGGGTTTCACTTTGATCTGAATGAAAATGCAGAGGGATGGATATTGTTTTGGTGGCAGAAACCTCTCAAAATCAAACCAAAAAGGCAATGAGGAAGACAAGAAAAGCATCCGTGGTATGATTTTGAGAGAAAAACTGAGAGAATATTTTTGGGTAGCATGCTCACTAGAAAAGAGGCTGAGAATATTGAAGGGGGAAACTGTCTTCTATTTGGTCCCTGCTTAGTTCAAGGAAACAGATTTTGTATGTACTTTTTGGTAAATAAACAGGATTACATCAAATAAATACCTAGCACTATTCTTAATTATTCCTCCTAAAGGAAACAACCTCCAAGACCCCAAATACTGGCTAACCACTCAGCTCAAAAGTATTAATAAACTGTTGTTAAGGATGGGATCCAGTTTCCAAAGTGAAAAATTGGGAGCTGGTGATTCATGATGCCCTGAAGTGGCGCACATGATGGGTGTACTCATAGAAATCATAGGTGGACAAAAGAAAGTAAAACAAAACCAGAAGTTATTAAATTAAGATCTAAATTTAAAAAGCTGGAAGATTCACAAAAGTCATCGGAAGGTTTCTCAGTTCAGGAATGAGAGCTGGCCAGCAGGCAAAGATGAAATCATTCTCAGGGTAGCAATCCTAAAGTGTCCAAGGACAATGGGAGGCCCAGCTACAATACTCCCAGTCTGGAATAGCCAGATGGATCAGTGAGGTGACCAGTTACCTGATTGCCATGTCTCAGAAGGCTTTCCATGAAACAGAGGAGACTAGGAATGCTTTTGTCACATTGGAACTTGAAAATATTGAGGAGCTGCAGCAAGGATTTTGGGAAGTGAAAAATTGCCTTCAGAAGAAAATCCAAGTGTCACAGAGCACAGTGGAAGGCAGCCAGCCACCTAGATGAGGAATTGGGCCATTTACCACACTTCACTATCCCATTTGTAACCCACAGGGGCCCAGAAGGGAGAGGTCAGATTATTGTTCCAACTCAAGTAGTGCAAAAAATCCTCAATCTTTGAAGGGAAACTCCCTGCGAGGCTTATTTGGCTCAGTTCAATGCCATAACTCAAATAAATGGCTGGGGAGATTAACAGAAAGTATGGATTCTAGCTGGCCAGCTACAGTGATCCAGCTGTGATGGTGCAGAAGAATTTACCCCCACTGACATATCCAGACCTGGTTACAAGCCCTTGATATGTGATTTGGAGACTGCCATTTCAGATGCGGTGTCTTCTTCCCTTTCCTAGCTCTTAGTTGTGCCCTGACCAGCTTAGATTGATGGCTGAGGGCCTAAAGAGACTTGTATTCCTGGCATATTCACCTAGCTGTTAGGACAGGCTTTCCAGGATAAACTTGCAATGAACCAGTTTACAAATGCTCAGTGGGACCTGGATTTGCAGATCAACCAAAAGAGGCCAAAGATACCCAGAAATGCTGGTATTTGTCACAGAACTTGAATCTTTTTTTGCAGCTGTTCATCAGAAGAAGAAACAGTTGCTCATGAGGAAAATAGAAGCTGACAGTCATAAGCCCTGTAAGTGCAACTCGGGGTCTAATATGTATGATGGACAAAGCTATTCTAAGCTGATTTATTGCAGTTTTGAATGATTAGAAAAATGATTCATTTGGTTTGTAAAACAAGGGAAGTCAGCCATCATGGGGGGGGGGGGAATAAAGGCAAGCAGCGTGAGTTAAATGCTGGCAGTGTGAAAAAATTGGCCACAAAAAAGATTGTTGTAAATATAAAGCAGACCACGACAGCGCATCACAAATGTCTCGCAAAAGCGCCAGTCCCAGCTCAGGAAATGGGGAGGCACCCTAACCAAGCGGACAAAGCATGGAGATACAAGGATTAGTCTCAGAGTTTGGGCTTTGATCTGGGCAATTAAACAACAATAAAGGGAGTTTGACTATTCAATGTGTGATTTGATCTGTGAATTGAATTGTAATACTGGACACTGGCTCAAACATAATAGCTATTAAACCAATCATGCTAAGAAGCACAGGGAAACCGATCAAAAACTGAGCCACCCAATTGGTCCCAAATGGAGACATTGATGGGAGCATAGACATTGATTCAAAAAATGGGCAAAATTGTATGTTGGGCCTCTGGAATTCAGACAAGAACTCTGGAAAGCCAAGATAGTGGATGAGCTCATATTGGTTTGGATTTCATTGTGGCTAATAACTGTGTAATAAATGCCAAGAAAGATGTTCTACTAATTCAGTCTGTGGAAATTCCCTTTAAAGACGCAGCTTCATGCACATAGTTTATAGGACATTGGTTTTCAGTGAGCATGTTGTCCTGTTTCCAGGGGCAGAAATGATAACTTCTGTTTCATACACCTGCTTTGGGATTCAGGTTCTCAAGAGAATGTAGGTTATAAAGAGATTCCTGATTGTTTGCTGAATGTTTCTGACAAGCAGCAAATAGTTAACAAAACAAAAAAACACTATTGCAAAAGGTAAACCAGTGGAGTGCTAGAATTTTTAAAAAAGAGGATGGGAGGAAGATGAGTTCCCTGAGTTTCTACTGGACTTGTTCCAGTGCAGTGTTGTATATTTAAATGTGGAGATGCTAAACAATCAAAGATTTCTGGCTAGGAATCGGGAGTTGTGCTTCTGAACTAACAAAGATGGTTGCACTTCACTGGTCTAACACGGGACTGATGTTGGGGAAAAAACAACCTATCAAACAGCCCCATCATCATTTACAAAAAGCAAAGAGGGAAGTGGCTTTGCAGGCCATTGTAGAAACTGATCTGTAAAGTACATTTGAGTCTTTAACCTGCCCTTGGCCTCCCTCATAGTTCTGGTTGAGAAGAAAAAATGGTAGCATTACATTCAGTGCAGACTATAGAAAATGAAATAAAGTCACGTATCCCTTATCCTGAACAGATGATACGCTGGACACTGTATCAGATTCAGTCTGTTTTGTTTTCCATACACTGGATCCTAGAAGTGAGTTTTGACAAGTGGAAGAGGATCTAAAGGACAGAGAAAAGAACTCTCTCTCAGCCTGTGGCAATTTTAAGGGGTGGCTTTTTGCCTGTGTATTAGACACATCTGAGAGACTAGTGGAAAGGGTAAGGCATGGCACCCCATTCTAGGTGCCACAGGACTCCACTCTTAGCTTATTTGCTATACTGATATTATATGCTGGTGCATACCTGTGAATATGAACGGATGCATTTAAAAATGGTCTGCCATTAATGTTCCCAACCTGAAAATGAACCCCAAGAAACGTGACCTGTGTCAAAAAGGGATAACTTACCTTCTGAGGCACACCATCAGCCAAGGGAGAATTTCCACAGACCAAAAAAAAAAAAAAAAAAATCAAGACTGTATAGAATTGGCCTGTGCCCCAGATACTCACAGAAACGCACAAATATGTTGGTTTCTATTTCTGTTATGGAAAGTTTATTTGTGGATTTGCGAATATTATAAAAAGGCAAAGCATTTCAGTGGTCAGCAGAGTGCAATTCGGCATTTTCAGAGTTGAAAAGGCTTTTGTGACTGCTCCTGTCCTAGCCTACCCATGTTTCAAAACCTCTTTCATATTGGACACAGGTGTTAGTACTTATGGTGTGGGGGCAATATTGACCCAAGAACACAAGGGAATTGAAAGGGTGGTGGTTTATTGCAGCAATAGTCTAAATTCTCCAGAGAGAAATTACTCCCCCTCCCGCACCCGAAAAGAACTCCTGGAAGTGGTTAAGGTTATAGAATATTTTCACTACTGTTTGTATGGCAGAAAGTTTGCGGTGAGAACAGACCATGCATTCCTGCAATGGCTCTTTAGTTTCAAGAATCCTTAGGGGATACTTGCCAAGTGGTTGGAAAACCTGCAGTGCTGTGATTTCCATAGTCACAGACAGGTCTGGGCACTAGCATGGAAATGCTGATGACTTGTCCAGACAGCCTTACGAGGAGGCTAATTACAAACACTGCCCTCAGTAGAAGAACGAGGCGTTGGCTGCCCAAGGGAATGAGTGTGCTCAGGAACTGATGGCTGTAGTCTCTCGTCCCATACTTTGCAGAAGTGCAAATGTTCCAGTGGATGAACCAGGAACGGAGGGTGTGGGTTTGCAGGAATGAACTTCAGAGCAGCTACACACTTCCCAAAGAGAAGATCCTAATAGCACAATAATATGTGATCAGAAAATCATTTGGCAAATGCAGCCACCTTGAAATATAGTCTCCCCTCAGCACAGCACAATAAGAGCTTTCTGGTCAGAGTGGGAAAGCTTGGAATTTAAAGATGAACTATTATATAGGAGATGGGAACATCCAGGAGATGATGGGTATAGGTGAGTGGGATCTCCTGGGTGTACCATACTGAAAAAGGAGGTTTTGAGATTGTCAGGATTTGAAAACTGCTGAGCATTTTGGGCCTGAAAACCCCTTGCCATGCTAAGGAAGAAATTCTATAGGAAGAAATGCATGGCACAGGACATGTGATGCATGCCTTGAAAAGAATGATTCCCCTAAGAGACGGAGAGCCACTAAGCAGTATCTCATGGGGGCATGAGGGAGTGCAGAGACAAGATAGAAAAGACATTAAACACCATTCAGATGAAGCATCTCCAATACAAATTGAAGTCGAATGAAGAGATCCATTTGCTGTTCTCTCAGTCTCCCAACACTCTTTTAAAGTGGTTTGATCATCTGTGCTAAGTGCCTAACAATTTCCCTGTGAGAATCATCGTTGATTTCAACCTAATGAAAACTGCATGGAAACGGCCCTCCAGAAGACCTAAAACATGATGTCTGGGAGGGGTCATCTGCCCGTCACAAACATCCTACCCCATAGTGCACCAGATTTGGCTGAGGGCAGAATATCATATAGGCACATCATGTGTTCAGTGGCCTCTGCACTGTCCAAGAAACAGCAATTCATTTAGCTGGTTAGTTTCCATACTAAGCTTGTATAATTCATCACTGGTAAATCATTTCTTTCCATTTTTGGGAGGGGTCATTCAGGGCATTACCATTTTAGAGTCTTTGGGCACAGAGAGTAAGCTAAGACAGAGGTGTTATTATTCTGGGAGTTAGGTGAGATGTTATTGAAGCTGGTAGGCATGATCACTGCTCATCATTCAGGATTGGCATTAGAAGCAATAAAACTCATTCAAGAGTAAAAGAGTTGAGATGATACACTGGCCATGTGCAAGGTGGGTCAGGAGCTTGGCTGTGCGAGTGGAGGGGTTTTGCTGGGAACTGAATGGAAATGTAGAGGACTGGGGATTGTGTTGGTGGAGCTGTGTATGAATGGATACAGTCAGAACCATCTCTGTAGCAGACACAGAAAGCAAACAGGAAGCTGACAGCCAGCAAAGCACACCTGTCGAGTGACCCTAAGTGAGAGCATTTTGGGCAGAGTGCTGGCTGGAAAAAGAGGTTTGGAATATTGAGCCAAAAATAGCCTCCTGTTTGATTCCTTAAGGGCTCAGGGAAACAAGTACATGTGCGCATTCCTTGTAAATAAAGAGGGTTGTATCAAATAAAATACCTGATTCCATCATCAACTTCTCCTGTAAGACCTTGAATAATGACTAACCTTTCAGGTGAACAACGGTAACAGGTGCATCCTTCCTCTATCCTGTTATCCAGTATTGTTTTCTTTTGTGTCAAAACAAATCCCAGTAAATAGGTTGTTTAGTCTGAACCCCCAGAAATCATTCTCTTTATGTAAATTAAAAGACTCACAAGAAGGAGCAATTTGGGCCCTACGGTTTGTATATAATACATTGTTAAGGTCCAGTGTTTCCTGGAAGCTGTGCACTTGGGAGGCCATCCAGGAGAGATTCAAATGCTGCCCAGTTGATTAGCAGAATGCCCACTGCCGTCCATAGCCGGCAGCCTGTGTTTCTATTGAGGGTGCACATCTGTATGTGCCTTGATGCACATAAAATTATTTCACACATGGATGGAAAAAAATAGAGGGAACTTTGCTGTGATCCTATAAAAAGAAAATGTGTGTATGAATTTGGTGCTTGTGAAAAGTACTGGCCTATTTAACAGCCTTACAAAGTGAAGTCTCTTATCCACAGAATAGACTCTATTAAATATCCCCTGTCTATGTTCTCAGAGTTCAGAGTTTAATCTCTGCCTCCCATTCAGTTTTAGGGTCTGCGCAATTAGGGCCAGTTGCGCTGGTGTTTTGTGATGTAAACAGTTGTCCGCTAGAAACTAACTTAAGAGCCACCAAACACACTTCAAGTTGGCAGCTGAACAGTCATCAGTTGATAGTAACTTTGGTCACCTAACCTGCCTGCCGTGGTTTCACACAAGCAGACTAGAGGTGAAAAACTCCATGGCACAGCTCCTCAAAGGTCCATTGTTTTCTCTAGAAGTAGGAGCCTAAATACCTAGGAGGATCAGGGCTCATTCCCATCCCACTGAGACTTCCCATCTGTTCTGCATTATTTTCTAATACTCTGAACATTTCTCGTGTCATTCATTGGAGGCTATCAACGTAAATGGTTGCTATTTATTCCTATTATCTGTCTCGCTTCTTATTGTAGTATCTGAGCCCCACAACTTCCCTGCCCCTGGTGAGGAAGGTAAATATTATCATCACCTTTTTGCAGAAAGTAAACTGAGGCACAGAGTCACTTAGCAAAGAATCTAGACCTTTAAACTCCGATTCCCTCGTTTGAAACATTAACCCCCCTAGAATGTCCCAGTGACCTAGGTTTTCACATGCAGGATTTTCTCATTACCATTACTTCACTGTTTAGCTCAGACCATGTCCTTTACAAAGACTCAAAGATGATGCTTCCTCCATTCCAGCTTGCACCTGGGGCAGTGCTTCGACAGCGTCCCCCAGGCCTGAAGCTGTACTTCTGAAGTCCCAGCTTTCGGAAATATACAGGCTCAGTGGGAGATGGCCTAACTGTTTCCGCTGAAGGAGTTGTACAGTCAGGAAAAGCATTATTCACTTCTGACTACATCTATTCTCCTGAGATGCATTTGGTGCCACGAACAAAATGGGCTACCTCAAAAAAGCTCAATGAGGGAAATGTCTTACACTTTTCAGCCTTTAGGGGCCCTGCACAATTCTGAGCCAAGTACAAAATGATCTAGAAAATTGAGAAGACAGCGAAGCAAGATTCTTATTTGAAACAAAACAAAACAAAATCCAAACCCAGCAACTTTCCTTTCAGTCATGCCACCGATCCTGGAGTCTGGAGACAGTTTGGGAGTCGGTGTCTCTGCCAATGCAAAGCAAATCTCTTCCCTCTCTTCCCTTCCCTCCCTCCTATTCCCTGTGGTGAACTGCATGATCCTTCAGGCTCTGGGACCTGAAATGTTTATCCATTCTTCTTCCTTAATTTCATTCTTTCCAGACCCCTGCAGATAGGCCCGTCACTGAGCGGAAGGAAATGGGTAGGGGGCAGGGAGAGCTTGGTTACTGTCAGACATGAAATTGTGAGACAGCGAGTACCTTTTGGATGTGTGTCATTAAGAAATGTTGGTGCAATTTAATTTATTATAACCATTTTTTTTAACCCTCACTTCATACATGTGTGCAAGTGCATACACACACACCATTCACATATACCTGCTCTGACTCGCATGTTCCATTAAAGTCTCCTGGCTATTTTTCCCCACTCACTCTGACTAGAAGAGGCATAATTTAAGAACTATAATCCTGGACATGAAATCTGTTCTATATGGACAGACCCTCTATTCAGTAGAACTCTATGTATTCAGAAAGTCCCCCAATCAGATTATAAAATCCAGGCACAACATTTGGGCTAGAGCTGAGTGAATTTATTCTTTTTTCTGTTTGTCAACTCTGCAAGAGAAATGTATGATATTTGTAGATGTGCTATAGAATCATAGATTAGGGTTGGAAGAGACCTCTGGAGGTCATCTAGTCCAGTGTTTCTCAACCTTTTTTTTTTTTTTATAAAGTACCCCTTTAAAAAATTATAAGTACTCCCAGTACCTACAGTTTTCAGACACAATTTTTTCTATCATCGCAACACATTTGTTTAAACAACTTAATTGTAGCCGGGTGGGCGATGAAATTTTTGGGTGTAAAAAGTACAAAAATAATAAAGCACTGTAAAACTTAAAACAAAAATTCAGTTTTCTCCAAATTTCAGTTGTGTTCACGTACCCCCCCCCAGACTTCTCTCGAGTACCCCTAAGGGTACTAGTACCACTGGATGAGAAACACTGATCTAGTCCAACCCCTGCTCAAATATGAAATATGTTTATTTGAAGCATACCTACATTAGTAAATTACTTGCATCCTGAATAACATAATCATTCACTCCGTGACATTTGTGATCCAGTGCAAACGAAACATTCCTATCT
This sequence comes from Pelochelys cantorii, assembly GCA_032595735.1. Lineage (NCBI taxonomy): Eukaryota > Metazoa > Chordata > Testudines > Trionychidae > Pelochelys > Pelochelys cantorii. The sequence goes on along the minus strand of CM064329.1, from coordinate 55,218,713 downwards.
GATCGCATATACTTATTCAAATTAAAATAACTGTATTGAAATGTTGCCATTAAGCAATGCCCTTTTCTTTAAGTATTGCTAAACTGCACACATTTTTTTTTAATGGTTTAAAGCTAAGCAACTAAAATTATACGTAGCATGGATTTAGCATAGCAGTAAGCCAAAATTTTGCAAGACTGTTTGAGTATTTTTTATCTAAAAATCAGCCACCTCTGAAGACAGAAACAAACGCATAACAGCTAAGGAAACATCCGCTATATTAAGTTGACATTCAAATAATTAATGCCAAGTTATAAAAATATCTATAGAAATTAGTCTAACACCTGCAACTTCAATTTAACGTTTAAAATTTCTATCCTTGTTTCAAACATCTAACATAAAATAATGTATCTTTAGGAATACTATAATGTCAAGGAAATTTCAGTTATAACTACTACTTTGTTGCAGACAGGGTGAATAAAAATAGATTAAAATGATTTTTTTTATTCATATCAGATTTTTTCAATTTAAATTGGTTTTTTATTTTTTTTTTTAAATCAACAAAATACTGAATTTATCATTTAAAAATAACAGTTACAATTAAATCTCATCGCAAACATGCTACACCTACACTTAGTCTCATAAAAATAAATTAATTGCTCTAGTCTGACCAGGCTAACCTACCAACTCTTGCTTCTTGAATGTTCTGGGCTTTCAATGTCTGTTTCTCAGCAGACTAAAATGTAACGTGCGAAGAAAGATACAAGCTGGGCAGGATTGCTTTTGTTCTGTGCCATATTCTGGCGGACCTTGGCCAAGCATGGTATAGGAGTTAGTTAAGGCATTGTCATAGGGTATGTCTAGACAGCAGAACTATTGAGAGATACCGGAGATATCCCGAAATAGCTATTCCATGTCTTTTACATGCGCCTGTTATTCAAAACAGATTTCTAAATAATGGGCGTGCTATTCTGGCATCCCTGTAACTGTCATTCCATGAAGGTTAATGGATGTCTCAAAATAGCATGTTATTTTGAAATTTAAATAAGCTGTTTCAAAATACATTCCAAATAAGCTACGCAATTTGCATCGTACAAATTGCGTAGCTTATTCTGAGACAAGGGTGTGTCTAGATGCACCCTTCAAGATAGAGACAGAATACATAGAGAAGAATGGAGGCAACATAGAAAGGAACAGTGGAGTGGACTAGAAAGAAAAAGGGAAGACATTCAGCACACACAGAGCTTCCTATATTCCTCCACACTTTTGCCGCAGAAATCCATCATGGCTTCTGGACATAAGACACCCTATCTGGAAATATACTGAAGACATTAATTCTCCTGGGTAAAAAAGGAAAACGTGACAAGTATAAGCTGTGAAAGATGATGCAGGGCCTACTTACAAGAATGAAACATCATAAGGAAAACTTCTTATTGGGAGAAAATGATGGGAATGAAGATGTGGAAATGGCTGAGTGGATCAACTGGCCAGAAACTTAAATAATTCACTTTGCAATGCATCATTCTTCAAGACTTTGTCTTTTAGTGTAAGTGTGATTTGATAAATTCACAAGCTGTTTACTGTATTGGATGTTGCTAGAAAGAAATTTAGCTTTCTCCTTATAGTTTGTTTAATTAGTTAACTAGGTTTAGAATCTACCCCTCAAGTATACAACACAGAAGGCTGCAGTGAGAGAAATCTAGAGTTGTCAATTGCCAATGTCATTTCCTTATTTTATATTACATAGTACGTGCCCTTTATTTTGAAACATCATAGTCACAGACCTTAATGGTGATGCTGAAAGTCTATTCCCTGTGTTATTTGAGCATAACTCAGCTTTTCGAAGGGAATCCCGTTCTATACTTGTTTTCTTTGAAAACAAGTTCCAATGAGCTCAATGAGTCTTACTCCAAAATTAAGATTATTTGCTGAACATTTTTTGCAAGTAATCCTTGGCCTGTAGAGTGTATGTAAGGCATTCATTTGATAGTTTGAAATCTGATCTGTGTAGGTTAACTGCAGTGAGATGCATCAGCCTGCTTCTTGTTCCCTGATTGAAGAAACATAACTGGGCATTGAGATAGAAACCTGAGGTAAGGAGACTGCGGGTACGTCTACACACCAGCATTGTTTCCAAATAACTTAGTCTGCATCTGCACAGCAGGCAGCTATTTCAAAATAATGTTGAAATAATGTCAAGCTGAAGGACTTCTTACTCTGACTCCTGTAACCCTCATTGTACGAGGAGTAAGGGAAGTAGGAGGAAGAGTGCTCTGTTTTGAAATAAGTGCTGTGTAGATGCTCCCAATTTCGAAATGAGCTATTTCAAAATAAGCTGCACAATTGACAGAGCTCAATTTGTGTAGCTTATTTTGAGTCAAGCCCTGCTGTGTAGATGGCACCCTGGGACTGGCTAGGTGAGGAGCATAAGACAGATGAGAAGCCCGGGTGAGGAAGAGATAGGATCAGGACAGGGATAGTTTGGAGGGAATGGGGCAGTAGGATGTATGCTTGGGGGGGCAAGAGGCAGAAGAATTTGTTCCCACTAGAGCATTGTTCCTTCCAGAGCTTGAAATGGCTTCCAAGATTCCTGGATCTCACCATTCCTCTGCAATTATTTGTGAAACCCTCTGGCAAAGTGTGCCATCCTCCTCTATTGCTGGTTCACATGGAGGATGACAACCTACTATTGCTATCAATTACTCTGTTATCTCAAGAGGGATAACTGTCTGGTTGATCTAACCATTCAACTTTGCTGGTGCCCTATGAGGGTATGACTTAGATACCACATGATAGAATATTTGGGGGATGGCAGTGCTCCATTTGTTTTCTTTAAATTTAGGGTTTTATGTATAAAAATGCATCGTCAAGAACTCAAAAATTAGGAAATACCAATACTAAGATTGTCAGTGGAACTCCATTTAGCCCCCTTCTGCCTGTGCATTATGATACAGTATTTAATTACATGACCACATAATACAGTATATTTACTATATAAACATCTTGAACCTGATCCAGTTCCCATTAAACTCAATGTGTATATTCCCACTGAAGTCAATAATGCACAATCAAGCCACTAGGAAGATAAAGTAGTAAGGGATGGGATACTGGAAAAACCTGACAGAAACAGATGGTTGTGACAACAAGGTCAAAACAGTGATGGCGGGGAGAGGGGAGAAACAAGGAGAAAAATTCTGCTGGACTCCTATAAACTTAGTTTTATTGTCTGTCTGTGGGAATGAAAAATTGCTACAGGCACTATAGATGTTTTACACGATACAAAATTCATCATTTCATGTACTGCAGTGAAAAGAACTAGTGAATGACTTCAAATGAACAATTAATCGATTGAATAATTCATCACATCTTTTATCGTTCCACAGAGTGCAACTGTCTCAATGTTTTTGTTGCTCAGAATTATTTAATGGCATTTTTAAATGAAATTCATTTTCTCTGTGCCTGTCTATAGACAATTAAAAAGTATCAAGCCTGAGTTGAATTGGTTAGTTGTGACTAGAGCTGGCTAAGCTATCAGTTTAAAATTTAGAATTCATTATGAATTTAGCTCCCTTTCTCGCCAAGAAGTCATTTGCAATGGATCCCAGCTTTTGTGAATGTTTGCTATTTACGGAAATCAGTGAGCAAATGCTTGCGAGTCAAGCTCAGCCTTTGGAATGTGATTTGACTCTTGGGCAATTGTGGTGTGTCATTGGTTGCCCAAATCATGTGGTCATGTTTCCACTCCCTGACTGGATAGCCAGAACCTCTGACAAGGGAGAATGAGCGTTGCATATATGTGTTCAAATGAATAAAACCCCTGTGTTAAAACTGGTGAAACCTTCAGGATTTTCAAACCACTTCATAAGCTCACACTAGTTGTGTCAGTGGATGGAGGCCTGCCGCCAGCCAAACTGAAGACCTATCTTGGTCCCAAATTCTCTGGGCTGGTGGGATGAATTCTGACCTTTGGAGATGAACACTACCGCTTTGCCCATTGAGGAGCAGCTGCAGTGAGAGAGGGTTGCATCTAACCTTCTTCAGTCAAAAGGGCAGCCCAACTTTGGGGAGTCACTAAGGGTATGTCTGCACTTGCACCCTATTTTGAAATAGGGATGCAAATGCAGACATTTGAAATTGCAAATGAAGCCGGGATTTAAATATCCTGTGCTTCATTTGCATAATCATGTTATGGCAGTATTTTGAGTTAGCGCTATTTCGAATTAACAGACGCTGTGTAGACGCGGTTATTTTGAGAGAAAACCCTTCTCTCGAAATAACCCTTATTCCTCGTACAATGAGGTTTAACAGTTATTGCGAGAGAAGGGTTTTCTCTCAAAATAACCGCGTCTACACAGTGTCTGTTCATTTGAAATAGCGCTAACTCGAAATAGAGCCATAATGCAATTATGCAAATGTAGCAAATTGCTGCATTTGCATCCCTATTTCGAAATAGGGTGCAAGTGTAGACATACCCATAGAGTCATAGAGTTTAAGGCCAGAAGGGGCCACTAGACCACCTCCCCCACTGAAAAAATAAGAGGTGTGAGACTGTAGCAGCCGCTTAGAGCTGTGATTGATTGAACACTGTTAGGTGCTTTACCAGTCACATCAGAAGCAAGAGCAGCACTAATGAGTCCCCCATATTGGCAGCTGCTGTTCATACTGCATGCCAATGTAATAAATCACGGAGGAAAGACAGAGGGGGAAGGGGGCTGTGGAGGGAGCCAACAGAGGCCAAGAGTTTATTAAACTTCAATTTAACTGCAGTTGAAATATGCTCCTCTAACTTAGGGCAGCAGAGGTTAATGGAGTCCTGTTTGTAGATGTTTTATGGCTCTCTTCTGGGATACATATAAAAGACTGGGACATTTTGAGTAATTTAAATAAATATTTGTTTAGACTGTGTAAGGGGCACTGGGAGTTTCCAGACTGGTCAGACTCAGACCATTTTTATTTCTTTCTTTCTAGTTGAGGGACATGTATTCAGTGATTTATATGATGAGCATACCATACTGATACCAGTTCAGCAAGATGTTATGTCCTAGGTACAGTAATATATTTCAAGAACAAATTAAGCCCTGGTCTACAGTATACAACTACCACACTCCTAATTAAAGTAGTTATACTAGCCTAACTCCCAGTATAGACGACAGTGTAGGGCAGTGGTTCCCAAACTTTTCGGCATCACGCCCCCTTTTTGATTTTTGAGAAACCCTCACGCCCCTCTCCCCCAAAATAGCAGCAAAACTTGGGGTGGGATTGACGGGGGTGTGTATGGCTGAGTCGCCTCGCGCCCCTCCTGGAATTTCTTCACGCCCCCCCCAGGGGGGCACACTCCCCAGTTTGGGAACCCATGGTATAGGGCTTCTCACTCAGACGTAGCTATTGCCTCTCAGGGGACGTCTACACAGTAGGGCTAAAGCCGAAATAAGCTACGCAATTTCAGCTATGTCAATGGCATAGCTGAAATCAAAATAGCTTAATTTGGCTTTTGATGCTGTCTACACAGCAGGAAGTTGAAGGAAGAACATTCTTCCTCCAACTTCCCTTACTCCTCGTGAAGTGAGGGTTACTATGAGTCAGAGTAAGAACTCCTCCAGCACAACAGTATTTCAAAATAAAGGCTTGTAGTGTAGAGGTGCCCTGTGTTATTTTGGAATGATGTTAGTTATTCCAAAATAATGCTGCTGTGCAGATGTACTCCCAGGGAGGTGAGGTACCTACACCAACAGGAAAGGCTCTCCCATTGGCAAAGGTAGCATCTTCATTAAGCACTACAGTGGCACATCGGAACTGGTTGCAGCTGCAGCACTACAGTGTAGACAAGCCCTAAGAGTAAAGCTTCCTTTGTCACACAAACTTCTGGGTCTCCCATTTAATGAGGCAGGGGTACCAATGGACTGGAGGGATTGGAAACATCCTCTAGGCAAGAGATGCCTCAGTGCCATACAATTTAGAACCAAAGAATCCTGTCTTGCTGATGATGGCTTTCCTTTTCAACCTCTACCCCGCTTTGTCCATTCACACTGGCAGGATTTGGCTCCCCGAATCCACATTTCTGTTGACTATATTTACAGAAGTTTTATGCCTGTAGGGATTACAGCCATTCCCAATCCCAGCCCAAGCACCAGTGTTTGCCATATACATTCAGAATGGAAGTAAGTTTTAGCCTTATTTTTAAAATCTGGCCTGTTTGATAAAGCAACTAGGCAGGAAGAGGAAGTAATTTTTTTTCATCTGAACTTTTCTAATAAACTGCTCACTTGTTTAAAACTGGCAAAACGCTTTGGGTAAAGCACCTGGACTAAATTTTGGCCTAAAATTCAAAAGACAAGCTATTGTGTGGTTCAGTGTTCAACCAACCTTTTTTCTACTCTTTTCCCCCTTGATTTCCAATTTCCAGCTGATAACTGATAATTTTGCACTTTCAAAGAGCTGCTGTTGTTGGCAAGAAATGGATCTAAACTAGTACTCCAGATCATGAGCATAGTTTGGAGGGGAGAAGGGCACTTCCCCCTCCCGCCCCCCCAGCATGGAAATTGCTCTTCCCCCATTCATGGCCCCATGATCTCCCCCATGCCTCCCAAAAATAGAAGTCCAAATATGACTATGCCCCAGATCCAAACACCCCCAGACCCTTGAATTTGTTGAGATGTGAATCCACATGACTGAGTCTTTAAATCAACTCTATTGTGTTGGTTCTGGCCCTGTATTAGGAAGCATCAAAATCCTCCTGGGAACCTATACTGGGAGATTGCTAGATCAATTCTGCAGTACCAAGAGGTCCACCAGGGCCATGATCCAGCAAAGTACTTAAGCACATGCTTAACTTTAAACATGAGTAATCACACTGAAATCAACAAGGCTACCCAGATCCTTAAGTGCTTTGCTGGATCAAGGCCATAGTTTCAATAAATTTCAGCTAAGCAGCCAACCCTTTGGATTGTCTCTCCAAGCCTTCTGAAGTTTGCTTGTCACTAGTTAGCATTATGGGAACCCTCTTTCAAAGGTGGCTGAGCTTCCTTCCTTCCATTCAGTCCACTTGCTATCTTACCTTAAGCTGTTGTATGAGAAGCATAAAACAGGTGTCTTGAGTCACCTCTGTGATAAGGCAGCTGAGTTTCAATGACGTATTCTTGACATGACTGTTTAATCTGTTCCTTTTGCAAAGGAGACTGACAGACAGGTGGAGAAAGGCAGACAAATCACATAAGCCCTGTCCATCTTGGCACTTTTGCAGTGTGATGAGCTGAATCATGCTATTACAATAAGGTGGGTGCACAACTGGTTGAAAGACCATACTCAAGGATATTTAGCAGTGGCTCACTGTGAAATTAGAAAGGTTTATCTAGTGGGAGTCAGTCCAGGGTCTAGGACTAGTCAATATTTTTATTAATGACTTGGATAATCTGAAGGAGTGTGTAAGCATTTTGGAGAACAGGATTAGTACACAAAGTGACCGTGAAAAATTGGAGAATTAATTTGAAATCAACAAGATGAAATTCAATAAAGACAAGTGCAAGGTATTTCACTTAAGAAGAAAAAAATCAAATGCATAACTATAAAATGGGAATAACTGAGTAGGTGATGGTACTGCTGAAAGGGATCTGGAGATTATAGTAGATCACAAATCGAATAGGAGTCAGCAATGAGATGTAGTTACAAAAAACCCTAATATTATTTTAAGGACTATTAACAGGAATGTCATATGTAACACATGGGAGATAAGTGTCCTGTTCTACTTGGAGCTGGTGAGGCCTCAGATGAAGTACCATATCCAGTTCTGGAAAAACTGGGAAAAATTGGAGAGAGAGTCTAGAGGAGAGCCACAAAAATTATGGAAGGTGTAAAAAAATACCCTGTCCTATGAGAAAAGGTTAAACAAGCGGGACATGTTCAGCTATGACACAAGAAGATTGAGTACAGACTCGATAACTGTCTTCAAATATGTTAAGAGTAGTTATAAAGAGGTGATGATCAATTCTTCTTCATGTCCACTGAAAGTAGGACAAGAAGTAATGTGCTTAATCTGTGGCAAGGGAGATTTAGGTTCGACATTAGGGAAAATTCTAATTAAGGTCAGGAATAGGCTTCAAAGGAAGGCTGTGAAATCCTCATCATTGGAGGTTTTAAAGAAGGGGTTGGACAAGTACTTGTCTGAGATGGTTACTTGGTCTTGCCTCAGTGCAGAGGTCTGGACTTGATGACCTCTTGAGATCCCACAGCCCCACGTTTCTATGGTTCTGTGATAAAAGTATGCAGTACAGAGTATAGCATACCACAGCCATGCTCTGAAGCTATGTTCAAATCCCTTTAGTGGAGTAGGCTTTGAAGTGGGATTTTCCTTTTGTAATAAGTCGGCAGATTTCTATGTGGGGCATTGAGTTGCCTCGTGCTGCTGGTGCTTAGACTGAGTTTGGACGATTCCCCTGATGACTTTCACCTTCATTTGACCTTGATGGTGCAGATTCTTGGGTTACATAGCGTCTAGCCAAGACTGGACCTTTAAAGAGTAAATGGATGAGGCTCCTTGCAGAGAAGATGGAGGCAATGCCATTTTGCTGGGGGAACATCTAAAGGAGATGACCACTGGCTATTTGTCCCCTCAATAAAAGGAGATGTCCACCTTTTGTTGTTAAGATGCTCTGTCCAAGAATCTTTTTAGGCACCTGGCTGCTTAGTTGGTCCATTAGTGTCATTGACCAAGACTGATATTTTTAACACCTGCTTCTGATTGGGAGACTGAGGCCATGTCTACACAGCAGGACTAAAGTCAAAATAAGCTACGCAACTTGAGCTACATCAGTTGTGTAGCTTAAGTCAAAATAGCTTATTTCGGCTTTTGGCGCTGTCTGCACAGCAGGAAGTCCAAGGCAGAACACTCTTCGACTTCCCTTATTCCTTGTAAAATGAGGGATACAGGAGTCAAAGTAAGAAGACCTCCAGCTCGCCATTATTTCAACATTATGTTGAAATAACTGCTTGCCGCGTAGACATGGACTATGTTATTTCAGAATAATGTCAGTTATTCTGAAATAACGCTGCTGTGTAGACATAGCTTGAAACATTTTCTTTCAGATCCAAGGTATTCCAGAGCTTTCTGACCAGGAAGGCTATCAAATCTGAAATCTAAAGGAAGCTGCACATTTGTTTATATTGCTCTGGAAATACTCTTTTGCCTCATTCTATACCATAGAGGCTCTCACTGAAAATACACCAGAAGGGAGGGGGGGGAGGGTTAGCACCTTCCTTGTTAAAAGCAGTAAGTTATGCCTGGTCTTCAGTTACAAATTAGATGATCCAACCTACACTAGTCAGGGCTGTGCTGCTACGTCAGTGGAAGAATTTTTCCATTAAGCCAGCTACTGCTCTTACCTACAACAATGGAAAAAAAGCCCTTATGTTGCTGTAGGAAGCATTTATATTATAGCAGCACAAGAATATAAACATGCCCCCAGACAGCAACAGTGCAATGTCAGTGCAGGAAAAGGCAGAACCTTTATAGACTTGGAATAGCTCACTCATATTTTTATGGAGACAGGAAACTGAGCCCAGTTAGGATTTACTCCCCAGCTCTTTAAAGGCACATCTGTAATTGGGGGGGGGGGGCTGGCATGTTAAAATGAAGTATCAAACCCCCTTTAAGGTGATTTTTATACAGGACTTTGCACCAAATGCAGACATGGCATTAAAGCCATTTAAAAACACATTAGCTTGTCATGGTCAATCTGAGGGAGGAATGCTGCTTAAGTAGGACTTCAGAAATACATAGGCCTTGTCCTGATCTTGTACACACCAGTGAATTTCATGTTTAATGATCATGTTAGTTTCATTTAAAGTGCCTCCTAGTAGCTAATCTTGAGTAAAGCTGCAGGAGGTTTCTAACATATTGTGTAACTCATCTATGGCCACTGATGAATTTCACATTTGTTACAATGCTGAAAAAATTCCAGCCACTCAGAAATTCACAGAGCCAACAAAGAGAGAACTAAGATCTTCCTACTCCAAATGCACAAACTCTTAAACTAAGCACTAATCTCCTTGAGTTGTCAGCAATATAGCCCCTATGACACATAGTTGGAGAATTTCATGCTTGTTCAGCAGAGGGCTGTGGCAAGCAAGTGTGAGCATGTACACCCGCCCCTTCTTGCCCACACTAGTTCATTCCAATAGTCCATTCTGAAAGTTGGGGATTAAGCAATGGTATAAGATGCATGTTAAAGCAGTGGTAAAAGCTTTACTGTCCAGCTCCATCTTTCCTTTTAGTTCAGCTAAGTGCTACAGCAGGAAGAACTCAAGGCTTTAACCATTCCCTGTTTAAACTCCAGTCATAGCCTTAGTTCTGGGCCTTCAGAAGGTATTGTACAAAAGTAGGTGTCTTTTAACTAGCATGAGAGAAGAAACAGACAAAACTGGCGGCATTTAAACAGATGATGTGCTCCCCATGCAGCCACAGGGTATATGGATTCAACTAATCAGTAAACAAAGCAACATGTGCCTTTAAAGCAGATGTTTTAGGGCAGGGGTGGCCAATCTGTGACTCGCAAGCCGCATGCAGCTCTTCACTCCTGAAAGTGCGGCTCGCGAAGCCTCTCCCGCGGCTCGTGAAGCCGCTCCATGTGCCCCTACAAATGGCCCCCAGCTCCCTGTGCTTACCGGGAGCAGGGGAGTCATCCCGTATGGCAAAATGGCATTGGCAAGATGGTGGCGGCCAGCAGGAGCCTGATGTGGGCAAAAAGCCTAACCTGTGGTTTTTAAAGGGGCAGCGTCTTTTTTTTTTTTTTTTCTTTCGGCTGTCTTCATTTAATGGGTTGGCCACCCGTTTTTAGGGGATAAAAATACATGGTTTAAAAAACCAACATAACATCAATAACCATAGAGAATAAAATTGCTCATGCACAAATACACACACAGGCTCGGTTGCTGGTACAGGCTTGTTAGAGGCGCCAAAGTTAATGTTTACAAATCAGATCATTTACTCTAAAACACCACATGGGGATTTTCAAAACAAAACATAGCCAGCCAGGCACTGGGAACTGTGTGCAACAGGACTGACTCTCATGCAAATTTCTGTCTCAAATATGCTGGGGACAAAACTAGTGTTGTAAGTTACGCATTAGGGTGTCAGATGGCCCAAATGCCAATGGACAACTTACAATGTGTAACTTGAAGCACCTTTGACATCACTTCTTTCTTGAAGAGATAGGGCTTAGCTCCTGTTATGATGAGTGCATTAGATGGAAAAAATCTGGCCCTCTTACCTTTACTCCAGGAGGAATGCTCTGGGCAGATTGCTGCATGTGTAGCCATTTCATACTCTAACATAACTGTGGCCAGCACCACCAGGGAACTTCACACTTGTCTTTGTACTTCAAATTTGACCCATTTGGAACATCCCTGAAGCAGAATGGGAACTCAGATTCTATTGTTGCCAAAACACAAGCTTCACCATTTGAGTTAAAGAATCTCCATCAGCAGCTAGCAGGACAGGGCTCATGACACAGACTTAGGCCACTGTGGGTCCATTCAGTGGATGGCAGTGGTATATACTTATGTACTACGCACTTCCATGCCATATTCTCCTCCAGACAAATGCAAAGCAACTTATACCTTACCATGAGTGGGGCAGCTACCCAGAATTCTGAAGCATGCCACCAGCTTTCTTCAGTTTCTGTCAGAGCAGCCAGATTTCTGCTTTGGCATGGATAAGCAAAGGATCTTGAGATCAAACTTTCATGCAGGACTCCACCTCATCCCATGCACACCTGCATAATGATGGTGGCAGATACCAACAGGTTTGACCCCGGGATTTGTGTCAATCTTTATCCAGAGCTAAGACAGTCTAATGCAGAGATGACCTGGGGAGGGCATAGCAGGCCATGAACAAAGCAGGCTCCAAAGGCCATAACATCTGACATGAGCTTTCAGTCAGCAGAGTCTGCAAGGTTCAAGGGGAGGCATCAAGCTGCTTGTTTTATTTAGATGTTAGAAAAAACACACTGGCTAATTGGGAGTGACCTGCATTTTATGTGTGGCCTAAGGAAAAATAAGTAGACCTAAGTAGAAAAATAAGTATAAAATGTTCCCACATCAGAATGAAGGCATCACTTCCACTTCACAGTCGTGTAAGTGGCTACACAAGGTTCAGGGCAATGGAGAATCAGGGCCCTTGAATCCCCTTCCAGGCACTTATCGTGGTAACTGGTGTGTGGTTAAGGTGCTGTACGCTGCTGCAGCCTGCAGATCATGGGCTTGTGCAGGGTATCAGTGGGACAGAAGCCTCTTAAGATTGCTTCAGGGCTTCTGCTGAGAGAATGCTGGGAACACAGAGTGGGCTGGCTCCCGGACTGTAAGCACCTTCACCTAACATTCCTACTCTGTTGAGAAGAAGCCCAGATAATGGGATCCTGCCTTTAACCCTTAGCTGCTGCTCTCGACTGTTAAACTCCTCGAAGAGCTGATCTCCTCTCAGAATATCAACGCTTCTGTGACAACCTGGCAGCTGTGAGAAGGAAGGAGAAGTGGAAGTAACTGTATTTTCTCCAGCCCTGAAGAGCTTAACTGAGCTGCCAAAGTGCGCATGGGCTGTAGGCAAGAAACTACAAGGAGGCCTGGTGCTTCTTTCACAGGGAGCAAAGCAGAAGCAACGTGGCACCTTTGCAACAAAAGGAGTTACCCCAAAGGGAGAGCAGTACTAAGCCCTGTACTGGGTTTATGGATCCATCTTGCGTTCCTTGTGCTAGCTGCTCGTGGTTAGCAAGGAACCCTGGGTAATTTTCCCATTAGTGAGCCAACCATGCAATAGGAGCCATGAAGGTAAGTGTCAGATGCTTATGGCATTGAGGCCAAATTCCAGTTGGGTTAATTACATTCTGCCTATTGTGGCTAAATTCCCCCTCACAGGTTCAACTGAGCAGTGTAATCTTTGCTACTTGCTCTAGAAAGTCTAACAGCTGCCACATCCACCCTGAAGATGGCTGCATTTTTTAGTGAGGAGTAAATGTTCCCTATCTGTGGGACTCCCCCAAAAAGAAAGGCTTTATACAACATCCAGTAATCTTTAATAAAGCGATAAAAGCCAAGACATTCAGACCTTAGGGTTGTGTCTTACTCTGTGCGTGGGCAGCACCAGGATCTCTGCTCACTGAGGCTACATCTACACTACAAGGTTTTTGCACAAAAACAGCTGTTTTTGCGCAAAAACCTGGGGAGTGTCCACACCTCAAATGAGCTCTTGCGCAATTAAATGGGCAGTTAAACAGCAGAACAGAGGGTTTTTTCCACCGTAGGTAAACCTCCTTTTCTGAGGCATAACTGCTCTTAGCGCTACAGCTATTGTGCAAAAAGGCAAGTGTGGCCGCTCCAGAGGGGTTTCTTGTGCAAGAAACCCCTATGGAAAAAAGCACAGGTGCTCTAATGGCTGTTCTTTCTTGCACAAGAGCATACATGCAGTGTGGATGCTCTCTTGCGCAAAAGCACATCGCTTTTGCGATGTGCTTTGAGGTGCGGACGTGCTCTTGCACAAGAAGTTTTTGTGCAAAAACTCTTGCACAAAAGGCTTCTTGCGCAAGAAGCATGTAGTGTAGACATAGCCTAAATGTGAATAACTTGAGTGTTTTGGCTTTTGTGAACCTAAATCTAGAAGCTCAATTTTACTTTTAAAGCCAATACTTGGTTTGGTTTTTAAATGACAGCCATGTGTCAGCTTCTCAACTGAAGAAGTAGACGGGAGGCATAAATAAAAGGCTGTAACAGACAACTTGGAGGACAAATATAATAGCTTCAGCATGTGTGAGTTAGGGCAAGATCACAAAGACTGGATATATTTACCACAGATGGCCAAGTCCATGGAGTGGATACTTGATGTATATCTTCCTCACTAGCTAATCTGCTCCCATCTGTATGTGGGGGAAAGTTGAATTGTGATGTTAAAACAGGGGCTTGAAAATGGCATGAAAAGCCCAAATTAGAATAAAGAATCTCTCAAAAAATTGGGCCTGAGAAATGAAAACCAAAATAAACACAATTGCTCAAAGAAATAAGGGCTAGACTATGACCTAACTGACAGTGCTGGAAAGAAAGGGGTGTGGCGCGTCTCCATCAGCAGCTAGTCCAGCAGGCTTGGGCAGTTCTGGGTCCATTCAGCGGAAGACAGTGGTACACATGAGCAGTGGTGTACATGAGTAGTGTATATCTTCCAGGGTGGCTAACCAGAATTCTTCTCACCCTAGGCCTACAAAGGTTTTTAGGTGCCAAACTCCTATTGATTTCAATGGGAACTAGGAGCCCAAATTCCTCTGAGGATTTGGGTGCTCCTCACTCCCCTGCTCTGGTTACCCAACTTACAGGTGGCCGCTCAGCGGGGGAGGGGGAAGAATAGCCTCCTCAGAGCAGCTATGATGTATCCCATGCTGGTAGGCAGGAAGATGCAGTGTGCCCAGTGCTCATAACAAAGCCATGAGTTAGGCCTAAGGCAGCCCTTTAACACTAGAGTAGGCACCACTCACCAAGAGGAATGGGCTAGGTAAGGCTCTTTTTTCACTAATGGCTATGATTCAGTGATGGCACTGAAGTGCCTTTCTCTGAGCAGGAAATTGTCTTGTGGTGAGTATCTCTGTTAGGCTCTGACACCACAGTGGGCTCCAGGCAGGCACAGGGCTTTGGCCACAGTCCACAATTTGCACGATCGTGGCCTTAAATGTGATGTGTGTAGAAATTAGAGTTGGGGCCAAATTTCACTTCTCAAGTATTTGTCATTTCAACTTGGGCTGATTGGTGTGTAAGAGCCCATTCTAGACTAGGAAATTGTGCCTCAAAGAGGTGAGGTGACTTGGCCATGGCTGTGTCCTGACAGAGCTGGGAACAGAACCCAGAATTCTTGACTCACACCCCTGACTGTCACCATTAACTAGTCTGATCATGGGGTCTGCAGTTCCCCCAGTCAGTGCTTTACCCACTCTACAGCTGAAAGGCACGTAGAAAGTTTGAGTAAGTGTCACATTCTGACTATTTAGGTAAAGTGTGCTTCAATTCTTCACTTTGCTATCACTGAACTGTGAAATTGTCTCCTCCAGGTAGATGGTGGGTTCCCCACCACCTGAACCATTTACAGCGAGCATGCACAAATCTCTGGAGAAGATATCATGGGAATAATCTTGCATTGCCACACAAAAGACAGGAACATGCTTTTTCTCTCATTTCTGAGAGTCACATATTTGGGTGTATTTCAAAGAGGTAGGACAGTAGGACTCAGGACGAGTTCTAGTCTTAGCTCTGCTCATCACACCCTGCATGATCTTGAGCAAAAAACATTGCTGTGTGGTGCCTCAGTTTTCCCATTCATAAAATGAGATGCATAATATGGTCTTTTCTGTTGTAAAGTGCTTTCAGGTCTTCACATGTAAAGCACCTAATAAGGGCAACATATTCAGTATGTTATTCTGAAGATGCTCCTTGTTCCTCCGACCAGCCCAAATAAAGGCAGGGAGGAAGGGAGAGTGACAAAAGGAGGGTGGGAGGAAGAGAAAGTTCTTGTTACAAATTCTACAATCATCACAAAGTCCTTGCTACTGCGGGTTCTGCCTGGCACCATCTTGCAAGTAGCCAGTTCAAAAGGGGGAGGGCAGGGCGGTTCAGCTTTGCTTTAAGGCATGAGAACAATCACTCATGTCCAAACAGAATCCTCTGTGAAGTATCCCATAAAATAAAGGCAACTAAAAAAGGAGTGGGGACTTGAAAGGAAAGGAGGCTAAGAGGGCTTTGGAACCGACATCAGGAAACCAGGGGGATCCTTGCTAGAGCTGGATTCAGTGTGTATTGTTGCAAATCCACGCTGTTTGGAACTGGAGGGCTGTTTGCTTTCAGCAGAAATAAATATCTCCACTGAAAGTCCTGGGCTTAGCTCCCAGCTACAGTTTATGTGATGTTGCCAATGGGGTGTGTGTGTGTGTGTCCATCCCTTCCCTCCTGTGGTCATTAAGGCCTGCAGGCCACTCCCCGTATGCCTAGTGAACAGGGAAAGAAACAGTAGTGTGTGAAGGGGGGTGGAGAAACTTGGCAGAGGGCAGCTGATCACTTCTCCAAGCCATTGTTTTCAGGCTACTCCGTTGCCAGCTCCACAGAGGGAATTTGCATGGCTCTGGGGTTGACTGTCAGAGCCCTTCCAACATTGACTCTTCTGCACTGTCTCCCTTCCTTGCTCTTCCCTGCTGCAGCAGGAACACTTGCATGTCCCCATCACGTCTGCATCTTTCCCTGTAAACACTAACGGCTGGAGAGTCAGGGTGCTGGCTTTATGAGCCCAATGCACATTGAAAGGGGGGCATAAGGCACAAATGCCTGGGTGGCTATGTGTTGCACCTGGCTATAGGCACCATTCTGTACCCCCTGCACTGACGATGCCCCTTCCCTCCAGTTCTGTAGCATAGCTGCAAAGTAATAACCACAGCAGAAGTTAATGTTCCAACCCCTCTGAGAATGGCACAGCCACTGGCCTCTTCATCTGGGCTGTCAAGACACCCACTCACTCCAAAATGGGCCAGAGTCCCCCCTGCCTCCACAGGAGCAGCTGCCCCCAGAGGAGAACATTGGCATCAGTGCCACCATCTCCAGGCAATTGCATTAGGGGAGGACTGCTTCAAAATCCACTGGCTGGGAGGCCACCTGAGAGGGCAGTGCCTTAGCAGAGGGCAGTGAGGGGAGGCGTTCAATTATTTTGGCTGCCCCCACCCCACTCTGGGGGGGTAGCATCAGATGGTTCTAGCTTTCAAGATGGAGAAGGGGGGTATTTGGGCAGTTAATGCGGTGTGCCTTCATTCCTGATGGGCATTCAGTGTCAATGTACGGCTCCTTGTGCCGATGGACCCTAAGGGCTACATCAGGACCACTGGCTTATTTGTGGCGATAGAGCCTTTGTAGGCAGCAATAAAGTACAGGATCAAAGTCTCCTCCCAGTGAATTCAATGCGGCACCACTGAAGTCAGCAGAATTATCTCAGTGTCATGGAAGGAGAAGTTGGAACGTGTATAGCACCATCCACCCTAAGATCTCAAAGCACTGTATAAACACGGGGGGGCATATTCGACAGTCATTCGTCAGCAGTTTTGCTCCATTAAAATAGCATGAATTGTTCAATCCCCCAAATTATGAGGCAGGGGAAAGGCATTAATGTGGCACGCTCTGGTGCACCACTTCTGTAAGGAGGAGCTGGCTGGTGCTGGGGCACTCTGCTGCAGGCGGAGCCATGGGGCACCCCCTGCTGAGCGCCTGCTGGCTTGCACTGGCCTCGCGCACTGCACTAAGCATATCCCAGCCTGCCCTGCTGCCCCTCTCTTTCTGCGCTGGTGGGACACTGGGCAGCACAGGTGCATGCTGTCCGTGGCGTGCACTGCTGCAGCCCTGGGAAGAAGGCGAAGGCAGCCAACTCAGGGTGGGGGTGGGGGTCTTCTCATGCCAACGCTGACCATTTGCCTGTGATGCAGTGCTCCCACGCAGCTGACCCACAGCTCCCCTCACAGGAACAGGAGTAGTGCAAGGTAGGGACCCATTCATCAGCCACGTAACTGGCCATGACCAGGATGGCCCCAGGTTGGCCCCAAGTCCCCCCACTGGGACTGTTGCAGGCCCAACTGCTCCCCCAGGCCTCTCTAAACACTCACATCCACAGACTCCTGCCCTGTGCCCCCCCCCATACCTCCAGATCCCTGCCCTGACTCCTGCACTGTAAACTGCTTCCCGACACCCACCCAAACTCCCAGCTCAGAGCCCCATTCCCTCCACCCCGCTCCTCAATTTCTTACAGATACTCTCATATTGCAGCCCCACACCCAACCACCTTCTGCCCTGAGCACCCAAGGGAGGGGAGGTGTGATACAAGAGTACCCATAAGAAATGTAAGTTACTTTCACCTCAGATAAGGTATTTCCTTAGATTGTATCTACTCTCTCGTGTATTTTATTTTCCTCAGGGGAGATTTTCCTCTTAGCAACAGAGTTTACTGCAACCAGGGAGGGACAAACCTCAGTCTAAAGCAAGCCTGAGTTCAGAACAGATGCTTCTCCAGTTATCTGAGCCATTTAAGCCTGTAAGACAGGGCAGAAGATCTCATGAGGAAAGAATTCCCTGCAAAAATTCCTGTTCTTCCTACTTCTTAGATCAGCTGGAACCTGATAGTACTGGGTCAACCAAAATAATGGGAGGGAGCAGAATGAATTGAGTTTCTTGGAGCTGCCCCCCACCCCACTGACAAAGCTTAGATCCACTAAATATTTACAGCATGTCCTGCACTTATTTCCTGCTCCTGCCCTGCAACTTCCAAAATTCTGCCTGTGCATCTTTTCTTATGCTCTCCATGTGTCTCCTTCTTCCATAGTCTGCTTTGTCCTTTCTTTCACCTTGGGATGCATACCAAGTGTCCTCCCCATCCACCTCCCCGGCCCTTCTGAAAAGCTGTTCCATCAACTCTACCCATGATAATTGCCACATAATGTTCTGGTTTGGGGATGTGGGGAGCTCAGGGCAGGAAGCTGGGTTTGGGGGTGTGTGTGAAGGAATCTGGGTGGGGGAGTTGAGAAAGGGCTCAGGGCAGGAGGCTGGGAATATGGAGGGGTAAGAGAGTGAGGGGTTGGGGGGGTGAGGAGGGGCTCAGGGTCGGGATGAGTTGGCAGGAATCAAGGCAGAGAAGGAGCTCAGAGAAGTAGGATGTGGAGGTGGCCACTGGCTTCTCCTTGGGGGTGGCCTGGGGCGGCAGGGTCTGTCCACCATGCCTACTGGCTTGTCCCTGGAGCCTGGGGTGGGGAGGACAACACAGGCCCTCCCCAGCCACATTCTCCAGACCCAGTGTGCGGGTACCGGGGGGAGGCGGCATGCAGGCTGTCCCCTGCAGCACTCTCTGGGCCAGTACTAATTAAAACTATTACTTACTGTCTTCACTGTACTATTTTTATATCACTTGGTTAATTAATTGCTGGGGATAATTTGATGGGAAGCACCCTAAGGGGCATGTCTACACAGCAGGGCTAAAGTCAGAATAAGCTACCCAACTTCAGCTACATCAATTGCGTTGCTCACCTCAAAATAGCTTATTTAGGCTTTTGGCTCTGGCTACACAGCAGGAAGCCGACGGAAGAACACTCTTTGTTCAACTTCCCATACTCCTTGTGAAATGAGGGTCACCACGAGTTGGGGTAAGAACTCCTCCAGCTCAACATTATTTCGGAATAAAGGCTTGTAGTGTAGACATGCATATTGTTATTTCAGAATAATGTCAGTTATCATATATATATAGTAGCCCAATGTCTGTGACTCTGTAACACTGAAACGCTGGCTGTTCCCTCTGGGCGGTGCTGTTGCCTCCCACCGTGGCGCTCGGCTGACTTCTGCGCCGCCGCGCGGGAGCAAGCAGCCCAAGCAGCTGTTTGGGGTCCACACTCCCCATGCAGCACAGGGCCCAAACGGCCGCTTGCGCTGCTTGATCCCGCACGGCGGCCCAGTTGAGCAGCGGAGAAGTCAGCCAAGCACCACAGCGGGAGGCAACAGCGCCTCCCAGAGGGAACAGCCAGGGGGCAGGGCCTGGACGAGCGTGCATCTCTGACGTCAGGAAAGGGCACCAGATTCAAAAGAAGGAAAGCGGAGCGGACGCAGAGGAGACAGAGAGGAGAACGGAGGAGGCAGAGAGGAGGAGGAGGACAGCGAGAGAGAGAGTGAGAGAGACACGGCAGGAAGAGGAGAAGAGAAACACAGAGTGAGAGGCAGGAGGGGGAGAAGAGAAAGAGAGAGAGAGAAGGAGAGAGAGGCAGGAAGCGGGCGAGAGCTGAGAGAGAGAGAGAGGGCGAGGCAGTAGGAGGAGAAGAGAGAGAGAGGCCGTTTGCACCACTTGCTCCCACACGGTGGCCCAGCTGAGTGGCGCAAAAGTCAGCCGAGCGCCACGGCGGAAGGCAATGGGGGGCGGGGCGGTGATGTACACGCCCAGGGGGGAGGGCCTGGATGAGCGTGCATCCCCGACGGAGACAGAGAAGAGCAGAGAGAGAGTGAGAGGCAGGAGGGGGAGAAGAGAAAGAGAGAGATGGAGCGGAGAGAGAGGGAGAGGCAGGAGGAGGAGGAGAAGAGAAAGGGAGAGTGAGAGGCAGGAGGGGGAGAAGACAAAGCGAGAGACGGAGAGAGAGGCAGAAGGCGGGGGAGAGCTGAGAGAGAGATGGGGAGGCAGTAGGAGGAGGAGAGAGAGAGAGCAACAGAGTGAGATACCGGAGGCTCAGGAGAGAAGACCGACGTGGAGGACAGATCTGAAAATCCCGTCTTATAACGGGCTAAGAGGGTACGTCCACCCAGCAGTGTTATTTTGGAACTAGCCAAAGATATCTCTGAATACCCTTTGTTTCTCTGACTAGGTCTTTTTTTCCCTGCAGTTCTATTATCTTATCATTATTATAAGATTATATTATTATTATTATATTGTAGATTATAATTATAATCTATTATTGTCTAATCTTCAGTGATTACTAACATTTTCTTCTTTCATTCTTCCAAACATAGTTGAAGCCCTAAAAAAACACAGTAGGCCTGGTCTCACAGGCTTTGTCTACACTGCGAGGTTTTTGCGGCAGAAAATATGTTAATGAGGGATGCATTAGCATAAGTTGCCATATAATTAGCATATTTTCTGCTGTTTCTTTTTGCGCAAAAAGAAGCAGTGTAGAAGCATGAGAGAGAGGCATAAGGATCTTGTGCAAAATGGGGGTTTTGCACAAAACACTGCTTCTTTTTGTGCAAAAACCCCTTGCACAAAAAGAAACGGCAGAAAATATGCTAATGATGTCGCAATTTATGCTAATGAGTCACTCGTTAGCATATTTTCTGCCACAAAAACTCACAGTGTAGACCAAGCCTTACATTCTCGCTGTTGTGAATCAGAATAATTCTCGTGACACCAGTGAAGCTATATGGGTGTACGTGACAGGGGAACAGGGCCTATTGAACATAATATGTAGCTGTCATTTGCAGTTGTTTTTCTGGTAACCTGTATTCAACAGGGGAAGCAGCATGGTCCAGAAGTTAGGCTGCTGACCTGGGATGTCCAGGTTCCATCCCTTGCTCTGCCACTGACTTGCTACATGACCTTGCTGCCTTCCTATGCTTCAGTTTTCTTGGCCTGTGTAGAATGGAGCATGGGGAGTGCTGTTAAGGTGAAAATATTAAAGACTAGCTGTTCAGATAAATATAGGAATGGCCTTGTAGGCACGACCTGCTGCAAGAGAAGGGAGCAGATTGCACTCATCTGAACTGGAAATGAAAGCCACTCCATATGCTGTTCCCCTTTTTTGTCACACAAGAGTCTGTGTGGGATACACAGGCCTAGGGAGGATGATTTTGCTTTGATCAGCCTTCACTGGCATAATAGACATTTGAACTCTGATTGTATTTTTTTTTTTTTTTAGAGTCAGGTTTGACCCCCACAGACCAGACACTGAGACCCCCAACTGCTGGGCAAGTTGCGCTCTGGAGAGGGGCTTTAGAGACCGTCAGTACTGGGGAGACCAATAAAGGCAAGAAGGCTTGGGTTAGTTTGGTGCTCAAGTAGTGTACATCTCAGCAGTTTCTCTTTGTAGAGAGCTGCAGGAACCTGCTGCCTCCCTCTGGAGAGCTTCTCAGGGTCCCCCAAATTTGGCTTTGAATTTCTCTTTGAAACTG